>OY293418.1:42994521-45394521 GCA_958502065.1 Chrysolina americana | reverse complement strand
CTCGTTGAGTGTACCCAAAGGCATAGCCTGTGCGGGTAGAGGACGGCTATGATTATTATTTGCGGTGGCGCTCAAGGACACACTCTATAATGATAAATAAATGAATATCTAAGAAGTGAAAATAAACCAGTTGAAATATATTTGGTAATGAAATACTCAACACATAATTAACAAAAAATGTATTCATACATTTATTTATGTATTGCGAGCATGTAGAACTATGTCCCGTTATGAAAGGAAAAACAAAATTAATATATTTAATCACTTTCTTATTCAGAAATGTCACCAATGTTTATAATAATGGGTTCAATAACCATATCACAAAAGAGCTTTTCTTGTTCAAACCATTTTTCATTTTTCAATGAGTGATTGATTCATTGTGTGTTGATGGAATGGGTTTATTTTCGTTTATATTGACGTACACCGTTTTTCGAGATATAAGTGCAACTGCAAATCTCTAAAATACAGTAAAGAAAAGTTATGACACTTCTTTTGTGGTTTAAATTGTTACCTCTTGAACAGATGAAAGTGTTAAAAATGGTCCACCATTCGCTCTTTCCCTTTCAATACAAATTGTTGTGTTTGTTAATTAGTTACAGGCATAATCTAAAAAAGAGTTCAAATATATTGTGAATGTTTTTACCTGTATTTATAGATTTAGGTAATGTTTTTTCTCTCATTAGGATTTTCACACTATAAATAACTATTGTGTGAATATCCCGGCAGTACAGGATTATAGTCACAAATGTCAATTGTGAGGTTAGAAATTTTAAAGAATATTTGTGAATAAAACACATTGTATTGTACTTACTTTGGAAGTAATGATTCCAAGAGACGTTTAGCTTTGAAAAAAACATCTTTTATAATATATTCGACTGCAAAACAAGTAAAACTGGCGACAAAATATACGCCAATGACGCAATTGATGGTTGAAATGTAAAACACTGTCGGTTTTATGGTTACCTCTTTTCACTGTTTTGAGTTTTAGTCGATCATCACAATACCACAATTCTTAACTTAGAAGACAAATGTTAACGAATTTTGATCCGCGCATAGCGGTTGATAAGAAAGAGATGTTCGATAGAGGGTGTGTGATTTCTTCGATCATAAATTGATAACGCATGGGTAACGATAAAATAATCGAACTGTAGTTTGGACAGCTTCTGCTCCTAAAACATCTGTACGAATGTACGACATGAATACAGCACACGTATATGTGCTAACTAGATTATTAATGTTCCACGTTGTAGACTCACTCTCAATGAAAAAAATCATCTTCTAACTTGGACCAAAGCAATGTTTAACCTATAAAATTAAAATTCATTAAAAATAAAAATAAACTAATGAAGGAATTGAAGGAATCGGTTATCAGCAACAACCAGCTCTTTGGAAGCATGTTAGATAATTGATTGAGATAATCACCAAAGGTTGGACTCAAAACTAAGACATGTTTTTGCTTTTTAGTTCAAACCGCAGTCAGGTTCTTTGTTTTTATAACTGATGTTTTTATCTTCATCTTGGAGTTCACAATTAAGTTTCATTAAGATGCATAATTTGGCGCCAAAAATCAGTCATTTTGATTTTTCATAATTTTAATATACCCAGTGTCACTCAAGTCTACACACAAAACAAATCACCAAATATACGTATGGACGCATACTCACCACAAAACAAAGACAACATCAAATACTTGGGGATCCTAATAGACAGAAGAATGCTCTGGATTGACCACGTCAATCTCATAAGAAGTTGAACACAAGAGATGGCCAACAGACTGTTCATTGTGGCACAGGAATGGATGGGGGAGCCAGCAGAGACATACTAAAGATCATATATGAACGGACAGTCAAACCTCTAGTACTGTACGGAGTCGAAGTATGGGGACAGAGAGTGGACGATTCCAGAAGAATATCTCCTGGCAATCACTAAAGACAGCTACAGATGCCCTGCATGCACTAGCTAGTACGACGCCCCTACAAGTCGACGTGCAAATAGAATAAAATACGGACATCAAGCAGCGAACATCATGGCAACATCGCATTTAGAGTAGAACGTGTTTTGTGAGCTCCGCCAAGTTTTGAATATAAAGTGGCAATTATCCATCAGAATTTTTTTTAAATTGGACCATCTACGCTCAACACTCAACAGGAGAGGTAGGTGAAGAAAAATATTACCTAAATATCTAAGCAGCAGAGATATTGAATAATTCCAAATTCAATACTCAACAATGGTAAAGACCAAAGATAAAAACTTACGGAGCAATTCCAGTAGTAGGTACGTCCGAATCGTCAGCTACTCCATGGACTCAGCCCACTGAAGAATATCTTGAAATGCTTATCGAAAAAGTTAGTAGGAGGACAACTTTGGAGTATAAAATCGACCAGAAATTCGAGGAATTTAATCGGAAAATATCGAAATTGGAAGAAAATGCCACCGCTGTCGAGAAAAAACTTCAAATTACTCAAAATGAAGTTCAAAAACAACGAGAAATTATCGATCAGTTGGGAAGGCAAAATTGTTTACGCATTACGAATACCTGAACAGGACAAGGAAAATACATTGGAGATCATCTTCGATTTTCTGATCGAAAACTTGAAAGTATCCTGCTCACAAGCAGACATTGATAACCTGTTCAGAATTGGAACTCCTACTACTAGAACGGGATGTCGTACTATTTTGGTTAGATTTGTTGCAAGACACATGAGAAATAGAGTCTATCAAGCCAAGAAATCACTCAAGAATAGGAGAATATCTATATTTGAAGATTTATCTAAATCAAACTACGAACTGTTCCAGCTGGCACAAAGAAAACACGACAGGAAAAACGTCTGGACGATGGGAGGTAAAGTGTCATTCGACAAGATGGACCCAAGAGACAAGTGCACAGCGTTAAGGACCTGTAAAGTATTGCGAAGGTACTGAATATTTTCTTTCCTGAATTCGAACTCTTCGTTTTTGCAGAGACATGAATGGGTTTCGTAGTATTTTTTCTGAAATCGTTAAAGAATGCCCACTTTCTCGGAGCACCTTCAGGCCTCAAAATACGCTAATCTAGTATTTTAGTCCGTTGCTGAGCAACGAACTTTCCCGGACCGTTTTCGGCACTAAACTGTACGGGAATAGTATATTGTGCAACAAGTGCAGAAAAGTGCTAATTTCTCACGAGTTTGAAAAAGTTGCGGCACGAGCGCAAGCTATACTATAAGATGGAATGAAATGTCAGTGACTCATACTTAGCTTTATGATGCCCAAGAGAAGCAAGGGAAGAGGGAAAGGATTTTAAGCCGCTCTCATTCTTGTTTTTTCTGAACTGAACGTCGCTGACTATTAATTCCGTTTTATAGTATAATTAAGTTTATTTCCAAACAAATATTTATTATAATAATTAATTACATATATTTAAGTTAATTATTAGCTATTAGTTGTTAATGGTAATAACTGAGAAACAAATTCCAAAAAAATCACTCAAAAATTAATTTTTGGTATGATTAAAAAAAGTATTTATTTGTAGTTATAATTCACTATAAAATTGGAACAATTTTGAATTAAAATTCTGGGAGAGTTAGTTTTGGAAACATTTTCTGTAATATTCAAATTAGATGTATACATTGAATGTGCATAACTCGCGAAATTTTCTACAATTTTAACAGAAGTTGAAGGCGAAAATGATGATGATAATGAAGGGTGTGATATCTGGTTCATATTTGTTGACACTATATTTGACATTTGTGGGTTAACTGAATGCATTATTTTATTTGAAATGTTCATTTTGGAGTGCAGAGTCATCAACATAACCTTCGGCTACGCTATTTGACCGCCAGCCACCATGGCGTTTCAGTGTTAACAGATCAGCTCCTGCGTCTGCTAACATGGTTGCCGATGTCCGCCGGAATGTGTGCCCTGTATACAAGTTTGGGTTCGGTAACTTTAAAAATGTTGCTATTTCTTGGGGCATTTTACCAAATTTGTTTATTCCTACCACTTGACGTGTACATCTTCCTTTTTGATAAATTAAAAAGAAACGATTTTCAGAAAGATTAGAAGGACGCAAAGAAATATATTTTTTGTAAAGGTTATAAAAGGGTCCGGTAATTATGTCACTCATTTTTAGCTTCCATAATTCTCCTCTTCGACATGCACCACTAATTGCGATAACCATTGCAACCTACGATAATAAATATTAACGTTTTATTGTCAAATATGTAAATTTTTCTCTTAACATTACCTTTGTTAACAGGTATATATTGTCCGGGGCTTCTTTTATAAATATATTTATTTCCTCGGATGTCAGAGTGTGCGCTTTCTTCGCGAAATATCCATCAGACTTTCTCTTTAAAAAAGCTCGTAATTTTGCATACGTTGATATGTCAATTCCGTGATTAATATTAATAGTCGATTTTAGCATTGAATATTTTGACCAGAGAGTAGAGGCTTTTCTTGATTTGGATAGTTCTTCAAAATATGCCAACATTATATTTTCAGAAACACTTTTAGTTTTGTATTTTTCCTTCCAATCCATAAACTGTTTGTATGCATTATCATATTTTCCTCTTGAAGTTGAAGGTAGTAAATTCATTGACAATGAATTAACTTGTTGTCTTAGTTCTGGCGGAGTATTTTCAATTTCAGAACTGTCGCTATCCATTTTAGTTCAATCTCATTAAAAAATGACGGGACAAGAATATTTTATGCTTGACGTTTGTTGACATTCAAATGATTCGATAGATGTTGCTCCGTTGCCTAGCAATGGATAGTGTGTATGTGGGTATTTGAGACAGCAGTAGTGATGTCTATAATTTTTGTTCAAAATATTATGAATTTGTACGACAATTTCCCTCATATTATATAAACCAATAGACTCTGTCTATTCATTATTCATTAATCGAAATGCAGAATTTTCAAAATATACTTTCACCTTGCTGTCACGAAAACTGTATTGCTTAGAAATTAGGTACTGAAAAATTTTGGCACAGAAATGTCACTTTGCGGTACACTAATGTCAAATTTCAATTGTTGTGAGAAATAATCATTTTTGCGAACGTAAAACTATGCAGAAAAGCATGTTTTGGAGTGTGTTTGTAGAAAATAGTATATTGTGTATCTGATAGTAAAAGCAATACATTCCCGGACGACAATGTAAATTGTTGGACGAGGCGATAAGCCGAGGCCAACAAGCATTGGAGTCTGGGAATGTGCTTTTACTACGAGGTACACATACTGTTTTTTCTGAAATCGCAATCAGCAGTATCATAAATTAAGGAATTATACTTATTGTTTGCGTGCATTCATTAACTGTCTAAAATGTATACAAGCCGTCAAAAATTTTCCCGGATCGTTTACGATACGGGAAAGCAGTTTCCCGTACAGTTTAGTGCCGAAAACGGTCCGGGAAAGTTCGTTGCTTATCAACGGACTAAAATACTAGATTAGCGTATTTTGAGGCCTGAAGTTGCTCCGAGAAAGTGGGCATTCTTGAACGATTTCAGAAAAATCATTTCATTTCGGGTTTTCCACAATTTGATGTAAATTTATGAAAACGGGTTGGTTGGGGCTCATAGCTCACACGTTTTATACTGATATTTTGTTTTACTGTTTAGCGTCATAGTATAGCTTTTCAGTTTAATTCATAGATTTCTCTTTTTGACATATATACATATTATTTGGATGCTATTAAATGTTTACTATCAGAACTGTAGGTGTCTTCGCACCAAAACGACGGAGTTTAAAAACAATTTACTTGCGGATTCATGTGATATTGTTGTCTTAACAGAAACATGGCTTTCGGATGACATCGCAGATGGTGAGTTATTCGACAATAATTACACGGTTTATAGAAAAGACAGGGACTTACAACAAACAAATAAAAAACGCGGAGGTGGTGTAGCGATAGCTGTTAGTAATAGGGTGAGCTCCTCTCTCATTTATAGGGAAACTTCACTGGAAACAATATTTGTGAAAATGAATATTATCATAAATGTAATTTATATACCTTCACACTCAAAACTTTCAGTATTCAAAAATTATGTTGACTTATTGGATGAATTAGATCCACATACCGATCCAGCGTTGCTGATGGAAACTCTCAATCTTCAATCCTATAATAATGTACCAGATGGGGATAACAAAACCCTGGATTTGGTGTTCAGTAACGTCAAGATTAATGTAGCTGAGGTATTAGCTCCTTTAGTCAAAATAGATAGACACTATCATCATCCTGCACTTTCGATAGAGTTTGATATAGGTAAAAGTAATAAATATATTTGTGCAGCCAGGAATCTTGAAGATAAGTACAACTTTAAGAAAGCCGATTTTATGCTGTTGAATGAAATGTTGAGAGACCGCGACTGGTATATTCTAAATCATTTCAGAAGTGTTGATGACAGTGTCGACTACTTTTATTAAGTTTTAAACGAAATACTTGACATTGCAGTTCCGAAAATTAAAAAAAACAATAATTCTCGCAAAAATATCCTCCTTGGTTCACCAATGAAATAAAGGCTGATCTGAAAGTAAAAGAATTTAGAAATGAACACAATGTATATATTGAAAATATACAGGGTAACATTAAACAGGATCCCACATCATTTTGGAATTTTGTCAAGGACAGAAGGCAAAAAAACACATTTCAAAACAATATCTTAATGAATGATAGGGAAATTAATAACAAAAAAATTATTGCAGCAGAATTCGCGGTTTACTTTAGCTCAACATATGAGAACGACTCTAATTATAACATAACAGAAATAAATAATGATACTCAAGATTTCTCAGATAAATTTTATCAAAACATATCAAACACTTTGACAGAATAACAGTTGCTTATTTAGAAAAGGCATTCCAAAAATTAAAACCAAAAAGGTCGTCGGGTCCGGACGATATTCCATGTTACATTTTCAAAGCCTGCAAGGATTCCTTAATATATCCACTACTCATATAATATTTAATAAATCTCTGAAAACCGGAAAATTTCTTGATAAATTCAAACGAACTAAAATAACACCAATATTTAAAAAAGGAGAAAAAAACTATATCACCAACTATCGCCCTATTGCCATACTGAACTGTGTAGCAAAAATATTTGAGTTCATTATTCAAGAAAAATTGTATACCAGTTTCAAAAATATAATTGCACCAAATCAACATGGCTTTTGCAAGAAAAAGTCAGTAGAAACAAACTTACTGACATTCACTAACAAACTTTCAGAATATTTAAATTCAAATTCTCAAGTAGACTGTATTTACACTGATTTTGCAAATGCCTTTGATAAAGTGAATCATGATATAATATTAGCCAAACTAAAATATTACGGATTGAGCAATCACTTGATTTTGTTATTTATATCATATCTTTGGATGAGACCTCAGTATGTTACATATGGTGGTGAGACATCTCAAGTTTATTTTGTGGGTTCGGGTGTGCCACAAGGCTCGAATTTGGGACCTCTCCTTTTTTCTGATTTTTATAAGTGATCTTCCTCTGGAAGTATCGTCTGACTGCCTGCTTTATATGCGGATGACATTAAAATGTATAAAATATCGAATATAAACATTTACTTAGAACTACAAAATGATATTGACCGAATTTCCGCCTGGTCATTCTCAATCTAGCGAAATGTAAGGTTGTCTCTTTCAACAAAAAAAGGATAAATTCACAAAATTTCATATATATTATGCAGGGCTCGGTGTTGGAAAGAGTTTTGGAAATTTCTGATCTTGGTATTCTGTTCCAAAGTAAATTTAAATTTGATGAACATATTTTCAATGTAATAAAAGGTGCTAGCAAATTATTGGGTTTTCTAAAACGTACCACTTCCGAGTTTACCGATGCAAGCACTATCAGATATCTATTTCATTCATTCACAGTAAATTGGAATATGCATCAGCTGTATGGGATCCCACGCAACAAAACTTGAAACAAAGAATTGAGACGATACAAAATAAATTCATTAAATATTTGTACTGTAAGAAACACGGTGTGAGTACGGGATTTGTTCGCTATAGCCTACTGAGGAAAGAACTCAGTATCGATAAACTAGAACGCAGAAGGTATGCAACAAATTTAATGGTTCTTCACAAAATGATGAATGGCGCATTGGATGTAGCTCTTACTTACTCGAACAAGTTAAATTTTTTATCCCACCATCAGGATTGCGTCCTCGTCCCGTTACCTGTAAGGTAGCAAGCGATGGCGCAATTGACAGAATGTGCAAGCTATATAACAGGCACTGCGATGCTCTTGCCTCTGGAATATTCGATGTTTCAATTTATAAATTCAAATTCAATGTAAGAGAAATGATTAAAACTTGGTAAAACTAAATTTATTGTGCACACTCGCCAACACTGTTCATCCCATATGTCACATCATTCGAATTCATGGCGAATAAAAATTATTATCAGTATTATTCAACGTCCAAATTTTTTTCTTTCTGTTTTTTTATTTAAACATTGACTAGAAAATAGATTTGGTGGGAAGAACCCTACTGTCTGAGTTTTGAACACATCTATATATAGCAATACTCTATAGTATGTGTGTATGTTAATTAAATACTTAAACTATGTATTACTTATTACTAAATCATTTCTTAATACTATATATTAAATACGATTATTGTTTAATTCAATTAACGATTATTATATTGAATACTTAAACAGTATGGTTAGAAATTAAAACGCAATGTTGTCATACAAAATGTTATTACTTTTGTTATAAAGAAACATGTAATTAGGCTTAGGTCTGTTTGTTTCTGAAATAAATATATGAACATAAATGACATAAACTCAGGCAAGATAAAAACTCAGGACAAATCCCATCCGGCAAAAGCCTTCAGAGCCATCCCAGAGACAAGACCAGATCCCACCTACATATTCACTGACGCGACAAAGACGTAAGGGCAATCCAGAGCATACGGAGTCACGAAAACCAAAGACATGGAAAACTAGTTGGATATTGTCAGAAGGATAAAGAACGGAGACGACATACACGAAGCGGAGGTAAAGGCCATAAAATCAGCTGTGAACTAGATACAAGATAGGAATGGACACATAATAATTAACACAGACTTCAAAAACGCCATTGATATGCTGGACAACAAAAATTCCAATAACAAAGATATATGTGAAATCCAAAAAAGGATGCAGCAATTAATCGACGTCGACCAAAGGGTAGTACCTCAACAAGCAGAAAGGAGCCACGCAGGAATAAAAAGGGCAGAAAGAAATGCGAAACGACACACCAGCGACGCAAAAGCAGAGGAGCACCCAAAAAGTAGAAAGGAACTGAGGAAGGAAAAGGCAAACTTAAGGATGGTAGAATGCCAAACCAACAGTTGGGAGAAACAGGATTGGTCTCAGCTGGAAAACGACCCAATTAGTGACATGCCATTGTAATTTCCTATCCTATTATCACAGATTCTGCCTCAGAGATACAAATGGAAGATGCACATGTGAAAACGGCATTGAAAAATTGTTGCAAGAACACGTAATAAACTATTGTGACATAATAGACAGGTCAAATGCGAGGAACGAGTCAACCAACTACTTGCACAATAAAAAATCTAGGATATCTACCGCATCTCACAAATAACAACAGGGACGGAGAAACGATTAGCGAATAAATGGGGGGATCACAAGGTATTTGACGACGAGTGAAGAACGAGAAAAAACTGAGTTGAGGAGCACAACTCGATATCAAACAAAGACTCATTCATCTCCGCAAATTTTTGGCCGCGAGGATTTCGGTAGACAGAGGAGTAGCAATCCTCATGCCAAAAAGTGGGCAGGCCCTCCGGTGGGTAAAAACACCGGTAAACACATGATTCTATGTCACTCAAGTCTAAAAACGTATAGTTTAGTACAATGAAAAAGAGACGTTGTTTAATATTATTTTGAGATTTGTCTTCTCAAATTACGTTCAAACATATATGTTGCATATATTTTTGTGATGGCGTTTCAAAACCCTTATTTTGATACCCAACTGTATAGGTTTCGACAATTCTTGTCAAGACGCATATTTTGGCGTGAAGAATCTGTCATTTCGTTCTCTTTTTTGAAACACCTATCTGAGGACACTTGGGTTTCTGGGACAAATCTAAGTAAATCAACTGTCGAAATCCATTCAGCCGTTTGAATGATAAGAGGTAATAAAGAAATTTACAAACATACTTACAAGAAAAACATTACCCTTCCTTAGAAGTCGGGTAAAAAGTTCCTGAAGTCATTCAGTAAGGGTGGCCAGCTGTGATTTGAAAGAACTATCAAATATACTTCTTTCCATATCAATAAATAGCCCATAAAAAATAAACTCACGGAAACTGCAGTCTCTATATCTCCAGTTTTTCTCGAGGAGTGCATGTATTTTTCATATACCAGTGTGTCCTTACAGTAACTCCCTATGTTAATTTTTGAACGGATTGGAATTTTCAAATGATTTTTTTATGGTGAAATGGTTCCGTTCATAAGCTACGTTCATAAGCTACGTTTTGACAAAAAATATATTTAGTTTCCAAAATGGCGGCCCGACGCCATTTTTTAGGAATTTTTCAAATGGCATGTTGGGTCGAGTGATACCTCATTCGAAACGTCTTCCAATTCTCTTTACGACAGCATAATTTCAAACAGAAATATACATCAAAATAAAAATGGCGGTACATAATGTTAGAGCTATCCTTTAGATACTATAATAATATCGACACAGGTAATCTGAGCAATCAGTTATAATTACATCCTTAATTTAATTATAAGTATGAATGAGAAATTTCCTCATCACATCTCATAGTTGATAACCCAATGAGCGTTTTCACATTGAACGACACCGGCACCGACACGATTCCAGTCCGGCACCGACTGTCATGGTCCCCCAGAAACCCCAATATTTGAATTTGATTTTTTTCGCGAAAGTTCGAAAAGATTTACAAATGAAATTCTCTCGAAAAATCTCATTTCGAGAGAAATCTAGAAGAGAATTCATATTCACAAGTAAGCTCCGCCCACCGTCGACCGCGCGCCCTGATTGGTCAGGCGCGTTGTCGGCCGATCGGGCCAACATATAAATATACGCGTTCTGGCTTGGAAATTCGCCAGTGTCTAGCCAGTGTCTACTCGGACACTTTCCGACGACCCACGGGGGTCCGGAACAATGAGTTTGTTACCGATTTATATTTTATATTTTATATTGGTGTTTCTGGTGAATAATTTAAAAATCTACGGCCTGGCTTTGCTGTGCTCAGTGAAATTTCGGTGGGAAACACAACCCACTGAAGAAAGAATTCGTACTGACACAATGATGGTTGCAATACTGAGAGTCTTTTTCAAGACTCGAACAGTATTCAGAATTCGAGAAATAAATGAAATCACAAGTATCCAAAATAGTCCCAAAACAAAAATAAATTTTGGCAATTTTGGGCCGTCGGGATGGAAACGAATGCTACCCGGCGCTTTTCCATCGAAGTCCCGACTTGCCCATAGATTGACATGGCGCCCGAGCAGGGACTATTTTTGGAAAAGTTCCAGACCGTTCTCAGTGGAGAATGGGATCCCTGAGGAAGAGGGATTTTGGATACGATAATGAAGAAGTGAAGGAAATAAGACTTTGGACTAATGGAAGAAACGAGGCCTGAAGATTTTTGGGATGGACTTGAAAAGTGGCCTCCAGTACAACTTAGGTGGAAATGAGAATACCTTGCAGCTTGTGGGTAAGAATAGTATTGCACTATTTCCAGCAGCCAGCCGTCGTTCCCATGTCAGGAGGCTGGGGTAATTCGACACAGTAAAACGTTGGTTGCTCCTTAGCCAGTGGGCAAGGGCAAGCAAACCATGGTTATTTCTTGAGAAACCGAGGCTGTATGAAAGAGGAAATTTTGCCAAGAAAATCCAGGAATCGAAGTCCAAGTGGAAGCCTGAAGCCAAGTCATATCCTTTTTGTGAAAATTGTGAACATTTTTCTGACATTTTTTTTCCGAAAAATATTTTTTTTCGATGGACATTTTTCCTATGAACTTTAATCGCTGTTTTCAATGTACTAACTATACATTTGTTTTCCAGCAAAAATTTTGTACATATGTTGGTTTTACTAATTATAGTTTGCTTTTCAGCATTTGTACATATTTATGATAATTTTATGTTTAGGAATTGTAAATACTAATCATAATTTGATTTTCAGCTTTGTACATATTATTCGATAACTGTATATATTAATCATAGTTTCTCTTTTAGGATATTTTTATTGTACTAATTATAAGTTTTATCCTTCTAGCTTACTATCAAAAGAATTCGAATATGTTTGGTTAATAAAGGCTTATGCCCATACTGTGCTCAGTGAAATTTCGGTGGGAAACACAACCCACTGAAGAAAGAATTCGTACTGACACAATGATGGTTGCAATACTGAGAGTCTTTTTCAAGACTCGAACAGTATTCAGAATTCGAGAAATAAATGAAATCACAAGTATCCAAAATAGTCCCAAAACAAAAATAAATTTTGGCAATTTTGGGCCGTCGGGATGGAAACGAATGCTACCCGGCGCTTTTCCATCGAAGTCCCGACTTGCCCATAGATTGACACGACACCGACACGAAAACGGCAGCTGCTTTCCACATTGGGCGTTTCCACACTGACCGATCCGACAACGACACCACACCGGCACTGATGCCGGTGGGTGCGAATTTGCATACAAGTGAATGTAATGCTTTCACTCCAACCGGCAAACCGGTAACGTGTCGGTGCAGGCAACGACTTGTCGGTAATAAGCAAGCCCGCCACTCATGTCAGCGCCAATTTTTATGAAGTTGTAGTAACTGCTTCACTTGCACCCACAAAACAATGCTGTCGTTCAGCCGATTCACGGCCGGCATGCCATCCCAATGTGAAAAGCAACTGCCGTTATCGTGTCGGTGTCCGTGCCGGACTGAAATCGTGTCGTTGCCGGTGCCGGTCAATGTGAAAATGCCCATTGGGACGGCATGTCGACCGGGAAAAGGCTTAAGGACAGCATTGTTTTGTGGGTGCAATTGAAGCAGTGACTACAACTTCATAAAAATCGGCGCTGACATGAGTATCGGGCTTGCTCTTACCGACAAGTCGGTGCCTGCACCGACACGATACCGATTTGCCGGTTGGTAAAGCACTACATTGGGCGCTTCCACACTGACCGATCCGACACCGGCACCGATGCCGGTGGGCGTAAGTGAATGTAGTGCTTTCACACCAACCGGTAAATCGGTATCATGTCGGTGCACGCACCGACTCGTCGGTAAGAGCAAGCCCGCCACTCATGTCGGCACCGATTTTAATGAAGTTGTAATCACTGCTTCACTTGCACCCACAAAACAATGCTGTCGTTTAGCCGATAGCATGCCGTCCCAATGTGAAAAGCAGCTGCCGTTGTCGTGTCGGTGTCGGTGCCGGACTGATATCGTGTCGGTGTCGGTATCGTTCAATGTGAAAACGCCCATTCACTTATATGCAAATTCGCACCCACCGGCATCGGTGCCGGTGTCGTGTCGTTATCGGATCGGTCAGTGTGAAAACTCTCAATCTTGCACTTCAGCAGTTTTCAATATTGAGGAGAGCGATGCGTACCGTAGAGGAAAAAGATTTTGCTGTTGAAGTTTTACTACCATCAGTCTCAGGCGAATGCTCATACAGCTGTGTGATCATTCAATGAGATATATCCAGACAATCCCATTGACAGACAATATTCAAGAGAACTCATTGGGACATTTGAACGAACTGGGAATCTGAGTAGGTAATATATGAAGAAAAGTGGTCGACCATTTGTCTCTCCAAACAAGCAGATTGATATCTTGGAGGATCTTCAAGAAAACCCTCAACAATTCACAACTGAACTAACGGATCAAAATGATATGCCACGTTCAACAGTACATAAAATACTGAAAAAATAAATTACATCCCTATGAAATAAAAATGGTTCACAAACTTTTTGAAAACGATCCTGTTGGTAGAATTCATTTCTGTGACCTGAAACTTCGTCAAAATAAGATTCATGTGAACATTTGTAAAGCACGTTTTTTTTTAATGGACAGGTGAATAGATATAATCACCGCTATTGGAGCATTGAAAATCCTCATCAGGGAAACACATACTCAGTACATCCAGAAAGTTAAAGTATAATATTTCTTGAGAGAAAATTTGAACGTATGTCGATATTTGAGGATGCTACAAGAATACATTTTTCCGGAAATGATTCAGGTGGATGAAAACAACCAAAAAAAAATAATTTTCAACAATGCGGAGTACCTCCTTATTATTTCAGGCCAGTAACCAACTTTTCAGTGAACCTTTTCCGGAAAGATAGATCGGTAGGAGGGGTCCTATTGAATGGCCAGCTCGCTCGCCTGATTTGACCCCTCTTTCCTTGGTTCACCCTGTATATCCGACAATAATTTCTAGATATAGACACAGTTCTCTAGTTATATTTGGTTTTTGAATTATCGTCTTAACTATCTTAGAACTCAAGCAATTGGACTCTGACGCACTATTGCCCCACCCTGTATATCTATGAGCCACCCATCATAGTGCAAGTATTTTGCCATTCAAACAAAATCTCTACATTCGTTTGATTTTACCCTTCACGTGGGCCTATTTGGACTAACTTTAAATGAAATTGTGTGGATTTTATTCATTTAGCGCGCGAAACATGCCAAGAATGCGGCAAAAGGAATGTACAAACTCCGCTGGCCCGTTTAATATCAGGCAAACAGGAAAGTGAGAAGGTAGAGCGTCAAGCAATATTGGTAAAATTCTTTGTAAATACCAATATTACAAATATAATTCAATAGAATGTGAAATAAGTCGAACTGATATCAAAAATAAATAACGTCAGAAAACAGCAGTGTCTCTAACCAAGGTTAGAAGTGCCTAGGACTTTGTGAATCGATTCGGTGGTTGTTTACTTGCTTTGCAAAGTGAATGCGATGTGGGTTGCCTATTTGCGGATTCTGCTGTCGAGTGCTTGTTTGCATTAAACGATTAAACTGGCTTACTCAGTGTGGTGTAGTTTTTTTTTTCAAGTTTAATAAGATATTATACCTAGGTATTCTTTCAATCTTTCTTGAGAAATGGAGTGAGCACATTTTTCACCATCAAAAGCAAGTTTTTGAAATAATCTAGGTATTTCTAATGTCATTTCTCCCAGTAAACATTTTTCTATTTCAGAAATATTTCTGGAACACAATCTGTAAGCTTGAAACATTCCAACTTATGTTGCCTTATCGTTTCAGGAATAATTTGAAAAATGAAGATGTCCGCCCTCAGAAACGTTTCAAGGAAACATTTCATTACTAATATTTCGTAATTATTTCAGGAACATTCAAGAGACATCTCAAGATACTTAATGACGCAACAATAAACATTTCAGATATTTTATTGTTTTTTGTTTCAGGATAATTATGAAAAATAAAGATGTCCGCCCTCAGAGACGTTTCAAGGAATCGTTTCATTACTGATGTTTCTTCATTATTTCAGGAGCATGCAAGAGACATCTCAAGTTACTAAATGATGCAACAATAAATATTTTAGACATTTTATTGTTTCTGAAATGTTTCAGGATCCTAATTCTCTAATATTTGAAACCTACTGAATATAGCGTGTTTCCGGGACATTTCTGAAAATGAATATGTCTTACCTCAGAGAGTTTTGAAAAAACTTTTTATGAGTTGATAATTATGGAACCATTCTTGATACATTTCTGATTTGTTTGCGAAACTAATTTTTGTGTTACATTTCAGAAATATTCATTCGAACGTTTCAGATGTATTTGAGAAGAAAAGTACCAATGTATTTCGGTGAAGAGTTTCAGAAATGTTTCACTCACATATATATAGAAACATCCAGGAAATATTTCGGATATGTTTGGAAGGTATATATTCCAATGTTTCTCTATGGGCATTCGTAGATATTTCATAAATATCTGCGATGAGATGATATGAATGTTTCAGATGCAAATATAGAAACATTATGGAATTTTTTAAGAAAGACGTGTTCGGAAATAATAAGTCATTTGAACTGTTGATAGGATATCTTTTAATTAGAAAAACATTTTGAACACAAAATATAAAAAATAAACATTTAATCGTACCTAATATCATATACTTTATTTCACACACATATACCTATAATAACTGTATATTCGGTTTCAAACACAAAAAAAAATACAATTCTTGCTTCACAAAAAACAAAAGGGTATTTTATACTTATCATGATAACTAATATTTAGGCAGGAATCCCCATTGGGTGAAGTATCTGGCAAAGACTCATTTTCTGCAGGCAAGTCAGGAAAATGAATGTTTTGAAGTCCATCTCCTAAATCTTGATCATTTTTCTGATTTCTTAGAATGAGTGGATCTTCATATATATCTACAGTGACTGCAACTCTTTCTTTCCTGATTTTATTTTGAATTAATCTACGAATATGTCTCCTGGTATTGAAAGGTTTATTCCAATTTGCTTTCCACACTTCATTATATACAGTCATAAAATATAATATCGATATCATGTGTGTGCATCAAAGAGACTTTTCAATTTGTGATTATTGGAGGAAACGATTGTAAGTTCTTTCACAAATCATAAACATATCTGATTATATCAAGACTTTGAAATATATTACAAGACAAGTATTTTTATCCTAATATCCACCAACAACCAACCATGAAAATGTTCTTACATTCGTAGGGATAGGTATTATCAATTTGTTTTAGTTGAATAATCATCAATCACTTAACTTATTAACATTATCGTAGGTATCCATTGTTCCACGTTTCTGCAAGCCAACAAACAATAAACACTAAAAATTTCAAAAACAATTCATACGAACAAGACACGACACGAGATTTTTAGAGCGAAATAAAATAAAATATGACATGGCGGGCAGGTTGATAATACAAAACACAACTCACTTGCATTATGTCAACTGTCATTTGTCAACCGTTCGCAGTGTTCGCAGAGCACGAGCATGAAATGCACTCCGGACGCGCTCTGTGATTGGTTAGGGACAGATATACACCTTCACTATACGATAAAATGCACGGCATAAGTACCCCCACCATTATGATGTTATCAACAACTTTGGGTGAATAGTCGCTATATCGTTATCATTTTGCATGGTTATTCTGTTCACGCATTTTCAACTTAGCTTGCTTTTTTCTTGCCTTTCATTCAATCTTCCCGCCCTTACAGTGACCAATCACAGAGCGTTTATTGCGTGCCTTTTATTGTTGTCTTGCACCTATACCACCATTACTATATAATGGCAACATAATATAATTTACGCATTTCAACTCACTATTTGTAAGTGAGTGTCGTGTCATTTTAAACATATGGGCAATACGCAATGACCACCCAATCACAAAAGACGAGTCTCCAGTGCATTTTACTACCTATATCTATCGGGTCTATTTTTTCAAGTAAATATTCATTCAAACACCAAATATTTTATCCGGAAAATTGATACCTATATCAATAAATTGAGTTAAAACGTAACCTATATTTTGAATTGTTTCAAATGTCTACCATGCATTGTTCATTTGGAATGTTTCTAAATAAAGGTCAATTGGACATTTCTGAAACATTCATGAAATGGTACTATAATTTTTCGGGTTCTTAACAATTAAGTTATTTGGAATTGTTTCACTTATTTTGCGCTGTTTCGAAATGCATTGATTTGAAGCATATGTTGATATGTTTTGAACTTTTTGAATCAATTTGAAACATTTCAAAATTCTTGCTACTTTAACGTTTCGATTATTTTCAGTTGAAAGTTATTCTGAAATGTTTCAGTTATGCAAATCTTATGTAAATATGAAATGTTTCTGAATATATCAAATGAATTGTACTGAAATGTTTCAATAATTTCAAAGCATTTATGAAATCGTGCAAAATGAAACGTTTTGATTAACCCCCTTAGAGTTAATTTGGAATATTTCAAATATCCACCACTTTGTGTACATTTGAACGTTTCCAAAAAGTTCAACTGAACACATATCTGAAACATTTATGAAATCGTACTGAATATAATGTTTCGAGTTTTCACACTTCAGTTATTTTGAGTTATTTCAAACAGTCACAGTATAGAAATGTTTCTAAGGATATCAAACTGAAGTTTTTTTGTGATGTTTCATTTATTCAATATTGACGAGATTTTGAAATGTTTCGAAATGCATTAATTTAAATCATGTTGATATCTTCTGAACTTTAAGAATCATTTTGAAACATTTCAGAAATCTTGCTACCTGAACGTTTCGATTATTCTCAGTTGAAGTTATTTTGAAATGTTTCAATTTACCAACATTTATGTAAATATGAAATGTTTCTGAATATATCAAAATATCTTGTCTTGGAATTTTCCACAAATGATTCTATGATTATGAAATATTTTAGAAATGTTTCGATTATTCACAACTAAAGTACTTTTGAAATATTTCATAAACGTTTCATGTTTACTGGGCTATACCTATTGATGCCAATATTTTTAATTAGGAAAGCTGTTGTTGTGAAGGTTCGAAACAGTAGTTTCCAAATATCCTACCTTCTTACTTCCCTTCTTGCATACTTGAATATTCTACTGGAAGCAAATCATTGATTGATAGTGGAAATATCAACGAAATCGATTATCTCTATCACTTTCTGGAATCCTGATGAATTGATCTCAAATCCATTTCTAGCGTGATCGGAATGCTCTCATAACAATAAACGAGCATAAATGTACAGGATGCTTCAGAAATGGAATAAACGACGGTCATTAGAGAAATCCAGAATACTGGGTGGTTCCTTATATATGATATCACGCATAGTTCGATTTTTCTTTCATACAAACAAAAACCAAGTTTCAAGATGTAGGGAAATTATGGAGAGTTCAGTATTAATGAATATAAGTAATCAGATAATTTTCGTAAATTCATAAATAATTATACCTATATTGCTTTAATTGTAGATAAAGTGATTTCAGTGATTCTTCAGAAATTGCTGCCGATATGATGGAGTCAGCGAGTATAGCTTAGAACTTCTACTAGTAAAGCACATACTATATGAAAGATAATATCTTGAGTGAAATATTTCTGAACATCCATCGTCTAAAGAGCAAAGAAAATTTATTCTCTGTCAGGACGTTTCGGCTGAATATGCCGTTGAAGAGTAGGTACTAAATATCCCAATGATTGTTTTTTTCTGTTATCCATGCTTGAAATTAAATACTTCTAGATTATTTGAGATTGATGAAATAGTCTTGAGTTAATCTTTTTTTAAACACATATTGTACCTACTTATTCTTTGAAAATACCTCTATATATGGAAATATTTCGTGTAATTGAAGAAGGGAATGAATTATAACGAGTATTGAACACATCTATGAAAATAAGATATAAAGGAACATTTATCATAGGTATCGAAAAGACGGAAGAACGGCACAACCAGCTGACACTCTTTACGTTCTGCAGCAAAACCCAAAGCCAAAGTCCAAAAATTTTATAATTATCAATTTACAATAAAAATATACGCACTTAACAACATTTAAATAGATAGAAACCGCGTTGAAACAATCACTAAGCCGCAGTTATGATTGTAGTGTTGGGTTTTTGGGGTTGGGATTTGGGTCTATTTACCTTGCCCTCCTGTGGGATACAGGGATAAATTAGTAACACAATGAGGGTTTTTTGTTTTGAATTCGCAGACAACGCTTCAGTTTGAATGAAAATGTTTGGAGGAAGAAAGATAAACCATATCTCTATAATTTCAAGTAACGACGTTTCGATTGTTGAATATCTACCATTTTTTTTGAAGTGATTCCTACCAGGCGGAAATTGAGGTGAATACCTAACAGACAACAAAACCACTTCCCCTTACGAACATTGATTCAAATGCCTGTTCATTCCCCGATGCGGTAATGACACAAATCTTAGAAGTTCGAAAATTTATAGTTGTCTATAGTTATTAGCTATAAGTGTTCATTAGGAAAATTTTACTTATCTCAGGTACGGGAAAAATTTGCTTTCCTCGTATTCTCTAAAAGTGCGTCTTAGCCGGGTCCATACCGGATATTTTTGTTTTGGATTTACAAACAAAAAATTGTTGAAATTGTTAAAATTGTTTTTTCCGTTAACCAGCTGTCGTCCCCTTATGAAAGAAAGCCCTCAAAAGTCAAAACTTGTGCGAGTCAAGGATTAACACAGAGGGTCTTACCTTATAACGTGCGATTCCTAGCACTTTCTCAGGCCATCAGAAAAATGAATTGAAATTACTGGGATTGAACCAGCGACCGGTAAAACCAGAATGATTGAAAGCATTGACTCTAACCACTCGACTACATGACCATAAAATGCTTCAGTTTGAATGAAAATGTTTGGACTTCCATTGCCTAAAAAAGAAAGAAAGAGTAACCATTTCTCTATGATTTTAAGTGAAGACGTTTCGATTGTTGGGTGTCTAAAATCGTTTTCAAGTTGAAAACGATTGTAGACACCCAATTTCAAGTGATTTCCACCTGGCGGAAATTAATGCAAATATCTAATAGACAACAACTAATTCCCCTTAAGAACATTGAATTGAATTTGATATATAATCTAATAATATCACAATTCTGAAAATTGCAGAGGTACTCAACTATGGTCAAAGAAAGCCACGTGAACTGATGGTTGGTGAAATCGTATTGATTGGTGAAGATACTGTTAATAGTCCGGTCAAATTAGACTAAAAAATAAGAGTAAAGTTACCTAAATTCCCACCAAGCTGAAAATCGGTAGGATTGTTTAAAATATCATCAAAAACAAAATTTGAAAGTTCCCCATCTTTCCCCTGTAAGGAAAAAATTTAATTCAAGGTCAAAGGTAAAAAAAATGAGTTTTTCGCGATTTTCATCAAAACGGTAAGTTTTATCATGAAAATATTTCAAACAAAAATTGTAGATCATAAAATTATCTACAAAAAATTAATCAATACTTTTTTTTCTACGAGCCACCGTTTTTGAGATATAACGATTCAAAAATTTGTAAAAGTTGTAATCGTCATAATATGCATGAGTACGCCACGTATATATACATCTCTATAGTTGTAATATGTATGATGTATTGATAATTGAAACAGCAATTGAGCAATTCAATTTGACAAATACAACTATTGTTGTTGGTGAAGATATAGACTTACTCGTATTACTGACTGCTCGAACTCCAACTGAAAAAACTATTTTCTTCTTAAAACCAGGAAAAGCTCAACATCAATCGGAAATGTATTCATCAAAAAGTTTATCTACTTTTGCAAAGTGTCAAAATCATGTACTATTTTTACACGCAATAACTGGCTGTGATACGACATCTGCATTTTACAGGAGGGGTAAAATAACAGTCTTCAAACTATTTGAGAAACAAAATTTAATTGAATGTGCTGAAGTTTTTAAAAATAGTAGTTCTACTCGACAAGAAATTATTACTAACGGCATTCGCTTTCTTCTTTCTATGTACGGAGCTCCTAAAAAAACTACCTGCTTAGAAATGCATGTTTCGTTAAAAACACCAAAAGTAAAAAACAAGTACAATTAGCTTGTCTTCCTCCAACCTCAGTTGCTGCTCATCAACATCGTTTTAGGGTATATTACCAAGTTCAAGTGTGGCTTGGTTATCAGCTAGACCCTACAGACTGGGGTTGGAAGTTGGTCAACAATTTATTAGAACCAGTGGACACTTCACTTCCACCTGAGCCGGAAAAACTGCTGAACTCGATTTTTTGCAACTGGAAAAAGGGATGCAGTGCTAAATGTGGTTGCAAAAAAGTCGGACTGTTCTGTTCTCCGGCATGTACACATTGTCAAGGCCGGTTGTGCTCTAATATTGAATCACCAACAGTAGAGGATCCGTTTGATTCCAACGAGGCAACATGCGATACATCGCTATTAACGCAGTTTACATGCACTCAGGATGAAGATGAAGAAGAACAAGAACAAGAAGAACAAGAAGAACAAGAACAAGACGAACAAGAACAAGAAGATCAAGAAGAAGAACAAGAAGATTTTGAAAGTTACGACTCGGACGATTAAATTTTTTTAACTTAAATTGCTTTTATCTTTTCAATCTCTGCTAATATCCATTATTTTTCAATAGTTTCGAATTAAACAGGATAAAAACTGACCCGTGGAATAGGCCTACTGGGGAAACCACAAAAAAATAGGGGTAAGTACACTACCTCATAGGTGTCGAGGAAACGTGTGTATATTATGACGATTACAACTTTTACAACTTTTTGAATCGTTATATCTCAAAAACGGTGGCTCGTAGAAAAAAAAGTATAGATTAATTTTTTGTAGATAATTTTATGATCTACAATTTTTATTTGAATTATTTTTATGATAAAACTTACAGTTTTGCTGAAAATCGCGAAAAACTCATTTTTTTACCTTTGACCTTGAATAAAATTTTTTCCTTACAGGGGAAAGATGGGGAACTTTCAAATTTTGTTTTCAATGATATTTTAAACAATCTTACCGATCTTCAGCTTGGTGGGAATTTAGGTAACTTCGAATGTCTAAATTGACCGGACTATAAACGCACCGATTGAAAGATGGGATGGTTATACTAACTTCAACATGCTTGTTGTTGACCAGCACGGTGAAAATTTGTACCAATTTTATTTTATTCATTATTGTGTTCCATTTGTGATTACTGACATATTAAAGTCCATACATTGAAAATCCACATCAGTTTAACAATGAAAAAACTAGATGAACTTTGCAACATCAAAGACGAATTTGGAGGTGCATTTTTTTATTTTCTGGTATACCAGGCCAATGCGGGTATTTTCTGGGCAAGTTATGACATTGAAGTCTCATATTCATCAAAACTATGAAATTTGAATCATGTTTCGTTCGAATCGATAGAGCGAAAGATTCGAAAAATAAAAAAAATGGAAAAAAGTAGAAGCGACAGTAGAGAGTCCAAATTTGGAGCAAATGTATGAAATTGGGAAGGGAGCAACTTTTTTCTTTGTAATTTTTTGAAATTCCCAAAATAAACTGATTTTTTAAAGATTTTCGAAAAATAAAGTCAAATTTGACAGGTCTAGAGTAGCACATGAAAAAAGGAAAGATGCAGTATTCCACTCATTTTCCAAGCAAAAACTAACTGCGAAGTCAAATTTTCTTTATATGTAGGTATTAATAAAAAAAACTTCCATATGTCGCGAACTTTATGTGTGACACTGTATATAATGAATATATACAAATATCATAAAACTTTATTTTAAAAATATGTACATCTACCTACATCCATTTATATAAATATATGCAACTTAAATTCAAAACTAGCCTATCTCGTCTTCAAATATCGCCGCCAAACTCTCCTTCATTAACATCACTCACCCGTTTTTTTACCATCTCCAGATGTCCGAGTCGCTCCTCTCTTGAGCCTACAAGAGACTATTATATTGTTAAAATAGTTAAAATAAATTGTTATTTTCGTCAACCAGCTGCACACCCTTAAGAGTACAACCCTCAAAAGTCTTCGAAAGACTTGTCCGAGCTAGGGAAGACGCAGCCATTACCTTTTAACGTGTGATGCCATGCACGAGACCGATGACCATGCTGGGAATCGACCCCATGACCCTTAGGTTAAGAGACAAGACCATCATGACCATCACGGCCCATATAACCGTTATATGAATATACATTTAACAACAATAATTGAACAAAAATATTATGTGGGAGTACTCTTATTCAGAACTCCATTAGAAGAGAATAAAGGAAATGCAAAAATAGTTCCTTGATAACATAAAAAATTGGTAAATTGAATAATGAAATTACTTTTCATTGTAACCAAAAATGTGTTAGTTTCAGGCTTATTGGAGAATGCAAAGAGAAAAGTTGCACAAAATTGATGGATTTGAGAATCATGGAAGTTGTAATGTGTACATAATGTCTCAATATTTGTCATCCATGTTATTACACCAAGTGTTTACCTACTGTATTATTCATGTACCCGCTGACCCGCTGAAAGTATGCACCAGTTGTAAAATTTTTTCATTATTGTTCTCTCAGTATATTCAATTGTTTAAAATCTCTTCATCTATGTATTGATGAATTTATGTATAGCCGTTATATCAATACAATATATCATCCTGAAATTAGATAAAACTTCCCATTATTTTAAACAACTTATATATAAATAATATAAAACGAAATCTCAAATTGGGACCATAATATTTCAGAAATCCCTATAGGAATACAAACTTATAAACAAAAAATGACTTTAAGACTGTAACGGAAATACCACTATCTTTAGATTTTAATTCCAAAATCGTACTAGGAGCGACACCTAATAACTAAAAGCGTAAACAGGCCTTTCTAAAGCCATATTGGTTGATGCGTTGGGTTTCTATAGATGTCACTGAGCTGATGTCAGTAATTGAATTTGAGAATGGGAGAGGAAGGATCGCGCTCTTCTTAGTTTGGCGGTCGAGGTGTGAGGAGGTCGCTTGAAGGTGTGATTCAGGTGACCGTAATAAATTTAAATCCATATGAATTGATGCGATCATAAGTAATTTTGAATGAACCTCAAGTGAATAATACTGGGAATTAGATTGTCGATCAACTCCAATCCAGAAGGAAGTGCCAATTGCAACGGAATTCATGATCTAATAACCTGTTGATCAACCATCGATGATGGCCTTCTAGTTGGATCCATTGTTACAATGATAAGCAGTTATTAATCACCTAGGACAAATCCTGAGGTGTGATCACGTGGAAAATAATTACTAAGAAACCTGTAAGTGTCAAAAATAAAATATTTATTTGTCGATGCATGTTGCATACCAGAAAGCGACACCATTTTATCAAGCTGACAATCCTATCTTTTCGTTTACCGTCAAGTTTCAAGTTAAACATTTTCAAGTTTGACATACATATCGGAGTGCTAACCTCAAAACGTCAATTTTGATTTTCGGGACAACTAACCTCAAATCTTGTGGACTTTGAATATTGACATTTATTAATCTTTATTTTATATCTTTTTTCTATTTGTATTCACATATATATCACATTTTCAGTAATGATTTCAAGTAAAGTTTTTCATGGTGCACCATTAATATTCTGCTGTTAGGATTATCCTAGATCTCAGTACTCATACATCTCAACTCCTGTGTTGAGGAGTACATCATTTCATTAACGTGCAATATTATGTCACATATTCAGTGAGGAGGGTATCGTATACTTACTGTTGAGTTTCAAATCTGTGATAAACTAACATCTATCAAACCTTTTCATGAATTCGACCCCTATCTACGAGGGAACACAAGGAACTAGTAGAACCTGGAGGTCTATTTCATATCAGACGATTCCCTGAACCTGTTACGTGAGGTGTCATCTTGTTCATGCTCAGGTTAGCAGAACAATAACCAAGACGTTCCTGTCAGAATCTCAACACTGTATGAATGAACTAAGGTAACCTGTGTCGCTGAAGCAAATTCAGTAATAATATTGTTTGAATATCAACGTGTTACTTTGACACTACATTTTGTTAAATTTATTAATATATATTTGTTTTGAAATATTGTTTTATTGTTGGTCTGGTTACAGAAGGAAGTCAATTTATCTTATTTCAATTATCTATCATTAGGTATTTTGTACTTTTTATTCCTGTTAAATTAAAAATTGCTGGCGTCCAAGCCAGTCAAATTCTTGAAGTTCAAAATTTAAAACACTTGCCTGCCACACAAAAAATCCGAAACTGGCAATCTAGTCCAAAGAACCTACGCCGTTCTCTGCTGAGCAGTCGAGCAATCAAAGTAACCCCGGTTATGTTACATAATTTGGCGCCCAACGTAAAAGTATCAAAAGTAGGCAAAGCTGAGTTTCTGCTCAATTATCTATACTTACATACAAGCTTATGGTCAATATCGCAACTATGTTCCGCGACAAAATCTGCAATAAACATTGTGCTTAGAATGTGACACGGTCTGGACCGTAGCTCGAAATGTGAATAACGGGGTCTAGCCGTAATTTGTCATTGGTTTCAACAGTTCATGCTAATGATGAAAATTATATCTTTGAAGAGAATTAGAAAATGCAATATAATATTTTGTTCCATCCGAAATATGCCTGTTTGGGACATACCACAGTATTGTACCAAAAATAGTCATGAGAAAAATTGTCGATACTACTTGGCAGAAGACCATTGAACTAATGGAGGAAATAGATTTTGTAAGCACGTGTTCTACTTTAACCTGTACAATAAGTATACAGGTATAACCTATATTCGCCTTAAAGTCTCCAACCGAAAACGTCTCCCTCCTCATACCATTTAATTATATTCCGTCGATACTTGGTAAAGTATCAGACATAAGAACTCCATTGCAATACTTTTTAAATATAATACCTAGGTGAAATTATCTTTTCATTCGAATGGGGTGAACACTTACGTGATGATATTCAAACAGCATTCATTGCGAAGTAGTACCTATTTGCCAAGTATCGAACAAATAATTATTTTTGGTCGTAGGGGGCTTTAGTTGTAAAGGTTAAAGCGAAAAACTGAACTATATAGGTAATATATTTTCATTTTTAGTATAATCCCATATAGCACCCGACGTCCAATGGATGTCCCTTTTAGGTTCAAGATTGATCCAAACGTCCATGGACTCGATATGAATGTCCAATGGACGTTCGGGTACGGATATATTTTGTACATTCCGTATTGTACGTCCCATGAATGATCAATGGATGTAAAATATTGGACCAACATGAATCATCGAAAAGATGACGATTTTGGATGTACAATGGATGTACAATAATCTACCAATAATCCGAACGTTACTTATCATACATATATGTGCGTCCATTGGACAAACAGTACTGGATCAACTTGATGATTCTATAAAATGTACGTATTTGGATGTATATATCGAATGTTGAAACTGGACCCAATCTGTACGTTAAGTATGTAAAGTTTTTGTATGTTCATACTGGATGAACAAAATTGGATTCTATTAGAAACTTCCATTATTGTACATTTGTACATTCACACCTGTACGTACATTGGACGAACAGCACCTGGTCAATTGGAAACGTCAATTATTTTACGTATTCTGATGTACATCTGATGTAGAATACCGGACCACATTTGATTGTTCACAACTGTACGTACATTGGACGTTCAGCACCTGGTCTATTTGAAGCATCTACAATTGTATCTTTTTGAATGTACATTGAATGTGGAATACTCTGGACCACATCTGTACGTGTTCTCCGTTGTACGTACATATTGAATAAACATCATCTGGACCTGGTCAACTTGAAAGAAACATTTTTAATTGGTTGTTTCAGGATGTACACTGGATGTAGAAAAGTGGATAATATCTGTACGTTCCCCACTCTGTATATTCGGATATTATCAGTTGAGTACGAGCACCATCGATAGTAGAATGAAAGGGAAAACTCATCGTGATGCTGTTCTTTGTTTCGGTTTTGGTACGAATGGTACGCCATTATATTCTATTTTCTGTATTCTCATGCATGTGTGTGTGATATCAAAACTTCTTGGCAAATTTTTAGACAAGTGTCGAAGTATGAGAAGGGGGAAACGAACAACATCAGGTCAGTATGGAGTTATTTTCAATATTGACACGTGAAATTGAATATGTGAAGTCACTAATCAACAAATACATTATGATTACTGTGGTTCCTACATTTATGATTCAATGAAAATTTTTGATTCGAATTCAATTTTACAGAGCCGCACAACAATATCAAGAGTGTCATCTACTAGAAAATAAGATTCCACATCCCATTGATTGAGAACGGAAACTGAGAGGAGAGGATTGAAAAATTCTATCTATATTTTAGTTGAAAATATCTTCTGTTCTGAATAGTTTACTTTGATATTTTGTTTGTCACATACATGTTTTTGATTTTTGTTTTGAAAGTGCTAGCAAGAGTCAATCTCTATTTCAGAACATTCTAATTGTTTTTTTAAACTGTAAAAATATATTAATTCATAAAAATGTTCATATTTTTATTTATTTATATAGTTTTCTGGTCATTATATCATGCAACATACAATTTTTATAATAAAACCTTGACTTTTTTTGTGAAGTTATTGTACCATTTATTCTCAGTCAGTTTACTGTTTTTGTACATTTTGATGAACTCTTCTTGTTATGTAAGTATCTGAATTGAACATCCAATAATATGCAAGTGAATTTATTTTTGAACTGTGATCATCGACTACCATGGGAATTTTCGATTATATTATTGATGTATTCTCATTCAGGATCGTTGTTGAGTTTATATTTGGATTTTGGATAGATCCCATTGAAATATAAGATAGATCTTTATAGTTGTATAAGATCCATGTTATACCGTCAATGGACGAGATTTTCTTTTTCAGAGGCATTTGATGAAAATTGTTTATGTATTTCTATTGTACATCCTCACGTACGTACATGAGATGTTATATCCCAATGTGCACTGTTGCCGAACATTTATGGAAGTTACTGGACGTCTAACGGATGTCCATAAGATCCATACTGTATATCCACTGTACATACATCAGACGTACATATGCTCATTCCGGACGTACTTAAGACCCATGCAGTACGTCCATTGGACGTGAATTTGATATTTCTGTACATGCAATGGACGTTTATTATGTACGTTCATTAAACGTTTCTTAAGTATGTCCATTGGACGTTTGTTGAGTTCGTCCATTGGATATCCACGGCCGTACGTACATAAGATGTTATATCCATGAAATTTATCAGACATTCTCCAGAAAATATTTAAGCAATGTTAGTTGTAACATTAAAGTTAGCTTGCATATAATTTTATCATTACACATTACATACTTGCAATAATATTTCCGCAATGTTACATTCTGCAACATTACGAAATGTAACTTGAGTGTCCGGCAGTTCCAGTAGTTGCAGAGGGATTGCTGTAACATTACATGCTAACCTTACACCTCACGTTGAATTATTACTGTTACATATTATATATATACAGGGTAAGTTAGAATAAGACCAACAAAATCCGACTACAGATTCCTCACCTCATTTCGAGGTGAAAAGTTCCTATCAAGGTATGTGCTGAAATGCATCTCCTCTGAGATACATGGTGTCGATAGTACGAAAAAAATAAGATTAATTTTTGTTCCTCCAAAATTCCTGAAGCAAAATATACCAAACTCGGTACACTAATCAAGGTTAATCAACGTGATAATTGGAAGTTGTAATTTTTTATTTTTGTAAACCAGTGGCGTAGTTACGTTGGTATGTGTAAATGTTTTCCTTCGTATTTTCTTTGAACAAGTGAATGGACAAGTGAGCGTTTGACATCAGTTAGGCTCATCGATACTGAACTTAAAAGTCATAACATTCCATGTACCTTAAAGTAAAGCTTTCTGAGAAAATTGAGAAGATATGTCCTGGAGTAGCAAAATAATTTCATAACACTAATTTCTCACAATATATTGGAATATTTGTCAACCTCCTCAACATTTTTTAATGTCGGGTGAATCGGAAACATAGTACGGCTGATTCTGAATGAGACCTAACTCAGTGATTACACGACATCAATTTCATCAAATAATATGATGAATGAATGACTCACCTGTACTATGTTTCAGATTCTTTCAACATTGAAAAATGTTCAGGAGGTTGACAAATATTCCGATATGTTGTAAGAACTTAGCATTATGCGATTTTTGCACATGATATTGTTTTGCTACTCAATTTTCTCAGAAACCTTTACTTTTAGGTACATGGAATGTTATGACTTTCAAGTTGAGTATCGATGAGCCTAACTGATGTCAAACGCTCACTTGTCCATTCATTTGTCCAAAGAAAATATGAAGGAAAATATTTCCACATACCAACGTAACTACGCCACTGGTTCACAGAAATTAAGAATTATAAATTCAAATTATCACGTTGATAAACCTTGATTAGTGTATCAAGTTTGATATTTTTTGCTTCGGGAATTTTGGAGAAAAAAAAATCAATTTTTTTGTACATTTGACACCCTGTATCTCAGAGGGGATGCGTTTTAGGACATGTCTTGATAGGAACTTTTCATCTCAAAATGAGGTGAGGAATCAGTAGTCGGAGTTTGTCCGTCTTATTCTGACTCACACTGTATATTACCTTACTCATTGGGATTGATCTGATTCAAAATCTAGTTCGTAAGAAAACTATACTCTACAATATACTATTAAAAAGGTAGTCACATATAACGGTCCTGCGATATGGGACCAACGTGGCAATGTCGAAAAATCGAAATAATAAGAAAGTGTTATTGCAATTTTCAATATGATAAACCCGCACTACTTGTATTCCATTTTTATTCTTACAACGTGAAATACTTACTTTAATTATAAACCCAGAGGCATATTGATAATTTCATAATTTTTCAACTTTCTTTTTAATTTTTATATGGATAACTCGCACAACTTGTGCCATTTCTTATTTCATCTATATATACATGGTTTTATTAAAAACTGCTTGAAAACATATTTTTTTTTAAACTTTTTTGATATTGAAGAAAATGAACTTGTAGATATCAGTAGCAGCCTGTTTGAAAATTGCAGAACATTTTTTATTCAAATCTAACCTACCCTAATATGGTATGCCAATGGTTTCCCAATTATTTTATTGTCATGATTTCAATAAAAAAAAAACATAGTAGCAAAACACAAAATTTTCGAATAAGTGACAAATATTTTAATAGGAAGACCCAAGGACAACTCTTTGATTCATGCTTAATTATCATGAGGATGTAGGTATTGACAATATTTTAATAGTCCACAAGATTTCAAGTGGAAAAAGGTGGCATACTTAGATTTTGAGACAAATTTTCTTTTCAGTTTATCAGTACATATGAAATGTGAATGTGAATTATAGTAAAAATTTTCAAAAGAAATCGTTGTTTTCATATTATTATTTTTATTATTATTGCATTGATTTGATAAGAAATCTGAGACTGAAATAGATTATTCATATGAAAAAAATAACAGTAACACCCCAGTTTTTGAAGTTTAGTAGTTCAAATGGTTTATTGTGTTGTCCCAGGGACTTACAATAAAGTGATTTTGATGTTTTTTCTCAAAAACTAAGGAAGATACGAAAAAAATTCTAGGACTGAAACAGTTGCTAAATGTGAAACAAATACAAAATTTGCAAAAAAAATCAGTGACGCATATTTTTTCTGTAAAAAATATTGGTTACGGTGCCTTCCGGTACGCTATTTGACATGATACTTTTGTTATAGTTAGGGTTTAATCAACCCTTTGCGACCTTAATAACACTGCCAAATTTCAATTAAATCTGCTGAAGGATTATTAAGATATTTACGAAAAAAACGATTTCTTAAAAATGTTGATACCCTTTATCTTAAAAACGAAGCATTACCGGACCTATTTATATGAACTTTTAGTCTTAGAATCATTCAAAGAATCCTTCAAGTTTGGCCACGTACTTACATAACACCCTGTATATTATATACAAATTCCTAGAAGTAATCTGAACAAATATTGCAATTTATAATAGATGGTTCATTGAGTACTTTTTTTTTTGTGTGAGTTTTATAATGAGAGTTTGATTTTTGCTATTTATGGCTTCCATAAAAAACATACTTTTAATAATATTTAACTACCTATCTACATGATCTTAAGTAAGAAAAACTAATTCCTGGGGTACTGAGGCTGAAGTGGCAGAAAGTTGCAGAGATGTCGTTGTTGTGATAATGGGTGCATCTGTCTGTACTTCCTCGTTGTAGTGTTGCATACTCTTTTATTCTTGCATCAATGTCTTTGGTGGTACTGTGGGGGTTAATAGTTGAAATACCGTATAGGTACGCCACGTAGATATTTTATAAATTCGTCACGTAGCGTAGTGTTGCTTCCTTTCATAATGTGGAGAATTATAAGCATTATACCTACATAATTGAAATATACATATAATTATAATTGAAATAATTTTAATCTACCTAGTTGTTGATGTTCATAAGATGTACTACTCCTGACAAGCATAGTTTGGACTTCTTAACGTTTGCAAAAATTCAGTCCAATTGATCAGTTGAGTTTGAAAAAAGGAATTTTAATATTCAATTGAAAGTCAAATTAGGTAACGCAACGTTTTTTTAATGATATAATATATATTTAATATATAGGAATTCATGTACTATACACATTGTTGTTTGAAGAGTCGATTCTTGGATCCAAAAATTTTATTCAAGATGGTTTCCAGTTAGGATTTGCGTGAATCAGTACTTTAATAGGGTTTCCTTCCTGAGTTTTGGCCGTATGGAATGCCTTCAAAGAATCTTCGAGTGTATAATGATGTGTGATCAAAGGTTTGACGTTCACCCTCCCAGTTGTCACCATTTCAATGGAGGTAGGATAGCTGGAAATTACAGTTACTTAGAATAGATAATGATTAAAAGAGAAAAAATATCAGAGACCAGATTAACTATAAAAAATACACCAATGCAAAGTTTATCATTTCAAAACATCAAATATCTAGTCTTATTTCACAATCTGGTCTCCGCTGGTTGAAGGTAGATTGGAGAGCCCCGGGGTGGGATTCCGTCCATAGAATCCTACTTTTCATCGAATGACTGAGATGACGTTCTGATTTGGATTCATGGAAGAAACAGATAAATAACTCTTAACCATTGAATTCTATGGTGAAAATATAATATTGAATTGTTGGGATTTGTGATAGAAACGAGCCGTAAACAAAGCAGGCAGTTGGGTTATCAGCAGTAATACTTTATAGTTAATATTCCATTTGTCAGAACACTCATTTTATTTTCCGATCTAGATAGTAATGAATTTCCTAAAATCATTCCAAATTATAAATTTATTGCTATATACACTATCACAATATTAATTATAAACGTATTGTAAAAATACCATCGATACGGTATCCATCCATATTGACTCTTTCGTTTATAACCGATACGAACTCAATTATGGAGACGAGAAAAGTTAGGGATTATGCAGCTATCAGCGATTCAACAAGAGATGAAAATCCTGTTTGTTTTCGTGAGGTGAGAGTTTGTCCATGAGCGAAGCCGAACGGAGCGCGACTGTGGCAATCTCACGAACGAAAAAAACGCATTTCATCTCGAGTAGGAAATGCTATAGTTATAGAGAGGAGTTCAAATATAATCGTCAAAATGATTATAAACTGCCAAACGTAGTGTCTTTCGTCTGCTGATTCAAGTGCCAAGTAGTAAGGTTATTAGTGTCAAAAATCCATCAAATTGTTTTTAATATACACCCTTCGGGTATACTCATGATACTGTCACTTTCATGTAGGGTTGAAAAATGATCATTTTCATATAAATAATAAAGAAAAGCGGAGAGGATACCACCCCTCTGAGACAACACGCGTCTCGTAGCCAGTGTGTGGCGGCCAACAGGCCCTTCATGCCCGCAGTTCAGCGAATTGCCGCAAATTTAAGACGAGCTCACCACACACTGGATGGAAGAACATTTATGAGTTTCCGCAACCACTAAACGTAGATACTCCTGCCCTAGCGCAGTTCGAAGCCTTCTGCAGGAGGCTTCGTTAGCCTGAGCTCAGTGAACTGCGCAATCCGATAACCTCGGAAGAAGTTCGACGGGCGCTCAAAGGCTTGAAGAACTTTGCTGCTCCAGGCCCTGATGGCCCGAATAACTATTGGTGGAAAAAAACCACCATATAGCAAGAGTTTTCAACTCATAGCTAGATCGGTAGCAGCAAATTCCGGATTGGTTTGTCGAGGGGCGAACTGTGCTGATCCCCAAAAATGGAAATTTGTCCGATCCGAAGAACTACAGACCGATAACATGGTTGAACGCATGTTATAGGATGTTTACACGCATCTCATATATGCGAATACTCTCCGCAGTTGAGCCGGTGTACGAACGGATATATGAGCAAAGAGGGTCAAAGAAGGGGGTCGCTGGCTGCAAGGAGAACCTGCTGATCGCAGATGCATCACGCAGGACTCCGTGCAGTATAACCGTAACCTTTAATTAGCCTGGATCGATAATCGCAAGGCATTAGATACACCATCGCATGAGCTCATCATTCATTTTCTCAGATGCCTTGCGGTACCCGATCAAATAGTGAGATGCATTGAACAGCTGATGCCACTCTGGAGGACTCGCTTTACCAAAACATCTGGCCAAGTCAGAGTCCAAACAGAGCACGTTATCTTTAGAAAGGGCGTGTTTCAGGGAGACTCCATCAGCCCTCTTCTCTTCTGCATCTCACTACTGCCATAGTCTGTTGCACTACGGAAAACTCGTGGATACAATTGCGGCACCTCCAGCAACCGAAGGCATAAGGTCACCTATCTATTTTACATGGTTGACCTTGAACTGTATGCCTCCGGAGAAGAGGATCTTCATCAGTCCTTGAGGGTGGTGCAAGAGTACACGCATGCTATCGGAATGGAGTTTGGGATCGACAAATGTGCCACGGTTCATCTCAAAAGAAGACGATGCGAGCAATACGGAGAGGACGTTTAGCTCGTAGACGGATGCATTCTACATCATCTGGATGCCGGAGAGACGTACCTAGGGGTGGAACAACGCCACACCCAAGAGACTGTTAAAAACTTTCTCCGCGGCAAGTATCAGCACAAACTCCGACTTTGGAGTAATGAAATGGACTCAGGAAGAGCTGCGGCAACTCGACGTAAAACTCGCAAAATGATGCATCTTCATAGGAGCTCGCATCCTAAATCGTCCGTTCCATGGTTATACATCCCCATACAACAGGGAGGCCGTGGACTTTTGAGTTTGGAGTGTCTACACAACAGAATGGTACTAGATGGACCCTGTAAAGTCATCAGGAGTTCAGATCCCATTCTCTATTAGTATGCGATCACGAAAAAGCAGGGATTGGAGCATTTCTTTTCAAGGCAGCAACGCGTGCAGCCTATGAACTCGGTCTCCTATTTGACACTGAATGGACGAACCCAAACTCTGTCACCAAGTTGGAACCCGTTCAGCAAAAAGCCCACGTGAAAGCTGCGGAGTGTGACAGGCTCCCACAGCCACAAGAGATAAGGCAATGCATGGGTCTTCTTCAAGAACATTGAAGACCTTGGCTTATCCAGAAACTTGACCTTCGCTTTTCTCAGGTCAAGTGGGCTGAATTGGAAATTGAGGGATTCATAATGACTTGTCAAGATGGTGTCTTCAACACCCTTAACTACCGTAGTCGCTTGATGGGTATAGAGGTCCCTGATACTAAATGCAGAGCATGTCGTGGGGCAGCTGAGACCATAATGCATTTGCTGTCAACTTGTCCAGCTTATGCGGTCTCAGCCAATATCCACAGGCACAACGCGGCGCTACAAGTGTTGTACTACTACTACGACACTCGTACTGAATAGACGAGACACCGGTGATGCCTTATGCTCCGGGGGATATTGAGTCCATTGTGGAAGATGAGAAGTGCCGAATCTATTGTTACTACTCATTCCCTACTCTCAGGCAAATACAAGCCAATAAGCCTGATGTAGAACTCTTCGACCCTCAGTGTAGGATGATTTTCGTCATAGAGTTCTCGGCTTCTGACGAAACGAACATCGTCCGAAAAGAGGAGGAAAATGGACAAAATATCGAGATTTACTCTTTGAACTCCGCAGGCTCTACCCAAACCATTCTGTCAAAATGGTGGTTCTGATCATAGCCGTACTTGGTGGATTGATGGACACGCTGCTCTCGAATCTGAAAATCATACCGGCTTGCCATGATGCGACAGAAAACCTAGCGGGAAGTATGCAGAAGGTCGTAATTCATGGTTCACTACTCCGCTTATTCAGGGCACATGATTCTCGGACCCAGTAAGTACTCACCCCACGGACGTGGGGAGTATTTACTGGGGTTAACCACCGCGCCCTCCGGTTTTATCAAGGCTCCGGAGACAGGGCCTGATTGTGAGATTCCTTACGGAAAAAAAATTATGATAAGAATAGATTTTATTGACAGGAATAGCTATATAACAATTAAAATTAAAGTACAGCGATGAAATTGGGAAATCCTATCAAATGGCAGGATTCAATGTATGACCATGGTAGAGTACCATGATCAGACCTTGCTCTTTCATCCAACCATGAGTAGAAAACTTTTTTTTTTTCATTTTGGTAAGACCATATGGTAGCTGGTTTCCAGCATCCACCTACACTGTCCTGTTTCCACTCTGCATTATACCATTTTCAAAATATGCATAACTTCTTTTCTACAACAGTTGGCACTTTCGAATCTCATCGCAAAGTTGAGGTTTTGTTGCTGCGATCTCCACTGCTTTTGATGAAAAAGAACATAAGTAGTTTTGCATAATGGCGAATAATTACGGTGAATTCATAGAAATCTAAGTAGTGGCTTGGGCTGAAGCTCATCAAACAGACGACCTCGCTCCTATCACCACGGCCGGCGGTCTTTTTTTTAGAGTCACGAGAGTTACTTTTTCTTTTTTTTTTTTGAGATGAGGGTTATCGTGAATTATTGATTGAATATTTGGAAAGCTTATACATATAGGAGAGGTACTGAGTATCAACTTCATCATGGAAAATATTATGTGCCTTTGTTGAATGAAGTATCGAACGTTTTTCTTATCGAGAGTGTAACTGCCTTCGTCAAGCACCAATTATCACTTCGCACTCTAAATAAACAAATAGCCTACAAGATTGAGTCCGCCCTGGTTGCTCCCGAGCAAAAACCTGCTTTCGCTGTACCCTAATAAGTAGGCAGATTGGAGCCTGATAAGTCCAATTCATCGCAAAACATAAGTGACAGGAAATGTCTATTCGGTGTGACTAGTAAGAGCATCAAAATTGCTCGTTATTTGAATTATTCAAATTTATTCAGAAAGTTATTGGTACTGAACCAATTTATTAACAAATTGTGAAAAACCATACTTACTCGTTACAATATCTGAAAACTCCTCTCACATCAACTTCTTTGATCAAGGCATTGCTCAAAGGCAGGGTCATTTCCAGTTTACCAAGTCCCACAAGTATCACTCTTCCATTGAGACCAGTAGCCTAAAAATAATAAGTGTGAGAGCAATATAGTGAAAATGGAGCAATTCTCCCAAAACAAGCTTCATTGATTAAGTTCATCCAATGTTGAGGAAGCTTCCAGGCTATTCTAGTATGTTTATGATAAGACTTTTCGTACAATCCTAAATATGGTTATGGACTTTTCTTACAATACTAGTATATATGGCAATAAGATCGTTTCTATGGTTTTTCTCATGAACGTGTTGTGGTTCGATGACAGGACGTTTTTTTGATTTTTTGATCCATTTGAAGTATGGATAAACATTGTAAGATACTTACGCTCACGCATATCCTGACACAAGTTTCAACTCCAGTACAGTCGAAACTGACAGTTGGTTCCTGCCCAAGAAGTTCAACAGCCTTCTTGACGACATCTTCTTCGGACATATTTCTCTCTATTTTGATTGTGTAATCGGCACCACATTTTTTTGCCATTTCCAATTTGATGTCAAGAATATCTGAAAAATATATAACCCAAATTAAAAAGAACTAATGTTTTTTTAAAGCATGAATAAAATCTCGGCATGAATGTGAATGATCCAGCTGACAGTACTTTCTTTACTGGGTATAGTGGTTTGTGAAAGGAGTGACAGATTAAGCCTCATCTTTGAGAGATTGCGCAGAAAAAAGTTCGACAGCAGACTACACAAATTATAAGGCAATCCATATAAGGTACTGAGTAGTGAGGCAGTTGAATATCGGTCTTTGAAACTTCCGTATGCATTGACCAGTTTCGAATTCTTGGAATGGAATTTTTTTTCTCTATTTCATAGGAGTCGATAGGCAATGTAAGCTCTCTAGATGGCAATCCCGACGTCTTGTGCTTGCTTGGAGTGCGCGCCGACCACCCAACGTGGTGCTGTAAGTTTTCCGGGTTTTCCTACAGATAAAAAGTGAATACGCCACAAAAATCAATAAGTCGGCCCGGAGCGCCACGGCAGATAATAATAAGATTAACCGTCCTACCCGCACAAGCTTTGTCTTTGGGTACACCCTATGAGTTTTCATTATTATTATTATATATATGATGAAAATTTGACGAATAATCCTTGATGTTGATGTTTGTCATATTTTTCAGTAAATAGCTGCCTTAGGAACAGTCAGTAACAATATCCCCAGATATCCATTGGTAAACATATTGTCGATTTCAACAATTTGTGAGCATTACGAGCTTGTTGTTGATGGAGTTTCAAGACCTCCGAAATGAAAAATAATGCGATGGGTGTATTGTTACTGTCTTGTACATAAACAGGGCTTTTCAAATTCAAGTCTATGCATGGGGATCTCGGTGACGGTAAATGATAGAAGGGTGGTTGAATGGGGGCAAAGTTGCGTATTTTAGAGGTCAATTACGTGACATAAAAAGTCTGATCGAGCTTCTTTGGTTCTGGAGTTATACAGAAAAAATCAAAACTTTCGAAATTTTTTTGTCTATATCTTTTTATTTTGTGAAAATTTTAGCCTATGTGTATTGCATTCCTACTTTCTGTTTTCTTTTTATGAACACTTGCCAAAAGGTTTTTTTTTCATGGTGCATTCTGTTGGAACATTTTTTTTATATACTTTTGTGTAGTTTATTTCCGAGTAACCATGAAAACGGCGGATAGCTTTTCATCTAGGTCACGACAATTTGATTTGGATAGACTAAACTTCTTATAATGTTATCAAGTTTTTAATGAATGTTCAATGATATTTAAATCTATTTCAAATATAGAAACACTTCAATTTTCTATTTCCGAAAATACGGAAATAATTTCAAAAGCTGAAAATGTTTTAATTTGTTTCTCTGATGCTTTCCTAATGAACCCTTACCTGTTATTACAATTTTCGATGCCCCCATTGCTTTTGCTGCTAATAATGTGACTAGACCAATTGGACCTGCTCCCGTAATCAAACACACATCGCCAATTTTTATGTTCGCTCGTTTGCATGCATGGACACCAACTGAAAGGGGTTCCATCAAGGCTCCTTCTTCCAGATTCATATTGTCAGGAAGTCTGAAAATGAGGATTATTAAATATGGCATTAAAAACCTCGAAGCACCCGCTAAACATTTCGTTAAGGAATTTCAAACAATCTCTACACTAGCAGCGCTAGGTACGAAGCGTAAAATTCTTGTTGTAATGAGAAAATTATCCTTAATTGGAAACACGATATGCGTTCTTGAAATCCCCTTCAATATGAGTTTTCCATTCAATGGGATAATAAATGTTTCAATTCACTTATCTTTGGAAGTTGTTGAGGTTTAAGTTGAAAAATTTGATCCACAACGTTTAAAAAGTGTTCTAGCTTATTTTAGAGTATTTCTGAATGTTTTGATTGGATGAAAGTTTAAGGCTTGAAATTGAGAATTTTCTTACTTCCAACAGAAATCAGCATCATGACAATAGTATCTGGATAGATTTCCATCATCTGGAGGGGTAGCACAAAAGAACAGATCTTTGCACAGGTGATAGAATCCAGTTTTGCAATATTGACAAAGGCGACATGGTACACCAGGCTCAATGGCAACTTTGTCTCCTGGAAATTAATTTTGTATTATAGAAGCTAGAAATTAGAGCAATGGTAGCATCAGTTCTGATTCCCTAGGTACACCGTGACCCAAAATTAAATGATACATTGTTTTCCTGTTAGAGCAGCAGAATGAATTGACACCTATGAAATTGTGTAGTTGAAGTACTCACCTGGTTTCAGGTTCTTCACATTTTTTCCACACTGCAGGACTGTTCCAGAAGCTTCATGTCCTTTGAAGAGAACGAAGTAAAGTTAATGCTTACTATAAAATAAATAAACTATTTTCGTGAGTCAAAAAACATGACTTCTTTGAAACGTAAAAATCATCTAAAGAAAACCATAATTGTGTAATATTTTTTTTTAAATTTTTAAATATATTATCGGATAGTGTGTCCTGGAATAGTAAGTGTCCATTTTTCTAAATTCATAAATTAATTTTATGGACGGGAATCTAGAACGTATCGATAGATTAGATCTGGAATCAGTGGGCCTATAATATTAGATTATATGTTGAATGGGCAAAGCTATTGGAGATTTCTACAGAATTAAATAGATTGTTTCATAGAAATTTATTTCTAACAGGATGGTGTACTTTCTCAGAATTCATGAGTAGATGAACAATGAGCGACACGACAAATTTTGGAAAACAGGTTGGTTAGATTTTTATAGTATATAATATATGAATATTTGAGGGTTTAGAAATTGGCCATCTTCAGTATTTCATATCACAATTTCAGGAGTAGGTTTGTAAATTGCAAAGATGCCAGATAGAGGAATATTTTGCTTTAAATATAGCATTCATTTTGTTGGCACATGTCTTTATTATTTTGAATAAAATAGAGAAATCATTGCGATTGGCTTCTCAGTGTTGACTCTCTTTGTTTCTGACATTTCAATCGAGTGTTGCACACCGTTGCAGTTGGTTATAGCGTACTAATTATGATCAATAGTCTGAATCACGTGCATACGATTGCTTTCCAATTCAGTGTCACACCCAATTCATTTTTCTCTATACATGTACATATAATAATATAGATTTTTCCGAAGCTGTATCCCGAAACCATACTGCTATTTTTACACCTCGACCCGTGTTTCAGTCACCAAATGACCACCTCCCGGATGGAAAGACTTGAAACTAAGTCTAAGATACAAAATTGTCCTATTTATACCTCGTGACACCTGTGCCTTATTCATCATCTATCTTAAATTAAAATTATAATGTTGCCTTATTTATCAATAGGTAATTTAAATTCACTGGATATATCGTATTCGGTGGATTGAGTATACATTATGTGGTGTCAAATATCAGGTGGGTTATTTTAACGAACTTAAACTGTTAGGTATTGGTCCAACATCATTAGGCATACTTTTATGTATTATTTACTAACTAAAGCCTAAATAACGGTTTTTTACACAACATAAAGAGCGATAGCTGATTTTTCCACTGTTCCTTTGTTTTGATGCGCTCTTTATATCTCATTTTTATAAGTCTTTTTGTCTGCCCATAATATTTTGTATCACAGTCATTACTTTCAATTTCGTAAATTTCCGACTTTTTAGAGTTCTCTACATAGTCCTTTGGATGTGTCACTTGTTTTGAATACTACCCGCATACCTAGTTCCTTGAAAATGTTTTCAAAGTTCTTGGTGGATTGGTAAGGAACCGAAAAGTTCCTACCAATGTATATCGTAAAATGCAAAAAATTGTCAACAAATTAGGCTCGTTTTGAAACCTACTTAGCCCCCGTCAGATATTCTTAGTGATTTTCAGTTTCCTGAGAAAACGTAATTTACAAAATTAAGTTCTCATAAATTGTATTTTTCGGTGAATTAGTAACATTTGGATAATAATCTTCAAAATCTTTATTGGCCAAGATCCACTAGTACTTGAACAATCCATTTGAATAGGAATCAGTCAGTAATGGAAGGTGTTTTGCCAAAAAAGTGACAAAAACAATAACAAAATTTACTCTTGAATGGATTCTATGAAATGTGAAGGAATAAGTGACAGTTTTCAATCATGACATTGCTACTAAGTCGTCCTATAAAACAAACAAAGTTTTTAAATCAATTTCTCACATACTAAATTCGTAATTAATTAAAAAAGTTGTAAATAACGATTATTGTAGAATTCCTAGAAAAATTTTGATATTTCTCACCTCCACATTCTTTATTGAGCTCCAACAAAGATCTCCTTCAAAAATTTTATCCAAATGATTACTCATTTTCTGGAAAATATAACTTTTGAGTATAGGATAACTTTGTAAAACGCGTTTTTACAAAGAACTGAAAATCATTCAGTATTTGTGATAAAGAGCCCAACAAACATATAATCTCTGGCCACCATCCGGGCCAATAATGGACATGCCGGCTAAGTACTGGCCACGGCGAGATGTTATCGGCAAATTATCAAAATGATGCTGGCCAATTTGTAATCTTGCATCGGTTAATATGCCAGTATTGGCCCAAAACTAGTTAAATGGAATAACTTTTGCTAGCGCCATTCTAGAAATGGCTGATTACTTCCAGCTCGAAATATGTTGGGAATTCAGCCAGTAATGGCCCATAATCCGCTACGACAGGAGTTCTTGTGAAATAATTTTCAAACGTTTGAAATGATATGGAGCGATACAAGCACCACGAGTTAAAGAGAGATACATTATTGAATTCGTATACTTCAAAACTCAGGCCAATGCCGTCGTCAAGTTTTTGACATTTGACACATCAATTTCATATTTGTCCAATATTTTTTGTTAATTCAATATATGTTATATTGTATCTTTGTATCTCATGCAAGTTTTGCAACGTGTGGTTTTTGTGATGTGATTAGTGTGAGAGATTTGTGTATCAAGTTTAGGTTTTATATTTAAAGATGTCGAAATTGCTGAATGCCCCCGATGAAATAAGGTGAGTCAATATTTGTATTTATATAAACGGTTCTATATTTTTGAGGTTATATATACCGTATACCGCAAAATTTTCTAACGGAAAGGTACGAATATGTTCAAGAATGACTGCAGAAGTTATAAGTACAAGGTTATAAATGAAAATTTTAAAAAATGTGTCAAATTGAATGGAATTGACGTAACAACAACACAGTACAGAAGTCGAGGTTCAAACTCGCTCACATCTGATTTTAGGGCACGATTAATCTTATGTGAGTCACTGAGCTACATGGCCTTTTGTTTTGTACCACAGAAATCTGAAATGAAAATCCTTGTGAAACCCACCAGTTTGTCATTCTATAGAAAGTTGAAATGTTTCATGAAAATAAGGTTCAAATAGTGACTTTCATATTTTTCAAAATAAGACCTTTGAAAAATTGGGGAGGAAAATATATATTAGAAAAAACAATGCTTGCTGGTGCGTAGTATAATTTGAAAGGGATCTCAAAAATACTATCTTTATTATTTCATGAATGTATTGCTGAAAATATGTTCTCCTCTAACTGGGAAACTATACTTCAAAATGTAAAAAAATAGGCATATGCTAAAACTACACTTAAACCTTAATAGAGAATTATAGTGAAAACTAAGGTTTCATTTCATTTGACTGGTTTATTTCTTTTCAGTATGTATTTGAAAAAAACCCAATGACAAGGAATGCCACAGAAGCTGATGTTGCTGGCGTAATTAAAGTCTGGCTGAGACAGACAAGGTGGGAGAAATAAAAGAAGAACCAAGGCGGCAGAAGAAGAAAAAGTTAATACTCCTACATAAACTATTTTGAAAAAGTGTTTGCGAGAATTAATTTTTTTCAAATATTTTTTACCAAAGAATTGTATGTTATGTTAGGTATATTTATCTCATTAAATTATATTAATCTAAAATTACCTCCTAATAACATTTTTTCGAACCACATTTCTATGAATTGAAAGTTTATTTTATTACTAATTAGGTATGTCATAAAAATGAGTACATCTCAGAAAACTTTCCTTCTATCATCCATGTTTTGGTTGGTTTCAGGGTTTTGCCTTGGTCTTCTTTGGTTAAAATCTTCAAACGTTTTAACTGCAACAGTAATCTTCAGTGATACTACGTCAAGAAGAGTATTCCGACCATGCCACTGAAGATAACTGTTGCAATTGAAACGTTTGGTAATTTCAGCTAAAGAAGGCCACGTCAAATCCCAGAAACCAACCAAACTATTGACGGTAGCCGTAAAAGCCTACATTCCTATTCATAAAACTCATAGTAGACCAGTACTAACCCTCTGAGTAGGTAACATTGAATTTGTTCACAAGGCCATCAATGGTTGTCACAGTTTTGCCTTTTAGGTTCGTCATGCAAAAGGCACCGCAATATAAGCATACAGGATTTGACCCTTATCATCCATTACATAAAACTCAGTGGGCCAGTACTAACCCTCTGAGTAGGATACATTCAATATGTTTACAAGGCCATCAATGGTTGCCACAGTTTTGCCTTCATGGGTCCGTCATTCAAAAGGCACTGTTATACTGGCGTACAAGCATTGGCCCTAATGATGGCCGGTGTCTCCTATTTTCACTCGCCCTCCACTGGCTACAGGAATCTTGCCGTTTTGGCATAATCTAGCCAACATATTCTGGGCCAGAATCATGCCGACTGAAATTGTTTGCTGGGAGGCTTTTTGAAAAATAACCTAAAAATATTTTTCCATTCGTGCGTACTTCTTGAATGTCAGTACCTATCGCGACATGTGTGTCCACAGAGAAAAAGCATATTGGCAAATCCCAAAAAATTTTCAGCTCTACCGCGTTAGCTGACGGCCTTCCCACCGCTACTTACGCAGCAAACTGTTGTTTTCATATTTCTAATCATGTAAACAATCACCTAGTGCAGTTCTATCAGGCGTTCTATTACTTTTTTTGAGTGTTCATGTGAGTAACTGACGCATAATCCCCACTCCAAGATGCAGCTGACAATTTTTTTCCAACTTGGTATTATGTCAACTAATCATAGCAAAAGTTTCAGCTCCCGTACTACTATTTTATTTTTCATTTCACTTTCGCAGATTATCACAGTCACACCGACCGCGGGTGCGTCAGGTGACTCACAATGGATCTATCGAATATGGATCTATCGAAAGTAATACCAATTGACCGGCGTTCGATCAGCAGATAAAATGTAACGCTACTTCCCGAACAATAAAGAAAATGCGATAATAAGAGAAATAGAACTTAGTAACGGCTTCTCGAGGGGCATCATAAATAACATTATAAGGAAGGGGGAGTTTAGGATATAATTTGATTCCCTAAAATTAGTTACTTATGCAAATTGATAAAATAGGCAGCTAGATGCCTACGGAAGCATAGAAAAAAGTACACATAATAAAATTACAAATGATGATGATGGACCACTACCTGACTGTTTGCTTTATAGTTTGTGGAGAAACGTATATTACCTATTTTGATTTTAATGAAAATCACCTGATTTTCATAAAGTCAGATGTGGAATCATCATCTGCGACTGAAAGACAAACTTCAGTAAACTTTTTTACATTGTTCAAGATGACCTCTTGGAAGGTATTCCTGTTGAAATATTAAACATTTTCAAATGTGAATTAAAAAAAATTTGCTTTTGAATAGAAAAAACCTACGATGAAAGTAAAAAATGTGTTGCAATTTCTAACAGAATACAACTACTTTCCCGGCTAAGGGCACTTTGGACATTGAACTACATTTGAAATATATTGTGAATTTATCGAAGGTAGATATATATTTTCAGAAAGTTTTTTCCAATTTTCATTTGAGAATATTTCCTTCACCAACCTGCCTATTATTTGATACGGCATTATTAACAAAAATGCCAAATGAATGATACAACTGTGAAAACGTGTGGGGAGAAAGGGTACTTCGACTTTACTCGTTTCATTATCGTGTCTCTAGCACACATTTTCGGTCTTTGTTCGAATTAATACGGTTGACTCTTCCTGGGTCTCGATTCTTGAATCGTTCGCCTTAAATTTGGGAACAAATCGTTCTACTATATCACCGTCAAGAATACTGGCCCAGGAGTCTGTGCTGAGGAGTGTGTTTCTTGATTCCCCATGCGGATGGCGCTGCGATGAACTCAGTTGTGGCTCGTAGCTTCCTATCCTGGCACTGATGAGAGGCAGAACCTCGAAACATGCATGTATGCAGGCGGTCAATTCCAGCCTAATGAAAGATAATGTACTGTTTAATTACAAGAAACGCGTTTGCAATTGGGTCTTCTTGGAAGAACGTTGCACAAATATCTGCCAGATGTAATTCAATCTCCGTCGTTGTATTAGCTAGGGAAGTAGTTATTTTCTAACAGATGTTTGCCCTTTTCTAGACATAGAAGTAGCTTTTGACAATACCTCTATAAACTCAATCATTAGAGCTCTCAGACACAGAGAAATCGAGGAACCATGTGTGGCCTGGATAGACTCAATGCTGAGGAATAGACCGATACATATGAGTGTATTGTGTATTAGAGGAGACCATAGTAGCCAGGACAAACAGAGGATGCCCACAAGATCAAGGACATTCTACAGGGGAAAATCTGGTACACAGATGGATCCAAGACTGAGAATAGAGCGGACTCAGGAATGTTCTCCTGGAATCCGAGTATTGGTATCAGCTACTCACTTGGCACCCATACATCTGTCTTTCAAGCAGAAGTGTACGCCATCCTTCAATGCGTGAAGGAAATTGATAGGAGAAATGTTGAAAACGCGCATATCAACATGGTATCAGACAGTCAAGCGGCAGTCAAAGAAGAACTGAAAACTCTGTCAGACCGGAATCAAGTCAAACTGATATGGGTTCCAGGTCATCAGGGAATTGCAGGCAATGAGAAAGCAGACGAACTCGCACGAAGAGGCTCGGAAATGCTCCCAAACCAAGGGCAGATGCTAGGGGTACCAAAGGGTACGATAAGAGCGACTGTAAAAGACTGGACTAGGGATTAGCACAAAAACTACTGGAACAATGTCCCAGGAAACAAACACGGGAAAGAATACATCAAAGGAACGTGTAACAAAAGAACGGCAGACCTGTTAACGATGAACAGGAGCCAGCTGAGAACCATTACGGGACTCCTGACTGGACATGCACCAATGAAGGAGCACCTCAAAAAATGGGGCAATACGACGGAGACCTGACCTGCAGACTATGCGGTAAGGATCCAGAAACCGTGAAACACATACTGTGCTACTGCAAAGCTCTAGACCGCAAAAGACAGGAAATTTTTGGGCAGCCATCTGGTGACCCAGAACTATACAGCTCCCACCCAATGCGAAACCTGTACAAACTCGTACAAGGCACAAAAGTTTTGGACTGGGTTCTGTGACATTGAAACAGCGGTGCCTTGGTTTGCGGGCCTGCTAGCTAGGTCCATTGATAAAACGTGGAGTTGGCGGGTTTGCGAGTTGGGACATCGATAGTTAAGATAGAATGGGCTTATAAGCCTAAGTGTAGCCTGACCGGACCTACACAGAGGTGGAGGTTTTAGTGAGTGAGTAGTAAGAAGGAGATTCTCACAGTATTTATTGAGTCTGGAGACTAAAATATTTCTCTATAAACGATTTCCTCCACCTCCCAAAAAAAAACAGATGTTTGCCGCATTTTTCCACGTATATGCATCTTTGCTATTATTGTCTCTGTAGTGACGTTGGTTATTCCTCATCAAATATACAGGGCCTTCTAACCGAAGCCACAAATGTGTGGATGGCTTCCTGTTGTTGACTTCGTTTGTTTCTGACTGCACCATACAGAAGTGAACTAAAGAAGATTCACTTCCAGTCGGCGCCTTGATGTATCGGGTTCAGATTTAATTTTTTTCTGGCATGCGGTGGGGTAAGAGAGGTCAGTTGAGAGTCGTCCTGTCTCACTTGGTCTCACGTTCGGCATTCTATCATTTTGGTGGCGCGATAGTACAGAATACATCGGCTAAACACAAAATTCGGGGTGGGGATGTCGACACAAATATGGCGGCGAGTGAATTTACTTCTGTTTACTTATGTACAGTGCTGAATGCAACAGAATATTGCACTTGGCAATACCGTACTGATGATGACTAACAGTCCAAACTTGCTCTACATATTGATTAATTCTAATGGCCAACGTTGATTCTACTGTCTTTAGTGTACCAATACGAGATCGTGATATGGTAACACAGTTTTATAATCACTTGTCGTATCATGAATAGTCGTTAAACATGAAATTAGTTTTAAGTAGAAAATTGTCATATTAACGATCTTTGATAACAGCGCTTGGAGTAAATAACGGTTCCCAGTAAGAAACAATTATAAATAAAATTTGAATAAATTATATCAGGCCTATTCAAATGCCAGTGTATGCAGGAGAATTTCGGTAACGGTAAGATATAGAGGGTGGTTAAATGGGGGCAAAGTGGCGTATTTCAGAAGTCAATTAAATATAAGAATTAAAAGAAACTCATCTAGATTCTGTAGAAAACTTCAAAATTCTTCTTTGGCCTATAAATTTTTATTTTTCGAATACTTTTCAAATCTTTTGGCACTTTCCCTCAGCAACTTCTTGAAGACCCTCCAAATATGTGAATGAAAATGATATCGTATAAATTGGGCCACTCTCAAGTTTTATTACTTTTTCAATGCATTTTTTTAAATACTAAGAGTCATATTCCATATTGCCCTATTTTCTTCTGGAAATACAGAGTGTTTTGAAAATATTGAACTATAACCAGAAAATCTTTTCATAACAACTTCAATTGAAAACAACTTGTCATTGATTGACTTCTTATTCTCTGAAATTTTTCATTGAGAGCTGTTATGCAATTGAAGAAATTTTTTAAATTTATATAACCCTGTATATCATCATCATTTCATGGGCGAATTCGGTTTTCTCATAATATTTTTTATGTTTTACATACCTACATTATGTTCTATACCAATAGACCTTAAAAAAAGATAACTCACCAATAACCATTGGTTTTTCTACCACAAAGGGTCCACATCGTCCGCTCACATAATAATGCACATCCGATCCACATATTCCGACAACTTCCATCTGAAGAAGGACCTCTGAAAACGAAAATGAATATTTTTTACAGGATGTTTTAGGTACGACTGCGGTAATTCCATAACAAATTTGCCGTGTAACATTTTACGCTGTAGGTGTTTGCAATAAATGAAATACTGTGCTCTCAAATGCTTTATTTATACCACCTGAAAGAAATTATTTTCGATCTAGATATAGCGGTGAAAGGCACTCAGCTCCCGTTGGTGAGATCGTAGCCCTAGCTGCTATAAGCGAAAACATGATTCATAGGGGTTCCGACTTGATAATGTGTAAGAAAAGAAAGGCGCAGAATGAGAAATATAATAATCAAGGGTAATATAAAAAGATCTTGATAAATAATGCATCTAAATTTCGACTGTATTTTATAATAATTTAACGAGACATTATTTTGGCATCAATAATCAGATGAAAACCCGAGAGCGAAGCTCGAGGGCTTTCATCTAGTCGACAATTAATCAAGGTCGTGTTATATTCATGAAGATTTTTTCTTGAATCCAATTCTTTATATCACTTATATCAGTCATATGAAGAACACTGTATTGTCAGGGATTGTAGCGTCGATTACCCTATCTACCTATTTCTTCTTTTTTAGTTTCTCCGATTCATTTTCAAATTCTTATACAGCTTCAACACGATTGATTCTATTGTATTGTATACGTGGAATACAAACTATTTTTCTACATATGGTTCAGAAATCGTTAGAATGTATCACGATATTGAATTATCAAACCTGACACATTGCAAAATAAGAATGGAAGTGGATTTCATGCAATTTTTCCACAAACGGTTCAGACATTGTTGAAACGTATCACCATATCGAGTTCAAACTTGCATAACAAATGTAAATATCATTAAATTTCTTTAAAGAGTACAAAAATGACGAATATTTCCTAACAGTTACAGTTACATATCATATTGACATCGTTATGTCATTGTATTTTAGTGACATAATGAATTCCAAAAAGTCCTAATACTATAATGAATCTCAAATAAGTTTCTGAAAGTTTAGCATGAATGACCATTATGAGTATACAGTCATTTTCAGATATTTTGCTACGAATCCACTTGGCAGCAGCACAGTTAATAGCTAAAACAATCAGTTCACTCACTCGCCGCCATCTTGTGTACAAGATAGAATAAGCGCAGGAGAAACAAATTCGGGTTGCGCAATAGATTTGCACACAAACTTCCATAGTTGTCAAGTGTACTGAAAGTATTCAGTTTCCAGAAGTATATTCATTTCGCGTGTTTTATTTTTCATTGAAACGATTTCTGGTCTCCTATAGGAAACTGCTACTTCTTTATTCATGAAATGCGATTACTTTTTACATGAAATCCGCTTGAAAACAGATCATAAATCTATTTCGCATTCAACTTTTGTTTGTTGCTTGCCTGTTTGTGTAGCCATCGTCATTGTATTACAGGATCACGGAAGGTAGGTGTGTCAGTTGAAGAGCCATATTCTATTTGTGATTCTATGAAAGTTTTTATACTTCGTAAATACACCTCATCTGTTGAAATCAACGAAAAACAATTTTTTCAAATATAATTTCCCATTTGGGGGTGGCATAACTATCAAACAAATTGTTGGAACTATTTTATCCATCTGATAAACAGGAAAAATTTTGTTTAGCGCCTAAACTGACTCACATTCATATTTTTCCAGGCAATATTCAGAAAATGAGAGTAAAATATGTAGCTCTATATTGTCAAAAAATTCCCATTAGCAGACTTCAAACAGTTGAATTCATAGAAAAAATGTATAATCTATTTGATCTATTAAATTCATCAAAATTCCACAAGGCAAAATCATTCAATAGGACTTTCATGAGTACAGATACACAAATTCAATTTCTTAAAGATATATTGGCGATCTATGAATCACTTTGTTGTCCAACGAAATAAAAATATAACCAAAGGGATGAAATTTATTTTTGGGTGGAAATTGTCAAATTTTGGCACTTTTGCAAATGTCAGATGTTGTAAAGGAAAACAAAATTCATACAAGAAGCCTATTTAGAATTTTTTTTTGGTAAAATCATTCAGCAAAGTGGAAATTACGGGAATTCTGCACCCATACAATTTCAAAGGACATTTAAAAAAATATGTTTGCAATTATAAGCTATTTGAATAATTCCGAAGGAACAATAAAATGCCTTGATTTTGATTCAACAACCACTTCAATTCTCTCAAAGTAGAAGTAAACGACTATACCAACCTCAGTATAACATTTGTGGGTTGATACTTTTATGAAAAATGTTTTAGAAAAACACAAGTGAAAAACATGTTCCATCGAAATATGGCAATGAACAAGCTGACTCATACAAATCTACCCTTTACAGTATTCACAGGGCTTATCCAAATGACAATAATGATTCATTTGGCAACTTAAACATGCTTAATATTATTTTTTTTGCAATATATACATGCCCTTGAAAACTGTCCTTTTGAACTTTTTGAAAATTTGTTCACAAAAGAAGGTATTGGACAAAATATTAAAAATTGTCTTTCAAAAACTGATTTTTGTAAGCATTGTCAAGACTTCCAAATATATTAGTTAGTGTCACTGTTTACGAGAGTTCGTATTTCTTGTACTATTAAATTCCTATATCGAGATAAAGTCCACAGGTAAAGAAAACGATTCTAAACTGATTATTTTGAAACATAATTATTAGTTTTATGAATATGAAAACTAATTTATGAACACTTAGTTATTTTTAATGTTTACAATTTAGATGAGAATAGGGAATTTGTGTTCGTTCATTTCATTGCATTTACCTCAATATTTACGAACTGACTGTTAGCTTGTTTATCTTTCTGGATCCATAAGTACCATTTGGTTTACCACATTCTACAGGACTCTATGGTTTTTATTCAAGATACTGACATTGGAAAAATGTATCTTCTTCAGTGTTTCGAAGAAGTTAAAATAAATGTGAATGGAAAATTAAAATACTTTCTCCTGTAAAATTACAATTGTGGTAATCACTAATATTGGAATAAATCGTCACATGAAATTTCTCATATTGCTTAAATTCATTAACTTATATCTGTTCTCAAAATGAGCTTCTGAATAATTTCGATGCGTCATCGTCAGCTAGAACATTGATCGCAAAACTCGTCCGACATCTTCAAATTAAAGAAAAAATACGTATCTAATATTTCCATCACAAACTCCTACCCAATTTTGAAAGACACAATAACCACAAAACTTTTTTGCCATTTAAAGTTTTTGTCACATAATTCGTTATCTTCTTCAAAACTTCTAGATTTTCAGCAATTTTTTAAAAGTCATCCCATAATGCATATATTTTATCAACTGAATGATGTTAATAAACAATAATCTGCAATAAAAAAATCAGACCTCAACACGGTCAAAACATCCGCTGTTAAGGTATTTATTTTTAGTTCCAGCAGTGTATACATTTTTATGTTGAGCATTGTATGAAGTGCAAGCGCCTGTATGCGCAAGGGATAAGATTGCAGGTTGCGCAATGCACAAACGTGCACAAAAAGATCAAAGTGCCGACGCCAAGTGAGCGAACTGATTCTTTTAGCCATAAACTGTGGCAGTAGTGTGTGTTTGTAAGTAAATGACTGTTGCAATGTCAACGAAATGGTAAGGCATAGATATAGCTCACTAATTTTCATAATGATTAATCTGAATATATCTGTAGATTAAAAAATACTCAGTTTAGAATTGGAGAATTATGAATATACCTATTCATTGATCTCGGCGGATGGAGTCTTGTATGTAATTCGGATCATAACGTCGTTGATACTGCAATACGAGCTATGTCACAAAACATAGATTGTATTGTACGAAACAAATCCGCACGAGTTAACATAGATCCTATTGCCAGATAGTATAATCTATATTTTCGGTATTGAGTACTGACATAAAACATATTGCTATGCATGGAGCGCAGTTGGTTGCATACTTACATTCAATAAAGTAAATTGCTGAATATTGTGACAGCACGTCTTGCAGTATCAACGACGATAAACAATCATTATAATGCATGCGTGTTATCGGGCTAGGCTCATCGCCTCGCCTGATAATGTTCACGGCTATTACCATAATGATCCTTAATTATCATATTTTGTTGCTTGACAGCAACTAGATACATGTAATGAACCCTTGTCCTTCAAAAATTTTAATCACATGTGTCATCAAATAAATGAAGATTGAAACCTTTGGTGTAAATAAAATTCAAGAAATGGAAATAACTCAAAAATACCAAAACAACGTCAAAATCACTCCACGCGCGTTTCGCCAACAACATTGACATCATCAGAAGTTCAAAAAGCGTACTAACTACTGATTATATCGTTATCTTATTTATACCATGCATCTAAGGGCCAAATTACATTCATTACCTAACACTTTTCCTGACTAAATTAACCTGCTACAATTATTTACGAAATATTTTCTCTATCGTTTATACAGTATTCGCCAAAAACTTGGAACTATATGGGAAACTTTTTAACTAATGGTTTCTCAAAAAAATTCATTCCACATAAAAGTTGGTATTCAATTTGACTAAATATGCGCATAGCCGTTTTTATAAGTATGTGGCGTGCGGTTAAGCGGGAATCGGCCGATATTCTAATTTCGCTATAAAGTAAAGTGGCATTACTATATAAAATATCAAAAAATGTTATTGGAAGAATCGATTTTGCTGGGGCCGACAGCAGGGTTTTCATCTACGAAATATCTTTAAAAGACAATATAGGTTATTTGCGTCTTTATTTAAGTGTGAAAAAGAGCCCCCATTTTCAACTATTGCTCATTAAGTAATTATTGAAATCAGTAATTGCCCGACTAAACTGAATATCGGCCGGATCCCGCTTAACCGCACGCTACTAATGAAAACGGCAATGCGCATATTTAGTCTAATTGAATTCACCAACTTTAATGTAGAATGAAATTTTGAGAAACCATTAGTTAAAAAGTTTTTCATATGGTTCCAAGTTATTGGCGCATACTATATACCTGATATAATCTATTTCTACCTTTTTTGTTTTGGATTCAATGACAACATTCATGGAATTAATTACTTGATGAATTAAAACATTATTGAAACTTTTTTTTATGAATAATTATTTATTTACTGTACTATGAACTTGAACAAGGGGCTGTATGGTATTGGGCCCTTATCCGCATTCATACTATTTTTAAATTTTGAAATTTCTAGAATCTCGAATGCATCGACCAGTCTATTGTCATGAACCTGTTTAATTAATTTCGAGCTTGTGTCATCAGATCGGGGGTAGTGATCCAAAGCATGTTTGGCCACGCTCGATTTTTCTGGACTCGAGAAACGAATATGAGCCATGTGCTCCTTGAACCGCACTTTTAATGCCCTTCTAGTTTGACCCACATACTTCACATGTCACAGAGAATACGTGACAAAGTTCAAAATAAAGAAACCATGATTTTTCAAAAACAGTACCTACCACAAAAAAAAACTAAGCTATATTCCTCGAATTTAAATACGGAAAAAATCAACTTAAAAAAACACACCGATTTAACCTTGGTATTTCTGAACCCAAATTCAATTTGCTAGCCAGCAACGTTCTGCAGTTTCACACTACCTCTTTGGATATTGTTATATATCTCAGAGACGAACGTCACAACCACAATCAGTGAAGAATGGAATAATAGTTTATATTTGTTTCTGTTGCAATCGTATACCGTGACATCCAAAAATACATCAACTGAGAAATTTTATTTGGATTCTGAAATTGTGATGTAGTTCGAAGAAGTGAGAGTTGTGGGCAGACTGCTATGTCCCCCATGAGTCTTTTCTTATCTCCTGGTCTTCTCATTATAATATTATAATAAAATATTGTAATTCCAATATTTCTCGCATATCGATTCCGTGGATAAAAAACAACTTTGTATTTCCACATTTGATTGAATAGTATTCAACCAATATTGAACAAATCCATAATTATTTGATTGAATAATATTTATCAATATGAATAAATCATTATTGTCTATAAATTTTTTTCAATATTGAGTATACATATTGCAATGCCAATATTCTTCTCTCATATCGATTCTAGCGATGGAAACGATATTGTATATCAAAGTTTGTGGATAAATTTCACCAACATCGATAACACAATATGGTCTACATATTGTTTACAACATATAGAATTTAAATTATATCGATTCTAGGAATAAAAAACAATATTGTGTATCCAACTTTGGAAGCACATTGATTGAATATTAATTCCCCAATATTCAACAATTCATATTTTTCTATGTTGATTGAAATTTGAATCAAAAACCAAAGAAATACAAAGAAATTCTATTACCAATATTTGAATTTGAATGTTGGTCGAATATTCAATAAACAATATTGAAATGAGTTACGATTAAACCTGTATAATAAACCGCTAGGTGACTCTATATGAAATATCATCTGAAACCTAAGGAATCATATTGAATACATTTCCCAACTTATTTTCGAAGTTTACTAAGTGATTATTACGACAAAAATGCAAACTTTGGTGACCCCTTTATTGAAGAACTGTAATTTTGAAACATCCAAGTAATTTGTTTTGTGCCAATATTGCTGGTCCAAATAATATTGGACCAATATCGCGAAATGTTCATATTTTTTACTTGCCAATATTACGTTTAGGGCTTCGCGAGACTAAGAGGGTAGTCTTGGTCATGTTTTGGTCTTGATACAAGACCAAGAACAAGACTTAATGAATCTTCTCAAGACCAAGAGTTGACTTTCAAGACCGAGACCAAGACCAAGACTCTCTCCCAAGCAACCGATTCCAGGTTCCCCCCTAGCCTCCAATCTAGTGGTAGCTTCGAGAGTCTCGTATGGTCTCATCTCGTTTCGGACAGGAGATTCGAGACGATATTCTGGAGCTCGTGTCTCGTGCGACAGTCTCGCAGATGAGTATTTCTGCATACGGACTTGAAAACCTACAGAATACAGCGCAAACAAACTACTGAAAGTTTGGTCGTACTATGGAAACTATAATTTATTATACATTGCTGAAATGGCTGGATAACGATTGGGAATATCAATTAATCACTCTACAGGAGAAGACATCTTTCACCCGTTTTCATAGGTCTTGATGATGAAGTGTTAAGCCACAAACTCCAAGGAATAACAAAGGATAATACCCTAGCAAATACATTTTGTATTGAAAAATTTCAGGAAATAAAACCCGATGAAGGAGCAATTTTGGGTTCATTCTGCCGTACTTATGCTGCCACTTTCGTTAGAGAAACCATATACATTTGCTGTAAAAGGTAACGTATGAAAAAATTTGAAACCTTGCTCATTGCACCTTGTCCACTCTCAAATGGACATATTATATTGATATGACCATGCAAGATTTGCCCGAGTTTATGAAACTGAATGTTGTGGCAAATAAAGTATTGAGTGATGACAGTGTCAATGAAGAAGAAAAAGTTTACAAATTACCAGTCAACTTTCAAATACTTTCTAAAAAACTTGGAGGAGAGAAATACGTCACCTTACCTATGTATCAATATACTACTAAATCACTACTACAAGACAATACTAAAGCATCATCGTGAAACTAACTGAATTCCGCTGCCGACACTGTATTAATCCATACATGCTTAGCAACAAAACAGGTGTAAAGAGTGTCATTTAAATGCCTAGGGTAATAATGACTTTGACAAGTATTACCTTCAGATTCATTTATATAAACTTTTAGGTTATGAGACTTTTCGAATATTATTATTTGTTGTCTATTTATTCGGTAACTTAGTAATGCGTACAAGCAACTTAGAATGAAATAGCGGAACGAATAATCATGAAGAAAGGGTAAGAAAACAAACTTCAATCCAGGCAAATTTTGAGAAATGTCAACAAGCAGCGAGAAAAACGTGATAAGTAACACGGAATGTATCGACTGTCAACATCCTTGGCAAGCGATAAGCCTCGGCTTTGCCTCGTCTCGTACTTGGTCACCTCGAGTGTTAACACGTCGTTACATTCCTTGTTACTTAAATAACTTTTATGCTGCAGTTTCAATCATGGATTCACAGCTTATTTTTGAAGCGTCTGATATGACGAGATGGGGCCAGAAATTCGGATTTTGTAATCGATATTGATGTCTTGAACATAGTAAATCCTACTTCTGCAGAACTAAAATCGATATACAGGAGCTTCAAAAACATTAAATATAAATTATTATGTGAGTTGAAAAGTAAAATCATAGAAATAAAAATTTGGATTGGCATCAAAATTTTCGTAAAAATGAATACAAAACTAAAGAATTAACAAATCTTACATACACATTTCGAAGACCAAGCCTATTTTTCACCAATATTCACTGTCAATTTTGACAGGTAAGAAAAGCCACCGGGTTACTTTTGAGAAATTTTTACGCGGAAATAAGAGCTGGAGCGTTCAATATATCCCTCCATTAATGACGAAACAATTCCTGTTGCGAATAAAGTGGAATTTCTAGAGTAATCCTGGAAAAAATCAAAATAAGAGGCAAAACATAAGGCGTGTTACCAAAAAGAATAGGTATATATTGACTGTAAGTGAGTGTCATACTGCCAATGATGAAGTGTGTAGTCTGGTGGAGCAAAAGCTGACAAAAAATGTTTATGGTCATCTTAATGAATTGCGATAACAGGATATATTTCCACCACACCAACGGCAGCAAAAGAAGCCATTTTGGGAGTACTTCCTCTCCAAACGGTGTTGAAGGGAGAGACAATATGGGCAAACATACAAATTTCAGCATACCGAAAGAATACGTCATGAGAAGCACCAGCATATTATAATCCTGTTTCTTATTTTGTTCATTAAAAATATGCCTGAATATACTCACGATTATCCTTTGGAACTGGAATTGGTCTATTTTCCTGTAAAAGAATAATTTCTCAATTATAAATAGCCAAAAAGGAACGCTCTCGAGACAAATATATAATTGAAACAGTTATTGGGTTTCCTCAATATTTATGTTACTCAGTTTAATTGAATCGTAGGAAGTTATTGATATTGTAGAGAAATTGGCCTGAAGGACATTTTTAAACTTTTTTTTGTAAAACTTTGCAGAATTAAAAAATTTTATTATATAAGTTATTATATATTAGAGGAAATCCCGTCTAACAAGATATTTTGGATAATCGATGATTCACCAACAAATTAATCCACTCACAAATTTAATTTATTTTTATCAATTGTTCAGAATTTTGGACATTGAAAATCACAAATTTACTTGAAACATAGATAGATAGATAGATAGATAGTTTATTGGCCATGTGACACATACAAAATATGGTTTATAGCAAGTCTGTGTAATACAACAATGTATAAATAAATCTTCGATACATATATAAACATACAACCATAATAAAAACAAAATGCATAATATGCATAATGGTCAATAAAAATACATAAATGTGAAGACAAGTGTACCGTGATACGTGATTAATAAAACATAATACAGTTAACGTTCTCTTGGTGTTTGGTAGAACACATTTCTTGACTCGGAAGTATAATTGGTTATATTTGATGCTCTCACAATATTACTTGTATGATTCTATGATGTTCATGAAATAATCTTCTGAATTTCACTCGAATTTAACAAATAGAGACTATTATTTTCTTCAATTCATCTGGAGTAATTTGTATAATTAATATTTATAATGCTCTTATCCAATTGTCAAATCACAAGATACCTATTTTTTGCTATCTACACGAAAAAATGTTTAAAATAAAATTTGTCTCAAATGCTCTACAAATTCTATAATAAATGGAGTACGAAGGCGTAGAAGACAATACCAATTTTATATTCAAATTCCTACTTGGTATCTTGAAATTCCGACTTACTAACTCGGAATTTCATGTATCCGACTCACTAACTCGAAACTTCATGATCGGTATCTCGGAATCCCGAATTGGTTACTCGGAACCATAATTCTGACTTAGTATCTCGGAATTCCGACTTACTATCTTGGAATTTCATGATTACGACTTGGTTTGTCGGAATTCCAACTCACTATCTCGAAATTTCATTTAGTATTTAGTAAATCGGAATTACAAAATACTGAGTCGAAATGATGGAATTCCGAGTTCCCAATTAGGAATTCCGAGATACTACGTCAGAATTATGGAATTCTGAGTTACCAAATCGGAATTTTGAGATACGAAGCCGGAATTATAGAATTCCGATTTTCTAATTCGAAATTCCGAGATACGAAGTAGGAATTATAGAATTCCGAGATACAAATTCGGAATTATAAAATTTCCAGTTGGTAAGTCGGAATTCCAAGTAAGTAACTTAGTCTGAATTTGAAAAATATAATTGGTGTGGCCCATCCACGCCTTCGTATTGGAGCGATAGAAACCTATATAAATGTAAAAAAGCAAATTTTGTGACTTTTGATTTCGAGTAACTTACGGCGCAGATACGAAATTCGAAGAGATTTTTGAGACCCCTTTTATAACAACAAAATGAAGCTGTATAGGAGTTTCCAGTGTATTATATTTCATTCATACAACTTACTTTATAAATGTAAAAAAACAAATTTTGTGACTTTTGACTTCGAGTAACTTACGGCGCAGATACGAAATTCGAGGAGATTTTTGAGACCCCTTTTAGAACAACAAAATGAAGCTGTATAGGAGTTTCCAGTGTATTATATTTCATTCATACAACTTACTTTATAAATGTAAAAAAACAAATTTTGTGACTTTTGACTTCGAGTAACTTACGGCGCAGATACGAAATTCGAGGAGATTTTTGAGACCCCTTTTAGAACAACAAAATGAAGCTGTATAGGAGTTTCCAGTGTATTATATTTTATTCATACAACTTACTTTACTAATTTTTTTGGGAAATCACCTGATTCCGCCTTTGATTGCTTAGAACACAGACACAAATGACGGTGATGAGTTAAAAGATTTCTGTTACTGTTCATTCAGGCCAATCAATTTAGCAAAAAATAACAAAATGGGGAAAATATAGCAAACGAAAGCAAATTGTCACAAAAGTTGTGTTTCAGTGCTCAATAAAACTATAAAAATTTGCTGGCAATTTAGTTAAAAATGTAAATTATAAAAAATTGTGGGTATTCTGTACAGAAAAATACAAAAGAATCGCAAAATGCAGAAAATAATTAAAATATCACCCTTAATCGTTTCTCAATAATGTGACCACGTCCAAGTTTGGTAAGTAGTTATATTATTTATTCATACTTCTATTGATAACTGAAAAACTTAAACTAAAAAATATATTAAAGAGAGGCAAAGGTGAAGAAACGTTTCTCTTTGTCATAGTCTAAGATCCGAACCTATATCGACCTTCACCTAGCTGATAATAGAATAATACTTATTTTATAATAAATTTTGTGTATTAGAAAATATATCCAAAATGGGTTACCAAAAAAATCCTGGACAGAATATTTTCAATAATAAAAAAAAAATCATTCAATGTTGAAACATCAAGATAAGCAGGTCCAGGTAAATGATAGACAACCCTACGTCTGCACATTCTATATGTTTTATACTTTGAGTCCAGTATGCATTTTTCTTATTATCTTCATGTTGCAACATTGAATGACATTTTTTTTTTTAAATTGTTAAAAATACTCTGTCCATGATTTTTTTTGGCAACCCATTATGGATATATTTTCTAATATACAAAATTTATTATAAAATAAGTATTATTCTATTATCAGCTAGGTGAAGGTCGATTTAGGTTCGGTTCTTAGACTATCAAAATAATTCTCGTTGAAACTTTTCTAGTTCCGTCGATGACCGCAACATATAGTTTTATCACTTTACACTAAAAAATTGTGTATGCAATATTACAATAAAATTTTTGCAAATTCAACTGATGAGTAAAAAATAATATCGAAACATATATATCTGAATTTGCACACTCAATCGATGTCGGAAAATAATTAATTCGAGGTCACGCAGTAATTTGTTGCATGATACTTGGGATTACGGCAAAACGCAAAAGACTCTATGCAACCATGCAACATTAAATGTATGATAATCATTTAAATTTTTTAGATTAGCCTGATTTCAATTACCAAAAATATCCGATACATCTGAAAAATACAGATACTTACAATAGATACATATTGGGCTAATCTACATGATTCAATATTAGTTTCAAAACATTACATTAATTATTTGCGAACATTATTCTACAAACGAAAAATTTAAACCATTTTTTTATTCGACTAATTTCCCGAAATCTGTGGTGGTGGCAAATTTTATGTTTTTTACGAAATTACTGTCAACTATGCGACCAACTATAATTTTATTTGTATTCTTCATTTCGATAATCAACTTTGGTTGACAACCTAATTTTTTAGTGTGAAGTAAAAAAACATATGTTGTCGTCATCGGCGGAAGTGGCAAAGTTTCTTCGAGAATTATTATGACATAGAGAGCAACGTTTCTCCACGTTTGCCACTTTCTTTGATTTTTTGGCAGTATTATTAATAAAAGTATGAATAAATAATTTGTTTACTCTGATGCCAAAATTAAATGGTCGCAAAATTAGGAAAATATAAAGAATGATATTATTGATATTTTATGTGTTCCCGCCATTTTGCGACTATTAGTTATTTTTTCGCTACGAAATACCTACAATAATTGTTTATCATTTATATTTTTATCAATGTTGCCGGCCTTGTAACCGAGCGCAAATTTTTATAGTTACATTAAACACTAAAACTCAACTTTTGTGAAAGTTTGCATTCTTCTGCTATATTCTCTCCATTTTTGCTAAAAGAGATTGGCCTAATTGCTGTATAATAATTTTCAGATAATCCTTTAACATCGAACACTATTCTGTTTTACATACTCTTCATACAATATTCATAGAATAATTTACCTAATTTATTTAGATTTATTATCTTCCAAAAAATATGTGTGTTCGTGAAGTTCATTAATGGAGTGAGTTAGTGGATTCATGTACACATTAATTGTTATGTAAACAGAATGTTCAGCAAAACTGAAGTGTTTACTTGAATATATCGTTTATCTGTTGCGAGTCATTTGACACCTTATCACACAACCAGATCCTCGCTTTATTAGATAGTATCCAACTTAATAAGAATTGGATTAAAGGATTATATCAAGTGTTTTGCTGGTTGTTATCAGTTCTAAAAATTGAATTAATATTTTCAAGGGTACGTAATTTTTCTCGTGTTCATAGATTTAAATGTTTGCTCTGGCGATTAGTATTTGTTTATTAATTGATAGTCATGCTACACCACAGTACTGCATAATAGGTAGTACCCCCACTCGACTGTATTTTTTTATATAAAGGATGCTGTAGTATTAGCCAACCACCAACTTATAATCTATTTAAGTACCTAGTAAGTACCCCTCCAGGAAGTACTTAGCAATCCCCAAAGTGAGAAATAAATCAATATGCCTGCGGACATACCAACCATTTTTGGTTGATATATATGGTGATACAAACAACATTAGATTATTAATAAAACGGTTTTGGTAGAAGAAGGCTTTGAACCACGATGAATTAGTTTCGGTCGTCTTTAAATAAATTAAGACACTGCCATATTCCTCTCTATTTTCACTACTTTTTGTTTTTTAACTTACTTTCTTTTCCATCTATTTGTTCGGTAGAAACTAAGTTTCCGATGACATTTTTAAAATAGCTCACAACTGCCAACAACTGCCATCTAATAGCATAATATTTTGAAATGATATAATAATAACAACTATAATAATGTTCATTTGTTTGATACAAAAATTAATTTTAAACTAAGCTCCCGATAAGCTGGAGACTTGAAATTGCGAACATAGCTTAGATCTGGATGACAATGGCAATATTTTATCATGTTTGTTTGGTACAGATTTTGCAATCGTTTTTGACCAACATTATTCAGAACTCTGAACTGGATGACAATTGCATAATATGAGTAGGGAGAAATTAACAAAATCATTTTCACATTTTTTTCCGATAACAAGTTATGTATTGACGGGTTCCCTGTTTCGGACAGAGCAGAATCCGTTTTCAGCCTGATATGAAGGGATTGAAATTGTTTGATTTTTCTGTTGAAATGTTATTGTGGGATGGGTCATAGAAAAAAGAGTTACATTAAATCATTTTGTGTTGGGTTTGGGAGAAATAAACGGCCAAAGTTCATAAAAATGTCGTATTTGGGCATGGGTTGACGAAGAAAAAACTATTTTTTTTGTGAACATCGCCAATTATAATCTTATTGACGAAAGTGCATTAGAGTTAAAACGAGGCATAATATAATAAATCGATTTTCGGTATTTTTTCAGCGCTATTCCAAAACCAACAAGTTATTGTGACGATTTCTCCTCAAGCCGGTCCTGGCGGAGCTCGTAAACAGCACAGAAAACAGCGCTATTTATAGCCGATGATGTCACCATTAACTCCGCCGCTGGCAATTGACAGATCATTCGAGAAGCGACATCTAGTCGCCAGTAGAAATTCGAGGAAGAACTGGAGCCATTTCACCACGCTATATAAACGGAATCTCCACGGCGAGACGACAGTTTTTGGAATCAGCCGGAGTACGATATTTGAATAATAGAGAGTGTCAGTAAAGATAAATTAAAATAATGACTTGTGATATAAATTATTGATTAAGACGTGTGTAAATAAATTATTAAAATTAGTTTAGTGTAGTTTTACTACATTATATTGTTGTGAAATATTTTCAGCCTATTGTCATCAATAAAAATGTGTTTTGTTTCTTGATGACTCTCTCTGCTTGGAATACGAATTTAAAATTATTGGAATTTAGCCCCATATTGAAAACTATTGACATATCGTTTCTGCCATGCATTAGCTTTGTATGTTTAGTTTCCAGGATATGCATTTTTGAAGTATACGATATAACAATATATGGGGTTGTTATTATCCATTGAACAAAATCTTACGAAACCTTTCAATAAATTTATTGATTTTATTACAATACTCTCCGTTGTCAATTACTTGACATTATAAACAACATAAACCACACTCAACAATATTATAGGTATACCCGCAAAAACAATAAAATTACCTAATCAGTAACTAGTAAGGACGTTTTGGATTGCGCAAATACAGACCTATCCATAACAATATTCATAATATCAACTAAGTATTGGGTCTTGAGTTATTGTTGTTTTTTGATGGTTAAATCAAGTTGTGAATTATTGTTTACAACGTCAATTAATTTATAGTCTCGCCGCACACGCATTAAAATTTGTGTGTAAGGTACATCTCCCAACGGCAGTGTCGTGCGTTGTTAACAGAAATATTGAGGTTCAATAAAATAGAAATAATGGAAACCAAATATGGAATGGAAACCTGAAATTATGATGGAATAATCTCCACAGCATTTTGAGAACAGCCGATGCTCTAATTGATATGTTTTCCATTTCCAATTTGGTTTCCCTTTCTCGATAGTTACAACACAGCTTACCTATGAAATGACATGTTTGGATTTCTAACTTCAAATGGTCTTTCTTCTACACATTTCGCAATGCTTTACTATTGCTTAACAATAAAAACTAACGATAGTTTAACACAAATTAACTCAGAATTTGCCATTTGTTCACAAAAAACACTCCAATAAGCCAAAGACGATAACAAACAGAGATGTTTTGATGTTGTTCTGTCATATTTGACATTTGATATTTCAAATGCAGCGTTGCTGTACTGACCAGACTGAATGGACAACAAAGAATCCCCAGTTTTGGTAGTCACAGTCTAACAGCTGTTTAAACAAAATACCGTTTCAGGCTCATTATGCAATCGGGCTTGAGACTTAAAATTTTAATACAATATAAAATTTATGATAAGTCAACCTATACAAAAGAAGAACAAACACCTATTAATATGTGGAATGCCATTCTATATGCACACATTCCAGATAAGGCCACTTAATGTAACATTCTTATCAGTTTTTTATCGTGAATCTACTCATTGCTTTCGACTGCCAAATAAATATCTCATAAAATGTTGATAACTTTGGCGAAAATTGAAGGTCACTTTAACCGAATTTAAAGAACAAAATTTTGTCGATGTTTGAATACTTCATCTCGCGTACGTTTTCAAGACGATAATAATTCGTCATATGTGGCTTATGTTTGAATGTTTTTGACAGGTAAATTGTTCATTTGACAAAATGTTAAAATTGAAGCTCCAAAAAGTTTGTCAGAGAGTTTCAAAAGAATGAAATAAATAATTTCGACGAAGACGAAATACTCTTCTCCCCACACTATCACACAAAGTGGGAAATTTGGGTAAAATATCGGTCAGAAAACAACTACTTTCCCCTACGAATATTGCATCACATCTGGCATCTACTTATGTACTGTTTCTCCAGGAGTACATTACCGCAAACGCTAATTAATGATAATAATGATGATAATACTCCATATGGAGTCATAGGCATCGTGGTGGGGCTACAACGATGATTTGCCAATCAATAACAACCTCGGTGACAACGGATGCTTTGAGTGGATGGATGAACTAAGGGGCGGTCTTCTGCATTGCTATGAGAGCAGCAAGCCCGCCCGGAGATATACGGCAAGAATGCATGCTCTGTGGTGTGAAATACACCCAGAGCATGCTGCTTTTTACGCACAAAATTTTAAGGAATATGTATCTTATCTTTGGGGTCGAGGCTTTGTCAGAGCCCCTACTCAGCCGGTTGACGAAGTGGCCGATATGCCACATGTCGGTCTGGCTGTAGAGGAGGACCGCATTATACCACCAACGGAAGGCATCAGAACCCTCAGGGCGCTTCATCACACCAAGCCCCTGAAGACACAATAACTGGCACTGGTGGATGGGAAAATTCACGATGTCCTGTCAGAAGAGGCAGACATATGGCAGATCAACTCCTCCGTGTATGACGCTGCTCAGACACTGTCCCAATTGGGAAGCTGAGATCAAGTGAGGTCAATTTTCCAGTGTGTTTGTAGACTACGTGGCGGCCAATAGGACCTTCACGCCCGCAGTGCGGAGAATTGCAGCAAAATCAAGACGAGCTCACCATATACTGAATCGAGGCGTACTGTATAACATCAAACAGCACTGTCTCGATAGGATACGAATACTGGTGGCTGCAAAAAAGTCACTGGTAAGGCGGGCGAGAAGCATCGCGGAAAACATGAAGTTCCGCGATAAAACTTCTCGCCTATTCCAAGAGCCTCCACGTGTTGTAGATAACCCGCCGGTGGCTGGTAGGGTGAAAACCTTCTGGGAGAACACCTAAAAAGTTCCGCAACCTCTCAACGTAGATACTCCAGCCATAGCGCAGTTCTAAGCTTTCTGCAGGAGGCTTCGTCAGCCTGAGCTCAATGAAGTTCGATGGGCCCTTCGTTGCTTCAGGCCCTGATGGGCTAAATAACTATTGGTGGAATTTTTTTTCCATGTACCATCTAGCAAGAGTTTTACACTCATGGATAGATGTGGAGATTCCGGATTGGTTAGTCGAGGAGCGAACATTGAAGACCTTGGCTTATCCAGAAACCTGACCTTCACTTTACTCTGGTTAAGTGGTCTGAAGCTAGAAGACAAGGGATTCATAATGGCCTGCCAAGATGGTGTCTTCAACAGTCTCGTCTACCGTAGTAGCGTGATGGTTATAGAGGTCCCTGATACTAGTTGCAGAGTGGGTCGTGGGGCAGCTGAGACCATAATGCATTTGCTGTCAGCCTATCCAGCTTATGCGGTCTCAGCCTATATTCACAGGCATAACGTGGCGCTACGAGTGTTTTACTACCACTTACGACACTCGCACGGTATAGACGAGACACCGGTGTTGCCTTATGCTCCGTTGGGAAAAATGAGAAGTACCTGTATTGAAACTACTCATTCCCCACCCTTCGGCAAATAGAAGCCAATAAGCCTGATTGATGGTCGAGAAGCACTACATCAAGTGCAAGTAGGACGAATTTTGTCATAGAGTTTTCGGCTCCTGGTGAAACGATCATCGTCCAAAAATAAGAGAAGAAACAGACAATATTTCGAGATTTATTTTTTGAACTCCGTCGTGATGCGGCAGAAAACTCAGCCGGAAGAATGCAGAAGGCAGTAATTCTTGGTTCACTCCGTTTACTTAGGGCACATGATTCTCCGAGTAATTACTCACCCCCCCCCCCGGATATGGGGAGTGTTTACTAGGGTTAATGACACACCGGCACTCCCTCCGGATGTATCGGGGCTACGGAGTTATAAAATATACCCAAAGGCATAGCTTGTGCGGATCCATATAAATCCATATCCAAATAAAAAGTTGAGGGTGGCCCAATAGGTATGGTACTTTGTATGTGATTTCCCTTTGTATATTTGAATCACATATAAAATGTTTTGAAAAATGTGCACAAAATACAAAAATATAGACAAAAGAACAATTTCGAAATTTTCGAAATTTCCTGTATAACTGCAGAATTGACCAACTATTTAAAAAAATGGCGTATGTTGGCGTTGAACAGCATTCAATAATGGTTTAAAAACATATTTTCAATTTTACGTCATTGTTTTGACCACCACTTTTGACACTATCCACGTCCACCCAGAAAAAAGTCAATATCTTTGAGATAAAATATCCACTTAAGATTTATTGGGAAAAAAACCCTTGAACATCACCCCTAGTGACAGATCATATCGGTTAGATAATTTTTTGTCAACGCTATACAAGCAAGTGGATCTTAGTCGATCATTCTCAAGAAATCTGGCCCAAACTAAAACTAGTATTTTGCAAGATATTCAACCTCTCTTATATCATAGGGTTATTTCGTGTTATCTAGAAATGATAATAATGAAGCTTTCATTCGCTATAAAGATATCAGCACTAGTCTAAAACTGAAATCATATGAAACCTGATATAATGAGTTAACATAAAAAAAATTAATGGAATATACATGGTGTATCATAACTGAATGCTGATCCTAAAGGGCGATAAACTGCATGATTTTAAGAAAAATTCTCCGTATGAACATACGGCCACGATCGCTTTTTTTGAGATAAAAGGTGTTGGAATTTAATGAAAAATACTTTTTCCTGCTTCACATAATTTTTTTTAAATTTTCGTACTTGCAGAGTACTCATAAAAATATTTTTTTTTCAGTACGGAAATTGTTTCAATAGCTGAATACATCTCTGCAAAAACATTTCGTTTGGTGTCGTGTCATATCGATATTCTCTCGACCAATAGCGTTGCGAGAATTGGCGATCACGAGTTGAACATGCTGTGCAAGCATGTATTGATCACTGTTTACATGGAGCGTATTTGAAATGTGAATGCACTATAGACAGATTTTGTCAAGAAAATTCATAAGTAAATTTTTTCCTTAAAGGGTTTCAAGATTTTTGAAGGGATTTATCAATTGGAATTATACAGAATTGAATGTTATATTTCATCATCAGAGAGCTCGTTTAACAAAACTGGCAACTCTCTGTCAACCCTTCATTATTTCAACTCCCGCCGATTTCTATCGCACCATGTGTTTCTAAATTTAAATCATAATAGGTATATAACATCTTGTTGTCCACATAAAATAAAAATACATTTTACGCATTAAATCTCTGAGGAGGCCTGGATGTCCTTCCAGAACTTGTCTGATTGAAAGTACCTCCAGACGGTGGCATTTTATATGTAGTCGGTAAACTAACCATCTCAGAATGTTATAAATTTATTATTATATATATTTAATTTTCTACTTCATTACCCACAATAATTTTTTTTTGGCAAACCATGTTCAATATTATCATTTTCATTAGATAACACATTCATACAGAAGAAATGAGGTTCATTCAATCATCCACTTGCAGTTGTCGGAGAGTTCTGAACCTACATTCCTTCTCATAGATTATCTGCCTTCAATAAATTAGATTCGAAAATGGGCCCTGGGCCAGATGGTATACCGGCAATTTTTATTTAATCTTGTGCTGACAGTCTGGTGAAACCACTTTCAATTATTTTCAATTTATCACTGAAACTAGCAAAATTTCCTAAGAAGTGGAAGGCTGGACAAATGATACCAGTTTTCAAAAATGGCAAAAAGTCAGAAATTTCAAATTATAGGCCAATATCTCTGCTCAGTCAACCTGGAAAAATATTTGAATCAATAATTACCAGTCAACCTGAAAAAATATTTGAATGAATAATTACCAACGAGCTGTTTCATCTGGTGAATTTTATAAAAAGAGGAAGTGTCTTAACCAATTTAGCTCTTTTTGTTCAAGATATATATGAGTCCATGGAAAAAGGCGCTTCAACAAGTGTCGTGTACACCGATTTTTCTAAGGCCTTCGATAAAGTACATCACCTCACTTTAATTGCTAAGTTCAGGAACTTCGGGGTCCATGGCAGCTTGTTGGAGTGGTTGACTTCATATCTCTCTGAGAGATCTCAATACGTCACATTGAACAGTTTCAGATCAGAAGAAAAGCTAATAGAGTTGGGTGTACCCCAAGGCTCGCACCTCGGTCCAATTTTATTCATTATTTTTGTTAGCGACATTGAGGATATGTTTGTTAATTCTAAAATAGAATTATTTGCAGATGATTTGAAAGCATACAAAGAAATAAGACAACCTTCAGACTATCTTGGGTTTCAGGACGACCTAGATCGTTTCTATGATTACTGCCTTTTGAACCGACTATCAATTAACCTTAAAAAATGCTATCCTATCTTGTTTTCCAAAAACCTCAATCCTCCTCACGAACACCTGTATATTAACAACCAGCAGATTGCAGAAACTGAGGAAATAAAAGACTTTGGTATAATATTAGACAAAAAGCTAACCTTTGAAAGTCATATAGAACATACGGTGAGAAAATCCTTAAAAACCTTGGGTTTTATTCTCCGTAATACTAATGACTTCCAAGATAACAACAAAATCACAACAATGTACAAAACCCTGGTGAGACCTATCCTCGAATATAATACTGTTATATGGAATCCCTTTTATGATAGATATGTTTAACGATTAGAATATGTCCAAAAGAAGTTGGTTAGTATTATATGTAAAGTGCAAACCTCCAGATCAAAATTGCATACTTGATATTTCCTGCAGGATGTGTATAAGCGATTATTTTCAACATTTACTGGATATAATGTCGGAATTATTGAGGGAGTTGAAAATGAGGCAAGAGTAAAACCCAGTTTTTATTGACGTGTGTAAGTAAGACCGGTTTCACTACTTTTAAATCATTGAATATGTCTAAGGAGGGTAATGGTTCCTGCTTTAGTGCAATTATTCCGGATTAGGCAAAATATCTATGATTTTTGCATCCTCCGGAAACAACGCAATAGGATTATGTTATGTGGTAAGAAAACATTTAGGTATTTACATATCCAAATGTAATATTTATATAAAAAAATTAGAAGTTTTCACGACCAAAATGCACGTTTGTTTTTCATTCTGTGATAATTTTTAGCAAAGTTACGACATATTTAACGTTCGGCACCGCCGGAACTTGCAGCGGTGGGTAAACACAGCCTTAAATTTAATGTCGGCGTTCAATCACGTTTTCTGAGAAAACGGGCGCATTTTGTAAGGATCACTGAGGATCACTCTTGTCGGAAATTGCATGATCTTCAACCCTTTTCAAACCATTTTTTTATAAATTTAATTATTTCCAAGATATGAAAAAACATTTTTTTTCAAATACATTTTTTTGCCCCCCCCCCCCGGATTTTTTGTGAACAATTTTTTTCTTGTTTGACATGATTTCATCTACCAGCATGCCGAATTTGGTGGTGTTACAAGCGATCTTCGTCCCAAAAACTGAGTGGACTGAACTAAAACTGGGGGTCTATTCTCGAGTTCATGCGAAAACATTTTCAACGTTTGAAGTAATATATAGAGCGATACAAACACCGCTCGTTGAAAAGAGATACAATATCAAATTCGTATACGTTAAATTTCCAGAATAGACCCCCTGATCTCTTAACTTATGGAATGAAAATGCTCGTGGTGTTCTTGCTGAATATTTCTGATTTTAGATTATGCTTGCTAATAAGGAATTTCTGTTAGCCTTGCTAATACAGTTCCATATAGATTGATTTTTCTCGAGTCAAATTCATTATCAACAATTAGACTTGAACAATGGGTTTTCAGAAAAAAAAAATATCTCTACATTGATAAGTAGGCACCTTGTGTTCAGTTTCCAATTTTTATTTTTCATAAATTTTTCGAGATTAAAATTATTGAAAACGTCAAAATTACCCACTGAATTAAAACGACCGGAAGAAACGCGAGAGATTTTGATTGGTTATCATGTGATTGCAGATGAAATAAATATTGTGCCTGACAGCGTTGCCATAACGCAAAAAAATATGATTTACCAGCATATATTATTTCACTTTCTTGATAATATCATTGGTAGAAGATGTACCTAACTGTCCCTCTGTTCGAAGTCTTGAACTATTAGTTTGTTAATTTTCAGTTCGTATTCATGGAAAATAGTATTTTCATTTGTACTCCAAAAAGCTATTTATATACCGAAGCACATATTATAATGACATCTGTGATGATACAATATACCTAAATAAGTGAGAGATGGAAGATGTCTGGAAAACCTCTGGTGTATCTATTTATACTTGTGAAAGTTTGGGACAAAATGAGAGATATTTGCCTACTTGATTTTGTGAGATCACTAGAGTAGCAGATGGCGCATACATCCTTGTAGCCATTAATAAATCACTAACAATTGAGTTCAATTTGTCATTACAAGTAATTATTTTCTAGATTTTACAAAGACTTGGCAACTGCGGCGTCCCTCAGTCACTCTCGGCTTTGTCCGCGCAATCCCAAACTTCAGCCAATCCTATTACATGAAGAGACAATGTCGTCACAACTAAGGAGCATTTGAATTCATGCATACTGAAATCGCGTATTCAATACTGAATAATAAACCAGTTTTTTTAGAGTGAATAAATGGTTAGGACTATGTTATAAACTGCCCTCCATTACATCAAGTGAAAAAAGTGCATATTTCACGATACTGGAAACCCCCATTATTAAAAGAATATGAATGTGTCAAATTTTATGAAAGCGCGGTCTTCTAGAATTCTCAAAAACCATCCACATTTCTTACTCATTTTTACAAAAGCGGCCTACTCGGCTTCTCAAAAACCATCAACATTTCGAAATATGCCACATTTGGCAAATTTTACAAGGTAAACCCCGCAAACCCTTTATCGACGCCGACGTTTGAAAAAGTCAACTAATTGCCATTTTCAATTTGTTTTTTGAAAAAAATCATAGTAGGCGATGGAACGGCTTTGAGTTCACCTACATTTCAAAAGATGCGCGGAAGCTTAAGGAATCGGCTGGTCTAGTTATGTTGAATGGTTCTGTTGTTATGAATTTTTCTGTGCGACCAGGCACTAAGCTATTTTGACACATACATTTTCAAAAATTATTACAGATAAGTTTATGAAACTCAGCTGTGTTATATTGAGCATTTAATGGCGAATCCAAAACCGTAACAAAAAGTGGGGTTGCCATTAAAAATAAAATAGAAATGCGTTGTATATTTCATTTTGGGACCTCCAGTGAATAAATTAAATTATTTTCAGGATATCCTTCATTGTCGATAACTTAGAAAAAAAAAAGTTATGGCCATCCTGTATATATTAGAACCTACTTCAGAACAATTGCGGGGTGGTCCACTTTTGAATTGAGAAAGTAATATGGATTTCGAAAAAGTGGTAAAGCTGCAGTTTCGAAAATATTTTGTATAGATCAAAAATTCAAAACGACCTGACCTTTAAATAAAGATAAGAGTTATCCATCCGTACAGACCATGTCTTTGATAACACTCAATGTGAGTGTACAGAAAGAAATTATAATTCACCCTTTACTTCGAATACTCAACTTGGAGAAAAAATATCAGTTTCTCAATGTATCTCTGAGATAAGAGCTTGACTTACTTCACGAGTGCCGATAAACGTGACTGGATGAAACGAGTGTCTCCAGATGTTGATAATGCTTGGCTAATCTGACGTTTCATCGAAAGTTGTTTTCGCGTCACAAAACACACCCACCATCATTACAGGACACACCTCCTTTACCGTTCTGAAAACACACAGTTACCCAATGATTCTAGTTATATATATTAGTATTCTAGAGGTCAAAACAACCAATGTTTTGTGTTCGAATTCCAACTTTTAAGAAGTTTAAATGACCATACATACTTTCAAACTTTCATCCAGACAGATTTCATCATGTCATGTTCGATAAATGTTCAACTTATAACACCAACACTTTTTCTACTGCACATTAATAAATTGTAGGATATTTCTCAACATAAGTTAGCGAACCGTCTATGTTTTCATGACCGGTGCTTCTCGAAATTTGATCAGTCGTTGCACCCTTGATAGTCTTTGAGTTGAAAATATTCAATATTGGAATATCAACAGACACAGCTAATTTTTAAAAACAGTCAAGACAATGTCAACTGACATTTGATAGAAACATCAACAATAATAATTTAAGAAATGTTGCATTATTAACATAATTCTGAATATTTGTAACCTTCGTAAGTGATGTTTCATAAACGTTGCTTTTTGACTACATAGCAAAATGGATGGATGTTTCATAAATGTTCCCAGTGCATGCAGAAAAACATATCGATATCGATGTGCTGAAAAGAAAATTATTATGACAGCTGTCTAGATAGAAGTAAATGAGTATTCCATATATTACCACGATTCAATTATAACCATTGGAAGAATAAATATATTTCTTAGTCTGGTGTACAAAATTCAATGGCAAACCAATAATGAATAATAAGCACGAGTACAGTGAATACATCTAAATGTTTATTGTTAGATTAGATCATATTGATAATGGATTTAGATTTAACCGCTTACATTCCGCACAAATGAAAAGAATGGATCGTCTCTTCAATTCCAATCTGACATTTTCGTGATTTATGACTTTGTATTGGTATGTTTTTCTCTCCTCGTAGTCCAAAGTTCAAGATATTATTATTTATTATTTTCACCTACTTATTTCAGTATGGCGAAGAGAAAAGAATTTTGTTTCATCAATTTTCAGATGCTCAAACTCAATTCATCAATTGACATAAATATTTGTCCCCGATTTCTTATCATAGAGTAGTAGGTTCCGGTTGTGGTTATGCATAGTGGGCAAAATGGCTGAACCGAAAAATTATAGAAGTGTTTGGCTTCTTGCAACAGTAGGTTTTTTTCTTGTTACAGATGCAGTAAAAAATAAAATAAAAATAAAAAGTGTTTTTTTTTATAAAATTCATGAGATCATTTCACCCGCAGAGTTGCCTTGTTCTTAACAATTCATTCAAATTCTTTTTAGTTCACCCCACGCGGGCTTGGAGTTCCAAGGTTGATGCTTGGAGGCACAGCCGCCTTTTCTAGCAATTAGAGGGTACATAAGTTTTACCGCAGCTAAGGCCCTCTGAATAGCCAGGTTTGAGTGCTTGTGCTATGTTGTACGCTTGTCAAGGTTGTCAAGCTTGATAAGCTTGACGATCGTAGAATTGATTTTTTTTTGGAAAAAAACCATTGGTTTCATGAAAGAGATATTTTTTGCATGGGCTCAGTGGTCCCATAAGAATATGGGAATCTCTTAATTTTTTTTTTAATTCATCACTTCATTAAAATTTTTCTTCTTGAAAATGATTATAACCAAAAATCACTGAAGTTCCCGAATTAACTGCTGGTTAAAAAATCCTAAACGAAAACTGTACAAGAGTAAAACCGATTCCCGTTTCACTAGGGTAGTCATTGCTCTTGATGTTTACTTAAAACTTATTATCATTTCAATTTGCCCTAACTTTTTTGACAGTGAACTTTTGGGATTTTTATATCTAAATCTCATTCCTACACCTTTTCTCAGCAAATAAGGTATACCTCTTTGCAAATTTCTCCATCGATGCAGGCTATGAGAAGTTATTCAGAACTCTACAAGAAATAAATAACTTTTTTCTCAAGATGCATCGAAAAATCATGAGTATTTAACGAGTTACTATGGAGATGCATCAAGGACCTTACTTGTGTCATAAGATGTACCCCAAGTCTGGTACCACTACTATTCAGTCTATAGATTTCTGACTATTACGTATCGATGCATTAAAAAATCAATCCTTCAATATATTTCTTATTCCATAGTGACACGTCGCAAAAAGCCCAATTCAATATAATAATAATAATTCAATTTGCAAATATAACAATAAAGTAATATAATTAAGAATTTTGAACAAATGATAGGCGTAAAATTATTTAACAATGAACCAAAAGGTGTGAGTCAAATTAAAATAATTATTTGAACCATGTAGTAATTAATATTTATTTATTTTTTTTAATTGATAGAATTTCAATACAGTTAGCGACGTTACAACAATATACAGATCATAAGATTATAAATAACGAAAGTATAAATTCTAATACTAATATAATAAAACATATTTGATCCATGAATTTAGAAAGGAGTTTGTGTCCTGAGGTTTCTTTGGAGATCGGACTCCTCAATCACCCTTTGAGTCGATTAAATTCAGACAGTATGAATTTCTTCAAACCATATTTTAATTCATGGAGGGAAATGCTTGTTCATCTTTCATGGGGCATGAAGTTTAATACTCTTGGAGCCAAAAACATCTGACGTCTTTAACCAACTATTTGAAGTTATGATGGAATGATGAGGTCTTTGTTTATATTTTCTCGTGTCTGGTAATGGTGTGAAATATAACAGTTTGGTTCATTTTCAAAGGAAAACAAAGCCATTTTATTGACATTTTTGTACCGGTGTTCTAGTACTTACAATGCATTGTATCGGAGGTCAAGGAATATGAACTACCCGAAAAAACTTGTTATTAGTTGAAATGGTTCTCAGTCAGCCTTTTTGATAGATTTTCTTGCACATCAATATCGATAGTATTTGGGAGAATCATCGCGTGGTAGTAGGAAAAATAGTGTACATTACGTTCCTTTTACTTTCAATAAAAAGCAATCAGAAATGATGAGTCTTCAGTAGCAAGCTGAGCTCATACACTTGTCTGTAATTTCGAAGGAGTAGGTATAGTAGGTACTCCGTTTCGAAGAAAAAATTGTAGTTGTTTGCTGACAGATTTTAAGCAGCAAATAAAGAAACTCGGGTTGAGTTGTCATCAATTCATAAAATGAAAATATAGTAAGACGTCTCTAACTGAGAATTGAATTGAAACAGGATCTTTTGATTTCGTGTAGAAAATTTATTTATTAAATATGCAACAATACGATTTCGACTGTCAAATCGTCATCAATGAGTACTCGTCAAGTGTATAAGAAGTCATGAAAACTTATATCCATCGGAAAAAGTAAAGATTTAAAATTCAGATGGGTAAAAAACTTTTTGAAAACATTTTTGTTCTGTCCTGCAATACAGAATAATCATACAACTTCAAATCTTCCATTCGTCCACGGACATAACATGTTTATTATGACTTTTTTTATACCTCGTGGGTTGTCGCACTCTACATGTGCGTCGTGCTATAAGCTATAACATTTCCACTCATGTGAAAAGTGTCACTTCCCGCACTAGTATTTAGTATTATAAAATTTGCAGCAAAGTGCTTTCGACTATTAAGTCATCAGTGCGTAGGTTCTCATCAGGTATATACAAGATGCCATGATAAAATCTTATGTTCATGGAACAAAGTGAAGATTTGGAGTTGTATTATTCTGGATTACAGGACAGAATGACATTGCTTTCAAAGAGTTTTTTACCTATCTGAATCTTAAATCTTCACTTTGTCCTATGGACAAGAGTTTTTATGACTTCTTGTAAACTTGACGAGTACGCACTGATGACTACTTGACAGTTGAAATCGTGTTCCTACAAAAACAAATACATTTTTCTGCACGTTTCCTGCTTCAATTTTATTCACAGTTCGAGCATATTTGTATTTTATGACCTGATGAAAACTCAACTCTCCTAGTTTTTTCATTTGCTCCTCAAAATCTGTCAGCCTGTACATTTTTTTTGAAACGGAATACCTACCAGACTTACTCCTTTAAAATCACAGATAAGTGTAGGTAAGCGGGGCTTGTATTGTTTAACACTCCTTTCACTATAAAGCTGAGCTACTGACCACTCACAATTTCTGATTGTTTTTTATTGAAAGTAAAAGGAACGGATTGTGAATATACATTCGCTTGTATCTGAGTAAATGAACTTATCAAGGATATGAGTATATTCTAGATGTTTGAAGTTTTGCTTGTAATTATTATGAAAATAAGTTGAAAGATTTCCGTCATATTTTGCAAATATAGTATGAACATAATATCATTCTTTACATGTATTCGGTTCTCCTCTTTCATATATGTTCATTGATTCGTTGGAATAATAATTCCTTGTGTCAGACCGTGGTTATTTCTATTTTACTAGTTTGAAATATTTCATTCAGATATCGAGATTATTTTTTAACGCTACATTAGAGAAAACATTTTCCAGAACATATGTAATGTTTTCAAAAGAGAAAAAAAGATTCATAATTGAACTAATCTTGAAATCGTTAGTAAGATTGCTGTCCTTGTCTTTTTATTTTCAATTGATCATTTAATTTCAGATTTGGTAGACGTGGACGATTTGTAGCAAAGAGTATCTAGGATATACCTACTTTCAAATTGAAATTTTGAAATTTCAAGTGAATCTTACTATGGTTAGAAATAATTTGCGAAAATATTCGATATTCAAACTGACTTTTCTTTCCATATGGTCCAGTCACCCAGGCAGGGTTCGCAGTCAGTTGGATTTATCATCCCATTTTACTTTCGAGTCGATTTAAGTAATTTATGATTATAAGGTAATATTTCAATACCATATTGCAACTTTTTCTGTGTAAACGCCTATTAGGTGCCTCAGTGTTGGTTATAATCGAATGTTTTACTCGATTGATCTGACCAAGACAAAAATAGATTTCTCGTACCTATTCAGAGACAGATTATTCTACAGAACATACCTATCATCACACAGAACATACCTATTTTAAAATATAATTTTTTTATTTACTTTCACGATTTTTCGTGTATATTATAGCTCACTTCGTAAGCCACAAGTCCTAATACAAATAACTGTTCTATTTCCATGACAATAACACTCATGAATTAAAACATTCGACCTTTTTGTTCGAAGATATGAAAGGCCTTGGACTTGATTAGTTGATGTGCGCATTTCTATAACTCCTCACGTGTTCATTCGACGGTTTGTTCACATTGGTAGAAACGGCCCTGACATTATGCCTGGATTTTAACCGAGAAAATCTTTATCGATTTTAGCTTTTGATAAAAAATGCACTCACCAATCTCATATCCTCGATTCCATAGAGGACTACGCTTAGATTATCCTTGAGAGGAGCCATTATTCAATTTTCTCGATCGACACAAACGGAGCGAATGGGTGTGTTGACTGCTGATTTCTTGTTTATATACAGGACAGGAGCGAATGAGTGTCGACGTCTGACTTGTTTCGGAATAATTTGAGGGGATATAATTCATATACATAAACACAGAGCAGGCGCCAGCCTACGAGTTCCACGATAACACCATAAAGTAGGTGAACATTCAAAGAAGTACTTGAGATTATTGCATTTTTTTAAGCTCGATTGATATAAACATAATGTGATTGTACAAGAATACAGTGACGCAGCTAGGGGGGGGCTTTGGAGCTGTAGCCCTATCCATGCCATCATCAGTTACTACCGTAATTCATAACATTCATAACACCCCTTGACGAAATAGATAGACAGAAATATATTTAATCAGTGCATTGAGTTGTACTCATCAAACACGTCGAAAAAACATAAAATACAATATTAAAAAATAATTATATACAAAGACATGAAACAATTGCAATATAAATGTATCAATGAAAGCAACATGTATGGACATATGCCCAATGTGTGGGCAAAAATGACCGAAAGGCAGGTATTCAATCAAAATTTGCAAAATTTGAAAATTTGATGATCTCCAATTCGTTCAAGGAACCTTCAACTGAGAAAAACAAAAATTGTCACTTCCGGTTTGGCCGGAAGTGACTCTGAGTTTTTCATTTGAAATAACACCCTGTATATTTTTAGCACTTTTTCATTTTTACTCAAAATTATTTTCCTAACGATGTATCACACTTTGTATTTTACATTTGATTTGATAGAAAAAACGACAACTGAAATTTCAAATTGAAAGAATTGCAGTAGGCTACGATATTTTGTGTAATATTGATTTTGACCACAATAATAATTGATAATTCATGAACAATTTTGCATTCGAGATAATGAAAAGAAAGTCAAATTTCAAATTATTAGAATTGTAGTAGAACAGGATGAATTAATTATTCTTAAATGGAAAGCTTAGTGTGCCATGGAAACATTTGAATACCGTTCAGGATATGATATTGATAAAATGTGAAAATAATCGTAATAACAGAGAGAAATACCCTGATAGACGAATGCCCAGCGCTATGTATTTCACACGCTTGGCTTCGAATTTGGCAACAAGTGGATCATTTCATAGAAAGCGTACTGTCTTTAAAAGAAAAAATGTTATGGACGAAGATCATACTGTTGCAGATTTAGGAAGAGGGGTTGTTGATCCCCATATCTCTACCTATTAGAAACATAGGACAGGACAGCGGTATTTCTTGTTCATCAGTACAACGCATTCTCAAAATTGAATAATCCAAACCATTTAAAATTCATCTGCATCAAGAAATACTACCCACAGATAACGAGAGGAGACTTGCGTTTCTTGCTTGGTTAGCTACGGCACGTGAAGATGGTATTATCAACTCGATATTATGAGATGAGAGTCATTTCCATAATAATGCCACTGTAAATCGACCTAATTGTCATAACTGGCCGTAAAATAATCCACGTTGACTAATAAAAACGAATTTTCAAGTTATCTGGGGAGTTAACTGGTCAAATTAATGTACCTAGAATTCCTTCGGGATAAAATTCCTCATTTTCTTGAAAATGCTCCTTTACATATGCGTAGAAACATTCATTTTCAACAGGATGGAGCACCCCCGACAATGCTATAGCGGTAAGGAATCATTTAAATGAAACATTTTGAGATAGATGGATCGACACACACAGACCGATAAGATGGCCTGCAAAATATCCAGATTTAACACCGTTTGATTTCTTCCTTTGGGGGTATTTGAAAGATCGTGTGTACCAGACTCGTCCTATTGATTTGGAAAATCTAAAAAACAAAATGAGGAATGAATGTAGAGCCTTTAGTGCTGCACTGAGAGAAATTTGGAGAATGTACTAGTACATTAAAAAAAATATTTTATGGTTTACTATTTCAAATTATGATTTTAATTAATTTGAACTGTAAACAGCAAAATATTTTTATAGTAATGACATTATTGTTGTTCTTAATATACTATATTATGGTGCTTAGACATACAGTTATATATTAGCATATTGTTGCACTATATAGAATGACCATATTTTATCTTAAAATGGTTGGGTATAAAATATATTAATTATTATTATGCAATTTTCCTAAACTTTATGATACATGGAATACAAATAAGCATCATATTGTTATGCATATAAAACTGGATGAATGATATAAATCACATAATAATAATAATAATAATAATACTCCCTCATAAACACTCGTTGAGTGTACCCAAAGGCATAGCCTGTGCGGGTAGAGGACGGCTATTATTATATGCCGTGGCGCTCCGGGGCGACTTACTGATGTAGAGTATTGAGTGTGATACATTATTGGAAGGGTAATTTTGAGTAAAAATAAAAAATTGTGAAATAATAAAGGGTGCTATTCGAAATAAAAAGTTAGAGTCACTCCCGGTCAAACAAGAAGATACTTTAATTTTTTTTCTCAGTTAAAGGTTTCTTGAACAAGTTGAAGATCTTGAAGTTTTAAAATTTTTGTCTATTGAAATGGCTGAGATAATCAATTGAAACATGTATACTGGGACACACGGTATGTATATTCAAAGTGGCATATCATGATTTTCACGTTTTGAAATAGAGGACGGCAAGAGTCTCTGAATCTAGCCTTCTCTTGTAATAAAATGATTTTTTTTTGCATGTGAAGAGACACCCCCACAGAGCAACTTCATAAGTTATAAGGGAGTGAAAAAGCGAAATATTGGATCTTTCTAAAGCCTCCGACTGATTTCTCGATATTTTTCAGTAGATATATTTGGGACAACAATTTCTTGAGATTGTCGATGTGAATGTGTCAATAAAAAGGTCGTAAATCCTTTCTTCAGATCCAAGAACACCAAGAGAGTGTCAACTACTACAAGCAGAGAAGTGTGGGAAAGAGAAGAGAGCGAGAGCTGTTAATATTGTTTGGACGTTGTAGAGTTCCACTCAGTAAGAAGTTTTATATGATATATAAAAAAACTATCAGTTGAAACCTTGTTAACACATTTTGATGTCATGATAACTCAGTTAACACAAAATGATCTCGAAGTCAGTAGAGTGCCTCACATTTAAGTTTCAAATCACATGAGTGAAGTGAATTGTTGCTCACATCACAATCCCACTCTAACTTCTATTTGGGGCCTACTCTATGGACAAACACATTACAGTGTGATGCCAAATGTTACTCAGAATAGTATGAATGACACACATTGAATTTCTGATTAAGGATGCACATTCATGCATTCAGCATCGCAATGTGAAATGAATAATTGTTACTCACATTACAATCTCATCAACTTCAATTTCGGGTCTTCTTGACCGACTTACGTATCACAATGTGATGTCAAATATTATTCGCAATGGTCTAAATTGGTCTGAAAGTGACATACCATTTAAGAGGCACACTAACGCGTTTTAGAATCGCAATGTGAAGCGAATTGTTACTCACCTTTTAATCTCATTTACTTCTATTTTGGTATCTTTTGACCGAATAACGTATCACAATGTTATGCCAAATTTTATTCGAAATGGTCTAAATTGGTCTGAATGTAACATACCATTCAATCTCCAGATTAAGAAGCACACTAACGCGTTCAAAAATCACAATGTGAAGTGAATTGTTACTCACATTTCAATCTCATCAACTTTTTTTTCGGTCCCTCTTGACCGGCTAACGTATCACAATGTGATGACAAATATCACTCACAATGCTCTGAATATTTGATCTTTGAATTAGAATGCACATTAATATGGTTTCAGCATCACCAGTTCAACTCTATAGTAGAACAATGAATTTCCCAAACACGCTTGTAAAAAAAAACATATAATAGGTATTACCATAATACACTGTTATAAGAATATAAGTATTTGAATATGAATAAGCCTGTGAATAATAATTTTTTAACCTAGTAACAAAATATATCATTTTTCTCAATGTCTAGATGCCAATCCCGACGTCTAGTGCGTGTTTTTCCAAAGGTGAAAAGTGAATACGCCAAAATCAGTAAGTCGCCCGGAGCGCCACGGCAAATAATAATAATAGCCATCCTCTACCCGCACAGGCTATGACTTTGGGTTCACTCCATGAGTTATTATGAGGGAGTATTATTATTATTATCATTAATAAATTACTCATTTCATGAAAGTTTCAAACCAAGTAGTCTGCAAAAGAAAAACTGGTTATCCATAGCAAAAAAAACATTTACTCATTATATTGAGTTACAAAATAAATTAAATTCTATTAAAAAATAAATCACTTATTCCATAAAAGTTTCTAAAAGTTTTTTAGATTCTGTACTGATTTGCAGGTGAATTGGTTAATATTTTTCTGCTTGGCAAGTATATGGCATTTGTCATCAAATAAATACCTACATTTAGAAGTAGTTTTTGAACTGAAAGTATTATTGTGTCTCTCCCTACCCAAATAGTAAAGAAAATATTTACTATTTTTTATGATTTTGTCAATCTGAAAACAATTCATTAAATCAGATTGTGGAATGTTTGTACTGATCATTAGGATGAATATTTATCAGAATGATAGGCCTAGTATTTATAGTGAAAAATTCCTGTGTTCAGTAGCCTAAGTCCAAGTTCGTCTGAAGATCTTGGCTAACGAAGGAAAGAAGAAATACTAAGTTTACGTGTTCAACAATATTTTCTTCATTACCCCTATACAAACTGAATGAAAACCATCAAAAAATATAATTTCTTTGAGTCTGAATTTCGTTTGTTATGATCTTCATTCATGTTTCAATTTCACACGAATATCTGATCTTAGGTTTTTGAATAAGGCATGTTCATAGTATTCTTTATTGTAGATTCAGAACAAGAACAAATGGTTGAATGACAGATAAAAGCAACAATACCAATTTGGAAATTAATGTTATTGAAATTAATCCCCGATTTTGGCATATCTTTCAATAATTCATGTAAGAATATTTTTTCAAAATACCGTAATTGCTTCATCAGGTTTGGTATTAATTGCTATAATGAATCTAATTTGGTAATTGAAATTATGATTAGCAAAAACTGATTAGGACTACTTCTTGAAATCGGAGGACCGTTTACATTAATATTTGAAAATATTTTTTCTCTAGCCTGAATCTGATTGAAATACGTAAATAACCTCGAATGCAGTGCCAAGTTTTGAATCAAAATATATCAGGAGAAACTTTATACAAAGTTACGAGGAATATTTAAAAGAGTGAGTGTGTCTCCAAAATCTCACTTATGTATGAGGCGCCGTCAGGGTATAAAGTGGTTTTGCAATATACAAGGTGTATCTTAAATGATGAATTTAATTTCAAGTAGTGATTCCTTTTCATATTTCATGAAAAAAAGTTCATATAAACGTGTGTCCTAACTTGCTCCGTTTCCGAGTAACGGGGTGTCCAAAGTTTAATGAAATATCGATTTTTCATGAATGACTCAAAATACTGTTCTCATTGAGCTACGTGATTACATTAGCCCTTCCATAATTCTAAAATTAATTTTATAATATAGTAATATAAAATATGAAGGAACCGGAAAATTGATTGATTTTGAGATTTTATTTTAGCGTTCTCATTCAGATTTTGGAGTTGTCAATATCCAAAAGGCCAATATTGACCCTTCATCTACCTCTGTAGCAAATTTCAATCCTATGACTTCAACGGTTCATTAGTTACACATGAAGACCGGAGTCACTATATACGGTTAAAACTGATCCCTTGCAACTCACCTTGAAATAAACCTTCTTTTTCTTCTGGTTCAGGCCAGTTCATCTCGTTTGGACTTGAGCTGGACGTAAAACAGACATCCATTTGATGTTATGAGCTGGGTGGCAAACAGTAATCATAGTGATGTATTTAAAGAATGGATTGCCAAATTCCAAAACAATTATTCGACTGACTTCACTAGTTATTTCGATCTATTTCTACGGTGGCTATCTATTTGCGAACTGAATTTATAACTCTCTGTGTCTATCTATGACTATCCTGCCCTCTGCTATCCAGCTGCTTATATACTCGCATTTACAGTTCCTGATCAATCGAGTCTATCCGGCGACTTCTTAGATGTCCCTAGAAACTTCGGTTAGAAAGTTCGTTTCTTCTTTTTTTTTAACTCATGAACTGCGGAACGATAGGCCGTCAGGAATAGATGAAGGTACTGGTCCCAATCTTTCTGGTGGTCAGAAACTACGTTGGACAGATGGCGGTTTATCGTCTTATTCATCCGCTCCACCATTCCATCGGACTGTGGAAGTAGAGCCGTGGTTCTCGTTCTACGGATGTTCAGCATCTGACACATCTCCTGGAACAAGTTTGACTCGAAATTTCTCCCTTGATCCAAATGCGCTCCAACGGAACGTCAAATTTACAAATCCACTCCTTTACTAAGACCTCGGCAACGGTGATGGCTTCTGGGTTGGGTAGGGCATAGGATTTGGCTCACTTGCTGAAGTAGTCCATCGCCACGGGGATGTACTTATTCCCGTGATCACATTGTGGGAACGAGCCAGCGATATCAATGGCGATCCTTTCAAATGGGCTGCTCACATTGTACTGCATCGGGGCCTTAAGTCTTATTCGAGGCCCATTGCTGGCAGCGCATACAGCACATTTTCTGCACCAGTCCTTGACGTCAGTTTGGCAGTCGGCCCAGTAAAACCGTTGCCTCAGTTTCTGGAGGGTCTTCGTCACTCCCAGATGTCCTCCGCTGACCCCATTATGAATTTCTTGGAGCACTTCCTGTCTCCTGCTCCTGGGTACTGTTATCTAACGTCTGTCTTCTCCACCATCCTCAGATTCCAGCACACGTTTCAGGACTCCATTGTTCAGGGTAAAAGAAATACGTTCGGCCCAGTAAGATTTAACGACTGGATAACAAATGGCTATTTTCTGCCACGACGGTGTTTGATTGCTCTTCTTCCAGCCGATTACTAAACGAAGATCTAGATCTTTCTCCTGGTCTTTCTGTATCTTGTTGTCATTCCAGTTATCATCCACCGCCGTAGTTCTACAGAGCGTCGTCTCCTTCTTCTCTGCTCGTCGATAGTGCGAACAGTCGTCTGGGCATGGTCTTCGTGACAAGGCATACGCATTCTTAAGGCTGGTCCCCGCTCGATGTTCGATCTCAAACTCAAATTCTCGGAGCCTCTCGATCCAACGTGCTACTTGACACTCGGGATTCTTGAACTTCAAGAGCCATTTGAGAGCTGCATGGCCAGTTCTAAGTAAGAATCTTTTCCCATACACGTACTTGTAGAAATGTTTCAGTCCTTTGACAACAGCCAACAGCTCCCGCCTATTAACATAGTAATTCCGCTCCGGTTTACTGAGGGTCTTGCTGAAGTATCCGACGACCTTCTCCTGTCATTCCTGGATCTGAGACAGGACAGTTCCAAGTCCCACGATACGGACGGACGGTCCAAAATAAATTTCCCGTCCGGAAGGGGGTACCTCAGAATCAATGATCGTTGATCAATGCTCCTTTCATCTTCCTGAACGAGTCTTGGCATTCTTCAAACCACTGGAACTCTGTTTGTTCTTCCGTGAGCCTGGTCAGTGGTTTAGCGATGTTAGCAAATCCCATCACTTATCGGCGATGCTAAGTGCACAGGCCAAGAAAACTTCGAAGCTGGTGTATGTCTTTCGGAACGTGCCATTTCTTAACAGCTTTGATCTTCTGCTCATCTAGCGCCACTCCTTTCCCAGAGACAACGTGGCCGAGATATCGTACTTCTTTTTGGAACAGATGACACTACTTGAGGCTCAATTCCAATCCGGAGGTTCTTAGTTGTAGGAATACCTCTTTCAAGTTTTTCACGTGGTCCTCGAACGATCTGCCAACCAAAATAATGTCGTCAAGATACAGCAGGCAGGTCTCCCATGATAGTCCTTTCAGAACCGTCTCCATCAATCTTTCGAAAGTGGCTGGAGCATTGCAGAGGCCGAATGGCATAACTGAACTGCCAAACCTGAACCGACGGTGAAAGCTGTCTTTTCTCGATCTTTCTGGGCCAGTTCTACCTGCCAGTATCCACTCTTCAGGTCTAGGGTCGAGAAAATCGTTAAAACAGTTAACGTATTCAGGGTGTCATATATCCTTGGGAGAGAGAGGGTAGCTGTCCTTTTGCGTCACGTTGTTCAGTTGACGATAGTCAACACAAAAGCGTGTTGATCCATCTTTCTTCTTCACCAGTACTAATGGAGAGGACCAAGGACAATCGGATGGCTCGATATCACTGACTATTTTGTCAGCCTCTTCCTTCTTGGCAAGGGGAAGTCTTCTAGCTGATTATCGGATCGGTTGAGCATTCCCAGTCTCGATCTAATGCTGAACCACCTTCGTTTTACCGCCTCTACCTACTCCGATATCGAAGATGTTCTGCTACTGCCTGACTAATTCTCTCAGTTTGGGCTGCTGTGCGGGTCCCATGTCTTTGGACGAGATAGCGATCAATTTCTCTGATTCTGCTGGCAAGCTTTTGGCATGGGTAACGGTCCCACGTACACTCCTAATCACAGAGGAAATGGACGAACAGTGCCCCAAAATTGTTCCTTTCTTCAAGGTCACCGGGTAAAAATTGACATTCATCACCCTTACTGGCAGTTTATCAACATGCAACAAGGTCTTCCCTAGTGCGATTCCTCGTCCAATTTTTTCATCATGGAGCTTGGGCTCGAACATCACCACGTTTCCACTGCTCGCTCCTCCACCCAGTCGAGCCTCCAAAATGGTTTCAGACCTTTCTGGTACGCTCCCATCTTCAGCCAGCAGAACACGAATCATTTCTTCACTCCTCCCGTGAAGCACCAACCACGCGTAGGAAGCCGTCTCTGAAATTCAACTCGAACCGTCTGGAGTTCATGATGTCTATCCCTATGATTACATCATCCTCGATATCCGCTACTAGATCCCGGTTTTAACTATAGTGCTGCCCAAAGTCAGTTTAATTGGAAGTTCACCATACACAGTTGCTGGCTCTCCTATTGCTGTGCGTAGCTTCTAATTCGATGATTCAATTTTCGACACTGTTTTGGCAAAAGTAGGCCCAAGGATTGTCCTAGTCGCACCTGTATCTAGTAGCATGGTGCGAAGCTTATTGTTGATGAGAACATCTACGAAATTACCTTTGTTCTGTCGTTGAAGGACAGCGACATATGAGTTGTTGTTAATCAGGACTTGCTGGATACAGGCCGATACTGCCCCTCCTCATCGACCTCCTTTAGTTTTCCTGCGCCGATTCTTTGAATGTTGGGCATTTGCTACGCACATGCCCAACTTTTCCACAATTCAAGCATCTTATCGGTCTTGTCTCAGGCATATCTTCCTTCATCACTTTTCGTATCACAGCTTCTGGCTTTTGCAGAATTGTTTTGCCGCTTCGAATTCCAGAGCGCGTGCCAATGCATCTTCGAAATGTGTAGGACGAGCTAATATCAATGCTTGCCTCGTTTCTTGGTCACGAAGCCCATCCTAAAATGCCTGAACTGCTCATCGCTCCATTAAATTTTCCCTTGTAGTTGGGTACGCAAGACGAACCAAGCGTGCAATATCTGCTTCAAATTCTTGCAAGGGTTCGCTTTATTTCTCATCGGTTCTTCAGCTGTGAATGGTATACGTGTTCTGGGTGGGCCTGACCATACCGTAGTTCTAGATGTTCAATCAGCTGTTCATAGTTCTCCTGTTGTTGGTGCTAATGCTAAAGCATTTTTCCCAGCATTCCATCCATTCGCTTTGGCAGCAGCTTCGAATTGTCGGCGGTAGTTTGCCCATGGAGAATTTTTGTTGAACTGAGGCGGATTCAATGCGAGTTTTCCAGGTTCAGCACTAATCTTGAAATTTTTTATGTCTTTCTGAACTTCCTCCAAGTTCATACTCAGGTTCGGCATTGGGTTTTTGTTGTAAGTTTTTGGAGTGTGCGCAGAATCCATTTGCTTTTCCAATTCACTGAATTTTTCCTTTATTCTGCCGATTTCTGTCTGAATATGTTTTATTGTTTTTTTTATAAACTATTATTATCCTTATATTTAATCTTTCATTTATTAATTATTAACAACCGCTCATTTTCTCTGGTACACCCTGTACCATATCATTCTTTCGTTTTCAACCAAAAAAAACCCAAAAAAGTTAATTGAAGATCAGCTCTTTCACCTACAATCTACAACAGTCGGCCGACTAAGGACTCCCCGAAGACGGACAGAACTGCTAGACATGAGGTAAGATCTGGGCTCGGTTCATTTTAGTGATCATAAGTTCATTCATTCCTCATACAGTGCATTCCCCTCTCTATAGCTCATCTCAAGTTATGAACCCTTGAATCATTCAAGGGCGTAACACCCCATATTTGGTCCTTCGAGCCGGATTGATGCAAAAAAAATCATCACTTTCAATTCAATAATTCAATGCTATTTTTCATTTAAAATTTATCCATCAGTCGATTCCTTATCAGTAGTTTCTTTGGGCAGTCTGTTTCTGTAAACAACGATTTCATTCTCTCTGGAGCACTGTCGCGTAAACATCAACATCTAGCCGTCGCCGTCGTTGCGATGCCAGAATCTTACCATCGCGTCGTACTGGCTAACCGTTCAGTCATCTATAATTATTTATCGTTGTCGTGAGGAGTACGATTGTGTCGGGCTGGGAGTCTCGACTACGAATACGAATTCTGTAGTGGTGGTCGGTAGTTTAGAAAGTGATATTTTAAAGTTTTCATTTATTTTTGGAATAAATATTCTACAATGCCTCTTTCCGAAACAGATAAAGCGAAACTCAAAAAGATCAGAGCATATAGGCAAACAGAAATCAAACGTCTCAATGAACTTCACGACGCGGCGTTAGCTGCTGAGGTAGACACAAATTTAAAATTACTTTTCAACGTTTGATACGAGAATATCGATTTGATCAGTCAAGAATTTTCGAAAAATCACAATTCCATCATTGGTATGATTTCTGGAGAAGGTGATGAAACTTTTGAGGCTGTTGATGATATTAGGCAGTCATTTGATAATGCCTATTATGCAATCAGATCCATTCATTCCAAATTATGTTCTCCAGGAGTCATGTCTAATGAAATTACAGGGACGTCTTCAAACATTTCATTACCCACACTTCACCTACCAACTTTTAGTTGTTATATAACTATATGTCCTTCATTTATCGATATGTTCAATGCGGTTATTCTGAATAATGATAAATTGACTGATGTGGAAAAATTTAATCACTTACTTTCTTCACTGAAGGGACAAGCTTGTCCAACATTTGCCTATGACGGCTGACAATTTCAAAATTGCATATAATTCGCTCGTTAAGTGGTTTAAAAATACCAGATTGATTGCGGCAGCTCATTGGTCAAACATCGAAGGCACTAAAATCGTGAACTCCGATGATCCCGTTGCCTTACGCAATATGTTGGATATTTTTCAGGACAATTTACCTGCGTTAAAGCAAGTACCCTTGCCCGTTGATCAGTGGGATTATATATTAGTGCAAATGCTTTTAAAAATACTACCGTTGTCAGTCGTAACTAGGTTCGAGTTACATCATAACTCGGACAGCATTCCTAAATATTCAAAACTAATTGAATTTTTGTATCAACATTGCAACGAGCTGGACAATCTGACGTTGTCTAGCAATTTGGAAGTCAAGTCAAAACAAACCAATCTGTCTCCAAAATTCTCATCATTCCCTCATCCCCGTTCTACTACGTTATTGATCGTTCAGGCTCAGTCCTCTTTTACTAAGTGTGTCTTTTGTAATAAGGGACACATTCTCTACAAATGTCCGGATTTTTTGACAAAATCTGCATCTGCTCGATATCAAATGACAAAAGGTCACAAATTATGTGTAAACTGTCTCAGTAACTCTCACCCTACACAGCATTGTTCAAGTACTATACGGTGCCATCGATGCAATCAATTTCATCATACCTTGTTACATTTTGAAGAAATTCCTCAAGCTGGCACTTCGGCTGAAGCCGGTTCTGTCAGCAACTCCTCTCAATTCTCGCCCGGCGTTTCGAGTCCGCAAGCGCAGTATTCGATTCAAACAGCATTTTTGACGTCTAATTCAAGTGTGTTGCTATCTACAGCTCTGATTGAGGTGTTGGATAATCATGGCACTTATCGTACATTGAGATGTCTCCTAGATTCGGGGAGCATGGTCTCCTTCATCACTCAGAAAAGTGCCATACTGTTAGGATTACCCAAAACAAGACTTTTCCTTGAACCTGAACGGACTTGGTTCAATGCAGTCTCACTCCAACCTTGGAAGAGTTACAATTTCTTTCCGACCTGTGAACAAGCAGAAACCTGTCTTCATGACAGATGCCATTATTTTGCAACGTATTTGTGGAGATTTGCCAACAATTCCCCTATAAGGCCACATACGTTGAATATTCAACTAGCAGACCCGCATTTTGACAGACCAGGAAATATCGACATTTACAGTTAGTAGATGGATTATAAAGAGTAACGATTGTGGACTTGGCGCCCTCAATACCGTATTTGGATATGTCCTGACTGGAAAAGTAAATTTTTCAACCTCAACTCATATCACATCACTATGTTGTACTGTTGAACATTCTCTCTCATCAGAGGAAACTTTGCAACGGGTTTGGGAGGTGGAAGAAGTGCCATCGACTTCTTGTAGCTCACAAGAGGATTCGGAATCAGAAAAAATGTTTACTCAGTCACATACTCGAAATGCAGGTGGCAGGTACACTTTATCTCTACCATTCAGGGTTCCTAATCCCAGTTGTCTCAACAGCCGTGCCCTTGCACTGAGTCGATTTCATAACCTCGAAAGGCGACTTTCAAAACAACCACTTCTTTATGCTGAATACTCATCCTTCATGAAGGAGTATTTAGATTTGGACCACATGGAATCCGTGGAGCCCAACTTCTCATCTCATTGTTTTTATGTTCCTCATAATGGAATATCCAAACCTGAGAGTACAACCACTAAGCTCAGGGTCGTGTTCAACTCATCCGCTAAACTTCCTAATCACCCTTCCTTGAATGACCACTTGAAGTGACGTCAAAATGATATATCGTCAGATACTGATTACCCCGAAACACCAAGAATACCAGCGTATTCTCAGGCGTTTCAATACATCAGAGCCAGTTCAAGACTACCGACTTCGGACCCTCACTTATGGGTTTTCTTCTGCCCCTTACAGAACTTTACAGTAACTGGTGACTGATGAAGGAAAAGCGTTTCCTCTAGCCTCCCAGGTGTTAATGAACGATACCTACATGGATGATGTAGTCACTTAGATTCCTACGCTAGCAGTGGCCCACCAACTCCAACTTCAACTTATCAATTTATTGAAAAAAGGCGGATTCGAATTAAAAAAATGGTCGAGTAATGAGCCATCTCTACTAACAGACCTCCCTGCCGCTCATGTTAATGTCTCGTTTGACTCAGACTCAGATTCAGCTCTGAAAATGTTGGGGTTGCAGTGGTTACCTTCATCTGATAGTTTTCACTTTTCAGTTCAGTCTGTTTCTATTGCATGCACGAAGCGCAATCTTCTGAGTAATCTTACACGAATATTTGACCCGCTTGGGTTCTTATCCCCAGTGACTTTCCTTATTAGAAATCTCATTCAACTCATTTGGAATCATAAATCAGATCAGACACCCCCTCACGATATAGTGCGTCTTTGGAATAAGTATATATCAGATATTCATTCCTTATACACTGCATTTCTCTCTCTACAGCTCATATCAACCCTTGAATCATTCAAGGGTGTAACACCCCATCCGCCTTTTATTTCATCGTGGAGCGTTTCCTAGATTTTTTTCATTTCTTCCTCCATGTCATCTTTGATTTTCTCCATCTCTGTTTTAACAGTCCCCTTTCTTTCTTTCAACCGATTCGCCACCGCAAACTTCTTCTTTCAAGCTTTTCAAGTTTTCTAAAAGCTTCACTTCTAGATTTTGGGAATTTTCTAGAAGCTCCTCCCTCAGACCTTTCGAATTTTCCAGAAGCTCTTCAATCAAATTCTTCGAATGTTCCAGAAATTTATATTCTAAATTATGCAAGTTTTCTAGAAGCTTTACTTCTAGATTTTTCGAATTTTCTTCAAGCTTTTCTTCCACATTTTTCGAAATTTCTTTAAGCTTTTCGCCTAGATTTTTCCAGAAATTTATCTTCTAGATTTTTCAAGCTGACCGAGTTTTGTTGAAGTTCTTCTTTCAGAGACTTTCAGTTGTTTCTAACTCACGCTCCTCTAACTATTGCTTCAATTTACTAACTTCACGGTCAATTAGCTAGGAATCGCACATTAAAAGGTGAGACCTCGTTAATCCTTAGCTCGTACAAGTTTTGACTTCTGAGGGCTGTCGTTCGTAGGGGGATGACAGCTGGTTAACGGAAAAAACAATTTTTAACAAACAATAACAACTAGATGAACTCTCCTCGGAAACATTTTGTCTTTTATTGTCTTTAACCGAGATATCAGTCTATTATTTATTTCACACAATAAGTTTTCAGTTTATTTGCCGCGACGCGCAATACTATTCACACTCAAATGTTCAACGGGTCACTAGTCTATTAGGCGCGATAAACGTCTATCAGTTTTTCAATGAGGCGAACACTTTAACACTTATTTATTTCGAACATCCCACTTCTGACACCATATGTAGTAAAAATGCACTAAACTAATTTTTCTAATATATTCAAACACTATTTAAAACAATTATTCGACGAAAACATATACTTCACTAATTATTTCAATTTATTTCTACTGTGGCTATCTATCTGCGAACTCTCGAACTGAATTTATAACTCTCTGTGTCTATCTATGACTATCCTGCCCTCTGCTATCCAGCGGCTTATACACTTGCATTCACAGTTCTCGATCAATCGAGTCTATCCGGCGACTTCTTAGATGTACCTAGAAACTTCGGTTAGAAAGTTCGCGTTTCTTCCACGCGTGACTCATGTGTTTGCGAGCTCAGGAATATTTACACTTGGGGTGCATACTTAATGAGGTGAATGCGTAATGAGATGATCATGGCCGGTCTCGAGGCTGGTCTCCAAATCGTTACAGTATTAATCGCATAGTTCTGGATATCTTGATTTCTGGAGCTGGTCCGGAATTTTTTCATGTCATTCGCAGAGTTTCGAGTCTGTCCCGGAAGAAATATGGAGTTTTAAATTAAAATTATCTGTTCTGTAACACGAAAATTATGAACAAACTTTAGTTGACTTCTTTCAAATAATATCTACATTACTGAACAAGAATCGAGACACTTCTGTCGGCCCCTCTGATGTTCAGCTGATAATATCCGATGACCTCCGCCATTTTGTTAGGGTGCTAAAGGTGGTGACACAGAAGAAATAATTCTTCATTGAACGACAACCGCTTCATTCGCTGCAAAATGTTAATATAAATATTGTTATCATTCAATGATTGACTGATTTATTTATCACATTATACCTAGTAGAAGTAGGAGTCGAATTTTTCTGAAACACGGAACCTAACCTAACCATACTCTCGGTTTGTTTACAACTTCAAATTTTCAAATTCAGTTCCTTTCTGTACAACTCCGGTATCATTACTTCCATACTTTATCAAGAACTGCCGTCCCTTTGTTTTGCCGAACCTACTGAGTTTTTGTGGTGTGTTAAAATTTTTAACTTTTGAGTAGTTTTTCAGCTCCGGTTTCTTGTAGGTCATGTTTTTGATATCTTGAAAAGTCAGATAAGGCTTTTTCCCGTTTTTCATTCAATTATCTACGTCATATTCCGAGCTCACCGGTTCCCTATGAATACAGCTGCCCCTCTTCGGTAGCGATAATTTTTCTGCCGTCAGCAATTTAGAAATAATTTCCCATATTGTTTTGACCGCTTGAGATTTACATCGTGTTTCAATCAGGAACGATAGGAATGTTGAATAATAAGTATATTTGGGGTATCTGTGTATTTTCTTTTTAACGAATCTGTTGTACACCATCAGAGTAGATTCCTCCTACCGTCGTGTTAAATCAAACCAACTCCGTCTCTTCCCTAAAGTGTTATTCTGCCCGCTGGCAGGAAGAGTTGGTTGTAGAGGGCTGTTTTCTTCAGTGTCCCTTAGGTGATGTATCTACTGCTGGCAGGACACTGACCCCGGAAATTTACGAAAACGGTGAAGGAATCATTCTGTCCGAGAAATCATATTACTTCTTACTCGAAAACTGGATTTGTCAATTTATTTCGGGAATATACGAAGTGGTTAGCTTGCCGAGAGCCGTGAAGTAAGTCAATATATGAAAGAAATATACTGTATATTTGTCAAATTGTCTAGTCCGAATACATCCGCCCCTGTTACGGATACTCCGAACCCCCAGAGATATTCCGCGTTTTCCCTAACTTGAGTACCTCACTCCGGATACGAATTCACCTGATTTTAACACCCGTACAATCTCTGTCCTAGACCGATCAAACCGAATAGTACCCGACACCCGCTAACCGTGCAGAACTTGCTTCCCTGCGTAGTAAATTTTCTTAGTTTATCGAAGTTATCAGAGTCTACTCATGTCCTATTAAGTTTAAGTACATTTGAGTTAAACGTTCATTTCAAGGAATCAACAAAAAATGCTGACATTGTTACTTTATTTCTTCTTTTATTCTTACTACTAGAATTCTGAAAGTAAACAAAGCAGGCCGGTATTTCATGAAATTCAACTGTTGCAATAAAACTAATAATGAATTATGGTGGATTACGTAATCCAATCTTCCGCAAAAAAATACCTATACCATAGGTATGGTCGTCGGCAAGTATTCAACAGAAAACAATTACTGCCCCCTACGACCATTGAATTATATCTGTTTGATACTTGATACTCCGACACGTAGTGCATTTTAATCTGGAACCCAGAGATGGCGCTGAATTCATACTTCAGTGTTTGTCTCAGGGATTTCCAATTAGGATGAAAGGATTTTTCGATTCAATTGGGTCGAACTAGCCTTCGCTGATGATTGGCAATGACCATGAAACCGGTACGGAGGTGTTCCCCCAATTAAATCGAAAAATAATTTCAGCTTTGATATTTGAAATGCATTGCAAAGTGGTTCTTGTAGAAAACTTTGTCAAGTATTAAACAGATATAATTCAATGGTCGTAGGGGGCAGTAGTTGTTTTCTGTTGAATACTTGCCGACGACCATACCTATTGTATAGGTTTTTTTTGCGGAAGATTGGATTACGTAATCCACCATAATTCATTATTAGTTTTATGATCTTCCGTCAAGTAGTGTCGCCCATCTTTCATGATGTTTCTGGCTTCATATTGAAGTCGACACGTAGTAGGAGTGCATTTTAATCTGGAACCCAGAGATGGCGCTGAATTCATACTTCAGTGTTTGTCTCAGGGATTTCTAATTAGGATGAAAGGATTTTTCGATTCAATTGGGTCAAACTAGCCTTCGCTGATAATTGGCAATGACCATGAAACCGGTACGGAAGTGTTCCCCCAATTAAATCGAAAAATAATTTCAGCTTTGATATTTGAAATGCATTGCAAAGTGATTCTTGTAGAAAACTTTGCCAAGTATTAAACAGATATAATTCAATGGTCATAGGGGGCAGTAGTTGTTTTCTGTTGAATACTTGCCGACGACCATACCTATTGTATAGGTTTTTTTTTTGCGGAAGATTGGATTACGTAATCCACCATAATTCATTATTAGTTTTATGATCTTCCGTCAAGTAGTGTCGCCCATCTTTCATGTTGCAATAAAAGACTGCGATCACTTGACCACTTCTGGTCTTGAGGCACCATATTTGACCCCTGGAATACCGTTTCTCCCTCTGAAGCTGTCCTGGGCCTCCCTATGAAGCGGGTTAGGGAGAAGAGGAGCATACCACTTCAATAAACTGGCGCCCAAGGCACTTGTTGAGTTTCGAGTCTTCTCGTTAGAGAGAACAGAGTAAGCTAAATAACCGCCGCGCCATAGTAACGCCCGGCCTTTTTGTCCTGTTGAGGAAAAAAGAGCGTTACAAATTGGCGCCCGAGCAGGAACCGTTTTTTATAGTAATACCGAGGATCCTGATAACTAAAAGTGGAAGATAAACTGATTTGAACCGAAATAAAGTAATCCGTCAGTTTGTTGTCAATTTTGACATAAGAGCCCTGCGACACCTCGTTTAGTAGTTTTTCGAGGGTGTATAAGCGATTTCTGACAACCATTTGCCAGTACCACTCACCGTTTTCGAGAAACGATCTGTCAAAGTAGACATTTTGACAGAAACACCTTGTGACATCTCGATTGATAGGTTTTCGAGGGTGTAGAAGCGATTCCCGTCGAGCAGTTGCCAGTGGACCTTACCGTTTTCGAGAAACGACCCGTTGACCAGGAACAGAATGTACTGGTCAAGCCGTTGATCCGGTCTTAGAGAGCTAAATAAAGATGATTAATTACCCGTCCCCCGGTACAGGACACTCATGGACTCCGAAAGTTTTGACAGGAGGACCACCTGTCGACACTCGAGTCGGATAGATGAATTGGATATCGAACTAGCTAAGTTTCAGCTAGCCGTTACCGGTACGGTAGATGAAAAACGCCGACGCCTCAGCAAGTTCATTCGTGAGGGTCAAGCTACTTCCGTACCAATAACTACGATGCCGTTTGTATTCCCAACACCGTCTGTGGGGACCACAACCACCGCTTCGTTACCTACGATTACTGTAACGAGTACAGGTCTTCCGACCGTATCCAGTGTTCTCAGTGTCATCCTGTTAGGAGTACAATCCGTCATGCCTCAGCCTGGAACATTTACGTCCCCAGTAGTGAGACCCTTGAAGGTCAAAGACTGGAGCCTTTCTTTTGATGGAACCGACGATCCTGCCTCCTTTCTGGAAAGGCTGGAAGAGTTACGGTCATCACAAGGCATACATCCTGATCGTCTGCTCCAGGTTATACCGGATTTACTACAGAGTATGCCTGCCCTATGGTTCCGGAACAACAAGAGGTATTGGGGCAACTGGAATGAGTTTTATACCGGTTTTAAAGACTTTTTCTATCCGGTCAATTGCCGTTTTGATTTAGAGGTCGCTATCAGTAGGAGGATACACCAACTGCACGAGGGTAGCTTTAAGTATGTTACTGATTTGCAGACCCTTATCCGCCGGCATGGAGGAATTTCTCCAGACCAGGAATTAAACTGGCTCTTCAGGAACCTCCACCCAGAGTACAAGACGCTAGATTCGGAGAACAGACTTTGTGGATATTTTAGGTTTCTCCAATGCTGTCCGCGAATACGAACTATTGCGGGCGGAAATTGACCACTGTTACCCGTTTCTGCAACGATACTCCAGCAGAGTCCGTATGGAGGACCTTCAGTAACCCCCTGGGTCCTCCTCCCGACCATATACTAGGGTCGATACCGCCATGAGTGACAACCGCCACACTCATGTAGTGGCAACACCACCACGAGATGCACCGAGTACTTCCTATCGTGACCGACCGCCGCCGCCCCCACGAAACCTACCCCCAACCCCATTACCGGCTGTCCAGGGAAACACTACCTGCTGGAGGTGTGGTCAGAAAGGACACATGAGAGTTGATTTCCGAAACCTGCCCAAAATATTCTGTTCACGCTGTAGCCGAAATGGTGTACTTTCACGGGACTGTGACTGTAGCCACACGGGAAACGGACCAGAGGCTCGACAACGTCGAGAACCGTCGAGCCTCCACCATCAGTTTCCTCGAATCATGTCTCCACTGATAATAGGTCGTTTCTGAAGGTAGGCATAGGTGACAGCACCTTCGTGGCTCTCATTGATTCCGGAGCAACCAGAACTTTTGCAAGTGCGGCCGTTAACAATTGTTGCGAACGTCACAAATGGCTGCCGTTGCCACATGCCGTGCGTCAGTCCCGTCAGGCTGACGGTTTGCTAATCCCAGTGAGCCGTAGCTTCAAGCTAATCATGATTGGACAGGTACAGCTATTCGCCGAGCTATTGATTGTGCCCCAACTTACTGTGGACATAGTGATAGGCATGGACGTTCTCCGAACACACAATTTCCGATTGGATTTAGGTAGTGCAACGGTGTTCTTAAACCAGGAGGACGTGACCTATCGCTATACACAGTCCGTCGAAACGAAGACTTCTTCCACCGTAAACATACCAGTCCCCGAGGGAGCGTTTCCTCTTTCGCCTATGTCAAACGTTCTAGAAGGCACAACACATACGCCTCCGCAACTGACCTCTTCTTACAATACTGCCCAACCGGTAGATAATTTTCCACCGTGTATTGAGAGTACCGAATGAACAAACCTAGCCGCCGTTCAACAATACCAGTTATACCAGTTTTTGAATGCTGAATTGCCAGTATTTCAACAAATAACGTTCCCTTTATTTGTTATTTATTTACACCTTGGATACAACATCACATCCGATTGTTGAACCCTGCGCCGATAAAAGAAAGATATCGTCCTCAAAACCCGAGAATGCAGGAGGTCATCAATGAAGAAGTGGACAAGATGTTGAAAGAGGGTCAAATTGAGCCGTCAAGCAGCCCCTGGAGCTCACCCGTGGTGTTCGTCCGGAAGAAGGATGGTAAGCCCCGTTTTTGCATCGATTTCCAGGAGGTTAACGAACTATCCGAAAAGGATGCGTACCTGTTACCGTTTATCAACGCGATCCGTGATAAACTTCGTGAAGCGAAATTCATATCCAGCTTGGATATTCGTCAAGGATACTGGCAGATACCTCTAGCAGCCGACAGTAAGTGGATAACCGCTTTCACTGGGCCAGGACGTGGACTATTCCAGTTCACTGTCATGCCGTTCAGGCTGCATTCTGCCCCCGCCACGTTTTAAAGGCTCATGGACACCATCAACGGGCCCGACATGGAACCGTTTGCCTTCGCATATCTGGAAGACATTATCGTGTTAGGTAGCACCTTCTAAGAGCACCTAGTGAACTTACGAAGAGTGTTCCGAAGACTGCAGGAAGCTAACCTCTGTTATAAAGCGTGCATTGACCTTAGTCTCTACTCCGTTCAGAATATCCTAGAGTTTCTAACGCAATGTCTCATTCGCCATCAGCGCTTTGTCTGATGATGGACGAGGCGTTTCGAAACGTCGAGAACCTCACAAAAATAAGGAATATAACGTGAGTGGCTACGTTATACCCCTGACGGTCCTAGAAAGTACGTGACGTACTGTTATAGGTGAAATTCGAGCATAGAATGAAAACAAGGGACAGCTATTACAATAACCAAACTCGACAGGTGAAAATAATATAATAATTTCACTTTCAGTAACCAGTATAGTAACCAGTATAGCCATAGCTTTTTTATCAGGGTTTAAATATTAGGTTCCGTTCCGTATATGCTCATAAATTAAACAGGGTTGCAGATTTCTAAGGCGGCTTATTTTTACGAAAAGGCACATTATTTTCCGCTCTCATTATATCTGTCCAAACATTATATTCATAATCGTTTCTGGATAACATTTAATAGTACGATAGTTTCATCTGTCGGTTTTTACTGACGAAGTGGTTTCAAACTCCCTTGACTAAACTCCGAGGCACTCCGGTATTCACGAACGATTAGACTACATACTGCACTATTACATGAAGACGAACTGGTAACGCACTTGTATAATTTATACTTGGAAGATAATCGTAGCACTGGTCAAGACGAACTGATCCTTGTTCTTTTCAAATCTCGCTTTAAATACAAGATTGACCCTTTGCAATGGAACACGTGAAGCAATAAATTTTGCCATCTAAATCATGTTTTAACAGCGTCCAGTTGACACTTTTATCGTTATTTATAGCATATCCTACTTAGTGAGATGAGTTATGACCTTAATTTATAGATATTATCTTATGCTGTGGGCGGAAGAAAGACGCGCTATTGAAAAGTAGGATGAAACATATCGAGTTATTCACTATCTAGGAATTCTTTAATTATGTTGGTCGTGGGGGAAGGATAGCAGTGAACTTGATATTCGCGCAGTTCGAAGAGAGATGCATACAACATTGTTTATTATTTTAATGTCTTTGATCGATATTCGAGAATAATTGCATGACGTGGTTAAATGATGGATCATTTCTTATAATCAGTATGAGACAGGGTGGATCATGACACCTCCAGCTGAACCCGGAGAAATGCAAGTTCTGTCTGAACTCACTCCGATACCTTGACCATTTAGTCACGCCAGAGGGTATTCGGACCGATCCCGACAAAGTCGAAGCTCTTAAGGAGGTAAGAAGGAGAACGGCTATAGTTGCAGGAAAACTAAGAAGATGGACGGGCCGTGACGTAAGGCCAAGGAGAGGATGTGTCAGACTGATTTTCGAAAGAGTGGTTAAACCGGCGGTGAGGGGAGCAAGAGCGAAGGACTCTAGGGTGATCAGACAATTGGGGGCGATACAGAGACCGTTTACGCTATCGGCCAGCGGGGCATATAGAACGGCGCCGTCAGCCGCGTTATGCGTGCTGACTGGGATGGCGCCTCTATATATAGAGGCAGCAACGAGGTATGAAGAATGGAAGGCGCACGGAAAAGAAAAAGTAAAAGGACGGATAAACGGGTGCGACAGAATATACCCATGGATGATCGGAACAATTCTGGAGAACCGAGAAGGGCTAAAAGAGGTATTTGTGGACGCGGTTAAGAGAGAGGATGGACGAGTGGGTATAGGATGGGCGCATAAGGAGGGGAGCGAGTGGAGAATGGGTCGGGAAAGAATCAGTGAGCTGGGAAGCGTACAGGAAGCCGAAATGGTGGCTATAGGTAAAGGGGTACTGATGGGTGGAGAGATGGACATAAGAATAATAAGTAACCATTAGGAATGCGAGGACGAAGAGCAAAAGGGCAGCTCGTATTAGGAGAATGCTTGAAAACAGAAGGGTAGCGGGATTGGTGACGGAAATTGAGTGGAGGAAAGGGCATGTTAGGGAGAATGAGGTAAACAGAAGAGCAGATGAAGAGAGTAGAAGAGGTGCGGAACTGCAAGAGATCACATGGCAAATAGACTTGGGACATAGCAGAATGGAGGAGAGGGAAAGGATTAGGAGAATGGTGATGGAAAAATGGCAGGGTGAATGGGACAGCGGCAGGACCGGCAGAAGCGTACATGGTATGTGCAACAGGGTAGGGATGGGGTGTATACCATTAGCAAGGAAGGCAGTGCAACTGGTCACAGGGCATGGGAACTTTCGGGGTTACCTGGCAAGGTTCGGAATTGCACAAGAGACCCCATGCCAGTGTGGAACTGGCGGGACTGACACGGCGGAGCACATCAGGAACGATTGCATGCGGAGAGAAAGGGTAGAATGGAGAAGGAGGATCGAGGAAGAGGAGGATAGACTTGGAGAGTTACAGCTAAGGAATACGAATGGTGTGAAGGATGAATGGGTAAGGATATTGAATGAATGGGCGGGGGCTGTGGTCGAGGATGAAGAAGTATGAGAACCAACATAGTGTCAATGCGACGGTAATAGTGGCTTTGGGATAAACGAGCGACGAAAGTAAATCGGGAGAGCAGGCGCTCGGATAGAATAAGACTGCCGACCAGGGAGGGCGCTGTTTGAATGTGGAGGATGAGCGGAATAAAGAAGGAAGGATCTTCCCCGCTGATTGCCCGCCCGGTATTCGGTGGGTCACGACCCAACGGTGGTGGGGGGTGTGGCGGGGCGGAGGAGCGAAAGATATCGTGACGTGGACGTTGGAATGGGATGTAGGTGCAGCTTTATGGCCTAACGGCTTGGCAAGTGCAGCACACCTGGGGTGGTTTTAGTCAGTAAGAGTCTGACACTACTGATACGCGATGGACACCAAGTGATCAGAGTCCATGAGGATTTCCACCCCACTGAAAAAAAAAAAAAAAAAAGTCGAAGCTCTGTAATGAAGCTCCGACAGTTTCTGGGGATGATCTCCTGGTAACGCAGGTTCATCCAGAATTTTTCCCAATTGACGTCTCCGCTGACCCAACTTTTGAGAAAGAATTATCGCTGGAGGTGGGAAAATGCCCAAAGTGTGGCGTTCGAGAGACTGAAAGTTTGTCTGACTGAAGCCCCCGTATTGTCGTGCCCCGACTTCATGGAACCGTTTGTCTTACAGACAGATGCTTGCGAATATAGGTTAGCTGCCGCCCTAACTCAGAGAATAGAAGGCCGAGAACATGTAATAGCTTATGCTAGTCGTACTCTGTCTCCCCCTGAACGGAATTACTCTGTTACGGAGAAAGAACGTCTAGCCATCGTATAGGAGATAGAGAAATTGAGGCCGTATCTCAAGGGCTACCGTTCTGAGTGACCGTTCTGGGATGCCAGTGACATGGCAGATCCGTGGAAGCTATGTTTGCCCAAACCTCTGCGAGCGAAAGTGCTACAGGAAAACCACGACGTGCTGACGGCAGGACACATAGGTATAGCAAAGACTGCCGCTCGGATCGCACGACGGTATTACTGGCCCGGAATGTTTCGTTACATTTACCAGTACGTCCGAGCATGTCAGTCATGTCAGCAAAATAAAGTACCTCAACAACATCCGCCAGGAAAATTGTACCCGTCACCATATGGGAAACCTTGGGGCACTGTTTGGTAGGTCCACTGCCTCGGTCCAGCCAAGGAAACAGCTACCTGTGTGTATTCCAGGATACGTTTACCAAATGGTTACAAGTCCGTCCGCTCCGCAAGGCCACTTCCGTAGCCGAAGCTTTTTACGAAGACATCGAGTTGCGTTTCGGCCGTCCAGACACCGTTATTAGCGACAATGGTACCCAATATACCGGCCATGTGTTCATCGATCTTCTCGCTGAATTGGGTGTTCATCAGCGCTTCACTTCTCCGTACACTCCGCAAGCCAATCCCGTGGAGGGGGCGAACAAGACCGTTAAGACTATGATCTCTCAGTACTGCGCCAATGATCACCGAAAATGGGATCGCTACCTGCCGGAATTACAATTTGCATTGCAGGAATTAACTGGATTCACCCCGGCCTTTTTAAATTTTGTCAGAGAACTGAATCCGCCCAAGTCAGTTTTTCCAATAGACCTTCCCGAGACCGAAGACGAACTGTTGAAACACTCTGCGTGGACAACACATATGGACAAGGTACAAGAAGTCCATGAGTTGGCGAGTGTAAATTTCGCTCGAGCTTTCACCACACAAAGCCATTATTACAACCTAAGAACTAGGGACTGGAGGTGTCACGTCGGCGACCAGGTGATGAAGAAAGAGCACTCGCTGTCCTCCAAAGTCCAAGATCATGCAGCCAAACTTGCCCCTTTTACCGTTGTTAGATCCTGTTGTATATGATCTTAAGGGACTCCACGGGAAGCGGGTGAACCGGGTCCACATTAAAGATCTGAATCCCTACCGAACCACAAATGAATAATAACTTGGCTTATTGTAGGTATCATGTCCGACCGCCCACTGAACTCGTCTCCTGTCTGGAGTCCTCCTACGACGCCACCTAGGGTACGCACTCAGCCAATACCTGAAGGACTGTCCTCTCCCCAGGGTTCTGACCTGGAGTCCAGCCCATTTGCCTTATTGTACTTGATCCGTCTCTGAACGCGCGCCTAGCGCCGGTCAACCCCAGAACTCCTTCCCCGGTTAGATGGACCGTTCCCCTTCAATCCCGCTCCCTGGTTGAGACATTTCGCTGGCGACGTGTATGTTCACGTCGATAACACCCTGTGTTAGGGCTGCGGATCTCTAGGACACAACCGATTCGCCTGCCTTAACCCGCGGCGGTTGAGATGGGGTCATGTCCCGCGACTGCCCATGCCCATTCAACGAGGCTGGATGCAGCCCATACCAAATCAACATCTGTACCATCTCTCGAACCCGGAATGCACGTACCCAGACGGAGACACCCACCGTAGCGGAAAAGGCGACACAATGTGCCTTCTGCAGATGTAAGAGCCGCTCAAGCGCCACCACAGTGGAACACCTATAGGGGGACTGGGACCGAAGTGACAAAATGATTGTTCGCTGCTTCGCGTGTGACGTAGTTGAGTAGATTGTTCACTGCTTCGCGATCATCGTGTGACGTAGTCGAGTAGATTCCTTAGATTGATAACATTTTGTCAATAGAGCAAGCACACATATTTTGAATTGAATTTATAAAGAAAAACGATTTCAGCAGCAGAGGTTTGAACCATTGTCCTTTTGCTTGGTAGCGAGTGACGCTAGCCTTGCCTCCACGGAGACTTCGTACAAGTTGATGTACAAATGTGGGGTATATATTTCTCCAGCTACCAGAGCACGCTGTTTGAATATTTAAAGAATTATAATGATTGTGAGTCTGATAATAATAATGATGTTTGGAATAAATGTGAAAAATTGCGAGGTAACGAGGGTGTAACGTTTGAAGGTGCGATTCCAATGAGGAAAGTATACAAGATGTTTCAAAATGAATAATTTAAGAGAAATTAACGTGACTGCTGCGTGTGTGTGTGTGTGTGTGTGTGTCAAACATCATGTGGGAAATGAGTCATTATGGCAATGGAGGGTAGCAAAGTATTCAGCAAAAATATATATAGGACGTCTTATATATTATTTAAGAGAAAAAACATGGCGACTGCTTGTCAAATTTAGTATACCAGGTGTACCAACATATTTAAGAGGATAAACATGGAGGTTAAAGAAAAAACACATCATTGAGGGTATGAGGTGGAGATTTTTTAAAACGCTGCGTTTTCATCATCAGGTGACAGATAGAAAAAAACAATATAAATAGAAAAATTTATTATATAGTTTTATTTTGGTAACATATCACAAAGCCATTTGTATAGAATATCTACGTTTCGGAGAATGCAATTATAGTACGGTTGATTATCAATGTGATGCATATAAGGTGAGATACCATCGTTGTTTCCGAATGCTGGAACCATCCATGACGTATTATCATAGTCTTCCAAATTTACAACACGTATAGGTAGGTCCAATTGATGAAATTTCTCAGTAAGATAGTCACGTTTTTGAAGTCCTCGTACACAAATGATATCAATATTCTGTAAATTTTTCTTGAGGATGAAATCTAATTCCACAAAGCCAGAGGAATACCTCAATCCATGAACATTTCGCTTCAAGAAACAGGCAGTACGTTTATCTGCTCTACTCAAAGAGGAAAATGGTATAGTTAGCAGCAGCAGAAAATTAATACATTGAATTCCAATCCTAATGGCAATCAATTAGGATGAAATTGTTGCTCGATGGTAAAGCCTTGAATATCTACAACAGCTATTCTCATGTTGACTCTGCGATTAATACTGAAGTGAAAAGCATATGTTCAGTTTAATGTGTTAATGATTTCGCTGAGTGGGAGGTGCTCAATGACATTGTCGTGCTCAATGACATTGTCGTGCCCAATGATGCAATAGGCTCTAGTATTTTAGGAAATCCTTCAGATGTCTCGATTTCGAGTTTCACATCAACAGTAGAACTTTTTATGCTCTCATCCCTTCTGGAACAATCGATGACAAAGAGAGTCTTGCCAACAAATTCGGTGGAGCTCAGCAGAGGATTATGTTAATTAGTAATTTTATAGCTGAGGCCAAATTGGGCATAGTTGAAATAGGCTCGCGAAAAATTCCCCTTTGCAAAATTCAGATGCATATTCTCTTTGGGATAATTTTCACCGTTCAGAGTGAGCGTTATGTTTTGGTGATATTGTTGTATCATTGTTGAATTTGGTGTAATTACTGTCTTTTTGGAAACATACAATCACATAGCGAGGACTTTCGAGAAACGAGGAAGTCTTGACGGCCCATATTCCACTTTTTGCACCTTGTGTGAGAGCAGGCATGAGAATAGGAGTATCAGCTTAAATGGCCTTCAAGAGTTGCAATTTAATTTGATCATGCGGAAAGATTCGCTTAACTCTGAGTTCAATATTTTCAATTTCCAACTTGACTACTGTTGTACCAGCCAGCGATCCAGCGGTCTCCTTTATTTTGAAACAGTTGCTATCATCTGCAGCTTGTACTAATCGGATGGAATGTTTGCCATAAGATACACATTGATATTCGTTGAAAATATTCAAAAAATGTTTGATGGGTATGAGCATGTTGAATGATAGATCAGTGGTGCTAATAACCCCGGCGTTGTTGGGAAAGGTCCAGCTTGAATTGGCTAAGTGCTTGATATCTTCGTCGGTGTAGGTGAGAAAGCCTCTGGCAGTACTAACAATTCTAACTTCACGAACCGTCTCCAATTCCTTACCGCTTTGTTCATAACTAGTAGATTGAAACATGAAAGCGCCAGCATTGTTTACGAATGATACACGACCATCTCCTTTGGTTTTCACAACTCTTCCACTGATGAATAGCAGGCTATCATACAAAGCATCGTAAGCGTCAGATTGATTTATGTTGATTTCAATGACATCATTGTTGCGAAAGGACTTGACATATGGGTAGTAAGTCCGCCATTCCACCTTTTGTATGAATTCATCGTTGTGTGGTTTTCGCACGTTGAAGGTCTTGGTGAAGACTGAGGTGGGGTATGGTGGTGAGTTATTCTTATGAATAGTTAGCACCATACATTCGCTTCAATTCCAAACGAACGATTATTTCTTCTTCGTTTCGAAAATCAACGAGTTGAGAATGCTGGTCCAGCACTCGCAGCGTAATATTGTTTATTTCGTCTCTATGAGCAATAGGTAGATAAATGAGGTGGTTGGGCTTTTCGTCAATCGCGTAACCAGGATCAACACCAACAGCAAATTCGTATATCGTATGAGACGGTGCGTCGTTGTAGAATGCTCCGAACGTAATGTTGCCATCTATGTGTATGGTACGTACTTTAATGATATCTACCTACAGGTAGATCTGATGCGTAATACATGTTGAAATTGAGAAGAGTAGATGAAAACCCTAAAATGCGGGCCAAACTGTTTTCAGGTCGGAAATCAATTGAGTGTTTAAGGCAGAATATTTCGCTTTTCAGCGTATTATTATTCGGTTTGAGGTACAAAAATTCCTCGGGGTTTTCCTTGTACATTTTGGGTGAGATGTGTTTGCTGATCAAAGCCTCAATATCACCAATTTCGTAAGAGCCAGTAGGGATATCGATACTCTGTTTAGTTTTGCCACCGTTTTCATAGTAGTAGAATTCAATGTTTGATATACTGTTGTACGAATGGAAGCTGAGCAAAGCCAAACTGTATTCTGAATCAGAATCCAATTGAATAAGCGGATTGAAATCGATGGAAAGCGTTGAATATCGACTCGTTAACGTCAATATCATAGACATGACTGATATAGTGTCGGAAGTGACCCACCTTAAATAATGAACAATAACCTGGATGAAAAATCATTTATTATTACAATAATAACATTTAAATTGTGCGCTAAGTGGTCCATGATACTCTGCTTCTTTTAGTGATGTCGTTGACAGTCCAAACTCATTTTGATAATGAATGAAACATGATAGACGAATCTGCAAAGCGAATCGATTTTTGTAGTCCTTTGGTAACCTATGCCATACATCCAGCAACTCCCAAGGTCCTTCGTTTCCAATCAAATATTCGATTGACAAAGCTCGCAGTTGAGTATCAGTCAAATCTCGCAATGATTTATATTTATGCATTTCAGCCAACGATTTATGCATCTCAGTGGTGGATATTATGAAGTATAAACTTTAGGCAGAGATGTCCGCAGTTACTCTGATTGTAATTTTGATATTGACTATTACTATATGTAATTCTTACACCCCTCCCAAAATATCTTGACAATTCCATTGGAGGTTTGAGATTGCCGAAACTATCGAAATATTGTGTGACATTGCCGTTTTCATTGTAAGCTACCCATGAGTGCCCGCAGTATAAATCCAAGTTCAATACAGTGCATTCTCGCAACCAAGGACCACAAGTTGGCAACGTATCAAGCATAAAGATTCCACGAAAATGTTGTATTTTTATCTGACGAGCACTCTCCTGAATTTCCGAATTGTATAATGCCCTATGGGGTAGCTTATCTAGCAGTTTTTTTGCTTTTTCAGTTAAAGACCTCGTCCTTTGCGTTGATGTTGTCTTTTCAGGAACAGTCCAAATCCTCGAGGGGTTTTCCGCAGGTACAAACCCGAACCCCAAATGCTCCATGGATTTGTTGTGACGTTGATCTTCTTCAAGTTTCTTTTTAGCATTTTTTTGAGTCTATTACGGTTTTTGCTATGGAGCTCGCTCCACCTGCCAACGCACACAGAGCCGAAAGTGCAGCAAATATAGGTATGAGGGGTGGGATTCCTCCAGATTTTGCATCGAATGGAATTATTCTAGACACTCGTATTTTCTTACGTCCTCCAGCTTGACTCAATCCCATTTTAGCATCTCGCCAAGCCGAAGCACTAGATTTCTTAATATTAGTAAGATTGTGTTTCCAATTTTCAATAATTTTTTGAAGCAAGTTACGTCGAAAGGACACTCCCATACCTAGCTTACGTTTGGCTTTCATGGTGGAAGTAACAAGCCAAGCTGCAGCCCGTTCCCCAAATTTAGCGTCTTTAGATTTAACTCGTTCTCAAGCTCTATTTTCCAATACTTGATCTGCTTTATGACGGTCTTCTAGAGAGTCGGATTGAGAGTATGCAATATCGTGGTCTTGGCAGCTTTCGAACAAATGATTCACGCCAGTTTCTCCGCGTTGTAATCTCTGTCTCAATTTGGTACCAGGTCCGCAAAACGAATGACCTGGTAGATGCAATTCGAACGGGAGCTTATTGACGATTGAATTGACAACACCTGCACCAGAGTAAGTCAACATTGATAATGATGAAAGATACCTCCATTGCGTTTATTTATAACCGTGGCGCGCTCATGTTTTTTCATCACATCATGGAAGTCGTTCAACAAGACGAGTGGTTGTGGAAAGACAGATGCCATCCTAACACTGTTATTCCACCGGAAGGAGCAAAATTCGAAAACATGTACGTATATTCAAAATCTTTATACCAACCCAAATATCAGGTGGTTCAAGAAATTTTGGGGAAAGTCAAGGGATTGGGATATTATCCGTTCAGGAAAAATGAGGAAATCATAAGCCCTCAAGAGGCCAAATCAAATTCCATATTCATATTCCATGATGTTGCATGCGATGGTCAATAGAAAATTCGAGAATATTACTCCTTTTGCAGACACCGAAATAATGATGCTACATACCTTTGTCAGACATATTCAAAAATTCCCAAACAATTGATACGAGACAATTGTAATATGATTGTGCTTTTCAAGCAGGATAAAATGAATTTGAAACATGTATTCGATGAACACGTTTCCCCAGTCACGACGTTCGATGAATTCAAGGCAATGTGTGCAGAATGCTGGCGACAGCATCGATATGGAACCTTTGTGATTATGAAAGATTTTGATATAACTGCTGGACGTTATCGTCATGGATTCGATAAATATATAAGTATACAGAGGGATTGATGTATCCCACAGTTATCATCATGAAACCGTTGAGCAAAGAAGTTGATGTTATTCGAAAGATTAAAATCAATAAAATTGCAAAAGCTATTGGAAAAAAAATATTTGATTTTGAAATTGGGTAGATCTGAAGAAGATGAGTCGTTGCAAAAATTCTTTAATCATGTATCTGTCCCATTGAGGAAAATAGCAGCAATGCCACCGCAATGAAAAGTGAGGCAAAATCTGAACTCAAGCAGGAGAAAGTGGAAGAGCGTGAAACGTCTCCATTCGAATCCATCGAAACGACTCCATTCCAAGCCCTCGAACATGTTGCAGGTACACATAATAATGATGGTGATGATGAGGATATCTTTAGCGTAGATAAGAGGGACAAGATAAGAGCTCTGCGTCAGACATGAATGAACAAGTTTAACAGGAATATATCGATCAATATCCAATAATGGCTCAACCGTACATTATAAAACATTGGAGTAATGACAAAGAAATAGATAAAGTATACGGTACTGTATATGATGGTGTATCTTCAAAATGGTTCCTAGGTAACAAAGAAATAGATTTCGACAAACGCAGCGGATAAATTAAAATGGGTGGATATCAGTGGAAAGCAATACCCGGTATATATGAACTCATATTTTTAAACACACCTGAAAACTATAATAATGAAGATATGCAGGCATACAAATCAATTGTAGATTTATCGAACATTCACAAAAACTCCCTAAGCTATCCGAAAGTATACCGATATAATTAAACCGATGTTTCCTATACGAAATCAACGTAAAATATCGATACGTACCGATTTACCTAAAACATCCAACCCAGCAGCAAAAGGTAGCGGTTTGCCTAAAATCATATCTATTGCAATGACATTCAATACCAAACCTATGGAGTTTGTTCATTGGGATGACCCAAACGAACTAGGCGAACGCCTCAAATTATTGATAGCCTCTCGGGATGCCGGAAATACTTCGCATGACAATGAGATTATTGCCATTTTGAGTGAACTCAAAGAGGCAAACATAATTCTATAAATGGTTATCGATAAGTTTGGACGTAGCAACAGCACCGCTGGTGGCAGTGGTGATAGCGAAAATTACCTACACCCTCTGGAGGCGGCGGCTTGCTGCACTCTCCTGATGGTACCATCGATTTTGATAATTTGAAATTGAGTAATGTAAAGAGGCCCACCAAAAATACTGATGCTGCCAATAAACAATATGTGGATGAAATCGATGAAAAAATTACTGCAACTATACGGCACCAAGCTGAACTAAACCATTCGGAAATAGCTCAAGTGAATGATGAAATGACAAATTTGTATCGTGAAATTAAAAATTAATCGAATGAAACAAACAATCAATTGGAAAGGAAAATTCACACCCTCAATCAGAATTTCATTCAAATAATGAGTGAGGTACGCTATAAGGAAACGAAGTCATTTTTCGAAAAATTCAACCAACAATCGTGGAGATTTGTTGAAAAAAATTACTGAAATACCCAATTCGATTCATTCGTACAATTTAAAATGGGATATCAAGCACAAGGAAACGCTGCTAACCAAGAATGAGTTAAACAGTTAAACCAGTTTCGAATTGATATTTCACAATATATCTCCAAAGTAAATTCAGATATAGCGAGTGTAAAATCTGCTGTCGAGGAGATTAGTTAAAGACAAAATGTAGTGTATGCATCACGATAATAAAATAGCAGGTTTCACAGTTTCGCCATCACATATGTGTGATGGCTTCCAAAGACAAGATTCAACTTGTCCGTGAACTGCATAAACCTATTACAAAAAATTATCCTCGACGTCGCACCATTATTAAAGGCTTAGATGATTTATGGCAAATGGACTTGGCTGAGATGAGACCGTACGCCCATCAAAATAGTAATTTCAAACTCATTCTAGTCGTTATAGATTGTTTCTCGAAATTCGTGTGGACTCTAACTAAAACTACTAAAACGTTTGCAGATATTTTGGCATACACGAAACGATGTTTAAAAAATCTACAAACCGATCAGGGAACGGAATTTTACAACAGTAAATTCCAGAGTTTGATGAAAAAATATAAGATAAATCACTACAATACGTACAGCATTCTCAAAGCCTCTATGGCCGAACGGATTATAAGGACTTTGAAGGAAAGATTGTACAAGTATTTCAGTTTGAACGGCACCTACAAATGGCTGAATATATTACCTGAAATCACAAAATCTTACAATAATACACGTCATCCAAAGACGGGTATGAAACCTTCGGAAATTGATGAAACCAACGAAAAAGAAATTTTAAAATCAACATACAGCCACTTGAAAATAGCTGGACCGAGAAAATTCAAAGTGGGTGATGTTGTGCGAATAAGTAAGGCAAAGCACGTTTTCAAAAAAGGTTATACGCCCAATTGGACTACGTAATTATTCAAAATCATCAAAGTCAATATTACCAACCCCAACACCTTCATGCTGGAAGATGTGCAGGGTGCTCCTATCAAGGGTGCTTTCTATGGGGAGGAATTAGAAAAAACTGCAAATCCAGATATATATCTCATGGAAAAAGTTCTGAGGAAGAGAGGCAAAAGAAAATTACGTTAAATGGCTCGGTTTGCATAACAAACATAACAGTTGGATCGAAAACGTTGATTTTGTATAGAATCTTATGGAAAACAAACACAAATCACATAAATCCGAGGCGTCTTTCAAATATTTCTTCACAGTCAACAAACATGCAACAACAATTTTAAAATTGACCACGTGATCTGAAGCTATAGAAGCATATGCAAGCACAGACGAATATTCAGTTTGAAAACGAAAATGTCTCAAGATAGTGGTTACGTCAGCGAAGTTGAAGTAATGTGCGATATTGATGGAAAATATTAAAAAAAAACTCTAAATTCCATTGACAGAGCATTGGGGCAATACGAAATGGCAGCTCGGAACAAACATCAGTTGATGTTGATGGTCTTCCCTATGCCATCCTCTGAAATTCGATGTAGCATAAGTCCCTCCAGGGATTTTAGCTCATGCATCATTTTGAAGCAGCAGTTCTCCATTCGATCAATTTTGCTTCTTTTGTATAGGCAACCCTCATTGACATCCTGCAAGAAATAAAGGAAAATTTCTTTGAATCACAAATCAATGAGTATTTAGATGAGTATGATCCAATCACAACACGATGCGGGAATTACATTTACTTCACACAGTACATCGAAAGTAATACCAAACAAATTTCCATTTCCAAGGATTTCACGAACATGGAGCTGTCCCAAAAAGATGTAAACTACGTTCTAAATACACTCTTGGGGGTGCCGTCTGACCGTATCGCTATGCTAGATGCTATGAATTTTTGTGACTATTATCGAGGCGATTTTGATATTATTCAATCATGGTTTCATGATAATAAAACTAATTTAAGTTTGGAAGAAATTATAGAAGGTTTTTATCAAGCCTCATGTTTACATAGTATGTTGGCTAATGCTTTACGTGAATATTTTTTATTAGCAAACATTTGTGTATGATTTATGTAATAAATGAGAAAAAGAAATCAACTTTTTTTTATTTCAATTGTTGGTTAAAAGAACAAGTCAATGAACTACCAAATTTTTCACCATGTTTTCAAATGTATTAAGTAATGACCTCTTTTTTTGATTTCGAACAAATTATTATTTCAGCGAGATTTGAAGAAAAAAAATATTTAACTTACCTCTTTTTGCTTGACACTATAAAAGCTGGGGGTTCACTATCCTCCTCCTGCAGTGTAGGCATAATTGCATTTTCAAAGAAAATACTTAATATTGTAATCTTTCAAAAACAAACGTTGAGACACTTTTTCAATTCTCTGTATAAAATGAATTATTGTAATAAATCGCAGGAAATAATTTGATTTTCTGTATATTTAAATTACCTTCCCTAAAATACAGCAACAAAAAAATATATTAATATATTTTGAATTATAAACAAGTAGTTGAAATATTAGCCGAAAAATGGTGCTATCAGGTGTGTGTGTGTGTGTGTGCGTGTATGTGTATTATCAACAAAATTTGACACACTACTAAATTAAAATCGACAAGTTCGTAATATTTCATCCAAATACATTACGACTCATTATGACAATATGGCTCCAAGTCATAAACATTCAATAATGCCGTACAAAAATCAATAGGTTTTTTCAAATAGCTAAAATAAGACATATCAACATATTCGAAATCTATTAGAATATCATAGTCATCCTCATCATGATTATCATCATCATTGTTATCTTCATGACAGTGATAATGAATGATATACGGCCATTTGAAATGCGAATAATTTTGAATAATTTCTCTTGTTAATGATTGAGGTAAAGGTGAGCGGATGAGGAACCTTCCTGTAGACCGTTTATTCTCACAAATCGTTTTAATGCACAATTGTTGTAAATTCTTTGTACTACCTACAAACGAGAAAAAATTAAAAAAAAAAATTATGGATAAAAAAATTAATTTAGACTATAATGCCCCCTCGGTAATGTATCAAATGATTTGGGGATAAGATGACGTTTATCGTCATACGGACTAAGGGTCACCTTTGCCTGCTCTATACTAGAAAGATTATGAGCAAATGATCTGATTGTGCATTGTGTAATATTCTTTTGCTTGGAATTTTTCAGACAATTCACGTAATCCTCAAAGGTTAATTTATTTTTCACAACATTATATTTTACTCCTTTTGCCTTTTTACATACTTTACCCCCTGCACTTTATAAGTATACAATTTTGAACGCAACCCTGCAAATTGTGTGATAATTTTGCCATTTGCTTCATCCTTCATTACCCCAGGTACTTTTTTATTCACAAGTGGAATGTTAAACTCATTATCTTTTGGATAATCAGACGTATGGAATTTTGATATGTGTTGTTTAATAATTTCTTCGTATACATCGTTACACGTTAGCTCATAAATGAAACTATCGGTGACCGTATACATTAACTTGGATTTTTTGACACCCTTAGTGGGAAGCATAAATTCATAATGAAATTTGAACATGCAAGTTTTTGACAAATCCAAAATTGCCATCCCAACATACATTGGTTTATTGAATACAAGTTCGGCTTTTTTCAGTTCAATGGCCATCAAGTTTGAATCGAAAACGGTACGATTATGAAACCGAGGGCTGGAAATGAGATTTTTTGCTCCATATCTACCCTCGTAGGAAGAAACTAATTCTACTATTCGGTGCAACTGGATGTTCTCCATGGTTTTAACAAAAATCGCATTATTGGCCAACTTAAACTGATTTTTTTCAAAGGAATTAGTGGCTGCAGTCCTCAATCGAGTATTCAGCTTGATATAAGGACGCAAACGCAGATTGTTTAAATTTCAAAACTTTATGGATTTTAGTTAATTTCAAACCATGTTCCAGAGCTTGTTTCAAATTCCTATAGTGTAATGTATAATCTGTTTAATTATGGAGAGTCGCCATTAATTTTTTCAATTTAGAATTTGGCGGTATGCGGTGTTCGGGGAAAATGGAAAATCTTTGTGTAAATCGTGAAGATCCTCAGGGTACTCCAAATCAACTTGTAAAATATAACCTTCGGGATTGTCATCAGGAATTTGAGTCACATCAATATTCGTATCCACCCATTCGAAACCTCCATATGGTAAACACTCTAACATTGCTCACCCATATAAGATATTTACATCGAAATACATGATAAATTTGGAAAGTTTCGTTGGATTGTATGTTGGCATATACTTGTTATTGGCTTCCGAATATCTGTTACAACAAACTGAAATTCCGCCCCTTATACCCTTTTCTACAAACATAACCATATCAACGTCTTTTAAAATTTGTAATTTGCACCCGGTATATTTCAACATAAAATCCCACGTGTAGCCTGGTGCGGTATAATACCAGCTGGGGTCCAACCCATAAGTTTTCGAGTCAATTTCACGAAAATATTCAAAAACGTCTGCCAAAAGCAATATATCTGTTTTCATGTATAAATCACTGTATTCCCCCAAAGTTTTAATATCAAATTGATGCCAAACATTTTGAGCATGAGCATACTTTGCATGATCAATTTCAACATCGTTGAGTTTATTGTAAAAGTGTTTTTTGGAAGGTAGCTCAGTATCGAGGAGTTTTTCCGTATTAATAACATAATCGTAGGGGAAAACCCCTTTCTTAGTGAGAAGTTTTGAATTTTTCATCATCTAATTGTGCAAATTTCTTTTTCAAAGTTTTCAAATTTTTTACCTTCAATGTGGCAAACAACTCATCGAGACTGGCTTCCATAAAACGATAAGAATCGATAAATCTAAATTTAATGCTAGTTTCACTATCGTATTGTGTGAATGAAATGTATTTTTCTTTGTTGATGGGAAGTATACTTACACGCCCTCTTTTTGCTACATCTTTAATAATAAAATGACTATCATACCCCGAAAGATTATAGAATGTAATGGGTACCATAAAAAGTTTCTTAAACGCGAGATTACAAAATTGATGACTTCTTATAATGGCTTCTCGCAAATATGGCACACTCTAGCATTAACAATATCAGGGCTACATATCATTGGTACGATATTTTTGATTTTAGATTCAACAAATTTAACATTTTGAATTATTAACAAATTAACATGTTTATTCAATTTATTTTTGGTCAATCGTGCAGGTACTACTTCGTAAAATGCTTTTTCTTTGACCATATTCATTTCTAAACTATATACATTTACGGAAATATCATTTTGTTTTTAAAATTTTGTGATGCGGTGTATTGGCATAGGAATTTCCAAACCCTCTGTATTCAAAACTGTGTCATAATTTGGATATGAAGATGCACGTGAAACGCCCCCTTTGGGAGGGTACAATGCACGATTGCTCTAAAAAAACAAGCATCATCTTGTTTATCAATATTGACACATGCATGCCTGTTTTTAATTTCTTCGGGTAACCGTATGAACCCTGAACCGTTGCCTATTTCGTATTTATTTATTGATACGTCAAGCTAAATAATTTTACTCAATGAGTATTTCTCTTGAAATTCTTCTAATTTGTTCAAAATAACATTCACAACATGTTTATTGTACCAAGCAGCCAAGTCCGTGCCCAAATCAATGATTGCATTACTAGTATTGAAATATTTCCGATCGATAATTTCCTCGTCATTCGACTTTTTGATGAAATCCCCCAACAGTGCCATGTTCACCTTAATACATTGCATCCAAAATTTTTGAAATTCTTGATTTAAAAAGGAAATATGCGTCACTCAAAAATATTCGCACTTTTTTGTGCTCCAAATTTACAATTACTCCTCACTCTATTATTGAAAATTGCATTAACATTTTCCCATTTAACTCTACTGCTTCGTTTCAATCCCGATCCAATGTATTCATCATTTTTCATAACGTTTATTATGCATCTTATTTGTTTCAATTCACCAATTTTACTAACGATTTTCTTTTCTTCCCCAACTGAAAATTTAATTTTTTTCGTCATGTTTTTTCTCTTAAATAATATATAAGACGTACTATATATATTTTTGCTGAATACTTTGCTACCCTCCATTTCCCCAATGACCCATTTCCCACATGATATTTGACACACACACACACATACACACACACACACGCAGCAGTCACGTTCATTTCTCTTAAATTATACGTTTTGAAACACCTTGTATACTTTCCTCATTATAATCGCATCTTCAAACGTTACACCCTCGTTACCTCGCAATTTTTCACATTAATTCCAAACATCAGTATTATTATCAGACTCACGATCATTATTTTTTTTTAAATATTCAAACAGCGTGCTCTGGAACTTCTCCATCTCTGTTTGTAGTTCCGGAATACGACATGCAGACCTATTCTATCCCCGAAGAGTTCGCCGGGTAACCATAGTTAACTTAAATTAAAAAAAAATGGAATCGAAGTATTAATTTTTTTTCCGGGAGTAAGAGGGGGATGTAACGAAGCATATTTTTGATGATTTGAACTATTTTATTATCCGCATTATAGACAAGGCCTTCAGCTGATGATGCTTCGTTGGGCCACCCTGTTATTTTCCTAGATTTATTCACGTTAATATTACAGTTTCTTAATAACGGCACAGCATTATTATTATTATCATAATATTGAAAACTGGATTACTGTAGGGCTTCACTCTCATAATCATTGACTGAAATGTTTATATAGTAGAGTAAGTTAGAAAACAATGTTAACGGGGTGACAAGTTCTGAAATAGTTATTCAAAATATCTCTAACCATACTTTCGGTTTGTTTACAACTTCAAATTTTCAAATTCAATTCCTTTCTTTACAACTCCGGTATCATTACTTCCATACTTCCATACTTTATCAAGAACTGCCGTCCCTTTGTTTTGCCGAACCTACTGAGTTTTTGTGGTGTGTTAAAAATTTTAACTTTTGAATAGTTTTCCAGGTCCGGTTTCTTGTAAGTCATGTTTTTGATATCTTAAAAAGTCAGAGCAGACTTTTTTCCGTTTTTTATCAAATTTTCTATGTCATATTCCGAAGCTCACCGGTTCCCTATAAATACAGCTGCCCCTTTTCGGTAGCGATTCTTTTTCCGCATTTTGTGATTCTGTGGTGAATTAAAATAATTGATCCGAAACATATTTCGTTTGAGATTCGTTTTGTTTAAACTCGTATAGTGAACCGACCTGCAAGCCGTATCCCGTATGGTTTTTTCAGGGCGAGGGACAATCAACCTTTTGTTGGTTTTTTGCCGAGTATGATGTTCATGATCAATGTTTTCTGTGAAGTTCCTATCTTTGTGCTGTTTCACTAGGATAGTCCTTGCATAGAGTTGGTTGATGTCAAATATTTGGGTTTCATTATACAGCATCTCTGTGGAGTATTGGCGGGACTTCTTGTATATGACTTTTAGTATGTACTTTTGTATTGTTTCCAAATTACTCATGATATTGGTGGAAGCTGCTCCCCAAGCTATCATTCCATATGTTAAGTGACTTTCCGCTAACGCAAAGTATAATGTTTTTAGAAATTTCGTGGGTAAAATGTTTGTTAAAAATTTGAATCTATAAAGCATTGGTCTTAGTTTTTTGATCAAATATTCTATGTGTTTTTCCCATCGAAGGTGGTTATCAATGTAGATACCAAGATATTTTATGTCTTTAGCAGATTTTACTGTTTGACACTCGTTAGAATTATTTTTTATATTCAATTCTGTATATTCAGGTAGGTATTTCGAGTATGAGGAAAACGGTACAAAAAACGTTTTTTTCATGTTAATTGTTAGTATTTTTGCGTTCATAAAACTGAATATATGTCCTAAGTCAGTTTCAGCTATTTGTTTCAGTTCTTGCCAGTTTGCAGCCTCATAGAAAATTGCTGTGTCATCTGCGAATATTGTAATGTTCCCTTTGATATTCAGCTGGAATATATCGTTGAGGTAGAGATTGAATAGAAGAGGTCCCAGGACTGTACCTTGAGGTACTCCATATTCAACTGTTCTTGGTTCACTGATTTGGTCTCCGATACGTAAACATGTTACTTCATGTAATAATCCCCTAATTCCAACAACTTCTAGGTATTGTAGTAGTTTGTCATGGTGTACAGTATCAAACGCCTTTTCCAGATCTATGAAGACACACATAGATGTTAATTTTTTATCTATTGAGTTGTTTATATTACCTGTCAACCTGGTAATGGCGTCTGATGTTGACCTATTTTCCCGAAAACCAAATTGTTATTCTGGAAGAATATTGAACTTGTTCAAGTACTGGTCAAGGCGCTATTTAATAATTCTTCTGCTCCGGCAGATTTTTTATCCATTAGTTCTTCAATTGTGCGGATGACTTCAGTTTCATTGGTTAATTCTACAAATATCGAGTTAGGTATTCTCTTTGAGATTTGTGACTTATTGGTTTCAATATTTTTAGTTTTATCCTTGATACAATCCGCTAATTTTTTACCCACACTAGTGAATGTTTCACAGAAAACGTTTGCTATCTGATTTTGGTTGTTAATGGTGATTCCTTTATGTTTTACTTCTTTTATTATATCTTTCGGTTTTTTCTTGCCAATCATTTCATTCAAATTTTTCCAGAGTGTTTTGTTGCTATGGTATGTTGGTATGTTTAATCAGGTTATTAAGTTTATTTCTGTAGCTCCTATAAATCCTAATATTTTCCTCAGTATATTCTTTTTTCATGAGTCTGAATAAGTCATATTTCGTTCTTATTGATCTTACTAAACCTTGTGATATCCAGGGGCTTCTTTTACTAGTATTAGAATTAAATTTTATGGTATTTGTACACATTTTCTCAGTTTGTTGTAATATATGTTAGATTGGATTCCACTCAAATCCGTTTTTAAAAACTTTACTTTATTTTACAAACAATAAAATATTTAATACAATAATTTTAACGTGAACTTGCACGGACTAAAGCTTGCAGCAGTAATAGTGATGCGTTGATCTTGGAGGTTTCTTTTATAGGCTTGGAGATGCTGACTGGGTGTCTTCTGGCTTCTACGTCTTCAATAAATAACTGGAATTGCGTTACAGGATAACCTTGATAGTCGGCGACATCCTGGCACCATTGGGATTAACTGCGTAGATAACTGCGCAATTTGGAATAAAGGTCCATTGTATTTTTTCATATAACAGCTCCCATCATTTTGAAAAAGTTGATGCTTTGGATGCAGCAACTTTTAGGCAAGAGTTTTGTTGCTCGAAATTGGATTCAATTGGAGTTCCTCTTCTTCGATGTCTTCTCCAATGTGGATATTTGGTCGCTTCCTCAAAGGGATGAATCTTGATAGGGTTCTAAACGTTCCTCGTCCTGGAGGTCTTGGGGGTAGATCATCATTTCTTGATGCCATTATTCCAAGTTTTACAGTACCATTTTTCTTGCATTTACAAAAAATGTATAAAATTATCAAAATACAAATTATTACAATTATGAAATAGGTAAACCAAGAAATATGTTTTGTTACAAAAGGTTCATTAATTATTCTATCAAGATCTTCTGAATATTGATCTAATTTGTGTTGCGCTATATTCAAATCATCGACATTTAATTTACTGAGTTTCATTGGCTTTAAATTTGGAAGATTTTTCTTTTCTGGTAGATGATTACAACATTCATATGGAATTGAAATAGTATGGCTGTTATATGTAACATTCTTTTCAAAATTCAATAGAGATTTGGAATATACTCTCGTTATGCCAATGAATGCATTACATTCTGGTTGCAACTTCAAAACTGAATTTGTTTTTATTACTTTTGACATTGGTTCAAATCCTGAACATTTCATTGTGATTGGAATGGGATCTGATAAAGTTATAAGCCATATATTTGGATCTAAGTTGAAGACATTATAATCTTTAGCAAATAATAAAGACGTTTCGCAAATTCTCGGTAATTGAAACAAGTGTTTGAAAATTTGGGCCTCACATATAGCATTACTGTCAATGGGGTATGGCAAAATATTTGAACATAATTTCAAATTCAAACTCAAATCTTTGCAATCATTAAAATTTTCCAAGATAAAATATAACATGGAATCATCATCTTTTGCAATAAATTTATGATTTGTTGTTAAGATATGATGAAGTCCTGTCCTGTTGTCAAGGATGGGAATAGGATATAATTGATAACTTGTATATAATTCGGGTTCGACAAGAGGAATTTTTAAGACAAAAACAACTCTGTTATCAGTTTGAAAAGCTTGTAGATCAATTAGATCTAAATATTTTGAAATTGATGTCATTTTTACTGGCAAAGGTAACTTATGAGTTTCCATAGATTGTACGACTTCTTGAAGGTTATAGAGTAAATCGTTTGGTGTTATGATTGATGAATGAATTATTCTCAATCTCGCAAATGTAATAGAGTTCAAGATATCATCAAGATATGATTCTATAAATAAATAACTTTCCATAAGTTCTTCGCAAAGTTCTAGTGTCCTTGTTTTTGCTTCCATTAGGTTGAAATTATCTGTAATGTCGACAATAAGATTATTAATCTCTTTAATATCCTCATTAAAAGTGACTCCATCAATTTGAAGCTTTTGAATAGTAGTATTAAAATTTTTAATAACTGAAGTTACTACTGAAATCTGATTTTTCATGAGATTTTCTAGTTCATGTTCATCATTCGTAATTTTGTTGATACAATCGTTAAAATATTCGCCATCACTACTATCTAAATTTCCTGAAATTGCCTTCCATACGGTTCCTATACCGTTTATTAATCCACGTTTCACACGACTACGAAAGTTCGGTGTATCTAAAAATACTTCTTGCAATTTCAGTGTAAGTGAATCTGCTAGTTGTGTCAATAAGCTAATATGCGTTTTAACGTCTGCATAAAAATATTTCATCCGTGCACTTTCATTTTCTGCAAAGATATTAACTGATGTATGCAATATATTATTATTCTGCTCTAAGGCGTTCCTTATCGAGGTTAAATCTTTATACACTAAGAATGTCCATTTATCGTTCGTGATTTTTATTTCTTCTCGCTGATGGTAATAAATACCTATTGTATTGTTGATAGGGACAACGGAGTATTGTCCGAAAGTTGTTGCTGTTAAAACTGCAGATATCGCGATTGGCAGCATCGTGAATCTGAAAATAATTATTCATAGTAAGGTTTCATTCTATCGAAATTAATTTTAGATTCTTGATTTGTATTTAAGTTTTTCAATAGGGCTGAGTTTTTGTAGACTTCAATTATTTCAAATAGTCCGTTGAACTTATTTTTGAGTTTATTACCTATCTGCGATTCTTTGACATAAACTTTATCTCCTTTCTTATAGTCAGGGGGTTCGTGTTTGATATCTTTGTCGAAGCGTTGTTTTCGCTTTTTCCTTTCTTTGCTCGGTTCTAGTGCGGGCAATTTTATAGAAATACTTGATTCTGTTATTCATGTCTCTGACGTATTTGGTTATAAGGTCTTTCTCATTATACAGAGTGTATGGAACTCTACTTGCGGTATGTCCGAATATTAATTCATAAGGGGTAAATCCGTGAGTTTTATTTTTTGTAATATTATAGCATATAGTAGCGAATGGTAAAATGTCTAAGGGATGGTCGTTTGGACTCTCTGCTACGTGTGCTCTAATCATTTCCATAAGTGTAGCATGATAACGTTCTATGCTTCCATTACTTTGGGGATGGTCTACACTGGAAAAAGTGAGTTGGATATCGTATAAATTACAAAGGTCTTTCATTAAGTGATTATTAAATTCTTTTCCACTATCGCAGTGAATTCTTTGAGGTGTTCCATAGTGTTGGAAATAAATTAACAGTGAGTATATTACGGATTTTGCAGATTTATCTTCAAGTGGATAAGATTGAACAAATTTTGTTAATTCATCAGATATGGTTAGTGCATAATTTTTCGTTGGGATTTCTATAATATCTGCATTTATTCTTTCAAATGGAACCTTTGGAGTTTCAGTTACTATCATTGGATTGTCTAAATTCTTTCTGCAAATTTTTGTTTTCTGGCAAATTTCACATTCTTTGATATATTTTTCAACATCTTTTATTAATCCTTGCCAATTATATTTTTGTTTTATTCTTCTTATAGTTTCATTTATACCTCTATGCATGTTGGCTTTTCCACTGTGATACTGTTCAAGTATTATTGGAATTTGATCCTTATCTGGGGTTTGAACTATATCTTGGCAGATTTGAAATTTAATTTCGTCTACTTCTGCTTATTAGCTTATTATAGGAAAGCATTTCTTGAATTGGAAGATCTGGATTATTTTCGACATGGTAAGTTTTTGATGATTCGAATAAATTTTTATCTTTATAAAGTGAGGTGAACATATATTCAATAGCTTCCGTAGGATCGAAAGGTACTGGAATAATATAATATTTTCTGTGTTTTACTGATAAACTGTTGAGAACATTAATTTTGTTATAGGAAAATAAATCATATTCTTCCTCTAATATATCTTCTAAAATTTTTTCATGTAGCTCGGTTGTTTTATGTTCTTGTGGAAAAATTATGATGTTTTTATGGTTTTTATCTAATTGAGCATTTGAGAATTCAAATTTAGAATAATCAATTAAAGATTTTGATTTATAAAGTTTAACAAAGTTTTTGAGTTCTTCTAAAACTGTTTCGGGTGCAACAATTGTTTCTGTGTCTGATACTTCTTCTTGATCTTCATTTGTCATATGAATTTTCGAATAAAATTTTGCGCATTGATTAAAATGATTCACTTTGATTCGTGATAAAGCATCCGCATTTTTATTAATTTTTCCAGGTTTGTAAATAATTTCATTAGAATATTCCTCAAGTTTGAGCCGCCATCTAGCAAGTCTGCTACCGGGATCTTTTATTGAGAATAGCCACGTTAATGGTCTATGGTCAGTTACTAAAATAAATTTTCTTCCGAATAAGTATGGTCTAAAATGTTTCACCGCCCATACGATTGCTAATAGTTCTCGTTCGATAGTAGAATATCGTGTTTCTGCCGGACAAAAGGTTCTTGAGGCATACGCGATTGGAAGGTCTTTTCCGATGGTTCCTTGGGAAAGTATTGCTCCTATGGCAAAACTACTCGAGTCTGTTGTCAAAATAAATACTTCATTAAAGTTTGGATATATCAAAATAGGGCTTTGTATCAAATAGTTTTTCAAAGTTTCAAATGCTTCTTTGCATTCTTCGTTGAAATTAAATGGTATGTCTTTGTGTAGTAAACGTGTTAGAGGTTTTGTAATTTTCGCAAAATTTGGGATAAATCTCCGGTAATAACCCGTGAGTCCTAAAAATGATTTTATTTCTTTTTGATTTTTTGGTTCAGGGAATTCTTTTACCCATTCAATCTTTTGAGGATTAGGTTGAACTCCTTCTTTTGTAATTAAATGTCCAAGATACGCGACTTCTTTTCTAAGAAATTCACATTTATCGGGTTGAATTTTGAGGTTGGCTTTTTGTAATCTCTGAAAAATTTCAGTTAGTCTTGAAATATGTTCATGAATGGTTGCTGAGTAAATTATTATATCGTCCATGTAGACTAGACATCTTTCATTTTGAATTCCTAATAAAATATTGTCCATGACACGTTGGAAAGTACTTGGGGCGTTCTTCAAGCCAAATGGCATACGACAATACTCGTAATGACCATTTTCCTCTGAAAATGCAGTTTTTGGAATGTCTTTAGAATCAATTTCAATCTGGTGAAAACCTGAAGCTAAGTCAAGTGTTGTAAAATATTGGCATAGTCCTAACTGGTCAAGTAAGTCAGTAATATTAGGTAAAGGATATTTATCGTCAATGGTTACTTCATTGAGTTTTCTGTAATCAATTACGACTCTCCATTTTTGTTTACCTGATGCATCCAATTTTTTAGGTACAACCCAAACTGGGGATGACCATGGGGATATAAATGGTCGTATAATTCCTTGGTCTAACATTTTTGAAATTTGTGTTTTAGCTTCATTCTTATGGATCTGTGGGTATCTGTATGATTTTGTGAAAATAGGTTTAGCATCGTTGGTATCAATAGTATGTTTGATTTCATTAGTGAAAGTTAGTTTGTCACCATCTAAATAAAATATATCTGAGAATTTTAGGCATAATTCAGTAATCATTTCTTTTTCCTCATCATTAAGATGTTCAGTTCTCAATTGTTTTTTGATTTCGTACTCTCTGTCTACTTGTGTGTCAGAATAAAAATCATTTTCTGGGTTGAAATTCATAATTGATTCTGTATCAATTATTGGTTCTAATCTTAAATCAGAAAAATTTACTATCTTTGGAATATTGTTGACATTAGCAACTGTTGTAAAGAATTCTCCTTCATTATTTATTCTTACAAGGGCATTAGGCAGGCGAACTTTGTCCTTTTCTTGAGCTAACAGTATAGCATCAACGTTGGTTAAATTTGTTTTCAATTTAAATACTTGTTCTGTTCGGGGTTCAATAGAAATTATATTTTCAAATTTTAATTTGGGAATTTTGTTTTGTTCTGTGCTAATTTGTTCCTGTTTTTTCAATTCTACCTTGAATAGTGGGACAGTTTTGAAATTTGTTTTCAAAATTTTATGTTTTATGTCGACGATTCCGTCATAGTGTTCTAAAAAGTCTGCTCCTAATAATCCATCAAATTCTATGTCAAGATCGTGTACGTATACTTTGTGAAAATCATTATCTTTAAAAGGTACCATAACCGATTCTGTGATTATAATTTTCTCATCAGTTATTCCACGAATTAGTAAATTTTCTCTGTTTCGCAAATTATATTGTTCAACTACTTTTGGTTTTAGTATCGAAATTCCTGCTCCTGTATCAATTAAAAATTTGTATCGGTTTGTAATGTCTTTTATATAATATAAATTGTTTGGATTAACAGAATTTAAACTAATTTCTGAAGATTGCTTTGTATGAAGTTCGTGCAATTGACTCGTTCCGGTGTTTTGTCCTGAATCTGCAACAATTTTGTCTGTTCGGCAAGATTGCTCAAATTCTCTGTTGTCGATTCTTCTTGGTTCGCATATTGAATTGCTGGAGGTCTGTCTAGAGATAGACGCGAATGAAAATCCTGATTGTTTATTTCATCACAATAAAATTCATTGTTGGAAGTGTAATCTTCGTATTGCGAGTCTGGATAATAATTATTAGCAGTATAATCATTATTAGATGGCGCGTCATTGTAAGGATAAAAGTTCTCATTGTATTCATTTTGAAAGTAAGAGTTGTCACTAAGTTCATGTTGAAAGTAAAAGTTTTCAACTGGTTGCTCAACATAATTTGTTTCATTGAAATGGTGTGTTTGATGTGTTTTTTGAAAATTGGGATTTTTTTGAATTACTGGTTGTCTCGGTTGAAACCTGTTGAAATTTTGTGCTGGATTTCTTTGGAATTGATTTGGCCTGTGTTGGAAATTTTGAAATTGAGTTGGTCTTTGTTGAAACATTTGAACATTTTGAGAAGTTGGCATTGATGGGTGTTGAGAATTCTGAAAATTTTGAGGGTTTCTGTTAAAGTAAGGATTGAAACTTACAGATTGTTGATAGTTTCTGTGAAATTGTGGATTATTTGGACGAACAGTAGTTTGCATTTTTCTTTGTTGATTATTAAAAGTATTTTGGGTTTTTCCTTGGTTATATTTTTGAGTTTCGAAATATGATAATTGTAGTTCTCTTTTAATTCTTAAACATGCTTCGATCATATTCGCTGGGTTACTTGCGCGAATGATATGTCCAAGTCGGGGTTCTAGTCCTGTTAAAAGTGTATTCAACACCATAGATTCAATAAGTGTTGATTGTGCCGCTTTTTGTAAGTGGGTTAAATTCGATTTCTGAATACATGAAAGCATTTTTGCGTTGTGGGTTTGTAGTCTAGAAAAGAATGTAAGAGCGCTTTCTCCGTTTAATTGTTTGAGTCTTTGTAAATCTTGAATTAGTGATCTTAAATCTCTAGCGTCACCAAAATGAGCATTTAAAAGAGTTTTGATTTCACCATAAGTGTCTGAATTTCGTGAATTTATCAATTGAGAAGCTTTTGATTTCAATTTATTTTTTATATGAATGGTCAATAGAATTTTTTGTTGACCGATTGCCATTTGTTGGGCAGCATCGCAAGCATTTAAAAATGTATTCAATGTGATTGGATCTTCATCATATTCAGGAATGATTGAGAATATTTCAGATAATTTATAAGGTTCTAATTCTGGAGGAACATCAGTATGTTCTCGTTCATTATTCAAATTTTCTTCGGTTGATGACATTTTGAGTTGTTTTTCCTTAAGATGGTTAACGGAAAATTGGGTAGATTGTCAAAATTGGTAATAGGACAGTTTCAAAATTAAAATTTCAAAAAAAGAAATTTCAAATTTTGAAATCACTTAGTTCGAATATTTAAAATATTTAATCTAATGACTAGGATGATTCAATGTTACTTGCACTAATTCCTTACAGCTAAATCGGTTTCTTCGTGTTGGTTTCTTTGGGTTGACGTAAGATGAAATCCTTTCTACTGTGTGAGGCTAGCGCTACTCTGGGATGAGCAACGTTGGACGACTTCCGCGTGTTTCTCGATGCCTTCTTGGACAGCAAGATGAGCAGCGTACAGCGACTTACGCGTGTTTCTCAGAGCCACAGAGACCGTCTTCTCGTCTTTGCTTCTGGTTCTTCTCCCTTGAAGGTTTGGTAACCACCACCGTTGTGTAGGGATGTCTTCTTTCTTTTTCTTCGTTTCTTCGTGTGAGGGGGCCTTACCCTCGGCTAATTATTCTTCTTTTTTTTCGGTGTTGAGGGATCCTACCGACTGCGCCAATTTGTTAGATTGGATTCCACTCAAATCCGTTTTTAAAAACTTTACTTTATTTTACAAACAATAAAATATTTAATACAATAATTTTAACGTGAACTTGCACGGACTAAAGCTTGCAGCAGTAATAGTGATGCGTCGATCTTGGAGGTTTCTTTTATAGGCTTGGAGATGCTGACTGGGTGTCTTCTGGCTTCTACGTCTTCAATAAATAACTGGAATTGCGTTACAGGATAACCTTGATAGTCGGCGACATCCTGGCACCATTGGGATTAACTGCGTAGATAACTGCGCAATTTGGAATGAAGGTCCATTGTATTTTTTCATATAACATATATTTAAGAATGAATCTGTGGCATTGTTGATATTTGGAGTTGAATAGACCGAAAAAAAGTTTTCATTTCCAATCAGTTGTTTGTATTTTTTATAATCCACAGATTTTTTTATTTTGTGATTAATAGAAGTGATTTTTATTTTCAGGAAACACGCAGTGAATAATTGGAGAAAAGTGGTCGGTCATATTTGTTTCCAGTACGGAAGAAATTATTTCATTCGTTACAGATGATTTTTGTTTAATAAATATATGATCGATACAGGATTTTTCTTCTCCTTTCACCCGTGTATTTACGTTGATCGCGCTGACAAAATTCGATTCTCCGAGCATATTTAAGTAGTCTTGCGCTAGAGCATTATTTGAGTCCAAAATATTAATATTAAAGTCTCCTACGATAAATTGAAGATCATAATATTTCTTCATACCATCAACATCACGGCAGATGTGCATTTAATGGTATTTTTAACGAATAGAAGATTGTTCCTTCGTTATAAAAATGGTTATAGCCTGGTTTTGAGAATATAGAAGTGTCAGAAATTATTCTTGTTTCAGTGTCTATCTGATGTAATAATATATCCAATTCATCAATATTTTTTTTGGCACTCCTTATATTCATCAGAAACAAAGTAATGTTTGATTTTTTGTAAGTAAATACTGAAATTGTTACTTTATTCCTTCTATTATTCTTACTACTAGAATTCTGAAAGTAAGCACAGCAGCCGGTATTTCATGAAATTCAACTGTTGCAATTAAAGCCTGCGACCACTTGACCGCTTCTGGTCTTGAGGCACCATATTTGAACCCTGGGATACCGTATCTCCACCTGAAGTTGCCCTGGGCCTCCCTCTGAAGCGGGTTAGGGAGAAGTGGAGCATACCACTTTAATAAACTGGCGCCCGAGACACTTGTTGAGTTTTGAGTCTTCTCGTTAGAGAGAACAGAGTAAGCTCAACAACCGCCGCGCCATAGTAACGCCCGGCCTTTTTGTCCTGTTAAGGAAAAAAGAGCGTTACAGTTTGAGCAGGCATAAATTCCTTTCAATCACCTTCATCATCGAATCCAACTATTTTATCCTTGGTAATATTGTAAAATAAAAATGCTTCAATACACATTTCATCCATTTTGTGGAAGCGAAGTGGTCGTGGTGTTAGAACATTTTGCTTCCAGCCCAGGCGTCCTGGGTTCGATCCACACCGCCTACCACTGTGCTGAAGTGGTTCGGAATCCACTTTTATTCAAGCTGTAGGTCCCGGATCTCCCTTGCTCGTACAAGTTCTATTTTGAGGGGTTTTCTCCGTGAACCTGGGTTATTTGTAGCAACAACAAAAAAAACATTACCACTCATATTCAATAGGAGTGCTTCAAAATCGATATACGATACGATAGGTAGGTGAATGGTTTTCCTAGTACCCTATATGCTTTAAGGCTATCAAAATACAATCGCAACCAAACTCTTTGTATATTTATCAGTACCTTTTTTTAAATTTCCCGATTCGCCATGAATCAAAAGATATATTCAATTGTTATGTCAGACTGCATGTTTGAGATAGATCAATTAAAATGAAAATAATTACGAGAGAGTTTAAAGTTATTTATCTTTGCCGTGTAGATCGGGTGACTGCAGATCCTGGTCGGCGTTATGGTGGTGCAGCAGGAAGTCAAGGGTATAACACACAAAACACTGAATTTATATGAAAAATCGAAAAAAATCTTCCTGTACTCGGGTATATCTTAATTGTTTCTCATCAATTAACAATGAAATTATGAAAACCGCAAATGAACCAGATTGCCTGAGGATTAATTATTTGAAACAAATTGCTACTCAAACATGTTTAATATGTAATGCTCCTGAAAACATAGTAAGTTTACCATTGACAGCTAGAGTACATCTCGAATGTATTAATAAGCCATCGAATCTACAGGGTGCTGAAATATGCAAACTTTTTCAAGCACTTAGAAAAACTAGTTGGGAAAATACGGAGTTGAAGTTTTCTGACCAAGAAAGTTTTTTGATCAAGAAAGTTTTCTGATCAAGAAAGTTCTTTGATCAAGAAAGTTTTGTGATCCAATGAAGAATTGAAAACTATGACATCCCTATCTAAGAACGATTTTGAAAGACTTTACGATTATTGTACACCTATAACTATTTCTAATGGTTGGTACTTTGAGTTTGAGTAATAAACTTAGGTTCATATTCGAAAAAAAAATTGATTTCTTTTCAACTGTTTATGAATAATTGAGATAGGTTGCTGAAGACGAGCACAAGTTCTCAAATCGAGTTTTCCATTTTCAAACGTTCTTTTCGATGTTGGACACCCTGTTTAATAATAGATATAACATTTTTGTAACCCAAATTTTGTAAAGTTTCAGAAGAAATTCTTGTATTTTCAGAATGTACTTCGGTCTTTCTTGTTTGGATGACTTTCCGATTTTCCAGTTATAAACAGTACGCTTCGAAAACTGCGACCGTGTTATCATCTACAAAACGTAATTCATTGTTACTAATATAAGTATTTTGTTTCCAAACCTTTTTTTTCTCCCTTTCTCTATTAATCAGTTAAATTATTGAGTTTTGGTATTCACTGAACATTTGAATATAACATACCCTAGATTTGATAGAAAAACTATAACAACGTATTTTGAATTATTCAACTTTGTCGCCCTCTAGCAGCTGTTTCAACCGTATAATAATAGATGTAACTTTCTTGTGTGGTCGGTGGATCAGCGATCTAAGGCACAGGCCGTTCGAAACTCCAGCATAGCGATAGTCGGTTCGAGTCCGATGTAGGTTCGAGAATTTTTCTTAACAACTTTATATCGGATCGATAGGCTACCGCATGCCTTGTTGAAAAGCAAGTGTATGGTGAGTTGTCTAGATGCCAATCTCGTCTAGTGCTAGCTTGGAGTGCACACCGACCACCCGAGGTGGTGCTGTGGGTTTTCCGGGTTTTCTCCGGGTTTTCCTATAGCTGAAAAGTGAATACATCACCTGAAACATCAGTAACTCGCCCCGGAGCGCCACGGCAAATAATAATAATAGCCGTCCTCTACCCGCACAGGCTATGCCTTTGGGTACACTCAACGAGTGTTTATGAGGAAGCATTATTATTATTATTATTATTATTATTATTATTGTAACTCACGTACATGCCCTCATTTATGCTGTGGTACTTGGGATATTCTAAGCATGAAGAGTGATTGAATTATCTATCCATCAACGCATTTTTAGTAAATAAGCACGAGCTGATACCCCACATAGTTCGAGTAATAAACTTATTTTCATATATCTATATGGAAAAAATGTATAGTAATAGATATGCTTTTTTTCACAAAAAAGTCGAGAAAATAACCATCTTGTTACTAAAGTTTATGCATATGAGTTCACATCAAAACCCTGTCCATTTTCAGAATTAATTCAAACATTTTCACTATCATCAAGTTTCACATTTATCTTGGACGGATAACTTCAGTTTTTGTAATTATCAGCAGTATGCTTAAAAAACTCTGTTAACGGGTGACCAGCATTCTGTTTCAAATCGTGTTATTAACTAACAGACTAATTAATTGTTACTGATTTGAGTGTTTTCATTCAAAACTTTATTTATTATGTCCTCCACTTCACTACTTGTAATGAGTTGAAATAATGAGTTTTGGTGTACACTGTATACAATTGAGTATTACTGATATTAGATTTGATAAGATTTCTGCATTGAAAATGAATTGTAATAAAATAAATCATGATTTTTTATGGAAGACACCATAACAATGCATTTTGGATTATTCAACTTTGCTGCCCTCTAGCAGCTGTTCCAATCATACGATCCTCTTATAACTTCTCAACATTGATTAAGGCCTTGAACCATATAAAAATTATCAAAATTTGCTGAAAGCCATTCTCATATATAGGGTTTTGTGCCCTGTCCTTTTGTTTAGAAACCTCTCAGTCTGGTTTAATAGAGTTTTCAATAGGTAATGTGTACATAAACTCAGGAATTCATCTCTAACTCCTTGATCATGTTCAATACATTATTTTTGGAAGGATTTGGAGGGTTTTGAAAACTTACCGTCATGTATTCATACCAAACAGGTATGATTTCCATCGTTATTACGGTTCATTTTATTAATAAAGCATTTGCCTTGCTGATTGGATTGAACAGGTATATAACCTTAGATTTCTTTTGAATAATTAATATGTACCTAGAAATTTATTTGGGAGCACCCGACCATAAAAACCAACTCACGTTTGAGTTGTTTTTCTTTGCTACTAAGGGTGGCATAGGAAGCAGTTTTGCCAAGTATTATATTTTCGCCAGATATATCCTTTCTTACTGATTGGGATATTCCCCTTTCTGGTAACAGTTTACCGTTCACCCGGATTCTTGGTTTGGCTCCTTCATATACAATTGCAGCATCTGGATAAAGTAACCAAACTTCCTTAGGGTATACCACAGGCTATTCTGACATACTCTATCGAATGCATGATCCAAATCGAGTGATATGATAGTACGTCTTCCATTGTCATGTGTGGATCTACCCACTGTCTTCCTCAACATTACAAGGGCTTCAAATATGTTGCTATTCGAAACAGCGATTAGACGTTCCAATAATTTTTTCGCAGAATATAGCCAATCTTCCATACACACATTTCATGAATGATTTGTAATCGTAGTTCAGCTAATATATTGGTCTAAAGTGTTCTGGCCTGTTCGAATGTTTTTGTTTTGAAATGAATATAATCAGACCATCTTCGAAATCATCTTAGATTATTAGTTTATTGCTGATTTCATTCATCATTGTAATCATCTCTGAAGTCAATCCCAAAATTACTTGTAGCATGGAAGTCCTTCAAGCCCATCAAGCCTAGGTGTTTTCCCTTCATCAGATGAGAATAAGATATTTTCCAATTCTCCATCTGTGTATGCCCTACTGATTTCATTTTCTTCCTCTACGCTCATCGTTTTTATATTTTTGTATTTATAAGTTTCAGATTATAATCAAAAGTTGCACTCCGCTTCATTCTTTTGACCAAATCATTTTCCAACGAATCATTCAAAACTTTCTTCTGCTTCATTCGGATTGGTAAACTTTTCATTTTGGATTTAATAGCAGAAATATGACTGTTTTTAGAGTTTTCCTGTTCTTTGATGTATCGGAATGTGCTCATCATTTCATCACGAATATGTTTCGTTTTGGATCTGATCATTACACCCTCAATATATCTTTGCTGAGCTACTTAAATCTGTGTTGATCTTCTTCATGTTTTTAAATGTTTCTGGCTTTTGCGGATCATGTGCATAAATTCGGTTTTGATGAGACATGTAATATTCTATTGTTTGTCTATGTCTACGACATAAGATTGAGGATTGCCATTTCAAGTTTATTATCTAGGGTTTGGCAAATTTGCACTAAGAAAGAGTTGACTCATTAGGATGGATCGCACAGGACCCAATTTCATCATTCAAACTAGCTGATACATATATTCTATCAAATCTTGTTGCTCCACCCCGATAAAAGTGGGCATAGCCTTATTCATTTTGGTGTTTGACAAGACATGTGCCAACTAGTTTGAATCCATTCATGATATAGTCATGATATAGTCAGTACTGTCACTTTCTCTGATAATGCAGTTGAAGTCACCGCCAATATAATAGACGACTTGGTACCCTCGAATAAAATTGCCAAATCTGTACTGAAAAATAATTCTCGTTCAGATCTTTTGTTTGTGCCGGAAGGTACGTAAATATTTATTATTTTAATTTTTCAATACTGATAGCAATGGGAACATCATGATATTCTGTTCTGTCAGATATATTTTCACTGAGATTGCAGTACCTCTATTATTTTGAGTAACGTTAATATATGCATTAAAGTCACCAATTTCAACAAAACTTTGGTTGTAGAGAACGCATCCAAGATCTCAGTAATCTTAGTTTGTTGTTGTTATGAAATTGGCACATATTCATGGTTCCAACTGCGTGACAGAAGTGTTCAGGAAGTGACATTACTTTGTAAGGGCCGATTTTTCAATGTACTTTAACTTCGAGCTAAATTTAACTAATGGCTAGAATGTGAGTCGATTCCTTCATTTAGCAAATGTCATATTCATTCTAACCACGAGTCAAATTTAACCGGGAGTTAAAGTACGCTAACACGACATTGATAAACTGGCCCTAAATGGAACAAAAATGTAAAGAAAATTATATAATAGTATCCTACTGAAAGGTGTCTATATCAGATTCAGGACTTTCCAAATAAGAGTCACACCTGAGACCCAGTGGATCTGCCTAAAGTTGATGATTCCTTCATCCCTTGAATTTCGGCTTCTTTGTTTTTTTATGTGTTCTTTACCGATATAAATTTTTTTGTCTTCTGTACCATTGGGTTCTGGTTATGACGATGGTTGCTATTGTGTTCTACGTCGGCATCGTTGATCTCTTGAGAAACCGGAGTTTCTTGTACAAATATGTCCTGCGTCAATGGCTGATTGTTGGCATTTTTTCCTATAGGTGGTCTTCATTTCTACAGAATTAGCATGTTCGTTTTTGCCCTGCGTATGTAACCAAAGTTATTCTGCTGTAAATCGCTACATATGACGAAATTGATTGGGTATGGAATATTCTTTTCCAATAGATCATTCTGTTTGTTGACTTTTTATCTATAATTGGACAAAGCTGTTACAACTCCTTCATTCCTCATGTGCACTGAAGTATGGTGAACGCGAACTGTTGTTATAGCGTTTTCATATCTCATTAGTTCTATTGCTGAAACTTCTCCATCTCTCCAACAAGCTACTAACTGTACCTACACGAAAATGCAGAATCCTATGAAAAAAAACAAAAATTTCGCGTTATTTCAAAAAATTATTATTAAAGATGTGAGAACGATCTAGAAACGAATATTAATCGACGAAAAATGAGAACTTAACAAGCAAAGTCGGACCAACTGAAATAAATACAGTAAACATTGATGACACCGAATAAGTCATCCTTGCCACATCGTCTTTGGAAATTCTATTGTTGTAGATAAATCGTCAGTCAGAATCGATTCTAGACCAGAAGCAATTTGATTTATAATAGATAATGGATGTTATCCTCTGCAAATCATTATATTTTATTTTTTTAAAAGATATTATCAGTCACAATGAACTGATAAATTCTAACGTAGGAATCAATGTTAAACCTCTTCTATATAAATACAGTGCCTTCTAATTAAAAGAAACAACTACATTTATATCCGTTAATGTTATGTTTTCAAAAAAATCATGAAGCTATCGCTTGAATGCAAATGTTGGTACACTTTTGACGTCATGAACCTCAAATAACAACAGTTCCGACAGTGATCGAGTCAAAAATTCTTTTTGGTTCAATGGAGAATTGGAAGACCTCGATGAGGTACTACTCGACTTTACTTTCCGATTGAGAATTATGAGTTGAAGTTGATGGGATTAAGCGGTTACTGCAACAAAGCGTATTTTGATGTTCAACTGTATCCCTTCGATACTCCAACGCGTGCAGGAATACACTCTGGATGTAGGATGTTTTCGCTGAACAACAACGTTGCCGTGGACTACCCGGCCCCAATGCCAACGACGGTTCGCCATGGCTGTTGTCGGAGCGCCTTCGTAGAGTGCACAACGGCATACCGACGGTGGGGAACTGCCACAGGCAGGTGATGACCAAACAAAGAAAAGCGGAACTGTTTGGTGAATATTTCCAGAGTACGTTCCAAGCGAGCGCAGATGCCTTCCAAGAACACAGGAAAATTATTAGGGGAGGTATGCTGATCAGAGAAACACCTAAGGTTGAACTGGACAGCGAAACCTTCTCGAAGTTGATAATCAACTTTGTGGAGGTTCAAGAAATCATCAAAAGACTCCCCAGGAACGAGGCAGCAGGCGCGGACTGGATAGACGCCGTTCTACTGAGGATCCTCCCAATGTAGTTTCTTGTACAGGTAATCTACATCATTGCTAGTATAATACAATATCAGTAATATCCAAAGTGCCTGAAGCATGCGGAGATGATCCCTATACTCAAACCGGGGAGTCGGCTCGAGAATCGCGAGCTACCGCTCAATCTCGCTGCTTAGTACGGTCGCCAAGGTTGTGGACAGGATTCTATTGAAGAGGTTCAGTGCCCTCAAAGAGCTGGAACTTATCCCAGCGGAGCAGTTCGGATTCAGGGGGGGTCATTCAACGACCTCCCAGGTTGCACGGATTGCCCATGGAGTGAAGGAAGGCTTCAATCGGGGGCGTAACACGGTAATGATCCTGCTGGATATCCAGAAGTGTTCGACACTGTCTAGGTCGAAGGCCTCGTTATGAAGATGCTACGGGCAGGCATGCCTAGCCATATGGAAATATTGATTCATACCTGATCGACAGGACGTTCAAGGTTAGGGTATATGGAACCAGCTCCACAGGAAGGAAAGCCGACGCAGGAGTGCCTCAGGGCTTGAACCTGTCACCACTCTTGTACTGGCTATATACGCATGATTTTCCAATGCATGAAAACATTCAAACGGCAATTTATGCTGACGACATGGCAATTTATGCACAGGAAACCGTGACGAGCGACGCCGTGCAGGTAAAGAGGTACTTGCAGAGTAAAGTCGTGCCGGATAAGGCATTGAACAAAATAGTGATAAACTTGGCGGAAACTGATGTCATGAACTTCACCAAGAAAGGAAGCATGAAAACGTTAAATATTCGGGTAGATTCAGGGCTCTGGCCGCCGAGATTAGTCAGGCCGAGTCTATGCGGTACCTGGAAGTACAGTTGAACAGAGGATTAACCTTTGGTAGACATGTCTGCTTCGCGTTACAATGTGCCGGGGCGGCGATTTAACGAACATATCAGCTAAAAGCAAAAAACTCCAAGTTGGCAATGGAGACCAAAGTGTTAATGTACAAGCAGGTCATCAGGCCAGCAATGACGTATGTATGCCCAGTGTTCTGCAGCGTTTCCAGATCAACAATTTTGCGCTTGGAAACGATGCAGACAAAATACTCCGTATCGCCACAAACAGTGACAGGTACATTCGGCTAGACACACTGAGGGAGCTGGCCGATATTCCAAAAATTGAAGAATTAATCAGACAACAGTCTGATAAATTTTACAGACACTTTGTCCTTGGAAGTGGGTTGACCAGTGATATGACGACAATCACAGCCCATGATATCATACATCTGAAACATGGTGTTGAGAATACTTTTAGTTCGAATATAATAATTTGACGAGACCAATTTGCAGTATTTTTGATAACGTATATTTGATGAACTATATATCGGTATACTCAAATTCCTATAAAAGATAATTATTATGAGCAATCAACAATAATAATGGTTAATATTTAACTTACGATTACCCCTTTATATTCAAACTAACTCTCAAGTAAGAATTCCGAAATTTTCTTTAAATGTTTTGAGTTGACGTTTTTTTGACAATTAATGTTTTTTTCTTGTCTGATCTAATTTGTTACAATACTGGGTGATCAAACCTCAGTAAGTAGTTTTTTCGGAATTCTTACTTGATATAAACAATAATAATAATGAAGAAAATATTTCAGAACTAAATAAATTCAATTATTGATTAGTATCTTTAACACTCCCGCCCGGTACAGCGCTATCAGGATGATTCGGTGTACCATTCACAGGTTTTTCCACTGAAAGTAACGCAAGCTTGGCCACTAGTCTTTCGAGGATACCAGTAAAGGTCTGTACTTTTGCTCTTCGCACTTGACCATCTCGTGCTTTTGTAACTTCAATTACTCTTCCTTTCGGCCAGTTGCAGCAAGGAAGATCTTTATCGCAAATGATTACTATTTCGCCTTTTTCCAACGGACGAACTTGTTTATGCCATTTTGAGCGTAACAACAGTTCAGCAATATATTCTCCAACAAAACTTCGCCAGCATTTATTAGCGAACTGTTCTCGGTAGAGATACCCAAATTTTAGAACCTTCGCGTCAATATCAATCGGACCCATAGGTTTATCACCGTTGGAAGAACCAAGTAAGAAGTGGTTCGGAGTTAACGCCTCGGATTCATCCGAATCTAGTGAAAGATAGGTCAACGGTCTAGAGTTGACCATATTTTCCGCAGCAATCAAACAACTTCGAAGTACTGGATCGGTAGGAGTTCTTGATGGTAGAGCGTTGTACAGTGCAATTTTAATGGCTTTAACCAGTCGCTCCCAGGCGCCTCCCATGTGAGGTGACAAAGGTGGATTGAAATGAAATGAAAGTTCAGGACTTACAAATGAAGCAGCTATTACTCGACCATTTAGTTTATGTAGTTCTTCACGAAGAACACGTTCGGTTCCTACGAAATTAGTTCCACGATCGCAATAAATATGCCTTGGTTTGCCTCTTCTGTTCATAAAATTTGTGAAGCAGAGAATGCAATCATCTAAATCTAATTTATGTGCCATTTCAAGGTGTACAGCTCTTGTAGTTAGGCAGGTAAATAATGCACCCCATCGTTTTTCGACCCTTCTACCAACCATTACATTTATCGGACCAAAGTACTCAACACCAGTGTGGGTAAACGGAGCTGTAAATGTAGCTAGTCGACATTCAGGAAGCGGCGACATCTCCGGTATATTTGGGGTTGCGTATTTGATTTTACAAGCTTGACAATTTTTCCTGACCTTGTTCAAAGTTCTTCGTAATTTCGGAATGTAGTACTTTTGTCTAATCTCATTGACAACGCTTTCATGATTGCAGTGTTGGAAGGATATGTGATAATTCTCAATAATCAGTAGAGTAAAGTGATTCTCGCGGGGTAAAATAATTGGTCGTTTGGTATCGGTTTTGATAAATTTAGCAGCATCTGATCTTCCTCGAATACGAAGTATTCCATCATCATCTAGGTATGGAGATAACTTGAAAATATCGCTTTTAGGATTCACTGTAGACTGCAACTCTGTAGTGGACGATTCTCTTAACCTCTTGATTTCTTCTGGGTAGAACTTTCTCTGGACCATTCGAATTAATGAATTCTTGGCAAGTCTAGGATCTTCTGAAGTTAGTATACCCATAGATGTTCTGTGATATCTGGTGTTTCTCCTAGTTATCGCTATGAATTTTTGTACACAACCCATTGTACGTAGTAATTTAGTGTAACTACTGAAATTTTCTATTTTCAAAACAGGCTGGTAGGTTTCATGGTAGTTTATGGTTTCTTCTGGTGATTGTGTTACACTTAACTCTTCTGAAGGCCAAAGTTGCTCCTCTTCATACAGAAACTCGGGTCCTTTGAACCATCTATCTGTAATTTTCAATGATGGTTGCTTAGACCATTTCGTGGCTTCATCAGCAACATTGAATCTGGTGGGAACATATCGCCAAGTGAAAGTCATAGAGTTATCTTGTATTTCTGCCACTCTGTAGGCTACAAATTTGCATAACTTTCTGGGATCCTCTGAACGTAACCAGCTTAAAACAATTTTGGAGTCTGACCAATGAATAATTTTATGAATTGTAATTGACAAATATTCCTGAATCTTTTTTGCAAATCTAGCTCCCATCAAAGCGCTATCAAGTTCTAGACGAGGCATGGTTTGAAGCTTAATATGTGCCACGTGTGTTTTTGCGCCGATAAGAGCACATTCTATAGTGTTGTCTTCATCGCAGATCCTCAGATAAGCAGCTACTGCACTGGCTTTTTCACTGGCATCTACAAATATATGGAGCTGCACGTTGTTGTATCCCGATTTCGGCAAATTTCCCAAATAACATCTTGAAATAGAAAGTTTCTCTATATCTGGCAGATGTTTCAGCCATAAGAACCATTTTTCAGTTTATTCATCTGTTATTTGTTCATCCCAATCAACCTTACTACTCCATATGTCTTGAAGTAGAATTTTCAAATAAATCAAATAATTTGATATTAGCCCTAACGGATCATATATAGACATTAAAATTCGTAATATTTCCCGTTTGGTGGGCCTCTTTTTTCCTTCTAGGACTGCTTTATTGCCCTTGTTATATTGTAAGGAATAAATTAGACAATCAGTTGTCAAATTCCACCACATACCAAGAACTTTCTCAGCGTTTTCTTCGGAACCTATACTCATGTTGATTTCTACAGGATTTTGATTAGAGTTGTTCATTGCTTGCATAAGGTTATGTGAATTTGAACGCCAGTTCCTTATTTCGAAATTTGCCTTCGAGTGGATGAGCTCAACTTGTTTTTCAATAGCGATGGCTTCTTGTTCACTATCTGCACAATCTAACAGGTCATCAACGTAGTGGTTTCTAATTATTGATTCAACAGCTCTTGGATATTGCGATGAGAATTTTTTAGCATTTGTATTCTTCACATATTGTGCACAACTTGGCGAGCATGTTGTTCCAATGTCATGACTGTCACAACATACGTGTTCACGGGATTATCAGAATTTCCATTGCGCCAATAAAAACGTTGTGCGTGTTGATCCTCATCCTAAATTCCAACCCTAAGAAACATTTCTTTAATATCAGCACTGAATCCTACTTTTCTTTCTCGAAACCGTAGAAGTATACCAAGTAGAGAAGTAAGCTGATCATCACCCTTCAAAAGCACGGAGAAATTCTTTGTACTGTAGCTGCAGCATCCCAAACGATTCTGAATTTTCCAGGTTTGTTTGGATTAAAAACGGGAAATATGGGAAGGTACCAAACTCTTGCGTGTTGTTGAGAAATTTCTTCGATACTGAGTTCTCTAACGTATCCTTTTCCGTTGTAATCTTGTATTTGTGAATTCATTTTTACACCTAATTCTGGATTGTGTCTCATGCGTTTCTCAATACATTCTAATCTCTGGACGGCCATGTTACGACTATTAGGTACCGTCAGGTTATCGTATTTCCAAATCAGGCCAATTTTATAACGATTGCCTTCCTGAATTATCGTTGATTGCATTAAATGATCTGCTCTCTTGAGTTCTTTCGACGAAATATCTTTTGGTGCTTTGATAAGTAATATTTCTTCATTGCCTCGTGAAGCTCCTGATTACTCATTGTAGAAACAGCACATTCACACATGTGATAATAGGTTGGTTCATATTTTTGGTGACTTGGTGGTAAAAGTGCAAATACCGTCCATCCTAATCTACATTTTGCAGCGATTGGTTGACCTTCATCTCCTTCGTAGCGGTAAGGCTAAATCCTAGTTGTCTAACCCGATAAGTATTCTGGGAGGCTGAGAGAGTTTACTGTACGTGCTGGACAATAATTGAACAGTTTGGCATCTTGAAAGTCACCAGATTGAGACATGAACACGTCGTGACTTACTTTCAAAACTTTGTTGATCGCCGGTCCATTTTAAGCAAAGTGGTTCATAATCTCCTTCTAAACCTAGTTCCTCTGCAAGACTTTCATCCACCATAGTTATTGATGAACCTTCATCTAAAAATGCATAGGTTTCAACCTCTTTGTCTTTGTTCCTTAGTTTAACTGGTAATATCCGGAAACGGATGCCCATTGGAGGAGATTGATGATATACATTAACTTCAGGCTGGGTGGATTTACTCGTTGATGGGGTTTGCGTATCTGGTAATGGTTGAACATCTTTGTGAAGGAGTGGATGATGTTTTCGTTGACATTGATTCTTCTCACATTTCACTGGATATCTGCATGGGTATCTATGCCTCTTCAGACATAATCTGCAAAGTTTCAAATCTTTGACGATTTTCCATTTATCTGATATGGGATACTGACGGAAAACTTTGCAATCTGCCACAACTTTACAAATACCGCTACATAACTTGCACTTGAATTGTTGTTGCTCGTCTAACGCCTGCAAATTGGTATCAGTTTTGGGATTATGAACGTTGAGACGTTCATTTTGACGGTATTGCTTATTTCGCTCTGAAATGGTCAATGTTGGTAGGGCAGTGCACATATTTGTAGCTATATTAAACATCCATTCCGCGAAATCTGACAAGCCATTGCAAATCTTTAGAGAAGCGCGATAAATAGCCCAGTTCACTTACATCTGTGATGGCAGCTTATCTACCAGTTCATGCATTAACATTGAGTTATTTAAGTATTCCGTCAGCTTGGCAGCTTGTAAAGAAACACATAGATTTTTCACAGATAATGCAAACTCTACCAAAGTTTCTAATTCATCAGCTTTAGGAGATGGTTGGCGACGAATACTATTGATGTGCGATTCTAGAATTTGTTCTGGTCTACCAAACAACATTTTCAGAGTGGATATTATTTGAGGTACACATTCAGGTACTGTGAGTATGCTAGAAACTACAGTTTTGGCAGTACCCTTGAGACTTTTTTGCAACCTCAACAAATTTTCATAATTTTCAAATCCACAGAGTCGTGTCGAACTTTCATAACTAATGATAAATAATGGCCATTCATAAGGATTTCCATTGAAGTTAGGAAGTTCATTTGGAGTGGATCGTCGTGCAGCACATTGTTGTGGGGTCAAGGAAAATGTTTCTAATAAATCGAATGTTGGTGCTGTATTGGCTGCTGGAACCGGTATTCGATTTTCCTGTTTCCGCGGAAATTCTGTTTCTGATCGAAGAATTTTGCGGCTTTCTTCGATATTCACGGGTGAATGAATGTCATTGATTCTGTCAACGTTCTTTTCGATTTGCAATGAAAGTAATTGATTAACAGATGGATCATTTTCTTCTATTTCATCATTATCTAAATGTTGACTGTCATCCGAATCTTCCTCAAGAAGTCTTCGTGACTGTTCAGTTAATTCTCTTTCTTCTCTTAGTAGTTCCCTTTCTTCTTGAAGTAGTTGTAATTTAAAATTGCGTTTGCTGCTTGTTGATGAACAACTTATTTTACTTTTTATACTTCGTGAAGGAATTATTTTTGATTTCGACGTAGTTGCGAATGAAATACTTTGTTGGTTCAAGGATTGGCGTGAATTTACACAAGGCGGACAGGCCCAATTCTCATCTGAAGCTACTTCTTCTGTCACTTGAACACATTCAAAACAATACCATCTCAAACATTTTGTGCATTCAACCATCCTTTCGTCACGATATGGTCTGCTGCATATAAGACAGTGGTCTCGCTTGGTTCTTCCATTTGTTGATGGACCCATTATTAGACCAAGTCGAATTTGAGCTTTGTTGAGAATACTTTTAGTTCGAATATAATAATTTGAAGAGACCAATTTGCAGTATATTTGATAACGTATATTTGATGAACTATATATCGGTATACTCAAATTCCTATAAAAGATAATTATTATGAGCAATCAACAATAATAATGGTTAATATTTAACTTACGATTGCCCCTTTATATTCAAACTAACTCTCAAGTAAGAATTCCGAAATTTTCTTTAAATGTTTTGAGTTGACGTTTTTTTGACAATTAATGTTTTTTTCCTGTCTGATTTAATTTGTTACAATACTGCGTGATCAAACCTCAGTAAGTAGTTTTTTCGGAATTCTTACTTGATATAAACAATAATAATAATGAAGAAAATATTTCAGAACTAAATAAATTTAATTATTGATTAGTATCTTTAACACATGGGCTTATCTACCAGACGTTGGATATTTTTCACGAAAATCCAGAAAAGAGGCAAACTCATTTTAGAATTTTTTCTCGTTGCTTTTCCGGGAAATAAAGGAAAACTCGACAATAGATGCCCCAGAAAGCCTGATGTCTTACACATACATCTTCAAGTCCCCCTACATAATACGGAGGTGGCAGGGAAGTGAACCCAAACAGAGACGTGCACTCACACCGTCTGAGGGATACCTCAGAAGGACAGAACTAAAAACTCAAAACCCGCACATATGAACCCAATATTACAACATCCTAACCCCTGCGGCTTAGGGATGGTTTTGATGTTGATTTAATTTATTTCAAAGTTTCGTGATTTGTATATATTTTATTGTAAATTTAATATTGATAAACTTTATTTTGTTTTTGGTGTCCCTTCGGATATATCAATGCAAACTTATGAGGACTTATTTTGTTAGGATTATGCCAAAGAAATCAACGTGTTGGATAGAAAATTGGAAAGACTTTTAGATGAACAGTTACAAGACTCTACCTACTCTTTGTAAATATGGTGAAATCGGTTAGGGTAGGTGGTTGAAGATGTTTGACGTCGTGATGTATCTCCTTAAATATACAAACTGACGTGTTTCAGGATTTTTTTGGAAGCAAAACACTAACGAGTATAAAGGGTATATACAAACTATAGTAATACTTATAATACATCGTGGGGAAGAAGAAATGGTCTCAAATAAATCTCGGCCAATGATGTTTCCTCTTGGAAAGTAAGCGCTTCCATGGAAAAGTGCTCGACGAAATCTTTCAAATTAGAAAACTCCGGCACATCCGAGTTGGAGTCTGCAGTTAAACAAATCTTTCCATTCGGCGATCTTTCGATTCCAAAGTTATAAAATTTGTCGTTTTGCTTCGCGCTCAGTACCAGAAAATGTTTCTCGCTCGGCCTGAAAAGGAAAGCGCCATCTCCATAAGGTCGCAGTAGTTGTTTGGCTCCTTTTCTGTCAGTGTCCCGATAATATGGTTCATTGCTAATTTGAACTGTAACAGAAAATCAACAAGATTCATTCAATTACTGGATGTGACTATCGAAGTAAAAAAATCAGTTACAAAGATTTGCTTGAAATTGACAAAAAGGGTTGACGAAGAAAATTGCTTCATTTCTTAATAAAATCCCCCCTCCTCACTCTGAACGAAATCTTGTAGCTACGCTTATCCAGAAGATGGTCACTTGGTGACTGAAACATATTACAAGGTATTTAAAGCAATGGGCTGGTAATGGGATAAAAGTCCAGTTTATTCAGGTGCAGAAGAAATCGTCTGTGGTCGAATTTCTGCTAAAACCAAATATGGCAAACGACATGACATTTTCACAATTTTTGCCCTATCCTACAACTTGGTTTGAGTATCCTTGATTTGGTCTTGTTTATTCAGTTTATACAATTCAGAAGATTTTGTGTTAATGAAAGTACCTAGGTTGAGCTTTTTGGAATTATTTTTTGGGTATTGAAATATCGAATCTTGTTCTAGGTGTAATAGTCACAGTCAGCTATGGTGAGCCAGTGATCGTTGATGAAATATATTGATAAGAGCACAAGTTACTTATTTCGTATAACAGTTAAATCAGTGATATTTCTAACTCATTTAAAGACAATTAAACTCAAATCTGCTTTTACTGTCTCGACAGACCTTTCCGTGAACCTACTACTCTGTACTATTAGCTAGGATAAAAGTGATAAATTCGTTTGATTTATAGACGCCTCTCCATATGATACAATCTCATTAGGCTATTGTGCAAAATATTTCTTTCAGTTGAGAAACCGTTTCTTCAGTATCATTTACTGTTTCTTCAGTATCACTTACCCAAATAGCCACTAATTGGCTAAGTACAAGAAGTATACGCTCTGAGAAGTCCCTCAATACCCCCTAGAGCATAAGGCGACACAGGTGTCTCGTCTATACTGTACGAGTGTCGGAGAGAGCAGTGGAATGAACGTAATACTGCATTATGCCTAGGGATATATGCTGAGATCACCTTTGCTGGACATATTGAAGTTGCCGTAAATGAGCGTGACCAAGAGACCAGAAATTAGTTATGTTAGATGTGCTGCTCACATGTGCCGCTGCGACTGACTTATTGTAAGTCGCAACTCAATTGACCTTATTGGTTTAGGGCCATGTTGGATGCGACCCCATGGATGTCAACTTAGTGAACATAAAATTTATGTGGAATTTCAGTCTCAACTAGAAAAGGAACTAGAAATGGTAAATGAAATTTTCTAAATATGTAATAGAAATCTATGTTTATTGCTTATTTTAGTCATTTCTGCTGTTTTCAGATATTTATTTCTTCGAGATACAAAACACGAAAACAAAGTAAGTCAAGTCTGCTCATTGACTTTTTGAAATACCAATGTACCTTTTTAGTTAATCGAAGGGACCTTGGACAAAGAATCCTGTATATAAGTTCAAATGATGACAGCTTTCCAAATGGTCTACAGGTGCATATTAAAAAAATGAATCACCTCGCAAATAACGCTTCAAGTACAGAGTACTCATTGAATTTGGGTGGAGTGTGTGCTGCGGAGAATTGAATTGAAGCAATGTCATTCTTCAGATTTGTACAGTCACTACCCAACTTTTTTTGCCGTCAACTCATCGCTGGGCAATTATGCTCAATCATCCTGAAAACGGTGATGAATGTAAGCAATACTCATTATTAGTTCGGTAAAGAGTATCTAACACAAGATGGTGTGCAAAAGACTATGAGGCTGAGGCTTTGTCAAAAGTTTTCAACAGTTTCCAGAAAGCTTGCTATCTATTGATATGTATTGAAAACTATTAACTTTCAAGATGTTTCAAACTATTTCATATCTGAAGAAGTAAGAAGAGTTAATATTCAAACAAATCGTACTTTACAAAATAATTTAATAAAAAATAACGCATATTATCCATTTGTTTAAATTATTTTCACTGAATAGGGAACCTTTTCATAGAGGACTTGGGGCTTTTTTCAAATACTTATATCTGCAACAATCAAATGACGAATATAGTGAGAAATTCAAAAAGATCGAAGTAAAAGGCACCTTCTAGGGTTCTTTCAGAAGATATGAAGGTTTATTCTATTCTTGTTCTTGGATTGTGAAGTTCACAAAGAGGAGATGAAATTTATGAGTTTTCTCATTTTTTATTCTAGTATGATGGTGCCGTTTTCTACAGAGCATTTTATTCCACAGCTTTGTTTTTTATTCGTGGTTTCTTATTGCAAACGGATTTTATAAGTTAAACCACAAATCATGAAAAAAATAAACGGTTAATAGGAATTATCCACCATCGAATATCTTATAGTGAATTTGAATTAAAATTGGATACATCACAAACTTTATTACCATCATGGAATTTGAAATTCCCGCCTTCAATTATTTTCTTCACGTAGTTGGCAACTATAGGGTCGCATCCAACAGGGCCCCAAACTAATAAGGTCAATTTATTAGAAAAACGCTATCATTCGTGAATTGGGACAGGCTTAGTGACCGAATCCAATCCCCAAAAGGCATGCATGCGTGGTTGTTACTCATAAAACATTTGAAATGGAGTGATGAACCTACAAAATTGTGCTAGGAAGTAATTAATGTGGACTAGACTGCTCTAAATGGTTGAATTACCATACATTTTCGTATAGTATTTAGAAAATATTCACATTTGATGAAATAGTCATAAATTATAAATAGATTGCTAACAACGAGAACGTCTGCGAATAAGTCATTAACATGACATCATTTTCCTATGAGTGGACAAGAAGCGGAATTAAGTTCGTACTGCTGCACCTTCGCTGTCACTTTCGTTTGAGGAAATATGCTAACAATTTTCTTTATCCGGTAGCTTATAGACAAAGGTTGAAACGATGCATATTGGTATATCTGAAATCAGAATCCCCAAATGGAAATACAGAAGAAATACAGCTGTATCATAATATTTGGGTAATTTACGGGATTTTTTTAAGCCAATCAAGGATGAATTATCGATATGAAACTTCTTCAAGCACTGTTTGAAACTTTGACTACATGGAAATAATTGTTGTTACCATAATATTCGGTGGTTTTGCCAAACGAAAGTGTGGGCCACAGCTCTACCAATCAAGAAAAGATATATAAAAAAGTCCACGGAAGCCGACAGGGTGCTCCAAAGGAGAACAATTGAGCCACTGCAGTAGCACAGCACCACCATAGTGAAACGGGTAGTGTTTTCTCCGGTAGTAACATGGACACTCAAGTATGAGACCCACCTGTTATACATAGAAGGTTAGATAAATGTGAGGAAAGGGGTCCAAACGGGGTAAGTGTGATTCACTCCTAGGATGGTAGGACCACCACCAGTGATGGTAGGGAGTTAGTAGTTAGAGTCGAGGATAGGCAAGGGGTTGGACAACTTAAAGCTTTAACAGACATGTTATCCGTCGGGTTGAGTGGTAGGGTACACTGTACAGGGTGTACGGGGATTGAATAGTGTAGAGTTGCCGGCGTGTGTTGAATATCTATATGAGGTAAGGAAGGTCGTTGAACCCGCGGCGGGCGTTACACGCATAGGGAAGGCCGATGAGGCTGAAACGCTGTTTAGCAAAAAATGAATGAAAACTGTAGAAGTCGCGAAGTCGTCGACGGGCGCTGAGCGAGCGCAACAGTTCAGAGAAGATCTTGGCGTCGAATAAAGAGGCCACACCCAGGGTGGGCCAAACTGAGTCGCGCAATGCTAGGGAAGCCCGTGAACGAAAGAAACAAGGGGGCGACTTCCTTGTCAGGGCGAAGCAAAGTAGTCGACCTATGCGGAGGAGCAGATCTAATCGGAAACTGGAATACCAGAGTAGTAATTCTGATATTCCCGAGTTGAAGACGTGCCTTATGGGCACGCACAAGAAAGGCTAACCACAAAACTGGGTTGGGATAAGCAAAACCAAAGGCCCGAGTCCATTGGATGGATAGGCCAATGAGAAAGGTCAAGGAATCGAATGAGGGCAACGAAGGTGAGATTCGGGACCTACGCGCGATCCTGAAGGCAGCAACGAGCTGCCGATCTCCCAACGGGGGGTCGGAGAGTAATGGATGTAAGATCTGGGATCCACAGACGACCCTGAAGGTGAATGAATCAAAGTGAGTTGAGGGAAATGCCAGTCCACCGAGGGCGGGTAACGGATGCGAGGTCTGGGATCCGAGACGACTCGGATGGAAATTATATCAGGTTCCATTGAAGATCATACGAGGGCTGGCTGGTCGAAGTCAGACCTGTGAAGACGAACATAGAGTCCAAGTAGGTGGGCAAGAGGTTGGAGCCAAACAGGATTGTGGTCTATCGAACAGTTGTGGGGGCACTGCGTTGATCAAGTTTTCAAGGACGGATTTCTTAGGGCAGAAGTCAATTGAGTACATGGTTCCTGTATCGCCGGGAGGATGGCGTTTCCAATAGTAGTTGGGTCGAGGGCCACCAGAGGGATTTGCCACGCATTGAGTAGGGATTCCTAGGTGAACGACGAAGGGCTTTGGTGGGTAGTGGAAGTTCGCTGAACCTTCTTCGGCGTAGTTTGTTGTCAGACACCTGGCAGGTCGATGATTATCTTCGATGTCTTGGGCCCTATCAAGAACCGGCGTGAGGTAATCGGTCCGTACTAGTTGCCGTCGACACGGTCTCGAAATGGTTGGAGACGAAGGCGACTGAAGCAGGAACAGATAACGAGGTTGATCGCTTTCAAAGAGAAACTTTCGCCCACTGGGGAAGCCACGAGGATTTTATTTCAGATAATGGATGTGCTTTTCGAAGCAATAGGTTTCAGAAATTCTGCCATAGAAAGGACCGGTGTACCATCAGCAGACAAACTCTGTGGAACGCCGATTGCTAGAGTTCAGAAAGTGTATGAGGGTCAAACTTATAGAAGTTGCATTAGAAAAACAGTGGGAGAAAGGTTTTGCTGCTACTACATATGGTTTGTGGAATAGGAAAAACTTGGCGATGGTAGGGATGCCGGCCGAGTGCTTCTCCAGACCTGGAGATTATGTAACGTTTACAAATGAATCATATAGTCTGAGATCCCCGTATAAAACCACCTTCGCCGAGCTGGTTAATGGATGAATAGTATTTTATATCGAATCAAATAAGTAAATAAATATATTGCAAATGGGTTGTCCAAAAAATTCCAGTCCAGTAGATGAATAATTACCAATTTGAAGATTGATTTTTTTAACATTTTACTGGTTTGATTGATAGACAGGTATGCTATTTGTCGAAAATATGGGTCCTACAGAAAAAGATTATTTATTATTTCATTACGAACATGATGGAATAGGGTTATCTGCGAAAAATCAGTCCTGAATTCCAGTTGTCGAGTTTCAAAAAGTAAAACATTGCTGCAAGTGAATACGCGCGACAGAGAGGTCCCCGCAAACCATCCCATATGATAGAAGATGACACAGTATGGCAGCTGTGTGTACTTCGTCCATTCAATGAAAGAGATTGCGCATGCTATTTGTCTGTGAGAATGAAAAGGATAGCGATAGACTCATAAATGCTTCTAAAGCGATATCAGGCTAAAGAATTTTAATTAAAGCCTGTGATACTGATGTTATCATTATTTTGTTAGGAAATATGCACAAAATTTCTGAATCAGAAAAGCTTGCCAGTTCAGCAACAAAAAACACTAATAACCAACATCTTGATTGCACCAATTGCACCGATTAAGCGTTGAATTTGGGATCCAAATAATGCCTGAGTCTTCCCGCCTTTCATGCTTTCACAGGTTGTGATTACACGGCAGAATTCTACAATAAATGAAAGGTGAAACCTTTTGAGCTATTTTGAAAAAATGAAAGATATCAAACAGTTTTTGCGTCTTCAACAGATAACGCCGATATTATTGTTGACGAAAGAATGAACACGGTTCAAGAGTTTATTGCTAGTAAGTATGTATGGCATCAAGAACTACACCAAAATGAATCATGCAAGATATTGCATTTTCTTGAAAAATTACTATGCCAAACAAGACAGCGAACAGTTAAAGAAAAATAAAAGGGTTTAACTCCAACACTACACCACCCTGCTGATATCATGGACACAAAAAATTTTGAGAACTATTTTCGTAAATTCCATGTGGCTTAATGCAACGGATCCGGTATGCATAAAACTTCAGCCTGAGAACTGTGGTTGGTTCTTGGATAAATATTCGAAACCACTAGGGTTCATTGGGGATCAAACACATTTAAGGATAGTAGACATTGTGGAAACAACTGAAATAGAAAGCGATGACGTAGAAAGTTCTGAAGTTGAAGATTAAAATTTTATGTCCGATGACTCGGATGCTGAATATTTTGTACATTTCATAGTATTGTTTTCTTGAGCATATTCGTTTCCAAAAGTCTGTTTTACTTTTTCCAAATATAAAAGTCGACTGGAAAGCTATTTTGAATGTTTCTCATTTTTTAATCTCTGCTATATGTCCAGTGTACCAAAACTTTGCAGCACCCACTAAATTGCTTTATGCAGTTTCGAATATAAATGCTTCAGGAATGTGAAACGGCTGTGTTTTTGAATTGTTGGATCCACTGTTTAGCCACTATAGGTCCTTTTTCACAACTGAATTGTCCAATTGTTTTTGAAATGTCCGGCAGCACAATGAACTTTTTAACATTCTGGTTCTGTTGTTGAAGATTCAACATCTGCATCATTGCGGCATTTTGATTAACCAATGCCGCATATTGATATAATGAGATAATATGATTTTCATCGGCCACTGTGCAATTTTTATTGTTCTGGTAATCGAAACGTTGAAAACTCTCATTTGAATATTTAATTGGGGTATTTTGTTTCCCTTGAAAGTACCTATCCAGTTCTCCAATGATGCGTAGTTTTAGGCGTTGTAGCTTGTCGGCATTTTCCAATCGTCCTGATTGATTTCAATTGAGTGTTGGGGGTGATTCCACTTCTGATAACTGTTGTAGCACAAAATATTCATTTTTCGTCAAGGTTTCCACTAACACAGCTTTTATCAAATCTTGGTTTATTTTCTTAATCACAAATAATTTTCTTCGCAAATTCTTTCATCGTTCCCATCTTTTTTTTCATCCTCTCCCTCCCTCTCTCTCTCTCTCTCTCTCTCTCTCTCTCTCTCTGCAATTATGACGTGAACTTTCAAAATACGTCATTACATAACAAGGCAGTCGTTGTTTAATCATTATAAGTAAAGTATATTTTCTCACGAATTGACAATATCATTTTGACGAATAGACTGTATTGGTGCAGTCTTAAGGAGAGGAAGTATTTAGATATTATTAGACGTTGTTCACCCAGTTATTTGGAAAAAAACCTCAAATGCAGAGCTTGTGCGAGCAAGGGAGCAACGAAGATTGAGGAAACACAATACAATGGGTACAACTAATAAAGTAAAATTGTCAAATCTACCTGATCGGAAGGGGTACATAGCATCCGAGAATAGGAGAAATCATTGCTTCAGATGTAATGAGGGTCGCTCAACTACTTACAGCGAATGTAAGAATGTCTGCTGTCACTTCTGCAGAAGAATTGGCCATATTGAACGAGCTTGTTTGATAAAGGGGAAGCAGCACAATGAAATGAGTATTTCAGGGCAAACCAGAAGTATGTCTAATTTTCCACAAACGTAAAAATTCAATGATAACAGATGTTGAAAATTACTCTAATGAACCATGCATGTACAGGGTGAATCAAAATGGTAATAATTTCAAAGCAACCATCATAATAAATGGAAAACCAGTTTTAATGGGAGCAGATAGTGGAGCTGCGTATTCAATGTGGGAGGTATGAAAACATTCAATGATATTTTTCCGAAAAAAAAAACAAATCACCAACCTAAAGAAATTGAAACATTGGGAATATGCGAAATCGATGTGCAGAATCGGTATATTAGTGCTAAGATGCCCTTGGTTGTTTCACAAATGAAAATCTCAAATATAATCGTTCAAAATTGATTCGGAACTTGGGGAATATCTGTTATAGGGATAAATCAGGTTAAATATCCTAATGAAAGACCACGAGAAATAATTGAGGAATTCAGTAAAGCTTTTTGAGAGGGTTCAAGAAAGTTTAACAGTCAACCGATTGCCCTTCATCTGGACGCACAACATGAGCAACTCCATTGGTACCAGTTGTTAAGGCTGAGTGGAATTCAAGGAGTCATTCCACATTTCGACGGTTAAAAGAAGATGGGATTTGGCTGAGAAAAAACAAATATCTGTTTTTCGTTAATAAAATAAAATTTTTGGAATTGGTAATAACTGCTCAAGGTACTAGGCCAACTGGAGATGAAGTGGAGTGTATACGAAGGACTCCAGAAACAAACACAAAACAAGAACTCTAATCTTTTCTAGGAATGCTCTATTTCTTTCATAACTTCTTGCAAGATAAGGCTATTATACCGTTAGATCATCTGTTACATATTCCATGGAAGTGGGGGAAAAAACAAGACAAATTCAACAATTGAAAATGGTACTATCATCCAGTGCATGGCTAGTTCATAACGATGAACTATTACGATGAAAAATAGCCTTTAGTTTTGACGTGTGACGCTCTCCTGTATCAGGTTGGAATTGTGTTGAGCCATTTAGATATCGATAGACATGAATAACTAATCGCATATCAAAGCAAGACGTTATCAAATACAGAGAGAAATTTTTCCTAGTTAGATCGAGAAGCGTTAGCAATAATATCTGATGTCAAAAATTCCATAGTTATATCTGTTATAGATTTGTGGAAATTAGAACCGATCACTAGCCTCCTATCGGAATTTTCGGAACCAAAAAAGATATTCCCCGAGTTATATCACCTCGTATGTTGCGATCGGCGTTGATACTAACTTCATATGATTACAATTTGGTTTACGTGTCTGGTAAGCAACTACCACATGCTGATGGATTGAGTCATTTACCGTCAAATTAACCTGACATTTCATCACTACCGGCTTTCAAAATGTATATGTTGCAATCTTGTCCGGAACCAAATTTCTCCGCTGAAATTGTTTCCGCAGAAATGAAGAAAGACGAGCTTCTATCAAAAATATGGAACTGGACTCTGAGGGAGTGGCCAGAAAATAGAAATATCATACTAGAAGATGTGAATCTATTAAGGGCTCGAACAAAAAAAATAAATAAAAATTCTGTGCATAAGAACTGTTTATTATGGGGAAATTGGGTAGTTACTCCTCCTGTATGACGCGACGTGAACAGATTCTACGCGTTTTGCATGAGGCACACCCTGGGATAGTACGTATGAAAGCGTTAGCTAGATCATATGTCTGGTAGCCAGGAATAGATGCTGATCTATAAAAGTTGGTTGGAACTTGAACTAGTTGTCAACAAAATAGTTTGAAGAAGCTAGCAGGCAGTGACAAAGGCTACATAGTGACTTTTCAGGACTTTTTCATGTCCTGAGAGTTGTAGATTTTTTCCGAAGTAGCTAGAGGTTTAAAGAGTACCATCAACATTAACCTATTCTACAATTGTGGAGCAAACATGCGGAAACCGATAAATCTACTTTTCGAATTTTATTAGTAAAGTATTGACTGTCACTGATTTTGGTGCGCTTCGTTGAACTACCACATCAGATACGAGCAAAAGCCGACAAATCCCCTTGAAAATTGTATCTGAATGTGACCAGTTCGAGAAAATACCGATTCATCGGTTTTTGAATGTTTGCTCCACAATTACAGTGCTGAGGAATATTTTTTCGACACATGGTATAGAGGATTTCTGTATTTTATTGGAAATTCTCTACAAGAATTAAAAAGGCGTGAATACGAATTGTAGAATGACAACGTATTGTTTTATTTCCCTTTGTTTCTGTTTCCATGATGATAATTCAAGATACACTTATGATGAGAAATTAACCTACAGGGTGTTAACAAAATGTAAGGATACTACATAGCCCCCTCTACCACTCTCAAAAAAAACTCATACATGTCAATAGAAATGAATGATTCATAATAACAACAATAATATGGAAATATCAAACAAAAACAACTACATTTGAATCCCAAGAAACATTTGTTTTGTTCTGGTGTACCTGACAATCTATCTTGGATTTCTATGAATGAGTTCTCAAGGTATGCTAGTTTTAAACGATTAATAGATACTGTTTTCGAATCACCATATGCATCTACTATGAAAAATTTTTCGTTGAATGACCTTGAAAGGACCAGTGTACCTTGGCTGTAAAGCTTTGAGTAGACAATCTGTTCTAATGAATACAATGTTGAGAACAAATCCTGAGAGATAAATATATTTTTGTTATATTGTTCTCTCGAAAAAGCTGGTTTGAGGTTCTTGATACACATTTTCAATCTATCAACAAATGACGAATTTTCCTAAGCAGGCTCATTGGATGATTCGAAAAATTCATTTGTTAAACGAAGTGTTGTTCCGTAAACCATTTCCGCAGATGAACATCCCAAATCATCTTTAATAACCGAACGAAACCCAAGTAAATCTAACGGTTAATAATAAATCCAATTTTGAGAAGCTTCAGCATAACATCTCAAGGAAGATTTTAATGTTCGATGAAATCGTTCAACAATACCATTACTCATAGGGTGATATGCACAAGAACGGATTCGTTCAATACCAAGGAAATTAGGCAAATTTCTGCAGAGAAATGATTCAAATTGTCTTCCTTGATCGGTTGTAATAGAAGGAACACCAAACCTTGATATCCAACCTGATATTAAAGTAGGAAGAAATATCAGACAATGGAAATTATTCAGGTCATCGAGAATATCTGTTAATACACGTCAATAAATATTTGTATCTTCGAGAAGGTGGCAAAGGACCAACCAAATCAATATGGATATGATCAAATCGCGTGTCTGGATCAGGAAATTTTTGGAAGGATGCCGATGTATGAATGTTTATTTTAGCTTTTTGACAATGAATGCAGTTTTTCGTCCAATATCTAATATTTTTATTGATACTTGGCCAACAAACCTTTGCCTCACAAGATTTTGTGTTGCCCAAATACTAGGATGTGATAATGAATGAAAATTATCAAAATATTTTTCACGAAATGGCAAAGGAATGAATTCGTTTAATTTGAGGTTTAGTAGATTTAATAATTTGGTATCATTCTTCTGATGTTCGGCAATAAGTTCATAATCCACGATGAATTCACTTTTGTTCAAGCCATTGACAAAGATTCGAGATAGAGCGTCAGCCACTACATTATCGGAACCTTTAATCTGTAGTGAATTCTGATAAATATTCCATATGTCAAATTTGCCTAGGATTATGGTTGTCAAAATTTCTGGAAAACATGAAAATCAAAGGTTTATGATCCGTGAGAACAAAAAATTCTCTACCTTCAACGAAATAACGGAAATGTTTTATTGCGAGAAAAATAGCTAACAGTTATTTTCCGAAAGTACTGTATCTCGTTTCATTTTTTAATTTTTTTTGAGAAAACTGAAATCGGACACCACGAGTTATTAATGTATTGCTTTAACACACCCCAACAGCACTATCCAAAGCATCAACTGCTAAGATTGTAACTGCATTGTGCTGTGGATAACACAATAAAGTTTCTTTTTCGAGCAAAAGTTTAATTTTCTCTAAAGATGAATATGAAACCTTTTTTTTTTCTATTTGCGAGCATATTGTGAAGTGGTTCTAGTATCTTCGCATAGTTAGGTATGAAACGATGATAGAAAGTAACGAGGCCTAAAAACTCTCGAAGTTTACGAACCGTATTAGGTTTAGACATTTTTTTAATATCATCGACTTCTTCTAGTAGAGGTTGTAAACCAGTGGAGTTGATTTTGTGTCCTAAAAATTCAATTATTCACATCCGAATTCGCATTTATCAACATTTTGAATAATTCCGTATTTCTCAAAACGTAGAAAAATATCTTTCAAATGTTTTTTATGTTCTTCCACTGAAGAACTTGCAATGAGAACATCGTCTAAGTATGCGTAACAAAAATCCAATCCGCGAATGACATTATCAATAAACCTTTGAAATGTTTGTGCTCAACCCAAAAATCATTCGAGTAAATTCAAATAAACCAAAAGGAGTTATAACTGCGGTTTTAGAAATATCACAAGTTTCGACAGGTATTTTGATGATAGGCACGAAATAAATCAAGTTTCGAGAAAATAACACAATTTTGAAAATGAGAGTAGAATTCTTGTATACCAGGTGACCACGAGGTGAGGTACGCCCCCCAATTTTTCAATAGTTTCGAAGATACGGGTTTCAGATTTGGTACGTCGTATTATTACTCAAAAACGCATATTTTGACTACATTACAAAAAACTCACCACTTCCGGTTTAACCGGAAGTGACCCCAAAACTTTTTTTTTCGAGTAACACCCTGCACATCTTTTATAATTTTCCGGAAGAACACGCAATTTGTAATAACACTGTTCTTCAAAATTGAAAATCGGTCGAAAAATGGCGGAAATACAATTGATTGTTCAATCGAACAAAGTTGGCCATGAATATCAGCTCAAATCATTACAAGTGACGAACGGCATCAACATTCACGAGAGGAAGGTTCGAGTTGAGATACAGCTGAATATTGAGTTTTTCATGTAATTGCAGCAACCATATTTTACAACAATTATCAAAAATTTCCTCAAAACGTAGTAGTACCCATAAAGAAAAGCTCATAACTTCCATTTCTCAAATGGCAATATACTCTTTACAGATTGTCGTATTGAATTATCAGATTACTCCAATGAAAAGATTTGATTTTTTGCTTAGCTATCGTAGGTTCAAGCCGCCTCTGTTTAAGAATATTCAATTTTGAGAACATAATCATAATGAAACATCCCGTATCTTTGATTCCTTTCAGAATTCTCTGAAACTTTTAACACGATTATTTGGATACTTCATAACTTTTCAATACGAAAATATGAAAAGAGTATGTTGCCATTTGAGAAATGACAGTTGTGAGCATTTCTTCATGGGTACTACTTCGTTTTGAGGCAATTTTTGATATTTGTTGGGAAATATGGTTACTGCAATTACATGAGAAGCCCAATTTTCAGTATCTCACCTCGAACCTTCCTCTCGTTAATGTTGACGCCGTTCGTAAGTTGTTCGATTGAACAATCAACTGTATTTCCGCCATTTTTCAACCGATTTTTTAAGAACAGTGTTATCACAAATTGCGTGTTTTTCAGGAAAATTAAAAAAATTATACAGGGTGTCATTTGGAAAAAAATATTTGGAGTCACTTCCGGTTAAACCGGAAGTGGCGAATTTTCGGTAATTGAGTCAAAATATGCGTATTCGAGTAATATGTCGACGTACCAAATTTGAAACCTGTATATTTAAAACTATAGAAATATTGTGAGGCATAACTCACATCGTGGTCACCCGGTAAGTGGAACAGGATAGTGAACTGGAATAGTGACCTTGTTCAGAGCTCTGTAATCACCAACAGGTCTCTAGTCACCTCCTTTTGTTGGGACAACATGTAATCGTGGAGACCAACTACTGGAAGATGGACGAATTATTCCTAGTTCTAAAATGTGATCGAATTCTTGTTTTGCGATTCTCAATTTCTCAGGTGCTAATCTTCTTGCACGAGCATGAACCGGAGGTCCAGTTGTTTCAATGCAATGCGTAATATCATGTTAGACATCAAAATAATGAAAGTTACTCTGAGTTAACGATGGAAATTCTTTAAGAATGTTTTTTTGGAATATGCAATTTGAATCACTCTGTAGATAGAAAAGTTGCTATAATGGATAATTTGACATTATGAAAGTGACATAAAGTTGCTAGTTCTGGAGATAATGTTGATAACAATACATTGAAAATCGCTTCTATCTGAGCGAATCAGATTATAGGGTCTATGGGCCAAAATTCTGGATGTTTGAAATTCATGACTGCTGAAACTTCTGCAATCGATTCTTCCCGTGAATTGGTCATAGTTGAGCGTCGGAGTCACCAATTTACACAGGATTTCTGTATTTTATTGGAAATTCTCTATAAGAATTAAAAAGACGTGAATAAGAATTATAGAATGTCAACGAATTATTTTATTTTCTCCGATCAAATAACACAACCTAGATGAGTAACTCGCCGCACACGCATTAAAATTTGTGTGTAAGGAACATCTTTCCCCAACAACAGTGTCGTGCGTTGTAAACAGAAATATTGAGGTCAAATAATATAGAAATAATGGAAACCCAATATGGAATGGAAACCTGAAATTATGATGGAATAATCTCCACAGGATTTTGAGAACAGCCGATGCTCTCATTGACATGTTTTTTCATAATTCATTCATTTTTCACTATTCCAATTTGGTTTCCCTTTCTCGATAGTTACGACACTGGTAGCTTACCTATGAAATGTCATATTTTGATTTCCAGCTTCAAATGGTCTTTTACACATTTCACAATACTTCACCATTGCTTTAATAATAAAAACTAACGATGGTTCAACAAAAACTAACTTAGAATTTGCCCTTTATTCACGAAAAAACACTCCAATAAGCCAAAGAATAAAACAAACAGAAATGTTTTGTTGTTCTGTCAAATTAATATCGAAATGCAGCGGTGCCGTACTGAGCAGACTATATCGACAACGAAGAACTTCCGTTCAGTGATGGAAATACCATCGTTTTTATATGCTCCCGGCAAGCTGCAATGAACGTTTCAATTGCCTTTTTATTGTTATAATTTCATCCAAGACAGTATTTTTGGGTTTTCGTTACCATGAATATACCCGACAGATATCAAAATCTAGCTGACGTGCTTATTGTATTCTCAGAAATTGCGACATGACAATAATGTCATCATTTGAGGGATAACATTATGAAAAGATGTTACCTTCAGTTCTATTTGAGTATTACTCATCTAGGTTATGTTACTTGATAGGAGTTTCATTTCCCTTTGTTTTTATTTCCTTGGTGATAATTCAAGATACACTTATGATGAGGAATTAACTTACAGGGTTTTAACAACATGTAAGGATACTACACATAGTATATATCTCAAGTGATCTTATCAGAGATTTACAAGATTTTTTACTAAAAAATTTTGGCCACCATTCAAGAATTGCTCCCTATCATCTGGCATCGAATGGACAAGCAGAACGAATGATTGAAACAACGAAAGACACTTTGGAGAAAAGTACTGGTGGAGATATGAGAACCAAGCTGGCGAGATTTTATTACAGCAGCATATTATTTCACATTCCTAGGTTGCCTAGGAGACTCGACACCAGACTACATACAATTCATCCTGATTGCATAAAAAATCGGGAAGAGGAAAACAATTCTATATTGAAACTTAGTTCCACAGAAGGTGATATCGTTCATGTTCGAGTGTATGGTACCGCTCCAAAATGGTGCCCAGCGTTGGACAAGTCTTCACTAGGTCTACTATCACCATGGACATGGTTAGGAATCGCACGTTAAAAGTTAAGACCTCGTTAATCCTAAGGTCGCACAAGTTTCAACTTCTGAGGGCTGTCGTTCGTAGGGGGAAGACAGCTAGTTAACGGAAAAAAAAATTTAAACAAAACATTTTTAAAATGCGGAGGCTATGAGGATGTAAATGGAACAGAAAGGGGTAATGACACAACTGCTGATCCAAGACGTGAAGAGGCAGGTCAAGAAAGCAAAAGAAACGATGACCTCTCTACTGCAAACGAAAGAAAAGAAGTGTCAGTCAGAAAGCCGATAAGGCCAAAAAGGCGTCCTAGGGATTTCGAAGAATTATTATGAAGAATCGACAAAAATAGAGGGACATATGTCATATATCACTCTGTATTGATTATGTTACAATCGCATGTTTACATAACAAGGCAGTCGTTTGTTAATTATTATAAATAAGGTATATTTTCTCACGAATTTACAATAATATTCTGGAGAATATACTATAGAAACTGAGTAGCCAACTGCATCGGGAGTTTCAGTTATAGGAAAGCGATTTCTTCAGAAACATTATCCAGTCGGTTTCTTTGGAAACAAATTCGAGGCGAAATAGGAAGACTTGTACAGTCAAATCTCGACTAGTTTTTCCGGTGAAGAACTGCTGAAGAAGTGCTCCAATTAGTAAAGGTACTGGTAGAATACTAGTCTGCAAATTGTGATTATAAGAGGGTGCTAGGGGCACTGGACGGATTCTGATGTCCGATGAGGAAATTTATAAAATTCGAATGGAAGAAATTGACTATCGGGAGATTCTTCAAGAGTTTTGGCTCACTCACAGAAGCAACACAGAAGAAAGAAGTGAAGGTGGAAGTCGCTACAAGAGCATGAAAAAAGGAATAATTCTCTAAAAGAAAAAATATTTCCTACGAGAAGTTATAGTCGCAGCATGAGCGTAAAAGAGAGATGGATGTGGCGAAGTGGACTGGAGGCATATCTTCGCCGAAACCCAAGTCCCTCGCGTAGAAGAGGGACGGATCCGCCTGAATTTTGACGAAGTAAATCAGCGATTAAGTCCTGACCTGTCAAGCCATCAAGGTTGTTCGATAATGTGGTCAGAGTACAAGAGGAATAAGCTGGAAGCGTACATCGTTGACCGCAACAGGTGTTCGCTTTGCGCAAAAGGATGACCCTATCTACTTTCGATAAACAGAAAGCCATCACAAATTATGCAGCCCTACCAACTACCCACGGTTATATCGTGACAGTCCATCTGGCCGAATTGATTGAATAAAGAAACTATATGGAGTCACACGCCCTAAGACAGCACCAGCAATAGGGATAGGAATGTATTGTTATCAATATTTTTTTAATTAAATGATTCATTGAAGTACATGGCAGACATTAGTTAATTATTCAAAACTTATAAAAATTCAACAATTTTAATTTTCAACATGATGCCTATTAACTATAGTAGCACTTGTGGCGATCGAAAATTAGTGCTATTCAGCATTTTTGACACTGACATTGCATGTATCAATGGCATACATTCGTTCATAAGAAAGCCGGTTATGTCAGTAGCTGCCGGTATGTTATGGTCAATAACTCAAAATGCTTTGAATTCACTGTCACTATTTTTCATTATGAAAGTGTAGGTTCATTTGCCAATATTGGCGCTCTGAAGCGGAAATGCTGTCACGAAATGACCTTTTTCGTAAAACTTCAACATTTTGTTTAGATCTGAACGAGCAGACGCTATTTTGGTAAGCGGTTGTAAAAAAAAACATATACGGGGCTTTTCACGATTAGACGGCAAACCAGACAATGGATCCACCTGAAAATCTGAAAGTATGCATAAATTAATATGATCTACACGTCTAAAAAATTTTAGACGATGCGGCAGGAGTTATACACCTTATCCACCCTGTATTCCCGGTATACGGTGACGAGATGCTGACACAGACTTTTACCCATTTCAATGAACTTTGCGGAAACGCAAAACGTGTTATAATTATTTTATACTTCAATCAGTCTTGACGAACTATTCACATTGTTCAGACGTATTTTTATGTTTTCTGTCCGATTTTGAAAATAAAACTTTTCAAAAACAGTCTTCGACGTCCAAAGTATTTGAGTGGCGCAGTCGGTAGGATAATTTTGTGGATATCCATCGCGGAAAATCTGTGAGTTTCAACTCTTAAACAAAATATCCGAACTTTATATACAGTGTGTCTCCCAAGAATCCATCCAGGATACCTGAACGAGTACGCATGGTTCTGGACGTCGCAATACTGATGCTGTAAGTTGATTTTCTTTAGTGTATGTCAGACTCCTCTTTATCCAGTGAATCCTTCAGCGAAAACACTCAAGATTTAGAGTCAAATTCTTCTCGAGCTTCCTTCTGCGAAAACACTAAAGATTTAGAATTACGTTTAGTTGAAATATTTGATAATTTAAAAATTTCAAATACAGAATTAAATATGGCTTCCCCAGTATTAGATATCAAGAATCTATCAATAATTCCAAATTTTGATGGAAACCCAAATAAACTTCATAGATTTATCAGTGCTTCCGAATCAATTCCCACTCATTATTGGGACACAGTAAATGTCAATAATTTTCAAAATACACTTTTGTTGAACGGTATTATTAATAAGCTTGAAGGAAGGGCTGAAGAAGTTGTCGCCATCTATGGTATCAAAAGTTGAGCCGATATTAAATCAGCCTTGACCCAAAATTTTGGAGATCAGATAGATGAAAATTGTTTAAATCAGGACTTGGTTAACTTAAGGCAGAAGTCAAATGAATCTCCTTTTCAGTTCCATGAAAAAGTTTTGCATTTATTAAACACAATTTTTAATTATATCGACCTCAATGTAGGGGATGCTGCTCAGCGTGAAACTAAGAGAGAATTCTTTGACAAACAGGTCATTAAAACATTTTTAGCCGGTTTGAAAGATCCATTAGGTCCAATTATACGTGCTATGAGGCCTACCTCGCTTGCTCAATCCTTACAATTTATAATCGAAGGAGATAATATCAAATACTTTCAAAAATCTAACCAAACCAATCATACAATTATGATTGAAAGAAAACCAATCAATCATTCACAAGTTTCATACCGATACCCTCAAAATAATTTTGTTCAGCGTCCTTCGACACCACAATACAGACAAATGAATTTTACCTCACCACAACAACCGATATTTCCAAGAGGTCCAATAAACTTGCCAATACACCCAAATCCACCTACCCGAAGATTCCCTTCAAATGCCCAAGTTTTCGAAAAACCCCGAAATGCATGGAAACCATCTCAAAATGTTCCCCAAAACACACCTACACCAATAGTACATCGATCCGAAATACGACACCTCAGTATAGGAGACAAAGTCAAAATAACTTTTTCCAAAATAATGGTCAACGACCCAATATAATATCGGAAGAATTGTTTAATACTGAATATTTTGACGAAAAAACAGACCCCAATTGTGAAGAGAACTTTACGAACTTTGAATATGAGAACTATGACGAGAAATACCAGGAAGAATATCCTGAAAATTTACTAGAGAACCAGACAATAAACGAAGAGACGTGATAGAGTATCATTTGTCAACCGACAAAAAAGAACTCCCCTATATCCAAATTCATCACCCTCCTTTAAAACTTTTAATCGATATTGGTTCCACGAAATCCTTCACCAACCCCGAAATAGCTTTCAAATACTATCACGATAAAATATTTTTCGAGCTTTTTATAGTATCTACAATTTTTCAAACTTCATCCCATGACTATTGTGCAGAGATCCCAACATTCCCAGAACAGAAAAATTATAGTCTAAAATTTTACTTTCCACAATATTTTTGATGGTCTCATCGGACTCGATAATTCAAAACTTTTGAATGCCCAACTCGATTTTGTCAATTCCAAATTATTCACCCCCACTTGCGTTATTCCTATACGCTACCAACCATACCTTCAAAGTATCAATTACAAGGTGACTATCAAACCTCATACAAAACTGATAACCAAAATTCCAGTTGACAGGAAAAATGGTGACGTTATCATACCAAAACAATATATCCAAAATTGCGAAATTCCCGAAACTCTTTTTACAGCAAAAATTTGTCTAGCTTCAGCTATGAAACAAATCAAGAAATAACGTTGTCCTTATCGAATCCAATCAAATCAATACATTTTGAAAAAAATAATTACGAATTGTATCATGTTGATGTAACCCAAAAAAAATTACTTTTCAATATTTGACAGACAATTTGATTCGAACCTCTCATATGAATGAAGAGGAAAATCGTGAAATACTCCGATTATATAGAAAATTTTCCAACATATTTCATTCAGAAAAGAGACCACTGACCTTTACAAACCAAGTAAAACATTTTATGAAAACGAAAGATGAAATACCGGTTTTTACGAAATCCTATAGATATCCTTTTGTCTACAAGCCTGAAGTTGAAAGACAAGTCGAATCAATGCTGGAACAAGCAACTCGCCCAGGTCATCACCGATATGGATTGTCCCAAAAAAGGGGGACGCATCCGGAAAAAAGAAGTGGAGAATAGTCGTCTACTATATGAAGGTTAATGAAAAAACTGTAGACGATCGATACCCCCTCCCAAATATAAGAATGCAATTATTTTACTACTTCAGATCTAGCCAGCGGATTCCACCAGATAGATGAATTCTGAAGATATTCCAAAAACAGGTTTCAACGTTGAGAATGGGCACTACGAGTACCTGCGTATGCCTTTTGGGTTGAAGAATGCTCCAGCGACCTTCCAGCGAGTCATGGGCAACATTCTTCGTGGTCTTCAGAACGAAATTTGTTTAGTCTATCTCGATGACATCATCATCCCTCCAAAACCTTCTTGTTTGTCTGTCAAAAGTTTTTCAACGCATCAGAGACACCAATTTCAAGATACAACTTGATAAATCGGAATTCCTCAAGAAAGAAGTAGCTTACCTGTGCCATATCGTTACACCACAAAGAGTCAGACCAAATCCAGACTAAATCGCTGCAATAAAGAAATATTCAATTCCACGAAAAACCAAAGAAATTAAAGAATTTCTTGGCCTACTCGGATATTATCGAAAATTCATCAAGGACTTCGCCCGCATCACCAAACCTCCTAACATTTTGCCTGAAGAAAAATGCCAAAATCGAACATACATTCATAAAATGTTTCGAAGATTGTAAAAACGTATTGACCAACGAACCTATCCTACAGTACCCTGATTCCTCCAAAGACATTAATTTGACGACAGATGCAAGTAACGTTGCCATAGGGGCCATTTTATCTCAGGGGCCCATCGGAAAAGACAAGCCAGTGGCGTACGCGTCAAGAACACTCAACCAATCAGAACAAAATTACAGAACAATTGAGAAAGAGTTGTTGGCAATAGTAAGGGCTACGAAATATTTCAGGCCATACCTGTACGGCCTAAAATTTAAGATAGTAACTGACCACAAACCACTAAAATGGATGATGTCACTCAAAGAACCGAATTCGAGACTAGTAAGATGGCGTCTGAAACTTGAAGAGTTCGAGTATGAAGTAGAATACAAAAAAGGGAAGAATAACACGAATGCAGATGCACTTTCTCGTATTGAGATAAACACGAAATAATTTTTACAATGCGTAGATGAGTTCAATGAATCATTAACCGGACCTAGCAATCGGAAATCAATATCTGATGACATTGAAGACAACATCTCTACCGCAGGAAATGTAAGCGACCCATCAATGATGACTGATGTGACGGATCAACAACACTCATCCGGGGAACCCACTACAGTCGAAAAAAACGAAGAAAATAAAGAAACAGAAGGAGATATAATACACACCAGCCACGAAGAACCAATACTGGAAATGAAAAACTCCGAAAAACCACTCAATTCCTACGATCATTAATTAATAATAAAATTCGTCTTACATTCACCAACAAAACCAAAAACAGAACAAATATTCCCTACAAAAAAACGCGTCCTTTCCCAAATATCGATCTCCAATTTCGAACATGATATAATCAATCTTTTCAAAAATTATATTGATCCAAAATTCACATACGCAATTTATTACGAAAACGCCAGGCTTGAGAAATGACATAATCAAGTATATAAACTCATGCGAAATATGTCAAATCAATAAATATGATATAAATCCACCGAACCAAAAACTTATGATAACCCCCACTCCCTCGAAACTATTCGAAGTAGTACATATTGAAACTTTCCAAGCACAAGGTCAGAAATTCTTGACAATAATCAATTCATTTTCCAAATATGCTCAGGCATAACCCCTTTCAGGAATTTCAGGATTAGAAGTTGTGAAAGCATTTTTAATTTTCATCACCCATCACGGTATCCCGGCTCTCGTGATAATGGATAATAGATCGGAATTGAAGAATTCCGTGGTGAAAGAATTTTTCAAAATACATCAGGTCAGTATTCATTCCATCACAATCAATAATTCTCAATCGAACGGTGTTATTGAAAGGTTCCATTCGACTCTGATCGAACACTTGCGAATTATCATATCCAAAGACAAAAATAAAATCGATATTTTGAACCAAATTCCTTATGCTATTTTAGGGTACAATTACTCGATTCATACATCGACAAAGCAAAAACATATCGATATCATAAACGGACATTTGAATACCAAAGATCCATTCGACATTGACATCAACGAAAAACTTATGAACAATTACATTCATGAACATCGCGAAATGACGAAACAAATATACAAAAACCTTAACGAACAAATGACTAAACGCAAAGAGAAAAGCGATTGAGAGACATAATCGAAATCGTGAGGAACCCTTAGAATATACCCCTGACACTGACCTTTATCGGAAGATAAAATCAAATACGAGAAATAAACTCTCACCAAAATTCACAAAACGAAAAGTTGTAATAAATAAAAATATTAAGGTCATTAGCCTTCACAAACAAAACTTAAAAAGACCAAAGGCTAATCAGAAAAATTGTTACAGGTGCCACCTACTGGTACCGGCAGTTACAGGAGGTAACAAAAACGGACCTGAACAAGAATCCAGGGATTCTGCCGTTCAAGCTAGGAACGGCTAGAATGAAAATAAAAACCCATAGTTTTATCCATAAGTACACCTAGAACCTATCGGACACCAAATTCAATCTATAAAAAATCTATACGAAAATATAACAGTTACCATTCACAGAAAACAAAATATCTCCGATATGTCTGAACTTGTAAACTTTGATCGAGCACTTTTGTTTGGAATAAAATCAGCGGAACAGAAATTCAATTCATTGAGTCCAAATGGACGAATAAAGAGAGGACTCATAGACGGTTTAGGATCAATTATTAAAAGTATTTCCAGATTCAGATGCAAATGATGCTGCTAACGATGACGGGGCAATCAATGATCTTCAAACCAATCAACAAAAAATCGTCAAAAAATTAAACCTAAAAATATCTCTTACTACCGAAATAATCGAAAATTTCAATAGAACAATCACAATAATTGATCATTATCAGAAGGCGATAACTTCCACTTTAAACAAATTGAATATCAAAATGAACCAGTTAGTTTTAAATATTGGTGAATACTGGGAAATTCGAGACGTACTGAATCAAATCCATATTGCACTCGAAATCACCTTGCAATTAATGATGGATATTGAAAACGCCGTTAAATTTGCTAGACTCAAAACAACACATAGCAGTATATTGAAAATTGATGAACTTCAATCTATAGTTGAAACGATTCTGACCCAAAATTTACTCATAGGTACTATGAGCTATTGGAAATTGAAGTATCATTCGAATACTAAGATTGTTTCTTTCCTATTGTCCACCCAGAATCCTTCCTCCTATATCACCTGTATTCCATCCCTACTGCCAATTCAACTATGATTGTTCCACCCAGTACCTATCTGATAATGAACGAGAACTTCTACCAATACACATCATTGCCATGCATTGAACTGCGACCAAACTTCTATTCTCCAAATAACAACCATAACAAGATGGATTGGTAATAATGGACCTCTTCGTTGGCGTCCTAGAACATCAGATGACAATCCATTAGATTTTTTTGTGATTCACTCAAACTCAGTACCAACAATGGAATATATGAAATCGAGAGTTAGAACTGTTTTTAATAGTTAAACTCTAGATTCAATCAGAAGCGCTAAACATGAATATCTTTCGAAGAGATCACATGTTTGTTTAAGTAGAGGTGGAGATGTGTTCGAACAAATTCTTAAATACTCTGATAATTGAATTGACTTACAAATTAATGAATTTATTTTCATTTCGAGTGACAAATAGAACAATTTTTTGAAGATAAGTTCCATTTGGTGCTTGAAAAGCATTTAAATAATTATATGTTCATTGTGTTTTCTGTGACTGATGAAGGAATATCGAATGGAATTTCAAAAATAAGTGATGGATACAAGGAAACCACGCCAGTTTCTGTTTGAATCAGTTCATTTCGGAAACGGTTCGAAATCTGAGAATTATCTGATCAACGTCAATGTCAAATTAGATGTAGAGCTCAAAAGTTCCATTGGAAAAAATTGACATCCATTCATTTTCTCATATGAACAAAGTATCTGCACTTTCTAACAACCCTATATGAGGCAAATAAAAATAGTGAGAATCATCATGGTACCACTTCATTTCGAATTTGATCATCTTAGTACCAGAGAGTTACAGATTATCAGCGTTTCTAAACGTACATGTTTGGTAAATAAAAATCGAAATTAATTTGAATCTCTTCAACGATAACAGATAGGTATAGAAAAATACTACATGAAGTTGTTGACAAAGTTCTATTTTGAAAATGAAAGTAGATGCGTTGTCCGGTTTGTCAGAAACGTCTAATTAACACTCATCGTGAAAATCCTTCATAAGTTAGGTGATTCATCGAATAGTTCTGAAAACAGTTCATTGCTTTGGTGGCTGTTATGGTAGAGTATCATTATTTCTCAACCAAATCAACCGTAGGGGCATAGATTTACAGCGCACCGTCCGATGGAGTAGACGTTTTGCCGGATTGCTCTCTTTAAAATCTATATGTAAAGATCAGACCACTAATCTACTTCAGTCTTTTAAAGTCTTTTGTATTTATACAAGTGAATTAAGTGAGATTTTTTCAAAACTCCAAACTACATTGATTATGGCATCAACACGAGGTAAAACAAATAAGCCGGAAGAAGATTTACAGACAGTTGTGCGTACGTTATTGTGGGGTTTTGCTCGTGAATTCTACTGGAAGTTTTCTATTGTGGGGACATGAACACGTCCCAACAATATTTTTTGAAATCAATTTCATTTCAATAACTCACTTATATTATAAAATAATGAAATCTCAATCACATCAATAGTTATCTTTGAAGTATATACAGCGTCCTAGAATAAAGTGAATTGATTAAACATCTCTGTAACTTTGAAACCCGATTTCGTATCGCAATCGTCATCATCACGAGAAATCACTACTTTATACAATACGAGGGGTGAAGAAGGGTCCAAGAAACCATGCATATGTATTTTACACAACACACCATATTTATATATTTGAATATTCATTCATTTAGATTGCCCAATGGTATTGTAATTTTGAAATTTCAAAGAGGCTTTCCAACTAACGCCATGATTTTACTAAAATGTAGATATATTTCAGAACGAAAATGCATTAATTAGGTTTTAAGTAATTCATGGAAACTCAAGGAAATATTAATAGTGAACAACCAACGGCGAATTTTAAGAAAGTTCGAAGGTTTGCCGTAGAGGGACCATCAGAAAATAGGAAACATTCAAAATGTACTGTTCTCTTTATCATTATCGCTAAAAAGAACCCCAACTAATACGAAGAAGGACATGAACTACATCTGTCAGATACCTGTGAATATCCTATTCAGTAAAAAGAAACTTACATATTTTCCTGAACTTACTCTGGGGACTCATATACACAAATCACCACATCACTGACTGTGAGGACATGCATTATTTGCTCCAATTTCTACTTTTTGGCTGAGAGAACCAGATTCAGGGTTTTGTCATGAGGCCTGACATAAGCTCTCTCACATTCAAACCTAACCTAAGGGTGAAATCAGAGTGAAGAATCGCAACAAGCATCCCATCAAGCCTCGCATCAAGCATCAAAAACAAATACACACTAAATATAAACCATTCATAGTAAAGAATCGAGCATCGACTGAAGCATCGCATTGAGCATCGCCGTTTCCGAGGAAACAAATCAATTTGATTTTCAAGACCCTTCTCAGGACTGAAGCCTGAAATGTGATATATGATTGGTGAGCTCAAGGTCGTATCAACAATAGCTGTATTTTGTTTTCTGTCAGTATCGTAGTTCAGTTAGAAGTGAAAAGAGCTAAAGTATATTTAGACCGTCAGATAATGACAGATTTTGCGGTCTGTTTTTCTCTTTTCGGAAATTTTATACACTGAAAATTATGTCAGTGTTGAGCTCATAAAATGAAAATTTTGCTATTTTGTGAAGAGCTCCCAGATATCGTTGCCCGAATCCTGAAATTATATAGGAAGTCATCTGTAAATGAAAACATATCTAACTATTTATTTAATGATCTTTGTTGATAGTTTTACAGATGACACCTTGTTTATTTTGAAGATTCAATTAACAAGATCTGCGTGATTCAGATTGTTCTGAACCAGAATTTGGTTTTGTGGTGAAAACAAGCCCTGAAATGTTTCCCAGTTTTCCTATTTCTGACTATTATGAATAGATAAAAAAAATCATATTATCCACATAACTAATAACAAATTCTCGTTCAGAACACGCTTAGTAAGATTAATTAATAAAAAGTGAGATGTGTTACCGTTACCGTTTACCCCAATTTTTACAGAATTACGTCCTATATGATTCATGATTAGGACAACGAAATCTGGGCCCATGCAGTTTTCTGAACCAGAATCCGCGGTATTCTGAACCAGAGTCTATTGTCTTTGTAAAAAAAGAGGATGTTTTGGTCATTTTCCACAGCATCAATGGATTATTTTTGTATATTTTTTGAATCGAGAAAAAATTTTTGGAATCAACTTAACAAAGTGCATGAAAAAAAGTATCAATATTTCCCAGCTACCGATATTTTAGAAACAAGGATTGAGGTCTGGGGGTTTCAGGCTCGGTTTCAGGGTGCTCTGAAACAGAAACCGTTGTTACTTTTGTGCTAAAAGTATCCTTAATGTCTTTTTTCGCATTTTTACTTCTCAACTGGTTATGGCTAGCCATGAAAAAGTAATATTTGGTTGTTTTCGATCGCATCAATTGAACACGTTTAGGGACATTGAGACAAGAAATGATAATCGAAATCAACCAAGTATTACGGATGAATGAAAATTAATAATGTTGCTACTTACAGATGACACCCTTTATATTTTAATGATCAGGCCTCAAAAGATCTGGGGGTTTAAGTGTGTTCTGAACCCGAATCTGGTGATAGTTTTGGAATAAAAAATTTCCCTTGTAGGTTCTCAATTGTTCACTTTTCACGTAGGTAGCCATGGAGAACGGATATGCGAATATTTCATCAACCTCAAGGTAGATATTTCTGAGTACTATATGTTATGAAAAACAAAATTCACTATACCGTCAAGAAAATACGAGGATGTGCCTGCTCAAAGTGGGACACACTGTATATCTGGTAATGATGATGGTTTGTGTCGGCATGCAGTGTCCCTACAATATATTATGACTGGTAAATCAAGACATTTTGTCCCCAGAATAAAGCAACAATTAAATTAATTTTCTCACCAATATCATAATCCTCCTCAAAATATATCTCGTTTGAATTAAACAAATAATTTCAACTACGTTGAAATCCCCTTCTATTTACACTGTCCCACAAAGTAGAAAATTTTAGGCAAAACCTTCGAACATTGAATTACATCTGACACCCATTTGTGCAATGTTCCTTCAGGAGCACGCAATTGCAATCACGCATTAAATATTATCCGATGTTATCCCCCCTATGCTGGCAAATATCTTCAGTTTGTACTAACGAGGTGTGCTTCTTGTTGTTGAGTTTTTGGTGTTATCGTTATTTTTCATGGGTGGGCCATGAAAACTCTTATGTTGTCTAACCTATCTTTGCATTGACGAGTAGAAAACAATCCGTTTGTCTGCAGGAGGTCATTCCCGGCCTATGCTTAATTGAAATTAGCACTTGCAATTGTGTCCTCCTGGAGGAACATTGCACAAATGTATGTTAGATGTAATTCAATATTCGTCGGGGTAAGAAGTTGTTTTCTGACAGAAATTTGCCTCAAGGTTTCCACTTTGTGGGATAGAGTGGAGAGAAGAAGATTTCGTTTCATTTATTTGAAACTCTCCGGATCACATTTCGAACTTTGTTCGAATTATATCTGGTTATGGAGATGATTTTTGTCGTCATGCTGTCTCCCCACAATATATTAGGGCTGATGATCCATGAAATTTTGTGCCCAGAATGAATCAACACGTAAAAAATGTTATTATGGCTTCATTCGGGGGACAACATTTCACGGTTTATCAGTCCTAATATATTGTGGAGACACTGCTTCACGGTACGAGTCATCATCATTACCAGATATATTGTGGGGACAATTATGACATTGGCGGGAAAAAATTACTTTAATCGTTACTCCATTTTCAAATTTCATGGATCATCAGCCCTAATATATTTGGGTAGACTGCATGCCGACACAAACCATCATCATAACTACATATATTGTGAGTATGATTATGAAATTGGAGAGGAAAACAATTTCAATCAAGGTTTTATTCATGATACAAAATTTTATGGATTATCATTCCTAATATATTTTGGGGAGACTGCAAGCTGACACAAACCATCATCATTTGCAGATATATTGTGAGGACTGTTCTGATATTGGCGGGAAAAAATATGTCAATCGTTCTTTTCTCTGGAGATACCATTTCACAGATCCGTAGCCCTAATGAATTTTGAAGCAACTTCATGCGAACACAAACCATCATTATTACCAGAGGAATATTTTCATATTGGCTGGAAAAATTAATATTAATTGTTGCTTGACATTGAGGACAAGAATTCACAGAATATCAGTCGTAATATATTGTTGGGAGACTGCATGCCGTCACAAACCATCATCGTAACCAGATATATTGTGGGGACGATTACCACATTGGCGGTAAAACACAATTTTCATCGTGGCTTTATTTTGGGTACAATTTCATAGACTATCATCATGCATTATCAGTCCTAATATATTGTGGGGACGATACATCACTCTTACGAGGGATATTGTTGAGACAACTATGACATTCAAGGGAAAAAATTATTTTAATCGTTGTTTCCCTTTGGATATAAATTTCATGGACTATCAGCCCTAATATACTGTGGGGTGATCGCATGCCGACACAAATCATCATAATAACCAGTATTGTGAGGACGATTATGACATTATATTAGGGCTAGGAATGTGTGAAATGTTATTCCTAGAGTAAAGAAACCGTTATAATCCATTTCTCCTGCCAATGTCAGAACAGTCCTCCCAATATATCTGCTGATGATGATGGTTTGTGTCAGCATGCAGTTCCCCCACAATTTATTAGGAATGATAATTCATAAAATTCCGCCCCCAAAATGAAGCCACGATTAAAATGTTTATAAAAGGTTTGTACCGTCAAGTAGTGTCCCCACAGTATATTAGGACTGATAATCCATGATATTTTGTTCCCAGAATAAAGCCACGATTAAAATTGTTTTTCTCCAAATGACATTAAAAGCGGCCTTTCAATGACACTTGGCAGGCTAGAAGTTGTACTTTTAATGCCTAGGCAGAAAAAGTCCACTTTTACTGCCTAGGCAGAAAAAGTTCGTTGCTAGGCAACCTTCCAAGTAATAATTTAAATCAAACTGGTTATAAAAATTGACAAACAGTAAACAAACAAATTCAACAAACGTCATCAGCGGTAAACACAGTAACGCACGGCCCAGTTACCTTTGATGAAATAATTTAGTTATTTGGATATTGATAATGAAACGCAATTTAAATCTGAAAAAGTCGATTTTGCGTGGAATTGGAACAAATTTGAAGAAAAAATTATATGTTTCACACGGCAGAAAAGCAGATTTAATGCCTTGGCTGGTTTCATAGCCTCGCTACGCTCGGCTATGAAACACCAGCCGCGGCATTAAATCTTGTGCTTTTATGCCTAGTTAAACAAATAACTATTTTTCCCGTTTATGTCATAATCGTTCTCACAATATATATGTTGTTATGATGATGGTTTTTGTCGGCATGCAGTCAACTCACAATATATTAGGGATGATGATCCATGAAATTTTGTAACCAAAATGAAGCAACGATCAATAATTTTTTCACGCCAATATCATAATTGTCTCCACAATATATCTGGTAATGATGATAGTTTGTACCGTCAAGCAGTGTCCCCACAATATAGTGGGACTGAAAAATCCATGATATTTTGTCCCCAGAATAGAGCCTCGATTACAATTTGAACTTTTGTGTCCAGAGTAAAGCAACGATTATTACAGAGTTTTCCCGCCAATGTGAAAAAGGTACTCAAAATATATCTGGATAAAGTGATGGCTTGTGCCGGCATGCAGTGTCCCCACAATATATCAGGGATCTAATTTTCTTCAGATTGAAAATATCGGTTTGGTGTTGCGATAAAAACTGCAGTATATGCAAGGATAGTTGTTTATATTTCCCGCCAATTTTCCAGAATAAATCTCTTTCTGATAATGACGAATTATTGTGAGAGTGGCTAGTTACGGTATGCACTCTTCTCACAATATTGGAACTGAATCGTTCGTTATTGAAAAAATAATAATAATAAGAATTTTTTTTTATTATAATATTTTTGAGACTGTATTTTTGAAAAAATGGCTATTTCCTTCCGGGCCGAGATGGGTCACTCAAATCCAACAAATCAATGACCATACCTGATTTCCCAATATTCTATTGTGGATTTCTCAATTTTCAATAAAAATATTGATATACACGCTAGAATCTGTCCATATTAGTGGGGACTTATAAACACAGCTAGTAATAAATTTATTGTGGGGACATATATTAATTTTATTCACAATTTATTGTGAGTACAGTGTTTGAAAGTACGAATGGCGGAAAGGGTACTGTCCCCAGAATTTGATTCACGAGTTCATGGCATTTTTATGGAGTGTATAGAGAAACGGCTTATATTCCCATGGTCGTCATAATAAGGGGAATCTACCCACGTACACGGATTGAAAGTCCCCACAACACAGTAAAATTCACACGTCCCCACAATATATGAGCTGACGTGTATGGATGGAAACGTTGGTTAGTTGCTGTTCAGAGGACTTTGTGAACCAAATTACTGAAACAATTGTAAATACGCTAAGTGAAAAATATGAAGGTAGGCTGAAATCCTTGGAAAATTAAAACACATTATTGAGAAATGAAGTTATCTATTTGAAGAAAACTAATGAAGAAATTCTAACGAAAAAAAAAGCTATGACTTTGAACTGAAGAAAAAATCTATTATAATTTTCGGAATGAACGAGTCGAAAAATGAAAACTGCAGCGATTTTGTTATGGACCTTTTGGTGAATAAAAAAATGGGTATGCATATTAATAAATGTGACATTGATCACTGTTTCCGTGTTGGAAAGTACGAAGCCAAAAAAACTCGCCCACTTCTCGTTAAATTTCTGCGTATGGACACTAAAAATGAGGTTTACAATAACAAAAAGAAACTAAAGGGTAGTGGAGTCATAATAACGGAAGAATTAACCGAAGAGAAAATGGAGATGGTCAAAAGTGCTATAAACTTGACAGGAACGCAAACATATGGACCAATGGTGGAAACGTTTTTGGAAAGAAGGGAGAAAATGTCATCCGAATCGACAGTTTGAAAGACATCAAAAAGTTTTGACAGTCAATTATTATAATATGTATATTTTCAGGTTGAATAGTAGGTATCAAAATTAATAAGGAGAGCACCGCTCAGGCAGTGTTTTTGTTAAGTTGATAGAGCTGATTCACATTCATTTATTTTGTTTCACTTTTTATTGAATTCCTTATTATTTTAAATTTAGGAAGGGCTCATAGGTCTGCTTTGTTGATAAACTCAGTTAATTAAACATTTGTTTTTCAGATCGTATATTTCAAAACAATACTTTGATCATTTCGTTTTTCTCAGATGTGGAATATACATTTACGGTGGGTTCAATAAATATGAATTCGCTTAAAATAGGACATATAAACATATGTTCACTTTTACCTTCAATCAATGACATCAGGACAGCAGTAAGGACTTATAATTTTGATATTTTATGCATAACTGAGACTTGGTTGAATACAAATATTACGAATGATACCATCATTATTAAAGGATTTGATATTTTCAGAAAAGACCGTGGCATAAGGGGTGGAGGAGTGTGTAGGTACTTATTCAAGGAAAAATCTCCATGCTTCAGTAATTCAAATGCCTGATAACTCAATTGAACAAATTTGGATAGAAATTAAACTAAAAATAGATGATGTCGCTGTCGGTGATATATGCAAACCACCTACTTTCAACTCAAATAATTTTTGTCTGAATTTTGAGATACTATGAGTGTGCTTGTACCCAAATTTGATCAATTATTATGTACAGGTGATTTCAATTTGGATTTACTCAATTTCGAAAATTTAACAGTTCAGTCGCTTTTTTCTCTCCTAGAAGAATTCGATCTGAAGCAAGTTATTGATACACCAACAATGCCACATTCATAGATTTAATTATTGCTCCGAACAAAACAAACGTGCTGGATAAGGGTGTCCTCGACTGTGATTTGTCAGATCACCAATTGACATATATAGACATTAAAATGAACTCTGAATGTAGGAATTTAAGGATGTAGACGTATAGAAACAAAAAATTTCAGTTATGAATTTTTTGAAAAAGATTTTCGTAAATTTCCATTTATTCACATTTTTGATATTCATGATGTAGATGGCAAAGTTTCTTTTTTGATTGAATGCATCACAAATTTGTTTGATAATCATGCTCCCATCATAACAAGAAAATTTACAAATCCTCCTGCACCATGGCTGACAGAAAAAATTAAATCTATGTTATGTCGATAATTATATGACAGACTTTTTAAAAAATTATACGGGGTGGTTTGTACCACCGTTACAAAATACGACTGGATATAATGAAGAGCTTTATTCAACTGACTTCGTGAACTAGAATTCTTCCTTTTATAAACTTACAGAATGTTGATTCAGCATCAGCGGTTCACATCGTAGAACTCTGCGGATGCTGATGACAAAGATCAGCTTTTCCTAGAGAATTGTTATCGCTTGTAACCTGATATTTATGGGAAGGCCATACTGCCATAATATTGCATATAACATCTATGATGAATATTAGAGACAGGGCACTCACTAAATTCAAAAAACTAAGAACTTAAATGACTGGGAATATTATAAGCCAATGAGGAACTACACAACAGGGGCTATTAAAAGAGAAAAAAGGCTATTTTCCTTATAAACTGAACAATGTATCCAGAAAAGAATGTTGGAAAATTCTAATAAATAACATATACAGCAATGAAAGAAAAAATCAGTTACCACCGGAGCTGTCTAACGCCAATGATATCAATAATTTTTTGGTGAATTCACTTCCTACGCTACATGTAGCTGACTGGATCAGTATAAAAACTTGCAGTTAACAGATTCTAAATTCAATTTCACACCTGTTGACGAATTAACCATTCTTCACATTTTAGGAAACATCAAAACTAATTCCACTGGCTGTGACGGTATAAATTTGAAAATTATGAAATTATGTAGTCCACATATTGTTACATATTTGAGACATATAATTAAGTTTTGTTTTGAGAAAAATGAGTTTTCTTCTATATGGAAGAGTGCTGTTATCACTGTGTTACCCAAAATTACCACTCCCAAAGAATTTGAAGATCTTAGAGGAATTAGTATATTACCGACAATGTCAAAAGTAATGGAAAAAATTATGGAGATTCAAACTAATAATTACTTGTCGATGAATTCACTGCTTCCCACCGTACAATCAGGATTTAGAGCCGGCCACAGTTGTACAACAGCACTACTCCACGTAGTGGATGACATCATGGAATCATCGGATGAAGGCAAAATTACTATTCTAGCTCTACTTGATTTTAGTCGAGCTTTTGACACAATCAACCACGAAGTGTTACCTTCAATATTAGCTCATATTGGATTTAGTTCAAACACGATAGCATTGTTCAATAGCTATTTAAAAAACAGGTAACAAAAAGTAGGCGTGGAACAGGCAAACTCTACATATCTAACGCTCGCATCAAGTGTACCACAAGGTTTTATTCTGGGACTAGTCATGTTCACTATATACACTAGTCACAGTCAGACATTGTAAATCTCATTTATATGCTGATGATACTCAAATTTACTATCAATTCAATACAAATGATGTCAAAAACGCATGTGCTCGAATAAATAGTGACCTGAATAAATTCGCTGAGCTTTCGGCAGAGCATTGTCTTCTTTCAAATCCAAGTGAGTCTAACGTCATGTTATTCGGTCCCAAACAAAAAAGAAATGAAATTGCAGATGAAATTAGTATAAATATTGGACAAAATAAACTTGGGGTGATAGAACATTGCAAGAATTTAGGTGTCATTATAGACAGTGACCTGCGCTTCGAAAAACATGTGAATAAACTAACTCAAAGGCCATACAATTCTTTGAAAATATTATATTGCAGCAGAAAATTTCTGCCAAGAAAAATCAAAGTAGTTTAGTTTTATCCATTTTAAATTTTGCTGACTGTTTGTATGGCCCAAGTCTCACTTATATTTGTAACAATAAATTACAAAAAATACAAAACTCTTGCTTGAGATTGATTTTCGGCATTCGAAGTCGAGAGAGTATCAGTCATAAATTGAAGGATGTTGGTTGGCTGAACTTGAAAAATCATAGGGACTTACATGCAGCATGTCTGTTTCATAATATTATCAATAAAAAAAATACTATTTATCTTTATAACAAACTAAAATTCCGAACGGATATTCATACATTGAACCTACGATTCAAGAGTTTATTGACACCCCCTGCTCACCGAACAGTTCAAACGATCGTTCAGTTATCAAATAGTAAAAATTTACATTAATTTACCAAGCCATCTGAAAAAAATTAAAGAGAATCGTTTAAAAACTCATTACAAAGCAATCCTTCTCAATAAGCAGAATATGTGATATGAGCCCCCCCTTCCCCATCTGTGCGAACAAATATGTCTAGTTGTAGGTAAAACTCTGATCTCCAATATAGACTGATGTGTTTTGAGGTTGAATGGAAGAGCAGCTAATACGATCAACTGTATAATTTATTTTATCTATACTTCTCAATCTTGTAAGCTGAACTCCGCCTATTATGCCGTTATTTTTCATGTCTATAGCTCAATGTTATTTGAAATTAACTGTAATGGACAATAAAGCCGCTATTATTATTATTAATATTATTATTCTATTTGATTTACTATTTCTGAGTCTGTTCCACCGATGTATGCACCTTGCTTTGCTCGCGGGTGTTGCTTCATACTGACGAAGTTGCGGCTTTATCCGTAGAGAAAAACTATGAAGCTTTTGGACATTATTGTTTGTTTGATGAAATGAAACGATTATAATGTTGTAAGCCCTATTCTAGCACTGATGAAAGGCAATAACCATGAAACATGCAGGTGGTAATTTCAAACCAAATAGAGGATAATTCTCAATTATTATTTCATTACCTACAGTTAGCATTGCACAAATGGTTGCCAGGTGTAGTTCAATGTTCGTAAGGAAGAGTAGTTGTTTCCTGTCAAATACGTGTCTCACATTTTTCAGTTATGGGGGACTGTGTGGAAAAAAGGATATTTCGACCAGGTCGAAATTAGTTTTCATTCATTTGGAACTCTCTGGCACACCTTCTAACTTTGATCGGTTGAATCAGTGAATTATGTTAACTTACATATAGAGTTTTCTTGGGACTTTTCAGGTTGCGACTTCTCTGCTACTATATTTCCGTAAACTTGGTCTGCACCGTTTTCTTCTTTTTCTACTTTGGGCATTGGATATGATTTCAGTGGATTAAATTGAAGATTGCTATAATTTAGCCCGCCTCTATTTCCCTTTTCGGCAGTAACGGTTTTATTAATTTTGGCTGGTGGTAAAGGAATAGATCTTGCTTGCCTAATATTGGGAGAAGAATCAGGTAAGTTTACGTAAATCTCCTCGTTTGACTCCTCATTGACGACTGGAAATATTTGGTGATTTTTGCGATTGGTTGCAGTTCCTTTCACCTGCTTTTGCTGCTCAGTGACTCTGTTATCTACGGAATTGCTATTCTCCAAGCTTGACTTCGAGGCAAGGGCTCTGGAATCTTCTATTTCTACATTTGAGTAGGTTTGCTCGGAAAACTCATCATCTTCTGGGTCTATTTCAAAGTCGCTTCCATCTGTATCGTCTGACTGTTCCTTACTATACCAAACCCTCGCCTTCAAGTCCTGAGCAAGTATAGCAGCTAAATCATCAGGTGATTGTTTGTTTTTAATTTTGTTTGAAGAGAGTGGTGTAGGAAAATGGTTTGGACGGCTTTGTAGTTCATGAGTATTAATATAGTTCGCCTCTTCATTCTCATCTAAAAAAAGAGGGAGAAAAAACGGTTCAGGAAATTATCGAATTGGCAATAGAATAAACTAATACATATTTTCAATACAGGAATTCTGCAAGCTCTAATATCATGCGAAGTCCCCAAATATACCCAAGTGATGGTGTTTACACTTAGCATACTTTTGTATGGCACGCTGTTTTACTTTACTTCAAATTGCAATCCAATTCTCATTTTAATGTCACTTCAATTGATTTCCACTGTCGATAATGTGAACCAAATGTATCATCATCGTTTGAGCTATTTACATTGTTTATTATATTATATTCGAATTGAAAACAATAATTGAAATTTATTCTGTGTTTCGGAAAATTAGAAGATATATGATATATGAAGATATACGATTTATAAATCACTGAAATGTATGAATATACATCACTCATAAATTTAACTGACTATCTGAATCTATATTCCATTAAGCTAGTGTTTTTATCCAAAATTTGCCGGAAAACTTGTAAGCATTTTCTAGGGTGACATCAAATTGAAAACAAATTCAAATTGCATTCTAATAGCATTCTAAAATACAAACATAATACGGTGGTTTCTTTCTACTCGTAATGATATTTTAATGCAAATTTCATATGACTTGTGTATGTCTTCAATCAATGACAAATAAGGATGTCAAAAGAACTCATGTTACAAAAGAACAGCCAGGGCTTATAAAGTGCATTAGTCAAAAGTCGCACTCATTCAACATATTCAAGTCATCTCATAGAATAAAACCATAGTTTTGATGAAGATTCAAAATTCTACTCATAGGAAATAAAGGACTGAAGCTCAATCATGTAGAATAATTAGAAATCAATGAACTTAAAAATATCAACACGTTACTCAATGGCCATTTCCGAAATTCCAATGAATGAAGTTATATTATGGTCATAAATAAAACATTTTTTATTTATCTTGTTGAATATCAATGGATAAATCAAATATAAGGGCTGAAACTGAAAAAGTATGAAGGAATGAGAAATGAAGTATATTTCTTCAACGAAGAACTTTGTTTTTGAAAAACAATTTATTTACAAAATTGAGAATTAGTATAGTTACAATGATTTTTCGTGGTCGAAATCTTAAGTAAATCTAACCTAGTTGGAACAGAGCATAAGGTTTTTTATAGTGGCGTGATTATATCAAAAACATTGTGTTATCATTATCTTAAGTATACAAAGGAATGTACTGGAAAGTGGATGATGGAATTAGTGTCTACATAACTCATGTCTCAAGTAACTTCAAATGTTAAAAACCTAAAAACAATAAATACAAAAATATATATCTCAACGTGTGAAATAGCTACAAACTCCCAAATTAATCAATTTTCTTTTTCTTTTTTAAAGTGAGGAAGGGGGCTGTTCAATCCAGGCGCGTGCCTAGGATAGTTTTATGGGGGGGGTAGGTAATCACCCATTTCAGGACCAATATTTCCTACGTTTTAAAAAGTTAAACTTCAGTAATACTAAGGCACTCATATTTAATTCTTAAATCTAAACCACGATAACACTCATAAATTTTATTTCATATAAGAATAGACAAAGATAAAAATTATGCACCCTAGCATAGCCAACAAAACACAATGAACGACGAACTTATTTCGGCGTATTCCCGACTATTTCATTTCAAGTATATAATGTATTTACATAAGCACCTGCTTCGTGAATTCGGCCGTCGTTGTGTCGACGAACAATAACAAATAAAAACCCAGTTCACTCAACACCCAACTCCATAATGCGCCACCCTGATTGCGAAATTTATAATTCAATGTTGTGACTAGAAGCTAGGCTAGAAGACTAGAAGACAGGTGGTGTGAAAGCCCATCGTTGTGTTTTCATCATCATAATTTTTTGAGTTTGAAAATAAGGAATGTTCAAATCATCGTGGTCATTGGGGGGGGGGGAATTACCCCATTACCCCCCCCTCAGGCACGCGCCTGGTTCAATCCAGAACAAGAAATAAACTGTTCAAGTGATATTGGTTCCATCATTTCTTATGATTTTATTCACAGCAGAACTGCCCAAAGAAGATAATGACAATCTTACAAAGGAACAATTCGATGGTAGTATCTCAAAAGTATAGTAGACCTCCTTGTATATGCATTATTTATTACCACTCAGCACCACTAAAAACGCTAAGAATCCATAAATCTATATTGAACATCTCCCCATTTTTTGTAACAATACATTTTCAGCTAAATTATCTGCCCCTACTATGACCTACACAAAGCGTATTGCACATTTTCTTCCCTTGATTTTTTTTTTTATTTATTGAATATATACATCCAGCAGGCCGAAGCCCAATTACAGGAGTACTTAATAAATATTACATGTGGTTGAGAAGCAGTAATAAACAATTAGTATTTTTGGTTGAACCTACAGGATATAAGTTAGTCAAAAATTAAACTGGAAATGGTTTGTCTGAATTGATTCTGAGTGAGGAAAAAAATGTCCACTGAGAAATGCTTATTGTAACTTCTGCACATTGAATTTATTGGAGAATGAAAGTGCTGTTGTGTATTCGATACATTGAAGTGAAATGTATTGTGATGCCGGGAGGATTGTCGGGTATACTGAAGTTGATTAATGAGAGTAATGTCGAAGAGTCTATGGTGTTGGGTATAATTTTGTTTAGTAGATCACTGATTTCTCTCCTTTTTTTAATGACAGTGTTTTAAAATCGTTCAACAGAAGTTCCTAATTGTAATTTCTTTCAGGATAGCGTTTACATTTTTTGTAAAATAAGTATTTCAAAAACTTCCTTCGAACCATCTCAATTGCTGAAATTGTTTGTTGGTGATATGGACTCCACACTTGACTGCAATATTCCAGTTTACTTCTAAGGTATAATACAATTGACAAAGTGCATCAAGAGATTTAAATTCGCTACAAGCACGAATTAAAAAACCTAATGATTTCATGGCTTTGGAAATTATTGTTTCACATGTCCTGTAAGTTTAATTTACAGTCGAATATAACTCCCAGATCCTTGTTGTGTGACTCGTGACAATGACTCCTCGTTAATGGTGTAATTGAACATCAAAGGAATATTTTTTAGTGAATAAGTCATAACTTTACATTTTCCAATATTAAGTGATAGTTTATTTACAGTTCACCAGTCTTCCAACGACTTCAAATCATTATTTAGTGACACAGAATCCGTTATGTCATCAATCCGTCTGAATAGTTTCATGCCATCAGCAAATACAAGGGTATTTGATTCAATTTCAGTACAAATATCATTCATAAACAGTAAAAAAAGAAGGGGTCCCAAGTTTGAACCCTGTGGCACACCTGATGTTGCAGTAAACTCCGAGGAGTTTACTCCTTCATAATCAACATAGAGTTTGCGATCTTTCAAATACGTTTCATGCTCCAACCTTTCATGAAACCATGTTGTTATTGGGATATGAGATGGCGAGTGTGTGCATACATCAAGTCTGCCACAAGGATCTCGAATAATTTTGAAAGAGCAGAAATAAGTGCAATAGGTCTATAGTTTGTGACCTCTGTTGGTATCCCTGATTTGAAAATAGGACATATGCGTGAGAATTTCCAAATATTAGGGAAAGTTCCAGTTTTGACAATCAGATTGAAGATTATAATGTGGGGGTCACATTTTTTGTGAATACATTTTTTTATTACTTTGGGCGGAATGTTGTCAGGTCCAGATGTCCACATGCCCTTGAGCTTTTTGCATGCATTAATAATTTGATCTCGAGTTATTATTGGTATAAGTAGGTAATTGTTGTTAGTCGTGATATATCCACTATTTGTTGAGGTATTGCGAACTAACTCAGCATCCTCTTTAATACAAACAATTTTGAAGTGGTCTGCAAAGGAATTAATAATTTGTTGTGGATCAGCGATCTCTATTCCTTTAAAATTCATTTTGCCTGGTATGTAGGATTTTTGCTTTTTCAGATTAATATAGTTCCAAAAATTTTGGGGATTGGATTTTATAGTCATTTTTGATTTTTCAATAAAAGATTGATAAGCCTCTGCGATCTCGGTTTTTATAGATTTTCTTAGTTTTTTTTATTCGGGCTAGGTAGAAGTTAAGTTTCTGTTTGCGATACAATTTCAAATAGTGGTTTTTTATTTTTATTTTATATATTATGTTTTGAGTAAATACATTTCTTAATCATATTTGTTAATGAGTTGCTGAAAAACTCACTAGCAATGTTGACATCTGAATATGAGTCAATTATAGTCCAGTTGAAATCTGTCAGTAGTCGAGTAAGTTTTTCCCAGGTAATTTTTTTGAAGTTCAGACGATCTATGTGCGAGAAGAAGTTATTTTTAACATAGGGAATATCTTGGAATTCATGAACGAGACCTGGGTGATGGAGATCTATTGGTACTAAGGGGTCACTTTCACAAGTCACTGAGCAGTCAACTGTCGATGGTGATATTAATAGATCCAATATTCTTTCATTGAAATTTACAATTTTATTATGTTGCACAAGATTTGAGAATGCTAGGAAACAGTTAAGACGAGCTACAAGATTTGTAACAGGAATATCATTGCCGTCGTAATACTTTTTCAGTTCTGGAATATTAAAATCCCCTAGTATGATAGAACGGTTGATATCTTTAAAGTTTTCAAATGTTTCTAACAGTGCTTCATATTCTATCATACTAGAGTTTGGTGGAATGTAGACTAGTATAATAAAAAATTATATGTCATATTCGATTGATATTTTTATACAAATTAAATCAATTTTCTCCACTGGTGATTCCAAGTCGAATAGTATTCATATCAGTAGCCAAAAGTACTCCGCCTCCCCGCTTGTTTAGCCATACTTTTCGATATACAATACAATTCTCCGGAAAAAATTCACCGTCCAGGACACCCTCCTTCAACCAAGTTTCACAAATGGCTTATACACTCTAGTTGTTTGAAACAACACTTTTGTAGACATAATAAGTCTTGGTATTGAGCCCTTTGCAATTTTGGTAATACACTAATAATGGGTCATTTTCGCGAATGGTATATCTATATTGTGTCATTTGAAGAATGATGTTTCATGACTCACAAAACTTGTACTGAGAGAGGAATAATTCAGAGGCAAAAGTTGAATGATGGAAACGTTCTGAGTAATTTTCTATTCTGCCCTTTTGTAGAATATCATATTGTAAAAAAGTGACCAGCAGAAGGAAAGAGTAATGTTCTTCAACAGCAAAATAGACTGCAAAAAAAAATTAATAATATGAAGCAATTCTCGTGACATTCGAGATCAAGGAGCTGGAAAGATAATATTTACGTGTTGGTATCCATATTCCAAGGTTTCAGGAATAGGCACACTGGGAAAGAGTGAACTGACATCCGAACGAAACTAGTCTCCCCCTCCCACAGTTTTAAGTTTTTTATTCGCTCAACGATTTCATAGGAATTCTCAACAGAAAAACTCTCATGCTGTATGTATGGGTAGACTGCCAAACTCATCCAATGTCGGCAATGATATCTTCTATTGGTGTACTAATATCTGGGCAAAACCGTGGTAAAAGTTTCAGAAGACTGGTTTTCCACTATGTCAATATTTTTCGACGTTATGAACGATTTATGTTATTATTCCTTTCTACTAATTGCTTCAATTTTGCGTTTTTAACTACTAATAATAATAACTAACTAACGAATAAATGACGAATTACCAATAACAATGTATGAAAACACTTTTGAAGAACAATACCAACAAAATTTTCACAACAAAACAAGAACTCCAAAGCCTTTAGTGAAGTCATATCTCGACGAATTTGGTTTATCTTTTCCTGACTCCTACCCCGTCTTGTACAAACCCCTCCCACACACACATTATTGGATAGCTTCAATAAAAATGACGCCAGTGCTCAAATTTACAAAACATTTTGAGAATAATCATGAACCAATACGAGGGTTTCGAGAAAATGTATACAGATGGGTCAAAAACGGAAGAAGGAGTTGGAGCAGCCGTCATCACATCCTCTAATAACTACGTGTTGCGATTACCCCCTTCATCTAGCATATATACGGCAGAAATATATGCTTTATATAGAGCTTTGGTGCATATCAACTACATGGAAAACATGAAGCATATCATCAGACTCACTATGCGCTGTTCACACCACACAACAGTTTTATCAAAAAAATCCTATTGCCCAAAAATGTCAGCGGGTCACACCAACCTCACTCACGGTTATCTCATAACTCGCAGTGAAGTGCCAAATTGTATCTACTGTGACATGGTTCTCTCAATCAAACTTCTATTTGTTGACTGTCCAAATTACATTACCCAGCGAAAGTCATGCAGAATTGACAATTTTCCACAGGCTATCGGTGATCGGTTTTTTGCTGTCAGGTTGGTAATGAATTTTGGTTTTTGATATTTAAAATACTGTATTTTGATACACTGACATACGCCATGTGTCAGCAATGACAAATGTCAAATTATTATAACCAATCCCCAGCCAATCCCTTGAATCAGACAGATAACTCTACCCGCTAATAACTCATAGGGTTGATGCGGTTTATATTTAAATTAAAAAATGGAATTTATGGGTTGTTATGATAGTATTGCTATATACAAGAACGGTTCACGCAGGCCCTTGCGTAATAACGATAATGGTCCATTATATTCAAAACTATTTAAGTTGTTACCGACAAAGTTATTAATAACATTTTAATTTAGTTGTAATTATACCTGTCCGTAGGTTTCTTTACAAGTTAGGATGAACTCCTGTTTCATATTGTGTTAATCATAACAATTGGATACAAATAAATATTACTGATTTGGTAGTAATCCTCAGTTTAGTAATCCTACTGATGAAGTTAACTTGTCTAACGAAATGCGCATCTTGGATTGAAATTACTAGCGGGGAAAACTTCTTTTGTTCTCATTGACTGACTCCACAGGTGTCCAATACCCCATTTTCTATTTCAATTAATATCAATGTCATGACACATTGTGTAAGTGAGTAAATCTAAGAGGTTGAGTGAGAACCATTAATTCAACTCACTTCATCTATTTTGAATAATTATTTTAAAATACATAATATTTTCTTTAATATCATACCTAAGAGATCAAGATCATAATTAGAAACAGTTTACTATCAATAATCATCGCAAATATAAAATATCCGTTAATAAGCTGTTAGTCCACATGGTTCACGTAGTATGACGAATACGTTCAGTTGGTAAAGGGAAGTGACTTGCAATCGGTAGTACGTGAGATCGTATCCCCTTGATGTCAACTTTTTTCGTTTAGGATGAAAAAAATTGTTCTTTTCGAATAGATTGTTTTTTGTGCTAAGAAATTATAAATTTGATAACTTGTTGTAGCTGTTAATATAAACAGGAATCACGCATTCGATGGCTTATCCACTCGCGTGCACGCTAAGAAATACAAGCCGTTTCTTTTATCATGTGGTAACATTGCTATATTCTAAACCGTAATAGATACAAAGACGATTAAATGGGGAAAAAAGGTTACTATTGTGGTGAGCAGTAAATTGGTCATAGAAAATTTACGGGGATTCTCGCCCTTCCCAACTTATACAGGGAAAACTGAACATGCTGTTTTCGGATTTTTACGAATAGCATTGTTATTTCAGAAAATATAAAAAAATGTAAAATCAAAGTTTTATTGTATTCAAAATGTACTAGAACTACGTAACGATAACTTTTTAATCAAGCGTTTCGTGTCCCGCCATCATCAACAATTTTTTTCAAATACGGACCTGACATTTTTATAAAGTTTCATATAAAATAACTAGCATCATCAGTGACAACAGCATTTTTAGTTTTCCCTGTATAAGTCGGGAAGGGCGAGAGTCCCCGTAGATTTTCTCTGACCAATGTACTGCTCACCACAATAGTTACATTTTTTCCTATTTAATCGCCTTTGTATCTATTACGGTTTAGAATATAGCAATGTTACCACATGATGAAAGAAACGGCCTATAGAGTTGAAAGAATAAACTATTTGTTGTGGTTTTTAATTCGTAGAAAATACCGAACTTGTGATTGAATCAACCTCCATAAATGACATAAAGTATCTGAACCTCATTTGTACCGACTATGATAAATTGGTTATCCAATGAAATATTTTGTAGTATTATTTACCAGGACGCCAGAAAGTTTCATCCATTTGATATTAGTTCGTGGTACCAAAATAGTTATTTATTGTATCACAACTATCATTCACTACACTGGATGGTGATTGCCACCAAAATTGTCTGTACGTGGTACTAATCGTACCTTGGTTGAGAGTTGTACGGAATTATAACTATCTATTGTGACGAAAGCAACTATTAATTGTTAAATTTTAATAAACCGCGTAGTGTCTGTCTCATCGAACATATTTGTCGAAGTTGGTTTCATATAAAGAACTGTAACTATGCTCTCGGCAGTAATAAGGCTACTTCGATAAAAAGTATTGTGTACAATGTAATGCATTTGATTATACTGAAAGGTCGAATAAACATTATTTTTCGTTTTTGGTGCGAAAAAAAACTATATTACCAAAATTTCATAATTAATTTATATGTTCTATGGAAAATATAGTCAACCGACGTAGCTGATAATTCAAGGAGTGGAAGTGATATTTCTCTCATATAATTTCAGAGGTAAGTTAATAGTTATTGTCTTAAGTAATTCACACTGATGCAAACTTTTTTATGAAACCCAAACAAGGGATGCGTAGATGAAATTATATGTCTCGACGATTTCATATCGTCGAAAGCTAATATTGCTCATTTCGATGTGGCCTATAGATTCCATAAATCATCACCGTATATGTAATGAAGAATTTTGCTTAATAAAATTCGGATGTCTCAAGTCAATCAAATAACACGCATCAACACATTCAGGAAGCGGATCAAAAATTGCCATTGGGGAGTCATTGTGTTTTCGAAAAGAATCCAAAAATTTGATGCATATGACGGAACAGAGGGAACTTTTAACCAGTTTCGAAACGCTACCCCTTCCTCGCTTCCCATCCCCTACCCCGGAGTACACCAATATCTTTTGTCTTTTGATACACTTCAGTAATCAGTTCAGTATAGCCATTTCGACTGAATAGAATGAACATGGTGTGTTGCATTACGTGAATTGTGTCATTTCTGCATGATGATTCAAAAAACAATGAATGACAGTAGCAAGTTGAACGCAACATTAGAACTCATTTTATCAAAATTTTCTATGGTAAGTTATCTCATTTTCTTATTTGTAGAAACAAAACGTAGTTAGATTATTAATTCAGTGCATGATGCAACAATGGCTGCTCATATAGTTAGACCGCATCGAAGTTGCTCAAAAGTACCACGACAAGATATGTTTGAATGTACCGCGCAGGTTCTTGTTGGGGTAATAATTTACTGTCTCATTTCCATTATTGGAATTATTTCATTACAGGTTGTCTTTCTCAGTATCAGTATCTAGAGAAAGTACAACTTTCATTGCATGTAAGTTGTTAAAACTAAAGAAAAAAAAGGGGTGTGTCAGCTCGATTTATTGGCAAGTAGTATAGCATATGGCTAAAATTATTAGAATTGAGATACATGTAGATTATACCCCCCATATGATGTTTCAGAAAACAATGTGTTCGAAGGTAAGGATTTGTCAGATTGCTTCATTGGAAATTGAGTAGAAAATCGGAAGGATTGGAAAGTTTTGCACAACTTTTAGAGAACTGTCTACAGACAGACCAGCCAACTGAAAATGTTCTTAGAATTTGTTACAAATTGACACGTATGTATGTCCTCAATTTTTCACAGCGTCTTCATAATGTATGAAATTTTGTTGCCGATCTCATAAATGAAGTTCTTCCAGATCTGAATTCCAGTTTTGTTATCAGAAGCGGGTGCTTCTACGATTACGCCAACTTCAACTTAGTATATGAACAACGTAAGTATTAAATAACATACCCAAGTAAGAAAAATATGCTAATTTCATTAATTTTCAGGCAACACGCGGGAAGAAATAAAATAGTTTTGCTTCCGTGATATATCAGTAGCTATTATATATTATAATATCCATCTAGTGACCATGTCAATTAATAAGAACTTCAATAAATGAAGAAGTGAAAAATTACCAAAGGTTTGATTTACCAGAGCAATGTTTTTTTCAGAATGAGCAGTGAGAACCTTACGACAAAAACTCTTGATAACTTAACAAGGACAGTACATTTTTCAAGAAGTGAACCGGCGACAATTTGCAAAGTGTCTGATAAAAGGAAAGTTATCGGCAGATGTGAACAGAAGGTTTGTGGTTTGCATATAACTATATACCATCGGATGAATCACGGAATCTATTAAACTTTTTCAGTATCACTAGAAAGATATTTCGAAGATGTGGTGGACAAAAAAATTTACCTTGTTCCAGCTGGAAGATGATGAATATACTATGTACCATCCAAGTTTGGAGTCGAAAAATGTTTTGCAAAAAAATTACATGATAACTATCAAATATTATATTATATTTTTTTAGAAAATGTACCTGATGTTAATTTCCAGACTTAAAAAATGATATTTAACACAGCATTGGTTTTCTATTTAATTTTCCTCAATTATTTCAGGAATCGATGTACGAGTACTATGATAACCAAAAAATAAAAATTATTGCAGGTCTAAATACCAAGTTAAAAACTAACACACCTACTCAGTAATGAGACTAATGTTGAAAAGTACTAGAATTTTCAACTGATAAAAAAAGAAATTAAACTAAGGTAAACAGTTTATATGAACATTGGCTGAGTGAAAATTATCATTCGAGGCCTTTTAATGGCACTATTGGCGATATTAAAGAATGCTTCGAGTGCCGTAGTAAAACTGGTTGAGATAAAGTTTTCCTTCTGAAAATATCAGATATTGACACTATATAACGATTATCCCAGTGCCGTGAATCGTGGTGATTTTCACCATAAACAATAAAATGGTTTTATTGTACTACCATTATTAGAGTGCCATGAGTTGCGGTGAATTTGACTATCATTCATAATATGGTTTTAATGTACTAAATATTTAAGGTTACTTTTGCGATTTTATCCACCACTTGGTTTGATTTAGAGAAAATGTCGTGATTGTGTTACCATCACCAATAATTCCTAGTGGAATCAATGACGACAAATGTCTGGCGCTATACGCATCATTCTGAGTGGTTGATTTCATGACGATTCAAGTAAAAATTACCTTATTTTTCTCTGCGTGTGCGATTCAATTACCACTCATCAGTATGAAGTAACGTTCCGCACGCGTGCCATTTACTTTCCAGACATGAGAAAAATTGTATATTACATTACTAGTGTGAAAAATTACTTAAGCATAAGTAACATACACTATTTTTCCTACGACCAAATAATAATTTTACCAAATAATGTATAAAAATATTTTGATGTTTCACACAAATTTTTCAAAGCCTGCTTCTTATATACAATAAATAACTAACAAGGCGATTACAAGATTGCCTGACTAAAGTAGATATTTGATGCATGAAACTATTTAACGAAAATAAACATGATTATTGAAAATTCCTTGCTTTATTTAGATGATTCAGAATGCTTTTAAATGGATATTTGTTCAAATCAAACTCCCAGAAATATAAATGATATTAACATGAGTCCAAGAAAATCGAATGAATAGTCCAACTGAGAACCATTCTGACTTCATTTATTTTTAATAATTAATTTAAATTTAAAAATATTATTTTTATGATATAATACCGACGAGATCAAAATCATAATTAGACATCTTTTATTTTTAATAAAAATTACGAATCAAGGTACACTCTAATACAATATCTTTTCTTGTCATAATATGTGTCCAATAGCTCAGTTGGTAGGCAGAGTACGCGGGTTCGTTCCTCACCCACAGATTTTTTTTTAAGAAGATGAAAAGATTACAGTTCTCTAATAGATTGCTTCAATATTTTGTTGGTAGGATTTTTAGGGAGGATATTTTTGCTGCCTCCACGCACAATTAATGCACCTAACATTCACTACATACACAAAATAACTTTTGACGTTTGACATAAATTGTTCAAACCCTGATGAAAACCCGAGAGCGAAGCTCGAGGGCTTTCATCTCTGATTATTAATGCCAAAATAATGTCGAGTAAAATCAATAAATACAAGAGAAATTCAGCAGCAATAAAATAGTCGACAATTTTTCAAATTTATGAAGATTATTTCTTGAATCCAATTCTTTATGTCAGTCACATCAATGACACTGTATTGTCAGGGATTGTAGCCTCGATTACCCTACCCATCTTTTTGTTTTTGGTTTCTTCAAACCGATTAATTTTCAAATACTTATACAGCTTCAACATGATTGATTCTATTGTACTGTCAGATGCACAGGTTTCTTGATATATAGGTATCATGCTGAATTGTCGATGACTATTGTATACCATGAAAATAGTCGCTAATAGAGCGTGTTGATAGGTCCTGTCAAATAGGAAACAAACGTATGATTGGTTGATGACTGATATTTAATAGACGAAAGAAATAATCTTTAAAATTACCGCGTGAAGGTGGGTTCAATTCCACATTTTGGGTTCTTTTTCCTTTGCTAGTTCACTTGAATACTCCTGAATTGATAATCCTTTAGTATGGAAAATGGGAGAAAGGCTGGATTATTTATAATCAATTTTAATTTACCATTAGATTTTGAGTAGGGGAAACCCCTAAGATTATTGTTGCTTGCATTTTTGAGGAGGAAAATAGTATACTGGTGAAATTACCACTTTGTGAAATATCTAAAGATGGCCAGTAGTATGTAACACCAGTAGGAAACGTAGAATTTTGCAAAAAGTTGACATCTGCTAATGAATCCATTTGCAGAAGTTTTTATAATTTCGTGAATCTCAAATGCGATATAACCTATCGAGTAACTTTTTCCCTCGTATATACATGAAAAAGAGAAATGTTTAGCGTTGGTTCCAGAGACAAACTTTTGTGATTATTCGACTTTGTCAAATGAATGATACCAAAAGGAGTGTGTACAAGTAAATACTAGTATTACTCACCTACTACCATTTTCGTATCTTTCTCGTCATAGTTTACGTACAGTTCTTCTATCTCGGGGGGATGCAGTGTGAGTTCAATATATCCTGCTGAATCACCGAGTGGAATTTCCTCCCTATGTGGAGGCGCATCTTGCACGGGCACCGCTGGCAGAGGTCTAGGCTGAATCTTGTCAGATATACTGACTCGATGCTCCATTTTGCTTTCTATTTCCACGTTTTCATAAATACGTTTTCCCTTCAATTTGAAAAGCTTTTTGAGGAAACCATTGCCTTGTTTATCATCGTTTCTATCAATCGTTACTCTGTTCTGTGAATCCAAGTTTCTGCTTTTGGTCTCCGTTATAACTTTTGAGTTGTCTACACCTCTCGTGGATAGAGGAGGTAATTTCCGGCCAGCAAACGTAGGGATATTAGGAACATCGTCAAATGAACTCAACTTTGGAGCTTGTTCATACACCTCGTCAGGATCATGGTAGGTGGGCTCCTCTTCATCTGGCCCATGAGACTGAAAATTTGGAGAAGCATTCCTAGGAGGTAAAAATGGTCGTACATGAGAGTCTGCGAAAGGTGATCCATTTCTAGACGCGGCAAGGTCGATCGGCGAGAGATATCCATAATTGTTATCGAGTTGTTTACTCATATCAACGTACGTTTCGTCTTCCTCTAATTTCAGTGTATTTTGCTTAGGTAATGTGGGAGTAACTTCATACTTCCTCGAAGGGAGAAGAGCAGGCTTTCGTTGAGCAGCATTAGGTTCCACTGATGATGGAATTGGTAGTTTCGCTTTGCTACCCACTACGTTGATGGATCTAGTAGGTATTGAAGCCCGTGTTTCAGTTGGTGACGGAAGTGGGAGCTTTGGTTTATTATCCACTGAAAAAAAGGGTTTGTCAAAATGTAAAAATTTCACGTAAAGGACACCGCACTTCTCTTATGAAAAATGGCCTTGGTAAAATTCCTTGAAATTTTAGTATGTTGTAGTATTCGATCACCTTCTCAAAAGTGTCCATTGACTCTACACGATTCTATGACTAATTTTCGAAATATGGGGTGTTGAAGTTTAAAGTGGCCATTATTTTGTACGCCATTAGAAGATTCAATGACTTTTTTCTGGAAATCACCAGTCACCATTCATTTAATTCCAAATATTATTTTGATGCTTGAATAGGACCTATTTTTCAATTATCTACAGGGTAATCTCAAAGTAAAATAAGCCTTATCGATTGCCAATATTTTTTGTCCATCGATAATATTTTTTAGCGAAACAAATCATCAGAATATGATAAACTGACCTTCATCAAAAATTATTCACGACTTGTAATCTCGTACTGTGCGATTCAAAAATGTTGACCATAAATGTATCAGTATTTTTGAGTCATACCGTATATTTCGAAATGAGTACGATTTCTATGGAGAAGCAATTCTGAATTTATATCAATTTGAAGAAATCCACCAAGTGTTTCGAAAGGGCAGAATAAAATTGCGAAATTCGGTTTTTAATTAAAATAACCCTACATTTCAAAATTTCATCGGTTGAATTGTTTGATTTTTCATCAATATATCGGGTGACATCATCCATTTTATTCACCTACTATGGCTACTTTTCGAATCATTAGTCGCCAAAGTATCCACGTACACGGATTGTTTCAAGAAAACATTCCAGAAGAATCTCTACTATACAAAATTATTATAACAAATTCAGCAAAACTATTAAAATATCGAGAAAAATGTGCATTGTGTACATGCTCCATAATTTGAAATATTTTGAGGTGGTATTGTTATTGATGTAAGCAGTAGGACAAAGTTCTATCTTCTACCCACTAGCAAGTGTCAACTTCAGTGGGACATCCATGAGCTTATTTTCTACTTGAATTGAATCATTTTAACCTATAAATCATATGTTACCGTCTGCAAATGAACACTATTCTATTGTACACAAAGGGACCGAAAAATATCTTCTTTCTTGACTAATCGGTGTCTACTAGTTCAGGAATATGAACAAAATTTTCTGGTGGAGATCGATTATCAGCATCAACAAGACAATCTGATAGTGTCGTTGATGGATATCGAATATTTCGTTCATACCTTGCATATCCAAGAAAACACAATATAATACTTGATCCGGACTTACAAGTACAGTAATACACACTTACTGAAGGTTATTTTATATCTCCTCCATCGTTGAACACTCTCCTCAACAAATATCTAGTTTTATTCCTAAATTTTGAATGTATTCTAAATCGTAAAAAATGGGTTCTTCATTCAATTCATCAAATTCCAATATATTCAATTCTTCCCTCTGTAACTTATCTTGAATTTATGCCGCTGATAAAAGAACATGAGAAATTCCTGTCAGGTCTTTCAAATTGTTGTAAACTCAAGTGAGGAAATTCAGGGACATGCAGATGATTCAGAAGAATCGACCAAGTCTCGACATGGGCTTGAACTATATTCAACTGCTGTGATTTTTTCAGTATTTCTCTGGCCAACTCAACAGTTCTGGACTCTACAATCCACCTAGTCCTTGTTATCAAACGTGCTCTATTTGCGTCGGTTGTCATTGTCACCATTTGATTGATACCTTGTGTCCCTTTTGGGAAAAATTCAGTTCTTATATGTTTCATTATGTACATATTCATATGTTTTTCCATTTCTACCAACTTGTTTTCGATATGAGAGTTTCCTGGTACGTTTTATTGTCACAACCCATGTACTTTGGCGACTTATAATTCAAAAAGTAGCCATTGAAGGTGAATGAAATGGATGGTGACGATTGGAATATCATCAATCAATGAACTGATGTAAAATCAATGAAATCAACCGATGAAATTTTAAAATATAGGGTGATTTCAATAAAAAAAAAACATGTTTTTGAATTTTATTTTGCTTATTTGTTTTGGATTGCTCGGTATACATATACATATTTAGAATTAGTTTTTTATAGATATCGTACCCATTTCGAAATATACAGTATGACTCAAAATACTAAGCCATTTATGGTCAACATTTTTTAATCACCAGTATGAAATTACAAATCGTGAATTATTTTTGATGAGGGTCATTTCATCATATTCTGATATATCTTTCAGTGAAAAATATTGTCGATGGCCTGAAAATTATTGGTAATTGATTGGGCTTATTTTACTTTGAAGATTACCCTGTAGATAATTGAAAAATAGGTCTCATTCAAGCATCAGAATACTTTTTGGGATTGTATGAATGGTTATTGAATCTTTTAATGGCGTAAAAAGTAATGAAATTAAAATGGCCACTTTAAATTTCAACACCCTATATCTCGAAAATAAATCATAGAATCGTGTTGAGTCAATGAACACTTTTTGAAAGGTGATCGAATACTACAACATACTGAATTTTCAATGAATTTAACCGAAGGCCATTTTCTTTAAGAGAAGTGCGGGTCCTTTATCGAAAATATTTTTTATAATCAAAATAATAGTCCATATTGTTCAGGGATGAAAATTATTGACGCCAGAAAAATTTCGAGGTGAATACGGAAATTACCCAAAAGGGATTAGGTATGCAAGACAGCTGATATAACTCCCCTTCAAGGTTTGTTGGACCATAAAAAGGAATTATGAAAATTCCTTGAATGGCTATCAGCATCCTGGGTATGTAACAGTGAGCACTATTATTTCAATTAATAGTGCACCCTGTATTATGAATCGGTCTTTTAAAATTTAAGGAATCATACGTGCGTGTCTGGATTAAGTGTGAGTGTGAGATAAAAATTTATACCTACGCGAGAACCGGGGAAAAATTGTTTTTACATATAGAAAGGTCGCTCTGGGTTGATAAATTTAATGGCTTATGACATTAGATAGGGTAGTCTGAGACGTCGTGCCTAGAAACAAAATGTTAAGATTTCATTCGGTGTTGTGAAGTGCAAGTGATCGCTTGGGTTTGGGAGGACCACCCACCTGTGAGGGTGTAGGAAAATCTGCCACTCTCAAGAATGGCACTAAAACAGGTATGAATTTTTCGTAGGCCAACATGTGTGTTTGTTAACTGCGTATAATTTTCTCAAGACAAATAATAAGAGTAATAATAGTTCCGTTAAAAGCTGAGCGTGTTTGGTCTATTAATTTTAAAGCAATAATATGGGGGAAATATGGGGTGTTTACTGAGTTGTTCAATATAAGCTTGAGGCATTTAAATAAGTTCCAGGTAAATAATAATAATTATTACTTGAAACTGGGTGTTTGTCATTTTAAATTGAGGGTTGCTTTATTATAATTCTAAGGGAGTTATGAGGGCGAAGACTACAGAATAATAATAATAATAGTTTAAATTTGGCCATAATTTTTGTTGTAATTATAATAGTAGTGAGTTAATTTGAAAAGTATAGCTGTTGATTTATTATCGGGAATGTTTTCGAAAGGGTTGTTGGCTTTTTAGAAAAATGCTTAACTGTAGAGCGATCTTTCATGTTTTGAGAGGGTGACCAATTTTATTCAACTATATATTTTATTTTTCTTGCACTTAGTTGCATATACGTAGTGTATGAATTCTTACAGTTGGTATATTTTACAAATTTTTACAAATTACACATTTTTATTTTTATATTTTACACATTTTCTTTTATATTTTCGTTACTATTTTCCACCATTTTTTTGCTTTGGTGAATAAAGCTGGTTGGTGAAACTTTGCTTCGTAATATTACTTACCCCTTCAACCCCTCATATAAAGTCCACGCATTTGAGAAGCCGTGGCCGAACCTACAAATCTACATCTTTGCCTTCGAGGACGATGATGAACTTACGAAAAACAGTAGAGCTGTGAATTGTAAGGTTGAGCATTCTAGCTTTTGGGGAGGCTATCCCCTCAGCCTAAATCCGGGTGATCCAGAGCGGATTCAAAACTATACTCTGGGTCTTGGTGGCAGCAAAAGTATTTAACATCTATACTTTAATTTACTATTTAATAATAGGACACATTTTCGTGATGTTGTTTCCGCAATGGTCCTGTCATGGTCAGATATATATTGTTTGTCCTGAAATTGCGAGACATTGTTGAATTGTCCTTCCCGAATAGAAAAAATCTAGTTTTTTGCGCCCATTGATTTTCATCACGATTACAGCTCAATTTGGTGACCATTTTGGGAACTTCACTGTTAGAGCATTCCTTTTCTAAATGGATGTCTGTTTATATAACAGCATAGCTCTTCAAAATAAATAAGCAAATGAGGGGCCTTAGGGCTTTTGCTTTCCAACCATGAGGGCGTAAGTTCAAATCACAGCACGGTCACCTGTCCCGTGCATTGCATCACTAAATGGTGTCTCGAGAAGAATTCTGGTGATTAGTCGTAAGAGTGCAGCTGATTGACAGAAAAAACTAAATTTAACGAACATATTGTTTACAAAATAGTGAAAAGGAATTGTGGTTCTATTGTTAATTTGAAAGTCTTCTTGGAGGAACGAAACTAATACCATTGATTCATCTTTAGCAACATTTGCATTGATATCTCCAGCTGATATCAACGGTGGGTTACATTAATTGGTTTTAAAAATCATTTCATCTATTCGACTACACAGAAATTATCTCCCATGTAAAAATTGAATGTTATTGTCCACCTTTTTATCAGGTCGAATGTACACAACAATCATAATTAGTAATAGATGCCTTTGCCTGACCCTTTCAGTCCTTCGAAAACTGCGCTAATCTATGTTACTTGTATTCCTGTTGGAGTTAGGTACATATTCTGGCACGTGCACTCATTGACTCCGAAAGAAGTAGTTGAACCCGTATGAATTTCACTGAACTGTCTAGACATATAACCGGAACGTTGCGTTGTCGGCAAATTTAAGGTAATCTGATATCTGACGCACACACTCAATGACCTTTAAAGAAGTCGTTGAACCCATCTAACCTTGGTAATTCAAAATCTCACACGTGCATTTGGATGATGATAATGGAAAAGGAACCAAGCGACAAATTGCAAAAACTGAGATAAAGGTTCCAAACGATAGTTTGATATTCATTTATTATGTGTAGAAGTATCAAGCACCTTCTGGAATTCTAGCGACATCGATTAAGGTCGCCGTTTGATACGGCTTGACAAACTAATCCGTCAGAGGAGCCACCATGCCTTCTGTTAAATATTTATCCAAGTCTCCCTCCGCGTAAATGAGAAATGATAGTCAAAACTAATGTCTGTTCCTACCACCGTAGATAATTATCTAGGGTGGTACTACTCTTTACAAACGCTAGTAACAAGCCGATGAGCCTTGTTGCCAATAATATCACATATTCCGTATACCTAATACATCTCTTGGACTAATAATTACCATTTGGTTTGGAGATTATTCAAGAAGAAATGATTCGTTATATACTTATTCCAAATCAACTTTTTTTGAAAATAGAAATCGACGTTGTTATATTCATTACTATCAGGTCAAATAGCGGTAAAAAATTAAAATGAGCCTAGAGATTAGTGTATTGAGGCACTTGGCAACATGCCAGCAGGTGTCCTATTCTCGAGTTCGTACGTATGCGATTTCGATTTTCTGTTTCACATCAATACATATGAAATATATTTCTCTCTCCTATTTTTAGGCAGATAATTAAAATCGAAGTATTCGAGAATAGCCCACCTATTATTGCGTTGTCGTGAGAAGTATAAGGAAAACATACTTTATCATGGAATAAATTCCTTGAGCGCCAGTGGCAGCGGCACGTTATTGGATTTTGTTTTTGATATTTGTTTCATAGTGAATGTTTTGAAAATCTTCCATTGTCAACAAAGTTTTTATTAGTTTTAAATCCCTGGTAGGTAGCTTGCAGCTGCTTTCACTCTTTGAAGGTTAAATGATAAACTAAGCGTTTTAGATAAAGTGTCAAGAATGTATTTATTGTACGATTGGATTCACTCTAGAAGGTTTTGAAAATAACTCTTTACTACGATAACTCCGGCACCCACTAAGAAAGTGAGCAGCAGAGCCATCTATAGAAACCACAGAATGATTCCGACCAGTAACACGACTTCGTTTGAGTCGAAGATAAGTTTCATCATGAAAAATATATAAATCTTCTCTGAGAGAACTTGACGAGAGACAATTATTTCACAATAAATGAAATTTGATTATAAAAATAATCCAGCCTTTCGCATATTTTCCTATACTATAGGATTGTCGGCAAACGTCGAACAGAAATAATTCAACAGCCCCATACGACTACCGAACACGTCTATCCAACGCCTGGCAAAGTTTTTCTACAAGAATATACTTTGCAATACTTCCTGTAACAACCACCAACTGGTGGCCGAGTCTGTACTGATGAGCGAGTTGAATCGCGAAACCATTTATTTTGAAATAATTGCCTTTCGTCAAGTACTCTCAGTTTCAAATGAGAAATATTTAAATATTTTTCATGATGAAATTTAGATCTTCGACTCAAACGAAGTCGTGTTACTAGTCGAAATCTTTCTGTGGTTTTTTAGAATCACCCAGTTCCTCTACAGTTACACAAAAATTGATCATCATCATCTATAGAATGTCATATCCAAATATCAGCACAAAATCCACCAATAATAATCTCCAATGAGTCAGTGTTATTTTGTCCATCCATATGTAGACACTTTGGGAAATTGCTTTCGTTTCAACAGAAATTAAATGAACATTCTCCCATGATTCCGTTCAAATATAGGTTTTCGAAAATCTGTCTTCTTGGGCTCACTTTGTATCGTGACACGTAAGAGTAGACAAAAGTTTACCTTTATTCCCTGTGAATTATCAAACAATCCACTCATATGATGTCCCATAAGTAACAAATTTTTTTTGCTCACTGTGTGAAATGTATTCAGAACAGTTTGTTAGCTTCAACTATAGAATATGCTTCGAGAAGGTCAACGGAAATACCACATTTTGGCGAGAAGTCAATAAACGAGTTGAAAAAAAGGAGTTTTCTGCCTCACTCTGTAAGTAGGTACACCATAACTGATATATCCGAAGCCAATCAATAATTTTCAAAGCATTATAAATGAAGAAAAATCCATTAGCAAATACTATTTTCCATATTTGGCGTTAGACATTCAAACATTTCTGTAGCTCACCCTGTAGAGCCAGGAACAATTTTAATGAAGAAAGTTATTTCTTTCCACCTCTAGAATACTAAATCCATAACTCAAAAAATCTGATGAGCTCCAGGAATATATATTTCTGGTGGCATTACCCTTCAAAATACATTGTCATCGGACTATAGGTGGGTTAAAACTCACTTGAAAGATTTCACCTGAACTTATAATAAATAAGTGAACAGAGAAACAAATAAGGCAAGTTAAATAAAATCTTTTAAAATGTGAGCGTTTTCAGAAATATTGAATAAATTAACTGCGAAATATACTTACAGCATCCTGAGCAAGAAGTTCAGAAAAATTACTTCGCATGTGCCAGGAGAAGTTTCGTTGTATTATATATTGAAACTCTAAACCCCGTCATTGATTGTTGATTTTTATTTTTGCATCCTCAAATTGCACTCCATGATACGCTTATGATTGATTTGGGGATCCCAAACAACACAACGTCTTTCTTTATTTCATTTACTTGACCTGGCTCCTCCTACCGATGTTATCAAAATCACATTCCGTCTCATTGAGGAAACTGAATGAATGAAATATACAATGGCGCTTTCTATCCGAAAACTGCCGAACTAGGAAATGAGTAAGAATGTTGGTAAAGTAGGAACTGTTTCGCGCCATATGTTCGAATTTGGCTATTCCTAGCCCATTTCTAACTTTGAATTAATCTCCCAAACGATATTGTCTGGAGATTCGTTTTCAATCGAAAATAGCACTATTTTTATCAATATTTAGATTGACATAAAACAGAAGCCAGTATTGGCTTATTTTACTCAAATGCTGACCAAAATAATCTTAAAATTCAAAATGAAAAAAATCTCAATATTATCACTCTGTACTCCAATCTTTTTTGAGTTCACCTTCCAAATTTCAACTCTCTATGAGTTACCGTTTCTCAATACAATTAAATGTCGCAATACACGACATCAGACGCCCACCTTAACTGATGATCAAAGCACGCAAATTCCTATTATAGAAAAATAGCCAACATTACAGTACCGTTCATAGAATATGATCAAAGTCGCTTGGTTCATTTTCAATTATTATCATCCATTTGAAAGAGGTCATTGAAACCGTATTGAATTTCGCTTATGTGCCTAAATATGTAACCGGAAACGTGACGTAAGCACATTCCAAGTAAATCGATATCTGACACGTGCACTCTTTGACTTTGAAAGGGGTCATTGAGTCCGTTTTGAATTTAGCTGATCTGCCTAAATATGTAAACGAAACATGACGTAAGCACATTACAGGTAAATTGATATCTGACACGTGCACCCTTAAAAGAGATTATTGAACCTGAATTGAATTTCGTTTTATCTGCCCAAATATGTAACCGGAAACGTGACGTAAGCACTTTCCAGGTAATGCGAAATCTCAGACGTGCATTTGAAAGAGGTCATTGAACCCGTATTAAATTTCGCTGCTATTCCTAAACATATAACCGGAAACGTGACGTCAGCACATTCCAGATAATTCGATATCTGACACGTGTACTCTTTGACGTTGAAAGGGGTCATTGAGTCCGTTTTGAATTTTGCTTATCTGCCTAAATATGTGAACGGAAACATGACGTAAGCACATTCCAGGTAATTCGATATCTGACACTTGCATTCTTTGACTTTGAAAGAGGTCATTGAACCCGTATTGAATTTCTCTGATCTGCCTAAATATGTAATCGGAAACGTAACGTGAGCACATGCCATGTCGATATCTGACATGTGCATTCTTTGACCTTGAAAGAGGTTATTGAACCTGTATTGAATTCCGGTAATCTGCCCAAATATGTAACCGGAACCGTGACGTAAGCACTTTCCGGGTAATGAGAAATCACAGATGTGCATTTGAAAGAGGTCATTGAACCCGTATTAAATTTCGCTGATCTGCCTGAACATATAACCGAAAATGCAACGTAAGCACATGACAGGTAATTCGATATCTGAAGCCGCGTATCGATTTTGCGAGGCAGCCTCGCGAGGCATGCTTCGCAAAATAGATACCCGCCTCGCACCTGATGCTGCCTAACCGTGAGGCTTCCTCAGGGTGAGCCATCGACAGTCGGTTTTTGGTCGTGCTCAAAGGCGCCTCGACACTCGCGCCTCGCGCTGTTTGTACCCGTGCTTTGTCGTTATTTCTGCCGCGCTCAAGAAAAGTCAAGATGGCAACGAAAAGTTTATGGTGGAGTGCCTTGCACTGACTGACGGCTTGCTCTGCCTCAAGTGCTTGCCTCATTTCCGTTCAAAATCACCCGTTGAAGCAGCCTCGCGTAGCATGACTCGCGAGGCCGCCCTGCGTGAATGCCTCGCAAAATCGAAAGGAACTCGGCTTGACACGTGCACTCTTTGACCTTGAAACAGATCATTGAACTCGTATTGAATTTTGCTTATCTGCCTAAACATATAACCGGAAACGTGACGTCAGGACATTCCAAGTAATTCGATATCTGACACGTGCACTCTTTGACGTTGAATCGGGTCATTGAACCCGTTTTGAATTTTGCTGATCTGCCTAAATATGTAACCGGAAACGTGACGTAAGCACATGCCAGGTAATTCAATATCTGACACTTGCATTCTTTGACCTTGAAAGAGCTTATTGAACTTGTATGGAATTTCGCTGATCTGCCCCAATATGTGACCGGAAACGTGACGTTAGCACTTTCCAGGTAATGCGAAATCTCAGACTTGCATTTGAAAGTGGTCATTGAACCCGTATTGAACCGGAAAAGTGACGTGAGCACATTCCAAATCTCACACGTGTATTTGAAAGAGGTCATTAAACCCGTATTGAATTTTACTGATCTACGCAAATATATAACTGGAATCGTGACGTGAGCTCTTTTTAGGTAACTCGAAATCTCACACGTGCATCTGAAAGAGGTAATCGAAAACATATTGAATTTTCGCTGATCTGCCCAAATATGTGACCGGAAACGTGACGTTAGCACTTTCCAGGTAATGCGAAATCTCATATGTACATTTGAAAGTAGTCATTGAACACATATTGAACCGGAAAAGCGACGTGAGCACATTCCAGTCAATTTGAAATCTCACACGTGTTTTTGAAAGAGGTCATTAAACTCGTATTAAATTTTACTGATCTACGCAAATATATTACTGGAATCGTGACGTGAGCTCTTTTTAGGTAACTCGAAATCTCACACGTGCATCTGAAAGAGGTAATCGAACACATATTGAATTTCGCTGATCTGTCTAAATTTCTAACCGAAAACGTGACGTAAGCACGTTCCAGGTTATTCGTTATCTGACACGTGCACTCTTTGACATTGAAAGAGGTCATTGAAACCGTAATGAAATTCGCAGATCTGCCTGTACATATAACCGAAAACGTGACGTAAGCACATGCCAGGGAATTCGATATCGGACACGTACACTCTTTGACCTTGAAGGAGGTCATTGATCCCGTATATGTAACCGGAACGTGACTTTAGCACATTCCAGGTAATTCGATATCTGACACGTGCACTTTCTGCTGATTTAGTACCCCCATAGCTCTCTCATTGGTTTTGACCTTAAATCCTTTTGCTCATTCACAGGATTTGACCTTGAATCGTTTTGCTCTCTCATATCTACTCTATATTCAATCAAAAATATCTCCACAAATGAAAATCTACAAAAATCAAATTGAATTTACTTGTTCGAGTTTTTCCAGGGTCTACCACGTTAGGTCTAGAACGTGTAATGGCCTGAATAGATTTCTGCGGTTCCGCTGGTAGAGGAAGCTTCTGTTTATTTGATTTGAAAGGACTCGTGGCTCTAGTTGTAATTTTCGATTCTATTGGTGTAGGAAGTGGAAGCTTTGTTTCACTATCAACGTCTCTGCGTGCCGGTATTTGATCGTTTAGTGGATTTAAAGTACTCGCTATCTGTCGGGTGTCGTCAAATTTCTTTAACCTAGGAGGAGGAGGAGTTGGAATCCCACTGGACGGGGTAACTTGACTGTCTAATCGTACGGGATCTGGATAACTTGCTTTGTGGTGGGTACCATCTAACTTTCTGAATCTGGGGGGAGTTGGAATCTCATCGGAAGAGGCTAGGCCACTCAATCCTGGAGGTCGAGATGGAGAGACTGGCTTGAATTCGAAAGAACCTTCAAACAGCGTCCCTAGTTTTTGTTTGAAAGCGATTTTGGTCTGATCCTCTGAAAGACTGCTTGTTTTTGGTTTTGGATTCAACAAAGGTGGCTGTTTCTGTTGAATTCTTGTCGGTTTTTGTGGTGGCGCTTTTGATACCCCGTATTTCGGCTTGGGAGTTGTAGGACCTCCAAGTATTGTGGATGGATTATTTTTCAGCTCATTTATGCCATTGAATAAAATCTTTTTTTGACTCAGTGGAAGTCTCCATTTTATTGTTTCAAATTCTGTTAGATCCTGCAATAAAATGATGAAAGTAGTTGCGGAAGTATTCTAAATGGAACAGTATACTCACAAGCAACTTCTCCCCGTTTATCTCTCTATCCCTCAAAATGTTTGCCACTAAATCCAAGCCATTCTGAAAAAGAAATTTCAACTCGTAATCTTGAAGGAAAAATCATCGAATTCAAATCATAAATTTCATGAACAAAACGATTAATTTCGGCCAATTGAAAATAACCCTTTCTCCACACAATACCAGGAAGTGGAAATTACGAGACAAATATCTGTCCGGAAACAACTACTTTCTCTGACATCCATTAGTGCAATATTCCTCCAAGAATTATATTATAAAGTTAGCAAAGCCATTTGTCAAAAAAATTGATGAAACCTATTCCAGTAATTGTCTACTTTTCATTTGTATTCCGTAGAAGTCGGGGACCATTTGGTAGTTCGTGGTTCCCACACCCAAAGGTTGCAGTGATTAATTGTCAAAATCTGTGCATGAGCAGATGATTTCAATGTACTTTTGTTGTTAAAAAAAATCCGTTGGTGTTCCTGAAATATTCGGTGCTGAGTTTGTAAGCAAACAATTACATTACGAAAGAAAAAGTTATAGACGTTAGTAGGTAGTGTTGAACAAAATCAAGAACTGAACTGAATCAATTAGCGAAAGATGACATATAACTGGACAATTTAAGAATATGAATGATAATTGGAAATAACAATATGGAAACGCTGAATTCTTTGGCAGCAATATCAAATTAATTGATGTCAATTTCAAGAATCAAACAAGTACAAGAAAATAAGATGTGTATAACAAAAAAAGAACTTTGTCATTATATTCATTTGAAAATCAGTATTTTTTGTATGAAAAAATTAACAAATCAGTTTTTATTCCAACTTCAAATAACAAGTTGTTCAATCTGTAATTCAATTATTTTTTCTTTTCCTATGGCGACTGATTTTCAGACTGACACTTCAAAGATTGATAGTCCCAAAGTGTATGTGTATAATATAATATACCTACACCTGTTAGGCTACAATCCACGAAAACTTACACATATACAGGGGCCCATTTCGAGTTATCTCATGATTGTAGTTAGACAAAGTAATGTTCTTTGTTCGTGTCGGATACTTGTGACGGTGACTTGAATATTGGAGGATGTCCCATTTTTTGTTTATTAATAAGGAAATTTTTATTATATATGTATTGGTCAAGGTGAATATTTTATTTTGAATGAAATACATGAATCCCGAAAATTTAATTTGAATAGTGTACGGATTGCGCGTTAATGATTTATAAACGTGGATTGTGTACCGACAGAGTTACCACAAAATTCAATCACGTATTGCATCAAACTAGGAAGTATGCAAAATATACTATTTTTGAGACCTGAAGATTTGTGCTCGCGTGAACAGTTCATAATGCGAAAATTGCTTTCGTGAGTTTGGTGTTCAGATGGTTTATCTGTTCCATCCAATTGAGTTTCCTATCAATAATTATCCCCAGAAATTTAGTGGAATCACTCGACTCAAGACTATCTTCATTCAAGGTTACCTCAATGTCTTGGGTATTTCTGTGTAGATTTAATAACATTATTTCGTGTCTTTGATATATTCAATGATAATTTATTTAACAAAAACCAGTCTGCTACTTCATCCATTGTGGTTTACGCTTTCGAAGTAAGGTCATAAACCGAGAGGCCATTGATAACAACGCTAGTGTCATCGGCAGAAATAGAGAATGATTTATCAGAAAAATTACAAACTATGTCATTTATGTAGATGAGAAAAAATGTTGGTCCGATGATAGAGCCCTTGGAGACGCCGGTTTCTATATGCGACCACTCCTTGATTGATAGTATTCGATTTTATTCTGATCATCACCTCATTTCCGCTGCCTGCACCCACCGTTCAGGAGAGCTTCCAGAATGGTTTAGCCCTCTAAGGTACGGTCACATCTTCTGCCAGCAGGTCACGAATAATTTTTTCACTTCTTCATTAAGCATGAGCTCTTCTTCTTCCATACGTAGGATGCCCTCTTTGGAATTCAGCTTGAACCCTCTCATGATTTCAATTTCAATGATTGCTACTAGAGCCCAGTATCTTACTTCAGTGCTGCCTAAAATCAGTCAAATTGGTAGTTCACCATAGGCAGTTGCTGGCTTCCCTGTCGCTGTGTGGAGCTTCCAATTTGACGGTTCAATTCTTGTAACTATATGGCTTGGGAGAAGAAGATCTACATCAGTCCCTTCGGGTGATGGAAGAGTGCTTGCATGATATCGGAATTGACTTTGGAATCTAGAAAGATATTTTGTATTCGATAATATATTTTTTTCCGTCATGTTTGATTTATACATGCTCAATGAGAATTATCTAATTATTTCAATTTAAGGATCATAGAGTAATATTTATCTAGTTACTCTTATGATATTTGAAATTATGTTTCACAAAATCCACGTGCTTGTACTATTATTATTTTCTCGTCACTGTAAATTTTGATGAATATTCCCATTTTCCATACTTTACCGATAGTGATTTTGAGAAATATAGCTGATCATAGAATGACTAGTGATTATTAAAAGTTTATTGACATTTCATTCCAAATTTTATGAATTTAAAAATTCACATATTTGTACCTACCTTTATTATTTTAACAACACAACGTGTATATCATGACCGAAATATTTTTTTTATGCCTCAAAACAAGCGATAAATCACTCACTGCGTACCCACATTTATTCAACGATACTTGTCATTTTGTCCTATGTAATTGAATCTTTTTTTGAATAAAAATGTTATTTGATCATCTTGGGCATATACTTACTTAGGGAGTAGGACAATATGGTCCCAAAGAGGTAACCACATTAAAAAACTCTCTCTGCAGCTAGTAACAGCAAAAATTCCAACAAATCTGTTCGTCTGCTCGTCAGAATTGTCGGGGAAGGCCTATTAGCTGCAAAAAATTTTTTTGTCGTTCCTACTCTACTCTACATCTTTCGAGTGGTGGGATAGACTCAAGAGGAGCTGCGACAACTCGACGTAAAAACTAATTAAATGATGCAACTTCGCAGTATCCAAAATTGTTTATTATATAGACTTTTAAATTTGGATTGTCTACCCATCAGAATGGTACTGGAACCTGTGAAGTCATCGGAGAGTTTCTTACTGAGGTAGAAGTCCGTGCAACCGATGAACTTGGTCTCGTATTCGACGCTAAACGTGGTGACCCAAACTCTGTCACCAAGTTGAAACTCGTTCATAAAAAATCTCACGTCAAAGCTACAGGGACAAAAGTAGTTTTTCAGCCATACAAATATAATCTCATTCAAGAACAAAGAAGACCTTGGCTTTCAGGTTCAGTGGGCTAAAGTTGGAAACCGAGTTATTCATGATAAACCGCAAGAATTTGTTAGTCACGTGATGGGTATGGACACTGTAATATTATGGAAACATTTTTGGATTGGAAGAAATGTCAAACACATCACAGATCAAAGAGCTGTCTCGTTCATGTTTCACAAAGAGCATTGTATTAAAATAAAAAACAAAAATATTCAGAGGTAGAAGTGAAAATTATTGTGTTTCAGCTACGATATTGTTTATCGTCTTGAAAGATTCAACGAAGCTGCTGATGCCTTTTCTAGAATTTGTGGAACCACAAGTAGTACTAAATTAATCGATTTACATCGGTCACTCTGCTATCCAGGAATCATAAAAATATACCCTCTTGAACGTCATCGAAACCTGCCATTTTCTTTCGAAGATGTCCAGAAAATGTTTACGACCTGTCCTTTTTTTGCCGAACTGAAGCCAAGATTCCTCTAATTCAAGAATTCACATTCAATAGAGACAATCTGAACATTGATTTTAAATGACCTTTTCCTAGCTGCACTTGAAACAAATATATCTCTTTACTGTTGTTCACGAATAATCTAGATTTCCATTTGCATTCCCTTGCAAGGATAGCACTACTGCTTCTGTTATAAATTGTTTCGTGGAATTTTTTTTCAGTTTTTGGAATGCCTGCTTACATACATTTTGATCGAAGATCACAGTTTTTATCTAACGACTTAGTTAATTTTCTTCATTCCAAAGGAGTTGCAACCAGTCGAACAACGCCCAATTACTCTGATGAAAATGGACAAATAGAAATGTATAATGGAATTATATGGAGAAGCATAAGCTTAGCTCTTAAAAGTAAAGTCTCAGAAATACAAAAATGCAGAGATGCACTCCATTCCATTCGATCTCTGTTGTGCACTAAAAAAGGTAGTAGGTACGTCTCATGAACGTATGTCCAATCACCGTCGTTGATCAGCTTATGCAATATCATTGCCATCTTGGCTAATGCCTTCTATACATCTGTATTTCTGAAGGAGTTCATTCATGAAAGTAAATAATATCATCCTCTTAATGTAAGAAGTTAAATTGTTGTTTGTTTGTTGTTGTTTTTTCCGTTAACCAGCTGTCATCCCCCTACGAACGACAGCCCTCAAAAGTCGAAACTTGTCCAAGCTAAGGATTAACGAGGTCTTACCTTTCAACGTGCGATTCCTAGCACAAGAAAATGTTCTAATTTGTCATCAAGTTGAAAAGGAATCCACACTTAGCATCTCGTCATCTTTGTATAATTTTAATTGAACGTAATTGAAACGAAAATCACTAATTGAGCCAGACTCCGCGCCCTGCAAAAATCCGGCCCAATAATTAAATAGCAGACCGAGAAATAATTAAAGATAAACTCAATTAGGATGAGTCGTCAGCGACAAAAAGCAATAACTCAATTAGGATGAGTCGTCAGCGACAAAAAGCAATAATTTATTGTTTCTATTGAATAATACCACATTAAAAATACCCAATCTGTTATTGAATCACCCCTCATTACAAAGGTCATTAAATGAATCGCGACAGCTCCTCAAATACACGTGCTTGTCGGCGATTGACTTCAAAGGGATTTAATAGGTTCTGTGAAACGTATAAAGGCCGGAATCCGAATTATCCAAAAAGTTCGAATGTTCTCTCCATACAATCAAGTGCTCCGATGCAGTAATGGTTTGGTCCACGAGTGGACATGTCGAGATCTAGAAAATAGGTAAAGTGTAGTTATTTGTGAAATACATAAGTTATGGTGAAGTATGGTTTTCGATAACAACTGAAGCTTATTATGCCGATAGTGACGAAAAAGCCACGAACGAAGAACCCGCCATTCTGCAACAGATATCCTTCCGCGAGAGAATATTTACTTTGTGACAACCATCATTCGAGAAATACGAAGATCTCCTAATTTCGAGCACTCGTTTCCCGGTCATTTAAATAAATACAGATAAGGCAGAAGATGCATTTCGCATTCAGTAAGTGGGTTATATTTATATACTACAAACATTCAACCTCGTTTAAGCGGTGTTATCTATGAATGGAGAATAATTTATGTGATGTATGGTTCTGTCTAGAGTATATTTCCTGTATTGCTTTAAATAATGGAGTTTATTGTGGTATGATTTATTTGTGCATGCTTAGGTAAGGTATATTCCGGTGTGTCGTCGACCTCACCGTGCGTGACCCAAATGTCCAGAAACGTCTAACTCCCTTTGAAATAATGGTTGCTTATACTTTGATTTGTTTTTGAACAGGCTTATAACTAAAATTGTTGATATGTGTTTGACCCTCTCTAGTATAACGGCTTGATCGGATCCTACTAGATAATAAGTTTAATTTTCCTTTGGATGTCTTTGCCGAACCGAGTATTTGTTTGTAACGTTTGTACGTTTAGAGGATAAGCGCCTCGTATAACGTTACCACAGGGTTCACGTTTGAGCCCCTTTTATGTGCTAGGTTGTAAATCGAGCTGATTGTTTTACTATATATGTGTAGCATTTTGTTAAGGCTTATATTCTAATATACTGTAAGATTTTTCAAATATTCCACGAGTGTTTCCTTCCACACCAAACCCTGACCAAATTTAATCGAGCCCTATCAAACCGACCCACACCAGGGGCTGAGGCAGCCGCTCGACCAAGCCCCGTTGATTCACCGATGGTAAGGAGTCCCAGTTCGTTACAAGACGCCCAAGTAAATATTCATTAAGATGATGATGATGATGATGATGATGAATATATGTTTATTGTACATAAGAATAAATTCTTGTCGACAAACACAGGTAAAAATATGAAAAAAACATGTATATACAAACTCTTACAATTTAAAATTTAAAACATAGCAAAATAATAGCAAGCATGAAATATGTCAAATATAAAGTTCATTGTTTCACAATTATAAATGTAAACATTAAAATGTATCGTCATAAAACTCCGATAAATTATAGTATGCCTCATCACTAAGAAGTTTTTTTGTCATATTTCTAAAAATATTGTACCTTTTTTCCTTAATTTCCCAAGGTAATTTATTATACATTTTCACCCCATTATAGATCAGAGAATCTTTTATTAGATTTGTTACGGGAATGGGGATCTTTAAACTATTTTCGTTTTGACGAGTATAATAGGTGACATCATTTACTCCGTAATCTAATCTATTTTTGTGGATTAATGAAACTGTTTCTAATATAAAAATTGAAACTAGGGTCAGGATCCCATGTTCAATAAACATAGGTTTACAGGAGTCCCTAAATTTTAATTTACAAAGGTATCTAATTGCTCGCTTCTGTAGTATAAACACTGACTGAAACAATTGGTTGTTACAGACTCCCCAAAAAGATATACCATAACGCAAATGGGACTCCACAAGTGCGTAATAAACTGATTTTGCAGCAGCAAATCCCATTTCATTAGACACCACCCTCAAAACATAACAACCAGATGCCAATTTTTTATTTAAGTTTCTTATTTGCTCTTCAAATTTCAGATTTGTGTCCAAGTAAATTCCCAAAAATTTTGCTGTATCCCTGTTTTCTAATATTTGGCTACCTATATTCACATTCGGTATTACAGTTTTGAAGGAAATGGCACTTGTCTTTTTAGTATTCAGTGACAGTAAATTAGAATCACACCAGTCTTTGATTAAGACCATGTCACTACACATTATTTCGTGGAGTCTATCCTTATCTTTATGGTGCCATAATATGGTTGTATCATCTGCAAATAATGTTAAATTTCCCGAAATTGGGAGAATTGTAAGGTCATTTATAAATAAAAGAAAGAGTATAGGACCCAGTACAGAGCCCTGGGGCACTCCACACCTTATGCCAATTTTATCTGAAGTAGTGAATAATTTTACACACTGCTTTCTGTCTGAGAGATATGATCTAAACCAGTTCAGAGTGACTCCACCAAAGCCATATCGATTAAGCTTCTGCAGCAAAATGTCATGATCTACACAATCAAATGCTTTTGCAAGATCACACAGCACCGCCGCGACAGCTTCTTTACCATTTATGCTTCTATAAATCATTGACATCAATCTATGCATGGCATCATTTGTGCTTTTTGAATTCTGAAAACCAAACTGCTCTGCACTCAGTATTTTGTTACTCGTCAAAAATTCCATAATTCTTTTCTTTACTAGTTTTTCTATTATTTTTGCAAGTGTGGGAATTAAAGATATCGGTCTGAAGTTGGAGGGATCTTCCCTGTCACCTCCTTTATGAAGAGGAATTATAATAGATGTTTTCAGGAATGACGGAAAATTTCCAGTTTCAAATGAGGTATTTATGACTTGTGCAAGAGCGTCGAGCGCCCTATCTGGAAGGTTTTCAAATATCTTTATAGAGATATCATCTGAACCAGCCGCGTTCTTATTTTTTATAGAAAAAATAACTTCTTTCAATTCATATGCATTAGTAGCATAGAGTATTAGATTTCCATCAACGTGGATGTCCCTCAGGTAGTCTAATGGATCATATTTCGGATCATGAATGAACTGAATACGACAGTTAACCATCCTTCTTATAACAAGGTACCTGTAAATTTTCAATTTCGAGAGAATTCTCCTGAAATTGAAATAACTGAAAATCTTTCGGGTGATAATGAACCCGAAATACGTCGTTCTGCCAGAGAGCGACATCCTCCTGAGTATTTGAGTTACTATAAACTTTATTGAATCTGGGGAAAATGTCATATAATTGGGATTTGTTCCTCTTTCTATACAATTCACTCATTTTATATAATAGGTGCCTTAACTATTCATTTCAGAGTTGTCATAAGAAATGGTGGATTACATAATCCGAATCTTCCGCAAGAGAACCTATGCGCAATAGGTATTGTCGTCAGCAAGTATTCAACAGAAAACAAATACTGTCCCCTGCGTGTCCACTTCAATACGAAGCCAAAAACATCATGAAGAGGTGCGACACTACTTGACGAGAGACCATTAAACAAATAATGAAAAATGGTGGATTATGTAATCCGAATTCCGCAAGAGATGATTGGCAAGACCCATGAAACCGGTATGGAGGTGTTCCCCCAATTAAAGCAAAAAATAATTCGGCTTTGATATTTAAAATGCATTGCAAAGTAGTTCTAGTAGAAAATGTTGCCAAATATCAAAGATATATAATTCAACGGTCGTAGGGGACAGTATTTGTTGTAAAAAAATATCCAATCAGTTTTTATTCCAACTTCAAATAACAAGTTGTTCAATCTGTAATTCAATTATTTTTTCTCTCCGATCAAGTAACACAACCTAGATGAGTAACACTCAAATAGATCCGAAGGTAACAACTTTTCATAATGTTATCTCTCAAATCATGACATTATTGCCATGTCGCAATTTTTTATGGTTACAATAAGCACGTCAGCTAGATTTTGATATATGTCGGGTAGATTCATGGCAATTAAAACCCAAAAATACTGTCTTGGAGGATGAAATATATAACAATAAGAAGGCAATTGAAACGTTTATCGCAGCTTGGTGGGAGCATGTAAAAACAATAGTATTTCCATCGCCGAACGAAGATTAGTCTTGTCAGTACGACAACGCTGCTTATGATATTTGACAGAACAATCATTTGAAGCTACCAGTGTCGTAACTACCGAGAAAGGGAAACCAAATTTTAAAAGATAAAAAGAATGACTTATGACAAATCATGTCAATTAAAGCATCGGCAGTTCTCAAAATCCTGTGGAGATTATTCCATCATAATTTCAGGTTTCCATTCCTAGTGGGTTTCCATTATTTCTATTTTATCGAACCTCAATATTCCTGTTAACAACGCACGACACTGCCGTTGGGGGGGAAGATGTCCCTTACACACGAATCTTAATGCGTGTGCGGCGAGTTACTCATCTAGGTTATGCCGGTTTCCACAGACTTTTACATAAGGAAAGAGTAGGTAGGGCTTGTCTAAGTTGGGGATACCTTAAATGTGTAGAATGGTTTCCACCAATCGAAATTATGAATTTCCAAACTAGGTGGAGAAAGACACTGGCAACATAGCAAAACTGTAGGGGTTCTTTATTTTGGTCAAGGTGAGTTGCGCCCATCAGGTATATTCTTTCATTTTGATCAAACTGAATGAACTGAGTTGAAGTGATCCAACTGTTAAGAGCTCGAAATTCAATTTAAATAAAATTATTATTACATTCATTTACGTATGTTCAGTCTTCAAAACTTTTCATTGTGTTGTGATATTTTTTCTGGTAGCTTGCCTGGTTGTAGTTATAAACAATAACAATGAAGCAAGGATACCAGCAAGAGGATCTCTCGGAAGATCCAACTTCAGTAGGTGTCCAAAAAAACTCCAAATTACATTATTAATGAAAAAGAGCTGTTGCTTGATATTACAGAGCACCACAAACATATCAACGAGAATAAAGAAAACGACGGTATTACAGTTAAAAAAATACTGTTAAAAAATTTGTCAACAATTCCATACTTCATCTCCCAATCTTTATTATAGGTCTGTAAGAAAAAATCAAAGAGTTACGAGAAAAAAACAGCGGAAATGAATTTCCTGAAAATTTCATTTTCGAAAACCGACCGGAACAGTGTCAAAAAATGAGATTTCGGGTGTCACTCAACAATTATTTCCTCAAAATCCGTGTCTTGTGATGACACGCCATTCAGGCCATGATTACGGATCCATAAAATGAGTATTTCCTAAAAATTTCATTTTCGAAAACCGACCGGAACAGTGTCAAAAAAGGAGATTTCGGATGGCACTTAACAATTATTTTTTCAAAATTCATGTCTTGTGATGACATACCATTTAGGCCATGGTTAGGGATCCATGAAATGAGTACTTCCTAAAAATTTCATTGTCGAAAACCGACCGGAACAGTGTCAAAAAAGGAGATTTCGGATGGCACTTAACAATTATTATTTAAAAATTCATGTCTTGTGATGACATGGCATTTAAGCCATAATTACGGATCCATAAAATGGGTATTTCCTGAAAATTTCATTTTCGAAAACCGACCGGAACAGTGTCAAAAATGGAGATTTCGGGTGGCACTCAACAATTATTTCGTCAAAATCCGTGTCTTGTAATGACACGCCCTTCAGGCCATGAGTACGGATCCATAAAATGAGTATTTCCTGAAAATTTCATTTTCGAAAACCTACCGGAACAGTGTCAAAAAAGGAGAATTCGGGTGGCACTCAACAATTATTTCCTCAAAATCCGTGCCTTGTGAGGACATGCCATTTAGGCCATGGTTAGGGATCCATGAAATGAATATTTCCTGAAAAGTCGTCATCAAACATTTCCATTATTATATTTATAAGCAAAAAAAACGATTTGGGTACAACAATTATACAGAAATACACAAAAATGATAAAACATGGAATACTTTCCAACAAAATACTGAATATAGGGCCGCCTTAGACCGGTTTAGGTGAAGATTTGACTTGGTATAAATGAAATCGACTCCTAACCTAACGATATTCTCTACATAGCGTTAAATAAACCCTAAAAATGTTGGTGGAATCGGGCATTATGTTATTTGATCGGAGTTTTTTCTTATCCCATAGTGACTGATTGTCACACTGACACTTCGAAGAATGATAGTCCCAAAGTGTGTATAATATAATATACCTACACCTGCTAGGCTTCAATCCACAAAAACGTACACATAATTATCAACTTGAAAAAATGTATCAATATCATGAAGAGGGGCGACACTACTTGACGGAAGACCATTAAATGAATCATGAAAAATGGTGGATTCCGTTATCCGAATCTTCCGCAAAAGAACCTATACAATGGGTATTGTCGTCGGCATGTATTCAGCAGGAAACTGTCCCCTACGACCGTTGAATTATATCTCTTCGACACTTGGCAAAATTTTCCACTAGAACTACTATGCAACGTATTTTAAATATCAAAGCCAAATACTTTTTTGCTATAATTGAGGGAACACCTCCATACCGGTTTCATGGTCCTTGCCAATCATCTCTTGCGGAAGATTCGGAGTACATAATCCACCATTTTTCATGATTCGTTTAATGGTCTTCCGTCAAGTAATGTCGCCCCTCTTTATGATGTTTTTGGTTTCATATTGAAGTTGACACATATGGGACAGTATTTGCTTTTTGTTGAATACTTGCATAGGTTCTCTTGCGGAAGATTCGGATAATGTAATACACCATTTCTATGAAAATTCTGAAATGAATAGTTAGGGCACCTATTATATAAAATGAGTGAATTGTATAGTAGGGGACAAATCCCAATCATATGACATTTTTCCCAGATTAATTAAAGTTCATAGTAACTCAAATACTCAGGAGGACGTCTCTCTCTGGCAGTACGACGTATTTCGGGTTCAGTTTCACCCAAAAGATTTTCAGTTATTTCAATTTCAGAAGATTTCTCTCGTAATTGAAAATGTACAGGAACCTTGTCATCAGAAGGAGAGTTAACTGTCGTATCCAGTTCATCTTGATGAATATTTACATGGGCGTCTGATGATAAAGTTATATCCCCACGAGGTGCTAAGTGTGGATTCTTTTCCATCTTGATGACAAATTAGAACATTTTCTGGTTTTACCTCTAATAATTCAACTTCTTTCATTAAGAGGATCATATACTTTACTGTGACGAATGAACTCCTTCAGAAATACAGATGAAGAATGCTTTAACCAAGACGGCAATGATATTGCATAAGCTGATCTACGACGGTGATTGAACATACGTTCATGAGACGTACCTACAACCTTTTTCAGTGCACAACAGAGATCGATTGGAATGGAGTGCATCTGGAAGAACTTCTTTCTTTCCATTTTTGTATTTCTAAGACTTTACTTTTAAAAGCTAAGCTTATGCTTTTCAATATATACATTTATATTGACCAGGTGTTGGTGGAAAAGGTAACCACCCAAAATTCGTTGCAGTATAATCAGTTTCAGATTTCTTCGGAATAAAGAATGAAAATTCCAGTTGAGTGTTGAAAGTGAATGTGAAGTGTCTGCCTCATACATATGTGTGTCATCCAATAGCAAATCACTACTGCAATCAATGTTTACATCCAACCACTGGTTAAATACGAGAATGAGTGAAGGTAGGAAACTATTTTACCAAAGGTCAATACTATAGATATCCAACCCAAGTCCAAATTGCAGTATGGAAAATGAATGGGATAAAGTGGTGAATGTTTTGAAAGAAGAAATAATAAAGAATAGGAAAGACATCAAATCAGCCATTGAAGCATCCGAAAGCAAACTACTACTGAAAATCGAGGAGCTCAGAGTTAAGAGTTCAGAAACCGAAAACTCTATCCTCACAAATGAACTAAAAGCTCTAGAGGTTGTGTCAAAAAAGAATAATATCATTATATTTGGCCTGAAAAATTCCGTATACTCTTCCCCTGTTTCAGTCTGCAGACAGCTCAAAAATCTTCTGGACGTCGAGGTACACATCTCCGACTTGAATAATACCTATAGACTTAGAACCCAAGGAAGAAACCCACTGAAAATTGAATTTATTTCATATTAAAAAAAAGTTGAGGTCCTGAAACATTGCAAAAAATTGAAGGGAACCGGTATTGCAATCTCAAACAAAGGTGCCATAACAGAATTTTCAGGAATCACCTGAACAAAGCGAGAGAGAAATCATCAAGCAATTCCTATATTGAAGGAAATAGACTTCATATAAATGATAAAGCCTATACAGTAGAAGAACTAGAAGAAATCGAAAATAGTACAACGGAAGATCGAAAAATTAATAGTGCCCCATCGACACCCTCCATATGAAACATAGAGATTTTTGAAGACACACCCCCGAACAACGATTTAACCAATGGGACAAGAACGGATAAGAGCGACAATACTCCAATAAAGGTAAGTCTTCAAAATATGTCAACCAAACCAGCTGTTGCTCCTCCACAAATAGAGAGGACCAAGAGCCTACGATCGGGATCGGTTACAAGCGGGCGCAACTGATTTTCCTGTGTAATATATGTAACCTTTTGTTGAAACCTTTGAACATTTTGTCGACAAAAAAAATTACAAAACAAATTCACAGAAGATATTTTAATCAAAATAACCCAAAATGGATGCATTCATCCGCGATTTTGATCTGGAAACAATAGAAACGTTCACTCTTCAAGACTATCTAGAATGCAAAAATATTTTAAATGTTAATGGAAATTCTTGTAACTTTACAATCATCCACAATAATATTCGTAGTCTCAATAAGAATATTGATGAATTCAAAATGTTTCTCAATAAACTAGAATCAGAAATTGATTGCGTTGCCTTTACTGAATTTTGGATTCCACACACTCCAGAATTATATCGCATTCCAGGTTACGATATGATATAAGTGAGAGAAACTTGAATCAAAATGATGGCGTGGTGATCTATATCCGCCCCAACTACAAATATACTTATAAAATTGTTAAAATCAATGATATCAAAGCCATAGTGTTCAGAATAAAATTCGGGAATACTAACATAGCAGTAACTGCAATATATAGCCCTATAGACCCCCCCTCCACTGACCCAAACGACTTCATTAGATATTTACAAGGTTATTTCGAATCAAATCATCCAAACACAGACCAATACTCAATTTTTTTAGGAGGCATCAACATCGATATAATAAAAAATGATGACATATGCAATGAATATTTGAATACCCTCAGTGAATTTGGCTACGCGTTACAATAAACAAGGAAACTCGAATTCAAGGACAGCATGGATCCTGCATAGACCATATTTCCATCAAAGCATAACCAAACGTAATGGACAAAATAATTCCACTTATTATACAAACAAATATCACAGATCACTTTACGACGGCTCTCCAAATCATTTTAGATTCACAACAACCCAACAATGAACTCTCCGTTAGAAAACTGAAAACCCATACTAATCTCACCAAACTGAAAAAATACCTAAGTCAACTGTCTTGGAACGAAGTTCTCAGCGAACCTACTCCAGATCTCGCAATGAATACATTCATAAACGCTCTACTTACTGCTACAGAGCAATACGAAAATCACTCCGTGGATGAAAAAAGGCCTGGTGAAATCAATAGACACAAAAATTAAACTCTTTGAACGAACACGAATGGATCATACTAACTTAGAATTGAAAAATGAACTGAGAACTTACCAAAAATTAACCAATCTAATAAGAAAAACCAAATACAAGTACTATCAAAATAAAATAAATTCAAATTCCTCAGATAATAAGATATTGTGGGAAGTAATTAAAGAAATAAGCAACACCAATAAGACCAAGCGACTTATTACATCGATAAAAAATGAGGAAGGGGACGTTCTGACACAAAAACAAGAAATTGCCAACGAATTTAAGTCTGTATACAATAAGATGGGAAAGAAAATGGTTGAAAAAATAAACAGAAATCCCAACTATACTCATAAAAATCCAATTGTCCAGAACTCATTTGTGTTATCAACAACTGACAGAAATGAAGTTAAAAACTAATTTGAAATCTAAAAAATCCAGTGGTATTGATGGTATATTGAAACTGATCTCCCAGTATACAGCCCGTTTCTTTTATCATGTGGTAACATTGCTATATTCTAAACCGTAATACATACAAAGACGATTAAATGAGAAAAAATTTAACTATTGTGGTGAGCAGTACATTGGTCACAGAAAATCTACGGGGACTCTCGCCCTTCCCGACTTATACAGGGAAAACTACAAATGCTGTTTTCGTTTTTTTACGAATAGAATGGTTACTTCAGAAAATATAAAAAAATGAAAGAGGAAAGTTTTATTGTATTCAAAATGTACTAGAACTAAGTAATGATACATTTTTAATTAAACATAAAAAACCGAAAACAGCATTTTTAGTTTTCCCTGTATAAGTTGGGAAGGGCAAGAATCCCCGTAAATTTTCTATGACCAATTTACTGCCCACCATAATAGTTACCTTTTTTCCCATTAAATCGTCTTTGTATCTGTTACGGTTTAGAATATAGCAATGTTACCACATGATAAAAGAAACGGCCTGTATAGAGGAGCCTTTGGTATATCTGTTTAACACGTGCGTTGAGAAAGGCTACTGGCCAACAGCTTTTAAACAAACAATGTTAGTGCCGCTATATAAGGAATGTGATGACGACATTAACACAAATTACCGCCCCATATCCTTGATTACGCACCTATTTTTGAGAAAATCATCAAAAAAATATTTGAATTGTACGTTTCAAAGTACAAATAAATATCTGACTGTCAGTTCGGATTTCGCGAAAAAGAGTCAACAGGGATGCAATTCTAGCACTAACCTCTGAAGTGTCATCAGCTCTTGATGAAAACAAGTCGAGCCTATGCGTTTTCATTGATTTATCGGAGGCGATCGATACAGTAGACCATGGAATACTATTACAAACAATGGAAGATATTGGTATCAGAGGTGTTCCACTAAAGTTATTCAGGAGTTATCTCACCAACAGAAACCAAACTGTGAAGATAGATGAAATCTTAAGCAGTAGGCAAAACATTGAAATTGGTGTCTCACAAGGTAAGGTCCTCGGACCAATCTTTTTTAATATTTACATAAATGGGTTATTCTCTATTGAAAGTACAGGAAAAATTAAAGGATTCGCTGATGATACGGCAATATTTTACAAGGCAAATAGTTGGCACGAATTAAAAAATATGGTTGAAATGGACCTTAGCAAAATAAAAAAATGGTTTGATCATAAATTGCTTACTGTTAATTTGGAAAAAACACAGTACCTCCCTTTCAGTTATAATAATTCAAGCAAATCTCCATTTTCACATCTAATTGTTGGTAATCAACAAGTAATCCTCCCTGATAAAAAAGTGAAATACCTGGGTGTTATTATAGATTCACATCTCAGATGGAATGCACATATAAATTATATCTGCAACAAGCTTCGGTACATCATATATAAATACAAACTCTTGAGAAAATTGTTGAGCCCTCATCACCTAAAAATTCTGTACCACGCCCTTGTAGAAAGCCATTTACGCTATGGAATACCTTGCTGGTGAGGAGCCTTCAGAACACATCTTCATCCACTTGAGATGTTACAAAATAGGTTTCTGAAACTAATTCTAGCGAAGCCTAAACACTATTCAACTGAAAAACTGTTTTCCGAAGCTAATATCTTCAACATTCGTCAACTCTGTTATTATGACACCATCATAACTTATTATAAAAAGAAGAGTTATATCTTACCATCTCACAGTTATAATACAAGGAAAAACGATCACCACGTCATTCCACTAGAACAAAAATCACACATCCAACATACTTATACGTACTTAGCTCCTAAACTGTTCAACACTTTTCCCTATTCAATTAGAAGTATTGATGTATTTCAAAAAGTCTCTGAAAACATTCATGTACTGTCAATCCAGACAAATAATTGCTGATTTCGTTGACAAAAAACATTTTCGATTCGCTCCAACAGCAGAAGTATTGTTTGCATACCCCATTAATCATATATTCTGATTTATTTTATTACTGTGACGTGTTTAAAGATGCCTAATTCTTAATTGTATGATATATTAAACTCTATCGGCCTTCATGTAATACTTGTGTTATTTTATCTTTTTGTTCAACTTTTTTATTCAACTGTTTTTAAATTCTTATCTAGAATTATGTGTTATATATTCAACACTTATATATTTTATATTTTTTATTTATATTAACATTTTTATATTTTTGATTTCACTTATATTTCATATTTTATAATTGAATATTTTCTGTTTTTTATATTTGTATATTTCATTTACAGGTATTTTACCGTATATTTCGGGAAACATGTGCTTTGCACTTATCCTCATTTTACTTTATTCACTAAAGCATGCAGTTATTTAAATTTTATTTGAACTGTATTATTTATTCTGAATAGAGTTATTATTATTATTTTTCCATTTCCTTCAGAGGAATTGGGCGTTGTTCGACTGGTTACAACTTCTTTGGAATTGAGAAAATTTACCAAGTCGTTAGATAAAAACTGTGATCCTCGATCAGAATGTACGTAAGCAGGCATTCCAAAAACTGAAAATATTTCCATGAAACAATTTATAGCAAAAGCAGTAGTGATATCCTTGCAAGAGGATGCAAATGGTAATCTAGAGTATTCGTGAAAAACAGTAAAGAGATATTTGTTTCTATTGCAGCTAAGAAAAGGTCATTTAAAATCAATGTTCAGTCGTTCTAAAGTTGTCTTTATTGAATGTGAATTCATGACTTTGAGGAATCTTGGCTTCAGTTCGGCAAAAAAGGACAGGTCGTAAACATTTTCTGGACATCTTCGAAAGAAAATGGCAGGTTTCGATTACGTTCAGGAGGGTACATTCTTATGATTCCTGGATGTCATTCATTAGAATGCTTTTTGTGAAACATGAACGAGACAGCTCTTTGATCTGTGATGTGTTTCACATTTCTTCCAATCCAAAAATGTTTCCATAATATTATAGTGTCCATACCCATCACACGACTACGTTAGAACAAATTGTCTTAGACCCCATTCTGGCGGTTTATCATGAATCCCTCGGTTTCCAACTTCAGCCCACTGGACCTGAAAGCCAAGATCTTTTTTGTTCTTTAATGAGATCATCTTTGTATTGCTGAAGAATTATTTCTATCCCGCATCTTTGATGTGACATTTTTTATGAACGAGTTTTAACTTGTGACAGAGTTTGGGTAACCACGTTTAGCGTCGAATACGAGACCAACTTCATCGGCTGCACGGACTGCTATTCTTGGCCGTTCGCAATGGTAATGTGTACCTGTAGCGTCACAGTCTAATTTTCTCTTCATGTCGTTTCAACGCTATATGTAACTCAGAATGAAACGATACCAGCACTCGTTCTTATTGCGAATGGTCAAGAATATGACCCCTGTAAGAAATTCCCCGATGACTTCACAAGTTTCATTTAGTACTATTTTGATGGGTAGACAATCCAAACTGAAAAGTCTATACAATAGACAATTTTGGATGCTGTGAGGTTGCATCAATTAATGAGTTTTTCTACGCCCATGTCTGTAAACGTCAAAAATCGCACTGTCAACATTCCTTGTAAATGACATTTAACAATAACATGCACGTAATGAGATCTCATAACAAAACTAAACTTCTTGGTTTAATTAAATTACAATAAAAATTTAAGACACAAATTTAGTCAATTAAGAAACATAAAAACTTTTAGCATTATCGAGATATATTTAGGATTGAAAGAGTGATGCCCCTAAATATAGCCAGCACGTTGTGCAATTTCTTTAAAAATAGGACCCGTTTTCTTAAGTAACATGCTATGAAAAAAAATGTCATGTCATTTATATTTTCAATTTCTTGAACAAAATATAATTGTATCTGAACATTTTCTCAACTTTATCTACGAATATGTCTGATAGTAGTGATAGTTGCGATGTTTTTTATTTTATTTTAAGAAAATTAATAAGCGTAGAAAAAGTATAGTACGTTACACGAGTAAGCCCATTACGCACTGATGAAATTTACGCACTCGCCGCTGCGCGGCTTCGTGCATAAACTTTTTCATTTTGTGCATAATGGGTTACTTACAACTTTTGTTACGTAATATACTATTTCACGTCGAGTTGTCGCAGCTCCTCTTGAGTCCATCCCACCACTCGAAATATGTAGAGTGGAGTAGGAACGACAAGAATATTAGTTACAGCTAATATGCCTTCCCCGACAGTTCTGATGAACGGAAAAATAAATCTGTTGGAGTTTTTGCTGTTACTTGCTGCAGAGAGAGTTTTTGACTGTGATTACCTCATCGAATATCATATCGGTAAACTAGATAAATACTTACATTGAAAAAATCAGATCATTCTCATTGAGCATGTATAAATTTAACAGACTGAAAAAAAATATATTGTCGAATACAAAATATCTTTTACTGGATTTGAACAAACTTTCGAGGACTGCTAATAATGTAAGCTTCAAGTTGTTTTTTGAAATTTGCAACGAAATTGATATTTTTTATATTTTTGGGAAAAGAATTGAACATTTTTTGATATAGGATGCTTCCGTCTACAAGCTGAACGTCCTATTTTCCTGTGGCGAATTTTTCGATCTCAAAGTTAATTTCGATATCATGCGAGCACTCTTCCATCACCCGTAGGGACTGATGTAGATCTTCTCCCAAGCCATATAGTTACAAGAATTGAACCGTCAAATTGGAAGCTACATACAGCGACAGGGGAGTCAGCAACTGCCTATGGTGAACTACCAATTTAACCGATTTTAAGCAGCACTGAAGTAAGATTTCAAAGACAACGTCCCACGTGTGAACGGAGAATAGCTGGTGCTTAATGGAGAACTGAATAAATGATTCATGTCCTGCGGGCAGAAGATGTGAGCGTACCTGAAAGAGCTGAACCATTCTGGAAGCTCGCCTGAACGGGAAGAGCAGGCAGCAGAAATGTGATGTTTGAGCCTAAGCTTCATGATGGAAAAGTTGGACGATTAATCGGACTAGGAAATACCTTGTTGTGTGTTGATAAATTTGAAGAAAAATGGTGGCTTATCGTCAATTGAAAAACCTGACAAAGAAGGGCAGTTACCCTCTCGCAAGACTGAAATAATCCCCAGACACGCTTTCGGATTCTACGATTTTCTCGACCCTAGATTTGAAGAGTGAATACTTGCAGGTTAAACGTGCTCTAGAAGACCAATAACTTCCACCAGCGGCTCAGAATTGTGGTAGTTCACAGTTATGTAATGCCATATTCGAAAGATTTACGGAGACGGTTTTGAAAGGACTAACTACAGTAAGGAAAGATCTAACAATCAGAATTTTATTATGTAGCAATTTTAGCACTCGAGTAGACGCGCCAGTGAACTTCGTTCACCAACTACCACACTCCTGTATTTATTTTCTTGAAACGTAAACATATTCCTTCTTCTCGTACAGTACCTTTCAACCGACATTTGAAGAGCATCTCAGTCAAGTTTTGACTGCCTGCGAGTATAGATACTTCATCTGGAACTCCAAATATCAGCGTGTGTCAGAGTGGGTGAACTTACTTCACCAACGCGTCCAGTCAAGTAAGAATTTTTCTGTGATGAAGACAATGTAAGTTTATATGAAAGCGATTATGGATAAATACTGGATTCATCTGAAGATGAAAAGAAAAAACTGTACTATTCAGATCAAGATAGCAGTTCTGAAATAGAAGATGATTCTGTCCTGGATTTTTATTATGTAGATCATCAGGAGATAGACTCATTTTGGAAAAAGATAATGAAAAAATATGGTGGTACTCAGATTTCTCAAAAATAAAACTACCAAGTGGGGTCTGAAAATATTGTCAAAACCTTACCAGGCCTGACAGGCAAATAAAAAAAAAACAACGGAGATTGATGCGTTTCATACAATTTTTGATACTGATGAACTGATGAACAATCCAAATGATTAATAGTGATTTGTTGAGGATTACTGAAAATGTACCATTGTAATAGTTTTGACTTTTATGTTTATATTGCCACGGCAAATAATAATAATAGCCGTCCTCTACCCGAACAGGCAATGTCTTTGGGTACACTCCATCTAAGTATTATTATCATTATTTTATTATATTTTTTAATATCCAAAGTACCGTGTTCATTTATTTCAATAAAACAATATTAGCAGCCGTGGTTTTGTTGTTTTGAAGGGGTAGTTTCAAATCGTGAACTAAAGTCACCACGCGCCTGGTCGTGTAGTTTTCCAAAGCGCGCCCGCTAAAGGGTTGATATTGATTTCTTGCAATTCTCAACAAAATACAACACTTTTAAATCTACAAGGAAGTTGTAATCTGAATCAGACAGTTCTTAAGCCAACACACCTAACTGAAATATCAATCGCTTATATCGTCAATTTTTTCATTGATGAAATGCAGCATAAAATGGAAGTAACGGCTTTTGTAATAATTTTCTTTACTGTTTTGAACATTTTTCACAACATAGAACATCAAAAATTTTAAGAATCTTATATTACAAGAATTGAATGGTGGATATAGGATATTAAAGTATAACTGAAAATGATACAGAATATGGATTCACAATATTCCTACAAATCATGTCGACACAAAATGAATCTTTCATCGAGAAAATTTGTAACACAAAAAAATCATGCCCGAGGAATAGAAAAGTAACATTTTTTTTGGCATAAGAGACAGCTAATGGAACCCACAATAAATTCTAAAAATAGTATCTCGAGCCAGTATAAGTGATAAAGAAGTCCCTGACAGATTTCCCTAGCAAATTGAATAGAAACTGCAAACCACTGAAAGTTATTTATTCAAGTGACAACAACGAACCATGATAAATATTAATTAGAACTTTCCTGTGTTCTCAGATTGGAGAATTTCCAGAAGTGGAGTTCCACGAGGGTTTATTTTGGGAAAACTTCTATTTCCTCTTCATGTGAATGATATATATTCTGTTCCAAACCGACATTATTCTCTGATGATGCATTTTTTATCTTCACAGGAAGAGATGATATTTTATTTTCAAGAATTCAAATGACAAAACTAATAAACAAAATATCAAACATAATAAACCTGAATTTTGACAAAAACATCTCAATTTCGGCTATAAATTTAGTAGCTTATGAGTTCCGAGGCTTAGACTAATGTCCTGCCTCGGTCTCTCAATGATAATTATAAATACTGGCACTGCAGACATTGTGATGTTAGGAAGTTTATCTTGGAGGGGAACAACACCTATAAGGTTATGTGGGGAAACATTAGAGACACCTACTGGCATTTGACGCAGAACACTATGGAAAATTGAAAAATCTGGGATTATACCAGCTGACAGTAGAAGATATTTCACATTGAGGGCCCTTTATAATGCTGAAAATTCCTCCTTATTATTTTGATTGAGGAATGCTGTGAAGAGGTATAGAAGGTGGAGCAAAATAGACTCAATTTTGTCGCAGTGCTTCATTTTTGTTGCAATCTCACTACGTTATTATTTGAAGGCCGATTCAGATACATGCAAGGTTTTTGAAGCATGCACATGCGGTTTAAACGCCTTTTATTTACGTTTCTACCACAAGGACATATTTTGTTTGGTTCTGTAATGATTTTTGTCAATGCTGGTCAATCCCGATATATTTTTCACTGTAGCATTTATTTCATGCAGGTTGGGCACGCATGTATCTGTATCGGTCTTAAAATGTACAAGTATCAAACAATAAACAGGCGTACATGTAATTTGATAGTTGTGAGAATGACTTTTTCAATAATGATGAATACACAAGAATTGCTAAATCATAAAGATAACCCTATTCAATCTATAATAGGTATTAATATTAGCAACTTGTAGTTGATTACGATATGAAGTTTCAGCTAGTCATGGCTTACCTGTTCAAGTTTTTCCAATAATTGCTTTTTGCTTAAAAGTCTCACTTTATCCAGTTCCATTGTTCTTGTTCACTTTCTGGGCGAGGTTTCAACTTTATAAATGCTAATTGTTAAGGATGGAAATCACTGATTAGTGTACTACACAAAAACATTGATAGTGGCAAATCTCAGGGGAAAGTACAAATCCGAATGTATCACTGAAATATTTAATATGCAGCGTTATTACACACAAGTTATGAGCTACTAACAGAATCACAAAACCCACAAATTATCTATACCAGTTTCCTGCCTTCCTGTTTTGAGTTTTTAGATAATATACGAAAGTTACAATAAAATTATTGCAGACAATTCCAATGTGGTATGACGGAATAGGGTGATTTACTCCTTCCAACAATATTTTTGGTATTAATATTGTGATGGCACAAACAGGGGCGGCGCCGCGTAGGTTAGAAAATTGGGGAGGACTCAAAGAGTATATTCAAATTTATTTTCTCGTATTGAGGGATAGAGTGTAACAAAATATCTTCATCTTGCTCAAAAAGTAAAGAGACCTGCGCTCCCGGGCCCTCCCAGTGCATAGCCCCTGGACAAAAACGATTTCGAAAATGTAGATTGTGATGACCTGTTTTGGTAGTGATCAAACCAAATTAAACCTATTAATGCATTGGGAAACTTGTAATTCTAGCACAGTTTTAAAAATTTACCAGACGTGTAGAAAATTATAATGGTTTGAAAGAAGCACCGACATTTTGTTACTTCTAATCGAAAACTTATAAAAACATTTTCATAACATCAGTGAGGAAATCATAAATGCAAACAACTTCCGATCTTTGATTCACAATTTCGTCAAATGATCATTCAAAACATTTGCTGATATGATCTAAGCGAATTGGTCCACTAGATTTTTCGACTTTTCCTATTTCAGAATTTATTTTCTTGTATTGTATTTGGAATTATCTATAAATATGGAAAATGGTCATTCGAAAACAATTGAATTGTGGATTTCATGTACTAGCTTCTTCAAGAATATGTGAATTTTTTAGTGACACTTAGATCAACGAATTGAGATTAGACAGCGAATGATATGTTCTGATACAACAGCTGATGGCTCCTCTCTGATCGATTGCATTTGAAGCCCAGTGTACATCTGTGAAAACTTCAACCATTCTGCCTTTCGCACATTCAATAAATACCATGCGCTCCGGTACCATTCAAGTATTTCGGGATGTTTCAATTCCATCTAGTGGTGCTTGGTATGATGTTGTTTGAAAAGACTCATGAAAGTTGCTAAGATTATCATGTCAAGTCTGGTCGTTTCACCTAAATTTAGAATATTTTCAATATTCGATATAACATCCGTTCGTCTTCGTTTAATAATTCCTCATCATATAGGTACAATTTTTGCCCAATAGCAAGTGAAGCTACGCCTCTTGTTTATATCATTTTTATTTTTTTTAATATCATTACAAAACATACAAAGTATGAGTATGGTTCCAACATAATTGAATTTTCTCAGACTCAGTTTTCAAATTCTCTATGTTATTGTGAAGCCAGATATTATAATATACCATCAACATACACAGTGATGATAAAGTCTTCTTTCTACTAATGATAAACACATGGATCTAATAAAGATCTTAATAAAAATTTGCTTTCAATAAATTGACCCAGTATCCTATTCCACATGAGACTCGATTGATGTAATTTAAGCTCTTATTCAACTCACAAAACAGTTATTTTTTTTTCAACTGAATACTCTAGTAGATTGGAAAGATTCAATTTGAGTTAATCGAAAAATCCAACAGGTATAAAGCGTACGTATAAGGGCCGGTTTTTCAATGTCCAGTGAGTCTCAGCTAGCTCGCAGATGGCTAATAGTCCTCGGGTCCATTACCTGGAGAAAATTATTATTCAATAACTTCTTCAACTCAAGTTGTGGGCTCAAGGACTATTAACTGTCAGCCAGCTAACTGAGACTCTTTAAACCCTTTCGTGTGCATGACTCAAGGAAACTATTATTGTGACAATTTTAATAAGAATTTTTTTTATTTTTTCCAAATATATGAGTGTTGACAATTAAATACACTTCTAGTATACTGATTTCTTTAATGAATCAGGTCACAATTATTAACTTTTCACCACGTAACATGCAAGTTATTAAGAGACAATTCATAAAATTGTCTCGTCATTTTTGGCAGTTTCATCAACCCACGCGCAAGCATTGCTCAGCACCCACTTATTGTTGAAAATGAAACAGGAAAACTATATTTTTTATGTAAATTTGGGAAAATATATTACATAGAGGATATAATTCAAATAGTTTGCGAATATGCCATATGGTATGTACCAATTCCATATATTATGAGATTATTTCCCATGAAATCCTTCAAAAAAGAGATCAAGACATATGGGTACAGTACACGTAGAGCAGACAATTCGAGTTTTTTTCTCAATGTGCCCTTCAGAACATAATCTGCATCTTCGATAGCTCTTGATTCTATCAGGCAAGTGATCCCAGACTGCAGCAAGTCTCACTTCATCGCATCACTATCTCCCTCTTGTTCAGAAAGAGATTAAATACCCGGAAGACTAAATTAGTAATCCACTGCGGCTTCTGTTGGTACCTGAACATCAAGATTCCAGTTTTCAGCCATGCCAGATATGTATGAAAATCATCGGTGAAATTACATTCCAAATAATTGGGGAAACAGGTCTTAATTTCAATAGAAAAATTGAAAAATACAAAAAATACCCTTCAAAATTAGTAGTTAATTAGTTATGAAGTCACCATGCACAGCAGGCAATGAGAGGAATGCTTCCCGGTTGAAAAAATCTCGTTAACATAACACCCTGTGATGTTTACAAGCTATCAAAAATCCATGATATCATAAAAATGGCTCTGGGGCGAAATAGCGATGGACATAAAAGCGACGGTCAAAATAGCGAGGCCAAAACAGCAATAGCACAAAATAGCGACAGCAGAAATAGCGACAGACACAATAGCGACAGACAAAACAGCGACAGCAGAAATAACGACAGACACAATAGCGACAAGACAAAACAGAGGCATACAGCGACAGTAGTAATAGCGATGGAATGGTGCATGACTTGGGAAACAGCGACAACACAAAACACTATTCGTGAAGAATAATTCTCATGCATGAAAACAAATAATTTCGATTACGGTTGAACATCCCCTTCTTCACACATTTCGAAATGAAGGGCTTTATTACAATGAGCACTTGCAGTAGTGTCGTCCTCCTGGAGGAACATTGAACAAATGTATGGCAGATACCATTCAATATCCGTATGGGGAAGTAAATGTTTTTTGTCAGATATTTGCCTCATCTTTTCACTTTGTGGAAAGGTGTGGAGAGTATAAGGTTTGAGCCGGTACTCTGCTCCTTCGTTCACCTTCCCGCACCCCCCTGGCCTACAAGTGGCTTGCGGGTACTTGCGGGTACTTGCAAGGGGGGTATGTGCGAGCATATGGTGCAATTACATTAGGCAGACATTGAGACAATGATCGTTTGACTTGTAGCTGTAACGAGACTTACATACGCGGTAATGACACATTGCAATTGGATTGATGATTGTCTCTGCTATGTATAAAGTTAATGAGAGAGTACCTACTCCTCAACAAACTTATTGTAATGGATTATTTATATGCGGTAATGACACATTGCAATTGGATTCATGATTGTCTATGCCATGTACAAAGTTAATGAGAGAGTATCTACTCCTCAACAAACTTATTGTAATGAATAGTTTATATGCGGTAATGACACATTGCAATTGGATTCATGATTGTCTGTGCCATGTACAAAGTTAATGAGAGAGTACCTACTCCTCAACAAACTTATTGTAATGGATTATTTGTAAAGAGTACATCCAAACATTTCAGAGATCCATCGAGTTATGAGAACAAGCATCTCCGTACAATGCCTGTATAATATATAGTGGGAGGGGGACTTCCTCCACTCTCCGAAAATCAACATATAAAAGAAATAGCGAGAACCTATTCTCCTCAGTTTATCTTTTGAGTTAGATATAAAAATTCTGAAAAGATGAATTTATGTGAATGTGGAAAATTGTTCACTCGACGTGCCAATTTACAGCGTCATCAACGTGAGAGTTGTCAGATGGGAGGTCCTTCCTCAACTAAACGAATGAAATTGAATAATGGTGTTGGTAATGATGCACTCCCTGTATCAATGTATACGTGTGAATGTTGTGAAGTAACAATTCCTCAATCCCAGTACAATTCGCATATTAGAACGCTTGCACATAGAACAAAATCATGTGTTCATTATGGATCCGGTGTACAGACGATGAAATCTGCATTCAAGTGTCGGATAGAATTATTCTGAATATGCACCATTCTTCAATGAGATCAAGCAAAAAGTAGTTGAACTACTGGAAAAAGCTATAGAACTACACAATTCCACCAAAGTCAATATGGAAGTATTTGGAAGTTATATTATCCAAACACAGGAATTGGCAGACATAAAATCATTTAATTCAATAAATCGAATTGCCGATCGATCCACTGATTTGAATGCATTATTCAACACATTCCGAGACAACATCATTGCCCAGACAACTGAATTTGAGGAGCGTGATTTAGGTTAGTAGTAAGAAGCAATTTTCAAATGTTGATAATCAAGTAATATACATAGATATGTATTTTGTTTTTCAGGTTGGAGTTGTGAGAAAGTTCTATTCCTCGAAGTGAATTTAAACAAATATAGTCCGTTCGGAGGGTCTTCTTACATCGCACTTCCAGCATTCATCGAGCGCAAGACGGCAATAGTCAACGTGAAGAATGAAGATCAACACTGTTTCGCGTGGGCTATTACATCAGCATTATTTCCAACGAATAATAATGTATCAATGCCGTCATCATACCCCCACTATGCAGATGTTTTGAATGTGACAGGTATGAATTTTCCAATGAAATTACGGGATATAAAATTGTTTGAGCGTTTGAATGATATTTCAGTCAATGTTTATGGTTTAGAATCGAAAATAGAAAACAAAAAAATGAAATATGATGTGGTAGGGCCATTGCGATATTCTCAGAAAAAACTCACAAGACATATCAATTTACTGCTTCTTGCAGATAATGCGGGAAATACTCATTACTGTTGGATTCGGGATCTTTCAAGATTGGTATCGAGTCAAATTTCAGCCCACGAACATAAAAAGTTTTTTTGTGATGGGTGTTTATTGTATTTTTCAAATGAGCGACAACTATTACGTCATCAGACGCATGATTGTAATCATATTTGTACTACAGTACCTCGTAATGATTTGAAAGTAAATAAATATGGGGAGATGGTGGCTGGAAATAAATTAAAATTTGAAAATTTTGAAAGGCAGTTGGAGTTGCCATTTGTAGTCTATGTAGATTTTGAATCTGTATTGAAACCGATTCAAGGTAATGAACCAAACCCAGAATTCTCATACATGAATAGAACATTCAAGCATGAGGCATACTCTTTCGCATACATGATCAAATGTTCTTTTGATAATAAGTTATCAAAATTCGTTACATACAGAGGCGTTGACGCTTCTAAAGTATTTGTAATGCGAATAGAAGAAGATTTGAAAAATATATACAACACACATTTGAAATATATAAAGCCAATGGATAAGCAAACTGTGGAAGAGGAACAAGACTTTAATAATGCAACCACATGTGGTATATGTGAAAAACCATTCACGGATGGTGATGTTAAGGCCAGGGACCATTGTCATGCCACTGGAAAAAAAAGATTTCCAGCAACTCATTCTGTCTGCAATCTCAACTTTAAAATTCCAAAGTTCATTCCGATTGTATGTCATAACATGAGTGGATATGATTGTCATATGTTCATTAAAGAATTATATGCAGAAAAAGACAGGGTTGATATTATCCCTCAAACAAAGGAAAAATACATTTCTTTTACGAAACACCTCTATACACATAGCTATCTCGATAAAAAGGGTAAAACAAAGAAAAATTATCTCAAAATGAGATTCATAGATAGTTTCAAATTCATGTCCAGTTCTCTGGAGAAATTAGCTGCCAATTTGTGTGACGAGCAGTGTGTACAGATGTCGAAACATTTTCCTGATTCGAATAAATTCAATTTAATGAGGCAGAAGGGTGTTTTTCCATATAGCTTTGTGGATGACATCAATAAGTTGAATGTTCCTACTATACCAACAAAAAATCAGTTTTATGATAACTTAAATGAGATTTATGGGATTTATATCTGAAATCTGATGTATTACTGCTATGCGATGTATTCGAAAATTTCAGACGAATATGTTCAAATGCGTATAAGTTGGACCCCTTACACTATTATACTGCACCCGCTCTCAGTTGGGATGCAATGTTGAAATACACAGATATCGAGTTAGAGCTTCTTACCGATATCGATATGATCAATTTTTTCAAAAAAGGAATTCGTGGAGGGATAAGTCAATGCAGTGAGAGAAAACACGTGGCAAATAATAAATTTCTTCCCGATTACAATCCCAATGAACCCACGTCTTTCATCTCATATTTAGATGCAACAAATTTATATGGTCATAGTATGTCGCAAGCATTGCCTACTGGTGATTTCAAATGGTTAACCCGTGAGGAAATTTCAAATTTAGATATAATGAGTGTGACAGATAATGATTCATTCGGATATGTTCTTGAAGTCGATATACACTATCCTCAAGAATTGCACGACGTTCACAGCGATCTACCTTTTCTGGTGGAAAAAATTATCCCCCCAAATTCAACATCTAAAGTCCCTAAATTGATACCAAATTTGAATGATAAACGTAGGTATATAGTACACGCCAAAAACCTGAAACAGGCCATGAATAATGGACTAATCGTTATGCATACCCATAGAATATTGAGATTCAGGCAGTCTTGTTGGATGAAGCCATATATCGATCTCAATACTCGAATGCGTAATAGATCGCGTAATAAGTCTGAGAAAGATTTCTACAAGCTGATGAACAACAGTTGCTATGGAAAGACAATGGAAAACGTGGATAATAGAGTAGATGTGAAACTGATAACACATTGGCAGAATATTCAGCAAAAATTGGGAGCCGGAATCTTAATTGCTCGTCCGAATTTCAAAAATTGTACAATTTTCTCTGAGAACTTCGTTGCGATTCAGATGGCTAAGGTAAAGATACATTATGATAAGCCGCTATACTTGGGATTCTGCGTTTTGGAATTATCCAAGGTTGTCATGTATGATTTTTACTATGGATGTATAAAAAGAGAATTTGGGCGCAATGCATCACTTCTATATACCGATACAGACTCTCTTATCCTGAAAGTGCAGACAGAAAATTTCTATGATTACATCAGAAATAATATAGACAAATTTGATACATCAAATTACATAGAACAAAATAAATTCAATTTACCAGTTACACCTTCAGTCTTGGGTAATTTCAAAGATGAATTCCCCAACGATCCAATAATTAGTTTTTATGGAACGGGTGCAAAAGCTTATCATGTACAATCGTTGGAAACTGAAATAAAAAGAGCCAAGGGAGTGAAAAAATCTGTAATAAAAACTCAGCTGACATCCGATGATTATAAAAAAATTATTGAGAATGGGGGATTTATATTACGTAAAATGAATTCGTTTAGGAGCATTTCACATGATATGTTCACCGAATTAAGAAATAAGGTAGCGCTATCTTTCAACGATGATAAACGTTTCATTATTCCTAATACAACTCAAACGCTCCCTTGGGGGCATAGTGATATTGAATTCTATCAAAATGATCCTATGGAAAATGTTCGTATATGTAATAGGTTGGTTGGATCTTTAACCCAAGAATATAATATGAATGAAGAGGATAGATTGAATCATCTTATTACATTACTAAACGCTGAAATATAGATAAACATGAATATCATTCAAACTATAATTCTTTATTATATTCCGTAATTGAAGCAATAACTGGAAAATTCTTATTTGATTCTGTTCCAATATAATGCAATTCATTTTTGATAGTGTATGATGTTTTTTTCAAACAAACTGAAGATTATTATTATTTATTGCATATATCTGATTTCTGTGAGTGGATGGAAGGAATTGATTTATAGAAAATAAAAAAAAAACTTTCAAGAATATGTTTTATTTATTGTATATATCTAGTACTAGCACTACTACACTTGAGAATAAGCTACTAAATATAAATGGATACAAACAAAAAATCACTTAATACATTTTCGTCAAAATTAATTACGAACAGATCCATCCAGTGCATTATATGTCAAAATTGCATCATGTAGAATCAGTGCGTATACTTTGGTGTTGTTTGGGAATTTCGCTTTTCGTGTTTCAAACTCCAATTTGATATCCACAGTAGACGATTTTGTAGCATTCGGTTGATGTGAACAATCAATGATGAATAATGGATTGTCTTTGAATTGTGCAATATCCATGAGTGGCTCACTCAGATCTCTGTCATAGTAACTACGCTGGAAGTTTTCATATGCATAGTATGCATGCGAGTACAATTTTCTATCAAAGTCTAGATTCCAACGCTCATATGGATACACTTCAGAATTCAAGTAAACTCGAATGTTATTCACATCAGCACTCAGAAATTTTGTGACATCCACTGCCTCATTTTCGGATGCGTTGGTGTTTTGAAATCCTATTATGATGAATCGGGGCGTTTCCAAAATATTTGTAGTTTTTATCGCCCAAACGTAGGAAGATGTTGCACGTAATGATGGTAATTCATAAAGATCCCACATACGATAAGCTAATTTTACTTTTGCATTCAGCCCACTCTTATTAATTCTATTGAATAATTTGAGTTTTTGTTTGTCCTCAGCCACAACGTGTCTTATCTTCCACTCAATCTTTGAGATTTCCAATGTAGCTTCTATCTCCCCAATGTATGAATTCTTGAATGAGCGGGCTATTATCAAAATGAGTTCTTGTTTAGCATTAAGAATGCATTTTTTATAATCTTCAGCAAAACCCATCAGATATTTAAGTGGGAGTTTTCCGCTGAATACATGACTACTTTCATCGAGAATACATTGTTTCGTATCGGAAAGACCCCATCCACTAGTGAGAATGTGTCTGACCAAATGAAATCATATTCTTCATCGTGGAAGTTATACCTGGCTTTCGAACTACCGCAACATGTTCACCACCCATTTCATAACGAATTTCATCGAAGAGAAATGCCAAAGCATTATTGGACATATAACAGACTTTATTTACTTCTTTTGGTGTGAATTTTCCTTCTATGTAAATGAAACTATCGGCAATGTCAAGAATTGCATCTTGGTTATTGATCATGATGCGGATTTCATCAGAGTTCTTGAACAATGGTGATCCATAGGGTTTGTATGTATGCTCATGAAAACTTATAAGGCTGTGATCAACAACTGGCTCGTTGAAAATATCCAACTTCTCATTGTTAGCCTCCAACACCATTTTTATTCTCGTATTCTAAGCCCAATTGATTTCAGAAAATTTAGATCTCTCGTGGACAATTTACGTCTTTGCTGTTTCGCACTCACTTTAGTAATGATCTTTTCCATAGACGTTACTTTCTTTTTATTATCTGATGCTGGTGGACTTCTTCCACTGCTCTCGCGCACACGTTCATTGTTGTAGCAAAAACCCATAACACTCGCTCTTATAACTTTTTCAGTTCCAGAATAACAACTATGGATTCCTCACTTCCGAAATCGATTAGATTATTTTTTTGATCCAATATGCGCACAGTGATGTTGTCAATGAACTGACGTCCTTCTGGACTAATGGGCATATAAATGATGTTCCGGGGTTCCTTTGTGAGATTATAACCGCGTTCGACGTCTAAATCAAATGAAAATAGAATATGATTCTCTTCATTATTTATATATGATCCGGAAATTATATTACATTCCAAACGAATGAGTCTCACAGGTACAATATTAACAGGAAATGTAGATTGATGTGGTTTATTACTGTTGAGCATCTGTTTCTTGAATCCCAGCATTGGACCTATTGAGTTCTCGTATCGGAAATCCACATTATATTTTGATTGCAATATACATTTGAATATATTATTGTTCGCTTGAAGACTGAACATTTCATCCATTGACATGCTATCGAGTATTTCATTCGGAAATAAGTGAGATGCCAGTTTCTTTTGTAAATAATCATTTATTTCCTCAATCTCATATGCTCCAGATGGTATTTTCATAGTAAAATATCTTGGAACATCATATGAGTCATCTGCGGGGATCTCAAAACCGACTGTATTGTTTTTGTCAGTGATATTGTGAATAGTATTGCATCCATAGAATCCTAATAGCCCCAAGCCATAACGAGCATTCCTGTCCAATTCAATGGGCGGGTAAAAATCCGCGCTAAGGACACTTTTTCCCACAACTTGTAACTCAAACTTGCGTGACATGACTGATGCATTATCTCCGACATCACACCAATTTATTGTGGTATACAACATAAAGGATATAATTTGCGTTTCTTTGGAGTCGAAATATTGCAGACGTCCACGACATTGTTATTGGCTCCTATATTATAATCTTCAATGCTGCAATAACAACAATATATTTTTCTCGGTGTGGGTCCATCATTGACGTCGTTTGATGTGCTAGCACCGTCAGAATTATGTTCATAACAAAACTGATATTTTGAAATATCAACATCGTCTTGAAGATGTTTTGGGAGCTTTTCCCAAACATGGGCGATTTCATGAGCCGCACAAGAAATCATCACCTCCTTGGGCATATCAGCAAGGTGCCCTTTACTCATTTTCAACAAACTACGCAGCCTTGAATACGCTATCAAAGAATGGCCCATTCTCTTAATTGCCTCTCGATCTTTTTCCGGAGTATATTCCATTTTAAATATCTGTAGATGGTTGTGAGAGAAACTTCAGGCATAAATGCCCACACACAACTGTATTGTATTTTTGTTGGCGTTCATAGTTATATACAATTTTGATGGGTGTTCTCGATTTTTTTCGCAAGTAATGAACTAGCTCCGGGGGCGGCGATAAATCTCCAAAACTATCAAAATATGTAACATTTCGTCCATTTTCCTTGTATGCCACCCAATGTGTTCCCCGACCGATACTTCTATCCAAATTCATGATTGCTGTTTCATGGACATGCGGTCCTGATGTAGGTAAGTTATCTCGCATGAATACTCCCCGAAAGAATGGAATCTTCATCTGTGTGGCATAATAATTAAGTTCAATATCGGTGAGAGGCTTAAGAGGTAGGGCATCAATTAGTTTTTTGAACTTTGCGGTTTCAGATAGATACCGAGTCCTTTGCGATATGGTTTCAGATATATTCCACTACCTCTTTTTCCCAAAGCTATAGCTTCCATCTTTCTATTATGATGTTGAACTTCTTTAAGACCCTCCCTACTTTCCCTCACCGAATTGATTGCTCTTGCGATACCTGCAGCTGCTCCGCTCAAAGTACCCAATGCAGACAATCCAGCGAAAATTGGTATCAATGGCAATATTCCCCCCACTTTTGGTATGGGTATGATACGTGGTGTACGTATCTGTTTTTTTCTACCTGCTGCTTTCAAATACTTACGTGCTGCATGCAATGCTAGCACATTAGCTTTCTTAACGTCTTTTGCTATAAATCGCAGTACATCTCGCACTTTTCTAACAACACCCGCCCCAAATGCAATCTTTCCGTTATTATTCGACTTCTGTTTTCTTTTTATTGTTCGCTTTTTCTTTTTTTTTGAGGTAATGTTCGCATCGCATCCCATTCCGAAACGTCTCTTGGTTTTCATAATATTGGTAATTAGAAGAGCTGCAGCCTTCTCAGCTACTGATGATTTATTCGATTTAAATATTTCCCAAGCTGCGTATTCGAGTTGTTTATCGGCTATATGCCTTGCTGTGAGATTGTCTAGATTTTTTGAATATTGCAAATCGTGTGAAAGACACGCAGAATCCAATGGATTGATTCCTCTCTGATTGGCAGCTAATCTTTTTTCCAATTTAGTGCCAGGTCCGCAAAATTGATAACCGGGTATATGAACTTCAAACGGTAATTTATTTATTAACGAATTCACAATTCCTCGACCTTTTCTACTCGAAACGTAGTTCTTACGTCTGTTCCGTACGACGGTAGACATTTAAATGGGATATATTCCATATATTTAACTTTATTACGAGTTTGGTCGTTCACGATGCGTGTTGTTCAACAGCAGGTAAACTTCAGAGTTGATAATTTAGACGAAAGAATCGCGGGAAGTGGATTGGACGGAAATAAGTCGAATCGACATGGTCCACTATTGCCTTCATCCCTTAGAGCATTATTAATTGGACCATCAAATTGTGGAAAAACAAATGCAATGATTGCCCTTCTAACGCATGCGCACGGATTACGTTTCGAAAATGTGTATCTGTATTCAAAGTCACTGAATCAACCGAAATATGAATATTTACGCAATGTGCTGAAACCAATTAAAGGCTTGGGTTTTTACACTTTCAGTGATAATGAAAGTATAGTAGAACCCGCCCATGCCAAACCAAATTCTGTATTTATATTCGATGATATAATTTGTGAAAATCAGAGCATCGTTCGATCGTACTTTTCCAGAGGGAGACACTCTTCAGTGGACAGTTTTTATCTTGCACAGACGTATTCTCGAGTACCCAAACAATTGATACGTGATAACGCCAACTTCATAATAATGTTCAAGCAGGACGAAACGAATCTACATTATATATTCTCAGATCATGTATCACCTGATGTTACATTCAAAGAGTTTCAGATTATGTGTCTGAAATGTTGGAATAAACAATTTGGTTTTCTTGTTATAGACAAAGATAGAATGGTACACGATGGACGATATCGCATGGGATTCGATACTTTCATATATCCATGACAACTCAAAAAATGATTATTCGTTCGGTGAACTTTAGCGAGATCACATATACATCATTACTTCCTATAATGATGAATACAATGAGAAATGAATGTGCAAGAGCCGAAATCGATATGAAACGACAACTAGTTGAAGCGACAGAAGCTGTACGAAAAAAATTCAACAATATAAAGAGTGGGAATGTGGAAGAAAAAATTATGCTCGAGAAACTATATGATCCTATTACAAAACCACTAAATGCCCTTTCTTCTGGAACTAATGCGATGCCGTCTACAACTCCCACAATGACGAGAGTTATATCAACAAGTACGCCTATAAAGAAAAATAATTCCTTCAATTCGAGTGATTCTTCATTTTCTAATATTGCAAATGAAACAATAACAGATATGGATAATGATGAAATGGGGCCGTCTACTCTATTTGAAACACCTTCATCACTATCGAATACTTCAGAGTTGGAAACGAGCAATGTCACCAAACAAAATATAGAAATGGAATTGAAAAAACATTTAGAAAATCTCAAGAATGGCGACAGCGCATATGATTTAAAATATGGTATTCGCATAGATCCTTTAACATATTTGTTGAAAATGGGAAATTTGCAAGTACGTTTCAACAATGGAAATATAACATTTCATGATGGCATTGTACAAAAATATCAAGCTGTCGGTAGCAGGGATCTGTATAATCTAATATTCCTCAAGGAACCTCCGGTAGTTGCAGACTCGAGAATTCATCGTACTTATATTGAGATATTGACTTTGACAAGGGTCATATATAAAAAAAATCAAGTAAAAAATGGTATAAAGTTCAAAAAGTCCCATAAATATCAGAACATCATCAGACCTCTAATGAAAACACCCAAAAACCCTACTAGAACTTTGAATCTGACTGGCAAAGGACTCAATATAACAAAATTAAAGAAAGTGTTCACAACGAAGTCGAAGAACTATGTATATTGGAATAAGCCTAAAGAATTGGTGAGTCGCTTACGATTGTTAATTGGTTCTAAATTAAGCGGGAAAACTATGCATCAAAACGAAATTGTATCTTTGTTAGAGGAACTACGCGAAGAAGGAATAATATATTAGATACAATCAGATATTACAGTTCAGAACCATACCATCACCCGAATAGCACACATTGCAAATACCGCTATGGCTAGTGATATCAAGAGACAGGTGGTTGATGAATTACATAAGCCGGCTAGACGCAACTTCCAGAGGAGATCTACAGTACTGAAAGGCGTCGGCGATCTATGGCAAATTGATCTTGCTGATTTTCAGGCGTATTCCAGATTTAACAAAAATTATCGATACGTTCTGGTAGTCATTGACTGTTATTCAAAATTTCTATGGACAAAGGCTGTTCGGAACAAGACTGGATTAGTCATAGCTGGAGCTATGAGAACAATTCTACAACAGGCCAATTACTCCCCAACACATATACAATCCGATTTCGGGAAAGAATTCCATAACTCACACTTTTTTTCGTTGATGGAGCAGTATGGAATAAACCATTACTCTACTTTTAGCGTTATGAAGGCCGCTATATGTGAACGAGTTATACGTACGATTAAATCATGGTTATACAAAGAGTTTTCGATAAATGGGAATTATAAATGGTTAGACATTCTCCCAATTATAACAAAGAGATATAATCATAGAGTGCACCAAACTATTGGAATGAAACCGAAAGATGTGAAGTCTACTACAAAATTGAACATTCCAAAAAGAGAGAAGAAAAAGATTAAAAAAAAAATCATACCCAAGTATCGCATTAATGACATCGTTCGAATATCTAAATACAAGCACGTTTTTGAGAAGGGATATACAGCAAATTTTACAACGGAATTATTTAGGATTACAAAAATCAATAGTACCTACCCCCCAACTTATATGCTTGAAGATATGGATAAAAATCCAATTAAAGGATGTTTTTATGAAGCAGAGATACAGAAAACTAAAAACCCAGACGTATACCTTGTCGAGAAGATATTGAAAAAGAGTGGTAGCAGAGTTCGTGTGAAATGATTAGGATTCTCCAATAAGCATAATTCCTGGATTGACAAAAATGCAATTGTTTGATAGATCTCATTGAAATATTATAAAAAAAATCAAAAATATACTTTTTCATTACAACTTTATTGTTTGATTCTTTTACATATATTAGAAAAAAACATATATTTAAAAACATATACTACTAATCAATCAATATTTATTTGAAAAGCCGCATCTAGCTCCTGACGCCATCTTTCGTAAACAGCAGAGACCGTTTCATGTAACTGTTTGGATTTTTTCAAATCTATTTCTGCCTGTTTCCGAAGATCTTGGTTATTGAGCCTCTCCCTACTAACTTCTGTCATCACCCCCTCTCTTTGCTTTCGCAATTTTACAATTTCGGCTTCCTTCACTGCAATTTGTTCTTCAATTTCATGATCTTTTGTCATTTTTTCATCTAATTGTCGATCAACCTCATCGCATTTTAGGAACGTGCTTTTAGCATTTGTGCTCGCTCGCCTAGTCTCGTTCAGCATTTCCGTTTACATCTGTAAGGGCAACAGAGATGCTAGTGGAATGCTTTCAATTTTATTTGGTGTTTCTCTCACTGAAGATGAGGAACACATACCTTTCTTCGAAACACTACGTCCTTTCTTGTTCTTTGAAGACCTTGGCCCTGTTGAGGTTGATGCAGCAGTGTTGGGAACTTCGATTGTGGCACAACGTTTCGGAGCGCGTTTACTTGGCTGCTTATATGAAATATCAGGCATATGCAGAGCCTGTGTCTGAGGTTCTTGCACCTGAGCTTGATCCGGGATAGTGTTGCATTGTGATAGCTCGTTATCAGAAATATGTAGCACCGGCGGTTCTTCCGTCTGCTCCTGCACTATAATAAATTGGGATTGCACGCCCATCTTCAACAAATCATCAGCATCGAAATTCGATAGTTCTTCGACAATTAAATCAGCGGGATTTCTACTGCTCAATAAATTTTCCACATTTTCACTGTTCGGTAATAAACTCATTATAATTATTCTTACGAGTCTTACGAGAATTATTTCAAGTCAAAAACTGTTATAGCTTCTCCCATTTTGAAATATCATATTTATAGACGAACTACCACAACCCCACCACATATGCAACATGGAGTGGGAAATGTATTTCCCACCATTGTGACAAAGCATTTAAAGCTGAAAAACCTTATAGAATTCTTCATATCTCATACAATGGCAACAACATCTAGATATAATGCTGATTCAACCTCTAATGATCCTTCGGACACAAATCTGTCTGATACACCTATCGATGTGAACTTACCTTTACAAGTTGACATAATTACATCAACAAGTAATATAGTAATTCACTCGCATTTTATATGGAATCCAACAATCAGAGAATGGAGTCCAGTTACTCAAGAACCTGCACCGGAGGAAATAGATTATGATTCTGACGCTACTGTAGATTTGAATCTATAAAGTATTCATGAGCCGATTAAATCCGTGCAACAAAACCAAAAGGTTCTTTTCAGAACCAACAAAAAAAAATAAAATAATCTGAGTACGCTACTGAATTCTGGAGCCCGTGTTTCAAAATTCATAAGTCAGGCACTGCATATGCCCCGAGAAAATCATTACTGATAATTACTGAGTTGAACTGTTATATATTATTGCTTGAATGAATAATTGAATTTTATCAACTAACATTATTCTTTATGTGAAATGTATGGAAAATGTATTTTTTTTTTGGATTATTATCTGTATGAAAAATGATTTCTTGAGAAAATAAAGAAAGAATAGTTATTATGATGGCTGATTCATTGGAATTTGTATTCACATGATAAAGAGAATTTTAATTAGATTATTTGAGTTGAACTTTTGGGGATTTTTTTTTTTCTTTCAATTAAAAAACCTACAAAAGTCCGATATAGGCCCCAAAACCCCGCCTATACCTGTGTATATCTCCGAAATAATATCATATACTCCATGGAGAACTTTCGTAGATTTTTTAGTTAGGTGAGCTGAAATGAAAAAACTGAAAAACATAAATTTCCTGTAGAGGGCTGAAAAACATAAAAATGCTATGAGTTTCCATCAAGTTGGTCGATGTTCTAGTGTCCAAATCTTCAGAAACTTTTCCACCCCCAAATAAAGTTGTCTCTTGTATTTTTTTATTTTCTCGAACTCTTCCATTTTTCCCGAATATTTTGTTTCCAACGCCATCCGTTCTTTCTGCATTTCATTCATTTCTTGACATAGTTCCCCCTCAAGTGTGTTCAAGTTCGTAATCATTGCGAGAAATCTATTGTCGAATCCTATATCTGTTCTCATAGCACATGAATCTTCAGAACTCATACTTGAGGGGGCTCTTCGAATTGGAGGAGACCTGATGGGCGAAACGATGTTGTTAGGCTGTGGGATATCTTCATCCATAATTGTAGAAATTTACGAGGATGATGTGGAATTTTTTTCTACTTCCTCCATACCTGTGGAATTCAGCGTGTCAATTATTGTGTTTTTTCCATGTGCTTCTTCTGAATCCGGTTCCACATTATTCTGCTCAGACGTGGGGACGGCGGACGAAATATTTTTTTCAATTGTTTTGGTGAGTTCATTACTATTCGTAGAATTCTTCTTGCTCTTAGGCCAGGGAGCGGTGACCATCGGGTTGTATTTTTTCGCCGCCATCATTAGTTTTGCACAGTTGCGATTTTTTCTCTTCTTCTGTTTCCGTAACGCTTTGGGACTTTCTTGTTGTTGTTTTCTGCGCCTGTAAGAGGGTAGTCTCTGCGGCCTAGTTCTTTTTTTGTTGAATGGCGTGGTTTGTATAACGGTCGGTAATTTGGCGATTGTTCCTAATTCCCCGGTATTGTTCTCCATAACGCTCGGTAATTCGGCGATTGTTCCTAATTCCCTGGTATTGTTCTCCATCGAAATGTATTTTATATCACGTTCTAATTCCGTTGATGTTACTTTGCGTCTTGATATATCCATAAAATCACAAAATGAATTATGAAAAATATTAATTTGAACACAACCAAACTCGAGGAGCTCTGGTTTACAAATGAAATGTGTATGGTCTCCAAACCTTCGGAATATCGAAATGTACCTCAACGTATACCTGTTTTTATTGCGATAGGAGACCCTTTTTTATAGAGTATGATTTAACAAATACATTTTGACGGAAAGAAGTCGGAATATCGAAATCTATCCCAGCGGGATTATTTGATTTTATTGTTAGAAGAGACCCTTCCAAAAGAAATAAATTTTGAGACTCTGTATTTTCGTCACAAAGAATGATTTTTTTTCTCAGAACAATTATAAATGTATGCAGGAAAGGATTTTTTTTATTCGTTTTATTTTGTTTTTTATGTTATTTCTTTTGAGTCTGAAAATCTATTCTTGATTTTTCCCAAGAGAGTTTCATCTAAGAACAATTACAAATCTTAATTTAAAATTTTCAAAATCTTATGTTAATAACAGAACAGAGGGGGCCCCAACACACGCCCCCTCCAGTATGCATCTCCATTTTCATATACTATGCATTCCCAAAAGATCTGTTACTACCAATCACAGAATTTCAAATATCATTGACTCATTATCACTCTCGTCATCTGATATTTCAATTGCTTCTTCTTCATCATTTTCAGACTCGATTAATTCTTCATCATCCGAATTATCGTTATCGCTAGGCTCATATTCCCACAATTGTTCCGGATTTTGAACGAAGTCAATAAACGATTCGTAAAATTCATCATCGAAACTTCTATCTACAACGGCCTAATTCACTTGTAGAGTCAGCTTGAGACATTTCGAATGGAATGATAGCAATATACTGATCCTTTCAATTTATATACATTTTGTTAATGAATGAAGATGTCTGGGGACTTTTTAGGAGAGGGATTTGTTGTGGATACAAATTCGAAATAATTTTTTCGACTCTGAAACAAATATTGTTTTATAACATGTTTTATTAAATTATATAAATATGTACAATATGCAAACAACTTAATCTATATATTACACTAAATTTACAGTAAAGTACATGAAAAAAAAACTAAACATTACACACCCTACATGCCCTCTGACATGTTATCAGGATTAGGGAGTCTGTACACACTGTACAATAATGCCTCCCTATTTGGCCATATAAGCTAGACACATGTGTGTCTATATGCCTATATCTGGCGACCTGGTTATCATATCTTATACTATATAGCCTATAGCAAGGCCCACACAACTTCGCCAATTCACCATCAACTGTCTGTATGGCGGTAAATAATGTAAGGTGACAATAAACACAATCCTCACTTATTGTTTCGTTTATCGTCATATCGGCGAATCTTCTGCTGACTTGCTCGATCTCATCTGAAGCTTCGAATTCTTCTTCAATACTGCTGTCAGATCCGCTATCTGCTTCCTCCTCATCATCAAATTGATTGACATCAACTGCAATGAGTTGGTCGATTAACTCCATTTTGGCTTCCATTATTCTATTATACAACTACTGTACTCTATTACACACAACTACTATTTCAGTTGAAATAAAGATGAATACTGAATTCTATTGAGTCAATGATGTCTTTTTAAATGTTTTTTTCGGGAGGAGGGATGTCATTTCCTACTCCAAGACTAGAACTTTACATGTTTTCCAAAAGTGGGATTAACACCCCTCTACCACAAGACTTGAAAAACTATATATTTGCAGAAAATTCAACAGTGAAATCAGTTCCTACTCAAGACTTCACTCCCATAGAGTCGTGTATATGGACATTGTAGCTATGGTGTTAACAGCAGCATGGGATTCAAAAGCTAAGATTTATGTGTATCCATACAGAATACGTGACACATTGATATGTTATAATTGCCAAGGTGGTTGGGACAGAAGTCATATGATGGCAGGTACCAGTCTATGTTTCGTGTGTGCAAGAAAACAAACAACTTCGGAGATGATTCCTCGTTGCATTAGATGTGATATATTCTCCGAGACCTGCTGGAACTACTGGTGTGCAAGATGTCGCAGCGATGTCATGTTGTGTGATCGAGTAGGATATTTATGGCCTAATGAAGAAATCCATTTCAGGGAATGTTGGTGCCTTTCCCATGAAGAACAAAAGCGGAGATGTGACATGTATCCAGGGCGAAAACCAACGACAAATACAACAATCACTGAATCTTCAGCACCATAGTTCAATTTTATTGTATTTATTATTTTCAAAATAAACTTTTATAATATAATTTTTCTTGTTTCCTTTCGCAAAAAAAAAATATTTAAATTTGGAAATTTCAATCAAATAATTAATATGTATCATCATCAACAAAAAGTTGCCATATCGAAAAATTACATTTTTATAATTTTTCTTGTTTCCTTTCGAAAAACATATTTAAATTTTGAAATTTCAATTAAATAATTAATATGTACCTATCATCGATAAAAAGTTTCCATATCAAAAATGATATTTCTTTATTTGCCCGGAAGGGTATGATGCCCCATAAAGTCAGGTAGATTACCGGAGCATCATATTATACTTGTGTCTAGGTACAATGACACAACGTCATTCTCTCAGTTGATTCCGTTAGAGAATGAATGCAACAGTGTGAACCACTTTGTTAAATACACTCTCCCCGGCGTTACGTAATACCTACCACCTACCTACCTACCTGCCTGGGAAGGGGCGATTTTCGTTAGGGCGCATCATGCAATGGCCTCGGGTTATTCGATAATTATTCATGTGGTGTGGTGAGAGGAGATTAGGAATTCGTTTATGCATTGGGTTTTGGGTATTATTATAGTAGTTTCGTGAAAATAATAAAAACTTTTATAAATAATTAATTTATTTTCAATAAATTCAGCAAGTGCACATTTTCGTTTAATATTATAATAATAATGCTTATTCAGATAAACGAATTTTCTCTTGTTCTAAATCCATAAGTCTATGATCCAATTTTTCATATTTTCTATGAAGTAATACCCTAGCTTCAGATATCTTCTCATTGAATGCTGTTCTAGCTTGACGAGACACATCGCCAACTATCGAATCTATGTGAGCGTTCATAGATACGTTTCTCCTTTCCACTTCACGAGATAATTCTTCCATCGCTAATTGCACTGAAGCATGAACAGCTGATAGAACTATTTTTTTAGTTTCAATAATTGTATCTTCAAGAAACTCTTTTGTAACACAATCAGCTGAATCAACTGGCTGTCCGACATTTTTCAATTGTCTTTGTTCAATATCGTATTGGCCATCTTTGGTTTTCTTGAAACTAACATATACTAGTCGGGGTTGTAGAATTGAACCATTCCCACACTTTCGCTTACGCCCAAATTTATCCAGTACACTGCTCATCATTACAATACGACTACCAAACATGAACTAATTAAAAAATAGCCGAGTTGCATGTTATATTATTATTAGAGAATCGAATATAAATTTATCAATTATTGTTTCCAATTACTCTTCTATTTCGAATGGAATTTACTATAATAATATTAATCAAATAATTCATATTTTTGGAGTGTGTTTACTTTAGAAATAATTGGAGGGGTGGAAAATTGTTGCTGTATTTCTTTTGGTTTCGGGGTATCATCTACCCAACCTACATATGTATTATTATGGGATCGTGAAAGAAAAAACTTTTATAATTAATGAATATATTTTCAATAAATTCAATCCATATACATTTTTGTGTCAAGTAATACTATGGCTTCAGCTATCTGCTTATGTAGTAATTACATAGTCCAATTAATATATAAAACATATTCTTAATTTTATTTTATTTCTATTATTCAATTAGGGGTATCAACAATATTTTCCTCTTCACTCTCATCATCATATATTTGGTATTTCTCAATGATGTCATTTGGTAGGAATGGGGTTAGGTTGCATAGAAATCTCTTCAAATCACATTTCAACATCTCTTCGCAGAAATCGGATATCTCCAAGGCCCCTTCCATGAATTTTTCACAGAGTTCATCACCAGCGTTGTACCTCTTCTGCTCTTGTTTACACCTTTCGAGTTCATTTTCGTCATAGCAAATGCTGAGATCATAGTTCATTGCATGAAGGATGTCCCAACTCAAAGCACTCAAATATGACTGAAGTCTTTCGACTGCTGTCTTGAGGTTTGTGGCTTCGGTCCAATTTTCAGCCGAATACAACATCCACATTATCACTCTGAAACACAAGATAAAAAATATTAACATACCTGTTAGATTGGATTCCACTCAAACCCGTTTTTAAAAACTTTACTTTATTTTACAAACAACAAAAATATTTAAATACAATAGTTTAACGTGAACTTGCACGGACTAAAGCTTGTAGCAGTAATAGTGATGCGTCGATCTTGGAGGTTTCTTTTATAGTCTTGGAGATGCTGACTGGGTGTCTTCTGGCTTCTACGTCTTCAATAAATAACTGGAATTGCGTTACAGAATAACCTTGATAGTCGGCGACATCCTGGCACCATTGGGATTAACTGCGTAGATAACTGCGCAATTTGGAATAAAGGTCCATTGTATTTTTTCATATAACAGCTCCCATCATTTTGAAAAAGTTGATGCTTTGGATGCAGCAACTTTTAGGCAAGAGTTTTGTTGCTCGAAATTGGATTCAATTGGAGTTCCTCTTCTTCGATGTCTTCTCCAATGTGGATATTTGGTCGCTTCCTCAAAGGGATGAATCTTGATAGGGTTCTAAACGTTCCTCGTCCTGGAGGTCTTGGGGGTAGATCATCATTTCTTGATGCCATTATTCCAAGTTTTACAGTACGATTTTTCTTGCATTTACAAAAAATTTATAAAATTAGCAAAATACAAATTATTACAATTATGAAATAGGAAAACCAAGAAATATGTTTTGTTACAAAAGGTTCATTAATTATTCTATCAAGATCTTCTGAATATTGATCTAATTTGTGTTGCGCTATATTCAAATCATCGACATTTAATTTACTGAGTTTCATTGGCTTTAAATTTGGAAGATTTTTCTTTTCTGGTAGATGATTACAACATTCATATGGAATTGAAATAGTATGGCTGTTATATGTAACATTCTTTTCAAAATTCAATAGAGATTTGGAATATACTCCCGTTATGCCAATGAATGCATTACATTCTGGTTGCAACTTCAAAACTGAATTTGTTTTTATTACTTTTGACATTGGTTCAAATCCTGAACATTTCATTGTGATTGGAATGGGATCTGATAAAGTTATAAGCCATATATTTGGATCTAAGTTGAAGACATTATAATCTTTAGCAAATAATAAAGACGTTTCGCAAATTCTCGGTAATTGAAACAAGTGTTTGAAAATTTGGGCCTCACATATAGCATTACTGTCAATGGGGTATGGCAAAATATTTGAACATAATTTCAAATTCAAACTCAAATCTTTGCAATCATTAAAATTTTCCAAGATAAAATATAACATGGAATCATCATCTTTTGCAATAAATTTATGATTTGTTGTTAAGATATGATGAAGTCCTGTCCTGTTGTCAAGGATGGGAATAGGATATAATTGATAACTTGTATATAATTCGGGTTCGACAAGAGGAATTTTTAAGACAAAAACAACTCTGTTATCAGTTTGAAAAGCTTGTAGATCAATTAGATCTAAATATTTTGAAATTGATGTAATTTTTACTGGCAAAGGTAACTTATGAGTTTCCATAGATTGTACGACTTCTTGAAGGTTATAGAGTAAATCGTTTGGTGTTATGATTGATGAATGAATTATTCTCAATCTCGCAAATGTAATAGAGTTCAAGATATCATCAAGATATGATTCTATAAATAAATAACTTTCCATAAGTTCTTCGCAAAGTTCTAGTGTCCTTGTTTTTGCTTCCATTAGGTTGAAATTATCTGTAATGTCGACAATAAGATTATTAATCTCTTTAATATCCTCATTAAAAGTGACTTCATCAATTTGAAGCTTTTGAATAGTAGTATTAAAATTTTTAATAACTGAAGTTACTACTGAAATCTGATTTTTCATGAGATTTTCTAGTTCATGTTCATCATTCGTAATTTTGTTGATACAATCGTTAAAATATTCGCCATCACTACTATCTAAATTTCCTGAAATTGCCTTCCATACGGTTCCTATACCGTTTATTAATCCACGTTTCACACGACTACGAAAGTTCGGTGTATCTAAAAATACTTCTTGCAATTTCAGTGTAAGTGAATCTGCTAGTTGTGTTAATAAGCTAATATGCGTTTTAACGTCTGCATAAAAATATTTCATCCGTGCACTTTCATTTTCTGCAAAGTTATTAACTAATGTATGCAATATATTATTATTCTGCTCTATGGCGTTCCTTATCGAGGTTAAATCTTTATAAACTAAGAATGTCCATTTATCGTTCGTGATTTTTATTTCTTCTCGCTGATGATAATAAATACCTATTGTATTGTTGATAGGGACAACGGAGTATTGTCCGAAAGTTGTTGCTGTTAAGACTGCAGATATCGCGATTAGCAGCATCGTGAATCTGAAAATAATTATTCATAGTAAGGTTTCATTCTATCGAAATTTATCTTAGATTCTTGATTTGTATTTAAGTTTTTCAATAGGGCTGAGTTTTTGTAGACTTCAATTATTTCAAATGGTCCGTTGAACTTATTTTTGAGTTTATTACCTATCTGCGATTCTTTGACATAAACTTTATCTCCTTTCTTATAGTCAGGGGGTTCGTGTTTGATATCTTTGTCAAAGCGTTGTTTTGCTTTTTCCTTTCTTTGCTCGGTTCTAGCGCGGGCAATTTTATAGAAATACTTAATTCTGTTATTCATGTCTCTGACGTATTTGGTTATAAGGTCTTTCTCATTATACAGAGTGTATGGAACTCTACTTGCGGTATGTCCGAATATTAATTCGTAAGGGGTAAATCCGTGAGTTTTATTTTTTGTAATATTATAGCATATAGTAGCGAATGGTAAAATGTCTAAGGGATGGTCGTTTGGACTTTCTGCTACGTGTGCTCTAATCATTTCCATAAGTGTAGCATGATAACGTTCTATACTTCCATTACTTTGGGGATGGTCTACACTGGAAAAGGTGAGTTTGATATCGTATAAATTACAAAGGTCTTTCATTAAGTGATTATTAAATTCTTTTCCACTATCGCAGTGAATTCTTTGAGGTGTTCCATAGTGTTGGAAATAAATTAACAGTGAGTATATTACGGATTTTGCAGATTTATCTTCAAGTGGATAAGATTGAACAAATTTTGTTAATTCATCAGATATGGTTAGTGCATAATTTTTCGTTGGGATTTCTATAATATCTGCATTTATTCTTTCAAATGGAACCTTTGGAGTTTCAGTTACTATCATTGGATTGTCTAAATTCTTTCTGCAAATTTTTGTTTTCTGGCAAATTTCACATTCTTTGATATATTTTTCAACATCTTTTATTAATCCTTGCCAATTATATTTTTGTTTTATTCTTCTTATAGTTTCATTTATACCTCTGTGCATGTTGGCTTTTCCACTGTGATACTGTTCAAGTATTATTGGAATTTGATCCTTATCTGGGGTTTGAACTATATCTTGGCAGATTTGAAATTTAATTTCGTCTACTTCTGCTAATATATAGGAAAGCATTTCTTGAATTGGAAGATCTGGATTATTTTCGACGTGGTAAGTTTTTGATGGTTCGAATAAATTTTTATCTTTATAAAGTGAGGTGAACATGTATTCAATAGCTTCCGTAGGATCGAAAGGTACTGGAATAATATAATATTTTCTGTGTTTTACTGATGAACTGTTGAGAACATTAATTTTGTTATAGGAAAATAAATCATATTCTTCCTCTAATATATCTTCTAAAATTTTTTCATGTAGCTCGGTTGCTTTATGTTCTTGTGGAAAAATTATGATGTTTTTATGGTTTTTATCTAATAATTGAGCATTTGAGAATTCAAATTTAGAATAATCAATTAAAGATTTTGTTTTATAAAGTTTAACAAAGTTTTTGAGTTCTTCTAAAACTGTTTCGGGTGCAACAATTGTTTCTGTGTCTGATACTTCTTCTTGATCTTCATTTGTCATATGAATTTTCGAATAAAATTTTGCGCATTGATTAAAATGATTCACTTTGATTCGTGATAAAGCATCCGCATTTTTATTAATTTTTCCAGGTTTGTAAATAATTTCATAAGAATATTCCTCAAGTTTGAGCCGCCATCTAGCAAGTCTGCTACCGGGATCTTTTATTGAGAATAGCCACGTTAATGGTCTATGGTCAGTTACTAAAATAAATTTTCTTCCGAATAAGTATGGTCTAAAATGTTTCACCGCCCATACGATTGCTAATAGTTCTCGTTCGATAGAAGAATATCGTGTTTCTGCCGGACATAAGGTTCTTGAGGCATACGCGATTGGAAGGTCTTTTCCGATGGTTCCTTGAGAAAGTATTGCTCCTATGGCAAAACTACTCGAGTCTGTTGTCAAAATAAATACTTCATTAAAGTTTGGATATATCAAAATAGGGCTTTGTATCAAATAGTTTTTCAAAGTTTCAAATGCTTCTTTGCATTCTTCGTTGAAATTAAATGGTATGTCTTTTTGTAGTAAACGTGTTAGAGGTTTTGTAATTTTCGCAAAATTTGGGATAAATCTCCGGTAATAACCCGTGAGTCCTAAAAATGATTTTATTTCTTTTTGATTTTTTGGTTCAGGGTATTCTTTTACACATTCAATCTTTTGAGGATTAGGTTTAACTCCTTCTTTTGTAATTAAATGTCCAAGATACGCGACTTCTTTTCTAAGAAATTCACATTTATCGGGTTGAATTTTGAGGTTGGCTTTTTGTAATCTCTGAAAAATTTCAGTTAGTCTTGAAATATGTTCATGAATGGTTGCTGAGTAAATTATTATATCGTCCATGTAGACTAGACATCTTTCATTTTGAATTCCTAATAAAATATTGTCCATGACACGTTGGAAAGTACTTGGGGCGTTCTTCAAGCCAAATGGCATACGACAATACTCGTAATGACCATTTTCCACTGAAAATGCAGTTTTTGGAATGTCTTTAGAATCAATTTCAATCTGGTGAAAACCTGAAGCTAAGTCAAGTGTTGTAAAATATTGGCATTGTCCTAACTGGTCAAGTAAGTCAGTAATATTGGGTAAAGGATATTTATCGTCAATGGTTACTTCATTGAGTTTTCTGTAATCAATTACGACTCTCCATTTTTGTTTACCTGATGCATCCAATTTTTTAGGTACAACCCAAACTGGGGATGACCATGGGGATATAGATGGTCGTATAATTCCTTGGTCTAACATTTTTGAAATTTGTGTTTTAACTTCATTCTTATGGATCTGTGGGTATCTGTATGATTTTGTGAAAATAGGTTTAGCATCGTTGGTATCAATAGTATGTTTGATCTCATTAGTGAAAGTTAGTTTGTCACCGTCTAAATAAAATATATCTGAGAATTTTAAGCATAATTCAGTAATCATTTCTTTTTCCTCATCATTAAGATGTTCAGTTCTCAATTGTTTTTTGATTTCGTACTCTCTGTCTACTTGTGTGTCAGAATAAAAGTCATTTTCTGTGTTGAAATTCATAATTGATTCTGTATCAATTATTGGTTCTAATATCAAATCAGAAAAATTTACTGTCTTTGGAATATTGTTGACATTAGCAACTGTTGTAAAGAATTCTCCTTCATTATTTATTCTTACAAGGGCATTAGGCAGGCGAACTTTGTCCTTTTCCTGAGCTAACAGTATAGCATCAACGTTGGTTAAATTTGTGTTCAATTTAAATACTTGTTCTGTTCGGGGTTCAATAGAAATTGTATTTTCAAATTTTAATTTGGGAGTTTTGTTTTGTTCTGTGCAAATTTGTTCTTGTTTTTTCAATTCTACCTTGAATAGTGGGACAGTTTTGAAATTTGTTTTCAAAATTTTATGTTTTATGTCGACGATTCCGTCATAGTGTTCTAAAAAGTCTGCTCCTAATAATCCATCAAATTCTATGTCAAGATCGTGTACGTATACTTTGTGAAAATCATTATCTTTAAAAGGTACCATAACCGATTCTGTGATTATAATTTTCTCTTCAGTTATTCCACGAATTGGTAAATTTTCTCTGTTTCGCAAATTATATTGTTCAACTACTTTTGGTTTTAGTATCGAAATTCCTGCTCCTGTATCAATTAAAAATTTGTATCGGTTTGTAATGTCTTTTATATAATATAAATTGTTTGGATTAACAGAATTTAAACTAATTTCTGGAGATTGCTTTGTATGAAGTTCGTGCAATTGACTCGTTCCGGTGTTTTGTCCTGAATCTGCAACAATTTTGTCTGTTCGGCAAGATTGCTCAAATTCTCTGTTGTCGTTTCTTCTTGGTTCGCATATTGAATTGCTGGAGGTCTGTCTAGAGATAGACGCGAATGAAAATCCTGATTGTTTATTTCATCATAATAGAATTCATTGTTGGAAGTGTAATCTTCGTATTGCGAGTCTGGATAATAATTATTAGCGGTATAATAATTATTAGATGGTGCGTCATTATAAGGATAAAAGTTCTCATTGTATTCATTTTGAAAGTAAGAGTTGTCACTAAGTTCATGTTGAAAGTAAAAGTTTTCAACTGGTTGCTCAACATAATTTGTTTCATTGAAATGGTGTGTTTGATGTGTTTTTTGAAAATTGGGATTTTTTTGAATTACTGGTTGTCTCGGTTGAAACCTGTTAAAATTTTGTGCTGGATTTCTTTGGAATTGATTTGGCCTGTGTTGGAAATTTTGAAATTGAGTTGGTCTTTGTTGAAACATTTGAACATTTTGAGAAGTTTGCATTGATGGATGTTGAGAATTCTGAAAATTCTGGGGGTTTCTGTTCAAGTTAGGATTGAAACTTACAGATTGTTGGTAGTTTCTGTGAAATTGTAGATTATTTGGACGTACAGTAGTTTGCATTTTTCTTTGTTGATTATTAAAAGTATTTTGGATTTTTCCTTGGTTATATTTTTGAGTTTCGAAATATGATAATTGTAGTTCTCTTTTAATTCTTAAACATGCTTCGATCATATTCGCTGGGTTACTTGCGCGAATGATATGTCCAAGTCGGGGTTCTAGTCCTGTTAAAAGTGTATTCAACACCATAGATTCAATAAGTGTTGATTGTGCCGTTTTTTGTAAGTGGGTTAAATTCGATTTCTGAATACATGAAAGCATTTTTGCGTTGTGGGTTTGTAGTCTAGAAAAGAATGTAAGAGCGCTTTCTCCGTTTAATTGTTTGATTCTTTGTAAATCTTGAATAAGTGATGTTAAATCTCTAGCGTCACCAAAATGAGCATTTAAAAGAGTCTTGATTTCACCATAAGTGTCTGAATTTCGTGAATTTATCAATTGAGAAGCTTTTGATTTCAATTTATTTTTTATATGAATGGTCAATAGAACTTTTTGTTGACCGATTGCCATTTGTTGGGCAGCATCGCAAGCATTTAAAAATGTATTCAATGTGATTGGATCTCCATCATATTCAGGAATGATTGAGAATATTTCAGATAATTTATAAGGTTCTAATTCTGGAGGAACATCAGTATGTTCTCGTTCATTATTTAAATTTTCGTCGGTTGATGACATTTTGAGTTGTTTTTCCTTAAGATTGTTAACGAAAAATTGGGTAGATTGTCAAAATTGGTAATAGGACAGTTTCAAAATTAAAAATTCAAAAATAGAAATTTCAAATTTTGAAATCACGTACTTCGAATATTTAAAATATTTAATCTAATGACTAGGATGATTCAATGTTACTTACACTAATTCCTTACAGCTAAATCGATTTCTTCGTGTTGGTTTCTTTGGGTTGACGGAAGATGAAATCCTTTCTACTGTGTGAGGCTAGCGCTACTCTGGGATGAGCAACGTTGGACGACTTCCGCGTGTTTCTCGATGCCTTCTTGGACAGCAAGATGAGCAGCGTACAGCGACTTACGCGTGTTTCTCAGAGCCACAGAGACCGTCTTCTCGTCTTTGCTTCTGGTTCTTCTCCCTTGAAGGTTTGGTAACCACCACCGTTGTGTAGGGATGTCTTCTTTCTTTTTCTTCGTTTCTTCGTGTGAGGGGGCCTTACCCTCGGCTAATTATTCTTCTTTTTTTCGGTGTTGAGGGATCCTACCGACTGCGCCAATTTGTTAGATTGGATTCCACTCAAACCCGTTTTTAAAAACTTTACTTTATTTTACAAACAACAAAAATATTTAAATACAATAGTTTAACGTGAACTTGCACGGACTAAAGCTTGTAGCAGTAATAGTGATGCGTCGATCTTGGAGGTTTCTTTTATAGTCTTGGAGATGCTGACTGGGTGTCTTCTGGCTTCTACGTCTTCAATAAATAACTGGAATTGCGTTACAGAATAACCTTGATAGTCGGCGACATCCTGGCACCATTGGGATTAACTGCGTAGATAACTGCGCAATTTGGAATAAAGGTCCATTGTATTTTTTCATATAACATACCTATTCCATGTGTATTAGCTGGAGGATACATACATAAACACGAGATTTCAATTCGGTGATGTCTTAAATTTTGACTGAATTTTTTGTTTTCAAATCTAATATTTTACATTAAGATTACTTCAATATATCTATAGACTATAGTGAATAAAAATTACTGAACATTTCAATTGAATTTTATTCGATAAAGTCGAATTTTACAAGAGTTCGCGTTCTTGTACCCGCTGAAACTGGTCCACCCTGTCCTATATAGGTAAGAGTATATTCACCACTTGAATGATTAATAGAGTTAACATCATTGTCACTAAATTGATCGGCAATGTATTTTGGTAGCCATGATTTGAAAAATTCATTTTCACTTTCATTATATAATGTTAGCAATATAGATCTGCCAAATCGAGTTGTGCGAACCAACATATTACTTATTGGAAAAGGTTTGGCAATTGGGAGTGTTGATATGACCCTCTGCTCAAACACTTCAATTGGTTTATTGATCACGGCGTTGATTTTTTCCAAATCTACTTGAGACATAGTAAGACACTTGAGAAAATATTGATTAGAAAACAAAAAAAAACACTCACTGACTTATTTTGAAAATCACTAATATCACTTTTTCGAACTTTTTTGTGTGTGAATTAATTAAAACTTGTAGGTTGTGGTTCGTTATAGATGAGAAACTGAAGGGGTGAGATTCTCGATAGTCTTTTATATGCTAATTGGAGAGTGGAGGAAGTCCCCCTCCCACTATATATTATACATGCATTGTACGGAGATGCTTGTTCTCATAACTCGATGGATCTCTGAAATGCTTGGATGTACTCTTTACAAATAATCCATTACAATAAGTTTGTTGAGGAGTAGGTACTCTCTCATTAACTTTGTACATGGCACAGACAATCATGAATCCAATTGCAATGTGTCATTACCGCATATAAACAATCCATTACAATAAGTTTGTTGAGGAGTAGATACTCTCTCATTAACTTTGTACATGGCACAGACAATCATGAATCCAATTGCAATGCGTCATCACCGCATATAAACAATCCATTACAATAAGTTTGTTGAGGAGTAGGTACTCTCTCATTAACTTTATACATATCAGAGACAATCATCAATCCAATTGCAATGTGTCATTACCGCGTATGTAAGTCTCGTTACAGCTACAAGTCAAACGATCATTGTCTCAATGTCTGCCTAATGTAATTGCACCATATGCTCGCACATACCCCCCTTGCAAGTACCCGCAAGTACCCGCAAGCCACTTGTAGGCCAGGGGGATGCGGGAAGGTGAACGAAGGAGCAGAGTACCGGCTCAAACCTTATACTGTGGAGGGTATTTCCGACCGTGGTCGAATTTTTGTTTATATTTATTCCTGTATAAAAACTTCTTGAACTTCGTTTGATTCAGGTATTTGATAACACTCATGAAATTTACGAATTTGAAAATAGATGGGTGGTGGCAGTCGATAGATTTTTGACATGCATTATGCCATGCTTCTAGGGAATTGTTGGTTCTTGGAAGATTATTCTCTACGCGTTCAAACATGTTCCATGATTGTATTGAGAATCGTGGGTTATTTTTCAGAAGTTGTCGGCCTATATAATTATTTTTCCAATACTCAGAATTGCCCAGAATTCTTCTGCCAATAATAATGATTTCAAAACCCCTTTGAACGTTTTCAGGAGGCACAAAACTCAACGCCAGGAGCATCTTTAGCAGCATTCTCACATTTCCATCTGATCTGTAAAGTGCTGTTAATTTTGCCTCTTCGATTTTTCTTCATAAGTTTTTTGATAGGTGAAGAAACAACCTACAATATTAAAATTCGGAAAAAACAATTGTTGATGCATTCATAGATGCCATTACAAAATCTGTTAAATTTGTTGTTGGATTCAGTTCGGGTTCCAATTCTTTCAGTTTGGACATTATCCATTTGTACGATTGCTCATTTTTGTTCCTCAAAAGACAATAAATAACAGGTACAGCTTTATCATCAATCAGAACATGTATAGTATACATATGGAAAAATAGAGTAGGTGCCACCTTGAATGTACCATCGACACACCAATGTTTGAATTCGTGCATCAAAACCAGATTACTAAGGGTTCCAAACATGGAACACCCTGTCAGAATCGTAGTGGGCCGCAGTGGTCATGATGGTAGAGCGCTAGTCTATCAATCAGAGGGACGTGGGTTCAATTTCCCGCATAGTCACTGGTTTCGTGCTAGGAATCGCACGTTAAAAGGTAAGACCCCGTTAATCCACAAGTTTCGACTTCTGAGGACTGTCGTTCGTAGGGGGATGACAGCTGATTAACGGAAAAAACAATTTTAAACAATTTTTTTCGCGTTTTCAGTTTTTCTCATTTCTTCTGCGATTGTTAATCGCTATTTCGAGCCACTTCGCTGCCTCTTGATTATCTTCCTTGAAGCCTCGTAACTTGGTAATAATATATATGTTTCAGTTGATATTCCAGACACAGAATAATGCTAAAGAACCAGTAATTGCACTCCGGTCGGAACCTTTGATGTTTCTGTCCCATAGTTTTATTTTTTTAGGACCACTGCGCATCATGAATTTTATGCTGAGAGTGGATTTGTCAGCGTTAGGCATTTCATACACTGCTCAGCAAGTGAATAATAGATATAAACTGCTCCACAGTAATACAAATTTCATGGAAAACTAAATAGGTGTTATGAAGTATATTATTATATATCGTCTCAATATTCTAATCAACGTTTTTTCATCGCGTTTTAACTAGCTTCTTGTCTCTTCATCTGTTCGGTAAAAATTTTGTAATTGATTTTGAACCAAGTTACCAATGAGATAGAGCGACTTGCAATAATTTTGCATGGTACTATATTAATGATATAATAATAACGATAGTTGTTGTACAATGTAGGCTATTACCTTCCAGGAAACAACTACTCCCCTGACTAGTCTGCAGGTGGCCTTCTTGTCCGATTCAAAACAATTGGTTACAGGGAGCTCTTGCAACTGATTCCTCTTCTCTGGGGAACTTTGCACAAGTAAATGTTTGAGACAATTCACTACACCCGTCGTGGCATTAGACAGTAGTTATTTTCTGACTGGTATTATCCATAACAGCCTAAATTGTAGGTGTATGGGACTAAAAAAGGGTGAAACCTCGTCCGGCAACGACTATATAGTTACTAAACGATCTTCCAATGGAACTCTGAGCTGCGTTCTCAATGAATATGAATATAATAATAATTGTAACAATACTATCAATCAATAACATTCTTATAGAAAATTGGGAAGAGAGAAAATTTTCTCAATAGATACTATTACGCACCGAGTGCTCTACGTGTCAACTGAAATTGGTAATCAATATTGAAATAAAAATCATTGATTTTTCAGAAAAATTACAAACATATATATAATTGGTGGGTAGGTATGACAATTTTATAGTTCGGATATGAGAAGATAATGATGCATAAATGATTGATTTGTAACAATTATATAGCACTGCAAATGATTCTTAGCTCATTCACCCAACGAGTATTTTTATATCATTAATTTTTATAATCACTAATTATATGGATCGGGTTAGGAATCTGTACAAGACTAGGACAAATTTTTTTATTCATTCTAGTCCGTTCTAAAAACGATTGTGTTAGTTTCACATTAAATTTTCAATCTTCACTGTTCATATACTTGCTAAGAAAAACTTGATGGACGCTTGTCAAGTGTCCTCTTGAGAACTCATCTGATCCTACTGCTTTTTTTAAATCATCCAATTTGAAGTATTATTGTGAAAAGACCCAATAAAATGTTAAATGTGAGCAATAACAATTCTTTTTTTTGAAACCTTCCTTCCTTTTGAGAGTCAAGCAGTTCACAATTCTTTTTCACTATTATATGAAATGCAAGAATGTTTTTTTTAATATTTTTGTGTTTTAAAAGAATTTAATAAATCAACGTCAAAAAACAAAACTGATATAATCTTCTGAAAATCTATGTATTTTTGCAGAGTATTGGCATCTTTCTTGTTTTATTAATCACATCCAAAAAATGTCTAGAAATAACAACACAACAATTTTATTTATATTATTTATTTACCCTCAGCCCTGGCTCAAATATAAAGCAGAAGAAACTTGAATGAAAATCAACTTCAAAAACAGATCCAGTTTTCACAAACACAACTTTCTAATCTTTCAGCAGACATACAATAAAGCAAGTTAAATAAAAGCCTTTTACAAAGGAACATGTAAAAAAGGTGTGGCTGATACTAAGAACATATTTCAAGTCAAGGAAATATTTTCATACAAACTAAAAAAATACTTAGTAGTTGTGAATACATTTAGTAAAGCAATTGTACCTTCAAAAACATCATGAATCTCATGAAAACCGAGTTGGCTTTGTTCAAATTGAAATTAGCTTTCTTCAGGAAAAGATAAATAAATCAATTCTGTAGTTAGTATAATCACATACTCTTCTGCAGTTCGATCACATACACTCACAGGTTTAATATAGATGAATTATATAAGAGACTTAAAAAATACTGCTTCTTCGAAAATATATAAATAAACAAAATAACTTCTGGAATAGGCTTGAAATAGCTGGTACTCGGCAGAGATTCCAACTCAGTCGACGTTTGCATACAAATTCCTGTAAAAAAAATAATACATATCATATATGATTTAGTAATGTCATACAACTAGTGGTACCATTAATGTTTGAAAAACACCATGATTCCCATGAAAACCACACATTTTCAAATAAATGTAAGTAGTTTCAACTGTACGAAATTAGCTTTTATATTAATAATAAACAATGGGCTTGGAGTTACTGAGTTTACTTATACTATATTATATTTATATAATATGAGTCACGTGACAAAGCTGAAGGCCACTGATGTCTTAGAAATATATGAATAAAAAATTACCTTGTGGGTTAACTTCGGAATAGCTGGTACTAGATAGAGATTCCAACTCAGGCGACGTTTGTATACAAATTCCTGTAAAATAAATAACATTTCATATCACATCATGTGTGATTTAATAATGTCATACAACTAGTAGTGCCATTATGGTTTGAAAACACCATGATTCCCATGAAATCCACATGTTTTCCAATAAAATAAATGACTCGATCATGCGCGCTGTGATTTCAAACCAAAAAGTGGGGATACCTGCATCTACTGGATCTTTAGCATTATTCTGTGTCCCAGACGTGGATGCTTGAATTATATTTATAGGTCTTTCGAGGGTATTACTAGCCAACTCACGCTTATATTATCTCACTTTGTTCACCTTCACCTCAGCGGGGTTAGGAGCATGATTGTGGAGAGTGGTGGGCTTCGGATTATTTTGCCGAACGCACAATCTTCCTTTGCAAAAAGGTTTCACGCATCTGCATGATAATATACTCTGACTGAAATGGTATTGAACAAATATACAGTAAGAATTTTGTATCTGCGTATACTGGGGCACTTTTTCATTTTTTCGCTGTTTTGTCTTGTCGCTGTTTTGTCTGTCGCTATTTCTGCTGTCGCTCTTTTGCCTTTTCGCTGTTTTGTCTGTCGCTATGTTGTCCTATCGCTGTTTTGGCCTCGCTATTTTGACCGTCACTTTTATGTCCATCGCTTTTTCGTCCCACAGCCATTTTTATGATATCATGAATTTTTGATAGCTATTAAACATCACAGGGTGTTATGTTAACGAGATTTTTTCAACCGGAAAGCATTCCTCCCATTAACCAATATCTGGAATTTATGTAATACGCAAGGCCACACCACTTGTTGGGTTTCTTTCAACTACTTCATTAACGTTGTTTTTGGACACGAAAACTCATTTTGTTGATATTCTCCTATTTTCTGATTATTCTACAAAACCCCAAGTTTTACTTCTTAGGTTTTTGAATTTATTATTTCATGTTTTTTGATGGGGTTTTGAAACCTTGTTTTATAAATAAGAGACTGTCGGCTTGAGCCGCAGATACAATACAAGTTTTATGGAATAAGTTTTAAGGTTTGGGATTCTGTATATCAATTTAACAAATAAAACAAAATTGAATCGTACCCAGGCACAAACTTAATTGTCTTCGATTATTATTTGAAGTCTTTCCAATCAAAGACACTCACAGTTCAAGATTTTTCTTGCAAAATCACTCAGAAATCGAGCCTTTTCTCACGATGCAGGAAGCAAGAAACCTATTTTTTTTTAGGTGAGTAAGTTATAAAAAACCGCCAGCACTAATATTTGTTGGGCATGTACTACGATAGGATGGCTTATTTCATATGTTCATACGTTGGCCAAATTTTAACTGCACATGCGCTAAAACTACCAATGAACATGGATGGTTTGCGCATCATAAGAGACCATGGGACTTGGGTGGCTACCAGGAGCGTCGACAGGTGACGGATAGCCGGACGACCTGCGGTGCAGACTGAGTATCCACAGGCTCACTGCAGGCCACCACCGAATAACTAATAAAAGGTGATACGTTAACCGTGCCAGTGGATGCATGGCGGTGGGAGAGCACCATCTTGAACGGAGCCTCGAGGATACCGAGCGACCTCGAGTAACAGGCTTGCCAAGCCGTGCGGGGCTACGGCGCCAACGCGCACAAAATCATCTGGGGCAGCACGGACACCAATCAAAAAGGTGAGCAATTACTAGAATTCATACTCGTGGCTAACCTATATGTTCTCAATGTGGGATGTGTCCCCACATTTGTAACTAGGGCTAGGCAAGAAGTATTAGATTTAACGCTCGGCAGCCCGAGCATTAGTAGAATGGTAAGAAACTGGAGATGAACCCTCTCTTTCCGATCATAGAATCATCATGTTCAACGTGGAAGGGCTTGTGACACAAAAAACCTTCACCAGAAATCCTAGGAACACAGATTGGGAAAAATACACCACCAATCTAAAATGCAACCTGGAACAGTCACGTCCAATTTGAGCAGACCCTAGAGACGGTTAACGGGGCAATTATGGATGCATACGAATCCAGCTACCCCATAAAAGAAAAGAAATCACACAGTTCACCAGTCAAATTTGAGATCCGAAGTCCGCTGGCTATTCAACAAAGCCAAGCGAGACGGAGATTGGCAGCGGTACACCGAAAGGCTGACAAACTATAATAATGAAATAAGGAAAGTCAAGAGGAACAGGAGCTTTTGTGAGACAATCACCTTGGATATGCTTGGATATTAAATTCAGAAAAGTTCATTTGTCATATTTGTTTTTTGTCTCTTACAGAATTTATTTATCACAAAACGTCATATTTTCTTTGTTTCTCATGCAGTGTGTGTGTGTGTGTGGATTGCATTTTTTCATATTTAGTTCTCATACAGGGTGTCTCTCACAAAGTTCCATTTGCTAGATACAGTGTGATTCGAATATTTTGTTTTCATCATATTTATTTCTCACACACGGGGTGAGTCACAAACAAATTTTTTTTTTCATTTTGAGTGAGTGAGTTGTACAGCGTATATGAATTTTTTTCATTTTTCAAATGATTTCGCAGATATCTCATCTACTCGACGAAATTAACAAGATTTCGTTGGCTTGCAGGAAGGACTTGCGGAAGTTGTCTGAGCTACCGATGAACGAACCCCATCTGATCCTCGGCGCTCAAGCGAAAAAAAACAAATTTGGACAGTCCATCCTAGTGGAGTTGGAGGAGTGTAAAGTATTCCTGCCAAATCGAGTGACTGGTGCATTCAAACCCATCCTCGACGAATTAACCGAGTCCCAGCATATGCTCATCTACAGGGGCGAGCAGAAAATTGCCAATCAAAATCATCCGCAGCAGTTGTTGGAGATCGCTAAGGCCTGAAGACGCCAACGCCGCCGCCGTTAGAAACAAAGAGTGTGTTTCTTGTATTTTCATTTGACATTTTCTTGAAATTTTGTGTGTGTATCTGTTGAATCATTATCATCATGTCATCTGACGCTATTGTTGCACACAGTATGGAGATGGTAGCCAAGTTGCTTAAGCTGAAAAAAATCCTCAAAAAGGTTTGTACTGATGAAGAGCGCAAACATTGGCTGGCCAATTGCAAGTACACCGCCCGCCTGATCAATAGTGCGATCGCGGCAGTGGATTGCATAGGCTCTCTGAGAAAATTACAAACTTTATGCGGACACTTGAAAATTATCCGAAATTCATACAAAAATTTAGATCAACAACAGCCAGGCGTCGACGTGGTGGTTAAATGAAAATTAACATCTCGAGTAAAGTGGGAGGACTTGAAATCGGCATTTTCTTCGCGTTTACGCACCGGTATAATTATAAATTTGAAACATAAAGATATCGGAGAATTTTTTGGCGATGCTTTCATTCTATTCAAAAACAGAATTCAAAATTTATTGAAAAACATTCAATCATCAAAGTCAATGCGACATTTTATGGTAAATTCGGGAAAAATTCCTTGAATCAAGAACAAAAAATTGACTTTAAATATTTCAGCACTAAAAATGTTGTGATCGATAAGGGTACAACTTGGAAAGAGTGATTCCTAGAAAATGTCACCGATCAAATTCAAAACAAACTTTCAGAATTCGCGGACAAAGAAAGTGGATGGAGTCTTCAGAAAATTGTTAGTTTGGAAATCAATACTAATAAATCGGGCGTGGGAAACGGTTCGTCTCTCATCGAGCTACTAAAATCCATTGCGAATAAAAAAGCTTGCATCATTGTGAAAAATGAAGATGATGCGTCTTTCGCTTGGGCCGTCGTTTCGGCTTTGTACCCTGTTGAATCGGGTAAAAATTGTGCTAGAACATTATCATACCTTCACTATTCAAATGTACTGAACAAATTATCAAATTTGAGCGATTGAACAACGTATCAATCAACATGTACACCTTGGAATTGATTCAGCCGCAGGCGAACAAGGAGGCATTTTTCGTTACTGTTCCGAGCCGACTCACGAAACAAAAATTAGGCAAATCTTCTCCTCATTCAATATGAATATCACCCGAAATTAAATGATTACGAGGCACCACCACATGAAATCGCCGACGACGCCGTCGGCGATGATATAAAATTCCACTGTTTAGATAAAGGATTCATCTCGCCTACTCAGTCGCAAACTCGGTAAATACGGACATAAAAAATTCATTTGCGATCACTGTTTGAATTATTTTGCGAGTGAGGAGAAACTCGACAGTCATACTGTTGATTGTCAAAAATTAAACGAGCGCAAAATTTCTTTTCCATCATATGATCATGTAGAATTTCGAAATTTTGTACAAGAAGAAATAGTGCCCTTTGTAATTTACGCGGATTTTGAAACAATTTAATGACGAAGAATGCACCTCACATACGGCAAAGTACCAAAAACACATTCCTTTCAGCGCTGGATTTTATTTCAATTGTGCATATGACGATAGTTCGTCATTTTATGATAGTCATCGGAGCCTCGACTCGATGGATTGGTTTGCGGAGAGAATGGGGGCCATAGCCAAATTTGTGGAAGCCAAAACTTTGGATATTGTCCCCATGATCATCTCACCTCCAGATAGAGCGACAGCGCCATGTTGCCACATTTGCGAAAATCCTTGGAAAACTGACGACAAATTTGTAAAATATCATATTCACTACACGGGAGCGTTCCGTGGATATGCGCATACGCATTGCAACTTGAACTACAAAAAGTCGTTCGTTGTGCCAATCATTTTCCACAATTTATCCGGATACGACAGTCATTTTATTATTCGAGATATAGCAAAAAGGGATCGAGTCAGCCTGTTGCCTGTCAACAAAGAAAAATATATAACTTTCACCCAGTATGACGGCAACACTGACATTAAATTTCGATTCATTGGCTCTTTCCGCTTCATGGGCATGAGCTTGGAGCATTTGGTGCAAACACTGACCATTCATAACTTGAAGATTTCAAGGCGCGAATTTGCCCATTTTGATGCCGACCGGTACGAGTTACTCACTCGAAAAGGGGTATTCCCATACGATTTCATCGATTCGATGGAGAAATTGGAATGCCCAAGTTTGCCGGCGTGCGATCAGTTCTACAACAAGTTGAAGGATTGTGGCATCACCGATGCCGAATTCGAGCATGCGCAGAACGTGTGGCGGACTTGACAACACTGGGCGAGTACTCTGACCTATACATGAAAACTGACATATTGCTCTTGGCGGATATTTTTGAAAATTTCAGAAATATCGGTCACGAGACGTATGGGTTGGATCCTGCGTGGTATTACACCCTCCCGGGATATACGTGGTCCTGTATGTTAAAGTACACCCAGTGTAAATTGCAGATACTGAAAGACGTCGATATGCTTCTCTTTGTCGAGAGAGGTATTCGTGGTGGCATCAGTCAGTGCTACAACAGATTTTCCTCTGCCAATAACGAGCACATGGGCGAAAGGTATGACGCCTCCAAACCGTCAACCGATTTGCTATATCTCGACGTGAATAATCTGTACGGTTTGCCGAGCACCATTCACCGCCATGCTCGAAATTACCAAAATTGATGACCACGCTGTACAACAAGGAAAAATATGTTGTGCACTACAGGATGTAGAAACAAGCACTCAAGCACGGCCTTGTACTCAGGAAAATTCACAAGGTGTCGCAATTCAATCAGTCAGCGTGGCTGCGTCCCTACATTGAATTAAATACGAAATTACGCTCTCAAGCAAAAACTACTTTTGGCAAAAATAACTACAAACTAGCCAATAACGCAGTGTTCGGAAAAACCATGGAAAACATACGGAAGCACCGTGTGGTGAAAATGGTCTCCAAGTGGGAGGGGCGATAAAGCGCAAAAAAATCTGATTGCCAGTCCAAATTTCAGGAGTCGCACCATTTTCGACGAGAGCCTCGTCACTATCGAGATGGCAAAGACGGATTTGTTATTCATTTCATTCATTTTCAATTTCATTTATTTTCAGTCACGAAAGAATAAAATACAGTAACAAAACTATACAATTCAGTAATGTGACAATGTCAGATAATTCTAAAAGTCTAAAAAATGCGAAAAAACAGACGACATATAAATGTATAGATAAACACAGAGATTTAAAACAGAGATTTCAAACAGATATTTAAAACAGAGATTCAATAATAGAGATTTAAAAATAGATAGGAATGATCAGAAATGACAATAAAATTCTTCCAGCGAATAGTAGGTATTCTTCAAGCAATCTGTTTTTCATACGAGTTTCGTGGGTATGTTCTACTCTTTCAGATTCAAAATATGATTTATTTTTGAAAACGAAGCAAACCACATCATATATATAAATCGATATCATTGTAAGAATTGAGAGGCTCTTGAAATGTTCCCTACATCATTCTAGTGGCCCGATTTTAGACAAAATACGGAAAATTACAAACTTTATGCGGACACTTGAAAATTATCCGAAATTCATACAAAAATTTAGATCAACAACAGCCAGGCGTCGACGTGGTGGTTAAACGAAAATTAACATCTCGAGTAAAGTGGGAGGACTTGAAATCGGCATTTTCTTCGCGTTTACGCACCGGTATAATTATAAATTTGAAACATAAAGATATCGGAGAATTTTTTGGCGATGCTTTCATTCTATTCAAAAACAGAATTCAAAATTTATTGAAAAACATTCAATCATCAAAGTCAATGCGACATTTTATGGTAAATTCGGGAAAAATTCCTTGAATCAAGAACAAAAAATTGACTTTAAATATTTCAGCACTAAAAATGTTGTGATCGATAAGGGTACAACTTGGAAAGAGTGATTCCTAGAAAATGTCACCGATCAAATTCAAAACAAACTTTCAGAATTCGCGGACAAAGAAAGTGGATGGAGTCTTCAGAAAATTGTTAGTTTGGAAATCAATACTAATAAATCGGGCGTGGGAAACGGTTCGTCTCTCATCGAGCTACTAAAATCCATTGCGAATAAAAAAGCTTGCATCATTGTGAAAAATGAAGATGATGCGTCTTTCGCTTGGGCCGTCGTTTCGGCTTTGTACCCTGTTGAATCGGGTAAAAATTGTGCTAGAACATTATCATACCTTCACTATTCAAATGTACTGAACAAATTATCAAATTTGAGCGATTGAACAACGTATCAATCAACATGTACACCTTGGAATTGATTCAGCCGCAGGCGAACAAGGAGGCATTTTTCGTTACTGTTCCGAGCCGACTCACGAAACAAAAATTAGGCAAATCTTCTCCTCATTCAATATGAATATCACCCGAAATTAAATGATTACGAGGCACCACCACATGAAATCGCCGACGACGCCGTCGGCGATGATATAAAATTCCACTGTTTAGATAAAGGATTCATCTCGCCTACTCAGTCGCAAACTCGGTAAATACGGACATAAAAAATTCATTTGCGATCACTGTTTGAATTATTTTGCGAGTGAGGAGAAACTCGACAGTCATACTGTTGATTGTCAAAAATTAAACGAGCGCAAAATTTCTTTTCCATCATATGATCATGTAGAATTTCGAAATTTTGTACAAGAAGAAATAGTGCCCTTTGTAATTTACGCGGATTTTGAAACAATTTAATGACGAAGAATGCACCTCACATACGGCAAAGTACCAAAAACACATTCCTTTCAGCGCTGGATTTTATTTCAATTGTGCATATGACGATAGTTCGTCATTTTATGATAGTCATCGGAGCCTCGACTCGATGGATTGGTTTGCGGAGAGAATGGGGGCCATAGCCAAATTTGTGGAAGCCAAAACTTTGGATATTGTCCCCATGATCATCTCACCTCCAGATAGAGCGACAGCGCCATGTTGCCACATTTGCGAAAATCCTTGGAAAACTGACGACAAATTTGTAAAATATCATATTCACTACACGGGAGCGTTCCGTGGATATGCGCATACGCATTGCAACTTGAACTACAAAAAGTCGTTCGTTGTGCCAATCATTTTCCACAATTTATCCGGATACGACAGTCATTTTATTATTCGAGATATAGCAAAAAGGGATCGAGTCAGCCTGTTGCCTGTCAACAAAGAAAAATATATAACTTTCACCCAGTATGACGGCAACACTGACATTAAATTTCGATTCATTGGCTCTTTCCGCTTCATGGGCATGAGCTTGGAGCATTTGGTGCAAACACTGACCATTCATAACTTGAAGATTTCAAGGCGCGAATTTGCCCATTTTGATGCCGACCGGTACGAGTTACTCACTCGAAAAGGGGTATTCCCATACGATTTCATCGATTCGATGGAGAAATTGGAATGCCCAAGTTTGCCGGCGTGCGATCAGTTCTACAACAAGTTGAAGGATTGTGGCATCACCGATGCCGAATTCGAGCATGCGCAGAACGTGTGGCGGACTTGACAACACTGGGCGAGTACTCTGACCTATACATGAAAACTGACATATTGCTCTTGGCGGATATTTTTGAAAATTTCAGAAATATCGGTCACGAGACGTATGGGTTGGATCCTGCGTGGTATTACACCCTCCCGGGATATACGTGGTCCTGTATGTTAAAGTACACCCAGTGTAAATTGCAGATACTGAAAGACGTCGATATGCTTCTCTTTGTCGAGAGAGGTATTCGTGGTGGCATCAGTCAGTGCTACAACAGATTTTCCTCTGCCAATAACGAGCACATGGGCGAAAGGTATGACGCCTCCAAACCGTCAACCGATTTGCTATATCTCGACGTGAATAATCTGTACGGTTTGCCGAGCACCATTCACCGCCATGCTCGAAATTACCAAAATTGATGACCACGCTGTACAACAAGGAAAAATATGTTGTGCACTACAGGATGTAGAAACAAGCACTCAAGCACGGCCTTGTACTCAGGAAAATTCACAAGGTGTCGCAATTCAATCAGTCAGCGTGGCTGCGTCCCTACATTGAATTAAATACGAAATTACGCTCTCAAGCAAAAACTACTTTTGGCAAAAATAACTACAAACTAGCCAATAACGAAGTGTTCGGAAAAACCATGGAAAACATACGGAAGCACCGTGTGGTGAAAATGGTCTCCAAGTGGGAGGGGCGATAAAGCGCAAAAAAATCTGATTGCCAGTCCAAATTTCAGGAGTCGCACCATTTTCGACGAGAGCCTCGTCACTATCGAGATGGCAAAGACGGATTTGTTATTCATTTCATTCATTTTCAATTTCATTTATTTTCAGTCACGAAAGAATAAAATACAATAACAAAACTATACAATTCAGTAATGTGACAATGTCAGATAATTCTAAAAGTCTAAAAAATGCGAAAAAACAGACGACATATAAATGTATAGATAAACACAGAGATTTAAAACAGAGATTTCAAACAGATATTTAAAACAGAGATTCAATAATAGAGATTTAAAAATAGATAGGAATGATCAGAAATGACAATAAAATTCTTCCAGCGAATAGTAGGTATTCTTCAAGCAATCTGTTTTTCATACGAGTTTCGTGGGTATGTTCTACTCTTTCAGATTCAAAATATGATTTATTTTTGAAAACGAAGCAAACCACATCATATATATAAATCGATATCATTGTAAGAATTGAGAGGCTCTTGAAATGTTCCCTACATCATTCTAGTGGCCCGATTTTTGACAAAATACGGACGGCCCTTTTTTGTAACATAAAAATTCTATGAGCATCCGTATAGTTCCCCCAGTGCATTATACCATACTTCAGGTTTGAGTGGAAACAAACAAAATATAGATGTTTAACAATATTCTTGCTACATTGTTGAGATGATATACAGAGTGCATACCAGGTTTTAGCAAGTTTCGAGGCCAAATTATTGATATGTGTGTCCCATCTCAAGTTACAGTGGAGGGTGAGACCTAAAAGCTTTGTTGTGTCAGAGCAAAAAATATCAGTGTTGTTCAGAGCAACAGTATTGGGAGTTTCAACCTGAGAATGACCATTTCTAAAAGTAATCAATACTGATTTTTCATTATTGAGACACAGACAATTTTTCTCAACCCATTTACCCACATTCTGATACAGGTGATCTGCTTGGTTTATAAAATCATCAATGTTATCGGATACAAAAAGAAAATTAGTATCGTTAGCATAAGCTACGAGTCGAGTAGAAGCATGGCTCATTTGTTCTAATAACCTTGTGGTACTTCAACCCTAACTAGAACAGAATCAGAGACAAACCCATTGCATTTGACCTGTTGGTATCTAATCAAACCACTGAAGCGCAAGGCCCCTCATGCCATATCTCTGCAATTTGTGTAGGAGAACTTCATGACTCACGCAATCAAAGGCTTTGGAGAAATCAATAAACAATCCTAACGCAACTTTTTTCTTGTCCAAAGCCCTAGTAATCTCATCAACAAACTCGCACAGTGCTGTGTCGGTACTCTTATTCTTTAAAAAAACATGCTGGCAATCAATTACTTTCCCAAAGCTTGAGCATAAGGTTATGGCCCTGTAATTGGTGATTTGTTCCATATTGCCTTTTTTATGTAGCGGTATAACACTGGCTTGCTTCAATTCTGAAGCCCTTGTACATAGGAATGTCGATTCTCGATATTTCCAAGGTGTGCGTGTACGATTTCCATTACGGCTTCATGATGGAAAAGTACACGCACGATCAGTGCAAATTGATGTATACGGATAGTGCAGTCACATTGAAAAATTCGATACGAGCGACAACTCCTTTGACATTCCCCTCGAAAATAAAAAAGTACCCGGCTTGATGAAGGACGAAGCCAATGGTCGTATCATGACAGATTTCATGGTGCTTCGATCAAAGTTTTACACCTATAGATACAAGGTGGAAAAACCGTAAAAAAATCCAAAGGGATCAAATATAGCGTTGTCGAAAATCAGTAGTATGGCAACCCCAATATGACGCCACTTCGAGTGGCGTCATATTGGTATTGCTCCACACGGTGTGATTTATCTCTGGATGGCCGCGTCCATCGAGTTATCGCCATTGGTGGAGGGTTGCTGAAGAAGATGACGTGTTCGCCGAAGAGTTTCGGGGGTGGGGGCTCGTCAAAGCGTTGTTTCACCCTAAGTGGCGCGCGTGTTTTCTGCAAAAAAAACATGACAGCGATGGGGCGGAAGGCAAAAAAACATGGCGGCGATGGCGGATGTTATGAAAAAACGTCCCTTCACGTGATTCGCTGAGAGCAATTGGCTGGAAGTTATGAAAAAAACGTCATCTCACGTGATTCGCTGAGAGCAATTGGCTGGAAGAGAAAAAACGTCACGTGATTCGTTGAGAGCAATTGGCTGGAAGAGAAAAAAACATCACGTGATTCGCTGTGTAGAAAAAATGGCCGCCGCCTCAATTGATGAAACGAAAAAATTAAATATGAAACATGCCTATCTTAGAACAACAGAAAATTATGATGGAATTAATAATTCACTCTCTCGGATTAAATTTCAAAAGAAAAATACGTCTCCGCCGTGAAATAGCTATAAGCCACATCCGGTGTTTGTTTACTCTCTCTCCAATGAAATTCCAAGAAACACGATTTGACCTTGGACTTGTTTACTGTCTCGATCTGAAATTATAAGAATAATGCACCCATCAGCTGCCGTTGTGTGACTCACGACAGTCAGATGTTTTTCCAGAAAAATGATGAGTCAGCAGCGATAAGAAAGTTTAGTTTGAAGCCAAATTGATCGATTCAAGACTTTCTAAGTGTCTCACTTTAACCCATGGCATTGTATGTCTGTCTTTGTCTGTTCGCATTTATTGAAATGAATAACGTCAGTTCAAGAAAAATACATTTATTTTTTCAAATATAAAATTACACTTCGGTGCCATGGTAATATTCACCATCTTTGTTCGAATGGTTGAATGTGTATCTTTGTCGAATTGATTGCAACAGCTTGTACATAGATTCGCCCAGTTGGCATATGAATGCTAAAGATACAAAAAACATAAATCCATCGTAGGCATCTGTAGGGCATCTTGACGTCGTCGTCGTTACTCGGGGCACTGCAGGCATCGTGCGAGGGGTCACCTCCTCCACCACCTGAGATGCTGGCGGTTGGAGCAAAAACCAGTCAGTTTCTTGGCAATTTTCCTTGCGAAAGACTTTCCTCAGCGGGTGGCGGGGACGTGTTTGGTAAGTCGTAAAAAGCAACGTTTGGTCCTCCTACCTCCACCACACCCATGCGATACGATATTTTAGCGAAATTACCAGGAATTTTTTGGCGGGTGCGAAAAATCTAAAATCCAAACCCAAGTGTTTGAGAGAATGCATGTTTCTCACGAGTGTTTATTTCGACTGTCAGTTGTTTATATTAGCATATTCGAATAATTGATGTATTGAAATCCGTCAGTTTTCGTGAGTACACCCGGTATAAATATTCTCAAACCGCTTCATGAGAGCTCGGTAGGTAATAATCGACCTTTCAGACATTTCATTCATATAGGTACCACGGTATATTTATCTTATTATCAAAATACTATGTGAATTTTTGCCAAAGAATCAAACAAACTTCAAATATTTATCCGCATATAATTTGAGTTTATTTACCATCTCAACATTCATATCTATGCGTGGTCATCGATTTCAAGCAGGTAGGTAGGTATTGCTGACACAACAGAAATAAGCCCAGTGACTGGAACATTTTGAATGATCGAGTTGATACATATTTGTCATTGCTGTTTCCTCAATACGCCATTATCGATGATTATTAAGAGAATTTCGTATTCCGAGAATTTGTTTGCAAAAATCGGAAGTTGAATTTCTTAAGTGTTTGTGAATAAATTTGGTACAGAAATTTGTTTATTCATATTTGCGTTCCAAAGAATTCTCGATCACATGATGATGCAATCGAACACCTGAATATATATATATATATATATATATATATATATATATATATATATATATATATATATATATATATATATATATATATATATGAAAACTAAAAGTTCGGGTTGAACCGCGTCTAGAATTTGTATATATATATATATATATATATATATATATATATATATATATATATATATATATATATATATATATATATATATATATATATATATATATATATATATATACCGAAAGTCCGTCGCCCCCCCGTAACTTCTTCATTTTCCATATTACAAAAAAATGTTAAATACATAAGTTGTAGGGTTTCATTCTATCTCTTTAATGGTTTAAGTTTCATTCATACAGAGTGTCTCAAAAAAGCACGGTGACTTGGAAGTTAATTTTTTTAAATGGGACACCCTGTATTTCATTGCATTATTACATTCTACGTTGAATTCTGAACAAGTTTGATAAATGGTTTTCTATCAAAAAAAATAATAGTTTTGGACTTATGAACATTTGTAAATAATTATTTCGACTACTTTTGCGCCAGTTCAATGAGAAAATCGTAACAAATGGATCACAATGTATTCCACTTTCCTATCCTAACTTTATGAAAGCTATCCAATGTTGCAAACTACTGATGGCATCATGTGTAACTTACCTCGTCGTACCATTTTACAATTGTTAGAGTTGTTCAATCTCACGAAAAACTAGTACAAATGAAGTTGAAACATTTTATTAACCAATGAGGTAGTCCATAAATACAGATCAAGAATCATTAAAAACTGAAGAGATATTTTAATTTATAACTAAAAACGGTGAGTTTCTATCTATTTCAAAAGATGTTCGACATGTCCACCATGCATTTCTTGACACATAAATAGTCGGGTTGTAAACTCTTCCCTAACATTAATCAAGGTTTGAGGTGTTATTTCTGAACACACTTCAATAATTCGACGGCGCAGTTCATCTAACGACCCACAAACTGTCTTTAAAACTACGGATTTCACATAGCCCCAGAGAAAGAAATCAAGCGGTGAGAGGTCCGGTGAGCGAGCTGGCCACTCTGTTGTACCTCGACGTCCAATCCACCTACCTGGATACCTTTCATCTAATTTCTCACCTCCCGAAAATAATGTGGTGGCGCTCCATCTTGCTGAAATGTTACATCCAAGTAAAATTCATGTGGGTTTTGCGCAACGATCTCATCGATACTGGGACTTATTGTGTCTTGCAGCATTTGGAGGGATCTGGGACCATTTAAATTTTCTTCCAAGAATATGGGACCTACAATGTGGTTACCTAAAATACCAGCCCAAACATTAATTTTCTGGGAAAATTGAGTATGCCCCTCGCGGAATTCATGGGGATTCTCATCACTCCAATATCTACATTTCTGGGTATTCACATTTCCATTTAGGTAAAAAGTGCTTTCATCACTGAAGCAGATGTGTTGCAAATAAAGTCGATTTGCAACAATTCTTTCTGCCATGGTCTCGCAAAATTCAAGTCGCCGGTCTGGATCATCTTCAACCAATTGGTGCAAAATTTTTATTCTGTAAGGATGGAATTTATTTTGTTTTAAAACCCTCTTTACTGATGTTTTAGAAACATCACATGTCTCAGCTACTTGCTTAGTTGATTTTCGGCCTCCCAGATCTCGGAGCATCTTTCACGGTGCCAGTTTGGTTAAATTTTGCCACCAATTTCTGCAGATATTTTCGACACATCGGATTGAGACCTTAGAGAGAACCAGTGACGAGACATGGGGAGTAGGCAGATTGAGACCCCGACGTCAAGTCACAAAAACCTAACGTAATTATACCTGAGGAGTAGGCAGATTGAGACCTCAGCGTAGAATTACGTATTATCCTTTCATTAATTTTCTTTCTATTTCAGTTCTTGAAAATGGCTCCAAAATCAGAGCCGAAACGTCGAATTTCAACAAATTCTAGACGCATTTCAACCCGAACTTTTAGTTTTCATATATATATATATATATATATATATATACATATATATATATATATATATATATATATATATATATATACATATATATATATATATATATATATATATATATATATATATATATATATATATATATATATATATATATATACATATATATATATATATCTGAAAACTAAAAATTCGGGTTGAACCGCGTCTAGAATTTGTTGAAATTCGACGTTTCGGCTCCGATTTTGGAGCCATTTTCAAGAACTGAAAAAGAAAGATAATTAATAAATGGTTGAAACGTAATTCTACGCTGAGATCTCAATCTGCCTACTCCTCAGGTATAATTACGTAAGGTTTTTGTGACTTGACGTCGGGGTCTCAATCTGCCTACTCCCCATGTCTCGTCACTGGTTCTCTCTAAGGTCTCAATCTGCCTACTCCTTCGAGAGAACTGAGGAATTGTGGGTTGAGGAACTGTATTTATAGTGGGCGTGGCTGTAATGGCCGTGTGCAATGTATTGGCGCGAGGTGAACTATGGGCGGGAACTGAGTTGGCGCTAGATGAGCTGTGTGCGGGAACTTGGTTGGCGCTAAGTGAGCTGTGTGCGGGAACTGGGTTGGTGGGAAATGAGTTGATGCATGCAATGAGAGGCTTCCAGGTATTGGGAAGTCTACGTTCGTCGTCGCGAGTGTTGAGGCAATTGGGGCGCTTCTCTATCTCAAGGGCTTCTCGGATGATCCTGGTTTGCAGAGTTTTCTCGAGTTTTCACCGAGAAAAACCGAGACACGCAGCAGTCACGTTCAATGAACGTCACTTTAATTTCTCTTAAATTATACATTTTGAAACACCTTGTATATTTTCCTCATTGGAATCACACCTTCAAACTTTACACCCTCGTTATCTCGCAATTTTTCACATTTATTCCAAACATCATTATTATTATCAGACTCACTATCATATATTTTTTTTTAATATTCAAACAGCGTGCTCTGGTAGCTGGAGATATATATATACCACATTTGTACATCAACTTGTACGAAGTCTCCGTGGAGACAAGGCTAGCGTCACTCGCTACCAAGCAAATGGACAATGGATCAAACCTCTGCTGTTGAAAAATCTTTTTTCTTTATACATTCAATTCATAATGTGTGCGCCGCGCTCTATTGGCAAAATGTTATCAATCAACTGGATCTCTCTCGACTACGTCACACGATGAACGCGAAGCAGCGTCGACTACGTCACACGATGAACACACGAGAATGCCTTTTTGCCACTTCCGCCCCACTCCCCGCATAGGTGATCTACTGATTCCATAGGACGATTACTGGGTTTTTCCCCGAGACTATTGGAGGCTGGATGCGTTCACTCATCCGACCTACAAGTGGGACATACACGAGTTACCTGCACTCACTCAGGGTTCCACCAAGGAAGTTTGGGCTGTGAAAACTTGCACGGCAATGGAGAGTCCTTGATTCGTCATTGTGGCCTTCCAAACAAATCGGATGGGCAATGCGGCTCGAGATGCGTCCTATTTCGATCACATCGACATCAGCGACACGTACACCCAAATAAAATTCAATTTGGATACACTGCTTTCAATTCTCACACGTATTGAAAATGCTATATCATTTGCTAAGCTTGGTACTTTACATCATAGCATAATATCTATCGATGACATGAAATCAATATTCAATTCTCTTCTCGAACATTATTCCAGAGATCAGTTAGTTTACTCAGATACTAAAGACACGTATAAACAATTTGATATAACCCCAGTTGATGCATATTTTTCAAATACCAAACTAGTTTTTGCGCTGCATATCCCCTTAGTCCACCCTGATGTCTTCACCCATTACCACCTCTACTCAATACCCACACAGAATTCCACAACAATTATTCCCAAAAATACCTTTTTCACAATGAGTAACGAACTATTTCAATATGACGCCAGGCCATGTTTATACCTGAATCCAAACTACCTATGTCAGAATAACTACCTGATTGATGGTACCCAAGAAAGCGATTGCATTTTCTCAATTCTTCAAGTAAAATACAACAAAGCCGAATGCAAAATGGCTAATATAGTTGTAAATAAGCCCCTAATTGAGGAAGTTAGTGAATCCAGTTATATCGCAATTTTCCCTCACGAAGAGAAAGTCCAAACCCGATGTGACAAAACTGACTTTGTGATGCTCAACGGATCATTTCTCATCGAAATCCCATACCAGTGCAGCATCCTAACCTCTGGACAGGGATACACCAACGAAAAAGGCGATGCCAAAGGGAAGCCACTGTTCCTCCCCGAAGTCAAAATACTCAATCACGGAAAAAAGCCAACTTCAACTAGATGATATTTCACTAGACCAACTACACGATTTGCAAGTACAAGGGAACCGACTTCAACCATTGCAGATTGAATCCCCGGGGTATTCCAGCCATCATCCTTGGACGATTCCTTTATACATAATCATCATCCTAGGAGTCGTAATATTCAGCCTGAATAAGTTCAGGAAATCCAGGGAAGGAACAAAGAAGCCACACAACCCTTGCCGTCTTCAGAAGTTTTGTTTGTCCCAACCAAAACTTCATCTTAGGAGGGAGGAGTTACGTAGCGGTCACCGTCCGCTCCGTACATTCACCCATCCAGGAAGCGCTGACTCAGCAGAATCATATATCTTACAATTCCAGAATTGCTAATTTTATATTTTTACATTCAAAATGCGAAATGGAATTTTATTCAGTCTTGATGTAATCTTTGAAGTACAAACTTGTCCAAATAAATAATTTTCGTGTTTTTAAAAACGTTATTCGTTATTTGAAATACGTATTTCGTGAGACATTGTTTCGAAATCTGGCAATGGATATGGTGAGGCCCCACGACGATCACGACGACGACCACGACACTCCTATCAATCGGCACTTGCAAAATTTGTGCGAGCTCAAGGCGCACATAGCAGAGTACGAGCACATGCTGCAAATTGACGAAGGTAAATAGATGGGGCAGCAGCAGCAACAGCATTCACCGGACCACCACGTTCCGCCACCGTTGCCGTCGCCGCCAGCACCAAGTCCATGACGTCAGCCACACCAAGACTAGCCGAAACACACGAAAAATTGGTATTCATATTGTATTATTATTCATATTGTGTTATTATTATTATGTATCAATAGATGTATAAAACCAAGTTTTCTCGATTTATTTTGCGGAAAGAATGAATAAGAGAGAGAGAAAGAGAGACTGAAAGAAATACGAATCATGTACATTGAGCAATAGTGTATGTGTGTGTTCCTCTCAGTGTATATATTTGAGTGACATATACGCTGTTTCTCAGTACACATTGAGCTGTCGTCACGATGACAACAAATTATATAATTCTAGCAGGCGTTCTGTCGAACGTACTGTATATTAGCCCGCCATATGAGTACGGCGAGGTATTGGTATCGTATTTGCACGACGATGATTCAAGTACTTCGAACTGGACGAAAATGACTCAGGCGCTAGCCAAAGATGTATATTTGCCTGTGTTGAGAGCCGAAATCCCGATGAACGCCTCATCGTACAGACTGCGGAAGATCACACCTACAGCGATACGCAGTGGCTTCCGCTGAAGATGTCTTGCCCCTCTAGCAGCACTTCGAGGCCGTCGTCGTCGTTGTGGTCGTCCCAACCAACTACCCAACCCGTGGACGTCAAGATGCAAGCCCCTGCTGCTGCTGATCGACAGAGTAAGGATTCCAAATGCGAGCCGCCGCCGCCGACACTACTCGATTGGTTTATGTTTTTCGTGTCAATGGTTCTGATTGTTCAAATATCCGAATCCATATATAAGTTTATTAAATCCATGCATCAAAAAATTTTTTTTTATCGATAATGATAATGTATCTTTATACTACGCCACTGGAACTGAAGTGTAATTTTTTTTATGTGAAAATTAAATGTATTTTTCTCGAACTGACGTTATTCATTTCAATAAATGCGAACAGACAAAGACAGACATACGATGCCATGGGATAGAGTGAGACACTCAAAATGCCTTGAATTGATCTATTTGGCTTCAAACTGAACTTTTTTATCTCTGCTGACTCATCATTTTCCTGGAAAAACAACATCTGACTGTCGTGAGTCACACAACGGCAGCTGATGTGTGCATTATTCTTAGAATTTCATTCAGATCGAGACAGTAAACAACTCTAAGGTCAACTTAGCTCGAGCAGACAAAGCGTAAAAACAAACACCGGATGAGTAATATAAAACTCTGCGATTAACTCTGAATAAATTCAAGGTCAAATCGATCATCGTGTTATCTTAGAATTTCATTCAGCTGGAGCAGACAGTGAACAAATACCGGACGTGCCTTATCGCTATTTCACGGTGGAGACGTATTTTTCTTTTGGAATTCAATTCGAGAGAGGGAATTAATTCCATCATAATTTTCTGTTGTTCTAAGACAGGCATTTTTCATATTTTTCTTTTTCGTTTTATCAATTGAGGCGGCGTCCATTTTTGTTTCTACACAGCAAATCACGTGATGTTTTTTTCTCTTCCAGCCAATTGCTCTCAGCGAATCACGTGAGGGGACGTTTTTTTCTCTTCCAGCCAACTTCTCTCAGCGAATCACGTGAGGGGACGTTTTTTCATAACTCCCGCCATCGCTGCCATGTTTTTTTGCCTACCGCTCTTTCGCCGCCATGTTTTTTTGCAGAAAACACGCGTGTCACTTAGGGTGAAACGCAGCTGACGACACCCCACCCCCAAAACTCTTTGGCGAACACGTGATCTTCTTCAGTTCTTCAGCCCGCAACCCTCCACCAACGGCGAAAACTCGATAAACGCGGCCATCGAGAGATAAATACCCGTGTGGAGTAACACCGATTCTAGGACACTCTCTGGTCCTAGAATCGATGTTGCCATACTACTATAGTCATTATGGCAAAAGGCAAATTCGAAGGAACACTCTGCGATCTCATAGATAGGGAGCTAGAGACTACCAGAAGACGGTGCCTTTCTGTGGGGGTTGAGAATTACCTCATCAAAAACCACAGTGGTGCCACGGCAAATAATAATAATTCATCAAAAACCACAGTAGTGCCAAGGCAAATAATAATGATAGCAGTCCTCTACCCACACAGGCTATGCCTTTCGGTACACTCTATAAGTGTTTTTTTTTTCTCCGTTAGGAATTTCCGGAGGGCGCGCTGGATCATTTATCCCGATAACCACTCCCCACGCTGTGGGGTAGGTGACTACTGTGTCCGAGAAACATGTGCTCTAAGCAGGTGGAGTGAAACCAGAATAACGGCCTTCTGCATTCATCCGGATAAGATTTCTGCCATATTACGGCAAGCCGGTATGATTTTTAAGTTTGAGATCAGTGTGTCCATCATTCCACCAAGGATCTCTATTATCAGAACCACAATTTTGACAGCATAGTTTGGATAAAGCCTGCCGAGTTCAAAGAGTAGATCTCGATATTTAGTACGTTTTTCCTCCTCTTTTCGGACGATGTTCGTTTCGCTAGGAGCTGAAAACTCAATGACAAAAATCCTCCTACTTTGATGGTCGAGGAGGAAATCAGGTTTATTGGCTTGTATTTGCTGAGGGTGAGGAATGAGTAGTTCCAATAGATTTGGCACTCCTCATTCTCCACAACGTACTCCATATCCCCTGGAGCATGAGGCAACACCGGTGTCTCGTCTACACCGCACGAGTGTCGTAGATGGTAGAACAACACTCGTAGCGCCGCGTTATGCCTGTGGATATAGGCTGAGACCGCATATGCTGGACAGGTTGACAGCAAATGCATTATGATCTCAGCTGCCCCACGACACGCTCTGCATCTAGTGTCAGGGACCTATATACCCATCACGCGACTACGGTAGACGAGGGTGTTGAAGTCACCATCCATGCAGGCCATTATGAATCCGTCGGTTTCCGACTTCAGCCCACTTTACCTGAGAGAAGCGAAGGTCAGGTTTTTGGATAAGCCAAGGTCTTCAATGTTCTTGAAGAAGACCCCATGCATTGGCTTATCCGCAGTTTTCACACGGGCTTTTTGCTGAACGGGTTCCAACTCGGTGACAGAGTTTGGGTTCGTTCGTTCAGTGTCGAATAGGAGACCGAGTTAATCTGCTGCACGGGTTGCTGCCTTGAAAATAAATGCTCCAATCCCTGCTTTCTCGCATATCAAGCAGAGAAGGGGATCTGAACTCCTGATGACTTTACAGGCTCCATCCAGTACCATTCTGTTATGTAGACACTCCAAACTCAAAAGTCCAAGGCCTCCCTGTTGTCTACGGAAGTATAACCGTGGAACAGACGATTTGGGATGCAAGCTCCTATGGAGATGCATCATTTTTCGAGTTTTTACGTCGAGTTGTCGCAGCACTTCTTGAGTCCATTTCATTACTCCAAAGGAGTAAAGTAGAATCGGAACGGCAAGCATATTAGTTGCAGCAACTTTGTTCTTCCCCGACAGTTCTGATGACCAGATCTATCGGAGTTTGTGCTGATACTTGCCGAGGAGAGAGTTTTTAACAGTATCTACCTCTTGGGTATGGCGTTGTTCCATCCCTAGTTAGGTATACGTCTCTCCGGCATCCAGATGATGTAGGATGCTTCCGTCTACGAGCTGAACGTCCTCTCCATATTCCTCGCATCGTTCTCCTTAAAGATGAACCGTGGCACATTTGTCGATCCCAAACTCCATTCCGATAGCATGCGTATACTCTTGCACCACCCTTTAGGACTGATGAAGGTCCTTCTCTCCGGAGGCATAGGGTTTAAGGTCATCCATGAAAACAGATGGGTGACCTCATGCTGGGGGTGCCGCAGTTGTATCCGCGGGTTTTCCGTAGTGCAACGGACAATGGCAGGAGTGAGATGCAGAAGAGAAGAGGGCTGAGGGAGTCTTCCTGAAACACGGCTCTTCTAAAGATAACCTGCTCTGTTTGAAATCTGACTTGACCAGATGATGTTATAGTAAAGCGGGTCCTCCAGAGCGGCATCAGCTGTTCAATGCATCTCACTATTTGATCGGGTACCGCAAGGCATTTGGGCAAATGCATGATGAGCTTATGCGATGTTGTATCAAACATGCGATAATCGATCCAGGCAATTGAAAAGTTACGCTTATACTGCACCGAGTCCTGCGTGATACATCTCTCGATCAGCAGGTTCTCCTTGCACCCAGCGACCCCCTTCTATGACCCTTTTTGCTCATATATCCGTTAATACACCGGGTCAACTGCGGAGAGTATTCGCATGTATAAAATGCGTGTGAACGTCTTAAAGCATACGTTCAAGCATGTTATCGGTCTGTAGTTCTTCGGATCAGACAAATCTCCGTTTTTGAAGATTAGAACCAATCCGGAATCTGTGGCTCCCCATCTAGCTCTCTCTTGCTAGATGGTGGTGGGTACATGGAAATTTTTTCCACCAATAGTTATTTAGTCCATCAGGACCTGAGCAGCAAAGTTCTTCGAGCCTTTGAGGGCCTGTCGAACTTCTCCCGGGGTTATCGGATTGCGCAGTTCATTGAGCTCAGGCTGACGAAGCCTACTGCAAAAGGTTTCAAACTGCGCTAGGGCTGGAGTATCTACGTTGAGTGGTTGCGGAAATTCGTAAATACCCTTCCAGAAGGTTTCTACCCGATCAGCTGCCGGCGGGTTATCCACAACACGTAGAGGCTCTTGGAATGGGCGAGAAGGTTCATCGCGGGACTTCATGTTTTCCGCGATGCTTCTCGCAAGCCTCACTTGTGACTTTTTTGCAGCCACCAGCATTCATATCGTATTAAGTCAGTGCTGTTTGATGGTAAACAGCACGCCTTGAAACAGCGTGTGGTGAGCTTGTCTCAAATTTGCGGCAATTCGCTGCACTGCGGGCGTGAAGGGCCTATTGGCCGCCACGTAGTCTGCCACACACTGGATACGAGACGCGTGTTGTCTCGCCGACTTGATCTTAGCTTCCATCTTGTGAATGCGTCGCTCATGTCTTCCAATCAGAGGGTTGGTATCCCTCCTCTCTGCTTGGGACAGGGTCTGAGCGGCGTCATACACGGCAGAGTTGATCTGCCAGATGTCAGCCTCTTCTGAGAGGACCTCGTGAATATCCGCATCCACCCGTGCCAGTTGTTATGGCTTCAGGGGCTTCGTGTTATGAACCGCTCTGCGGGTTCTGAGGCCTTCCATTGGTGGCGGGGCTCCTCTACAGCCAGGTCGACACGTGGCATATCTGCCACTTCTGCCACTGCGTTATTCGGCTGAGGAGGAGCTCTGACATAGCCTCGTGCCCGAAGATGAGATACATAAACCCTCAAGTTTTGGGCGGAAATAGCGGCATGTTCTGGGTGTATCTCACACCACAGAGCATGCATTCTTGCCATGTATCCTCTTCGGGTCCCTTAATTCATCCGTCCACTCAAAGCATCCGTGTTCATTGCGGTCATCGTCGTGTAGCAATCTATCGTTTTGGACCCCACCACCTTGCCTATGACCCCTCATCCGAAGGGGTCGGTTATGGGAGCCTCTTCCTCGTGCATTTGGAACCGAGTTATAGGGTATACCGGGGGGTTAGCCTAGTATATCTACGGCCGACATCAGAGGAAGTGACATTCCCTCCAGGGTGCGCCTCGGCTGCCGGTCCGGTTTTGCACCGGTTGCTCCTTAATATTATTATTATTATTATTTACTAGAAGAACAAAGTTTCAGCACCTAAGGGCTGTTTGCTTCGATGGAGCAGACTTAGAATGTAAGCAAAAGGTGAAGTACCTAGGGCTTACCATTGACTCATAATTACTCTGGAACAGACACGTAGAAAAAATCGTTAACAAGGTAAAATCATCACTGATGGTGTTCAGGAAGATTGTAGGAAAATCGTGGGTTGTAACTCATCAATACTGAGATGGATGTACAACATGATAGTGAGACCTATGATCACCTACGGAGCAGTAGTGTGGCACGGCAGAACCAATCTCGCCATAACAAAGAAAAGAAAGAACAATCATATAACAATTTGGGAAACAGCTCGTGGAAAAAGAGCAATCAAGATGAAGAATCAAGAAATAATGATGCATTACTTGCTTCTTGCTTTCTCAAGCTTTTTTCAGATATAAACAAAAATGATTTGTTAACTAGAAACTTCGATGTTTTCATCTCTGAACCTTCTCAGGATTTGCATTATGTTAGGACGGTTGTAGAAATTATACAATACTCCTCATACAATTCATATTGAACGTAATGAAGACAAATCTGCTTAAACTGAGAAAAATAGGAAACGTTACTGCGGAAATACAAGTTAAAAACATCTGTTAGGGTCCCTTCTCAGCCGGTTAACGCAGTGGCAGATATGCCACGTGTCGACCACCAACGGAAGGCATCAGAACTCGCAGGGCGCTTCGTAACACCTAGCCCCTGAAGCCACAATAACTGGCACGGATGGATGCGGAGATTCACGATGTACTCTCAGAAGAGGCTGACATCTGGCAGATCAACTCTGCCGTGTATGATGCCGCTTAGGCCCTGTACCAATCGGAGAGGAGGTTTACCACCCCTCTGATTGGGAGGCATGAGCGACGCATTCACAAGATGGAAGCCAAGATCAAGTCGGCGAGACAATACGCGTCTCGTATTTAGTCTGTGGCAGACTACGCGGTGGCCAATAGGCCCTTCACGCCCGCAGTGCAGCGAATTGCTGCAAATTTAAGACGAGCTCACCTCACACTAAATCAGGGTGTACTGTCTACCATCAACCAGAACTGTCTTGATGGGATACGAATGTTGGTGGCTGCAAAAAGGTCACTAGTGAGGCGGGCGAGAAGCATCGCGAAACGTTAAGATGCTCGATAAACTTTCTCGCCTATTCCAAGAGTCTCCACGTGTTGTGAATAACCCGCCGGCGGCTGATCGGGTGGAAACCTTCTGGAAGAATATTTATGAGTTTCCGCAACCACTCAACGTAGATTCTCCAGACCTAGCGCAGTTCGAAGCTTTCTGCAGGAGGCTTCGTCAGCCTGAGCTCAATGAACTGCGCAATCCGATATCCCCGGAAAAACTTCGACGGGCGCTCGAAAGCTCGAAGAACTTCGCTGTTCCAGACCCTGATGGCCTAAATATCTATTGGAGGAAAAACATTCCATGTACCCACCACCATCTAGCAAGAGTTTTTAACTCATGGCTAGATGGGGAGCAGCAGATTCTGGATTGGTTTGTCGAGGGGCGAACCATCCTAATTCCCAAAAACGGAGGTTTGTCCGATCCGAAGAACTACAGACCGCCAACATGCGAATACTCTCCGCAGTTGAGCCGGTGTATGGACGGATATATGAACAAAGGGGATCGCTGGCTGCAAGGAGAACCTGCTGATAGACAGATACATCACGCAGGACTCCGTGCAGTATAAGCGTAACCTTTCAATGGCCTCGATTAAGTTGCAAAAATATCTGTCAGATGTAATACAATGTCCGTCGTGGTATTAGCCAGGGAAGTAGTTGATTTCTAACAGATGTTTGCCTTTTATGTTCCACTTGGGGGAAACGCTTAGACAATAGTTGTTCAAATAAAAGAGAAATCAATGAATAGTAAATTAATGAACTGGTACGATGATTATCATTTTCTGTATCAGTTCATGCATTGCCGAGTTTTCATTAGTTCACTTTTAAAATCCGCAGGTTTTAGTTGAATTTGCTTTCCTTTTTTTGTTTTTTGTGATAAAGTCGAGTGAGTATCTTTTCAGTGTCCAAATCTGAATTTGATGCATCACCTGGTGTTGATTGGGCACTCTGGGACATCCATTTTTCACTTCGTTCAGTTGTATCCTGCTCGTTTTCTAGGTCATCCTCAACTTCGCTATGGGATTCTATCAACTGACTCGCCGTGTAAGCTTCTCCGTTTATCACGAGTTTGGTTCCTTTGATTCTAGCTGATTGATTCTTGCTAAGTGCCACTTTCATGTGCTGCACCAATAGTTTGTTTTCCGCGCAGTCCTCGTAACACAAATCATTTGATATTTCAATATTAGTTTCCTTCAGCTTATGTATATTTCTGAATAATAGAGTTTTTCCTCATATATGATAAAAACTCAATTTTTATTGGAGCTCTGCTAACATTTTTCAAGATGTATATGTTGTTGAGATCAGACTGCTGAAAATCAGTTCCAAGTAAGGTATTTAGTTCATTCAGAGCGCAATATCTCTCTGATATTATGAAGACAAATTTTACATTCAACAATAGTTGAGCCGCTTATAGATGACAAAATGGTTGAAAAAAGTTTTAACACGGTATCAAACAAGTTTATTAGCTGATTGTGGAAAAATTAATTGCTTGAAGTGTTATCTATGTCATTTGATTTGAGATACCCATATCAAAAAATGCAGGTGTCTCTGGAAATATTTTATTGTTTCTTACCTTCAATAGCCAGTTTGAATCACTGGACGTCATGTCTAGATATTGGTCCAGGATTCATCAAAAATGTTTTGTTGATAATGACGCTAGCTGGAGAAGATTTAACTGAGTGTGGTAAAACTGTTGTTTTACAGTTCGATATTGTGAAGGTGAAATCAGTTCAGCTGACAGATTCTTAATCGCTCTTCGTTACGTATCGTACCGAGTGACAATCGAAAGAGCGATTCTCAAGTGAGTCGATATCGTCTGGATACCGCTTTCAAACGTTAATTTCAGTCGGTAGGTCCGAATGTTCCCGGTAAAGTTTTGAGGTTGGTTATGTCTGTAATTTTGATTACTTTGATTTTTATTTTTTATTCATTTCTGATCTCACCATTCCCAGAAGAGTTCAGATATACAATTTATAGAAAAATTAAATTACAAATTGAACATTCAGAGGAGATATCTGTTTTTGTGGAGAATCACAGTGATTTTGCAAAGGGAAAATTGTCAGTTGCATGCATTTTCCTTTCAACCTATGAACACCAACTGTCAAACAAATTAAAGTATTCTCCGATCCAATTGAATAAAATCGCAGAGCAACTGGAACTTTATCATTATGAGTAGGCACTTGTGAATGGGGAATCAAGAGTCTAAGCAATTCACCAAAAAGATGTTTATTTATTCGAACCAATTCGATGAACCTAGCATCGCTGATTATGAATATCAAATTTATCACGGCATCTCTTTCGTTAGCGTTTGAAATTCATATTTTCTTAAGCCCTTATTAATTTGTTGACGATGGGCAACATCAACAAATTCAAAACGCGCGTCTAACGATATCCAAATTATACGAATCACATTAGTCAACAAACAATAACAAGTAGGTAAGTGGCATGAAATCTGTGAATTTTCATTGTTGCCAACGTAAGTTTAGTCAGGAGAGATTAGGAATTGCTAACCGGTCGGTATCGGTAACGATTTTATACCGAATACGCTTCCGACCGTGACCAACCGATCGGTGGGTAATGATCGTAAAAGTTGAGAATCCAGCTGCAGGACTGCAGGAGAATAATTTAGCAAAAAATCGAATGCTGAGGCCTCGTAGACAAATGCAGGTTGTTTAGGCTATGGGCTTTCTTTCAAATCGTTAGTTTTATACAGTTATAAGTTTACAGATATTCAGCCCTATGCTGTATCACTTCCGTTAAATATAACGTCACCGTTATTCGCCATTTCCGTAATTTTGCTATTGCTTAGTAAGAGCAAAATAACGAAATGGCGAATAACGGTGACGTTACTTTTAACGGAAGTGATACAGCATAGGGCTGATTGTCTTACTTCCAAATTATTGGTTTCTTTTTCGAATCGCTTGTTGAGTATTGTTAAAGTGTGATGTCTAGGTTTATTTGAATGAGTTGGCACAAGTCTGTGCTCAAAAATATCACTATTCTCTATGAATAGAACTTCCGTAAATGTATTTTTGCATCTCGTTTGAATGGCATAGTTTCTCAGAATTTTTTAATGAAAGACCTGTTTGGGGCCACCTACCATTATCAGAACCTACTTTAATTGCAATTGTAGATTTGTAAAAATACACATCTGAATAAATTAATACGTTACTAAATGAATGAGAATAACGCATGGCATTCAAAATCTGATTTTTTTTAATTTATTTACTCGTCTACACCGTACGAGTGTCGTAGAAGGTAGTAGAACACTCGTAGGGCCGTGTTATGCCTGTGGATATAGTCTGAGACCGCATAAGCTGGACAAACTGACAGCAAATGCATTATGGTCTTAGCTGCCCCACGACACGCTCTGCATCTAGCGTCAGGGACCTCTTTACCCATCTCGCGACTACGGTGTTGAAGACACCATCCTGGCAGGCCATAATGAATCCTTCGGTTTTCGACTTCAGCCCACTTGACCTGAGAATAGAGAAGGTCAAGTTTCTGGATAAGCCAAGGTCTTCAATGTTCTTGAAGAAGACCCCATGCATTGGCTTATCCCTATGTAGCTGTAGGAGCCTGTCACACTCCGCAGCTTTCACGTGATCCAACTCGGTGACAGAGTTTATGTTCGTCCGTTCAGTGTCGAATACGAGACCGACTTCATCGGCTGCACGGGTTGCTGCCTTGAAAAGAAATGCTCCAATCCCTGCTTTTTCGTGATAGCATACTAAGCAGACTCCATCCAGTACCATTCTGTTGTGTAGACACTCCAAACTCAAAAGTCCACGTCCTCCCCATTGTCTGGGGAAGTATAACCGTGGAGCAAACGATTTAGGATGCAAGTTCCTATAAAGATGCATCATTTTGCGAGTTTTTACGTCGAGTTGTCGCAGCTCTTCCTGAGTCCATTTCATTACCCCAAATGAGTAAAGTAGAATCGGAACGGCAAGCATATTATTTGCAGCAACATTGTTCTTCCCCGACAGTTCTGAATACCAGATCTGTCGGAGTTTGTGCTGATACTTGCCGCGGAGAGAGTTTTTAACGGTAGCTACCTCTTGGGTATGGCGTTGTTCCACCCCTAGGTAGGTATACGTCTCTCCGGCATCCAGATGATGTAGGATGTTTCCGTGTACGAGCTGAACGTCCTCTCCGAATTCCTCGCATCGTCCTCTTTTGAGATGTACCGTGGCACATTTCCCAAACTCCATTCCGATAGAATGCGTGTACTCTTGCACCACCCTCAAAGACTGATGAAGGTCCTTTCCTCCAGAGGCATAAAGTTTAAGGTCATCCATGTAAATCAAATGGGTGACCTTATGCCTCCGGTTGCTGGGGGTGCCGCAGTTGTATCCGCGGGTTTTCCGTAGTGCAACGGACAATGGCAGTAGTGAGATGCAGAAGAGAAGAGGGCTAAGGGAGTCTCCCTGAAACACGCCCCTTCTAAAGATAACCTGCTCTGTTTGGACTCTGACTTGACCAGATGTTATGGTAAATCGAATCATACTGAGCGGCATCAGCTGTTCAATGCATCTCACTATTTGATCGGGTACCGCAAGGCATCTGAGCAAATGCATGATGAGTTCATGCGATGTTTTATCAAATGCCTTGCGATAGTCGATCCAGGTCATTGAAAGGTTACGCTTGTACTGCACGGAGTCCTGCGTGATACATCTGTCGTTCAGCAGGTTCTCCTTGCAGCCAGCGACCCCCTTCTTTGAACAGGTTTATTATTATTATTATCATTATTATTCACACAATGAAAGCATATTCAACAAAACAATATTCGTAGGTAATACAACAAGTATATCGGTGATTATCGAAATAGAAATTCCTTCGATTTTAAGAAACAAATTTTGCAACCCTAGGTGCAACACTCAGAAGTCAGAGACTCGTGCAAGCTAGGGAAAGACTAGCCTTCACCTTTGAATACGTGCGACATGCACGAGACCGGTGGCAGTGTTGAGATTCGAACTCATGCTCCTACGGATGTTTAGATTATGGAGCGAGCACTTAACCCGCATATCATAACGAGCATTGGAACTACTCATTTTACACCCTCGTGCAAATAAAAGTCAATAACCCCAATATAGTCTTTTTTGAGATGATTTTAATTTAGTGGTTTTTTGCTCCATGCAAAACGAGTATCGCATGAAAGATGGAGGATAAATGGAAAAAACAGCGGCAGGCTTTCTCGCAGATTCCTTGGCCTCCAACACCGACAGTTGGAGATTGAGACAGCCAAAACAAAATTTGAACCAACAAGACCTAGGTGAACTGATTGGAATGGTATTCTGTTTGAAAAAATGGTTTTTATCATATTGGTATTTGGTGGAATGATAGACACCCTACTCTCGAACATGGAAATGGTACCGGATTGCCGTACGTAGGTAGGAATGTGGCAGGTTGGTATTTTCGATTCACAATAACCATCTACCCCAGCAACGTGAGAAGTGTTTCATTGGGTGAATGATATCAGCACGTCCTCGGAAGAAAAAAAAATTAATATTTTCGTTGAAGGATATGTTTCTATTTTAATAAAAGGTAGGATTATATGCCTGCACATCATGTCCATGGAAGGAATAATTGTTGTTTAATCCAACCAAAAGCCAACATATCACTAAAAAATACGAAAAAATTTAAACAATTTTCCTCTGATAAAATGTCTATCGGTTTCTCAATGCAGAAAGAAGCAGCGGTTCTATTCGATATTTGTATTAGTTATCAGCAAGGTTACCTTGCTGGTAGAACGTGACATATTCAAAATAATATTTTTATTTTGTAGTCGTTAAACTACGCTACAATTTTATGTTTGTTATCCCTGTTTTCAATGCAAAATGATGTTGGGTGATAAGGTGCACAACATTAATTCAGTAAACGAAATTAAAAACGATAATCACAATATAGATATCTAGTAGGTTTTCTTCTTGCGTTCTGTAAGTAACTTTAGTGTCCTATATAGGTACTGTGCTGCTTCAACGATGTGAGTGAGAAAGTTTTTTATTTCAATACATAGTAACAACTGTTTATTGATAGGGCCTTCTCTAATGTGGGAAAATTAAATAGACAGGAATATTCCTAAAATTCGAATCTGTTTTATCTTTCAACACGACAAAAATATGTACACGGCTGTAGTACAAGGTAATATGAGATGAGTGGACTTTTGTGCACTTTAGCGGAAGTTTGAGCCTGTACATATCTCAATAAAGAAAAGAACGAAAAAATTAAAGTATGTCTAGTTATTGACGATGAAGCTACAAATTATGTTACAATGAGGTTACCAGAAATATTTTCCTGAAATAACTTATAACTCCAAATTTAACAACTGAATTTATACAAAAATAAAATCTTTTTATCAGCATGAATTGTAATACTCAGAAAGAGGTGAAATAATATATTATGAAAAAATAAATTCATTTGATCTTTTCTCTTCGGAACTGATTCCCTATAACCGTCCAATTTTCCTAAAGCTTCTTCGACAAATAAATATCAGCATCATCTTGATCGGTGGTATGGATATACGAATAATATGAATTACAAATATTTTTTTTTTGGTCGTTAGCAAAACTCAGGATTTGCCAAAAGCCTCATTGTAATCTGATTCTCTATATGAATTATCCATCATTTAACGACAACTTCTTGATGTTCTTGTAGTAACTGCTGTAACCACTTTGTTACATCTGGTGAAGATATACAGGGGTTTTGAGTACTTCTACAAAATTCAAAGGGCAAATCTTTGACTTATTTCAAGATAAAAAATGCATATACAGATGTGTCCGCAAATGTTTTTCATGGAGACACAGGGTGTTGAAATTGAAATTTCATTTCAAATTACTTTGAATAACTTTCGCAAAAGACTAATTTTTTGCCCCAAAGGACCTCGCACTTTTTATAGGTATAATGTTTCTCGTTGAAATAGTCTGAATTTTTAGTATATTGTAGTATTCATGTACTGTTTGAACCTTCAGAATCGAAAAGTTCGTTGATGGATCAAGTTAAATTTTTATTTATTTATTTTCTTGGGATTGGAAAGTGCCATCATCAACGTACCTTCATATTACTAAATATCATTCAGATGGTGCAGATTATATCATTATACAGGGTTATTCACGTTATTCGACACGAAGCATTATGGATAAAACATTTGATTTTTTGAACGTTTTTTCTTTACGATGGATAGGGACCTAATGGCCCTACATTTCAAAAATATTTTCATGTATAGGGTGTGCCAAAAACACGAAACGTATCAAAGTTGTTATTTCTAAAATGGAATGCCCTGTATATTATTTCATTTTCGGATTTTAAGGTCATAAAGGTAAGTTCCATTGAGGTTAAATTTACCTAAACCTTATGGTTTTTGAAATATCTCTTATTTTGTGAGAATGCTTAAATTCTCAACCAGTGTTGTTTTGTTTTCAACCAAATTAATGCTAGAGGCTACTAATTGAATAACTTTCATATAGCAGTTGTGAAATATTTACTAACTTATACAAGGTGTGTAAAAATTAAGGCAAAATAATCACAATCTTTGAACGGTAGTAACTTGTTTAATTTAAATGGAATGCCCTGTATTTTATGTCAAGAGCAGATGTCAAATTTAATTGTCTATCAAATACCACTAAACATTCCTATAGCTAATCTTCACTTTTTCAAGTAAAACGCACATTTCCATTTTGCAAACTGATTTTGAGAAATTTATTATTCATCAAGTCACCTATGGCGTTTTGACAAGTTGTATTATTATCTACTTATGGTCGTCAGTTATTTATGAGTGTTTAATACCTAATCATCCTATTAGTAATAGCGGTAGTTTGTGATCTTGTTATCATTTTGTTATAAAAAATGCTAGTTTATCCAAAAGAAGAAAGAATCGACATGATTTTTATACTTGGAGAACGTCTTCAAAACTGTTTTCTGGCATCACAAATTTACGCTGAAAGATTTCCCAACAGAAATCATCCAAATAAAACAGCATTCGAAAGATTGTTGACGCTACTTAGACGAACTGGGAGTGTTCAGTATGAAAAACCCATTAAAAAGAAACCTGTGACAGAAAAAGAATGAAAATGAATTTGCGGCGATTGCCTCGGTAATTGAAAATCCCAATACAAGTCAAAACTTAATGGCAGAAAATATCGGCATTAGTCAAGCAAGCGTATCAAGAATTCTGAAAAAATATAGTTACCATCCTTATAAAATCCAGCTTCACCAAGAGCTTTCCGAAAACGATTATGGGAAACGAGTTGAATTTTGTATGTAGGCATTAGATAAAGTTGCAGATGATGAAAACTTTTTCAATTCTGTTCTATTTAGTGATGAGAGCACCTTTCATAACAATGGGACTGTTAATAGACATAACTTCCACTATTATGCTGATTCCAATCCACATCAATTTAGAATTAACCATAATCAACACAGATGGTCAGTGAATGTGTGGGGTGGAATAATGGGTCAATATTTAATTGGTCCTTATTTTTTCGAAAAACATTTAAATGGAACGTTGTTTTTAGAATTTTTAACAAATCATTTTCCGGTCCTATTACAAGACATCCTTTTAGACTTAAGAAGAACGATGTGGCTTCAAATGAATGGAGCTCTCGCACATTTCCATCGTCAGGTTCGTGAATATTTAAATGTTCATTTCCGAAATCGATGGATTGGAAGGAAAGGATTCCAAAATTGGCCCCCAAGGTCCCCGACCTGACGTCACCTGATTTCTTCTTGTGGGGATACATTAAAGGAATCGTTTATAATACACCATCAACAACACCCGACAATATGAAACAGCGTATCACATGAGCTTTTCTGAATGTTAGCTCTCATATGTTAGCAAATGTTGCTGAAGGTTTTAGAAAGAGGATACGTTTGTGTTTAGATTCTGATGGTCGCCTTTTTGAACATTGATATGAAATATTTCTTGTTATGTATCCACCATTTTTTCTTCATAATTTAAACTAATACATTATTTAAAATATTGAAAAATAAATGTGTGAATAACGTGAATAACCCTGTATACAGAGTGAAAAATATAAACATTTTAGTAATGTCTGAAAATTCGATGTAAGAATGAAATATTGATAAAATTATTTTGGTATGCAATATACTACTCTTATTCCATTATTAATCACAATTCATACATTTTATACAGGGTGATTTGAAAAATTGGTGAGATATATGGCCGGTTCTTTCATACATATCCTGTATAAGTGAATTGTCATCCTCCGAAGGTAGCTGATACCGTATAAATATGATTTCGTTGGGATATATAGGGTGATCATGAAAATTTTCGATGATAAAAATTACAAAATATCGACGTTTCAGATATCACCCAGTAATTCACGATTAACTTGGTGAAATTATTATTTAATACATTCATCATTCTCTCCTCAACACTTTCCTAAAAATTCGGTTTCATACTATGACTAGTTTCTTAGTTATTAATTGGTAAACTCATAGATAGAAAATTTTCATGGTCACCCTATATATCCCAACGAAATTATGTTTACACGGTATCAGCTATCTTAGGAGAATGATAATTCACTTGAATATACAGGATGTATACGAAAGAACCGGCTATACAGCGTAATTTACGTAGGCCGTGCATTAGAAGTTTTTCAACTTGCAGTTGGACTAGAAACTTGAAATTTGGTATGCTGTCATAATTGATCATGTGCGTTCTACCTCAAATGTTTTTAATCCTACAATTATACAGGGTATGCCAAAAGTCGGTACCAACTTTCTTATTTTAAATGGAAACCTAATAGTTTTTTGTCATGGTTCGATTGGCCTTCTGATTATGACTTTAGACAACCTAAGATATGTTTACTTATCACAGTTTTTGAGATATGTCCATGTTTCTGAAAAAAAATTACTGCTGTGTAGTTTACGAAAACACGTGTAGCCCGCAAACTGTTCAAAATTAGGAAACCAAATTTATGGAGCAGTTAGCTGGTAGTCCAGGCTAACACCTGATGTCCCATCGACGGTCCCATATTGTACCATATGGGCGCAGCCGATTTTTGAATGTCGCAATAAATTGTCAAAAACTCAATTTTTTCAAACGGCACATACCATTTTTTTTTTCACCATTCGAAAGAAAATTGAATTTTAGGATGAGTTAATTCAGCATTCCCTATACCCAAGTTCCACCTCTATCAAGAAGGTGCTATTCTGTCAAAGTAAAAACGAGTCGTGCTAATTCTTAAATAAAATTGATTGGAATATGGAAAATTATGCAAACGAAGTTGTGTTTGACTTGTTTGTTATCCACGGCATGTGTCAAAAAATTCTCCAGCGAACTGTCCGAGAGTTCAATTTGAAATATCCAAACTTACCGAGGATGACACGTGGCAAGTTCACACGATTGAAAACTAATTTTATACATTTTGGGAAGGTGGCTAGACCCGTTACGAGAGTCAAACCACAAACTGGCAATGACAATAATCAAATTACCATTCTCGGATATTTTCAAGCATATCCTGAATCCTCAATACGAACGTCGTCTTTGGAATTGGGATTTTCATACTCTGCAATACAAACCATTTTACACCGCCATAAGCATACATCCTTTCAAATTTATACGATTGCAAAAATTACACCCAGGTGACTTTTCCCGTTGAGTAAACTTTTGCGAGGACTTATTACTCAAAATACAAGAGCACGCCGGATTCTTAGACAACATAATTTGGATTGATGAGGCAAAGTTTTGTCAGCAGGGAGTTTACAATAGGCGCAATCGACATTTTTGGGCTTCTGAAAATCCACAATGGTGTTCGAAGTTGAAAATCAAGTACAATTTCGAATAAATGTGTTTTGTTTCGTAATGAACCAAGAGGTACGCTACTTTATGTACGATGAAAATCTGAATAGTGACAGATATGTAGAAATTCTTCAAAACGTAATAGAAACATTTCTTGACAATTTGCCACTGGCTAGAGCTGCACGTTCATGGTACCAGATGGATGGGGCACCACCGCACAATACACGAACTATGTATACCAAATTGACTTTCATGTTCGAGCACCGTTGGTGGGGAAATCGAGGACCCTTTCTCTGGCCTGCAAGATCTCCAGATCTTACCCCTTTAGATTTTTATATTTGGGGTAGAGTAAAAGATTTGGTCTATTCTTCACCAGTTCACAATATAGATGAGTTGAGACTTAGAATAATACAGACTTTTGACAGTCTCGATCCCAACGAAATCAGACGTGCTACGCAATCTATTGAAAGTAGAATAATAGAATGTTTGAACAATAATGGTGGTCATATTGAACATTTACGGTAGAGTTCTGTCAAAATTGTTCAATATTTTTGATTGAATTATTACAATTTTCTTTTGTTTCCATGGCATACACACATAATCATTCTGTAAGATAAGGCATTTCTTGATTTTTATTGAATAACTCGATAGAGGTTGAACTTGGGTATAGGGAAAGCTGAAATAACTCATCCTAAAATTCAATTTTCTTGAGTGGTTAAAAAAGAAATGGTAGGTGCCATTTGAAAAAAACTTTTATAGTTGTAGGACTAAAAACATTTGAGGTAGAACATGATCAATTACGACAGCATACCAAATTTCAAGTTTCTAGTCCAACTGCAAGTTAAAAAACTTCTAATGCACGGCCTACGTAAATCATGCTGTATATCTCACCAATTTTTGAAATCACCCTGTATAAAATGTATGAATTGTGAACAAGAATTGTATATTGCATGCCAAAATAATTTTATCAAAATTTCATTATGACATCGAATTTTCAGACATTACTAAAATGTTTTTATATTTCATAATCATATAATTCTGCACCATCTGAATGATACTTAGTAATATGAAGGTAAGTTGATGATAACAGCGAAAAAAACATGCTATTAGCACTTTCAAATCCCAAGAATATAATTAAATAAAAATTACCGATTTTTAATCTATCCATCATCGAAATCTGCGATTTTGCAATCAGTACATCTAATACTATAATATACTAAAACTTCAGACAATTTCACCGAGAACCATTTTACCTATAAAAAGTGCGGGGTCCTTTGGCGATTATTTTGTAACAAAAGGAAAAGGATACCGATTAAAATCTCAATATTTTCGGCACGTGTTTCAATGAAGAGTTCAAAGACTCCGTATAGAGGGTGAATCTTTTTCTACTAGTCAATATTCAATTAATTCTTTTAACAAACTCAGTCAAGAACTGAAGCCCTCGTATACTTGCGAATTAGGTGACTATTATTTGATTTTGATATTGTGTGATCTGAGGTTACTAGGGTCACTCAGAATTGTACTCTTCAATTGAATTTATATTCATTTTATTCAGGAACATATATAAATAAAAGTTGAAAACTAACTATAATAATATGATGAATAGTTGATGGCTCCTTTCTATTATTTGCATCTTATACGGATTCTGGCTCATGGCATGATGAGCAATCAAATGGGAGACTACTGCATTAATGCACCTTCCAAATTGGTGCAAGATTTTTCAATCCTGAAGCTTGATTTTATAAAAATGCCCACAGTTGGAATTTATCAAGTGAAATTGGCACCGTCTCATATCCAAGACAAACTAGAAAGGCAAAATAATAATATTAGCCGTCCTCTAACCGCACAGTCTATGCCTTTGGGTACACTCTATGAGTGTTAATCAGGGAGTAGTATTATCATCAAGACGTAGAATTTCAGTTTAAAACTTTGAGTAATATTGATAGACTACCAGGGCCAAGGTTTTAACGAGTTAGAGTATTCTCTCGTTTTAGAAATCAGCTGTGGATTTCATATCGACCAACAAGTAATGAAGGAATAATTGATGGAAAAAAAGCTATAGATCACTGTACCTGTAAATGTAAATCTGGTACTAGAACTGTTGGTACCTGCGCACATATTGACGGTGTAATATGGTTTTGGGGTACGCATGCCATCAACTAAACATTCGCTACCACTCAACCCAATCAAAACGATCTGTTCAAGATGCAGCGAACAGATCACAGCCACAAAATATTGTTCATTAGATTTGTTTTTTAATTTATTTTCATAATATCTACGTACGTTGCAAGTCTATCCGATTTTGTACAAACAATCACATTCAAATGTCAGCATCGGCTCGTAAAAGAAAATTCACCCTATGTGAATATCTTTAGAACTTTTCATCACAATTACGAATTACAGGATCCGTATAAGATGCAACAAATAGACAAGAGCCACAAAACATACAATGACCGCCAAAAAGTTGTACCATATGGGAAAAAAGTTTATCATTGGAGTATTGGAAAATATATGGGGAAGAGTTTGTGCATGTCCGATAACCTAAAAATCGATTTTGACACATGTCACGTAATCGCTAGTATGGCAACAAATTGAAAAAAATTGCTATGAAAATGCAAAAAGTGGAGTAATATGGCAAGATATTAAATAAGTTATTTGAAAAAGTTACTTAGAAATCAATTTCATACACATAAACGAAGTTTCAAGAGATAAATCAAGAAAATATATAATTTTTTTGTCTTATGAATAGATTGACTATACCAAAACATTCGCATTTCAATAATAATGACAAAACTTTCTCATTTTCTCCACACCAGAGGGCACTACATTTATAAACTAAGATTGTATCAGAAACCTTGCTGGAACATCGGTTCGTATCTAACAGTTATATCAGAATTCCACGACAATTGTGATAACATGACACTCCGGAAACATGGTGTTTTCCAGATTACCTATTAGTAAGTTCCGATGATAATCGTGGATGAGCGTGGAAGAGCATGTCTCCATTTTTGTTTAAATGGATCATCCTATATTGTTTCCCAATATCACATGCTCCAGGATGAGCAGATTTCAACAAAGTATAAAACATATTGTCTGAAGCTTATGGTTCGGGAGCCACAAATTATTTTAGTTGAAAAAGAGACACCCTGAATAATTTTGAAACAATGATTTGGAAGTGTTATAAGGCGGTGTATCGCCCTTAGTCTCTACACCGTTTAGAATATCCTAGAGTTTCTAACGCAAGGTCTCATTCGCCATCAGCGCTTGGTCTGATTATGGACGAGGCGTATCGAAACGTCGGGAAACCTAACAAAAATAAGGAATATAACGTGAGCGGCTACGTTATACCCCTGATGGTCCTAGAAAGTACGTGACGTCCTGTTATAAGTGAAATTCGAGTATAGAAAGAAAACAAGATGGATTAATTTGATGAGTATATTAAATAAACATAGATTATTTCCGAATTGAATACAAGTATTTCCATTCAAGATCTACTTGCTATCCCGCAAGTCAGACCTCTTCAACATGTATCAAACACACAATTTAATAATATAATGCAGAGTAAACAACACCTTAAATACTTAAATTACTTTTGAAAACAGGCAAGCTTACAAAAACGCATATTCAACGAGACATTTCTTACACAACTAGCCGTTATTGCTACTGACGGAGGTATATTGAATACTCTTAAATACATAATGGTAGTAAGCGCATAAATGTTTCTGGATAACAGTTCACATACATAAAACTTACTTTCCAAGATAGCAACCTCATCGTCATTACTAAACACCTTTGGTTGCGCAATAAATCAATATATATCAATAACACACCTAGCAATCAAATATCAGAATATATAAAATATATCAAGCAAAACGTGTACTAACAGTACATATTGAACTACATTATACAGGTAACATGCGATAAAATCATGCAAATAAATCAATGAAATATTCATCAGACATACAAGACATAAACAAAACGGGTAAAAGGTTCAACTAGTCATAAACAATAAAATCAAGCAAAATATACAAAACACTATTACATGATAACTATAAGAATACACCATAATCCGAAGTAACAGTAATTACTTTCACTGTACTAGTAGACCTTTAGTACAATATAAACGATAGCTGTACCCATTCATGGTTCCCGGTATACACATTAATCTAAATAAAGGATAGCTCCTACAATAACCAAACATATTATTTTACACTATACGGGTGAAAATAATATAATAATTTCACTTATAGTAACCAGTATATGAGCCATAGCTTTTGTATCAGGGTTAAAATATTAGTTCCCGTTCCGTATACGCTCATAAATTAAACAAGGTTGCAGATGTCTTTTAAGGCGGCTTATTTTCACGAGAAGGCACATAATTTTCCGCACTCATTATATCTGTTCAGGCATTATATTCATGATTGTTTCTGGATAACATTCAATAGTACGATAGTTTCATCTTACGGTTTTTACTGACGAAGTGATTTCAAACTCCCTTGACTGAACTCCGAGGCACTCCAGTGTTCGTGATAGATTAGACTACATACTGCACTATTCCAAACGCACTTGAAACTAGAAGATATTAGCGGCAGTGAATAAACTATACTCCGAGGCACTCCGGTGTTCGCGATAGATTAGACTACATCCTGCACTATTCCAAACGCACTTGTAACTAGAACATATTAGCGGCAGTGAATAAACTATACTCCGAGGCACTCCGATGTTCGCGATAGATTAGACTACATACTGCACTATTACATGAAGATGAACTGGTAACGCACTTGTATAGCTTATACTTGGAAGATAATCATCTGAATCTGAATCATGTTTTAATAGCGTCCAGTTGACATATCGTTATTTATAGCATATCCTACTTAGCGAGATGAGTTATGACCTTAATTTATAGATGTTATCTTATGCTGTGGGCAGAAGAAAGACGCGCTATTGAAAAGTCAATTATGATGGTGGAGGGGGAAGGATAGCGGTGAACTCGATATTCGCGCAATTCGCTCTCAAACAGAAGAGAGATGCATTCATCATTGTTTATTATTTCGATATATTTGACCGATATTCGAGAATAATGAACTGCATGACGTCGTTTGATGACGGATCATTTCTAATAATCAGTATGGGACAGGGTGGATTATGACAGAAGCAATAAATCAGAAAAAGAGATTTTTCATTAAATTCTTGAATCAAAATCTGATGACTTGACAATAAGAAGAAACAAATTTTCCATAGTAAATGTTCAAAAACGTTTTCATCAACTTATCAACATATAATGGTACAAACGAGCTTCCATTGCCGCCCATTCACATGGTTGAGAATCTCGGAAGTTATTTCTCTGCAATGCCTCATGATATTCTCTCTCAAATCTTCTAATGTTGTTGATTCTATCTCATACACTTTAGACTTCATATGACCCCATAGAAAGAAATCTAAAGGAGTGAGATCTGGAGACCTTGGTGGCCATTCTGTAGGACCTCTTCTGTCAATCCAGCGACCAGGAAAATGATAATCCAAAAGTTGTCGCACTGGAGCTGCATAATGAGAAAGTGCACCATCCTGCTGAAAAACTATTTCGCTTTCGAATAAATTCATATCCTCCCCAATTGCCCTATTGATGCACGGTATTATTCGATTCTCCAACATATCCAAATATTTCTCACCAGTCAAATTATCATCGATAAAAAAATGTCCTATGATGTGGTTGGTCACCAAAAATTCCTGCCCAAACATTCAGTTTGTGTGGTCGTTGGGTATAAACTCGACGGTATAAATGAAGATTCGTATCACTCTAATATCGACACTTTTGTCGGTTCACCTCTCCATTCAAACTAAACGTACTTTCATCCGAAAAACAAATTTTATACAAGAAATTCTAATGCAAGTTGATCCGTTCAGTGAAACTTCCACAAAACCCGATACGTCTATCGATATCATCTTCGTTCAATTCATGAATTAGTCTAATGATATATGGATGAAATTTGTACTTATGAAGAATCCTGAAAATATTTGTACGACTGATTTCTGATTCTGGAGATAACTTAGTAAAAGATTGCGTATTTTCCATTAGTCCAACGTGCCCTAAACCTGCAATAGAAATAGCACCATCGTTGACAACTTCTGAACGGTTATGCTTTTTATTGTTAATATATTCAGTTTCCATAAATTTGTTCAATAATTCCGAAACGTCTTTGTGTCGTACATTTCTTCCTGGACGATTATCATTGAACATACGTGCAGCAGCTCTGGTACTATTTCCATTCTGGTAGTACAAATTTACTATATTAATCCGTTTTCGAAGCGTATAAACCATTGCTTCTCAAGAATTCACAAAAACAGAAACACCAATTGTAACTTCACCTGATAGGTAATCGTTATTGTAGAATGAGACAAATACAAAATGGAGAGAATATCGAATCCAAACTTAACTAGGCGTAATAAGACTTTTTTGAAGTACTTATACTTCAAAAAACACCTATGAATCCTAGAAACAGATTGTACAGAAGTTCATTCAGGGTGGCTCGTTTTCAATTCAAATAATTTTTAGCTTCCAAACTATGAGCTTCAGACCATAATGTATTCTACTTTGTTGAAATCTGTTCATCATGGAACATCTGATAATGCAAAACAATATAGGGTGATCCATTGAAAAAAAATGTGACATGCTCTGGGGTGCGATAGGGAAAGTAACATCAAATCGGATTATGTCAAAATGTGTCGGCCTGTATACTATTTTTGAAGTGTTTTTTATGTTCCTGAAAATCATTGTACCAAAAGTTATTCAGGGTGGCTCTTTTAAAATGGAATGCACTGTATATTATCATTGTAATTTTTAATATTACATAGAGCTTAATGAAGTATGTTGATATTTCTTCAGTTCTTTATATATTTTTTGTGGTTTCACACCAGAATCTATTTCAAATGGTTGATGTTTTTTTAGGTTGTCGACGTATATTTGCGGGTTATTTTTGATGATCATATTGTTTTTGGTGAAATATCATTGGTCCAGAAGAAAACTCTATGCAGCAGCCTCGAAAATAAATGGACCAAGAGGATTGCCACTGATTGGGAATGCGCTTTTGTTCTATTGCAAATCAGAAGGTGAGTGCTGGAAAACGTATCTACTTCATTTATACAACGTGACTCAAATTCGACTGTCTGGATGGTAATCACGGAAACAATGACACAGAGATGGTTGAATTGGGACAGAATTGCTCTCTTGACTATTGATCGAAATGCCTTAATGAAAAAATAACTGTAGATATGGAATCCGCTTTCACGCAACTAAGTTCCTCGAATAAATCCATTATGTACTCACAACTTTTTTCTGACATTTAATTATTTCTTCTTTTCCAGATACTCTTCACAGGATTAGTTCTATATTCCATCTGATTGACAAGGAACCAACTAGATTATGGTTTGGACCTTACTTATTGATAGGCTTGAAAAATCCAGTTCATCTTGAGGTGAGTTTTCAATAAATCAGCTGAACAATATTGATATGTTTTTCTTCCTAGAAAATTATGTCTTCTTCTAAATTTGCATACAAGCATGAGCTTTACGAAATCCCGAAAACTTATCTTGGAGAAGGTCTCATCACTGCCTCCGGTGAGTAGAAAAACTTCAAGTCAAATTGACCAACTAGTTTATTACAAAACAAATTAACATTCAGTAAATATGAATTATCAGCTTTATTGAATTATGCTAACTTGTTTAACGACGTATGACGATGATATAGCCTACAAAACCTATCAAACAAAGATGTAGTAATTTGTATAGAATCCGATATGAGCAACCTCCCAGCAAAAAATTATCAGTTGCTGAAGTCTCATTCAATACTCGATTTCAGATGGAGAAATATTATATTCACATACAATTTCTAACGGGGTGTCTTATTATGAAACCACTAGCACCAACATTAATCGTAGAATTATTGCCTCCTAAGATTTGTAAGAGCTTTCTACAACACATATTTAACAGTGATATGTGTGTAACCTTTATACAATACGCATATTGATTTGAATTTCATCAAAAAAGTAGGTAAAAATATCCTATATTTACTTAATTCTTTCAATAGAAACCTTGAAGAAGCATATATGTTCCAACATTCATAAGACAATAAGTGAAAACCCTTAAGTCATAATAAGGATATGATAAACTCAAGCCACACTTAAGTTTATAAAATACAAAGGCCCTACAGAAACTCACTCTATTATATACCTGACTACATAACGTGCATGTAATAACATGTCTGATCAATGCCCTAGATTGATGAGGAGAGTGGTGTGATGACTGGTACCTGGTGCCTACCTAATTATTTTTTAGCTTTTATTATAATATCTGCATCTTCATTATGTTTCTTTACAATAAAATTGTTTAACTTAAAAGTTTTTTTACTTCTTTCATTAGAGAAACTGTAAAGATATAGTGCCACTGGCAAACATATTTGTAGAGCCCTTGTATTTTTTAAATATAAGTGTGGCTTGTGGTTTTTCAATTATCATGGTTTAAGGGTTTTCACATATAAATTAATGTTGAAAGTCGAAAGAATTCTATTGAATGAATGACGTACATATATTCCTAATAAGATATTTTCAAGTACTTCTCTGATTACCCGAAAATAGTAAAATACTGTGTTTGTATCATAATAGTATTGCTTTTTCAAATTGTAAACATTACCCAGCCATATCTCGAAATTAAATTTGAAAATATCTCAATAATACTGAGTGAAGTAATCAACGTCGAAAATGAATGTCATGAGTTCCCCCGGTAAGCTAAATACTGTTTTGGATAATAATAGTAAGGCATTTTCAAAGGCATGACATATTTTAGCAAAATCATATCTCTTCTTCGTCACGGAACATCAGTAACCTAACCTAACCTAACCTAACCTAACCTGTTATCTGTCACTTAACCCACGAAACATACATTTGTCATGTGTCACCACGTTGCCAACTGTCAAACGTCATATCGTCTTTCTCTTCCTCGTTATCTGTCAGTTGTACACCTAACCAGTGTTGTAAGCGACTCCAAGATGGCGGCCGTCCTAGGCGGGAGTTTGAAATTTGAATTTGGTGTGGTCACGTGGTTACGTCATCATCATGGAGCTCGTCGTCGTCGCGGAAACTCAAGATCTTCTTCCCACCAGATGGCGTAACTCGGGTGTGGTCCTGTGAGCGGGAGATTTGAATTGGTTGTGTGATGGGTATCTGAAAAGCAATGAGATTTCCGAGAACGAGGTTTGAACCAGCGGTTTATGTTTGGTAGCGAGTGACGCTAGCCTTGCCTCCACGGAGACTTCATACAAGTTGATGTACAAATGTGGGGTATATATTTCTCCAGCCACCAGAGCACGCTATTTGAATATTAAAAAGAATAATGGTGGATGAAATAAAAGTGTGATAATAATAATGATGTTGGAAAAAATGTGAAAAATTGCGAGGTAACGAGGGTGTAACGTTTGAAGGTGCGATTCCAATCAGGAAAGTATACACGGTGTTTCAAAATGCATAATTTAAGAGAAAAACGTTACTGCTGCTTGTGTCAAATTTCATGTGGAAAATGGGTCATTGGGGCAATGCGGGTAGCGAAGTATTCAGCAATAGTATATACAGGACGTCTTACATATTATTCAATAGAAAAAACATGACGACTGATTGTCAAAATTAGTATACCTGGTGTAGTTAAGAGAAAAAACGTGGAGGTCAATGAAACAACACATTATTGAGGGTATAGGGATTCAAGTTTAAAAAAAACAATGGCTGCTTCTGATTGGTCAGCGCTCATCATAGTTGTACAGGGACATCTCACAAATTTATGGGGGAAAATATATACAGGAAGGAGGGGGCGTTTTAATTTAAACGTCATAGCTTTAAAAAATATGCACTTTCGGTTTGAAAAAATTGAGGTAGAAAAAAGGTAATAGTGAATTCGGATTGTCCACATCGAGGAGAGTTCAAATATGCAATTAATTGGCCACTTCCTGTTTCCACCAGAAGTGACCACTTCCGGTTGTCCGATTTCGATGATTTTGGAATCAATGGATTCGTTTCGATCTCAAGAAACCTTTTTTACCCTCTATAGCCAAATTTTTCTAAATGAAACTCAAAACAAAATCACAACTATTTTCATTGATGACATCCTTCAATATATTGTTATTAACAAGCTTGTCTGTTCTCAACAACCCCTAGGAATATTTAGGGTTATGTTACCTGGAAGTCACAATGGACAGTTTTACCGATTGTGAAAGAAATAAAAACAATTGGATGTTGGCGTGAGACAAAGATGAACACCACATTTTGTACACAAAATCTTTGGCACACCAGCATATTCTGGGTATTTACACCTGCCTCGTTTTTCTGTGAATGTAGGCCAGTGTCCTATATTATCTCTTCTCACATCCTGTGTTAGCATAACTGCAACTTTTCCTCTTTGTCGTTTCATCTGAATATCTTGTTCAACTGTGGATGAACTTGGACTTCCTCTCTTCCTGTTGATGTGAAGACCTCTGCTACATAATATATTCGCTAGATCCGTTTTGAATTGCAGCAAAGACATCTGATTTTTTTTTATGATACTCATTCCATCGCAATCACGTCTATAAAGTAGCCAAGAGTTTACCACACAAAGATCCATCAAATGAAAATATATTTTGTGATACCATTTCTTGCTCCTAATGTTAGTTCTTTATAGAGCTATGAGAGAATCAACAATATCAACTCCTCCCATGAATTGATTATAGATGGTGACTGCCTGGGGACAATTCACATCCACCCGCGTTTTTGCTTTGTTATTCCATCTTTTCACTTTGGTCATTGGATGAACACCAGAGAAACTACTGAGTAGGTGAACAGGTTTGTTGTCATACCACTTTATTGCTGTGAGTTCTACACCATCAATGGTAGCTATTTTCTCTTCCACAGTTCCTCTCCCCCATTTCTTCATCTCCTTATCAGAAGAAAATGTGCAACCACCCAGACGGTTACAACGTACTGTACCCATACTCAAAATTCCGTATTTTGAAAGTTCAACTTGAAGTTTGGGGCTGTTGAACCAGTTGTCGTAATATATTTTATAGTAATCATTTCTAGGGATTATTTTAGCCAATTTCACAACTACATTTCCACTAGTACCTACATCTGTGTATGACTGGTCCAGTTTCACAGATCCACAATACAGATCCCAATTATACACAACCCCATCTGAGCCACATAAAACAAACGCTTTATAACCCCAATTTCTTGGTTTATCCTTCATATATTGTTTAAAATGATGACGCCCCTTGAAGGGTATCATTTGCTCATCGACACATAACTTTTCTGTCATTGCAATCTTGTTGAATTGCCCCACTAGCTTTTCTATAAGCGGGTGTATCTTGAAAAGTTTGTCCACACTATTTGGCAATTCATCATTATTACTGAAATGTAAGTGGGTTTTGATCTGCTCCCAGCGGTTTCGTGACATCGTTTCAATTACTCTATCAACTTGCCAAAACATTCTGGTTCTAGGCAAGCCATAAATCGACATGATGAATGTAATTCCTATGAATCTTTCTAGTTCATCAATAGTCAATGAAATAGGTTTGTTTGGATCACGTTGACAAGCAAATAAATTTGTTTGATCAACTATGGAGTCCAATAGTTCTAAATGAATAAATTTCCTGAAGTACTCAAATGGTGTTCCAGGTGTTGTAGGAACACTTGGCGTCGTTCCTTTCAATGGAGGAATCGGCCGGATTGTTTGTGCTCTGCTTAAATTCCACGTTATTTTATTGGACTTCTGATTCAGTCTATTCGATATATCTGCAAGTGGTAATTCATCTTCAGAATCCCAAATATTATCTTCTGGTACGAAGTCTGTTATCTCTGTTTCTGGTATTTCAAATGACTCCTCACCATCACTTTCTTTTAATTGTGAATGTTCGGAATCCTCAGGATTCCTAAGTATTCGTGTCAAAATATTCGGAAATTTAGATTGTGATTTACGACCATAAAAAATAGCTGGATCCATTATATCCACGATATACCTACAAATCCATATTCCTCATGAACAACATTTATGGCCCACTGTGACTTTGAACTTACGTACCTTATTATCGACAAGAATCTACAAACAATTCAACCTGATGCGTTGTTTTTTATCAAACAATGTGCTACTAACATTACTCTAGTGCTGTGATATTTTTATATAATTCAGTTTGACTGAGTTCTATACGTTTCACTAATTCTGCGACAGTAAATAAACAGCAGCCATATTCATGATGATCATGGAGGGGAAATACTATTTTATTTCAATATATTTCACATAGATGTCAATGTAAGTGTTATTTCAGGTTTATTATGGTTACTTTGAAGTCACACTGATCTATAGAAGATTCTCATTCGAAATGGGAGGCTTTGAAAAATATTGAAAAAGTATGTTACTTCGATGTCTCACGAGGCCATAGAGGGTTAACATTTTCATAGACCATCGCTCAAATGTTAGAAGTCGATTCGTTAACATTTGAAATTTTTCGTTTAGAACGTCACCAATATATCAGTAATAGGAGATCGGAGACAGACAGGCAGAGTGACAGATAGTCAGTTTGATCAAAACAGAACAAACAATTGAACTAACCTTATAAAACGTCTATTTAGCTGTTTTTTCGAATGCGAAAAACGTTTATTGTGGTCAAATTTTTTTCGTGTTTTAGCGTTTTCAAATTTCAGATATTTTTTCGAACGCAAAAACGTGTAAATTGCTCAAAATTTTTAAATGTCAAATCTCCATAAGAAATACATGTAAACATACAGTTTTTTTATAACTTATAAAATGATAGTGTATCATCATATGAACATTTCACGTAGTATCCTATGGCAGCTGGGGTTTCTTGTGATCTCCGACTGGTTTCAAGTCTGATTCCAAGTCACCATAAACCATAAAAGGTACCTTCTTGTTTTTGAAATTTTTTAATTTCAAAATATTTTTTTCTGGCTCTGGCATGTTTATAGCAGTTTCATTTAATTTTTGGCAGTCCTCAGTATGTTTATTCAGTTTTCCTTCAGAGCGAAAGTAGTGAAGGTAACGGTCACAGAAGAATTTTTGCCCATGTTCTTTACTTAGCTGTTTGTAAAGAAGCCTCGACATGTTTTTAATCCATACAAAATGGTATTTGGTAGGAGCAATATCCAAATGACCTTCAGAACTAGAGTACTGATCTTGCACCAAGAGAAGATTAACGTGATTATCTCGTTTATTCTTTGTCAGATATGCTGGAAGAGTTTTGAGGATCTTTTTGTTCTTTTCTAACACGTACACGTTTATCGAAATATTATTCTGTTTCTCATATCTCTGAATTTGCTTAGAAACTGAATACCTGCCATTTTCAAGACCTTAGAATAGTGTGGGTATGATGATGTACGACTGGCATTCATACTGGCAGGATGCAAAGCTGAAGTAACCGCCCTCGCAAAACACGCGTCATCATCGTTCTTAATATTGAGGCAAGCTTTTTTTTTTTCTTGATTTGAGGTGGCAACTTGATATACGATGATCCAAGCTGAGGTGTGAATTTATTGATGTTTTCACCTCAGTTGAGTACTCTCTTCAAGCCCCACCCTGAATCTCGTTCCTGGAACTCTTCAAGATCTCTCACAATGGGAGCAATAATCTTCGAGTTGAACCACTCATCCAAGTCGGTTTCACGATATATTGGCTAGTTTGTAGTGGTGAAGTATTTATACTCCTTCAGTACACTAGCTCCCTTCACTATCTCGAATTCTCCACAGAAAACAGAGTTCGCCTTGACTGACATTTTCTTCTTGAGAGCATTTTGAATATGGCGTTTGAATATAGCCAAACAATCAACTAAAAATGCTCCAGGCTCCTTATGTTTGAGGTTGGAAATTACACCGGTACTAATGCTACTACTAAATTCCGAGTCAGACTCATCCCAATGAATACGATACCATGCAGTTTTAGGTCGAGAAGAATGCCCTGCCCCTCTTTTCTGCTCTGCCTTAAACTGATTCCTCTTCGTCTTGTTTCGCAAACACGCTTCCAGATGCTGCTTCTCCCCCACAGAAGCGGCATAACGCATGGCATTTTTAACCCTTTTCACCCCTTTGGCACATTCCCTCAATCCTTCACGTATCTTCGCCTCATCATTCGGGGTAATGAGGCCTAGTAAAGCGGTAATGTACTGAACTAAATCAGCAAACATCGACATCACAAAAAAGTCCCATGTAGAACATTCAATGTTTTAGGGTGGACTAAGGAATTTTGGCAGCGTGAAGCATGATGTAAACTCAAGTCGGACGGGTGACTGAACGCTGAAGAAACGGGTGGGGGGTGTTGGCCTATTCCATAAAAAATCTATTGAGTGAAAAACTGATCAGTTTCAAAAGGCCCCAGTTTTCTAATATTGTGTGTTTCGGTTTCCATAAGAATACATATAAAAGTGATGCATTTAACGTATATTGAGAAATTTGTAACATTTTTATGCTTTGATTTCCATAAAAATGCATGTAAAGTGTTGCATATTATTTGACACATTTATTAAATGAAAAAATCGACTTTCCTAGGAACTATGTTCAATAAAATTTCTAGGAATTCCGTTAGACATTATTTTCAAAGATATTCTGAAATAATAATAAAAAGTTTCATTCATCATTTAACGCACATACTGAGCAGTCGCATTACCCACAAGCATTGATATGACTGATTCTATGTTGCAGTATGACTCCAACTTGATAAATGCGGGTACTCTATGTTCAATCAAATTTCTAGGAATTCCGTTAGACATTATTTTCAAAGATATTCCAAAATAATAATAAAAAGTTTCATTCATCATTTAACGCACATACTGAGCAGTCGCATTACCCACAAGCATTGATATGACTGATTCTATGTTGCAGTATGACTCCAACTTGATAAATGCATGTATTGAACAAACATTCTTCAAAAACAATTATTGTGGAGTGTGCCTCCCAGCAAGTTTTATTTTTTATTAGTTAGCCAAGAAGTATGGAATAACAACAAAGCTATGTGTCGGAACGAAGTTTTTCGCAAACGGGGTAACAATTACACCTCATTTCTGGAATGAACATGATCAAATAGTATATGATCCTACTGATGCAATTACCAAACACTATTTTCCTCATGAATTTGAATTCACACTGAAGAAGGGGATGTTTATGCGGTTTGTTTCAAGAACAAAATCAAGTTCAGCCATAGGAAGATGAAGGGTTATTTCTCGGCGATCAAGCTACTAAGGCAGTTGAATATTGAAAGTAATCTGATTCAGCGTGGTATTATGATAAAAAAATCATATGGTACATTATTTACGTTAACGATAAGTCATCATTGGCGCTGCTCTCAACCATGGACTTTGACCGACTGAGGAAATCCAAAAACCCTCAATTATATTCATATACTGTAGAAGTACCATAGAAAATAAAATGCAGCAAAATTCATTGCACACATTATGAATCACGAAGACTTTACAGCTTTTTGTAGTAATAATAATAATACAGCTAATTGAGAAATGTGGTTGTACTGATTTTGGTAGAATGATAGGTTCAACGTTTAGATATTCATATTGAAAAAGTTAAAAAAAATTCAGACAATTTTTGAATAATGTTAGTCAAATATCATCCCCGTGAATGATGAGAACCGTAAAAATGTTTCTGGGGAAAATGAGATACTTCTAAATTGATGTCATCATCATTTTACGGATATGAACTAAGTAGATTCTTATATAATTTTCACCCTACACGAATACGATAATTACATTTCGAAGCATTAAGGAGAAAAACATTAATGTGATAGCGTGAGTTGGGGGTATTTAAGCTATTAAATATCCAGCGACATTAATCAGCCCCGAATATTTCGAGAATTGATAACCACCCCATACTTTGCAGAATAATCAGAAAAAGTAATATAAATTTATACATGACCAATGTTCAAATTCCATGAAGGCACCAGCAATAAAAAACATGGCATTCGCATAATTTTCAACATTTCATTATCGGAAAATATACCTCATATAAAAGTAGGAATGGAGGTTGAAATCTTGGATCGAATTCCTCAACATTATATATCCAAACAAATGAATCAGATGAGCCTGTGAATGCCAACATTTACCGAGATTCGCCTTGATTATAAAATTTGAAGTGTCTTTTTAAACTATAATTGTGTAACAATAATCAGATAACATGACCAATGTAGATCCATGTTTACAGGAGATGAAATTTTCTAGTTTTTGTTATTTTATTGAGTAACATTTCACAATTTTACGTATTTATGACATAATTCCTGAACTATTGATATTATGGAAAAATTAATCTTCACTTTGTGTATATCAATTTGAATACTATAAAAGTGTTTTTATGGGGTTTTCAATATTTGCTTGGTTATGTTTATGTATTGTAGATAACACAATAACGGTTACTGGGCGGTTTGCATATTTACTGTCTGGCTTAACTTTAATGCTGAAGTGCTTATTACATATTGAATTTCTTGTAGGCGGTTTTCCATAATTGATAATGAGGTTTCCAATAGCGTGTTTCACAACCAACTGATAACGAAGTATGATAATTTCAGAAATGAAATTCTATTCACAGAGATTTTTATTTGAGCCAAATTGTCAATTTTTTATTAAATTCCATAATTATTTCATGTACATATAGCTCTAATAAAAAAAAAATGTTAATATCGTAGATACTATGATAGGGATTCTGTAAATTTGAAGTTCCATTTTTGAAATGATTTCTCCCGCCTTGCTGGAATGAAATATTCAGTTTTTGTGTTTATTTCTCGAAGATCTTGAAATATCAGCTTCGGCTTATACTTGAATGCTGTATTCTTTGGAACATCACTAACAAATACTGCTAAGTGCTCCTCATTGACCCGAGTTAAACGCATTGTTTTCCATTGTGTTCTATTACAACCATAATTGAAATAATTTGCCTTCACGCATATTGCCATGAATTTCACTCTTTTGGATTCTTCTTAACGGATATCTCGTTTGATGCAAATTCCGATTGAACAGTTTGTTTTGAAAACTTAAATTATTCAACTGCTTCACAACATTCTCCTTTTATTCATAAAATTGAATATCTGACTTCAATTCTTGGACAAGTCTACAAAACTGCTCCACCTTCTGTCTGAATTCTTCAGATGCCATTTTATTACTGATTATTTCAACTGTTCAATGGCAATAACATACTTTCCAAAAATAAAGTTACCTAACCTTCTCCCCACCCACCTGATGATGAATACCAAAAAAGGAAAAAGAGTCAAACTGACACAAAACGTACTGTGGCGGCGATTCTCTGCAAAAATGTGATCAATATAGACGTTTTTCGCGTTCCAAAAACAACTAAAATTTTAAACGCTTAAACACGCAAAAATCCAACCACAATAAACTGTATGTTTACATGTATTTCTTATGGAGATTTGACATTTCAAAATTGCTCAAAATACACGTTTTCGCGTTCGAAAAAACAACTAAAATCTGAAACATGAAAAAATGTGACCACAATAGCCGTTTTTCGCGTTCGAATAAACAGCTAAAATTTGAAATGCTAAAACATGCAAAACTGCGACTGAAATAGACGTTTTAATAAGGTAAGTTCAGTAGTTCGTTCTGCTTTGATCAAACTGACTATCTGCCACTCTACCTGTCTGTCAATCTGTCTGTCTCCGATCTCCTATCTCCTATCACCGATATATTGAGCGACGTTCTAAACGAAAAATGTCAAACGTTAACGAATCGACTTCTAACATTTGAGCGATGAGTACATAACGCATTAAAATGTGAGGTTTATGGCACTTATGGCAGTTGACGGAAGGAAATTCTATTATTTTCATGATCCTCCATGAAAGTTGTCTCATTAGAGTACCCGCACGTTTCTGTATCTTTACTAATGACGAAGATAGCCTCCTATGCCTTTTTGGTCTCAGAAAATGTTTAAAAAGGTTTCTTGAGATCGAAACGAATCCATTGATGCCAAAATCATCGAAATCGGACAACCGGAAGTGACCACTTCTGGTGGAAACCGGCCATTTTATTGCATATTTGAACTCTCCTCGATGTGGACAACCCGAATTTACTATTACTTTTCTTCTACCTTAATTTTTTCAAACCGATTGTGCTTATTTTTTTATGATTCGTACAGATTCGAAATATCGTTAAAGCGTTTATTGGACACAAATGGATCTGATGTATTCCTTCATTATGTCAAATGGCGGCCATGTCTTTTTTTTTCTCTAAATGACTTACCATCTTTTTCTATTTCTGGTAGATGTTTTCTATTTATGATGAGACGTATGACAAGTGACAGAAGCTGCCATCTTTTTTCCAGAAGCTATGATGTCTAAATTAAACGCACACCCTGTATATATTTCCCTCTATAAGTTTGTGAGACATTCCTGTACAACTATAATGAGCGCTGACCAATCAGAAGCAGCCATTGTTATTTTAAACTTGAATTCCCATACCCTCAATGATGTGTTTTTTCATTGACTTCCTTGTTTTTTCTCTTAACTACACCAGGTATACTAATTTTGACAAGCAGTCGCCATGTTTTTTCTTTTAAATAATATGTAAGACGTCCTGTATATACTATTGCTGAATACTTCGCTACCCGCATTGCCCCAATGACCCATTTTTCACATGAAATTTGACACACACAGCAGTTACGTTTTTCTCTTAAATTATGCATTTTGAAACACCGTGTATACTTTCCTGATTGGAATCGCACCTTCAAACGATACACCCTCATTACCTCGCAATTTTTCACATTTTTTCACATTATTATCACACTTTTATTTCATCCACCATCATTCTTTTTAATATTCAAATAGCGTGCTCTGGTGGCTGGAGAAATATATATCCCACATTTGTACATCAACTTGTATGAAGTCTCCGTGGAGGCAAGGCTAGCGTCACTCGCTACCAAACATAAACCGCTGGTTCAAACCTCGTTCTCGGAAATCTCTTTTCTTTTCAGATACCCATCACACAACCAATTCAAATCTCCCGCTGACCGGACCACACCCGAGTTACGCCATCTGGTGGGAAGAAGAACTTGATGTTCCGCGACGACGACGAGCTCCATGATGATGACGTAACCACGTGACCACGCCAAATTCAAATTTCAAACTCCCGCCTAGGACGGCCGCCATCTTGGAGTCGCTCACAACACTGGTTAGGTGTACAACTGACAGATAACGAGGAAGAGGAAGACGATATGACGTTTGACAGTTGACAACGTGGTGACACATGACAAATGTAGGTTTCGTGGGTTAGGTGACAGATGACAGATTAGGTTAGGTTACTGATGTTCCGTGACGAAGAAGAAGAAGAGACAAATGACAGGTTAGGTGACAGATGAGAGGTTATGTTAGGTTACTGATGTTCCGTGACAAAGAAGAAGAAGAGACAAATGACAGGTGACACGATGAACTCAGCTAGGCTCTGATCGTCCCCCCACTCCAAAAAGAGCTAAAAATTGCAGAATGGACCATCATAAGAAAATACATGGGTTTTTGATCTAGAACTCTCGCAGCATACTACGGGGTCCTTTGAATTTTTCTAGAGCAATATTTGAAAATTCTAATTTGTACAAATTTTACTCAAACGTATTCTGTCCATGATCCGGTAACATCCTCACGAGTAATCATCAGAAGTCCTCAGAATTTTCGGATGAATTTTTTTTTGTGAAATGTCAATTCATAAGCTACCTTTGGATAACCAAAAAAATGTATATCTTCCAAAATGGCGGCCCGACGCCATAATGAAAGAATTTTTCAAAAGGCATGGGGGTCAAGTGATAACTCTGTATACAACAGCATAATTTCTAACAGTAATATTGATTCAAAACAAACTGGCGGTACATAATGTTAGAACTATCATGAAGTAATCCCACCCCAGCTAACTTCTGAACTGATTGGTTTTTTCAATATTTTTCTGGTTTAATAAAATAATAATAATATCATGCCTTTATTCATCATTAGAAATGTTAAACAAATAAAAGATCAACATGAATGATGAATGGGCGGAGTTCAGCTATAGAAGCTGCTTTTAAATCCAACCTTGGTTTCATGGGATTTCATAAGCGTTTTTTTGACAATAAAAGTGAGTTTTTTCGTAATGACGTCAGTCTGCTACTATATTTTTTTTTAATGTCTATGGTGTTCGAGTGTAATATGTTAATTGTATTTCAATTCTTCACACGACAACAAAAAATGTCGGTACAAAATGTAAGAGCTTTGCTATGAGGATCTTTTAAATACTTCAATTCTAGAAAAATCATCAAATTTTCGAAGGCACCCTTTCACAAAAGTTTTCTGTACCTTAAATTGGTTTATTATCAACAAATAGATGATACATCAAAATGAATAATAATAATAATATCGACCCAGGTAATCGGGGCAATAAGTTATAATAATATCATTTAATTATAAGGAATCCCTCAAATTAAAACAATGAATAATCCATTAGTCATTACGATATGGTCCCTTTGTAAATGTAGAATAAGAAATTTCCCTTTCACATCTCATAGTTGTAAATCTTGCGCTTTACCAGTTTTCAATATTGAGGAGAGCGATACGTACCGTGTTGGAAAAACTTGTTTCTGTTAAAGTTTACTACCATTCTCAGGCGAATGCTCTTGCAGCTGTGCGATTATTGTAGGGCATGTATTCAGATGATTCCGTTGACAAAAATATTTGAGAGATATCATTGAGAAACTCGAGCAAACTGGGAATCTGAAAAATATGAAGAAAAGTGGTCAACCATATGTTTCTCCAAACAAGCAGAATTATCACGTTCAACAGTACATAAAATACTGAAAAAAAAATTACATCTCTATAAAATAAAAATGGTTCACGAACTTTCTGAAGACATATCCTTATCGATCTGTGACCTGATGAGTGAGAAACTTCGTCAAAATAGGATTCATGTGAGCAATATTTGTTTCAGTGATATTTTCATTGAATGGACGTGTGAATAGGCATAATCTCTGCTATTGGAGCACTGAAAATCCTTATTAGTTCAGAGAAATGAAAATAGGAAATATTCATTTGCAATAAGACCTCTTTGATGAAACATCCATTTCATCCCCGATTATTATAATTTGAAGTTTAACCTGTACCTATTACCTATGCAACATACAACCAACAATTTTAAAAGGTGTATTGGTAGTTGCCTACCTGTAGAATATGAATTTACCGCTTTATTTCAAATATTGGAATGGAAATATCAAATAAAAAATATTTTTATAGAAAACAATTCTTTGGAAGATCTTCTACAGGAAATATGCGATTTTAATCATTCTCCTGTTGAAAATCGTTGTCCTGTAATAGAAATAAAAATTAAGAATTTTCGATTTCCAGCATTAATTGATACATGTGCAATCTCAATGGATGTTTGGTTGCAATTAAATAATTTTCATAATGTTATACCACATTTTACTGTGACAGGAATTCGTGTTGTAGGTGCTGTAAAAACAAAACCACAGAAAGTGTTTTTACAAGCACACATTTCTTTCAAGTATGGAAGATGAAGAATTTAACTCTGGATTCCTTGTAGTAAATAATTTATCATATCCTGTCATAATTGGTTGTGATTTCCTAAGGTTTCATAAATGTACAGTGCTACTAGCTGAAAATCGAGTGATATTTAGAAAAGGTGTCGACTGTTGTCACCTAGAATAACCAGATGGGCTTTGGCATTACGGGAATTTTCTTTTGATGTGAAATATCGGCCTGGAAATAAAAATTTTGCAGCTGATGCCTTGTCCCGACATGTATGCATTAGATTACCAGTTCCAAGCGATCGATGTTTTCAGATTCACAAACTGCAGCTTTCCAAAAATTTTCTTCCCACTCTGAATAATATTAGTCAGCATCAGAAAGAAGATGCTAAGTTGAATCAGATTCGAAGTCAACTAAATACTGACCAAAAAATTTAAAGACAATTTATATTGTATGAAGATATTCTCTACAAAAGAAGCTATGATGAACACAGATACCAACTCTGTATTCCAAATCAACTTGTAGTACAGTTCATTGAAGAGTTTCATTCTGCTCTTGGACATCCTGGTGTGCACAAGACTTATTATAATTTAAAATTTAACCTGTACCTATTACCTATGCAACATACAACCAACAATTTTAAAAGTTGTATTGGTAGTTGCCTACCTGTAGAATATGAAGTCACTGCTTTATTTCAAATATTTCCAAGTGGTTGCGTACATTTTTTGCGCCCTTAGTTTTTGTCGGTGTTACCATTTTTTTGGATGAACTTATCAGTGACTTGCGGCATTTCGATTTGTAAAACTTTCATAGATATATCATTTCTGAAAGGTGAACTCTGAACAAATTGCCAGTCAAATATTTGTCACTGATAATTTATGTACTTGCGTTCGGTCATCTTTTTAGGTAAGCGATTGGTTAATAATGTACATGTTAGATATATATATATATATATTCAACTTTGTCAATCTTTTTAGAAATGATTTCCAACATTCGAAGTGCCACAAATATATATATTCATCTTCTAGACAAATTGTCTATTTTTCTACGACTTAAAACAGCCAAACCCCCGTCCCAGCACACCTCCTCATCATTTCAGGCCAGTAACCAACTTTTTAAATTAATATTTCCTGAAAAGATCGATCGGTATTGAATAGCCAGCTCGCTCGCCTGATTTGGCCTCTTTGGATTTCTTCTTGTGAGTATATCTCAAATCTCAAGTTTACAGAACCGCCTCAGGAACGATAAATGAATTGGAACGTATAAGAGACGTATGCAGGAATCTTACACCACGAATGTTTGGAAATGTCGAAGCAAATTTCAGAATCGTCTGTCCATATGCCAGGAAGTCAATGACAAACATTTCGAATATTTGATTTGTTTTTATTTCTCAATTTCTCAGATATTTATGTGAATTAAACATTGTTCTTTATTCTGGATGATTTTCCTAATTTTGCTGGAGTAATAAAACAATCACGTACCTCGTCACTTAAACTGTATTCGAAGATGGCACTTTTACAATTTTAAGGTGAAAACTTCCATTTAATAATAATAATATTTATTTCCAGAAGCAAATATGTAAATTTCAATAAATAATTTTGAATTTAGTGAAATAAATACTGAAGAGCCCCAAAAAGTGTACACTTGAGCGGGGATGATAATAATATTTGATGATTTTACTAGTGCTCATTTATAGCCATCGAAAAGATCCTGATATGGCAGAACTCTAATATTATGTACCGCCATTTTATTTTGGATGAATATTTTTCTTTGAAATATTTTGTGGACTTAAAGAGAATTGTAAGACGTTTCGAATGAGGTGTCCCTCGACCCCAATGAAAAAAGTTTTTTAAAATGGCGTTGGGCCACCATTTTTAATGATAATCTTATTTTGAAAAAATCCAACTTATTCAAAAGTTATTCAGGGACTTCTGGGTTCCATTCAAGGGTTGTCGAGACAACCGTCCTGAGTGCGCCAACCCGAGGAACCCAACGGTGCAACACTCGATGCGAAGGCAGGCATCTGAGAAGAGGGAACCAGAGGAGCCAAAGGTACGCATGAAACAAAGTTAGTAGGAAAACCTCCCTTGGGACGCCTGAAACAACCTTTGAAGGAAACTGAAGCAGGGACTTCTGGACCCTTTCGAGGGTTGTTAAGCCAACCGTTCCGAGGGCGCCGACGCGAGGAAGCCAAAGGTTGCCTCATCACTGTGCAACCCTCGATGCGGGGGCGGGTACCCAAGAAAAGGGGACCAGAGAAAGCGAAGGTACGCCCAAAGCACAAGTTAGCAGGGGAACCACTTAAGAGACCCCCGAAAGTATAGCTGGAGGAACCTCCACAGATGCCTTCAACTAAGGCCAAATATGTGGGTGCACAAAGGGTCCAGACTAAGAGGCTTAGGTGCAGTGGCTCCAAAACCCGCCCATCCATGCCATACGGAGAAGGAATGAAGAAGAAGAAATTAGAGATATTTTCCACTATCCTGTTATGGAAGGTTGAATTGAGTCCTCGATTACTGTTTTCTTTTTATATCTGGAACTAGTTTCACTTCTAGATGCTGTGTTATCTTTTATGAATGCTTTGGCACTGGCTCGAAATTCGGCTGATTTTTCGCGTTCTTGATTTTTTTCTCAGTAAGGCTTGATTTGTGTTTGAACAAAGTATCGTGTGATTTTTCGAAACGAATTTTCAATCTATTACGACGATCGATTACGTATTGATTCATCATGATGTCATCTGACATATCGAATGGGTTTAGAGCATCAAGTCCTCTGTTTATGATATCATGTGACTTTTGTTTAGTGACGCTATGAACTGTATAGTTGTAACCTATAATAGACATGTTATATCAGAATCCTGAATGAGCCGTTTGTGCCAGAATTGCGACACACTTAGTAAACATTGCATCAGCTTCTACGCAGTAGACGGAGGATATTCTTCAGCATGTTTGAAGGTTTTCGTGGAATAACAGGAACTACGCAGTATCCATTCAGCATTCCCGAGCCTATAAATTCAAGAACCGAAGAGGATACGCCATTCGAGCCGTCCACGTCTTCGAATCATTAGTATAGTTAAATTTGTATAATAATTGTATTTCACCTAAATAGTTCAGTATTCCAGTATTGTAACTTCATGAATAAAGTCCTTTTTTAAAAACAAAAACCAGTGAACACTGATTTAACAAATTGGCGCAGTCGTACGAATTCTCGAAACGCTGTGATCAATAGAAGAAACAGCGGTAGTCTCCAGACTTCCAACGAGTCCAAGAACCGCAAGCAGAACCCAGTGGACAAGACGGTCTCTTTGACAACAAGAAACCCGCGTAAGTCGTCAATGTTGCTCACCAGTCGTGAAGAAATCACCTCTTGGAACCTGCATAAGTCCTTGAACGTTGCTCATCCTGTTGGATCTTGCCACAATCCCCGGAGACAAACAAGAAACGCAACCAAGAAGCAAACGAAGAAGAAACAAGCACAAAGAAGACAGAAGAAAGAAGCAAGAAGAAAGAAACAAGAAGAAAGAAGACAACATCCAGAGCCCAAGAAGCTCAACCCACACAGCATAGAAGTAGGAAACATATTGTAAGTACCACATTGAATCATTTATCTGCATTATTTTATCGTACTGTTTTTGAAATTTCCAAAATTTGATATGACCCTGTTATCCCAAAATTATCCAAAATGTCACACCACAGTTCAAACGAAAATTTAAATAACGAACCAGACGTACCGATAGAACCATACAAACTTTCAGAATTTTTTTCGATTATTCCAGAATACGATGGTGATTCAATTTCGCTAGGAAATTTTCTAAACGCTTGCGACCATGCACAAGCTATGGCCGTAGACCAGCAGAAAATTTTATTAACTATTTACATTAGAAATAAATGAAGAGGAAAAGCTGCTCAATTGATAAATTCCAGAAACCCAGGAAATTATCAAGAGATCAGAATTTTATTAAATTCTCACTTTGGTGATTTCCGTGATTTAACATCTTTGATCCAGGACTAACAAAGAATTAGACAAGCATATGGAGAAAATGCAATGACGTTTTTCTCACGATTACAGAGTCATGGCGCAAAAATGCATTCATGTGTTCAAAGATCAATCTTAACAAATGCACAGAAACAAGCACAATCACAATTAATCGAAAATATGGTTTCGAATACTTTATTAACAGGCCTCGAACCCAAAGTCGGTCAAATTATTCGTGCTAGTAACCCAAATAGTATGCTCGAAGGATCAGTTAGAATAAAGCGTGAGATACAGCTCTCATACTTTGAAAATCAAAAATCGATTAATCGTCCATCACAATTACAAAGTGCAAGAACAAATCAGAATGCAAGACAACCTCAAAAGCGACCAAATAATTTCCAAAGAAATTATTTTCAACCTCAAACGAGTCAACCACAAATAGGTTAACCTCAAATGAGACCAACTATGAATGGAACTCAAAATTTTCAAAGACAAAATTTAAATCGAAATTTCCAAAGACAATATCCAAATCCAAATTTTCAAAGATAAACAAATCCTCAAATGCAACAACATGGTCAACCTTTCCACTCGAATACGAATTTAATTCGCCCACTAAACCAAACGAATAGACCTAGTGTTATTCAGAGAAACCCACAAAGAAATTTCAATGTTAATAAGACACATCTTTTAGATCATGAGGATTGGTATCCAAACACAGATTTATATTATTCAATCAGTCCAGCTAATTTTAGAATATTAATTGACACAGGCGCAGGTATTTCAATTTTCAAAAGGAAAACAGCAGAAAATTATACTCAAAGATTTGTAGAAAATATACCAGCTACAGGAGTTACAGATGGAAAAGTAATAGTAAAAGAATCAGTTCTAATACCGTTTGGAACTAAAGAAAAACCAGTTTGGCATAAAGTTTATGTACACGACTTAGATATTGAATTCGATGGAATTTTAGGTACAGACTTTTTGAAAATTTTTTATGGAGTAGTAGATATTGGTAACAAAGTTCTAATATTAAATTATCAAACCTTCCCTTTACATTCAGCAAGAAAATCAGTTACTGGAACCCCAATGGAATTAACTAACGAACAATATTCTGAACAAAACGCTCAAGAAAATGTTCAGGAAAACTTTCAAGATAATTTTGATTAACAAAATTTCGAAAATAAAATGATTATCGAACTCAGAGTCGAAAAAGTTTTTGAATTAAAATCATAATTAAGAAACACAGAAGCTATACTGTTAGATACTGAGAAGGAAAAAGTTGGACTTCCAAATGCCCTAGTCAAAATTAATGAAAAAGGAGAATTTTTAGTAACCATTGCAAATATAAATGCTATTGAAAAATGTATTGATTTTTCTGATTTACAATTTGAAGAATTCAACAAAATCTTATAGATATCCACACGTACATAAGGAAGAAGTGAAGTCACAAATTTCAAAGTTATTGAAACAGAATATAATCAGACCATCAATCTCACCATTCAAATATCTGACTGTTTGGGTAGTTCCGAAAAAACTTGATGCATCCGGAAAACAAAAATGGCGCATAGTAATTGACTATAGGAAATTGAATGAATTAACTGTTGATGACAAATATTCTTGCCAAATATATCCGATTTATTAGACCAACTCGGAAAATGTCAATATTTTACTACCCTTGACCTAGCCTCAGGTTTTCATCAAATCTAAATGCACCCCAATGATATTGAAAAGACAGTATTTTCAGTTGAAAATGGTTTGTACGAATTTCTCAGAATGCCTTTTGGTACGAAAAATTCCCCTAGTACCCTTCAAAGAATTTTAGACCATATTCTAACCGGACTTAGGAACGAAAGATGTTTGGTATACATGGATGATATAATCATTTATTCCCTGACTATAGACGAACACATATCTGACTTAAAACTAGTTTTCAAACGTTTAAGAAATGCAAATTTGAAAATACAACCGGACAAATGTGAATTTTTAAGACAAGAAGTCGCCTATTTAGGACACGTTATTACTAAAGATGGAGTAAAACCAAACCCCGCGAAGGTCGATGGTATAATTAATTTTCCAGAACCAGTTAACCCGAAAGAAATTAAACAATTTCTAGGACTAGCAGGTTATTATAGAAAATTCGTTCAAAATTTTTCAAAAATTTCTCAACCTATGACGAGGTTATTACAGAAAGGTGTACCTTTCTATTTTGACGAGGAATGTGAAAAATCATTCAAAGAATTGAAAAAAGCCTCAACCCCTATTATTTATCCAAATTTCGATGAACCCTTCATTTTGACTACAGATGCAAGCTCTTTTGCAATTGGATCCGTGTTATCTCAAGGACCAATAGGAAGAGATCTACCTATTGCTTATGCATCCCGAACGTTATGTCCCGCAGAAACGAAATATTCCACTATAGAAAGAGAATTACTTGCTATGGTATGGTCAGTAAAACATTTTAGACCCTAACTTTATGGGAGAAATTTCCAATTTATTGTAGACCACAGGCCCCTTACTTGGTTATTTTCAATTAAAGACCCTGGCAGTAGATCAGCCAGATGGCATTTAAGATTAGAAGAATATCAGTTTGAAGTAATTTATCGACCCGGAAAAATTCATAAAAACGCAGATGATTTGTCGAGAATTAGAATAAATCATTTTGATGATTGTAGTAAAGTCTTATCAAAAATTCCAATGGCGAATGATAACCCTGAAGAACCTGAAATTTCAGATACAGAACCTGAAGTAGCCCAGGAAACAGTTTTGGAAGAATTGAAAAATTTTTCGAGCCTTTTCAAAACCAAATCACTAATTGATTACTCGAAGTTCACATTCACAAATGACCAATTACTAGATAAAAGTCATAAAGATATTGATGCTTTCCTGCAAAACAGAAAATTAACACCACTACACGACAAAATATTTGATGACATATTTGAAGAAGACATAGACTTTTACGGAAACAAAATCAACATAGTGTCTAGTAGAACCGTTAAAAATCGGAAATATTATTTGATACCATTACCCTTCGACCCCGAAGACGCAATCGAGTATATGTTCAGCTCTTTATATCGAGGTCAAGATAAACTTGAACCCTCAAAAACATAATATGTTGAAAATAATGTCGATCAAAGAAGCTATTGACCATAATGCGAGAATATTGAATGACTTAATTTATCTCGTGGAAACTGATAACCCGAGAATGAAATATTTTAACGGAGAAGTTAGTACGCATATCAGCTTACTGAACAAAATCGCTTCTAAAGTAAATGAAAAATATTATGAGTCGCAAATTGATTCGAATGATTATAATAAAAGAATCAAAAGAGGTTTAATTAATGGCGTAGGTTCAATTTGGAAAGCGCTTACCGGCAATTTAGATGCCAGTGACGGCGAATACTTTAATGATTGTATTAATAAAATATATAGGGACGAACACCAAATTGAAAATGTATTAAAAAACCAAATTTTAGTCACAACCTCTGTAATAAACGAATTTAATACTACTATTCAACAACTGCAAGTAGATGAAAAAACATTTAATGAGGATATAAAACAAATTGAAACTTCAATTTATGATCTTTCATACCATTTAGCAATGGTTGATGCGAAGTTGAAAACTATTGAAATCTGTGAAAAACTATTAGAAAGTTATACATTTTTGGAAAATTATTTGAATGACATTCTCAATGCAATTACGTTTGTTAGACTTCATATTATCCACATTTCAATTATCAAACCCAATGACTTAGTATTATCTCTTCAAGAAATATCGCAAACAATTGAAAAGAATTATTTACCTTTGCCCGCGAAACTTTTATCCGTTTCCAAATACTTAGATATCACTGAATTACAAGCTTTTCAAGGTGATTCAAGAATTATTTTCGTTTTGAAAATTCCTTTAGTTGAACCCGAAACCTATACTGTTTACCGATTGTACCCCATTCCTATCCTAGATAACAGAACAGGGTTACATTACATTTTACCAACGAACAAAAATTATATTGCTAAAGATGATGATTCTATGTTGTACGCCGCATTCCAAAACTTAGATAATTGCAAACCACTGTTTTATAATTTCCAAATATGTGAAAATGTTATTTCATATCCAATTGATAGCAATGCAATCTGTGAAGCTCAAATTTTAAGACCATTACTAGAACTTCCTAGAATGTGTTCAATTTCTTTACTATTTGCAAAAGATTATAATGTTTTTGAAATTGAAACGAATACTTGTTTAATATCTGATCATTTACCTGTTACGATAAATTGTCAAAAACAAGATATTGTCACAAAAATAATTAAAACAAATTCAACTTTGAAACTTCAACCAAATTGTAATTCATTTATTGGAAATACGAGGGTATATGCAAAATACTTTGTAACTCAAGAACATAATAAAAGTTATCTAATTTTGATTCCTTATCAATGTTTAAAGATTTACCTAACAAAGAAAAACTTCCAGAATTGAAACCTTTGAAATTGAGCAAATTAAATGTTGATAATTTCGACACTCCCAACGAACAAAGACGTAACTCATTTTTCATCATATTTCAGGAGAGCCGAAATACTGGATTTTTTTTTCAATATTTAAGTAGAAATACAACTTTTTTAAAGTGGATTTCTTCGTAACTACTTGGTCTAGAGATACGGTTTTTTTATCGTCAGCATCAGTTTTTCAAGCTGGATACGCCTACACCTATAACTGAAAATAGCTGTAACTTTAGTTACGGCTTTGTTCGTTGGGGGTATCGATTTGAACATCGCTCAACATAAATTAAATCAATATTCAGATCAACTTGATCAAATTATTAATGAACCTTTTGTTAGAAAACATGTTTCATGGTTTACGATTTTTACAATTGTAATTATTGTTTTTGTAATTTTACTTTACATATTTTGTAAATGCAAAAATAGACGTTCAGTGAAAATTGGAATTGTGTTATAAAGCGGCGTATCGACCTTAGTCTCTACACCGTTTAGAATATCCTAGAGTTTCTAACGCAAGGTCTCATTCGCCATCAGCGCTTCGTCTGTTGATGGACGAGGCGTATCGAAACGTCGGGATACCCAACAACAATAAGGAATATATCGTGAGCGGCTACGTTATACCCCTGATGGTCCTAGAAAGTACGTGACGTCCTGTTATAAATGTAATTCGAGTATGGAAAGAAAACAAGTCAGATTAATTTGATGAGTATATTAAATAAACATGGATTAGTTCCGAATTGAATACAAGTATTTCCATTTCAGATCTACTTGCTATCCCGCAAGTCAGACCTCTTTAACATACCGGGTGGCTACGGAAGTATTGCCTACGGAATATCTCAGTTATTGTATGAAGTAGGTTTGTGAAATTTGGAGCGTCGATATAATGACATAAGAGCTAGAATTTGAGCATATTGACATGTCGAAGTTAACTTCCGGTCTGACCGGAAGTAACATCAACTTTCTTATTTTAAATGGAAACCCTTTTTTTTTTCTTTTCGCTTTATTCAGCATTCAATTCCCTTTCTAATGACATATCACAAGTTGGTATCTAACCAGAAACTAGATCAGAAAAAAATTATTATTGAAATTCACCGAGTAGGCCGTGGAAGCAAAATGAAAGCAAAAAATTGAAAAGTTGGCTATGGAAACCATACGTCACTTGATAACAGTTGCTACTACTGTGATATTTTATTTTCATTCGTCGGCGTTATAAAAAGCCACCAAAAGAAATATTGGAACAATTGGGAAAAAAACAATACTCTGTAGGTCCATAACTTAAATAGGAACATACAACTTTTTCTTGTCTGTACTATTCAGCATAACCATTCCTTTCTAATGATATAATAGAAAGTAATTTTTTGAAATGAAATACCAAAAAATCCAATTATTATTCTTCAAATAACAAAACAGATTATCGCCATACGCAAAAATAACAATAAAAATAATGTGGAATGATAAATTATATCCTGTAGGTTCTACGTTAAATAGGAACATAAACGTACTTGGTCTGTGCCATCGTCCATAGATATTCTAATATCTACCTATGGACGATGTTTGTGCTATTCAGAATAATCATTCCATTGCAATAATCATTCGAACCAAAATATTAACAAGTAGGCTGATTAAGATGTATTTTGGAATGAAACAAAAAAGAAACGAGAGCTCTCACGAACGCTGCTATCCATATTATTTTGACGTTCGAAGTAGTGTTTTTGATTCTGCCATTTTAAAAGGGTTTGGAAATCGAAATCAGTTGGTGGAATATTCAAAAAATGCCGCGTTATTCACGAACCGAACAAATTGACATGCTTCTCATTTATGGTGAATGTTTAAAAAATTCTTATGCCGCTGAACGATTGTATTTAGAGCGATATCCAGGGAGGCAGCAACCGTCAAGAAGGTATTTCCAGTGGCTTGAAGAAAAATTAAGAACTGAGCCTGATGTTCACGAAGACCAAGAAGCATTTGTTATTAATGAGGAAACTGAAATTAATGTATTAGCTTTAGTACAATATGATAGCACAATTTCCTCAAGGCAGATTGGCGCCGAATTAGCTATAAGTAAGGACTCTGCTAGGAAAATTTTGAAAAAACATCGATTTAAATCCTTCAAGTATCAGTTACATCAACATTTGTATGAAAATGACGGTGAAAGGCGCCTGGAATATTGTAATTGGTTTCTTCGACAAAATGCTGAGAATCACCTATTTAACTATTATATCTTGTTTACGGACGAGTCAAGATTTACCAACAATGGATTATTTAACAGGAATAATACAAGGTAGGTACTGTACTTTATTTGGATTATTGTCGATAGTCGAAGTGTAAAGTGCTAAAAGTGTGAACGGTCTTTTGTTTCAGGTAGTGGGCGATAGAAAACGAGCACCGGTTTCGACAAGGTGGCTTCCAGGAGAGATTTGGTGTGAATGTTTGGGCAGGAATAGTTGGAACTCATATTGTTGGCCCCATTCATTTTCAAGGCCAACTAACCGGAGAGAGATACTTTAATTTTTTAACGAATGAAATTTCGGAATTCATTACCAACCTACCAGCGGAAATAACTGAGAGAATGTACTTCCAGCAAGATGGCGCCCCTCCGCATAATTCAAGAATAGCGAGAAATTATCTTCAAAATCGCTTTCAAGAGAGACTTATAACAACCCATGGTCCAGTCAGGTGGCCACCAAGGTCACCTGATCTTACTCCGTGTGACTTTTTTCTATGGGGGCATCTTAAAAATAGGGTGTATTTTACACAGCCTACAACTCTACATGAGCTAGAAGTAAAAATTCGTAGAGCTTTCCAAGATATCACGCCCCAAATGTTGAGAAACGTTTTACATGAATATATCACCAGAATCAATAAATGTATTGACGCTGAGGGAATGCATTTCGAACATTTGTTTTGAATTTATTTTATCTTTAATCCTATCAATTTGAATTTTTATTTTTCGATAAATCTGTTTTTTTGTTATTTGAATAATAATAATTGGATTTTTTGGTATTTCATTTCAAAAAATTACTTTCTATTATATCATTAGAAAGGAATGGTTATGCTGAATAGTACAGGCAAGAAAAAGTTGTATGTTCCTATTTAAGTTATGGACCTACAGAGTATTGTTTTTTTCCCAATTTTTCCAATATTTTTTTTGGCGGCTTTTTATAACGCCGAAGAATGAAAATAAAATATCACAGTAGTAGCAACTGTTATCAAGTGACGTATGGTTTTCATAGCCAACTTTTCAATTTTTGGCTTTCAATTTGCTTCCACGGCCTACTCGGTGAATTTCAATAATAATTTTTTTCTGATCTAGTTTCTGGTTAGATACCAACTTGTGATATGTCATTAGAAAGGGAATTGAATGCTGAATAAAGCGAAAAGAAAAAAAAATAGGGTTTCCATTTAAAATAAGAAAGTTGATGTTACTTCCGGTCAGACCGGAAGTTAACTTCGACATGTCAATATGCTCAAATTCTAGCTCTTATGTCATTATATCGACGCTCCAAATTTCACAAACTTACTTCATACAATACCTGAGATATTCCGTAGGCAATACTTCCGTAGCCACCCGGTATATCAAAAACACAATATATTCATATAATGCGTAGCAACCAACATCTAAACAGCTTAAAGTACACTTGAAAACAGGCAAGTTCAAGAAACGCATATTCAACGAGACATTTCATACATTATTAACCGTTATTGCAACTGACGGAGGTATATTAAAAACAGTTAAATAAACAATGGTAGCAAGCACATAAATGTTTCTGGATAACAGTTTACATATATAAAAACATACTTTCAAAGATAGCAACCACATAGTCATTACTAAATACCTTTGCGCAATGAATCAATATATACCAATAACACTCCTAGTAATCAAATATCAGAATATACAAAATATATCAAGCAAAACGTATACAAACAGTACATATTGAACTACATTATACAGATACCATACGATAAAATCATGCAAATAAATCAATATAACATTAATCAGACATGTAAGACATAATCAAAATGGGTAATCAGTTCAAACAGTAATAAACACAAATCAAGCAAATACGCAAAACACTATTACATAACACCTATGATAATACACCAAAATCCCAAGTAACAGTAATTACTTTCACTGCACTAGACATAAACCTTTAATACAATATAAATGATAGCTGTACCCATTCATGGTTCCTAAATAAAGGACAGCTCTTAAAATAACCAAACATATCAAGTGGTCGGAGGATCAGCGGTCTAACGTACAGGCCGTTCGAAACTCCAGCATAGCGATAGTCGGTTCGAATCCGATGTAGGTACGAGAATTTTTCTCAACTACTTTATATCGGATTCGATAGGCGGCCGCATGCCTTATTGAAAAGCAAGTGTATTGTGAGTTGTCTGGATGCCAATCTCGTCTAGTGCTAGCTTGGAGTGCACACCGACCACCCGAGGTGGTGCTGTAGGTTTTCCGGGTTTTCCTACAGCTGAAAAGTGAATACATCACCTGAAACATCAGTAAGTCGCCCCGGAGCGCCACGGCAAATAATAATAATAGCCGTCCTCTACCCGCACAGGCTATGCCTTTGGGTACACTCAACGAGTGTTTATGAGGGAGTATTTTTTTTTCCTTTAGGAATTACCCAGTCAGGCCCTGTCTCCGGAGCCCCGACACTTCCAGAGGGCGCGCTGGTGTGTCATTAACCCCAGTAAACACTCCCCACGTCCATGGGGTAAGTGATTACTGGGTCCGAGAATCATGTGCCCTGAGTAGGCGGAGTGAACCAAGAATTACGGCCTTCTGCATTCGACCGGCTAGGATTTCTGCCAAGTCACGGCAAGCCGGTATGATTTTTATGTTTGAGAGCAGTGTGTCCATCATTCCACCAAGGACCCCTATCATCAGAACCACCATCTTGACAGAATGGTTTGGGTAAAGCCTGCGGAGTTCAAAGAGAAGATCTCGATATTTAGTCCGATTTTCCTCCTCTTTTCGGACGATGTTCGTTTCGCCAGGAGCTGAAAACTCAATGACGAAAATCGTCCTACTTTGATGGTCGAGGAGTACTACATCAGGCTTATTGGCTTGTATTTACCTGAGGGTGGGGAATGAATAGTTCCAATAGATTCGGCAATTCCCATTCTCCACCACGGACTCAATATCCCCCGGAGCATAAGGCAACACCGGTGTCTCGTCTACACCGTACGAGTGTCGTAGATGGTAGTACAACACTCGTAGGGCCGCGTTATGTCTGTGGATATAGGCTGAGACCGCATAAGCTGGACAAGCTGACAGCAAGTGCATTATGGTCTCAGCTGCCCCACGACACGCTCTGCATCTAGTGTCAGGGAACTCTATACCCATCACGCGACTGCGGTAGACGAGAGTGTTGAAGACACCATCCTGGCAGGCCATTACGAATCCCTCGGTCTCCGACTTCAGCCCACTTGACCTGAGAAACCAGAAGGTCAGGTCTCTGGGTAAGCCTAGGTCTTCAATGTTCTTGAAGAAGACTCCATGCATCGGCTTATCCTTATGTAGCTGCAGGAGCCTCTCACACTCCACAGCTTTTACGTGGGCTTTTTGCTGAACGTTGACATATTATCAAAATATATTTTGTTTTATGGTTTATCATTTCAGGCCAGAAATACACTATTTTCTTTTGGGCTGTGAGGGCCTCAATAATATCATGATGGCAGTTTTTTTCATTGTGATATCTCACAATTTCCCCATTTCTATTTTTGTCTAGTATATCCTTAACGAGTTGGGTTGAAGACGTGAGTTTGTACGCGTGGTTTTTGAAGAATTTTGGGGAAATTCTGCTCAACTGTTGAACGGGATGAAGTTCGGGTTCACGTGATTTTCGAAGAAGACAATGATTTCGCTTGTAAAGTCTTTTGATAGGAATACGGTGCTCTGGAAGTAATCTTTTTTTTTTGTATGGAGAGTACGTTTTAGAACTTGTTAGAGGACGGTTGAAATTCGGAGAAAAATTTTTGTGGCAGCGGTGGGATGCTTCGAAATAAAATTAAAAATAACCATATTTTATTTTACTTCTCTCATTTTATTTCTGTATGAGCTTGTTATTGGAGTTGTATATGTCCGGAGAGGTGATCTCCAGAATAAAGTACGCTAAGCAATTTGTTGTTTCAAATCCAAACATCCCAACAACGGTCTATCTGCCTCCTGTGCCAAACATAATTTGGTCCAGATTCGTCATCATTGGAAGGTAGTGTATTGTGATTGTAATGGGTGGCTGGTACCAACTGAATATCTGAAAAGATTGCAGTGCATCACAATTCTAGTATTGATTTATCTCTTCAACTATTTCACTTGGCTGAATGCACCAAGAGGGAGCAAGGGCCATAAAATTAAGAAGAAGAAGAACTATTTCACTGTGAATGACCAATTGATTCGTTATCGATTTGATTCATTCTGACCTTTGATAATGAATCAGCATTAGTTTTCTATTTACTTTTTTTGTATACTATTTGGTAGTCGTACTCCTCAAGTTTCAGTATCCACCTCACTAATCTGGAGTACGGTTCTTTGAGACTCAACAACCACTGAAGAGGTTTGTAGTCGGTTACTATGAACAAATTTTGACCATAAAGGTAGGGCCGAAAGAATTTAGTGGCCCACACGATTGTTAATCATTTCTACTCGATTGCGCTGTAGTTAGCTTCAGCAGAATTCAAAGTTCGAGAAGCATTGCCAATTGGAAGGTCGCTATCTATTTTACATTGGCTCAGAATTGCTTTGATGGTTAAGTTGGAGGCATCTGTGATTAATATGGCGTCTAGTGTTTCTTGGAATGATCCAAGTTGGGCTGCTCCAGTGGCTTGGTCTACATCTTATTGATTTTTTTCCTTACCTTATCTTTGTGAATATTCTCGACAGAGTATTCTTCCTTGTCTATGGGATCACAACCATTGAATTCAGTGAAGTCATTTATTTGTTTTTGATGAAAATTCTGCATTAGAATCGGTTTGGGGAAGGTTATTGTAGTTAGTTCATCTGAGTAATTATGAATTTCCACTCAAGCCATTCCATTTTTTGCAGTTATTCGTTTGCATAGATTAAGACACTGTATGTTTCCTTATTTGAATTTCTATACAGAATAGTAATTTTGACTTTTTCATCAAGCAAACAGTTTTCTACCACGTCTACGAAAAATTTAATTGTTTGTAGTTTCCCTAGTCCTAATATACCGCCGAAAAAGTCATTGAATAAAATCAAATGAAATGAATTTGATTGAATGATTTGAATTCAATTCTGGAAAGGACATTATAGCGGTTTCAAATCTGACATCTTTCTCTTCTATTTTTCTCCTATGACTTTTGTCGCACTATGATGAATGCTTTTTGGAAAGCTTTTTTATGCTATTGAGGGGGTATCAATGAATGATCAATTAATCATTTCATTGAAGGATTAAGAATGTTTATGTATGGTAGGCTGTTGCTTGTTTTGGTATATATTTCGGTAAGTATGTTTCGTAGTTGGTATGGCTCGACTCTTGAACATTTTCTGGGATCTCCATGATTTTCGTATGTTTGAATTTTGCCACCAGGGTCTATGTATTGATTTGTATGTGGAAGAGTCCTGTTCGAGTCCCAGGTCATTACTATACTGAATGTCAGTTGTGGGGTTAGGATCTGAAAGTTGGGATAGCTTCTTGTCAATTTGGTAGATTTCTTCGGAAGTGAAAGTCCGTGGGCCAAAAGGTCTAATTGATTCTGGGGGTTATTTAATTGTAAGTGAAATGTATTTCGGGGTGTGGTTAACACTGGCTCGGATTGGTTCGTTAGTGTTCTGCCAATAAGTTTGAATACATTAGGAGACCAAAAAAGTCCATTAAAGGTCATGAATGGATATTAATTAACTGTCTGGGGAATGGGTTTCCCGGAATTGATTAAGAGCAATTTGTTGGCTTTGTAATGAAGCCATGTTAGGGAGTGCCAGATTTTGGTGTCAAAACAAAGTTTTTGACTATTCATAAAAGTTCATTGATTGGCATATATTTGAAATAGAACGTTATTGAATGTTTGTCCATCGACATATTATGATTGTAATGAGACCATTGGGGTTCTGAAAAGGTTTTGGGTTTATTGAAAATTTTCTTTCTCTATAAGTCAAACCTGTTTCTGAACAATCCTTTAAAAAACGTTCTCAAGCTAACTTCATTATGACACCTCAAGTAAATTCCCTTTGTGGCATTATCTAGTTCCGTATTAAAAAGCATATCTTATTTGGGCAAGAGTGCTTCGCCTCTGAAGTAGATTCATTTCTGACTGGTATGGAGCAAATATTCTTCCAAACATTTTAGATTTCGTTAGTCCCCAAAACATTGAAGGAGTGCAGACATGAACAATGCTCATGTGTTCAATTCACCTCTGCACCGCTTTAGTAATTGAGCTCTATTGATCAATTTTGCTTTGATTACTTTTTTTAATATTCCACTAAAATTGGATCATTTTTATTTCCATATAAGAAAAAATAATAAGCTGAAAGTCATATTATTTATCGTTGTCGTCGTCTTATTCAGTCCATTTGGCTAATTCACAATAATTAAAATGAGAATAACAAGTATTCTCATGGTCTTAGGTAAATATACAATTTTTCTCACATATAAGGCCTTTGTACCAATGTCACAATAAATATGTATAAACACATATGTAGATTATTAAATTCCTTGGTTGAACCGCGTTGAGAGTTTATAACTAGACGTTTCGGCATCTGCTTTGGAGCCATTTTCAAGAGAGTGGCTTCGAGGTCTCTATCTGCCTACTCCTCGAGTTTCTGACTTCTGAGGGTTGCTTAAAACAATAACACTTTACTTATAATATAAAAAGCAGAAGGATGTCTCAGTGCAGGCACTTTCGATCTCGGGCATGTGTTGTCCAGTTTCCCTACTTAGCAATGATGAATTGAATGTCGCAGTATAAATGTGAAATATAAATTGACATGCCTAGCATTATTATTATAAACTGAAAAAATTCGATGATTTTCCAGTTAGAATATATCACTGTTTTAATTATAATTCAGTTGTATATATTTCATACTTTGGTTCTTTTCAAATGTAGCAATGTTCTTGTATTCAAAAGTGTATTTGTGAATTGCATGAATTCATTCACGTTGCGTCGGCCTCATTCTAACAACTGGGTGAATAAATAATATTGTTATTATTATTTTCAACGTGGACAAGTAAGAATTTATTAGAAATACAATTTTTTTTTTCAGGTTTAAAACCAAAGTATAAAATTCATCGAAGATTATTGCAGCCCATGTTCGATTTGAAGTTCATGTTCAGTACCATCAGCATTATACGGAAACAAACTGATATTTGCATGCAGAAATTAGAATTTCATATCGACAAAGATACATTCGATATACTCGATCCGATAATCTGCTGTAGCATGGACATCATTGGAGGTATGTATAAAAAAATATAAAACAAAAATTCCTTCCAAAAACACAAAAGACACCAAATAATATTCATACAGAAGGAAGAATGATGTTCATTCAGACATACTTAAAAATAAATAACAATAATGCAAAGATAGTGATCATAATTGCCATTTCACTAAATTGATTTGGGTAAAACTGGTCCAGTCGAAGATTTTTGAAGAAATGTCCTATTTTTTACATAATCCCAAAAATAAGTACTGAGAAGTAGTTACTTTTTTTCTCGCTCCTGTGATCAGTATGAAGGCAAATCGATCAACAGCGGTATTTAACAGACCGACATTCCTGAATTTCAGATAATCGGAATCTAGCAATGAGTGTCAGAATCAATCAATTATTTTCAGCAGTTTTATTTTCGATACTTTTATCATTGTGTTTTTGCAGAAACAATCATGGGCCAAAAAATGGAGGCCCTGCAGCAGGGGCTTCCAAAGTTTTCCAGATCCATACTTGAGTGAGTAGAAATCATAAGGGATAGAGATTCAGGGTTGAAAAAAACATATTTAAAAATAACATTGTGTTTGTTTTTTTTATTTGATTTAAATCATGTTTTTTTGTACATTTAAAAAACATGATTTAAAACATTAAAAACTTGTTTAAAACAAAAGTTTTGCCTATTTTTTATTTTTTGTTGGCAACATTGTTATGAAAGTCTCGGGTAAAATATTCAAATCTGGCAACACTGAATACAACTTGTTTACAATTTACTGTGTAAGATAACACCCTAACACGGAGAATCGTGAAGCAGAATTCAGAGTTCCGCGTGTCCGATTGATTTTAATTTAATATAATGTCTGGAAGAAAAAAAGATACTATTTGGAATAAATTCAAATCCACTCATTCTTCAGACAAACAAACAAAAAGAGTAAAGTGCAAAAATTGTGAATGTGAGATGGTAGCACTGGTCGCGAGAATGAAGAATCACATGGAGAAGTGCCGAAATAAAAACATTCAATTTGAATGCAGAGATGGGGATGAAGATCAACTCGATCACTGGAATAGGTAAAGCACAAGTAGTAGCAGTTCACTTTGTACACCTACAGGTACGTTTATTTATATAAGTCTGTAGTTATTATTCCGTCCAATCTTTTTGTTGTTTTAGTTTTTATTTAACTCTAATTGTCCGTCCTTTATTGGTAACGACCGTAAAGACCCGACATATTTCACAATCACATATAATTCTTATTATCTGATTCAAATCTACTAATTGATATACCTGACAAGAAATACAAAATACAAAGTGGATTTTTCTTTTCACTTTTCAGTTTCATCTGCATCCAGAACTGTCAGCGACCTTCAACGACATCCAGTACAGAAGACAACACAAAAGCTGATGACAGACATGACAGTGATGACACCAATGACCAAATCCAAGACTATAGAAGATTAGAAGAAACAGAAGAGACAAGAGACTGAGAGTATCGATATTGATTCAGAATCAGAATAATTTTATTTTACATGTTTATTTCTATTTCCAAATCTTAAATCTTAAATCTTCAATACTATTTGTTTTTAAGAGAAGTCATAATTTGTTACAGAGCGGAGAATATTTTTTTATTTATTTGTTTTTTGTTATTAAAGTTGTGTGAATTTATTAATTATCTAGTGTTTTTTTCTATCAATAAAAAACGGAGTGTTTTTTTCTATGAATAAAAAACTGATTAAAAACAATTGTTTTAAAACAAATGTTTTAAAACATGCCAACCCTGTAGAGATTGCGCTGTTCAATATTAAAAGAAAACAAAGCTGTTTGTTATCTTCTTTAGTTGTTAAAGCTTTAGATTGTGACAGTCTGGTGGGTTTTTAGTTTTTGCTACAGTACGTTGGTAATTTTCTATTCATGAGGATATGTCTTGCATGATCCGGAAGTTGAAATTGAAAATATATAAATCGATTTATATATATCGATGGAATCGTCTCCTAAGATCTTCAATTCAATAGAATAACTGAATGCCAGTTGTATTGCATTCCTCAATAAAAATGGTAGCGAACTGTAAGCTGAAGTTTCATGCTCTTACCTAACTGCAATTACAGTCTTTGGGGCATGGTGTACTGCACTGGATGCTGGAGGACGCATGGCCGGCTCAAAAACAATAGTTAATAATATGTGCACTATGAGAAAAATTTATATTCACCAAGATCGTACGGAGTATATATTCTATCATAGATCGCGTGAAGTGCTCAATATCGGTCTCTCGTCTTTTTTCTTCTCGCCCATCTCGCTCAGTTGGACAGGCGCAATTTTCGCAAACATGAAGACTCATTTTCAGTCCTTCACAAAAATACGGGGCGAAATTGGAACAAATGAAAATTTAATCCTCACGACTTAATTAATAATAAAATGAAATGAGTGTGGTCGGAACTTCATTCTACCCACCAAAATGATGAGGCATTTTTCAATTTCAATAAAGAGGGAACACAGTTTCAAAACAGGTCGCTTGAATGAGCCATTAGCCGTTTTAACCGTGATAACCTTGTCGACACCGTCCCGACCAGGATGCAAGTCAGTAACGTGTGCCAATCTCCAGCACATAGGAGGGGATGTATCATTTTTAATCAATACCAAGCTATACCGGACTTAATATAATTGTCATTGGAAGTGCACTTACTTCGTTGATGCAACGTATACAGATAATCCTGGGACCACCGAGACCAGAAATCTTGATGCATACACTGAAACAACTGCCAACGGTTCAAACGATTCAGCTTTGGGGGGTGCTGCCAGGGGTGCTAGGTAAGAAAATGACCCGGCGTTAGTGCTAAGAAATCATGGGGATCGCTACTGATTGGGGTAAGAGGACGTGAATTGAACATCGCCTTCATTTGAATTGAAACGGTGTTCAACTCCTCATACGTCAAAATTTGTAGTCCACTAACACGTGAAAAATAGGTTTTGACAGACTTCACTCCGGCTTCCCACAAACCACCAAAATGTGGCGCAGAAGGCGGGTTAAAATGCCATGCTGCAAATTGAATGATACCTGTCGTTTGCCGTTAGGTGACGGCAAAATTTGTACCACAGTCAGTATAAAGGTGTTCACAGCAACCGCGTCGTCCTATAAATCTTCGCAGAGCTGCTAGGAAGGCATTTGTCGTCAAATCGGACACGAGTTCAAGATGGAGAGTTTTGGTAGCAAAGCAAACAAATAAGCACATGAACACTTGGATTTTTTGGCACCACGAACTTTTGATAGAGTGATTTGGAAGGTACCCGCAAAATCCAATATCTCAAATATTTAGGAAGCCCGCTTCGAATAACTCGTTTTGCTGGTAGAATCCAAAACTACTGGGAGATCAAGTAGCTCACAATTTTGACACCTGTGTGTAGACCTGTTATATGAGTGAACTCGATAATTAACTGCGTGAGTTGACTTTTACTTGGCAGAAGGGCCGGAAATCGCTTTTTGCAGGACAGAAGAGCATTGGCACCAAATCGAATGATTCCTTGTTCATCAATAAACGGTGTACGTTTTCTAAGAGGCTTGAAAAGAGGTTTATCTTTAAGTGACTTCATTGGCGAAATATGAAGATTGAACGTGTTTCATGAGAACCATCAAAGCGGTATTGAGTTCCGCGGAGAGAAGCCAGCCACATCTTCGTTGCGCATGGTGCTAACAATTATGCAGGTATCGAAGAATAAAAGCTGAAATACGCTGCAGTCGGGTGAGAGATGAGTGCCTTTCCAATAGTGAATCACGGAATTGGATGTTATCAACGGAAGACAGGGTGAGAACCCATTATTATTTAAAAGCTTCTCTGGAGGAGATGTCTGAGGAAAAGGGAGTCCAATCGCGGTCTGCAGATTTCAAAAAATGGGCACCTGCTGTCGCGTCCATGCGCTCTTGTGTGAGTCCGTTTATATTTAATTTCATTCATTCATTTATCAACATTTGTAAACAGACCAATTTTCAATTATAATGGGTATTCATCGGCAATTACAGTTTATTTCCTCTCCGGGTATAATCATTTGGTCTACCAAATCAGTTACCAAAAAACACCTCATGATCCTCGGATCATCTCTCCCGTCTCAACGATGAAGGAAGACAGAAGAAACCCATCTTTCGCATTTTTTCGAGAACTCTCTCGGTATTCGCCGTGCTATAGACTCGATCCATATACATTATTACCAAAAACAATTTAATCAGTGATCAGAACATCACAATTCATAGTGATTCTACGCTACTAACATAACTTCAGAAGAAGCATTGACCACTAGAGATCTCTAGGAGAAAACCGCTGAAGAACAGAACGAAGAACATCTCGCTGCCCAGACTTACGAGTACAGGTAAGATTTTGAGGTCTCATTACAGTTCTTTTTTTTATTCTGATCATTTTACAACTCGCATCCATTCGCTTCGTCTATTCTCAACCGCAAAATAAATAACAGTCCTTTAATCTCTTGAGTTTGTTTTCTTATGAAACTTGCACACCAAAGAAACACCTGCCCACCAAAGGCTGGATTTGAGTGTTGCCAAGGGAAGAAGACACCAAAATCCAATATTGGCAGGATTCCCCTCGGAAGATACGTGAAATCAATTGGAAATTAGTATTTTTCCTTGGATGAAGGAGAATATTACTTACGAAGGTTTTTCAGCGGTGGGGGGACGAATTCAACCAGCTAAGAACTATGGTAGAATCTAACCAAGCGCAAATCTTAATGTTAATTGTGAGGCGGTATGTGTTAACAACAAAGGGAAGTAGTCGTGCAGGTAGTTGAAAAAAATAGTAACTGACATGATGTTATGAGTATTAGATGTGACATTGAATTAATTATAGAAAGAACCGCATTTTTTTAATAGTTTTTGGAAAAGAAGGTGTTACCATATGGTGGCAAGTAATATATGATCAATAAAATTGTCGATGAAACTATAATAATTACAAAATTACTCATCAGAAAATTTATTAATTTGAAGTGGAAAACAACAAAACATTCAATGCAGAGACCGACATCATATTTCTGACACATTGTTCTGATATGAGAACACCGCCCTTCAATTGCACAACGTCTACGCTTCTTGTTAGGCACTTGAGTGACTGAATAATTCTGGAGTGGTATCGTAATTCTTCAGATAGAACATGAAGAGAGAGTTGTTCTTCCTGGACCCTTAGGGTGAATTCCACAGTTCTTCAGGTACGATTGAACGTTTGAAAACAAGTTGCGGCAAGATACCGCCAATCTTCTTGCAATACCACCACCATTTTTTACCTCTTATGCAATACGATCCATTCGATCAATCCCTCCCATATTCTTATTATAATCCGCTATTAGGTTTGGTCGCGATACCTAGTTGCCTGCTCCGATCAAGTAACACAACCTAGATGAGTAATACTCAAAAAATACTGAAGGGAACATCTTTCCATAATGTTATCTTTCAAGTCATGACATTGTTGTCATATCGCAATTTTTTGAGGATACAATAAACACGTCAGCTAGATTTTGATTTCTTTCGGGTATATTTATGGCAACGAAAACCCAAAATACTGTCTTGGATGAAATATATAACAATAAGAAGACAATTGAAACGTTCATGCAGCTTGTTGGGAGCATGTAAAAACAATAGTATTTCAATAGCCGATCGGAGATTATTCGTTGCCGATATAGTCTGTTCAGTACGGCAACGCTGCATTTGATATTTGACAGAATAACCATTTGAAGCTACCAGTGTCGTAAGTATCGAGAAAGGGAAACCGAATTGGAAAAGGGTAAACTAAATGAATTATGAAAAAACATGTCAATTAGAGCATCGGCTGTTCTCAAAATCCTGTGGAGATTTTTTCATCATAATTTTAAATTTCCATTCCATATTTGGTTTCCATTATTTCTATTTATTGAACCTCAATATTCCTGTAAATAACGCACGACACTGCCAGTGAGGGAAGATGTCCCTTACAAATGAAGTTTAAGCCGTGAGCGGCGAGTTACTCATCTAGGTTGTGTTATTTGATCGGAGGTTGCCTGCGAGTAGCGGTGAACGTTACTTAGAGCAATGACACACACAGCGGTTTTTGCAGAGTCGGCTGTCGAGTCGGCCACTTAGCGCAAGAAAACACACAGAGCGGTTGTTGGCAGTCGTAACGAAACAGCGGCACCATGGATTTAGAACATAGCATCCATTATTTCATGTATTGAAATCGCAATCAAAATCGCTGTGTCTGACTAGTCGCATATATACCTAACAATGACAATTAAACACCGACTGAGCCATAAAACAGCTCGCGGCACATGCATCAGATCACATGTTGAGGCAGGACTTTCGAAAATCTCGAAATCGATATACGTGACAAAAAACTTCATATGAACATATTCATAACACTTGAGGAGATTGACAAAAACATGTAATAACTTTTTTCTTTAGTAGGTAGTTAAGGAAATAATACGAAAATTATAAAAATTTCCTATGAAAACAACAAAAACTCGAAAATCTCGAAAACCAGACGTGACAAAAAACTTTATGGAAACATTTTCATGAAACTCGCATAGATGAACAAAAAATATGATTTTTTTCTAATACCGTTATTTTAGGAAATAATACGAAATTTATAAAAATTTTGGACATAATAATTTTTCATGTAAACAACAAAATCTCTAAAATCTTCAAAACCATACACGTGACAAACAACTCCATACGAACATTTTCATGGAACTTGCATAGGTGAACAAAAAATTACCTATACTTTTTTCTCTAATACCGATAGTTTGAGAAATATTACGAAAATTATGAAACTTTTAGACATCTCGAAAACTTGAAAATCACGAAAACCATACACGTGACAAAGTCACGTTAAAAACCTAATGGAATAGTTTTTTGCATATTTTGTCATACAGGATGTCTAATGTATGGGAATCTACTAGCTAAATTGGAACAAATAAGTATGTAGTGAGAGCAGATAAAGTACAGAGTGTTATCGGCACATCAAGTATATTCAAAACACTGATGGAAAACGATTTTATTGGTCAACGTATCTATTGAGGTATTTCTTTAAATTCGTGATATACAGTTTGTTTTACTTCTCATGGAATTTTTGACGAATAATCATGAAATTTTCATGGCCGATAGATACACCGGAAACGAACTCGCTGCACAAAGGGTCATCCTATATACGTGATATACACTACACACCAGCAGCGATGGAACTATACATTATTCCGAAAAGTTATATTAATAATAATATAATATAATAATAATACTCTCACATAAACACTCGTTGAGTGTACCCAAAAGCATAGCCTGTGCGGGTAGAGGACGGCTATTATTATTATTTACCGTACGCTCCGGGGCGACTTACTGATGTTTTAGGTGATGTATTCACTTTTCAGCTGTAGGAAAACCCGGAAAACCTACAGCACCACCTCGGGTGGTCGGTGTGCACTCCAAGCTAGCACCAGACGAGATTGGCATCTAGACAACTCACAATACACATGCTTTTCAACGAGGCATGCGGTCGCCTATCGATCCGATATAAAGTAATTGAGAAAAAATCTCTTGTACCTACATCGGGCTCGAACCAACTATCGCTATGCTGGAGTTTCTAACGGCAAAATTGGCCCATTGTTCCTTCAGATTCGTGTTCAGGATCCCCAAATTACTAAATACACCTGTCTGCTGAAACATTTTCAGTCCTTGAAAATTCTAATTTGTTTCACTTCTCATGAAGACGCCCTCCTTCCGTAATTTTTGACGTAGAAAAATGAAATTGCCAGGATCGATAGATATTCCAGAAATGAACTAACTACACGAAAGGGGGCATCCTACCTGATATATACACCACGCGCCAGCAGCGATGGGACATTGGTGGATGGGTAGTTCCATCGATACTGGCGTGCAGTGAATTTATTTATAGTGTATCTATCGATCCTGGAAATTTCATGGTTTTGTGTTGAAAATTACGGAAGATACGGGGGCGTTTCCATGAGAAGGGAAACAAATTAGAATTTTTCAGGACTGAAAACTTTTCAGGAGACAGATATATTGGTAGTAGTTTGGGAATCCTGAATACAAATCTGAAGAAACTCAGAAATTTTTTAGGTATTGCTGGGCATTAGTCGGGAATAAGTGGTATTACTCGAGTATTACATGGGAATTAGAGGAATTATTCGGGAATTAGTGAAAATTTCTAGAAATCATGGTGATGAAAAAGTATAATTTGAGACTCAATAAACTCACAATGAAGCTATAAATGTATTACCATGTTGGGCAAACTCAATTAATCCACTTCGATCTTAAATTCAGCTGGTGTTTGAAAATTGCATGACAAAGAGTATGTGTTGAAGCTTTAGTAATTGTCAAAAACCTAAGATCCGAACAGGATTAGGAGTACAAAAATAATTGTCGTAAATTTTTCCATTATTTTTTTTTTTTCGAATTCTGAAATAGGAAAACTTTTCTAAAACATTTATTTTCAACTGCTGCAGTCACCAATGTCACAACGTGTTTTGACTCGAATGCAGAGGAAAAATGTTTCCTAGGGGAAAAATGTATATGTTTCTTGATCATTTTATTTCGGATTCATTCAATTCCGGCGTAAACTTAATAACTCGCCTCTCAACTCTCCCAATAATAAGTTGTTTTTAACATTGTTATTTTCGTTAACCGGCTGTCCTCCCCTTACGAACGGCAAGCCTCAGAATTCGAAACTTGTGCGAGCCAAGGATTAACGAGGTCTTGCCTTTCAACTTGCGATTCCTAATAATCAATAAAGCACCTAAGTGATCATTTCTTAACCAAATATACACTTCTCATGAAAACACCCTCGCATCATCCGTAGTTTTTGAAGAAGAATCATGAAATTCACGGGATCGATAGATACACTATAAACGAACTCACTGCACAAAAGGGGCCGAAGCGAAATGCAATAATATTTTGTGCTTCTGCTTTAGCCCGACCGTTTCTATATTATGCTATATTTCCAAGCCAATTTAAAAAATATAAAAATCTAAATAACGATGTCCTGATTGAAATAAGAGGGGTTTTTTAACTGGAGCACATGGCGCAAAAAATGCGCGAATTCAATAGGGAATCGTCCCGTTTTACTATTTTACGAATTACTTTCCTGTTTTATGTTTTACAGGTGTATTTTCTTTATATATTACAGAATTCCGGGAGTGGTATTCAAAAGACTGACCAAAGCGTGGCTCCATATCGATATAATTTTCAACATATTGCCAATAAAAAAGAAATCAGATGAAATCATTGGAATAACTCATGATTTCGTAAAAAATGTAAGTAGATTTATTGATCCTGAATAAATGAATATTTGGAATCTTTTGTTATAATAAAACTCAAGAAATAGAATCATCAAAACAAAATCAATTTCACTCGACCCGCGTCCTGCCAAAAATATTGGCATCCTCAGAGCACAAACCTTACTTAGTAGAATTGACGTTGTTTTGGGTAGTTTCTAATCCTTGGATATTTATACTGAGTGAGAGGGGCCATATCATTTGTACAGAGCAGTGTTGCACCTATTAATTGATTTATTCGAAATAACTTCTTACTTTTATAGATACTTGTGATGGATAAGTTTGAATCTTCATAATTTTTTATCTCTCTGGTATGCATTTCGGACAAAAAGACTACAATTTTCAAAGAAAGATGACTAATTAAAAACATTTATCAGGCTAATAAGACTGATATGGTCCTCATTGACCATTCTATTGCAATGATTCCTGCAACGAGTTTCGCTTCCAGCAAAACTAACATTGTGCGGAAAAATGTGAATAAACGAACCATAAAACGACCTACTCTTTCAACTCCGCAGGCTTTACTCAAGCCATTTTGTTAAAATGGTGGTTATAATCATAGCGGTATTTAGTCGAAAGACGCTCCCACATCTGAAAAGTATACTGGCTTGCCGTAATGCCATTATTATTGTTTCTTACCTTTTTTTGATGAGTGGAATGAATTGAGTAGCACATCTCTGGTCGAGCATGTTGTCTTTCATTAACATCCCTCAATTTCTACTTTCCTTTAGTATAACTCAAACAAGTTGATGAGGAGCTAGATCAAAATTATCACCAATATCATAAGTCAAAATAAGATTGATGTCAACAATTCTTTGAAGATTTTCAATATCTCGATTAAGGGACCAAGCAAAATGCATACCCTGTATCCTCTGCGAGAGCAACTTTGGAAGTTGTGGAATTCACTTTTCTTTACCACCTTAGACATCAAGGCAAATTCCATTGTCAGAAGCTTCGGAACCTCGTATCACGTTCGTTGTTCCAAACAGGAGCCTTTTCCATTCCCGGCTTATGCCAATGGGACTGCCAAATGCGCCGGTGACATTTCAACGATTTATGGGTACACGTATTGGGATTGACATAGAGCAATTACGTATTTGAAAATTCCTTTTGAAGTTTTGTCGAGATTGACCAACGCAGCTTTGGCATTGAATCGTCGAAAACTTCATTTTAAAATACCAAATTATGTTATTTTGATAATGTACCCAATTCCCCAGGATAATATATTACCAAGGGAAAAGTCAACGGAATTCAACAAATTTTCATATCAGTTAAATCTGAGTGAAGTTTGGTAAGTTAAAGGTCTGTCTTATTGATAAAGAAGATTCGTGCCCAACCAAGAAGAACTAACCGTGCCTCTACAAATCGTTTGTTTTCAGCCATCTTACTTTTGTGGTTCTAACGGATGCATGGGATTACGGTTTAGGAGCTGCTCTCGGAGATGCATCCTGAGATAGGAAACATGGTATGCTACTTCAGACGGTCTTTGACTCATATAGAACAAAAATGAAGTACCATGAAAAAATTGTGTGGTGGACATCTTCGCAATTGACAGGTTGGGACCGTGTTTGGAAGGAGTACCCCATACGAGTCCTATGTAGGGAGGATTGCAAGATAGTCAGTAAGACTACAGCAGTATGACTTTCAGATTGTACATCGGGACAGCCGCGATCATCTTGTGTCAGATCTCGAGCCTTACCTGCACGTTGTATTGATGCTGCGGAAGTAGATGCTGATATCATGACCATTCTCCGATCAAGTAACACAACCTAGATGAGAAATACTCAAATAGTATTGGAGGTATCATCTTTTCATAATATAATCCCTCAAATCATGATATTGTTGCCATGTCACAATTTTTTAAGGATACAGTAAGCACATCAGCTAGATTTTGATTTCTGTCGGGTAATTGAAACGTTCATTGCAGCTTGTTGGGAGCATGTGAAAACGATAGTATTTCCATCGCCGAACGGAGATTCTTTGTTGTCGATATAGTCTGGTAAGAACGGCAACGCATTTGATATTTAACAGAACAACAACAAAACTTTTATGTTAGTTTTCGTATTTGGCTCGGGTGTTATTTCGTAAATAAATGGCAAATTCTGAGTTGATATGTGTAAAACTATTAATATGGATTAAAAGTTATATTCTGAGGCAATAACTTTTTATTATAACTTATTGACTGACATGTTTCTATTTATTAATTTTCTAACAACTGCGTATCTAAGATATACTATATTATTTATTATAACTTCAACAATAATATCTAACATCCCTATTTTTTCAGGAAAAATATAAAAACAAATTTAACAAACAAATTATATGTTCAACCTATCAGGTGGTTTGATAGATCGACCATATCTTGTAAACTTATGATCAAAATTTCTAATATTTCTACTACTTTCTCTAACCTCACTTGTCTTTTCATCTTTTGCTCCACTACTACCACTTGTACTATCATTCTTAATTTCAATATAATATCTTTCTTTACTCTTATCCTTCTCTTCAAAAATGTTTGATTGAGAGGCATATGATGGTTTGAATATTTTTTAATAAATTTTCGATTTCTAATGTACTTCGAACCATAATTTGTCTCAACAAGATACAACCAACTATTTTCAATTGAAATTATATTACACATTGCACCAGAATCAACTTTTAGTTTCAAGTTGACATTGTTGACCAATAAATTAGCATACCAAACAGTATCGAGGCCCTGAGTCTTCACAATATCTATTTTAATTGAACCTATGAATATAGAATTATTTTCTTCCTCATCATTATTTTCAGAAGAAATATTTTCGCTTTCAACTTGATTCACTTTTATTTTACATAAATTACAAATCTTTCCATAGGCTGGACATCTATTTAAATCATGAGTGCCACCACACTTTAAAAATGAAAATATTTTTGTTGTATGAAACATCCTTCAACTTCCTTATGGCACCTATTTCTGTTGAACCACCAACATTTTCCATTTCTTTATATTGTTCCTTCGCTTTCTCCATAATTTGGAACATTTCTATCGCTTGATCCAAAGTGTAATTATCATTCTGCAGCAATTTTTGTCTTATTTCATTGTTCTCCACTCCGCAGATGATCATACATTTTATTAGACCATGTTTTAGTGTTTCAAACTTGCATTTCTTTGCTTGTTATCTCAGGTCAACTATGAATCTTTCCAAAGACTGTACGCTCTGTTGCCTCATCGTGAAAAAGATGTATCGTTCATAGGATAAGTTTTCCTTCGGAAGATGGTGTTTTAAAAATTTTTCTATGAGAACTTTTAAATTGTCTTTTTCTTCGTTGGGAATTTCGAAGGTTCGATATATTCTGAATCTTTCCTATCCTATGTAATGCCACAATTGTGCGCATTGGGTACTTTCAGACTTGTTAATTTCAGATGCCTTCAAATAATTTTCGAAATAGGATCTCTATATTTTCCAGTTCTCAGCTAGATTACCATCTAGTCTCATCGGACTGATACCTCTTTCTGCCATTTTCGTTGACTGCTTATATTATTATTTTATTTATGTTTGTAGGAAACTTATTAACGTTAGTTTTCATACGACTGCACCATGTTAATATGGATTAAAAGTTATATTCTGAGGCAATTACTTTTTATTATAACTTCTTGACTGACATGTGTCTATTTATATTTTTCTAAGAAGTGCGTATCTAAGATATACTATATGATTCATTATAACTTTAACAATAATACCTAACAAAAACTATCGTTAGTTTTTATCATTATGCAATGGTGCGAAGCATTGATAAATGCATAAAAGGACATTTCAAGCTGAAAATCAAAATATATAATTTCATATGTAAGCTACCAGTGTCGTAACTATCGAGAAAGAGAAACTGATTTGGAATAGAGTAAAATTATTGAATTATGAAAAAACATGTCAATTAGAGGATCGGCTGTTCTCAAAATCATGTGGAGATCCATTCATAATAATTTCAGGTTTCCATTCCATATTGGGTTTCCATTATTTCTATTTTATTGAACCTCAATATTTCTGTGAACAACGCACGCTACTGCCGGTGAGGGAAGATGTCCCTCACAAACAAATTTAATGGCGTGAGCGGCGAGTTACTACTCTAGGTTGTGTTATTTGATCGGAGCGACTATTAGAGATCATCATTCGGCAACACTATGAATCCCAAAAAAACTTCTCTCAGCTCAATAGTATGTATCTTCTTTTGGTCCAAGATGAAAGAAAGCCCCGTCTGGTCATTTATTCAGCTGAACTCTTTTAACTGGACTTTTTGAATTTTTGAACATAGATTTAATGGGTCCTTCTATCACTCAGCAGCTGGCACAGCTACATCTTGTCTGTGCGTTGTTTTTTGTTTTCATTGTGAAAGGTTGCCAATATGGTGATCTGCACTATTGAAGAACAGGTTTAGAGCTCTGCTTGATTTTATTGCCAACTGTCTATCTCAGAGCAACCCGGTCGAGCTAACATATCTCATATTGGAGATTATGTTGGTGGCATACGATCAATATTTGTCAAAAGTAGCTTCTGCCATCAGGTAGACAAAGCACGATGTTACTTACCCAGGTGACGCCTAAGTAGGCCATTATGAATCCCTGGGTGTCCGAATCCAGCTCATTCGACCTGAGGATTGAGAAGGTTATGTTTTTGGATAAACCAAGGTCTTAAATGTCATATGCATTGGATTATCCCTATGTAGCTGTAGGAGAACCTCAGTGTCCGCAGCTCTGATGTGAGCTTTCTTCTGAACGGGTTCCAATGCAGAGAAGGGGATCTAAACTTCTGGTGACTTTACAGACCCCATCTAGTAAGATTATGTTATGCAGACACTCCAAACGCAAAAGTCGATGGTCTTCCTGCTGTCTGGAGAACAGGCGATTGAGAATGCAAGCTCCTATGGAGATGCATAACTTTGCGAGTTCTAACGTCAAGTTGTCGCAGCTTCCCTTGAGTTTGTTTCACCAATCCAATGGAGTAGTGTGGGATCAGAACGGCAAGCACATATGAATTGCAGTAATTATCTTCATCTCTGACAGATGTAATGACCATATTTGCCATGAGGACCAGATTTTACTAATTAATACCCATAAATAATTTAATTTCTGAGCAATTTTAATGAACTTTTGAAAATTATTAAAACGGAATAGACGTTTCGATTTATTACTTTTTCGTTATTTCTAAATCAGGTAACGTCGATTATTGGAGTTGTCATTGCCGGGTTGGTACAGTTATTATTCGCGTAGGGAATTGGGGAATCTTCATAATCTCAAGGGAGTTATAACCCTCATTAATAATAGCGTATCGATGTGAATATTCTGGTCGGAAATGAAATGAATAATTGAATCAAGAGGGTTCAAGCTGGTGATAAACACATTTTTTATTGGATGCTATCAAAAAATATCGGTTGAGCGATCTACACAAATTATTTGCCGAGTAATCAATTCGCTCTTCTCGGAGAAATAGTTCATCATAAAAAGTAACGTCACATTTGATCTTGAAATCAAGTTACATTTTCATATTTCACGATATTTCATTAGGATGGTAACCAGAGAAGTCAATATGACTCATAAATAAAATTTGCACGAAGTTCACAATGAACGATATGAATCGGCACAGAAAAGATAAATGTTTTTAACCCATAGGAATAACTCTGAATATTTGAAAATTTCTGCATTCACAAAGTTCATAACATACAGCACAAATTTGCACAAAATTGGTACATTTTGGACAACAAGAACATTTTGAAACCTAAGCTGGCGTTCCATACGAAATTTCCTAGATATCTCGAAAACTGTAAGGGCACAAAATTCATAACATACCTACCACACGAATTGACATAAAATGAGCACAATTTGGAAAAACACTGAATATCTCGGAAACTACATGGGTATGGAAATTGTAACATACGGTACAAATTGGCACAAAACGGGCTCAAAATACCCATAATATTGAAATACGAAATTGGAATCACCAGCTCTACGTACCTATGTTGCTCAACATGCTTTGGATCACCACCACCGAATTGATGACACACGTTTGAAATTAATTAGACTTCTCGATGCATTCGCGATTCTGGAAATTATAAAATGAGAAAAAGTATGAATGTGGATAACGGTCCAATATCATGCAGCCTCTTGTTTACGGTCATTTCATAGAAAATTAATCATTTGTCATTAATTTCCGAAAATGTCATTGAATTCAAAACAAAGTTTATAGATGTTAGATTGGTATCCACTCAAACCCGTTTTTAAAAAACAACTTCATTTTTACAAAACAATAATATATTTAATACAACAATTTTACGTGAACTTGCACGGACTAACGCTTGAAGCAGTAAAGTGATGCGTCGATTCCTGGAGGCTTCATTTATAGGTTTGGAGATGCTAACTGAGCGTCTTCTGTCTTCTACGTCTCCAATAAACAACTGGAATTGTGCTGCAGAGTAACCTTGATAGTCAGCAACATCCTGGCACCATTAGGATTTACTGCGTAGATATCTGCGCAATTTGGAGTAAAGGTCCATTGTATTTTTTCATATAACATAAATTATAGCAGATAAACTAGAAAATTTCCCGCACGCGAAAGTTTCTTCAAGAGCGCTGCATTAATTTTTTCAAAGCACTTGTAGAAAAAAATCTTGGTCCCAACTCATACGGAAAGGTACTCTCCCGTATTCGACTAATGTACGCTCTCTCACACTTAACTTGTCTAGACAGGTAGGATAGTGTTTCATTACAGGAATATAAAATCAGTCAATATACACCGGGTGTTCGAAAATATATTTTCCTACAAGCGTGCGTAATTCACTCTATACCCGCACGCAATTCAGTTTAAGAGGTACACTAGTGCGGGAAAAAAAATTTACGAACGCTACATCATTTTTTTTAGCACTTGTAGAAAAAAATCTTGATTCTGTTTTACTCGACTTCTTACCCGAACTCCGCCTCTTTAAACTAGTAATGTCACCAGAGTCAACCAATATTGTTGCAGAAGACCGACGAAAGCAGTGACCAGTATATTCTGTCGGATTTAACATGTTGAAATAAGTAGCAACTATTTTAGGCGTTTTTCTAAAATGATAAATTCCTACCACTTGTCTACAACTCTTTCCGCTTCGATATTTAAAGAAAAATCGATCACTGTTCATATTTTCTGGTCTTAACGAAATATACTTTCGATAAACATTTAAGTACAAATGATCTTAGTTTGTTGGTCTTCGAATCAGGTATGCTAATCAAAAGCTTAGTTAGATTCTAGGTCTTCTATATCGTGTATAGTCATTCTGACTAACTAATCAGCCCCAGAAATACAAAATATTAAAGCCGCCTCAAAAATAAATAAATGTGTAATCTAAATAGAAATTGAACCTTGTGTTTTCTTTATCTGGAACTTCCAGGATACATTTTTCAATTTTATCCTTTGTTGAAATCATAGATTTCTTTGCCATATAACAGTGAGCTTGCTGTTTCAATAATGAACGAAGTTTTGAATATGTAGATATATCCACATTGTGTTTAATTGCAAGGGTTGACTTCAACATTGAATAATTGGCCAATGATGTTGAAGGTTTCATCTTTAAATAAAGGTCTAGGGAGTATGCAATTACAACATTTCCTGAGAGAGAACTCGTGTTTTTACTCTTGCGATAATCCATAAAACGTTTATATGCATTATGATACTTTTCTCTTGATTTCTTCGGCAATAATTCTAATGAAGCAGTATTCACTGCCTTAACCAGCTTTGAACGAGTCCCAGGAATGTAAATTTCATCATGACTTTTTACTTTCGAGGACACCAGTAATTAAATTTATAAGCATCAAGTTTGACAATTCAACCTAAAGTAACCCAATTAATTTTATTACGAATTTCAGAGCAGCATTTACTTGTGAATAAAATTGTTCGCGATTTTTTGGAAATTAATTAATATCTGACAAATTTCCTAGCGACTTGCCAAAAATTAGTATGTTTACTAGTAGGAGAAGCCACATTCCTTGACTCGCTATCTTCAAGCAATCTTCACAGTCACCCAGAAATGTAAGGCACTTCCTACCTGGTGAACAATATACTATTTCCTACAAGCGTGCGTGACTTATCCTTTACCTGCATGCAATTTAGTTTGAGAGGTGTAATTTTCCCGCACTAGTGCGGAATGCTTTCCCGAACTCTGTTTTGCGTCGTTCGGGTAACGGCAGTCGCATGCAACAAAGGTACTTTTTCTATACTTATTATGATAATAACTATTTCAGGCAGTTATTGCTTCCCGGCAACGAAGGAAGTTAATGAAAAGAGAAGCGGGTACCGTATTCGTTCCAATCATTGACACACTATCAGAATTTGCAGAAAATAATCCAAATGTTATCAATCACGAAGACCTAGTGAATCATCTGTTAACTTTAATGACGGCGGTGAGTACATATTCGAAATAGATATAGAAAATCTAGTGATGCTCAACAATTCGTATTTTTTATTTTGTATTTTTTAAGAATCTCTCAAATTATTGATATAAACCCCTCGAAAGCAGAGCATGTACAAATCAGCTAAAATTGAGATCTACAGTTCACGTAATAGTGGATTCCGAACGACCATACGACTATTTCTCTGTGACAGACGATGGGATCAAACTCGGGCTATCTGGGTGAGAGGCAAACGCCCTAGCATCTCGAACACTTTGCTTGCCAAAATTTTCCATATGTCATTTCGACAAGATTAATGAGTATCAGTAACATCCCGTTTTTGAATATTTTTTTCGCAAAAACATTCTTAAATTGTGACTCCGGAAGTACTGCAATCAAAAAATCCGCCTATTTCATGTCTATCGATACAGTTGTCCCTTGCATTCGTGGCAACCTGACAACTTTCACAGTGTCTGTTGTGCAAATTACAGTTGAAAAAATGCACATTTCGATAACCATGTTACTTTCATCAGTAGGGATTACTAAACTGAATATTTGAGATTAATTTTATTATGATGTAATTTCAATATACAGAGAAATTCTGCGAATATATTTGGTGGGAAGTTATGAAGAGTTATTACTGTTTCTGTAAAAAATGTTGATTGAAAGAGACTTTTTTTCCCAATTATAAATAATGACACCCCACATTTTGAAGATCATAGTTTTGATAGAAATTTTTTTCAGTCTGCTGACACCTTTTCTATAGTTTCATCATTTGCTGTTGTCTGCTTTGGAATGTATCCCGAATATCAGGTATGTTGGCTAATTATCTAGAAATCCCTTTCATATAATAAATGATCGTGAATAATTTCGAAGGAAAGAGCTGCAGAGGAAATTAGATCAATAATAGGAGATAAACCGAAGGAGATAACATTGGAAGATCTTCATAGAATGGAATATTTGGATATGTGTATAAAAGATGTATTGAGATTGTTTCCGGTTGCCCCCTATATCATGAAAAGAACAGTTGATGATTATACATTAGGTGAGGATTGAAAAACTTACTCGGTATAATGCGTGTAATACCCGGCTTATAAGTATTGATTTTGTTTGTCCCATTAGAGAACATTGCATTTGTTGTAGGAATGTAAGCTTTCACGGTTGCCGTCAATATTTTGGTTGGTTTCCGGGTTTTGCCGTGGTCTTCTTTGGTTTAAATCTCCAAACGTTTCGACTGCAACTGCGGCAGTCATCTTCAGTGGCGTGGTCGAAGTACTCTTCTAGACGTATCAACTGAAACTGAAGCTTTCGAGTTTGAATGTTATTTATAGTGATGTTTTTTCGCGCACTTTCTGTAATAGTGGGTTCGCGCGCACTTTCCGCGCGATTCGGGTGACATGGCTTCGTTTTGGCCCCTTTCAATGCTGTGTGCCAGATCTTTGGTAAATATGTTCTCTCTTCTTTCCTGTTGAAGTTTTCTTGGTGTTTGTGTATTTCTATTGCTTCTAGATATATTCTTGTTGAATAATGATTCGACCTTGCTAGTCTCTCGGTATTTTCGAAAAGGATCTTGTATTCTCCGTCAGACAATGTATGCTCAGCGACTGCGGACTTCTCGGTTTGTCCCAAATAACAACTCCGCTTGTGCTCGACTAGGCGAGTACCAATTGCTCCTTTTCGTTTGTCCGATATAGACCTTCCCACATTTACATGGAATTCTGTAGACTCCCGCTGATTTGAGTGGATCTCTGCTGTCTTTGGCTGATCTTAGATATTCCGTTATCTTCTTCGTTGGTTTGAAGACGGTGTTAATTTTCTCCTTCTTCAGAATTTTCCCAATTATGTTGGTGACACCTTCTATATATGGCAGATAGACAGTGCCTTGGGGTTGCTCTTCATTGGTGTTCCTTTTCTTCTCCCTTGGGCGCGTAGCACGGATGATGTCTTTCTTGTTGTACCCATTCGCTTGTAACACAGTTGTAAGGTGTTGCATTTCCTCGTCGATGTGCCTTGGTTCACATATTCTCATAGCTCTATTCACTAGGATGTTGATGACGGTTCGTTTCTGTTTTGGATGATGGTTGGATCCATTGTGTAGATATCGATCTATGTGTGTTTTCTTCCTGTACACCTTGTGGCCTAGATGATTACCCTCTTTGGTGACTATTACGTCAAGAAATGGGATTTGAAGGTTTTCTTCTAATTCCATGGTGAACTGGATTTTTGAATGAAAACTATTCAGATGGTTTAGGAAGTTCTGAAGTTCTTCTCTTCCGTAGCTCAAAACAACGAACGTGTCATCTACATACCTCAACCAGTGCTTCGGTCGTTTTTCTGATGATCGAATGGCCCTTTCTTCAAATTTCTCCATGTAGAAATTTGCCACTACTGGGCTAAGTGGACTGCCCATGGCGACTCCATCAACTTGTTCATAGAAGATTTCATTCCACTGAAAATAAGTTGTCGTTAGTGAATGTCGAAATGAGTTAATATCTTGTGGAAAAATCTCCTCTATGTAGCTGAGGGATTCTTTAAGTGGAACATTTGTAAATAAGGATACAATATCGAAGCTTCCAAGGTGATTTCCTTCAACTGTTCGATGAAATGGGTGGAGTCTCGGACATAAGTCCTAGTTTTCCCAACATGTTTCTGCAGCATGTCCGACAAATGCTTGTCGAGGTTGTAGGTTGGTGATCCTATGGCACTCGATATCGGTCTCAGTGGTATATCCTCCTTGTGAATTTTCGGCAATCCATAGAGCCTTGGTGGTAATGCTTCTGATCTGCATAGTTTCTTCTTTGTCTCTGTTGGTAATGAAAACTCTTTTATCAGCTGATTGGTCTTCCTCAAGATTTTCTCTGTTGGGTCTTTCTGTATTCTTCTGTACGTTTCTTGACTGACAAGGTTATTGAGTTTGTTCCTGTAGTCCGAGGTGTTTAAAACCACTGTTGCATTTCCTTTCTCAGCAAGAAGAATGATAATAGTTTCATCAGCATTGAGACTTTTTATGGCAGCCTTTACACCCCTTGAAATGTTGCATTTCGGAGGTTTAGCTTTTCTTAAAATTCTTGCAAATTCGCTTCGTAGTTCTTCTTTGACATCATCAGGTAGTTTTTCAATTCCGGCTTCTACGTTTGCGATGATCTAGTCGAGCACAAGCGGACAAGCGGAGTTGTGTTTTGGGACAAACCGAGTAGTCCGCAGTCGTTGAGCATACATTGTCTGACGGAGAACACAAGATCCTTTTCGAAAATACCGAGAGACTAGAAACGTCGAATCATTATTCAACAAGAGTGTATCTAGAAGCAATAGAAATACACAAACACCAAGAGAACTTCAACAGAAAAGAAGAGAGAATATATTTACCAAAGATCTGGCACACAGCATTGAAAGGGGCCAAAACGAAGCCATGTCACCCGAATCGCGCGGAAAGTGCACGCGAACCCACTATTACAGAAAGTGCGCAAAATAACATCACTATAAATAACATGGCAAACTCGAAAGCTTCAGTTTCAGTTGATACGTCTAGAAGAGTACTTCGACCACGCCACTGAAGATGACTGCTGCAGTTGCAGTCGAAACGTTTGGAGATTTAAACCAAAGAAGACCACGGCAAAACCCGGAAACCAACCAAAATATTGCATTTGTTACTTCAGCAGTCTTCACCAGACTGAGATACAAATCCGCTCATTACTCCTAGGGGCTTTCTCGCAAATGAACCTGTTTTATTTGAAAACTATATCTCCCCACTCAACGACCAATCATTTGGATCTCACTTTTTTAAAATCAGATGATAGAAACGTTATTACGGTGAAAATACAGCTTGTCGCTATACATTTTGAAGGTGATCAAGCTGTTGAGTTTTTATTGTACTACCGTCAGATGAAAATAATAAATTAAATAATCTCTGGTAGAAATCCCTTTCAGCTTGATGTGTAGATGAATATGAAAAAGTTTATAAAATTATCTTCACAACTTAATCCAGAACCTAAACGTCAGGTAAATGAGTTTTGGGTAAAGGTAAGTGACGTCACTCTGAATCCAACATGGTGGAACACCCAAAATAACGGACCAGTTATTTTCAATGCACTTCTGCAATATGGTTATCAAATAAAAGGACTTGCTGGGTATAATTAGGAAAATGAAAAAATATCACTCTAAATCTAAAATGGAGTAACACCCAATATGGCGGACTAGTTATTTTTAATGCACTCCTACTATAATGCTTGACGATAATGTCGTCCATATACACGAAACAAGTATTCCATTTTGGGCCTGATGAATTTGGTCCATACATCTACAAAATCACGCAGGACTACTAGCTAAACCAAACCGCAATATGTTAAATCCAAATAACCCTCCATACCTATAATTACAATAATCTTATTCAGTTTACGATAATCAATGCAAAATCTCCAGTCTCCAGTTCTCTCTTTAACTAAGACAACGGGCGACGCCAATGAACCGCTAGACTCTCGTATGACGTTAGCCTCTAGCATTTCCCTGATTTGGTCCTAGATGATCTCGAGCTCTAGGTATCTGATTTGGCTGTGTCAATGTTTTGTATACAAACATTCGTCCTTCCGAGCTCTAAATTACTTGTAGCGAAAATATCGGAGAATTCACTGAGTATGTTATTCAGTGTTTTGCATTCTTCATCTGGTAAATGTACATTTTGATCATTACCTGGTGAAATGATATCATCATGAATCAGAACAGCCGTTTGTACTCCTTGAACTCTCTTCGTATTTCTGCATGAAACCAGGAAATACATCTTCATTCGTCGGACCCATACCGGACGTATACTGCAGACGCATAAGGCATAGCTGAACGATTCGGCTGTTTGAGATCTATCGGACCAATTAAAATAGCAGTAAAGTGGAGACGTTATATTATGTCCGCAGTTTACTAAGGTCGGTCAACTGGTAAAGGACAGACGTAGTTTATGCTGGTGCGTCTACAGTTTATGCTGTTCATAGAAATGTAAATGAAACACAGAATACAACCAAATTTTTTATTTGCTTTTATGTAAATTAACATCGTGACTTTAACATTTGCAAAAATCACTATTTCCTAAATTTATTGTCACCTAGACCAATATTACTCTCTACACACAGTTGGAATTTGTGTGGTGCTCTTTTTTGCTGTTTTCTGTTAGACTTTCCAGGCTCTCGTCCAGCTAACGATGCTCTTCTACTTGTCAATGTAACCGTACGTCTTCATATTGAAGGCGGTTTGTATAGATAGTTTTCACCTTTTCTCCGTTCTTCTCTGATGAAGAACGAAGATGAACAGGCATCTGAGGAAGTTAGCCACTCGCGCTAGCTAGTGAAAATTCCGGCCTTAGTCAATTCATCAAAAATAAGGATACGGCAAAATATCACAGGTACCTTTTACCTGAATTCATGAAAATTTTGTACCCTTGAGTATGAAATTATATCGGATCCAATAGCGATTTTACCAACTCTATCCCATGACAGTGACAAAACGGTAAAAACGGTTCCCATGGTACCATGTTGGTACCACCATCATCAGATAGCTATTGGAAAGTTAGGAAAAAGATGTGAAATTTATTTCTTCCTATCTTCAATCGTGTTGTTACTGTAATGGGATGAAGTTGGTGAAATGCGGATTTTAAATTGTTTGTAGGTAACTTAAAAACAGTTGAATTTAGGTATAGGACATGATACACAAAATCTGTCTAGAATCTTGCGTAGAATCAAGAAATGTGTCTAATAAATTACAGCGTGTTCCAATAAAAATGATCAATTTTTCTTTCATACCTATCAGAAACACGATAATAGGAAGCAATACAAAATTCGCTATTGAATCCGCCATAATTTCATACTGACTGTACAAAATTTCATTGAATTTAGGTGAGCGGTATCTGAGATAATTTGCTGTTTCCATATTTTTGTTACAAGCTGTATAAGCATTTTCAATACATTTTGAAATACTTTATGAAGACAATGACACAAAAAACTTTATGTTACAAGCGAGAATCGAACTTGGACCACAGAGCAAACTTTCATCTATTTGCCTTTTTATTATTCTTTAGTAGTCCAATCAAAATCTTTCTTCCAGAGGCGCCTTTTGAAAGCGTTTTATATCTATATTCAGTTAGGAGTTATGAAAAAATTTATCATCAAGTATATATTTAAATTTCTCTGTGCCGACCCTCACGATTTAAAATGGCTGCCATATGTATAAACAAAACGCCTCGTTTACCGCCCCATATCTGTATACCACTATCACTAACTCTTGCAAATAAAATATTATACTCACCTTCACTTCTCCCTTAGATTGTAGTTTGGTTCTAAAACTGTTTTCGTTTATATTATTATATTCATAATAATATATTTTCCATTGTCTATATCAATTTTGTTACATGCCTAAACACCTAATGCAAATTGCAGACGTGTAAGATCCAAACTATGTCTCCAGTTTACGCGTCTGGAGAAGCAAGTAGCCCGATTCTATCCGAACATTTGCCAATTGTTTGGCTCTTCTTTGTGCGTCTACGGTATACGTATATGCGTCCCGGACAAATAGATAAAACTTTTTACTTTGCCCCCTGAGTACCCCTCTAAATCATTAACTTTATCAGTAAACGGTTTGTAACGTGAATCAAATTATCCAGGTCTGTTTTAGACACTTAGCAATCACTGTTCCTTGAAAAATTAGACAAGGTTCAAAAATTAAATTTGTTTCATTACTATCCACTCCAACTTTGACTTCGGTAGTACTTTGGGGTAGTAAATCAACCTCTTCTTTATATGTTATTTTATTTTCTGGTTGAGAATAAATGCTAGAATCAATTTTACCGAATATTATTCAACGCACAATTCCATCTGTTGTTAGATTAACAGTTCTTGTCAGAAAATTGATTTCTACTGGAAATTTTCCATTGAAATCGTTGCCCTATTTCGAAACTTGAAATATCTATAAAATTGTGGTCCAACTGAATACCGTTAATATCGAAATCTGTATTTATTTCACCTAAGACTACTAGAAAATTGTTGCTTGCTGATTTTATTCCAATATTTGTTGCATTCGTAACTGAATGTTTTAAATCTCCTATGAAGAACTTGTATATGAGAGAGATACCAGATCCTGTATCAAGAACAAATTCCACATTGCCAAATATACAATGTTTACAAAACTCTTCGCTTCTCTCGCCGCCCAAACCCATTGGCAACGAGGGTGGTCGCTTTTCACAAAGCAGTTCCTTGCATAATGACCCTCCTCACGACATCTAAAGCAAACTACCTTTCAGTCGGAAGTACAAGGTTTTTTTTAATATAAATTTCCATAATTACGATAGCTATGTGAATAATCGTTTAAATTAGGTTTTGACCTACCGTATTGTCCTTCAAGCTGCTGAATCCGCTGCAGAAGTTGTTGAATCTGGAGGTCCTAGGCGCTGGCTGTTCACGCAGGCGTCAGGGTCCCGGTGGCGGCTTGGCTTATTGATGCTTCTCCTATCATGTACTCCGTAGTCTCAAATCATTGTAGGTTCCTCCTGACATTCTCCAGGGTGGAGTTATTCATAAGGTTCACCTTGCTGATCAGGTTAGGCTTCAACCCTCTAACGATGAATCCAACTTTTTCTTCTTCTCACATGTCATGATTGACTTCGTGGCACAATCTCAGCATCTCGTGGTAGTACTGCCAAACATCTTCATTCAGCTGCTTTCTGGTCACAAGTATCATGTATCCTTGTTCTCGCAGTCTTTCGTTTCTGGAGTAGGTTTTGTACAGCCTCATCGAAAATATGAAATGTGTCCTGGAACTTTTCAAAAAAATCAAGGGCTGCCCCACTATGATGGCAGGGTAGCTCTATTAAATTTGTTTCGTCGGTCCATCTATTTTCTCTGGTCGCTCGATCAAAGGATTTCAAAAAGTCATCTACCCTTTCGTCGGTTGCCCCCGAAAATGTTATAGGACTCACCCATGGGTAGATTTTTCTCGATGATTAGGTTCCATATCTTCAATTTCTGTTGCAACTTCATTCCTTTGTTCAACCTCTTGGTTTTCTGCTTGCGTTCTAGCACGACTTCTTGTGATTATTAATCACGTCTCACTCTATTCAACCACTGTTTACTGACTTCGATAGATTGATAAAATTTTTGGAAAGTTCAAAATGTGCGTTTTTGTCAAAATCATTGATAATTTTTCACGTTACTACACGAGATGTCCGGCGTTTCTTCACCAATTTGTTATACTGTCTGAGGACTAAGGGTGAATTAAAGGCAAAGATCACTGATATTGAATTTTTATTGAGTTGTTACGATATATAAAATAGTTCTTGAAAATAGCTCCAAAATCAGAGCCGAAACGTCGAATTTCAACAAATTCTAGACGTGGTTTAACCCAAACTTTTAGTCTTCAATCTGACCGCGGAACCCTATCTGAACACAATATAAAAATACAGGGTGCAAATAATTCCAGAGGGTGATTCTGTAGGAAAAAATAATGACATTTTGCTTTATAACTTTTGTCCGCTAATGCTTCGTTTTCCGAGATACGGGTTGTTAAAGTTTTACTTAAAAACTGACTATTTATTTATTGCTATGAAACCAGTCGAGACATAAAAATGAAATTTGGTCGGTTTTAAAAGGTAGGTTATTGCTCATTTTCTAACAAGCAGTTAAAAATTTCATGTTCATCATTGTCGCGCATACGGGTAATGGTCTCAATTTTTCTTAAGAAAAAAATTGTGCGCCAATGAGATATTTCAAACTAACAATCATTTTTGGATTCTTCGTTCAATTTGTGACAAAAAATCTCTCCTGCCTTTTTTTTGTGTGGGGCGTCGGTTTTATACAAAAAATTAAAGACCTCATCGCGTATTTTTCATTTCTTTAATACATTATCTAGTAGCGACGCTATTAGGCTACTGTCAACCTTAAATACGAATATTTCAACAAATTGTCAAATTAGCGTTTTATCATTTTTAAGCTTTCAGTTTGGTATAAAATTAATATCAATAAGTAATTAAATTTTCCTTTATCAAAAAGAATGGAAAATTATACAAATGCGGAATTGTCAGACATGCATTTTGTCCATGGTCGAAGTAATGATAATGGTCGGCAGGCTTGAAGATTGTATGCTGAGTTGTAGCCAGGTCGTGGGGTGCCCCATCACACAATATTTGCTCGTCTTCACCAATGTTTGCGCAAAAATGGTACAAGTACGAACTATGCAACTGAAACAAGTACTCTAAAAATTGCCAACATATTGAATATAAGCAACTTCACTTTATTTAACATTCTTAAAAAACAGCAATTGTATCTGTTCCATATTCAACGTGTGCAAGCTCTACTAACTAGAGACTTTCTTCCGCGCCTAGTTTTTTATCGTCGGATTCTTCATCAAATCGCTCAAATTCCTAATTTTTATATGGCGTTTTGTTTAATTTTGGATGACAGTGGTCTGGGCTGAGGAAAATCCAGACGGAATCTTTGAAGCTCGTTTATAGCATCAGTTTTAAAGTAAATGTATGGCTTGTGGTAATTGATGATCATTTAGTCGGTCCATATTTCGTCCCATAAGGACTAACAGGCGACTCTCACCTTCATTTCCTACAGGAAGAGTTACTTGTTCTTCTTGACAAAATCCCACTACAGCTGAGATAACACTTATGGTTCATGCATGATGGTCCACCAGCCCATTTTAGCATTAATGTAGGTAATCACTTAGATACCTCTGGATCTCTGGCAAGACTTCGTGTTGAGGACAAAGCACTGTTGCACGATCACTTAAATTACAGTAATATAGGGTACATTACTTAATAGAATTGATTTAATTTTCGACCAAAATAAAGAGTAATTAAGGTTCCTTCTGTTTGAAAAAGTCTTGAACGCGTTGAAAAATACCTCTCTTTCAACGAAATGGTTTCACATCCTCACTACACAAAATTTTCAATTTGAAAGATAACTGAAATATACTGATGTCGAGCATGCGTACATCAAAAACAGGGTGCACATGTGGCATGCTTTTTGTAGTATATAATATATACAGAGTGGCCACTTTTTTAATGGGATTGTATTGGTAACTTTCAAACAATAAGAGTTAAAAGGTCGGTCAAATTATTCATAGAAGCATTGTCAAGCAGTTCAAACAAATCGAGATTATCAGTGCCGGTTATTGAAATATCATAAGAAAAGTAAATTCTGTAATTTTTTTTCCTTTTTTTTTTCACTTTATTTCAAATATTATCATAAAATATTACAGGAATTTTTTATTCGACATTAAATTATCCCCAATTTGACGTAGGTAATCAGTTTTTGTATCCCACGTTTCGTACTCTCTTTATACGGCTATGTATCTTCACTTATTGATACTTTTTTTTTTTTTCGACAAATCCTGTGTCATCTAGCCTCGAAATCAGCATAGAGATCCAGGGGAGCTGACAGTTCCACAATTGTTTTACAATCGGATACATTTTCAACTTTAAATTTGTTCACTTCACCCACACGGACAGTGGACATCACTAAAGTCGAATTTATGCACACAGTTTTTGTTTCATTAATCTGTAACTTTCATGAACAGTCATTACACTACCTTTTAACGTGCTAGGAATCGCACGTTAAAAAGGTAAGACCTCGTTAATCCTTAGCTCGCACAAGTTTCGACTTCTGAGGGCTGTCGTTCGTAGGGGGATGACAGCTGGTTACCGGAAAAAACGATTCTAAACATTTTTTAAACAATTGCTTTTAAGAATTCTGATTATACACTCGCTTATTTAGTTTCAACTCTTCTTTTCCCTTCATATTCATGATAAATCAAATATACTTTTTATCAATACAATCGAATAATTATGGATGTCGCACCCTTTGAGGTGATCGCGAATTTTAATCGAGAACAATACAACGATAGTTAACCCACTATCAAAAATACGCCCACTTCTTCAATTCCAAAATCCATACAAATGATCGTATAACAGATTACACACATTAGTTATTCTGAGCCTGGTGGAATATAGAATTTTTTTTTTTTTTCCATCCACAATGGAAATATATTATATATATATATATATATATATATATATATATATATATATATATATATATATATATATATATATATATATATATATATATATATATAAAACATGAATGAATGAATACATAAATGAAATTATTACGTTTACAGTGTCGACATTTGGAAGATTTGAAGAGAAGGATAAAAGCTACGTGTAAAGAAATTCAGGTAGAAGTTTTTCGGAAAGTTAGAGAAGAGTTTGAGAGCAGACTGTATTACTGTTTACAAAATAATGGACATTTTCTTCATTTGATAAAATGAAGTTCTTTTTGTTACTTTGTTTTCTCCAAAAGTATTGGATAGAAATATCAAGTATGTTGTATTTTTGAATAGGTAGTTAATTGAACGGTCTTCAAAATGAGGTATCACTCGAACCTCCTTTCTATTTAAGATTTTAGGGGTTGTTTCCACCCCCACTTCAGGGTTGACGTAATTTGAATGAAAACCCATCTACAGACAGAAAGTCCCACATGAAAATAAAGTTGACATGTTTTTGCATATTTTTAGATTTTCTACGGGGGCTGAAATATTCGGGGTGGTACGTTTTCAAATTGACACACTGTATATTCATGCTATTGAGTTGAACATTATTGTCTAAAAATGAAAAATTGTTTTAAATCGCCTTGTGACTATTTACAATAACAATTTTTCAATTGAACAAACATTATTTAATGATTGATAACTTCTGCTCTTGAACACTAAACGATTCTATATATCTCTTAACTGCACATAACTAGTTTGATAACTTCTTGAAAATCTCATTGTGAGACTTACGCTGAATGTGATTATTGAATTTGATTAACAATTCCAGTTCATCACACTAGTCTCATATGAAAAAAAAATCAAAGCAAAACATCTATTGTTAAAAACTCTTTCAAATTGTGCCAGTATTTCTACTCAAAAGTGACCGGTAGATTCACTTTATTCAAACAAACAATTTGGATGGAATAACTTTTTGACAATTTCGAAATATGTTGGATTACTGGTTTACATCTTTACTTATGTTCATTTTTCCTGTTATTACGTGTTATTACTGAGTGCAGTGTGCATTTTAATGTTAGAGAAGTGTAATTTCTGATAAGATGCAATCGCTATATCTACAGTTGACACTTATATGATCACCAAAGTACTGTTTCAGCATAATCCGACTCTATTAATTTATGTTTCTGCGTTTGTATGATATTACGTGTTTCTGTCGGATGATTTACGATTATGCTAATATACAGGGTGTTATTTAAGTACGTTGACAAACTTCAAGAGGTGATTCTTTGAAAGATTTCAAGACGAAATGTTCATATAAATATATATTCCAAATGGCTTGGTTTTCGAGGTACAGGGTGTTGAAAATACATATTTTGAAAGATTTTTTCAAGTTTACTCCGACATTTTTGACAATGATAAGTTCAAATTAGGCAACCACGATCCATTCAATGGTACGCACGTTATAAAATGATTCCTTTCTCAAAAAATTCACAGGGTTCGCCACCACTGAGAGATTGTGAGGAAGTAATATTCAGTGTTGTTTCATTCAGCATCTTTTTGTTCTCTTGGTGTTTTTCATTTACTCATACGGTTCAGGAGCTATAATCAAAATATTAAGGCAAACATTTTCCAGTATCGCATATAACGTAAAGAAATCTGAGGAACAAATATTCTCACAAAATGCGAAGGGTGATTCTTTGGAAGATTTCAAGACAAAAATTTCATAAAAACACTGAATATTCCTCTCTCACAATCTCTCAGTGGTGGGGAAAAAAATTCTGAAGGGTTGAAAAATGTATTTTCATCACCACGTATCTCGAAAACCAAGCCGTTTTGGGACATATGTTAGCATGAACTTTTCGTCTTGACATCTTTCAAAGAATCACCCTTCGAGTTTTGTGAGAATAACTGTTCCACAAATTTCTTTACGTGTCTTCTGCTTGATAAATTAGAACGCCTCGGTATATGAGGTATATATAGCATCATTTTGCAGTTACCTGAGAGACAGAAGGCATGTAGTCAAAATTGACAATATATACAGTCATGACCACCGAGAGAAAATATTATTCATTTTTAATAAAATTTATTTGTATCCAACAAATATCTGTTTTGAATAGCGCCGAACTTATGTGAGTTCATTCGAAACATGGGGAAAGTTAAAATTCTACAAATAAAATATTTATTTTACACCAAGCAACAGACACATATGAATTTAAAAAATATTTATTACCTGTAAACTTTTCTAAGCTGGATGGTAATAAACGTAAGGTTCAGTAAATTATATCAGCTTATTCTGAAATATTTAATATATGTAATGATAAAATATTCGATACTTTTTAAAATGTCTCCATTTATAATAAACCAGTGAAAGCTTGCAGCAAAACATATATTATATATAGATTTTAATATAAATTACAAATATTTCCTTGACCAAGAACATTTATTGGTGTCTACTATTTAAAAAAATGTATTCTATTGAATCTTGTTTTGTAGCAAATATCGTGGAATGATGTTTATTAAATCATTGTTGAAAGTGAAGAGATGTATTGTTGGTGATACCATTTTTGCTGCCAAGGAAATTTTTTATGTTTCTCCAACTTCTAATTGTCATTATATTTCATTGATATGTAATCAATATCAATGTCTATTTAAAATATTCAACCTGAATCAGAATCACTCATTTTAATCAGTAATTAAATAAAAATCATTGGAGTCTACAGAATGTACCTTTTTCTAATGGTGATCATTGCGGTGTACGGTTATTAGTATAGGTATATTAGGAGATGTTGAGCTAAAACCTCAAATTAAATTGGGCCCTTTTGATTTTTTAGATTCTAGGAGGTTTTGGGGTACCGAATAAGTCTAGCAACTTTTCATAAAAGTACGGGCACGGATTTTCGAAATTTTGGGACTTGAAACTCAAAAATATTTTGAATCGCTAATAACTCGAAAACCATGAGAAATTCGGAAAAAACTGCCGTGACAAAAAATGTAAAGCACAAAATTTTCTACAAAAAAGTAGCCTAGGTATTTTTTCCTAACCTCAAAATTTTCACCTTAAAACGGAAAAATGGGACATTTTGACATTTCTGTGCATTTTCAAATTCTTCATAATGAGGATACATCATATTAAGAATGTTTTTATATGAACTTGAAGCTGAGATTGTACGCTTCAAAATGAATACCCTCATCTTTGGATAAGAGAAACTTATAAAGTCTGTGAATATCGAAATAATAATCAATCGAGAACGAAGATCGTGTTCATGATCGCGTTTTTTGAACGTCAGTTCATTTGAAACCAAGAAGTAACTCATGTATGTTATATACATGAAAATATTGATAATAATACGAACGACAAACCTCTCGTTGGATTTGCTTGTTTATATTGCGAGTGATGGAATATATTCATTTGTGTGGCCAATATACCTCTTCATCTCGCAAGATTTTCGAAAATTTCCTAAGTCGAAAATTATGCTACCTTACCGGAGTACAAAACAGAGAACTTACCCATCATTATGCATTTTGATTCTTTGAAAACGGAGTAGTTTTCAACGAGTTAGAGCAATTCCAATTTGCGCTTGGGATGTAAATTTGCTTGAATTCGCACTGGCGGGAATTCGCGCGGCGGGTGCTCCGGCTTTCGGCTTTGAGAGAGAATTACTCAGAAATAGTGGCTCCAACGAAAAAATGGCTAGACACTTTTTGTAGAATATTTTGTGCTTTACATTTTTTGTTACGGCAGTTTTTTTTGAATTCCTCATGGTTTTCGAGTTATTCACGATTCAAAATATTTTTGAGTTTCAAGTCCCAAAATTTCGAAAATCCGTGCCCGTACTTTTATGAAGAGTTGCTAGACTTATTCGGTACCCCAAAACTTCCCACAATCTAGAAAATCAAAAGGGCCCAATTTTTTTTGGGTCTTATCCTATTTAGCCTGTACTATATATAACAAAAATCAATTTCAGATGAAAAACATTTTATTTTTATACAAAAACTAAAACTTATTCTATGATTATATATATTATAATTGCGATTTTATAATTACTCCACAAAAAAACTTTTAACTTGTATGACAAACATTGATTTCAAAATCACTGACTTCGTGATTGATTAAAAACACATACAGACCTATTTGTCATTTTGAATAACTTACTGGAAAGTGTTTGCCTTGATAGTTTCATTATAGCTCCTGAACCGTATGAGTAAAAATTTCAAGAGAGCAAAAATATGCTAAATGAAACAACATTGAATATTCCTTTCCCACAATCTCTCAGTGGTGGCGGAAAAAAAAATTCTGAGGGGTTGAACAAGGATTGACTCTGAAAAAAGGAGGACCCTGTGAATTTTTTGAGAAAGGAATTATTTTGAAACGTGCGTACTATTGAATGGATCGTAGTTGCCTTATTATTGTCAAAAATGTCGAAGTAAACTTAAAAAAATCTTTAAAAAATGTATTTTCATCACCCTGTACCTCGAAAACCAAGCCATTTGGGAGATATATTTATATAAACTTTTCGTCTTGAAATCTTTCAAAGATTCACCTCTCGAAGTTTGTCAACGTACTTAATTAACACCCTGTATATGAACCCTTGATATAAGCTACTTTCCGAGGAACTGTACAATGCGATATACGTTACTTCCCTATGTGGTCATGGGATAATTATTTTTCCAATCATAGTTTTCAATCAAAATCTCATTCCTATAATAATTTTTCAGATAAGTGGATTCTGCCAAAAGGAGCTGCCATACTAATACCCATTTTCAATTTACATAGGGATCCGTCTCATTGGACCAATCCTGAACATTTCCATCCCGATCATTTTCTTCCGGAAGCTGTGAAGAAAAGGCATATTTATGCATATTTGCCCTTCAGTGCTGGTCAACGAGGATGTATAGGTGAGATAAAATGATCTTGGTTGTAATATTTTTACGAATGATTCAAGCAATCAAGAAGTCAAAAAATTACCTCAAAATGTTTTTGGCGTATAATTTTTATTTCTGTGAAATAACTACTCCACTTCAGGTGAAAACATTTCATAGGAAAATAGTTTTTAGTAACTGAGCTTGTAGTTAAAATCTGATATTATGAATGGAATAAACGATGCAGAGAACATAAAAAAAAATCTGCCAGCAAATTAATGAAATAACCAACAAATACACTAACTCTTGTAAGAGCACCCAATTGATGAAAAAGGGAACAGAATTACATATGACCAAAGTAAAGCTAGTTACTCCAACACATTTTTTGCCAACATTGGTTGAACGTGGCAAATACAACCAATAGAACTACTCTGATCCCTGAACAGCAAGGCAATATTCAAGAATCTCTATGTTTCCATCCAGTCACAAGCAATAAACTGATAACTCTAATTTCTATTTTGGCAACCAATACTTCTGCTAGCCCTGATAGAGTGCCGGTTTATTTTATAAAACAATTTTACATATACAATTTGTAAATGGTTTGATAAGGTAAGAATTAGATTTCGAATCCATACAGGCTTACAATACAATACAGGTCAGTTGCAACACCACTCGCAAATACATTAGGAAACACTTCTTGTAGCATCGACTCCAGGCAGAGGCAAAATGCAAATAAAACGAACAAAGTTCGATTGTATTTATTGGAGAGTCCAATTCAATGAAACAAAGATTCTGTAAAACCGAAAAATACCTGTCTTTCCACACAATTTCACAAAGTGGAGATTCAAGGCAAATATCTGAAAGAAAACAACTACTTTCCCCTACGAACATTGAATTATATCTGTTGTCCATTTGTGCAACGTACCTCAGGGACACGGGACTCATGAGCTGTAAATTGGATCTGATGAGTTCGTTTCTGGGAGAGTTCAATTTCGAATTAGAGCACCAAAATCAAATAGACGCATAATAGCCAAAATCGAATTTTTGACATCCAGTATCTCGAAAACTGGTCAATAGATAGATTTGTCAATAGGACTACGTAATGAGGATGCCAAGATCTACAATATATCAATTATTGCTAAATTAGGCGGAAGTGAATTTTATGTAGTAAATGTGCTAGGTCCTTGCTGAATTACGCCAGGAAAACTCGCATATGCTCAGCTATACCACGAACATGTCGTTGCACAAAGTGGCCAAGGTGAGAGATCTTCATGCAGAGGCTTTAATTCCCGTCCACCTTTCCAGGAAGTAGGTAAGTAGAAACTATCTGAATACGGAAAAACAAAAATTCTGCAGTTGCTCATCATGTAAGTCAAGTAAGCTGACAACAGACTATTAGATGCCTATGATACCCTAGAAAACAGCTTAGTTCATAGCTTGTTTAAATAGTCAGCCCCACACCGTACACTGTAGAAGAAACGACTGTGATGTGGAACTTGAAAAATGAAAAATTACGAAACAGGGCAACAATATCCAAGAAATGCAGTCCATTTAAAAAAGATGGCACCTATATGAATAGGATATCGAAGGGAAGTTGATAATATTCCAAATGAACTGAAATCAACTCATGAAAATATATCCAACATATTTTGTAGAATAACAATAATTATTGTTGTTTAATGGATTATTTATCAAATATTACCTACGTATCAATTATTATTATAGTGTGGGCCATAACGATGTACCTAATTATTGAAATGGTATTTTCTAGGTTTGTTCCCAAATAGTAGTGCAAAATTTCAAAAAACAGTTTTTATTATGACAACTGCTGTTGCAATGGTTCATATCTTCCAACTTCGTTCGATTTTTTTGAAACTTTTTAAACTTGAAGAGTCATCATAGACCACTTTTCTTGGCCGTACTCAATTTTTGTGGAGAAAGAAGGAATACAGTATGTATTCCGCAGTACAACGTAGTTGAGATTTTCTAATTTATCTACTTCATTTTTATTATTTCCCCAAAAATATAAAAATATTCTCATTTTTATTTCCATTAAATAATGATTTTCAATAGAGTGAAAAATAAACAATAATGTTTTATTTTTGGAACAAGAACAAACATGAAAAATAAAAAGGAACACGATATTTACCTATCTATCAGAGTGCTGAGGGTTAGAATTCTACACTAATTAGCAAATCATAATCACTATCATCCCCAATTAACTCAATTTCAAGTGTTATCATTGAACAAAAATATCACTTAAATTACACGTATCCACCTTCGCGCTCCATGCATAACATTGTCCTAGACGACATTTCTCTCCGAACATTTTGCAACATAAAAGGGCCGGGTAATTTACGCTAGGCAATCTCTTACACTGTTCCAACTGGTGTGTGTCTCTAAAGGGCCTGAACTTGTTGACACAATTTTTTTAATATCCCCACAAAAAAAATCTAGGGGGGTGAGACACAATCCATTTTTCACCAAATTCACTATCCAACCATTCCCTGACTTCTGATGTTGAGTGGATTGAAGCACCATCCTGTTGAAAATACAATTTCTTTTACTGAGACATTGGATAATTATTTAGGAACTCCGACAATTCAGTTTCCAAAAAATTTAAATATCTTCGGAAATTGTGGATAGTCTAAAAAATGGCCCAATGATTGTCGATTGAAATATCCCGCACCCAACATCAACTTTAAAATAATATTGGTCTTTGCATTGAACAATGAAATGGGGATTTTCAGTTGCCCACCACCGACAATTTTGGGAGCTATTATGCTTCATCCGTGAATAAACCATTTTTAGGAAAATTTCTATCATCTTCAATTAAACCTTGAAGCCAGGCATATAAATCAATCCTTAAATCTTAATCGCGGTCTCGAAACTTGCACAAATCTGGGCCGATAAGAACAGATTTTTTTTTCTAAATCCGCCTAGTAGACATTCCAGCAACGCCAGTTTCAACAGCAAGTTGCCTTGTTGAGGTTATCAGATTCTAGGCAACTGCTAATAATATATTCAAAGCGTTTTCTTCATTAGCAATGGTCTTTTTATGGGGAACTTTCAATAAATTATGAATAGAACCACTTTCTTGGAATTTCCTCAAAACTCTTGACACAGTAGAACTGTGAAAAATCTTGTCTGGTGCCTCTGATTGAATATTTTGGCTACTTTTCTACTACTTCTGTAGTGTTTTCCGCATATCAAAATCAATTAAATCTCATCTTGTTTTGTAAGTGTAAGTGGTTAAATATTCTCACTGCTAACGTCTTGTACAATATAATCACAAACTCTTCACCATTTACTAATTGACACAAACTAAGGAAAATTTCATTTTGACATCTACAAATCAGTCGAGCAATATTGTTTATTTCAAGGCTAATTTGACTTTGTTTTGTTCAGGATAATGTTAAGTGATATTGTTGTTCAATGAACATGTGAAATTAAGTTAATTGGGGATGATTATGATTTGCTTTTAGTGTAAGATTCTAGCCCTCGGCATTCTGATAGATGAATATGGTGTTCCTTTTAATTTTTCATGTTTGTTCTGGTTCCTCAAATAAAACATAATTTGTTTTTTTTCCACTTTAATGAAAAAAATTATTTAAAGGATATAAAAATGAGAATATTTTTAGGGAAAAAATAAACATTAAGTAGATGAATTAGAAAGTCTCAAATTTCTACGTTGTATTGCGGAATACATTATTGTAGGCAAGTATATATATATATATATATATAGATTCAACCGTCGATGCCAGACCCAGTATATCGAATAGACAACCACAGACCCACTAGAAATAATAAAGTTTGAGGAGTGTAAAATATTGGAAAATTAGCATAAATAAACAGAGCAACCATTGAGGGGTAGAAAAATATAATATATAAAAACTGCCATATATTCAATATCCGTTGACAAGCCAAGGCTGCACTATTTGCCAGAGTTTCAATGTCTTTTCTTTATTCCGGGCCAGGAAAAGTATAGTCTAGCAATACTTTTCATTTTGAACATTCCTAAATGAGTCATATTCAGTTGACCAAGCAAACGTTTCTTTAGTTTGTTTGTTATCACGATCCTGTTATTCCAGAGAAGAACTTCATGTTCTATGGTAAGTTCAATCCGAATCACATGATATTGCTTGAGAAATGTATAATTTTCAGCATATTTTGTCCATTTGGTTTTCACAAATTTGATAACACTTTGAAGAACAGTATCTTCAACTGTACTTTCCCGAATTGAGTGAAAATTTGTAGAAATCAACTCGCTATTGCAGAAAAATTTAAATAACATCAACTGATTCCCATACTTCTTTCTCGTCATTTTCGATAGGTAGTTGAGCAGCAATGTTCTTCTCTGATTTCATATATTCGAATTTATAGCTGTAATTTGCCAAAATGACTGCCCAACGGCTGAGGCGATTGGCGGAATATTGTGGTATGCCTTTTTTAAGGCTGAAAATTGATAGCAGAGGTCACAAACTACTTAGAGTAAATTCACGACCAAATATTGGTTGAATTTAAATAGGCCAAAAATTATTGCTAGACCTTCGCATTTAACTTGTGGATAATTTTTTTCAGCATCCGAAAGTGTTCGCGAGGCGAATGCAATTGGAAATTCTTTTCCATCCGGGAAAACGTGTGACAAAATTCTACCAACACCATACAGACTCACTTCATAATTTGGTTATAATGCACCAAAACGTCAGCTGAAACTAATTTTTTTTTTGAATGCATCATTACAGCTTTTTGACCATAACCAATCCACGTTTTTTTTCAAGAGATTGTGCAAGGGATATAGAATAGTAGATAAAGTTGGAATAAATATTCCATAATAATTAATCATTTGGAGCAGGGACATTTTTAATGGCGACAATCTTTTCTGTGGACGTATGTAAACGTCTTCTGTCGATTACAATCATATGCTAGATAACTAATTTTCTCTTAAAATTAACTAAATTTTACCTGACTGACTTTCAAACCTACGTTTTGCAATCTTGTTAGTAAACGATCTAATCTCCCTACACAAGGATGTCGTTTAAAAAACATACACACCCTTTTATGTCCTGGGAGTATTTTTTCCGGGGGTTTTATTTTCGTTTTTTTTTTCGGTGGTATTTTTTCCGGGGGGGTATTTTTTCCGTTTATTTTTTCGGGTGTTTTTTTTCCCGGGGGAATCATTTTTTGAAAATTTGAAAGAGCTGATGCAATCTCGTATGGCAATCTTTGGTATTGAAAAAGTCCCTTATGGGTGGATATCGTTACCAACACTTCCGACTTTTCATCCAAGCAGATTTGTGCATACGCTTGCGAAAGATCGATTTTCGAAAAAATACCGCCCTGGAGTTTCGAAAACAAGTCTTCAATTCGTGGCGGTGGAAATTGATCTACCCCTAATACCGGGTTTACCATTATTTCAAAATCACCACAAATTCTAACAGCACCTGACTTTAGACCGGGTACAATCGGTGTTGCCCATGTGTTTAGACGATGGCAGTTTTACCTAAAATATATGTATTCGGCTCGAAATTATCAGTTTTTTAACAGCTTTTAGTTGATAAAAAAATTCTCTGACAGCTCTCAATATATTTATTCAATCTTTTTTTCCTACATTCAACTATTATCATATACAGTATGAAAAGTAAATTGAAACAGAATAGTAATAAAAAATAGATTCTCAACATTCTCCCCCCAGTGAGGATCATCACTCAATTCCAAAAATTCGAGTTTACATATTTTTGGATTTGGTCTTCGATATGTGCCACTCTTCGGTTTGACGTCTACAAATCTGACTTGACCATCTTTACTTGGGTAAACAGCCACTATTTTGTTCAATGGCTAATTGTTTCTTGGTAGTTGGTTGTCCATCACGATTACCAAATCGTCTATGTTCAGCGGTAGTTATTTGTCATACCACTTCGTACGTTTTGTTAAGTTAGGTAGATATTCGCGAATCCATCGATTCTAAAATTTATTTGCTAGGTGTTGACTCAATTTCCATTATTTTCTCAGGTCGCATGGTTGGTTGCTGTCGATTTGTGATTTTGCAGAACTTCATCAGAAGGTCACCTGATCTTACTCCGTGCGACTTTTTTCTATGGGGGCATCTTAAAAATAGGGTGTATTCCACACAGCCTACAACTCTACATGAGCTAGATTTTCTCTGACCAATGTACTGCTCACCACAATAGTTACTTTTATGTATATATACAGGCCGTTTCTTTTATCATGTGCTAAGACGATAAAATGGGAAAAAATGTAACTATTGTGGTGAGCAGTAAATTGGTCACAGAAAATTCACAGGGATTCTTGCCCTTCCCAACTTATACACGGAAAACTGAAAATGCTGTTTTCGGTTTTTTACGTTTAATTAAAAGTTTATCATTACACAGTTCTAGTACATTTTGAATACAATAAAACTTTCCTCTTTCATTTTTTCATATTTTCTTCTGAAATAACCATTTTATTCGTAAAAAACCGAAAACAGCATTTTTAGTTTTCCCTGTATAAGTCGGGAAGGGCGAGAGTCCCCGTACATTTTCTTTGACCAATGTACTGCTCACCACAAAAGTTGCATCGTCTTTGTTTCTATTACGGTTTAGAATATAGCAATGTTACCACATGATGAAAGAAACGGCCTGTATATACAGGGTGTCCCGAAACTATGGTGCCAAATTGAAACAGAAGATTCCCCTTGAAAAATAAATAGGACTTTCCCGATATTTCTTTCCTCAAATGAAGTTCGTTGTAGAGATACAGGGTGTTGAATATGAAAAATTAAAAGTAATTTTTATTCATAACTTCCAGTTTCCAAAATTTTTCAATAAAATTTCAAAGAATGTTTTTGTTCAATAGTTGCTTCTTTTTGAAAAAGAAAACATATTTTCGGTTGTTACCAGTGGCGTACAAGAAGGGCATCATTGTCCCTTTTTTCCCTATTTTTTACGCCACTGGTAAAATCAGAAAAATTATGCATTTTTCGCATTCCTCGTTCAATTTTTAGTAAAAAATGTATAATTGTTTGAATCCGGAAAAACTAACTAAACTAAACTAACATCTTGATATTCAACAACAAAAAAATACACTTTCAAATTTAATTGTTTTTTTTTGTAACTATGAAAGTAGCGAGAAAAATGCCTTTTTATTTTTCAGTTTCAACACCCTGTACCTCTGCAAGAGAAATGCATGTTGAAATGTCATTAATTTTTTTTGGTAAAATATCCAGTTTTAAGTTTAACCAGTAATTAGGATTGTAAAATTCACTTCAGCCGAACATTTTTTTCATTACTATAGTTACGTTTGTATTCATAAAAGCGCAATTATCTTGAAAACGGTTGATTTTTCTGGAATCCAACAGGTATACATTTATTACTCAAAATTGAAAGAGGAATGCAAAAAATTATTAAATTTTCTGATTTCACCAGTGGCGTAAAAAATAGGGGAGAAAAGGGACCATGATGCTCTTCTTGTACGCCACTGGTAACAACTGAAAATGTGGTTTCTTTTTCAAAATGAAGCACCTATTGAACACAAACATTTCTTCAATTTTTTTTGAAAAATTTTCTTAACTGTGGAAGTTATGAATAAAAATTACTTGTAATTTTTCATATCCAACACCCTGTATCTCTGCAATGAACAACATTTGAGAAAAAAATATTCTGAATACTAAGGCAAAGAGAGTATAAATGAAAAGTAACTTGTGACATCTACAGTCACTAGTTTGAAACTTAATTCGACACGAGCCATGTAATTCAAAGGTAGATGTTTACCTACAACATTGACAGGCAGACAAATGTTTATTTGTTCTGGCCAACCCAAGACTCAATCAAGTTTCTCGTACGTTATGAGGAACGCAAGCAGAATCTAAAGTGAATAGAGTATTTTCGTTTCAATTCCGAGAGCTCACGATCCGTGGACAGCGCTGTTTCGTTGTTACCAACGCAACAGCAAATTGAAACGAATGCACTCTGAATTAGTACCATAAGGCAAAGAGAGTATAAATGAAAAGTAACTTGTGACAACTACAGTCACTTTAGATTCTGCTTGCGTTCCTCATAACGCACGAGAAACTTGATTGAGTCTTGGGATGGCCAGAACAAATAAACATTTGTCTGCCTGTCAATGTTGTAGGTAAACATCTACCTTTGAATTCCATGGCTCGTGTCGAATTAAGTTTCAAACTAGTAACTGTAGATGTCACAAGTTACTTTTCATTTAAACTCTCTTCGATATTCGATAGTCACAGAGATGATACGACAGTAAAGAATGGAGTCAGTTGATATTGGACTGTGAGACAATGAGGACGTATGAAATATAACAACTGGTGTTTTATTCAATGTGGTTACAAATCCAGTTATATTACAATGAACACAGAGTTTCATACAATTGGTTTCGTCTATTGCTCAATTAATATTCATTTTCAGGTAAAACAATGGCAAACGTTTTAATAAAAATGTTTTTGGCCAGTCTTCTCCAAAGATTCCAAATCGACGCTGATGGAAAAGTACCCGATCTCAAGATATACAATGACCTCTCAATTAGAGCAAGAAATGGCTTCAAATGCAGGTTGCGTAAACGAAAGTAAAAATCAAATATCTACTCAGAAATAATAACTCTCCTAGAGAATTTGTGTTATCCTTGATTATTTGCTGATGTTTGTACATTTTGAATTTTGAAAATGGAATTGCTGTATTTTACTGTTTCATTACGACTATCCTACAATATCTAACAATTTTTTTTTATTAATTTAAAGATTTGACATAGAACGGTGTCTGAATAACGATAGGCCCAGCCTTTAGTGATAATATTGTTTATTCTTTCATTAATTTAATGTTTATTTGATTTTTATCTGTATTGTAATTATTATGCAAATAAACGATATTATTTCACTGGATGTTGCAGTAACATTATATTTATTTATTCATACCGTCCTTCCAGTGATAACTATTCACCATTAATTAATTTGAATAATTTTTTTAGGAAAATAAAGAAATACACGTCAACGGAGAGAAGAGCATCTTCGTGGGTATTGATATTCAATAATAACTGAGTTTTTACAATTGCGAGTAGGTACCATTTCAATTGCAAGCATTTGCAAAACAGTTTCTGGGCGTGTGGTACACACATTTTTATGAATCCCTGAAAGGGACACCTAAAATAAAATAAAATATTTTTTTTTAAATTCCGAGATATAAGTCTGAATTTTGAATCGAAACTCGGAAGTTTAACATCAAAATTTCGAGTTATAACTCGGAAGTTCAGAATTCCGAGTTATAACTCAGAGTTTTAAATAAAAATAATTTTTTATTGTGGGTGTCTTGTAAACCGACATGTAACGATTTCAATTCAATTTCTCCCAAATTTTTTTTTTATTACAAATAACCGCATCAACCCTTTGGGTGGAATTGATACATAATAATTATTAATCCTTAATCAAATCCATAGCATGCAAAAATTATACGATTACAATTACTATAGTCTAACATTTCTTGTAAGTTATGGGATATGTTGAATGTATCTCTCTGAATTTGGAACATGGGACATTGCACTATAATATGTTTCACTGATAGCTGAACTTCACAGATATCACAGATTGGTTCATTTTGTCCAGATATATGGTATTCGTGGGTGAGCCTCGTGTGTCCTAAGCGGAGTCGAGTCATCATCACCTGTTTTCTCCTGTTTGTTGTTTGATTTTGCCACGGTCCAACGTTTCATTTGATTTCTCGTAGTTTTGATTGTGAGGTCTGCCACTGAGTGGTCCAAATGTTCCTGATCTTGTTTTTGAAATAAGATTTCATGTCAATCGAAGAAGTGTATTGCAACGCTACCTGATTGATTCGTCCGTTACTTGTAATTGAAAAAACAACACGGTAACGATTCGATCTTCACAAACTTTATTTCAAGTATCTTGAAACATAACATTTAAAATAAAAGTTGTGAAAATAGATTCGTTTTTCGTGTAAGTAGTAGATGAAAACTTGTGATAATTGACTTGGTATAATAAACTTTTGAAACCAAATATGTATAACTTTATTTATATATTAACAACTGAACTAGTACATTCATATTTTTGTTTTATTTCAAAAATATATGACAACATGAAGATATACAGGGTAATTCTTCATTTCAACACTCCCCTTGAATAATTATCTGTATATAAAACAACTTCCAATTTCTCTCGCAGCATTTCGAATCTGCAACGTGTTAGTGGTTTGGTAAAAATATTGCCCAGGTGATTTTCACCTTCAATGTGGAAAACGACAATCTCTCGTCCAATTTTCTCCTTTATAAAATGAAATTTAATGTCGATGTGTTTAGTTCTTTTGAGAGCTTTTCCATCGTCATTCTTCACCATGAGAACGGCACTCTGGTTGTCGACAAATAATGGAATTTCTACATTATTCTGTATTTGCAACTCAATGGCAAGCTGGCGGATCCATAAGATTTTCCTCACTGCTTCACTAGCTGCAACATACTCGGCTTCAGCGGTAGAAAGAGCTATTGTAGGTTGTTTTCGGCATCCCCACAATACTGCTCCCCCTGCATACTGAATAACGAAACCACTCGTAGATTTCCTTATTCCTTTGTCCCCTGCAAAATCTGCATCGGTGTAGCTCTCCAGAGACATATTCTCTTTGTATACAAGCCAATAGTTCAGAGTTACTTTCAGGTATCGCAGTAATCTTTTCGCAGCATTCCAATGGCAAATTTTTGGGTTTTGCATGTGCCTGCTCAAATTGTTCACCGTGTAAGCGATATCAGGTCTGGTGACAGTGGACACATACAGACGAGAACCTATAACTTCTTCATAGGGTTTATCAGAAGCCTCAGAAGATTCACTCGAATCATCTTCACCAACAACTGCTGGCGTCGCTACAGGATTTGAATTATCCATGTGAAATTTTTGTAATATGGCTCGAATGTATGATGCTTGGTTGATAAATATGCAATCTGGATGTTGGATGATGTTTATTCTCAAATAAGAATCTGGTTTGCCATCTCAAACCTTTGATTCAGATTGTTCAAGAAAACTATTACTTTGGTGCTTGTCCATGCACCTCGTCAGGATCATGGTAGGTGGGCTCCTCTTCATCTGGCCTATAAGACTGAGAATTTGGAGAAGCATTCCATGGAGGTAGAACATAAGGGTCTGAAAAAGGTGATCCACTTCTGGACGTGGCAAGGTCAATCGGCGAGAGATAACCATAATTGATATGTAGTTGTTTACACATATCTACGTATATTTCCTCTCCCTCGGATTTCAGTGTTTCTTGCTTTAGTGATGTGGGATTAACTTCTTTCTTCTTGGACGGGAGAAGAAAGAGCAGGCTTCCGTTGGGCAATATGTCGTTCTACTGAGGAGAGAACTGGTAGTTTCAATTTGGTACCCCCTACGTTCGATCTAGTATGTATTGGGGCCCATGTTTCTATTGGAGATGGAAGTGGGGGCTTTGGTTTATCATCCTCTGAAAAATAAGGTATGTCAAAATCTCATGAAGGTCAAGGGCGATGGCGATGTAAATACGTAAATTACTCAAAAAGGATTAGGGAAGTATGTAACTTCTTTCGAAGGTTTGTTGAGCCATGAACAGACATAATTATTTTGTCCCCTTTCCATCAGCACATCCTGGGTACGCCCCTGTATGTCTGTAGATGAAATCTTTTAATGCAATCAATTCCAAACTCTGCTATTCAGCATGGATTCTTTGCAAGAAATAATAAGACACATTTTCATGGTGTTGTTTTCGCAATGGTACTCTCATGACTAGATATCTATTCAGTACTACGCTGTTAAACATAATGTCAGCCCTATCCGTCACTTTCGTTATTTTGCTAAGGTCGGTATACTGTCATCATCGATAACCGTGGTGCCTGTAACGTGTTTTGTTAAGTACCTCCGTTACTTCAGATGAACATTACGTTCATAATTTACCTTGACGTATCTACCATTAATGTCCAAGTCTTTAGGTTTGTTTTCCGTGTTTCCTAATTAATTCCAAGAAAAAAATAAATTTTGAAGGAATTTTGCGTGCCTCTTTACGCGAGCAATTAGATAATGCTATTCACATACTGGCCCTGCAGATATCACCATGCCCTAAACTCATACGTTAGAAACGTCCCGCTTCATCTATTTTCAGAAAACCATACCATCTGGAGTCCCACACCATGTGTTCTCCGACTCACTTATATCTACAATCATCTTCCGATGACGAGCTTAAGGGCTACAGGGTGTTTTTCAAGAAGGTTGGTACTGCAGTGCGTGTCATTTCACGAGGTTCATTGATTTAATGACTTAGTGCTCAGTCCAGTGGTCAATAGTCAGCATTCACCGACTTCATCCTTTCCTCACGCTTATTCACTAAACACGGAAACGAACTATTACAGAGATGACCCACTCCGAAATAGATATTCTAAGAAATTCTACGAGATTTGTTGAAACACCTTAAATACAGAAAATATAGAAAACTACGAAAATGCCCATTTCAAACACCAAAGGTATCTTTTAGAAAACCATGAAGGAATTCAACATGAAAAGCTGATTTCAATGAAGTACTTCACAAAGCTTCGTCGCCAAGACAACACTTGATAAACAAACCGAATTAAGCAACTACTTTATATGACGGATTCCATCTGAATATGGAAAGAGACGATCATCTCTAAGATGAACTCAATACTCAACAAAGTTGACTCAACAATATGTCAAATTCGGGAGTTACGGACTACCCCTGGACTGAACTCCATCAAATTTTGGGGGACGATGCAAGTGCTCTGCACAGGGAAAAGTACTAATTCAAGTTAGAATTCAAAGAGGCTGCCTACATCGAGGATAATGACACCTTCAGTCAACGGAGCCTGGAGACCAGAAATGTATAGGAACTGGAACTGCTTACTGCCTGTTTTGATGGGCAGAAGAGGCGATAAATTACATGCACTACTACTACGACTGACTCAGTTAACACCACGTTGTCAGTATCTACCTGGTGGCATGCAGGTTAAGCGCTCGCTGTTTAATTCAATCACCCGTTGGTATATGGGTTCGAATCAGCACGATCACCGTTTAAAGAGGTAAGGGCTACGTCTTTCCTAGCTCGCACAAGTGTCTCAGATGTCACGACTGATCATTGGAATGATCCGTCATCAAACGACGTCATGAAACAGTTTAACAGTTTAACGAAATTTCACGTGTAAGAACACATAAATATGGAATATAGTTACTCAGTTGATCCAGAAGTGTAACCAACTTACTAATGCAGCATGTAGTCTAATTGTTAGTGAATAATGAGTGCCTCGATGGTCCAGAGAGTTGCAAAATCACTTCGTCAGTAAAACTGTAGGACTATTAAACGTTTCAGGAACAACCGTGAAGAAAATGACTTGAAAGATGTAATAAAGTGCGACAAACTATGTACCTTCCCGTAAAAGTAGGCCGCCTTAAAAGACATCGGCATTTATGAGCATATACGGTAAAAATTCCCGTGATTTATGGTATACATATAATCTCGATGATATGAACGAAACCGAATATTATAATCCTGATACCAACGCTATGGCTCTTATACTGATTACTGGAAGTGAAATTATTATATTTTTTTTTTATCACCGGTCAAGTGTGTTATTTTAAGAGCTGTCCTGTATTTAGGTTAATGTGTATAACAGGAACCATGAATGGGTACAGCTAGCTATCGTTTATATTGAACTAAAGGTTTATGTCTACTAGTAAGTGGTAGAACAATAAACAGTGAGAGTAATTTCTGTTATTTCGAATTTTGTTATATTCTTATCATATAAGTAATTGTGTTTTGCGTATTTGCTTGATTTGTGTTAGTTAAGATTTGAACTAATTACCCGTTTTCTTTATGCCTTATATGTCCGATTATTGTTTTATTGGCTTATTTGTCGGATTTTGTTGCATGTTACCTCTACAACAATATACTCACAAGCAACTTTTCTCCGCTTATCTCATTATCTCTCAAAATGTTTGCCAATGGGTCCAAGCCATTCTGAAACAGAATTTCACACTTGAAATCTAAAACTATCAATGAATTATAATATTTCCGACAAAGTCGAAGTTATCTTTTCTCCATATATTACCATAAAGAGAAAAATTATGTGAATATTTGTCAAAAAATAACAACTCCCTCCCACCAAAATTGAATAACATCTGACATCTATTTGTGCAATGTTCCTCCAATAGAACACTATCGCAAGTGCTAATTGAAAAGTTGACAAGGCATAGGGAATTTGAGATGGTTCTCGACCCCACTCCCACTACTTTCACCTCATCAGTGACCTCTAGTAGGAGACCTTTACTTGTATGTTTGGTGGATAGGAGCCATAGTATGGATTTCACCTTGAGATATCCTCCGTGAACTTTGGAACGTTTTTTGTTGATTGACTTTGATGAATTTTATGTAATAGTATTCATAGTTTGTGTTTGATATTGAAATGTCATTGGTATAAAAAGGGATAGTTAGCTTACACGGTAATGAAAATGTTGGTTAGGTACTGTTTCTTCACCTATATTCATGAGTAATCTGCAAGTGTCATTATCATGGATACTCACTAAAAACTATTGAGTTTTCACAGAGTACATACAAAACAGAACATTATCGACTGATAAATGTAACGTTTATATGCCCTCACCACATACTTATTTTAATATTTTGTAGAAAAAATACACATCCGTTGTCATCAAACGACGTCATGTAATTTATAATTCTCGAATATCGGTCAAATATATCAAATAATAAACAATGTTGTGTGCATCTCTCTTCTGTTAGAGAGCGAACTGCGCGAATATCAAGTTCACCGTTATCCTTTCCTGCGACCATCATAATTAATAAATTCCCAGGTAATAAAAATCTCGAAATGTTTCATCCTACTCCCTCAATAGCGCGTCTTTCTTCCGCCCACTGCATAAGCCAATATCAATAATTCAAGGTCATAAACTCATCTTACTAAGTGTCAACTGGACGCTATTAAAACATGATCACCTATGTAAATGGCATCATTTATTGCTTAGGGGAGATTAACGACTTCACGTGTTCAAAACGCGAAGGATCGAGCTTGTATATAAATCAAGATTTTAAAAGACAAAATATCAGTAAAGAGTAATCCAGAACACGTGACCACGGGCCTTTAAAAATGGCCGCTGGAACACAAACAAACACAGGGGTGGGATTCTATAGCTATATCTCTTTTTCTCCCATGAATTTAACGATAATGACATCTCACTTATTTGATCAACTATAGAATTCTATGGTACACTGAATACCACCTCAGGTATACGTGCATGATTTTTTTTTCCACAACACTTCCCAACAGGCAATCCGCATGAACCAATCAGAACTATCCTGGCCATGGCGGTATATTTGAATCGATGCTAAGGCGGTAAGTGGTCCCAACTTGGATAGCAAGGTTAGTTTGGTTAGGTTGGATCATGTTTCCTTCTTTTTTCATTTTTAAGCCATAACTGGACCTTGGTATCCAAGTTGATCATCAACGTAACCTAAAATTACATTGCACATCACGCAGGCGCAACTAAAATAGAGTTTTGATTGGTTCATGCGGATTGCCTATTGGGAAGTGTTGTGGATAGGAATTCTTGCGGTATACGTACTTCCACATTTGATAACAGTAGTAACACAACAGAACGACATCCTGAAAACAAACGGAAATAAAAATTGAAATCACATTCCATAAAATCGAGCATCATACCTTTCTAATTCAGTGTAAAAGCAATCACTCAATTCAACTCCAACCACCGATAAATGGCAACAACAGAAAAAGAAGAGAGACTCCAAAACCACTATTCAATACTTTAAAACTCTAAAAAAATTAATTAAACCCAGGTTACTAAACATTGGTATCACCTAGTAAATTAATCATAATCAGCAAGTAGTTTTGTTTACAATCCAGCAACCATTTTGAATTTATTTTGACAGCATCTTGGAATATTCTATAGTTTATTCAGTGCCACGAATATATTCTAGTTACAAGTGCGTTTGCCAGTTCTTCGTCATGTGCATTATGTAGTCTAATCTATCACGAATGCCGGAGTGCCTGGGAGTTTATTTAGTTCAGAGAGTTGCGAAATCACTTCGTCAGCAAAAACCGTTAGATGAAACTATTATACTATTGAAGGTTATCCAGAAACAATCGTAAATAGAATGACTTAACTTTAAAAGACATCTGCAACCCTGATTAATTTATGAGCATATACGGTGAAAATTCTCGTGATTTATGGTGTAATCTCGATATTTAGGAATAGGCCAAGCTATAGAGCCACAAATGATTGCTTTTTGGACAAAAATACTACATGGAAGCCTCCTGTGCCATCCCGTGCAGGACAGTCCGTAGTTTATTCCCACCATGTCCTCAACTCAAAAATGCCATTTTTTAATTTGTTATAAACAATAAACAACAAAAAATCGCGTTTATTTCAGTTTTTTTATTGTAAAATGGAAACTATTGAAGCAGTGTTAACATAATTAGAACCGGAGAAAAGCGGGAAAAACCGGAAAATTGTGTTTTTTTTTTTCTTTATTTCATAACCCTGCCATTTTTCAATATTAAGAGCTGAAACTTTGCACGATAGTAGCTATTGACGTGCGCCTTATGTGTGCAAAACCTGAATTCAGTCGGATTAATAGTTTTCGCACAATCCTCATTTGAATTTTTTTTGGAAATATTTTCGCGGAGAGCTGGATGCGTGTGAGGTCGTCCGAATGAAATTTAAAAAATAGATTTGGAAAGTAGACGTGAGCAGTAACAAAACGTCTATTCTGATTTTTCGATAAAACGCGTTTAAGTGTGTTAAAAACTAGTGAGAACATGAGGGAAAACGACCGACCGCGTGTGAGCGATCGAGTGGTGGGGAACTGTGCGAATCGAGGAGAAACGTATTTAATATAGTAACAGGCGCGCGCTGCAACTTATAATTCTTTGCATTTGTTTATCTCGGCATGTACTGCAGCTATTTGATTGGTCTTTTTAATGTTTTTGGGTTATCTGAACCTGAGGAATTCGATTCGTGGCTCAGATTTCATGAGTGATGAAAGAATAAGCAGGTATTCTATGTTTTTTGCTACATATCTTTATTTATAGACAATATATGAATAGATAGCAGCTTTTTTATTACAAAACAAAGTAATCAATTTTCTTACATAATAACTATACATTTTTATTTTAACGAAATTACAAAATTCTTGTTTTGGCAGGCTCATCGCATTCTGCTACTTCTCTATTAAAATTAATATTGTCTATTGACATGAAATCATCGCTTTCATCCTCTGATCTACATTCATCATCAGAAATAATTGTATCATTATTATTTATTAGTAAATTGTAACACGTATCTTCGTGGCAGTGTGCACAAAGATTCGAACATCTCAAGCTGTGTTTTTTACAAGTACATGATGCATCAAAATATCCTTTTTTAGCAATATTTTATGGATTGGTGGATCAGTTGTTCTTACGGGAACTAAACGATTATTTTGTTCAGTCCACCCCCAGCTTTCAGATTTTCGTTACCTAGCCACGTTTGGACTTTGCCTCTCTTGGTTCAGTAATAAAAAATCATCAAAAAAAAGAAGACTTATTGTAGATCCAACTCCAAATCCAAACTTTCTGCGGAAGTCTATGGAAAACCACTTCGGAGAAAGATTAGCATTTTCTTGTTACAAAATAATAATAAAATCTGTCGTCTACTACGTCTACGTGTAGACGAGACACCAGTGTTGCCTTATGCTCCGGGGGATATTGAGTCCGTGGTGGTGAATGAGAAGTGCCGAATCTATTGGAACTATTCATTCCCCACCCTCAGGCAAATACAAGCCAATAAGCCTGATGTAGTACTCCTCGACCATCAAAGTAGGACGATTTTCGTCATTGAGTTTTCAGCTCCTGGCGAAACGAACATCGTCCGAAAAGAGGAGGAAAAACGGACTAAATATCGAGATCTTCTCTTTGAACTCCGCAGGCTTTACCCAAACCATTCTGTCAAGATGGTGGTTCTGATAATAGGGGTCCTTGGTGGAATGATGGACACACTACTCTCAAACCTAAAAATCATACCGGCTTGCCGTGACATGGCAGAAATCCTAGCCGGGCGAATGCAGAAGGCCGTAATTCTTGGTTCACTCCGCCTACTCAGGGCACATGATTCTCGGACCCAGTAATCACTTACCCCATGGACGTGGGGAGTGTTTACTGGGGTTAATGACACGCCAGCGCGCCCTCCGGAAGTGTCGGAGCTCCGGAGACAGGGCCTGACTGGGTAATTCCTAACGGAAAAAAAAAAAATAAATAAAATCTGTAGTTCCAATGAGCTTATAATATGAGACACAAGATGTCTGTAGGACTTCTTATTGCTAATATCCTGTAAAATAGCAGTATTTGGGTCGAAAATTTATCAAAAAATTAACTACTTCATGGCTAATACCACTACAAACATTGAATTACTTGTGATAAAAGTGGCGCTCTCAGTTTGGATTTATCCACGGTGCGGGCGCGATCGCGGCCCTAAAATGGGATTTACATCGAACCATTCGTTGCAGTCATTAGTTATTGACTACTAGACCTACCCTCTACTGATAATAATAATAATGATAATACTCCCTCATAAACACTCGTTGAGTGTACCCAAAGGCATAGCCTGTGCAGGTAGAAGACGGCTATTATTATTTGCCGTGGCGCTCCGGGGCGACTCACTGATGTTTTAGGTGATGTATTCACTTTTCAGCTGTAGGAAAACCCGGAAAACCTACAGCACCACCTCGGGTGGTCGGTGTGCAACACCCCGAAATCGGTCTATAGGTGGTCCGAAAATTTTGATAAACATTCCTATGCAACAAGCAATTGGAGAGGAACTCTGCAAGGAAATTTTATCAGATGTAATTCGATGTTGGTCGCAGTATTAGCCAGGAAAGTTGTTGTTTCTTGATGGATTTTTGATATGTTTCACAAGAATTAGGAACTTCAATGCAATGAACTTTATTCTATTTTCTAACCTTACCATACGGCCCCAGGCGACAGTGGTTTACGAATATTGCTTCGCCGATGATATGTTTCGTCGTCGTCAAATGGCTGCAGCCAATTTATTATCAAGAAAATATGTATATATAATTTACATGTAATGCTACTTGGAAAATTGCGGAGTGTTTGGTGAAAAAAGAATTTCAGTCGGATGAATTATGAGTGACTTTCAGCGAGTTGAAAAATGAACATTTCATTGAAAGTTGAGTTTCGGCACAAAATAATGCTCATAGGCGAAACAGTATTATTAGCGGTGGCAAACTTAAACGCCATGCGGTCCCTGTATTCGTCATTTTCAAATTGCTCTAGCCAATCCATTATCGATAATAGATCTATACATAATCGATATGAAATGTAGCTGGAAAAATTGCGCAGTTTTTGTGAAAAGAGAATTTTAGTTGGGTTAATCATGAGTGACTTTCAGCGTGTTGAAACATTTTATTGAAAATTTTATCTCAGCACAAAATAAAGCACATTTTCGGAAAATGCTTTTTTTCTTTAGACATTTTTGGAGACTCATTCCAAAGTACGTGAATAGGCGTGTCTAACAGTGAAAGCATTTTTCAAATAACTCTATTATACTAGAAGTTATAGCGCCTTCTTTTAATTAATTTTGGAGTATCCCAATTTTTTACGTTTTTTTCATGTTATTTTTGTCACGACCAAGCTGGCGTGTCGTAGATTTCCATTTCATATGTGGAAAGACATAAGGAATCGACCTGCATAGATCTCATTTTGATATACCGCAAAAATGGCTCAGACTTTAAAACAGGCGATTTCGGCGCTGTTCCCACCAGACTATAAACGTTTCTCCTCGATTCGCACAGTCCCCACCACTCGATCACTTACGCGCGGTCGGTCGTTTTCCCTCATGTTCTCACTAGTTTTTAACACACTTAAACGCGTTTTACCGAAAAATCAGAATAGACGTTTTGTTACTGCTCACGTCTACTTTCCAAATCTATTTTTTTAATTTCAATCGGATGACCTCAAACGCATCCAGCTCTCCACAAAAATATTTACAAAAAAAATTCATATGAGGATTGTGTGAAAAGTATTAATCCTACTGAATCCAGGTTGTACACATGAAAAAATAAAAATATCTGGAAAAAATTAGTTTTCATGAAAACTTCAACAACACTTGATCGATCCTCAATTTCAGTACACCGATGTATTTGGGATTGAATTCTCTTCAAAATGATGTATCACAAGTATAGTAGTCCCATTGAAAATTCTGAAGTAGGGGGTGCTGGGGTTGAGGGGGTTGACAACACAATGATGGTGTATGTGGTGAAAGTGTTCCCCCTTGAAATAAAAATCGACGGGTCTCAGCGATTTTCCATTTTTTTCATGAGTTCGGATATTAGGGGGATGACAAGTTTTAGCTGGGACACACTGTATATGTTTTGTTATTGTAAGAGCTGTCCTTCATTTAGGTAAATGTGTATATTGAAATTGAAATTGTTTTGAAATTGTTTTTTTCGTTAACCAGCTGTCATTCCCCTACGAACGACAGCCCTCAGAAGTAGAAACTTGTGCGAGCTAAGGATTAACGAGGTCTTTCCTTTTAACGTGCGATTCCTAGCACGAGACCAGTGACCATGCTGGGAATCGAACCCACGTCCCTCTGATTGATAGACTAGCGCTCTACCATCATGACCACTGCGGCCCATATTGGAAACCATGAATGGGTACAGCCATCGTTTATATTGTACTAAAGGTTTATGTCTACTAGTAATATACAGTGAGAGTAATTACTGTTACTTCGAATTTTGGTGTATTCTCATCGGTATGATGTAATATTGTTTTGTGTATCTGGTTGATTTGTGTTTATTGCTGTTTGAACAGATGACCCGTTTTGTTTATGTCTTTATGTCTGATTAATGTTTTATTGATTTATTTGCCTAAATTTATCGCCTGAATGTATTGAAACATGTACTGTTAGTACACGTTTTGCTTGACATATTTTGTATTTTCTGATATTTGATTACTAGGTGTGTTATTGGTATATATTGGTTTATTGCGCAAATCAAGGGTATTTAGTAATGATTAGGAGGTTGCTATCTTTGAAAGTATGTTTTCATGTATGTGAACTGTTATCCAGAAACATTTATGTGCTTATTACATTTATGTATTTAACTGTTTTCAATATACCTCCGTCAGTAGCAATGACGACTAGCAATGTCTCGTTGGATATAGATATTATTATTATTATTTATTCAATATACTTATCAAATCAATCTGTCTTGTTTTCTTTCCATACTCGAATTTCACTTATAACAGGTCGTCACATACTTTCTATAGGACCGTCAGGGGTATAACGTAGCCGCTCACGTTATATTCTTTATTTTTGTGAGGTTTCCCGACTTTTCGATACGCCTCGTTCATCATCAGACCAAGCGCTGATGGCGAATGAGACATTGCGTTAGAAACTCTAGGATATTCTAAACGGAGTAGAGACTAAGATCGATACCCGTTATCACACTGTATTCTGTGAAATTCCAGCTGTGAACTGAAGGCCCGTTCCTCTCAAGCATGGCATCCCACTCCTAATGTTGCGAGTGGAGATGGGGTCCTAAGTGACATTAGAACGCTGAAGTGGGTATCAGCTGTTCTGTGATATTATATTTGTGAGAAGTATAAAAAGTTTATGTGAGTATTATCTATGATTTCTTGCAACACGGTTAATTAAATAATTTCTGTTTGAATCCAGTTCAATTTTTGAAAGATATGGATACAGTATGCAAGTCAACACTGGATTGAGGCAGAGGATTTTACTTCTTCGGTCAGAAGATTGTCTTCGGAAATGGAGATATTGAGGGAGAATGTTCACTATGCAACCAACTTTGACTTGCGTATGTGCTAGAAAAAAATCCAATACTGTCTGCGTGACATCGAGAATCACAAGAGTGGTGCGAAGATTTGTGAAAAATTATCGGATGGGATTATGGATCTGGATCAACGATGTCGAATAGAAAAATTTGTCGAAATTTCCCAATGTCCATCAGATGACAGATTTTACAAAATATGGATGAACTTCGGAGTTGAAATACACATGAAGGAGACAACATTTCATAGTTTGTTTCGATATAGGTATTCTCATGTTCATATTAATATTTTTCAAGGTCTCTGTATATGGGACAATTAGAGAGATGTCAATTTATCATAATGAAATGAACAGTTGTCATTTTGTACTTGTGAGTTTTACTTGTAAATCAGTTAAAAAATTTAAGTGTTTTGCAGCATTAAAATTTTCGAAATATTTCTAATTCGTGCATCATTTGAGACAGAAGAACTTGTGATTCGTGGTTAGGCGGGTAGCTTCTCTAATGAGTCAGTGACATTTGTGGCGACCATGACAGGACGAATAGTGCACACATTTTGCAATACGGATTGATCTTGTATGACCCGATATTACCGTCGTATATTATTGGTGTTTTATCGTGATGGAACAATTCAAGAGACATCGTAAAGTTCTCCGAACTGCTTTTTCGAAAATTGGAAACAAGCTGGAACAACTTTTGACGGCAGAGGGAACGGATTTACAAGGAATTCAGGTGAATTGGGATCAACTTCAAGAAAAAGATGAATCTTTGCAAGATATCAACAAGAATGTCTTTGACTCTCTTCTGAGCACTAATGTCACGGAAGAAGAGCTGGAAGTAGAGATGGATTCTTGTGATGGGTACACGAAAAGATTCAAATCACTGAAGTATAAATTTGAACAGGTACAAGGATCAACCGAAAGCATTGATGAAGAACAAGCTTCGACTGTAAGTAGACCTAATAGTAATTTGTCCAGTATGACAGGTAAGAGGAAATTCAAATTACCTAATATAGATTTGATTTGAAGAAATTCACTGGAGATATACGAGATTGGCTTTCCTTCTAGGGACAATTCATGAAAATAAACGATGATCCTGGCATAGATACTGCTGATAAATTTCAGTACTTGATTCAGGTGACTGTTCCAAAAAGTAGAGCTAGGGAACTAGTAGAGAATTTCCCTCCCAATGCCGAAACTATAGAAATGTTATTGAAAGTTTGAAATCGCGGGTTGGGAGGGAAGATCTTCGGATAGAAGTTTACGTCAGGGAACTTTTGAAACTCATTCTGAATAATGCTATGTCAACAAATAAAATGGGTCTCTCAACTCTCTACGATAAAATCGAGACGCAATTGCGGTCACTCGAGACATTGGGAGTAACGAGTGGAAATTGTGCTGGATGTTATTTCCGTTGATAGAATCATGTTTGCAGGAGGATTTACTCAGAGTATGGCAGTGTTCGACTAGCTTTTTCGTGAACTATTCTAATTCCGGTACGTCAGCAGAGTCCCAATCGACAACAAAAAAACCGTTTGAAAAAACTAATGTGCTTCTTGAAATCCGAAGTGGAGAATGAGGAGAGGATTTATCTTGCAGCCGAAGTTTTGGTTTGTGTACTAGAGAGAATCATTCCAAATGAAACCAACCAAAAATATTTGGAACAAATCTAGATGAGGAGTCCAGTATTCCATCTGCCACGGGATTAATGAACTGTGATCTGTCAAAATGTATTTTTTGTGCAGGAACTCATAATAGTCAAAGTTGTTTGAATGCACAAAAGTACACTCTCGAACAAAAGAAGAATGCTTTCGCTGAGAAAAAAGCCTGTTACCGATGTTTGCGAACTGGGCATCCTTCAAGGAAATGCCGAGAGCGTCTGAGATGCTTGATTTGTAAACGATCACATCTAGCTTTGATGTGCACAGATTTACCATAGAATAAATCAAACACCACATTCAGAAACCCATGTATTTTTACAAACTCTACGTGTAAAGATAGTTAATGGGGAAAAATCCCGAAATATTCAATTATTTATTGACACAGGGTCTCAGAGGTCATATATTCTGAAGTCTACTGCAGATGAATTGGGTTGCCAATACGAGCGTGCAGAAAACATTGTCTATTCTCTATTTTGAGGTACCAATACATCTGTGCAAACACATCATTCGCATAAAGTGATATATAGAATTTCGATCCAATATAATTGCTCATTGGCGCAGATGTGATTGGGAAATTATACACTGGAAGAAAACAAAATCTACGGTGTGGACTGGTCGCAGGGGAGACTTTACTAGGCTGGACATTGATGGGCAAAATTCCCCTTCATAAGCATAATACATAAGTTTTAACATCTATGCTTTTCCTGTTAGTAAAGGATTTTTTACTGAAAAATTTGTGGAAATTGGACATTTTAGGCATAGACGATCTTGTAGAAAGCAAATCGCGGGAGGAAGTCACAAAAGCGGCTAATGATTTATTTCTGCAAACCATTTCCAGAAATGACGAAGGTAGGTATGAAGTTCGATTACCATGGCTAGAAGGACACCCACCGCATTCTGATAATCTGTAACTTGCTAGAAATAGACTTGTAACGCTGAAGAAGTTGGGTAATGAACAACTCCTCGAGTTCTATGATGGTATTTTCAAAGACTGGTTACATGAAGGCATCATAGAGGAAATCCTCATAGGCCAGTCATTAAGGAAAATAGTGCTACAACAAGAATTCGTTCCGTTTTCGATGCTTCGGCGCATGAGCGAAACAAACCATCACTGAATCATTGCTTTGAGAAAGGACCAAATCTAATTGAAAGTATTCCTTCTGATTAGATTTCGGAAAAAAAACATTTGCAGTCGTGTCTGATATTCCCAAAGCCTTTCTGCAAATTAGTCTTCATGAAGCCGATCGAGATTTTTTACGGTTTTTGTGGGTCGACCATAATGGAAAGGAAATTGTTTATCGAAATCGGCGAGTGGTATTTGAAGTATATTGTAGTACTTTTCTGCTTGGAGCAACAATCTCAGCACTACACTTGAAAATTGTTTTACATCGAACTCTGGATATAGAAAGAAGATAATTGAAAGACTAAACACTAGCTTTTATGTGGACAACTTATGACCAGTCTACCTAATCAAGATTCTTTACAGAAATTCATCCGAGAAGCAAGTATAATTATGGCTGAAGAAAAATTCAACTTGCGAGGGTGGGAGTTCACACAAACTGATGGTGAATGCTCTAAAATTCCTGTAATAGGTTTGATTTGGAATCCAGTACAAGTCACATTGGGAGTCAATGATTTCAGTGGTACAGATCTGAAGGACACTGCTATCACAAAAAGGGTAATCCTATCAATGAGTCAGATGGTTTTTGATCCTATAGGATTTACTCCTCCGGCTACATTGTATCCCAAACTTTTGTTGCAATCGCTTTGGAAAACACAACTTCACTAGGATGATCTGGTAGATGATGAAATCAAGAGCTCTTTCATTAGATGGGTAAGAGAACTACCCTATAGCAACATGGCCTCGAACAGTGTAAATGTTCTGGACCTCGCTCCTAAAAATAAATCATGTAATAAGTGTAAAAGAAACTTAGTAAAAGGTGTAAAGTGTATTGTGTGTGAGAACACGTTTCATAACAGCTGTGCAAGAAATAGTAACGCGGAATTTGTTAACGATAATCTGATAAAATGTTGTGCTGCGGATAAAAGTATGGGTGACATCGATCAAGCGTTTTTTGAAGCCATTGAGGACTTAGCAGATGACAGTAAGTCAATCAGTTTGGAAATCTTCAATTACATTATTGAACAAAAAGATATGACAATTCATGAGCTTCGTGATAAAATAACTCCGATGAATGAACAAATTATACTGCTAAGACAAAAACCAAATACTGCGGTTGGAAAAACTACTACGAAATCCGACAAAAACCAGGAAGCAGATAAAACATCAGTCCCCCAATCAGATAAAAAAGAATTGCCAATGGCCGGGAATTGTTCATCGGCAAACAGTGTTGCCGGTACTTTTGTTTCTACCGAAAATCCGATTTTCACTAAAAATGATGTGTCTTATGCCTTGACGCTTCACAACACCAAGCAAAAGTGCAAAGACATTATAAATCTCAATAGTGATGTACCAGAGATAAATGACAACACCTGGAAAGTAGTTTCGAGATCTAAGCCTAGAAGAAAATTGATAGTTCTGATATTTTCGAATCAAAAAAACTGAGTGTTTTTCACATTAATATCTAATGCCTATCAAACAAAGTTGATGAATTGATTATATTTATAGAAATGAATGATTTTGATATTTATTGCTTGTCCGATTGGGTGCGTGAGGATAATCTCAATTCAATTTACTTACCAGGATACTATCTAGCCAAACAAATGCACATGGCGGTGTAGCTATTTTTTTGAAGAATTATTTTTCTGCAGTTGATTTATGTTTCAATGTATCTTCAGAAATTTCTGGAATTGAAATTTCAGATACACTTTTTGTAACACTATATAGATCTTGTGCTGGTAATTTTGATTACTTCTTGCAATCTCTCGACTCTTTTCTAGAAAATATTCTGTGTAACAACAAAAAAAATCATACTTACAGGAGATTTCAATATACATTTTTCATCTGTCTCGTCAAACTGTACAGCTCTGTCTAACCTGCTAGCATCTTTTAATTTGGACATTATAATCACAGTCCCAACGAGAATAAGTAAGGACAGTTCCACATGCATAGACAATATAATGGCCAATTTTGATACTGAACAATATGTTTCAGGTGTTTTAGATTCAAGCCTATCCGATCATCTTGGTCAATTTCGATGTTCCAAACAGTGTAGACATACGAAAATTGCTCCGTAAAACAAATCGATTCTATCGGTAAATAACACCACGAAATTTCTGAAAGTTAACCCATAAGATAGTGCATGAGGGATCCTGTCCATCAAATAAAAACAAGTGAGTCAAATTATGTCACTAACCAGAAATAAATTAGAAATGAATACCTTAGTGAAGGAAACAATTCAGGAGATATTCCAAGACCGTGAGTTTATCAGTCAAATCATAAAAAAAGTAGTAGATAAAATTGAACAAAAACTCACGGAGATCCAGAAGGAATTAATAGCACAAGCCAACAAGATAAGTTCTTTAGAGCAAAAAATGGACCAAACAAAAACTCATAGTGGGCAAATTAAGACTCTGGAACAAAAAGTAGATGATATGCACCAGCATATGAAAATGAGCCACATTTGCATATACGGGGTAACTGAAGAAACGGGAGAAAATACCTAGAGAAAATCATGCAGATTATCAACACAAATACCAGTCTCAACATCGGAAAAGCAGATATCATAGGATGCTACAGGGTGGGCAACAAATCTGAAACCACAAATAAGAGCCGACCAACTATACTAAAACTAGTACAACCTGAATTAAAATTTAAAATATTCAAGAATGTCCAGCAGTTCAAGGGAAAACAAATATATTTTGCAGATGATTCAACAAAATATAGAAGGGCCCTCTTGAAAGAAGCTCAAACAAACCTTGGAGTTAGGAACGTATGGAGCTTTAAGGGATCCATATACACCAAATACAATGGGCGGAATGCCAGAATCAGCTGTCAGGAAGACATATCCAAGTATCAGGGACATTCTACCTAATAATAACGTATCTACAAAAAATATTTCTCTCTCAGAATACGTCCAACGAATAAAAAATCCGATATTTAAGAACAAAATTAAATTCATTTGAAATTATATTTAGGAGCAATGTCTCATATTTCTTTTGCACTGTACCCAATAAAATTTCGATTAGTTTGAAATTCATCTTCACCCAACTTACCCAATGGTACTAGTAGATCAAGATACTGTCTTAGAAAATTTACGCTTGTTAGAACAGGATCACCTAGGGGAATATGTAGAACCTGAAAACTTTGTAATGTCAAACACTAGACTATTTAACATTACACATTTTAATATTCGAAGTGCTAACAAAAATTTTGATGAATTCTTAGCACTTATTGAAACATATAACCTAACATGTGACGTTTTTGTTTTAAGTGAATGCTTTAAAAATGTATCTATGGACAACCTCAATATACCGGGTTATACAACGATACATAATGATGGTGATTTCAATAGAAATGATGGAATTTTGATATTGGTAAAATCAAGCCTCAACTACAATATCTCAAATTATAAACTAACAATATGTGGTGTCTCATTATGTATCATATATTTAACAATCAATAATTTATCATGTAGAATCATTGCACTTTATAGGCCTAACCCATCTAATTTGGTCTCGTTTATCGATGAACTTGATTCATACCTGGACAAAACACACAACAGTAAAATGGATGTATTTATTGGTGACATTAACATTAATTTATTAAATGAAAACGACGTTAACGTAAATAAATATCTTTCTGTGCTAGCTAAACATGGATTTGTGTCTTACATACTGAATCCCACAAGAATCACTCCTGAAACTAAATCATGCATTGACCACATTTTTCTGAAAAAACCAAACGGTAACCACAATTTGATTTTCAATTCATACATCCTCAAGTATAACATCACAGATCATTACCCAGTATCACTAAATATAGAGTTAAATCCCAAAAAAAAACTGATTCCAGATTTCGATAAAAACTTGTCAATAACAATTGATTTTAAGAAGTTAGAGAACTCATTACAGGAAGAAACTTGGGACATGGTATTTAATGAAAATGATCCTCAAATTGCGACGGACCTCTTTTTAAACAAATTTAACAATATTATCGAAAATGCCAAAAGTACAAAATTATGGAATAAAAAACACATGAAAATAAAACCATGGATAACCGAAGGGTTAACTCTATCAATCAGACATAGAGACAAATTAAAAAATAAATTAAACAAAAGTTTTTCATATGCTTTAGAACAAGAATACAAAACATACAGAAATAAACTGAATAAACTACTGAATATAAGTAAAAATATCTACTATCTTAGACAAATTGAAAATAACAAAAATGATCTAAAGAAAACGTACCAACTAATATCAGAAGCTACTAATGAAAAAAAACATAATAAAAACATATTCCAGATAGTTGACGATAATGGTACTGCATTCAATGATAACAAATTGATGGCTAACTATTGCAACAGTTATTTTAGTAATGTCGGTTTAAACATGTTGGAAGATATTGATACTTCTTTAAAAACTAAGGAAAATAATGAAGTAAATTTTAATTCCATATTTCTTAATCCAATAACAGAAAATGAATTAATACAGCATATATCCACATTGAAAAATAATACTTCCCCAGGGGTAGATGGAATAACTACTAAAATTATTAAACAGAACCACCAATATATTTTACAACCCCTCAAACATTTATATAATTTAATCATTGAAAAAGGACATGTCCCTACTCAGTTTAAATCTTCTATAATTACACCAATTCATAAAGCAGGTGATAAAACTAAAATTAGTAATCACAGACCCATCAGTGTATTAAATAACTTTGGTAAGATCTTTGAAAAGTGTTTAAAAACTCGTTTAGAACAATTTTTTGATAAAAATAAGATTATACATGATTGTCAATATGGATTTCGTACTGGTATATCTACCACTGATGCTATGTACAATGTTATTAGAAGTATTACACAGGGATTAGACGAAAACAAAAAATGCATTGCAGTGTTTTTGGATTTGGCAAAGACATTCGACACTGTTAACCATGAAATTCTTCTTAATGTGTTGGAGCGCTATGGAATTCGTGGTGCAGCGTTGAGTGTCTTTCGCAGTTATTTGACTGATCGGAAACAGAGTGTTAAAATAAATGATAAAGTAAGTGAAAGCATGACTGTAAAAATGGGAATTCCCCAAGGAACCGTCCTTGGTCCAATACTCTTTCAAGCCTATATAAATTCATTGCTTTGCTTGAAAGTGGAAGCTAAAATTATATCATATGCTGACGATACTGTTGTAATTTTCAATGGAGATACATGGTCTAAAACTAAAAATGATGTGCAGTCAAGCATGGAAGTAATTAACAAGTGGTTAAGTATGTATCGTCTTTCATTAAATGCTAGTAAAACCCACTATCTTGCTTTCTCTATAACTGCAACAAATAGACCACATTTTTTAAATATTAAAGTCCCAGGCATGAAAGGTGAGATTCAAGAAACAAACGAGGTTAAATATTTGGGCATAATTATTGACAACAACCTAAGATGGAGCAATCATGTTGATTATCTAACAAAAAAAGTGAGAAAACTAATATATAAATTTTACCAACTACGACTATCAAGAAATCTACTTATATTAATTTACAAGTCTCTAGCCGAATCACTTTTTCGATATGGTATTCTGGTGTGAAGAGCAATGTATAAAAATTCTTTGCAAAAGCTTAACACAATACAACACTATATTCTAAAAATAATTTCCAAGAAACAAAGATCTTTTCGTACTAACCTACTATACACAGAAGATATTAGCAATATCCGATCATTATATTTTCATAGCCTATGTATGTATGCATTCAAAAATAAAATATTACTCAATTCTAGTCCCACCGTTTATGCTACTAGAAGCGCAACAAAAGAATTGCTCCCCACTCCCAAATTCAACAAAAATGTTAGTCACCGTTTTTTAACATACACATTACCAAAAATTTGTAACTTGCTACCCTTAAGAATAAAACATATAAGAAATCATAAAGCCTTCTCAAGAGAAACAAAAAAATGTATTTTCGAAAATTACTTTGAATTCATCAAAATATTAGAAAATTAGCATTTATTTCATTAAAACTTTGTGATACCACCATTTTGGTCTTTCACCCCCTGTACACAACTGTATTTTTTTTCAACCACATCAACTACTATTGTTACTACTACTACTACTATACAAGTGTTAAGTCACTTAGGTGCTCTCTGTATACAAGCGTATATATATTTATTATTTAGGTTGTTACCACAATTTGTTAAAGTTTTCATTTTGTAATTTTTTATACCAAGCTCTCTTGTAATCATGTAATTTTGTAATTTTGTGTACCCCCCCCAATAAAGACATATTTAAAAAAAAAAAAAAAAATTATTGATCTCGATTTATCATTGAAACTTGTAGAATCGAACAACTTCCGCAGAAATATTACCCATTCTGGTATAGAAAAACTGAGAGAAATCTTAGATACCTATAACTGGGGGATATTATCAATGAGATATTTTCTCCAAATCTTATGAAAACACTTTCTGAATCTTTTGTGTTACCATGTTACTCGAATTTTTCCAATAGAGAAAAGTTAATGTACGCACAAAAATCAATCACCAGTCAGCTGGTTTACTGAAAAATTACGTAATAAAAGAAATTTCCTCTCCGACGTCAAGTCTATTTACAATGTTAACAAAGATCCTATCATTCACAATGCATTCAAAATGCTGCGTAAAGATTACCGAAGTTCCTTGAAAAAGGTTAAGAGGCGTGCATATGAATACTACCTGAATAACTCACAAAATATCAACAGAGATACCTGAAAACCGATTAATTTCGAGGGTAATAAAAATCCCCGCAAAAAAACTGAAACATCTATAAATAAAAACGATTTTAATGATTTTTTTACTAATATTGCTAATAATCTGATTGCTACACTCCCCGATGCAATACATGACCCTACCGATTTCTTGAAAACTCTGCAAACACCTGTAGACTCCTTTTGTTTCTTTCTGGTTACACCAGGTGAAGTAAAGAGTGCCATTTCTAGTCTGAAGGACTCTGGCTGTCATGACATTAACGAACTAAACAGTGCTATCATCAAACCTATTGCTGATATAATTGCTGAACCCCTAGCTTTTATATTGAACAACTGCTTCTTTCTGGGTATCTTTCCAGATGCTTTGAAAATTTCTGTAATTCTTCCACTATTAAAAAAGGGGATCCTCTGGTAATGAACAATTTCAGGCCAATTTCGATCATTCCAATAATTGCAAAGATTATAAAGATACTGGTTGAACAGAGATTGATTTCTTATCTAGAAGTGAATGGCTTACTTTTCCCCGGACAATTTGGTTTCAGAAAAGGTTTTTCAACCACACAAGCTCTTTTAGAGGTTGTTTCAAAAGCTGTTGACGGCCTCGAAAAAGGGGAATATTCGCATATTACCCTCTGTGATCTAACTAAAGCATTTGACTGCGTGTCACATGATATATTGGTTGAAAAACTAACTTACTATGGAATACGTGGCATTCTATTGGAATCTTAAATCTTATCTGCGGGGGAGATCCCAGTGTGTTCTGGTGAATGGAGTTAAATCAGACTTGAAAGAAATCTCGCATGGTGTACCACAAGTTTCAGTGCTAGGACCATCTCTGCTCAATGCTCAATGCTGAGAAAACACAAAGTCTTCGTCAAAGGAAAATGTGTGAAATTACTTGGAATACATATTGATGATAAAATCAATTGGTTGTGCCACATTAACAAACTTGCTAGTAGATTATCCAGTGCTATATTTTTAATTCGTAGACTGAAACACTTGGTGGGCGTCGGTACGCTCAGGTCTAGCTATTTTGGTCTCTTCCATAGCCATATGACTTATGGTCTTATTTTGTGGGGCAGTTCTTGTCATGCAAGCAAAATATTCATTCTCCAGAAAAGAGTTGTGAAGGTGATGTCAGGTGCTGGATACAGTGACCACTGCCGTCCCCTTTTCATCAGGCTTCAAGTAATGCCACTTCCAACTGCATACATTTTTCACACACTTATCGAAATACATAGAAATAGACTGAAGTTCCCCATACAGTCAGATATTCATCCTTACCCAACAAGGTCAAGTAACTTACTGAGAACTACTAGATACATGCTGGCAGTATCTCAAAAGAATTCTTTAAACTTCGATTTCTACAACAAATTACCGATCAAAATAAGTCAATCATTCCTTCTGAAGAAATGCTTTTATTCAGCAGATGAATTTCTCAATTACAGTTTCACGGTGGATGACTTATAAAGAACACTATTTCTATTCATGGAACGTGTCGTATATCAACTCTTCATGTAGTTCTATTACTCAATTCTGTTACTTTCTCTGTGACTTGCTAGTGTTAGCTTTTATTTCATCTTTGCAGGCATATTGAAAGGGTTCACATTAAATCTATTACTCTATTATCATTAAGTTTATGACTATTCTTACAAGATTTTATATATTTATGCTGTTGTCCTGTATGTCTGTTTTAATGAGTTGCAGGATGATTTTAAAGTGTTTGTGTGATACACCAGCTGCTTGTCTGTCTTTTGTAAAATTTTTACTTGCTACAAACATACAAAAATGTAACGTATTGTAGTAAAACTGTTACAGTATTTTAATAAAATTTACTTTACTTTATTGTACTATTTGGAGAAGATACAAATCTCAAGATGGATTGATTTCATTGCCAAAATATTGAACGTAACAGTCTTCATACCTTCGTGGATGCTAGCAAAGATGCATATTCGGCAGTGGTTAACTTGAGAGTAGAGAGCGACCAGGTCTCAGTTCACTTGCTGGGTAGTAAATCCAGAATAAAACCACTGAAAAATATCTCATTTCCTAGCATGGAGTTATTAACTGCAAATATAGGGGCAAGACTGTACTATTCAGTGAAACAAAACTTCGAGGTGGAACTGAAAAGCTATTTTTGGAGCGATTCATCAACAGTAATCTCTTAGATTCGGCGAAGTGAACCATGGACAACATTTCTTTGATATCGAGTACAAGAAATACGTCGCCTGAACGGATACCGAATCCTGGCGACATATTGCAGGAACGTCAAATCCCGCTGATCTTCCTTCCCGAGGATGATTTCCTCGTCAACTATACAAGTCCAAATGGTTGTACAATCCCTCAACCTTGTAGTTAAATGAAGAAATGCTATTTGATGAGGATGAAATCATTATAGGAAGGAGAAAATCAATTGAAACAACCATGCTGAACTATACTTTGGATGATTTCCACCTCGAGTATTTTTCAAAATACAAAAAAATCATCAGAATGGTAGCGTGGGTCTTTCGTTTCATTCATAATATCAAAAATGAAAAAAGATCCACTGAGCGTTATCCGTCTTATTCAACAGGAATGTTTCGACAATGAAGAAGACTGCAGGCTGAATTCCCTTTGTCCGTTTAGAGACGAATATGGTCTTATTCGTCTTAAAAGCAGTATTTCTCGGAGAGAAGATGATAACGACTTTCGGTTTTCAATTGTGCTTCCGTCAAAACACTACGTCATGAATAGACTTATCTTTGATACACACGTGCGAATATGCCATATTGGTACTGAAAGACTATTCAGTAACCTCCGCGAAAGATAGTGCATTCTTGATGGTCGTCGGGCAATACAAACTGTCATAAAGAAGTGCGCGATTTGTAGAAGATACAATGCGAAAAACTTAAAAAATTCATCCCCACCACTCCCATCTGACAGAGTTCGTGATGCAGTTGCTTTCGAAATAACGGGTATAGACTTTGCTGGAACGCTTTATATGAAATCGGGGGAAGATTCATGGATTTGTCTATTTACATGTGCGATTGACTCATTTAGAACTAACTACTTCTCTTTCTACTCATGGATTTATCCAGGCTCTGAGACGATTCGTGGCGCTACGCGGCAGAGATAACGGAACGAACTTTGTAGGTGCCGAAAATGCATTTAATCGTTTGAACTGAAGTGATATTTTAGACTTCATTTCAACACAGCGAATTGTTTGGAAATTTAATCCACCCACAGCCGTTTGGTGAGGTAGTTTTTGGAAGCGTCTTGTTGGAATGTTGAAACAGCTATTAAGACGAGTGCTTGGTCGGTCCTCTTTGTTTTGCGAAGACTTGGTGAGTGTTCTCTGTGATTGTGAGGCAACAGTCAATTCAAGGTCTCTCACCTATTTAGCTGTTAATCCAAATGATCTATTCGCCTTGTCTACAGCAACGTTTTCACAAGATCTCACTGAGCATGGAATGCCAGATTGTGATTTCAATCATCTTACCATGCCCCCGAAGCCACAACAACTGTCACGGGTAAATGCGGTGATTCACGATATCCTTTCAGAAGTGGCTGACACCTGGCAGATCAACTTTGCCGTGTATGACGCCACTCAGGCTCTGTCCCAAGTGGAGAGGAGGAATAGCACCCTTCTAATTGGGAGGCATGAGCGGCGCATTTACAAGATGGAAGCTAAGATCAAGTCGGCGAGACAACATGCGTCTCGTATCCAGTGTGTGGCAGACTACGTGGCGGCCAATAGGCCCTTCACGCCCGCAATGCGGCAAATTGCCGCAAATTGAGCGCACCACACACTAAACCAAGGCGTACTGTTTACCATCAAACAGCACTGTCTTGATAGGATACGAATGCTAGAGGCTGCAACAAATTCACTATTGAGGCAGGAAAGAAGCATCGCGGCAAACATGAAGTTCCGCGAGAATCCTTCCCGCCTATTCTAAGAGCCTCCACGAGTTGTCGATAACCCGCCTGCGGCTGATCGGGTGGAAACCTTCCGGAGCTGAAAGGGACAAGGTATCATTTTTCAGATTTCCTACCGTTTTAACGAATCGAGGAGATTATTTGAAATGAGTATCTAGTGAACTAATAGTGAATCTAACAGAAACACAGGTCAGAAATTGTCGTATATGTTCCAGATATTTCATTCATGGTGAGATACTTAAATACTATATTTCTATTCACATAATTGAAACGTATTCAGAAAATGATCAAAGATCTTGCTTTTAGCTTGATTTTAGGCATTGATTTCTGGTTTCAAATGAAAATCATAGCAGACCTGTACGCCGGCGAAGGGAACTTTTGATCTGAAATGCAGGTGAATAACATCCAGATTTGTGGTATTTAGGATATCAGATCCTTGAATCCAAAATAACGGGCCATCCTAGACAAGGCAGTTTTCTCTAGTATAGGCGAGAACTCGTAGAGCATTTAATAAACACTACATCTTCAATTATTAAACAAAGATATTCATTTTGGTCTTCCCCGATTGTCATGATGAAGAAAAATTATAGACTATGGAGATTTTGCGGTAACTATAAGCGGTTGAATGCTGTTAGCACACCTGGCGCTTACCCAATACCGTACGTCAGTGCGATATTGGACAAGCTTCGTGAAGGTCGCTATTTAACAACACTGAACATCAAATCAGCCTAATGGCATATTCTAGTGGCTCCATAGTCTCGCTCATCGACAGCATTCATTAGAGCCGTTTCCAATCCAAACGTTTGGATCACAATCTGCTCTTAGTAGTTACATCTTCGTCTACTTAGACTTCGTCATTATCTGCACTTCCACTTTTGAGAAGCACATAGAGGTGTTGAGTGAGGTATTAAAACCTCCTTATTACATAGTGAGGGTAATGAAGATAATCAGCCCTATGCTGTATCACTTTCGTTAAAAATAACGTCAACGTTATTCGCCATTTCCGATATTTTTCTATGATTGGTAATAGCAAAATAACGGAAATGGCGAATAACGGTGACGTTATTTTCAACGGAAGTGATACAGCATAGGGCTGAATATTGACTGTTCATTCAATGGACATGACACTGACTAGTGAGAAAAATTTCTGAACTAATGTAACCGCCCCATTTTCATCAATCACAACTTCATCAGGAAAGTCATTGGATTTATCTATATTAGTTGTAAAGTCACATCTAGTTTTATTTTTAATTTAAAAATTCACTTGTATATCGTTTTCGTTTTCGAAATGCAGTTATAATATCAGTCCTCCTATCGTATGAATTTTGAAATGTACCTATATTCATTTGAATTTTTTTTCTTCTAGAAAAACATGTTACCCTTCAATCCTTGAACGATGAACTGAAAAATAAGGAGATTGTTTCGATGTGCAAATCATCTTTGAATGATTTACTAATAGAGCTGAGATTTAAATTTAAAAAAGATGATAATCAAAGAGCTTTGATTGAAAATACTCATATTGTTTCACAAAGAGCATATTTTTTACGTAAATACCAGAAAAACCGATAAAGTTTATATCCACGAGAAGTGGTTTTTTTAGATGAAACATGCATTTATTCTAGAGGAAATAAAACCAAGTCTTGGCAGGATAATAATGTCAAAAGTGTATGCATACCCGAAGAATATGATGGTAAACGATTTATTGTTGTGCATGCTACTTAGTTCTGCGAAAGGGTTTATTCCAGAAGCCAGTTTATTGTTCTGTTCGAAATCTTTGACTCTAGATTATCATGGAGAAATGAATAGTACAATGTTCACCAAGTGGATCACGTCACAGTTAATTTCCAGTTTGGAAGAGCGATCTTTGATAATAATGGACAATGCACCATACCACAGTGAAATTTTTAATAACAGTCTACCACTTCTTCAAGAAAATCTGTTAGTTGGCTACAGGAAAATAATATTGATTTTGATGAGAAATTAAGAAAAACTCGAGTTATTGCAATTGGCAATGATGAACCGAAAGGAAAAAATATATTATAGTATATTATAGATGAACTGGTACGAGAACATGGGCAGGAAGTATTAAGAATACCACCTTATTACCCAGACTTTAATGCTATTGAAATAATTTGGGCTAATTGTAAGACATACTACAACAATTATATTTGCAGAGATGGATATAGTGATGAAAAAGTTGGGGTATGTAGAATGAAGCATTAGAGAAGTGCAACAGTGGATCCTGGGCAAAATGTTTAAAACATACCGAATCACTCATTGAAAAATGGTATGAACGAGAAAAGCTCCTTCGTGATATGATTATTAAACCCATTATCATAAACATTGGTGACAGTTCTGAATTTGAAAGTGAGTATATATTTCAATTTTGTTTTTACTTTCATAAATGGTACATAGTACATGCTCGCATTCCATAAATAAATGTATGAATAAATTTTTTGTTATTCATGTGTTGAGTTACCAAATATATTTCAATTGGTGTTTTTTAACTTCTTAGATATTCATTTATTTATCATTATACAGTGGGTCCTTGCATCCATGCACGAATAGGTACTTGAAAAAGTTTGAATACCTAAGTCTGGAATATTCCTTTTCTGAGTTTTAGTCATGTTTGAATGGAAACTCATTTTTTTATATAAACGTATGCAGAGATTTTGGAAATATTGCACTCCAACCTAGTTTTTTGAATTACTTTTTTCATTAACTGTTATCTACAGAAATTGTATTGATGTGGATAAAATTCAGATTTGTTGGATTTATGTCAAACGGCTGCGGAGGTATGGATAAAACAACTTCCTTATATGAGTGTGACAGAAATTAGAATACACTAGGGAAGTCAAAAGTTTCTAGAAAACTCACTGGGCAAATGAGAAAATACCATGAACATATCTCTTCCTCCATGTTTCATTATCCTATCAAACTTGGTGTCACTGGATTCGTAATAATTGGAATTCACCGTGTTCTAGGAATCGCACGTTAAGAAGTATGACCTCGTTAATCCTTGGCTCGCACAAGTTTCGACTACTAAGGGCTGCTGTTCGTAAGGGGACGACAGCTGGTTAACGGAAAAGACAATTTTAAACAGATTCATTCCTTTTCGCCTTTGTTCTTACAGCAGTATTTTTGAGATTTCGAATATTGAATATGTTCACTGGACAGCACTTTTTGACATTTGGAAAATGAAGAAAACAAGGAAAGGAGAAAAGGGGGTGTACCCATGAGTGTGTCACACGGTATTCTGTTGGAACTAAAAAAAACTCTCATTGTCTGGTGGTTCGCCATTTCCATGAATTTGAAAATGTTAATTTAGTAATTAATAATCCTTCTTATTAAATACACGTTGTAATTTTAACGGAATAATAGCCACGGCATTCTACATTTAGACGTTATTTTGACTAAAACGTCTCGAAGTCATGTGCATAACATTGATGACGCACGAGTAAACATAAAATAATCGAACTGTACCTACCTGTTTTTGATAATACCTACTATCTTTTAGCTTCTCTAATAACGCTGATTAGTCGGTTATTGTATTATACCTAATCTGGTTTCACTAGTGCATTATCAGGATTCTCTTTGAGTTGTTTATACAATTCATTTTCTCTTCCTACAGATATTAGTAATGCTTGAAGGCATCAACTGTTATATTTTTCTGTCTTTATTTTTTCTTTTTACTTTCTTAGTACATTCACCAGTAATTATTTCAATTCTTTTTTCAAATATTCTGCCAAGTCATCTGAATTGTCCAGTTTATGAAATTCGCTTCAATTTTCAAACTTCTCATGCAGTGTTTTGTACGTCTTTTTTTTAATGTTCGTGATAATTGCTGTTAGAAATGAACAAATCATATTGAAGAAATATCGGATAATAGTCAGTGATTTCATACTCGTATATTATAGATTTGACAACATTTTTATTTTGACTACTCTTTACGAAAATGTGATCTCTGCAAGATTTTTAATTTTTTTTTTAATTTAGTATGCCCATTAACATATGAATGGAATCTACATTCGGTCAGTATATTGAGATACTCATGAACAAATTTGAAACTTGACAAAATATTTATGTTTATGTCTCCAATAAAAAATGTATCATTCTTATTGATATCATTTCGGTATGTGGAAGAATACGGGGTACCCTTCTCTCTAAGCGTTTCTATCAAGTGGAAAATAAAAGGCAAACATTTGTCAGAAAACAACTACTTCCCTGGCTAATACAACGACGGACATTGAACTACATCTGACAGATATTTGTGCAACGTTCTTCCAAGAAGACCCAATTGCAAGTACTTGTCTCGTGGAATGACCACCTGCAGACATGCATGTTTCGGCAGGACCATTAGGTCTTGGAGAACCGGAGTGTCGCCGTTCCATCGAGTGTTGCTTTGTTTCTGGATCGTAGAAATGTACCCTCATCCATAGTAACAATTCGGTTTAAGAAGTCTACATCGTTTTCAAATCGAGCACTGATCGAACGCGATGCTACACCCTTGCACGCTTTTGGTCAACATTCAAACATTTGGGGATCCATTTTGCAGCAATTTTTCTCATGTCCAAATTGACGTGAACTATATGATGAACGCATTCGTATGAAATATTCAGTGCTTCAGATATACGTTTAAGCCCAATTCGACGGTCTGTTAAAATCATGTCATAAACTGCATCGATACTTTCGGGGACTGACACAGAAGAAACTGGCCTTCCCGATCGGTCATCATCTCCAATGGAAAATTTACCTCTTTTGAAGCTTGCAGTCCAATTTTTCACGGTCGCATACGAAGGACATTGATCACCAAGGGTATTAAGCATATCTTCGTAAATCTACTTACCTCTTAACCCTTTTAAATACAGGTACTTGATGATGGCTCAATACTCCAATTTTTCGATTTTCACAATTTTGGTGGAATTATTTTTTCTTTTAATTTATTGCGTAACTCTGGTTTACATTTTTGGCGTCAAACTTTACACAGACACTTCTAAGTTATTGTTCGTTGCTATGGTAACGCAATATTTTGTTTATGCAGGGAACTGGTCTAGGCTAACTAGATATCAATACATCCTCGTAGAGAGAAGGGTACCCCGTATGATTTCACATTATTGATACCTCTCTGGCACAATATATTCGAACTCGTTCGAATTTTTACAGATTTCTCTTCCCGGAGACTGTGCTACTTGGGAGTGTTTTGTCTTGTTCCGTGCGGATGGTGCTTCGATCAACTTTGTTGTAGATCGTAGTGTTATCCGTGGGGAAATATTAGTTAAACAGTTGATTATTATTCATTTGGCAGGGATAGGACAATTATAATGTTGTCCGACCTACTCTGTCACTGATGAGAGCCAATAAACCTCGAAACATGCATGTCTGCAGGTGGTCATTCCCAGCCAATTGAAGGATAATTTTCTGTTTAATTACGAGACAATCACTTGTAATTGGGTCTTCTTGGAAGAACGTTGCACAAATATCTGTCAGATGTAGTTCAATGTCCGTCGTTGTATTAGCCAGGGAAGTAGTTGTTTTCTGACAGATGTTTGCCTTTTATTTTCCACTTGGCCGTATTCTTTCACATTGTTGATAATTCTCTGGCACAATATATTCGAACTCGTTCGAATTTTTACAGATTTCGGTATGTATTTAAAAATCTTTGGAGGTTATTGTTAAAAGTGTATGGTGAAGTGGAAGGAGGTCTGTACAATGATATTAAATTAATAGTTTTTGATTTATCTATCACAATTTTCGTTAATAATACTTTGATATTTTTCAGTTCTATAATGTCATATTTTTAAGAATATTTATTTTTAATATATAAGTTCATACCATCATTTTGATTAATGTTTCCATAATTATAAATTTGGTTGTATCCGGTAATTTCAAATAATTTTGGATTTGACAACTGCCAAGTCTCAGAAAAAATTATCATGTCAATTGATTCATTCAACTGGTGTATGAATAATTTAGCCTCATTAAAATTCTTTGTCACGCTTCTGATATTTGCATGTCCAAATTTTAAACCTTTATTAAAACTTATACTTTTGTAGTCATATAAATCTTTCACCACGTTGGTCTCAATGCAGTCTTCTACTATGTTAATAAACCGATCCATAAAAATAAGACATAAGACATGATGTAAAAATAAAAGAATGCTAAAAGTCAAACTAAATCAAAATTCATTTTTCAGATGTATAATATCAGCTTCCGAGATGATGATGAAAGAACTTTCTTTTTCCTCTTTCCTTACATATATTATGGTATTTTTATACCAGATAAATTTGAAACCTTTCTTTTTAAATTCTTTGTCTTTAGCAAATAAAACTTTGTTACGATAACATTCAGGTATATAGTTGTAGGAAGTCCAGGTAAATTGATATATTGGGTTGTGAATTCTCCGTTGAGGCGGATATATTGCTTGGATGCAGTAATAATATTTTGTTTGGATACTTCATTCTTCTTAGTGATCTTTACTGTATTCTTATTTTTTTCCTTCGTATCAAGAACTCTATCCAATTTCACTATGTTCTCCTTCTCTTCTTTAACTTCAATTTTGGATAATATTCATATGGTATTCCTTTGATTTCCACGTCGTTCTTCTTTATTAATGGTTTGTTTCAGGGAGTCCACTTCTTGTTTTAAGTTCCTTACCTCTGATTTTGAATTGAAGTTCTCTAGCGCCAGCTGGTTCCTTTCATTCTTTAATTCTTTAAGAAGTTTCACGATTTCTTCATTTTCCTGTTTCACTTCATCATACTTATGAGACATAAAACTGACGGAATTTTGAATTTCCAATACAACTCTCCTCAAATTTTCGAAGTAAATGTTTTCTGATGAAGTTAGATTACCATTTTCACCATGTAGATTGTAGATTGTAAGGGGGTCGTACAGGCTGTGTAGCCTCACAAGCACTTCGACCTATAAGTTCTTTTGTGCGTGACCTTTGATCTATTCGAGGCCCGGGATTCCGAGACTTCTTGCGAAGTCAAGAAGGCCCCTTCCAAGAACTTAAACCTCTTGCAGAAAAGCGCTGGGCAAATGTTCTGCAGTTTCGGCGAAGTTCTCGCAGTAGCGGCAACTATCACTCTCTGATTTACCCATCTTTTTGAGGTGGTACTCCAGAGGGCAGTGTCCAGTGAGAAGTCCCGTTACCATCTTCAAAGTCTTTCCTGTCCAATTCAAGAAACTGTTAAGCTTTCTTTGGCGATAGACACACTAGTCTATCTTTTTAGTTTTTCTTCGTGCTGGCACTTCATTCCCGTAAAATTTCATTTCATCACTTTCACAGCGTCGGAATTCTTCTTTTAAGTGGGCTCTGGAGAGTCCACAGAAGGGTTCTTGGCCGGGAAATTGTGTGTTGGCCCCCTCTTTGGTAAGGCAATCTGCTTCTTCGTTGCCTTAAATTCCTCTGTGACCTGCCACCCACATCAGGGTGACTTGATTGTTTACTGTCAGTTGTCTTAGGGATTGTTTATAGTCCCAAGTCAACTTAGACTTACAGGTGTATGACCTCAGAGCTGCTTGGCTATCTGACAGTATATAGATTTCTGCCCTTCGAGTGCCTGTTTCAAGGCATTCCTGGACACATAATTCTAAAGCATGTACTTCTGCTTGAAAGATGGTTGGGGAGTGTTACCAAGGTGTTTTGAGAGGCAGAAATTTGATCCTGTAACGCCCACTCCAACCCTTTCGTTCATCTTAGATCCATCAGCTGTGTACCACACTGATGCATCCCTTCCCAGTTGAATGTTTGGCCACTATACCAGTGAGGCGTAGGTGACCATGGGTTTATTGATTGTTTGATATGACCAATAAATCATTCCATTTCTACCATGTCTTGTGATGTGATTGATAAACAGATCTGACAATACCATTGTTTTCTTTTTGGTTTCTTCATTTTCTTCATAGAATTATTTAAAGTCTTCATTAGTCAAACCAGAATACTTCAAATGATACCACTTCTCACATGTACTTTTATATAAGATAGCAGTCTGAGAGGCGTTAATGTTTTGATAATATTCACCACATGGATATTCTGAGGGCCCAGCAGTTTTTTCATTTTGGCTGCTAATATGGAAATGGTCGATGTTTTTTCTAATTTGGGAGTTTTCACTAACTGGGTATTTCAAAGGAAGGTAGTAATTTTCATCATCTGATGTATTGTGTTTTTCCAGTTCTTTGGTATGAGAAATTGCATTTTTTGTTACAGTTTAGAATTCATTCCCATAAATTTGAAATGACAATTGTCCAAAATCTGTAATAAAGTATAGGTATACACATGTACTGAAGAAATAAGTATTAAAACAAATTAAATTCCACCATCGACGAGTCGTTGGAATAGTCCAGTATGGCTAGTTCCGAAAAACTGGATTCAAGTGGGAAAAAAAAATTTCAAATGGTATTTGATTATAGAAAATAAAAATAAATAACTGTAGGAGATAAATACTGAACTATAGATCAGTAACAAAAATGCACATATTTCACAACATTAGATATAATAGAAAATAAAGATATTCCAAAAACACCATTCAGTATAATAGACAACGGACACCATGGCTGCGTATGTAGACAACGTATTATCAGGTCTACAGGGAGAAATGTATATGACGTATATGGATGACATCATAATTTACAGTTCTACATTGTCAGAACATTCGAAAAGACTAGAAAATATAAATGCAAAGTTTTGAGAAATGAAGTTTAATATTTAGGACACTTTGCAGTGTGAAACCTAATGCGATGAAAATGGAAGCTATAATGAAGTTCCCAATACCAAAAAATCCGAAGGAAATTAAATAATTCTTAGGTTTGAATGGGCATCACCGTAGATTCACAAAAACTACTCAAAAATGGATAAGGATATATGCATTCTATCGAAATATTGAAGAAATGCTTGATAGCAGCACCAATTTAGCAATATCCAAATTTTTGGATTGTTAAATATTGTATGGTCAGTGAAACACTTTCGCCCATACCTATATTGAAAAAAAATTAAAATTTTTAGCGATCATAAACTACTAAAATACTGATTTCATTATCAATCGCGAATTCACGATTGATGAAATGGAAATTACAATTAGAAGAGTACGAGATTGAAATTGACTAAAAAACAGGTTAATATAATGAAAACGCCGATGCCTCATCTGAAATAAAAAGTAATGCATTTTCAAAAAATTTCGAAACCCAAGACTCAGAAATTGATACAGCCTCAGAAGAAAATCAAGACGAAAATGAATTCCTCACAGACTTTTACCAATTCATAGAGAAAACTTATAGGTCATGAGAGAATGAAACAAACAAATGACAATTTAATTTTTGTAGCACAATAATATAATATTTCTTTCTTCAAGTATCAAAAACCATGAAACTCATTCGTATTCCATTCCCGAGATATTCGAGAATGGAATACGAATATGTTACAATCATTTTCCGAAGGCACTTTCACATAAATCACCTTGTGATATTTTAATTTTGATGGAATCAATAATAATTACAAATTGTGACAAAGTTATAATCGGTGAAGAAAATTACAATGTTCAGAAATTAGTAATAAAAGTGTCCAGATAGAAATTCAGAAACAGAAATTATTCGAGAAAACTCACTTTTGACCTAGAAGTGTTGTGCTTTCATTAGTACTACTAATGCAAGTTCTATGCAAGTTCAGATAATAAAACTCTGAAACTTCAGCTAAACATTCCTGAAATAACATATGACTGTTGCAATCATCTTCCAAAACGACATTTTTCAGTCCTGAAGCCAGCTAGAATGAATTATTCGAAGTTGGATGAATTAAACGTTGCCTGAGAAAAACTACGGGATAATGACAGACATTTTAACAAGATTATAGGTAAACGAGACTTTCACTCACCACTAGACGCTTACATTTGCGTGACTCTCATATTCATAATATGATATTTTGGATATTTCGATACGACCCCCAACTCAGACGATGGACATCAACTAAGGTGATGCTGTTCCCAGATATTCAACAAACTTTAATTTCAGGTTGATAATTTCAAGACGGCACTAGATCCAGTAAATGACAATGGATCAAAATAAATAGTCTTTCAGCCTCCGTCAACCCCATTGGCAACCTCGGCATCCCAAAGGAACCCCAAGAAGATATAATCTAGGTATTTCATTGTTTTGTATATTTACGTAATAATAGTTTACTTTATATTTCATTTATAACATTTTGTAATTTAGCATGAGGCGCATCCAACTTGAAGTAATGAGGACCGATTTCGTAATGAACTTAAGTGTCATTTAGTTTAATTATTGTCCGACTATGACCAGCTGCCAATTTCAACTAAATTATGGTAGTCACAGTCTGACAGCTATTTAAATTAAATACTACTTTAACCCATCAATGGCGGAATTTTTGAAAAAATTTGATTTTGTAAAATTTCTCATTTTACACATGTTTCAGATAAGGATAATGTTAGTTTAGTTGCCTTTCTGTTTGTGGTGTTTTGTTATTTTTGAACATTAATGACTCATCACGTAATGAAGCGAATTTCAAAGTTTTTGCACAATTGAATGGAGGATAACACATTATATCAGATGAGCTATCACTCGCCACCCCATGATATTCAACTCATCTGAAATTGTTGCTCCCCTCCAGTAAGGGATGAAATCAGGAATAAACAATTTATACAAAAATGTTCGTTGTAGAAAACAGAAATCGCCGTGTTTCGGCGATTTTTCCAACAATAGTCTGGTCCCGAGTTAAATAGGAGGGTAACACTTATGATGCTCACTGTATAGATAGAGTCTATAAGTATATATCACAATGTACAGTTAGGCCTATATATCAATAGTTGCCATAGTGACTTTTTCAATAATGATGAATGCACAAGAGTAGCTCAATCATATTGTCTCGTAATCCGGTGTGGATGGACGGCTTCCGCAAAGTTTCGGATTTCTCCGAAACCATCCTCAGCCGCCCATCGCTCTGCTCCAAGTGACCTGGAGGGCAAGGACGTCGTCACCCAGGGATTTCGGGTGGCAACTTCCGTGTCCCAGCCGACACCTGATTCAAGATCTGCCTTTCTAGCTCTTACTGCTTGTTCAGGCTGTGCATAGGAATTCCCTTGGGAGGTACGCTGAACCCGCCCCTGGAGAGATATGGGAATGCGAGCATTCCCAACTCCCTCCGAGAGCCTTCCACCACCCCCTAGTTCTTCCACTAGGGCCTCAGCATCACCCGGTTCCCTTAGGGTATGCACATCTACTTCATCTGGCCTCCGCTGTGGTGCGTGGGGCACACCCGATGACCCCGGAGCGCTTCGGCGCATTCCGGGGGGGCGTACCCCTCGAGCTTCGCCAGCACGGACTCCTTAGTAGCCCTCCGACCTGCAAACAGATACATTTCTTGTTAGTCTGAACTGCTCAAAACGGGCTTCCAAAGGTGGAGTTGTGACAACTCCCGCGGAATCGATAACTAACCCTACCTGAGCCGACGGGGAAGGCTGCCTCCCTCCGTCTAAGCTCGACTCTAATGTACCTTGGTCCAGCACACTTCTCGGGGACAAGGTAGTTGACATCGTCAACTCACGGTATTCCCCGGTAGTACGTACCTGGGGGACGTCTCCGTCGAGGCGTCGCGACGCTTCGGGGAATAGACGCCTGGCGTCTAAGTCACCCGACGGCGGAGGTGTCCGAGAAAGCCCAGCGCCGGCGAACACGGCTTGGGTATTCTCCTCCGCGAGCATATGAGATCTCAATCTCATATTCGTCATTGCTCTAAAGGACAAACAATTACAGCTGTAATGTATTGTCGGGCTACTTGCGGGTGCAAGTGTGTGGCAAAGGAGAAGTGCACTAAAATCGACCTCGCGTCGACCCAACTCAAGTGTGACGATGAGAAGGGTCACCCTATAGCTAACTAACCTAACACCTAACAAGACCTCGCCGGGAAATGGACGAGGGAGGAAGGATTCACGGTTTAGAAAAACTATCTAAATAAAATTTCCTAACTTCAAAAATTGTGTGAAGCACCAAAAAGGAAAATTAAACTTGAAAAATTTTACTTCAAAAATTTACAACTGGATGTGACAAAAACCAAGACAGAGATTTGGGTAAAAGGATCACGGAGCCTAACCAGACTGTCTCAGGTGGAAAGCCGAGAACAGCCGCAGGAAATAGGTATGGGAAGGACGCGAAACCCCTAGGTACCACAGGAAATGTGGCTCGCCAACGACAAAGTCGCAGCTAATGATGTCTTGACAGGCCGAGGAATTTAAGCTCGAACGGTACAATCTTCGTGGAACTCTACGATCGAGCCGATTGTATCAGGTGAGATCTCGTTTTGGTGCCTGACCACTTTTCATACGATGGGGATTTTTCGTCAACGTCGCGTACAGGTATTAAGTCGGGAAATAACTTTGATGAAGTTAAATCCCTAAGTGTCCGTTGCAAAAGATCACTTTACACTGATTATTGCTCGAGAGTTAAACTACCTATCAACGTACTTTCGTAGCGCGAATAAAACACCTGTAAACCGTACAAGTGAGTCTAACCCCTTTTAAGATAGAAACAAAACGTTATGAATCTACTGTGAACTGAATTATTATTACCGAGAATCTGACTCTAAATGCTAGCCAAAACGATGAATTGCAGAGACAGAAGGCAAAGCCAAACAAACGTAAGTTATTTAACGGAAACACGAAATTGATTATTACACTGCAATTCGACAAGAAAGAGTGGCTGTCTGCTGCTTCGCTGCTTGCATATTTATGCAATCCTGACTGCTAAATCCGCGACACCCATTAGCCTAGAGGGCCTTGATTCGCAATCTTCCCTTGGATACACCTTTTCATCTCGACTTGTGCCTATACCGGACCTGTGCCCAGTTTGCAGTGCCCTAGCACTCTCTTTGACAACAGGCCCCTCCTGGTTCTTCTGTATACCGATCACTAACTCCGAAACCTTGTGTTGTGGCGGATAGAACGACCCACCAACAACGACCTGGGGTACCTCGATGATTTCACAACTCCATGAACCTGAAGATGATTCATAACCTCTTTCATTCGTTCCAAAACTAGAACCTGATTTTTTTGAAATGACTTTCAACCCTCTACGTTTAACGTCTGCCGACGAGTGAACTTTTTTCCGCCTACCACCAGTGGCGCGATCCACACGCTCATCTATCACACTGAAACAAACGGATTCACAATCTGACCGGTCTGCCCAATGTAGTTTGCCTGATGACGGTGGCGTTTCGGCTGAAACGACTCCAGCTTCAACATCCTGGAACTCCTTCTCCTCCTCCTTGTTGGGAATACATGCCGCATAATTTCTATGACAGTCCAACACTGTCACAGAACCGCAAAACGGTGTTGAAGGAGTACCTACTCCGATGGAGCCCCCTGATGGCTCCTGTTGGAGTTTTTTGATTCTTCGCAAACTGTGATTTTGTCTGCGTCCTTAGCTGACGTCTTACGACGCGAGATTTTACTCGCCTGTACGGTATTGACCGTATGTGCCTTACTGGCCTGATCTGACGGTTTTGTTCCCGCACTCTGACGTTTGGGACCGTTCTTGTTGTCATTTTGCTGAGGGCAATCTTTGTTCCAGTGAGCTCCCCCGCAAGTGAAACACCCGCTCGAAGGAACGTTGTTTCCTCCAGAACGATTCGACCGATCGAAATTCTGGAATTTAGTGCCATTGTTATTAAAGTTACTGGACCTAACATGGTTCGAACCCCTGTTGTCCTGTAGCTGTCCCTGAGGACGTTTGGGTGGCACATCTTCGGCCTGATGAGGACGGTTGGTGTTCGAAACAAGTTTCGGCCCTGACTGTACACTTTGGCTGGTGCTACGAAGTAGCGTCTCGACAGCAACAGCTTTTTGTGTCAGCTCTTCAATAGTTGCAAATCTATGCAATTGCAAATGGACTTTGATATCCGGTCTGATCCGGTTCAATATTAATCGCACAACCCTTCCTTCGTCCATCTCTGGGTAGAGCCTCTGTGAAAGACTCCACTTGTTCAGGATGAAGGAAGTTATTGACTCTCCCTTCGGCTGGTCAGTGCCAAAGAACTCCGCTTCTAAGCTCGAGACCAACAGATCGTTATCGAACCGTTCCTGGAGCCGATTTGTGAAAAACTGCCAGTTTAGGCGTGAGTTTCGATATGGAGCATACCACTGCTGGGCTGCTCCCTTGAGCCACTGAGCTGCAACGCTCACCCAGACGGTTGGATCAAAGCCCCCTAGATAATCCTCAGAGGATTGGATAAATTGGATTGGATCTTCGTGAGGAAGCCCACTGAAACTGGGATGTGGTTTGTTGTTGATTAAACCCCCATCAACACCGTTTAGGGTTCCCCGACGTCTATCCTCCAGCAAGTCTGCGAGTCGCACGAGCACGTCGTCGACCCCCGTCACTGGTCTTCTGGGATTCTCCTGAATCCGGACTATGGGCACTGGCCTCCTCGATGGGTAATATCCACTCCTGTGGACATCACCTGGGTTGGAAGCGACGTTTCGAGCAACTCGAGGGACATCCTCAGATTCCCTATAATGCCGATTCCCGGTTGGCAACCGGGTAAACGTGCCATATGGGCGCCAAAGGGTTTCTGGTTCACCCATAACCATTTCACTGACTGGGAGTCTCTCAGGAGAGAGATCCCGAACTCTAAGTCTGTTTGCAGGAGGAAGGCTACACTCGCAGATCCCTGAAGATGGTCTATCTTCAGCAGCCCCAGCAGCATATGGGAATGCGAGCATCCCCAACTCCCTCCGAGAGCCTTCCACCACCCCCTAGTTCTTCCACTAGGGCCTCAGCATCACCCGGTTCCCTTAGGGTATGCACATCTACTTCATCTGGCCTCCGCTGTGGTGCGTGGGGCACACCCGATGACCCCGGAGCGCTTCGGCGCATTCCGGGGGGGCGTACCCCTCGAGCTTCGCCAGCACGGACTCCTTCGTAGCCCTCCGACCTGCAAACAGATACATTTCTTGTTAGTCTGAACTGCTCAAAACGGGCTTCCAAAGGTGGAGTTGTGACAACTCCCGCGGAATCGATAACTAACCCTACCTGAGCCGACGGGGAAGGCTGCCTCCCTCCGTCTAAGCTCGACTCTAAAGTACCTTGGTCCAGCACACTTCTCGGGGACAAGGTAGTTGACATCGTCAACTCACGGTATTCCCCGGTAGTACGTACCTGGGGGACATCTCCGTCGAGGCGTCGCGACGCTTCGGGGAATAGACGCCTGGCGTCTAAGTCACCCGACGGCGGAGGTGTCCGAGAAAGCCCAGCGCCGGCGAACACGGCTTGGGTATTCTCCTCCGCGAGCATATGAGATCTCAATCTCATATTCGTCATTGCTCTAAAGGACAAACAATTACGGCTGTAATGTATTGTCGGGCTACTTGCGTGTGCAAGTGTGTGGCAAAGGAGAAGTGCACTAAAATCGACCTCGCGTCGACCCAACTCAAGTGTGACGATGAGAAGGGTCACCCTATAGCTAACTAACCTAACACCTAACAAGACCTCGCCGGGAAATGGACGAGGGAGGAAGTATTCACGGTTTAGAAAAACTATCTAAATAAAATTTCCTAACTTCAAAAATTGTGTGAAGCACCAAAAAGGAAAATTAAACTTGAAAAATTTTACTTCAAAAATTTACAACTGGATGTGACAAAAACCAAGACAGAGATTTGGGTAAAAGGATCACGGAGCCTAACCAGACTGTCTCAGGTGGAAAGCCGAGAACAGCCGCAGGAAATAGGTATGGGAAGAACGCGAAACCCCTAGGTACCACAGGAAATGTGGCTCGCCAACGACAAAGTCGCAGCTAATGATGTCTTGACAGGCCGAGGAATTTAAGCTCGAACGGTACAATCTTCGTGGAACTCTACGATCGAGCCGATTGTATCAGGTGAGATCTCGTTTTGGTGCCTGACCACTTTTCATACGATGGGGATTTTTCGTCAACGTCGCGTACAGGTATTAAGTCGGGAAATAACTTTGATGAAGTTAAATCCCTAAGTGTCCGTTGCAAAAGATCACTTTACACTGATTATTGCTCGAGAGTTAAACTACCTATCAACGTACTTTCGTAGCGCGAATAAAACACCTGTAAACCGTACAAGTGAGTCTAACCCCTTTTAAGATAGAAACAAAACGTTATGAATCTACTGAATTATTATTACCGAGAACCTGACTCTAACTGCTAGCCAAAACGATGAATTGCAGAGACAAAAGGCAAAGCCAAACAAACGTAAGTTATTTAACGGAAACACGAAATTGATTATTACACTGCAATTCGACAAGAAATAGTGGCTGTCTGCTGCTTCGCTGCTTGCATATTTATGCAATCCTGACTGCTAAATCCGCGACACCCATTGGCCTAGAGGGCCAAAGTGGGCGTCGCCCTTGGCTGAACAAAACCCTAGCTCTGTCATGAAAACCCAATATATGATTGAAATTTTTAACGAAGAGATTCAGAATGAATCCAATTCAGCATTCGCCAAGAAATTTCCGTCGAGAAATGAGCATCACAATTTCTCGACCGAGTTTTGTTCACCGTTCTCGAGCGCGATTGGCTAAAGCCAGGCCACGCCCTCCGAACCGTGAATATAAATATAGAGCGCTTTGCACGTCTCGAGACAGTGTTCCAGTATGCTACCTGCTAAAAGCGACGAACCTACGTATACTCAGCTGAGTGAAATATTACAAAAGTATAGTGAAAAATCAGTATTTTCATAAGTTTCAAGTATTGAAATCTTATTGTACGAAAGTTCCAGAAAGTTATCAGAGGTAATTGGCGAAAGAGATTATTACGATTTGGCGAAATTGTGTTCCAGAAAAGTCCTTCGACGAAGGTGAAATCGAAAGTTCGAGAAAGAGAATTTTACAAGTCCGAATATTGGAAATATTGGGTTTTCAAAGAAGGGAGAAGATTCCAGAAGGTGTGCAGGCTCAAGAAAGAAGATCTTCAGCCAACATTTTTCTGCTAGGCCAACTTGTGTTTCTTGGAGGGATATCAAGAAAACCAAACATCCCTCCAAAAAGAATTCGTTTGATCGCATGATTGCTGGACACTTTAGTTCTTTTCAGAACTAAAAACAAAGTGTTGAATTTTGGGACTCAGTGCGAGCCCACTATAAAAGAATTCGTATTTTTGAATATTTTATATTTACTAATCTACTTTCTCTTTCAGCCTAGCCTGGCCTCCACCGCCGGTGGAAGCAGCGGCTCCGTATTGCCTGGATTGGATTGCGTGGTCCCGGAATCCATGCCAGGTGATGCCTACCGGATCACTGGGGTGAGTCTTCCGTTATAAGACGAGCCATTGCACTAAGGTGAGACGGGGCGGTAAAGCGCAACTTCTCTCCCGGGAGAGGCACGGGTAAACTCCCTGGATAGGCGCGTTAAAACACTTAGTTTTATTTTGTTAGATTTTGTTAGCTATCTACTAATAAAACTTTCTCTTTCAGCTACTCTGGTAAGTCAAATTAGGGACATTAGGGCTCTTGCTAGGAGTAGGCTAGTTTATAAAAATCATTGGTTGGTATTTTCCCTATCATTTGCAGAATTACTCTTTGTAAAAAAAATGGAGAGATTCTGGGCGGCGAGAATGAGGTCGAACCAGGAGGTGGCCGAGGCACCTCAAACTAACAATTCTATTTTTTTTAATAATTCAACCAACTCCCATTCTCGACATGGCGCCCAACGTGGGGCCTTTAATCGTCATACTGATGATGAACAAAATGTCCGAAATGATGATTTTCGAAGTTTCGAATTTCCAGAAAATTCTGGACAACGAAATGGCGATTATTTCACTGAGATCAGTGAACGAACTCAATTCTTTGATAGGGAACGTCATGCACATATGTCTGAGGAGGAACGTATTCAGGTCGAAACGTTCGATCCACGAATTTCTACAATCATGAATGATAGCGACTGGCATACTCGCTCAATAGCTTCGACACGCACCCTCGATGGTGAGCGGGCGGAAGCCTCATATTTGCAGAGTGCATCTGCCAATAATCCATTTTCATTACTTTTCAAAACGTCGCCTACTTCCGATCCCAGCGACGAAAAATTAAGTGGGAACAGGTGGCGCCCAAACTTTAAAAGCGAAGAAAGCCCAAGAAGGGTTTCTTTTGCTCCGGAGGATAATATTCCAGTCGGAAATTCTACGATAAATCCGGAAACTATAAATACTGTTGCCCCTGCTCCGCCACAAAGTGACATGGCGCAGCTGGTGCAAGTTCTTAAGGAACTAACAGGCCATTCGAAGCCGAAAACTCTTGATAGAAACAAATTACCCACTTTCAGTGGGAAGGATTCAGAAAATCCTAGATATTTCCTGAACAAATTGGTATCTGAATTCAGGAAAGCGGATTTAGATCAGGACGATTGGGTGGCTCATGCTCGAAGTCAGCTTAAAGGTGAGGCCCAAACGTGGATGAATTTATACAATGACATTAATGCCACATGTCAATTTTTCGTAAACCGCTTCCTTGATAGATTTGATAGCCAGGAGCTACACTCACGACTCCTTGCTAAAATTTACGGAGAAAAGCAGACAAAGAGTAAGACGGATATTTTTATCGGGGAGAAAATGGCCCTTATCCGTCGAGTGATGCCAAATCTGCCCGAACTGGAGGCCATACGTTTAATCACAGAACTGATTGACCCCGCAATACAATCTTTTCTCCGAGACAAGCCTATTGTGAACCTCGAAGCATTCACGAGGCATTGTATTCAAACAGAGGCCAGCTTGACGGCCCCTAGCTGCTTCAAAACGAATAGCAAAGCCACTGTCCAAGAACCTACTAGACAAGCTAACGTGGGTTCGAATAATGTTAATACTTCTAGAAATACTAATACCCAAGGCCAGTATAATGGAAACTGGAGGGGCAATCAGAATTCGAACTCCAATGGATGGAGGTATTCCAATAATAACAGAAGTGAAAACAGAGACTCTCAACGAGAAAGAGAGGACTCTCGAAATTATGTAAGAGGCCAGTTTTCTGCTGCTCGGGGCAGAGGCTCATATGGAAACGTGGGACAGAGGAATCCCCCACCCACACCAAATCAGAGATCTGCAGATAGTAGACTCAACTATATAGCGGAAGAGGATGCTTATTGTTCGGGAAACGCCAGGCAAGACGCACCACCTACGGCGATGGTGACGTCCGCTCGCCAATAAGCCGAGTCCCCACTTACATCCCAAAAGTGGAAATCGTCACTCATTCAAACATTTCCACCCAAACTTTGGGAAACACAAACCCCGAAAACAATTTTCCTTGTGTAAATATTTCAATTCAAACAGATGAGTCTGTTCAAGCCCCTGTATATAAATTTTCCCCTCTAGAGGCTTTAGTAAGCCTAGAAGATGGACACATAAAGTTCCGAAGGCTTCCCAGGATCCCTGTGTGCGCCGACGGCAAACAGGTATCTGCCCCAATAGATACAGGAGCAAGCACAAATTTCATAAGAGCAAGTCTGCTTGAAGAATGTGATCTGTCAAATCTTCCGAATCCGACTGCCATCCGACTAGGTTGCAGGGATAATACGTCCTACAGTTTAGGACAGAAAGAGATAACATTGGACATTGAAGGACAAGAGTTCCGTATAACTGCTACTGTCCTATCAGACCTTAATGAATCGATAATTCTAGGAGTCCCATTTCTGGACGATAATGAGGCCATCCTAGATGTGAAACGAAAATGCGTTTACTTGGGAAGTGAGACCAGGCAAACGGTCTATTGGAGTCCAGTTTCAGAGAGGGCAATTGCCGAGATTCAGTTGGCAGAATTCGCCGAAGAGCAATTTTCGACCGAAACGAAGGACAAGATCATAGAAGTAATAACGGACTTTCCTGATGTGTTCGAGGAAACCATCAGGCAGCCAATTACTAAGGCAGTATTGCACGATATTAAGGTCAAAGAGGAACGTCCATTCAGACGTTGTCGGTATGACAAGATATCAGAAAACCGGAAACAAATTGTCCATGATGAAATAAGAAAACTTTCGGAGGCTGGCGTGATAGTGCCAAGCGATTCCCCATATTGCTCCCCTGTAGTACTCGTCCCAAAGATGGACGGAAAACTAAGATTTTGTGTAGACTACAGGGAGATTAATAAATTGATAGTTTCGGAAGCTCCAAACTTACCTCCTATTCAGGAGACCGTTAGAGAAATGGGGCAGGCAAAGATTTTCACTACATTAGACTTGAGAAACGGGTTTTGGCAAGCACCCTTAACACCGCAGTCTCAAAAGTACACAGCATTTGGTGCTCCTGACGGACAAGTGTACCAATTCAAAGTTCTGAGCTTTGGCCTGAAGAATGGCCCAGCCGTATTTCAGAAACTTATGTCCTCAGTCCTAGTTGGATATACTGATGTCTTCTGCAAAGTATATCTCGATGACATTATTGTCTATTCCCGCGATGTCGAGGAGCATTGCGTGCATCTAAGGAGAATTTTAGAACGCCTCAGAACACACAGACTATGGCTCTCCCCACAAAAATGCCACTTTGGCTCAAGAGAGCTGCATTATTTGGGTAGAATCGTCTCCGCAAAAGGAAATCGGCCACAAGAGGCTCACATCCTTAACACAGTAAACTTTACCACACCCAAATCCTTGAAACAGCTGGGAGCGTTTCTTGGAACAGCCAGTTGGCTACGGGAATACATTCCCCATTTTGCAGAAATTGCGTCTCCCCTTACAGATCTCATTGATACCCAGAAGAGGTTCAAATGGATTCCTGCTGCCGAAGCAGCATTTAATAAAATAAAAGAGCTGGTCAGCCAACCACTTGAGCTTTCCAGACCTGATCCCCAGAGACCTTATTGTCTCCAGACGGACGCAAGCCTCATTGGCATGGGGGCAGTCCTGTTTCAAGAAAACATAAACGGTAATAGAGACATTATCGCGTATGCGAGCGCGAAACTATCCAAAACCGAAAGAAAGTACCACGTGAATGAAATCGAATGTTTGGCCATAGTATGGAGCATTAAAAAGTACAGGCATTTCCTGCAGGATAAGCATTTCAAACTGTACACAGATAATTCAGCACTCCTGTGGCTGGGCAAAATGAAGGACGAACGAGCAAAGCTAACACGATGGTCCTTGCTATTACAAGAATACGATTTTGAGATCATCCACATTCCAGGGAAGTTGAATCAGCTCCCGGATTTTCTTAGCAGAAATCCAATAGACGAGCCGACAGGCCATGATATACACTCTGAAACAGAGCGGATGATATTTCCAGTCAAAGAGACTCAGGAAAAATCCCCTGTAGGAGAATTACCAACACTCACACAAATAAGAACGTTTTACGAGGAAGTTAAAGACAGACAGAGAGATTGTCCTAGCCTCCAAAGGTTTATCGAAAGAATCATCAGAGCAAGGAATACGCCAAATCCAAACCCCTATGAGCGAAGAATTCGTGACGAGTTCGTCTTAGAGGATGGCGTGCTCTATTTTATAGGCCAGGATCCTGAAAGTCGGCGGGTTGTGATACCGAAGAACTTTCTGCACCAAGTGCTTAAACGGTATCACGACGACATAGGGCATCCTGGAAGCCTAGAGACCTATCGGCAAATCTCTAAGCACTTTCAACTTTCTCCCCTTAAATCTCGCATTGATGACTACATCAAGAGGTGCCTCACTTGCGCGACAACTAAACGTGCTGCCCCTCAACAGGAAATGATCCAAAGGCCAAATTGTCCGGAGAGGCCATGGAAAATCGTCTCTATAGACGCCATGGGTCCGTATCCCGCATCCCGGAACGGGAACCGGTACATCCTACTGGCCACAGATTGTTTTAGCAAATGGGTTGAAGCCAAGGTGGTACGAAAAGCTGATGCCGAAGCTGTCGTCAAATTTCTGCAGGAGGACGTCTTTGGAAGATGGGGTTACCCAAGGCTAATAATTTCAGACAGTGCAGCCCAATTCAAGGGCAGAGTCTTTGAACAGTTCACAGAGCACTATCATATCGAAATTAAGTGGTCACTTATCTATCACCACCAGGCGAATCCAATAGAAAAGCGAGTACAAGAGATAAAGAAGATGCTACGAGCTGCTTTACTGAACAAGGAGGAAACCCTTTGGGAAGAGCAGGTTCCTAGTATTATCTTCAATTTAAGGACTCGATATAACGCCGCAACAGGGATGTCACCGAGCATGCTGCTGTTAGGCTACGAGATACCCCAGCCCAGAGAGTGGATAACTCCTTCCCAAAAGAAGAGGAAAAGACGAAACGAGAACCGTGCAGAGCGCGTTGCAGAGGCAGCCGCTTCTTCTTCAACTTACAGGAGTAAGCTTTTCCCAAATCTGGAAGACGAGCAACCCGTATCATTTTTGCCAGGTCAATGGGTTTTGTGCCGGAACTTTGGTCCGCGTCGTAAAAACTTTGGCCAGACCTGGGTCGGCCCATTCCAGGTCGAACGGCAAATCGGCCCCAACTGTTATGTGGTCCTCAAAGGAGGCTACGAACAGAATATCTCCGCCGATTATCTCCGACCAGCCCCGGATCCCAGAAGTGGCCAAGACCACCTGGATCCACGTCCAACTCCAGCCCCAGGAGAGGACGAGTAGACCCTGAATATTGTACATATCCCTCTTTAGTCTGTAAGATAGGCCCGTGGAACACCGGACATTACTATGCCCAGAAGGTGTTATTTGTTAATGTCACTGTAGTGTAAGTATATATTGTAAAAACTTAGCTCCTTAATATAAGTTAGTTCTCATCCTAGCTATCGTAGGTAATTAAGTTAACATTATACAAGTTAGGCTAGGGACAAAATATTGTACGCCCAGTTGGGTATAGGGGCATTGCCCATTAAAGAAAATTGTACTTGTGGTTTGAAAAAAAAAATCAAAAAAGAGAAAGAAAATAAAACCCTCCCGAGGCGCACGTTGCTCCGGCGGCAAAAATGTTTGGCATTCCACTAGCAGAAAAGATGTCAGCGATCTCTTGAAGGGGGGGAGTGTCATGAAAACCCAATATATGATTGAAATTTTTAACGAAGAGATTCAGAATGAATCCAATTCAGCATTCGCCAAGAAATTTCCGTCGAGATATGAGCATCACAATTTCTCGACCGAGTTTTGTTCGCCGTTCTCGAGCGCGATTGGCTAAGCCAGGCCACGCCCTCCGAACCGTGAATATAAATATAGAGCGCTTTGCGCGTCTCGAGACAGTGTTCCAGTACGCTACCTGCTAAAAGCGACGAGCCTACGTATACTCAGCTGAGTGAAATATTACAAAAGTATAGTGAAAAATCAGTATTTTCATAAGTTTCAAGTATTGAAATCTTATTGTACGAAAGTTCCAGAAAGTTATCAGAGGTAATTGGCGAAAGAGATTATTACGATTTGGCGAAATTGTGTTCCAGAAAAGTCCTTCGACGAAGGTGAAATCGAAAGTTCGAGAAAGAGAATTTTACAAGTCCGAATTTTGGAAATATTGGGTTTTCAAAGAAGAGAGAAGATTCCAGAAGGTGTGCAGGCTCAAGAAAGAAGATCTTCAGCCAACATTTTTCTGCTAGGCCAACTTGTGTTTCTTGGAGGGATATCAAGAAAACCAAACATCCCTCCAAAAAGAATTCGTTTGATCGCATGATTGCTGGACACTTTAGTTCTTTTCAGAACTAAAAACAAAGTGTTGAATTTTGGGACTCAGTGCGAGCCCACTATAAAAGAATTCGTATTTTTGAATATTTTATATTTACTAATCTACTTTCTCTTTCAGCCTAGCCTGGCCTCCACCGCCGGTGGAAGCAGCGGCTCCGTATTGCCTGGATTGGATTGCGTGGTCCCGGAATCCATGCCAGGTGATGCCTACCGGATCACTGGGGTGAGTCTTCCGTTATAAGACGAGCCATTGCACTAAGGTGAGACGGGGCGGTAAAGCGCAACTTCTCTCCCGGGAGAGACACGGGTAAACTCCCTGGATAGGCGCGTTAAAATACTTAGTTTTATTTTGTTAGATTTTGTTAGCTATCTACTAATAAAACTTTCTCTTTCAGCTACTCTGGTAAGTCAAATTAGGGACATTAGGGCTCTTGCTAGGAGTAGGCTAGTTTATAAAAATCATTGGTTGGTATTTTCCCTATCATTTGCAGAATTACTCTTTGTAAAAAAAAATGGAGAGATTCTGGGCGGCGAGAATGAGGTCGAACCCGGAGCTGGCCGAGGCACCTCAAACTAACAATTCTATTTTTTTTAATAATTCAACCAACTCCCATTCTCGACAGCTCGCGAAAACGCGCGGGATTTGGGCAAATGACCGTTAAAGTCTCGTTACCTGCGTTTTCTAGGGAGTATTTGACAAAAGTCACTAAATACTCCCTAGATCTAGGGAGATATTGAAAGTCGGAATTTCAGATATCTCGATTCCTAGGGCGGTCCGATATTCGGAGAGCCCCGAGAAAAAACATAAACCAACGTGATTCTTGAACGCCGAAGAAATACACGTATTCCTTCGCCGAGGAATCTATACCCGTTTTCCGATTTGGCCAACCTGATGAGAAATCGAATTGAAATAAAATAATTTGTGAAAACAAATGGAGCCACGGAATCTTTCCACCCAACAAGAGACTAGCGTGTCGAAACCTTGCTCTAAGTGTTCTGTATACCGGGTGCTCGACTGTTTGGGGCCACAAATTAATAAAATTGAAAACTAGTAAGGAATTTCCGGTAAATTGGTAAAACTACGTACAGTGGAGTTCCACTAGTTGGAGATTGGGACTTTACATCATACAGGGTGAGACTAGACTAGGGACCTGAATATAATGCAAAAATCTAATATTATTCGACTGGCTTCTTGGTGAAAATTGAGAGTTATTAAGTGCAAAAATGGCTCACTAAAGGTGACCATACACAAAAAAAATCATCGTAGGAGCGCGGCGAGCCTGCCCTGCGACAATATAGAATAGACTATTCAAAAAGTATCAGAGAGTTTGTTGCTCATATATCTAACATAGATAAGTTAGAATACGAGATCATCCTATATCGATCGAAAAATGTTATTTTATTAGCCACTTTCCACCAAATCATGGCTTACCTGTTCAAGTTTTTCCAACAGTTGAATCAAAAGTCTCACTTTATCCAGATCCATTGTTCTAGTTTATTTTTCTCTGGGTTAGGTTTCAACTCTAAATAATATTTGTTAACGATAGAAATCACTGATGAGTGTGCCTTATAAAAGCATTTATAGTAGTAAATCTCAGTGGAAAGTACAAATTAAATATATGGCGTCATAACAGACAAATTATCTCTACTAGTTTTTTGCCTTCCTGTTTTAGGTTCTAAGATAATACGAAACTCAGAATTGAATTATTGCAGACAATTACAATGTTTTATTACTGAACTAGCAGACCCGGCCACGCGTTGCTGTGGCTAAGGTTTTTATTATATTACATAGTAGTAAATTATTCAAGGGAAACGGTAGGAGAACACCAGTCATGGGGACTACCATGCTTTTTTACACAGATGCCATTTGATAAAATACATGGCGACCGCCATCATTGATTTTCTACTACCGTTGATATTGATTCTGGAGCCTTGAGTACCTTAATCATCAAAATACATATATCGTACATCGTGATTTGATGTATAGCAAATATATAATAATAAAATATATAATGATATAACTACGTGGTAATACTTACATGTATATACTTTAATTAAAGATTGTTAAATAATGAAGCACTAATAATTAAAAAGCAAGAAGGATTCAACTGTATTACTTTTACTATAATATGAATTCAATTTATAATTCAGTCTAAATAACACGTGGCCGGCTATGGTAATACCAAAAATTAAGAACGTAAGAACAATTGAACTTCACTTCATTGCGTTTACTACTAAATAAATTTAAGTTATACTTTAGCATCAGCAACACGTGGTGGTTATGCCATTAAATTGTAACTTATGTGAAACGTGAAACGTTAGTACTTTTAACACTGCGCCATCTGTTAGAATACTTACTCAATCCAGTCAGCAGATACCGCCATCTGTTAGAATCGTTTGGGACTGACAGATAATTGTGACTGTCGAATAATAAACAAATAATGCTTAGTAGACGATAGTGTGGAAACTACGAAGCATCGCACAAAGAGGAGACCGAGAACGTGTAATGTGTTCTATCTCACTCTCTCGCTATCAACAAATAATTTGCAATAAAATAGTATTGCGGCTATAAATTGCGATGTGAGCTATGCTGTCTGTTAAGTTAGATCGAACTGCACACGGTGTGCAAATTTTATTGAAATCGGTTAAGTAGTTTGGGAGTCTATAGCGGACAAACAACGTGACACGTAATTTATATATATTAAGAAGATATGGTGTTTTACTTCCTTAAAATTCCGTCAACAGATAGCCACAAACTATCGAAACTTTTTTTAAAACTTTCCTAGTTTATTCTCAAAAATTCCAAGTAATTTCGGTGTTAGGGGAATATTTTTAAATGATCACTGGCATTTTTTACGACACATTTCTACCACGAAAAAAATACTCAATTCTTCTGTCTTTGTTAAAAAAAATGTTAAAATTATTATTTCTGTCAACCAGCTGCACACCCTTAAAAGTACAACCCTCAAAAGTTTTCGAAAGACTTGTCCGAGCTAAGGAAGACGCACACTAGCACAATGTCACACCCTTTGTTACACTATTTTTTCCTCAGAAACGGCATTGTTTATCCAAAAATTCAACTTTATTTGAAAAATGCAAAATGTTAAGTGAATTTATTAATGTCTTGTTGGTAACTTGGATCTTCGCATGTTGGCATGGCCAACTTTTTAAACCATCTAACTTCATCATGATCAAGAAATGTTTCCTTCCTATCGGGGGTAATACCACGAGTGTTCGCAATACTATCGATAGTAATTCTGTCGGAAATCAACAAGATCAAATTGCTTGGTAACACCACGAATCCGCTAGGACGAGTGGTGTTACCTCAAAGAAATTCGATCGAGTTTAAGATTTCTGACAGAATTAACAATAGTATTGTGAGCACGAGATAATTCCAAGAGCCAACGAAGTTAGGAAAACATATATTCTTGTTCATTTTAGTTCAATGAATAAAAGCTGTCAGACTGATGTTTATAATGTCATTCTTGCTAGCAAGATATCCTTCATTGTTGTTTGCATGCGTGGTTGCCCATGACGACGTGGTATTACCGGCTCAAAAGGAAGGAACACCGTTTTTATTGGTTCTCATATCGCAGGAGATGCGAGTTTCATATAGCGAGTGAAATTATCACTAGCAGGATGTTAACACCCGAATTGACCTGCTTCACACTTTTTCGTTCGCGAAAACGACACTTTTTTTGAAAACCTCATCCTTTTTTCATGACCTCATAAACAAGTTTAGGCAAAATAGTTGGTGAATTTGATTCATGTCAAGATGGTAACTAGGAGAAAACGTAATTGAATAATTTCTTGATCATCCTGAAGTTGAATGGCTCGAAAATTTAGCCAACCTGACATATGAATACATTCACTAAACATTTTGTATAAATTTGTTGTTTTTGATGTTCTTGCAAGGTTGAATTAATGAACAATGCCGTTTTAAATTTAAAAAAACGTAAAACAGGTGAATTAGGGTGTGTACATTGTGAAAGCATTAAGAAAGAAGAATTTTGAGTGTTTCTTCTCGCGGTAGAAATGTGTCCTAAAAACTACCAGTAATCATTCAAAAATAGGCTCATACCTCCGACAATACTTGAGACAGCCAAAAATTCTATTTGGATTTTTTGTTCAGGAAACCACCACGTGAGTTTCAAATAGAAGTTTTTTGGTAGCTTGTTACATCACGGAATTTTACCTTTTCTTCTTCCAACAATAGGTACTTTCTGTATTAATATGAAATAAATCTTCACGTAAATATTTTCTTTTTGTATTTTGGCACAATGAAATTATTTTCCACTTTTGAAAGAAATTTAGGCACCCAAAGAGTTTATTCAAATATCTTTTCTCGTATCGTGATTTACAGTGTAACAAAATATATTCATTTCATTCAAAAAGTGGAGGGGCTGTGCCGTTGTATGAGGTAATCCTCATACAACGGTCATGCTTTGAAGGAAAGTGAGTAAGTCGTAGCCATAGTTTTGTCAACAATTATATTATGTTTGATGAGGTCGCCATAATCATGGTTGAATAAGAAGTGTATTATTTGCAGTGTTGCCATATTTTATATTCCAATATTCATCACGATTGAGAATAATGAATTATTCTTTCAAGAGAAAAAAATAACCTAGCGTTGGGGGAGAGTTGGGCTCAGATTTTTTTTTATTAGAGGTCTCTGCCGCCACCGTATTTTGTCAGAGCAATCAAGATTGAGAATAATGAAAGATTCCATGGACATAAAAAAATTATCGAGCGTTGGAGGAGAGTTGGGCTTAGCAATTTTTTTATTAGAGATTCTACCATCACCATATTTTGTCAAAGCGTTCATGATTGAGAATAATGGAAGATTCCATCGACAGAAAAAAAATTACCGAGCGTTGGGGGAGAGTTGGGTTCGGAATTTTTTTATTAGAGGTCTTGCCACCACCATATTTTGTCAGAGCGTTCATGATTGAGAATAATGAATGATCCCATTGACAGAAAAAATTACCAAGCGTTAGGGAAGAGTTGGGCTCAGCAATTTTTTATTAGGGATTGCAGCATCATCATATTTTGTCAGAGCGTTCATGATTGAGAATAATGGAGGATTCCATCGACAGAAAATAAATTACCGAGCGTTGGAGGAGAGTTGGGTTCGGAATTTTTTTTATTAGAGGTCTTGTCACCACCATATTTTGTCAGAGCGTTCACAACTGAGAATAATGAAAGATTCCGTTAACAGAAATAAAATTACCGAACGTTAGGGGAGAGTTGGGCTCAGCAGTTTTTTTATTAGAAGTTTTGCCACTACTATATTCCGTCAGAGCGTTCACGATTGAGGATAATGAATGATTCTTACAAGAGAAAAAAATAACCGATCGTTGGGGGAGAGTTGGGGCTCATAATTTTTATTAATAGAGGTCTTGCCACAACCATATTTTGTCAGAGCGTTCATGATTGAGAAAATTGAAAGATTCCATTGACAGAAAAAAATTACCGAGCGTTGGGGGAGAGTTGCGCTCAGCAAATTTTTCATTTGAGGTCCTATCACCACCATATTTTGTCAGAGTGTTCATGATTGAGGATAATGGAGGGTTCCATCGATAGAAAAAATATTACCGAGCGTTGGGAAGAGTTGGGTTCAGCAATTTTTTTATTAGAGATCTTTCCACCACCATATTTCGTCAGAGCGTTCACTATTGAGAAAAATGGATGATTCTACCAAGAGAAAAAACTTTCCGAGCCCAACTTTCCCCCAACGCTCGGTAATGTTTTTCTGTCTATGGAATCTTTCATTATTCTCAATCGTTAACGATCTGACAGAATATGGTGATGACAAGAACTCTAATTAGAAAATTGCTGAATTTTTTTCTCTCGGTGAAATTATTCATTATTCTCAATCGTGAACGCTCTGACAGAATATGGTGGTGTCATGACCTCTAATAAAAAAATTGCAGAGCCCAAGTCTCCCCCAACGCTCGGTAATTTTTTTCTGTCAATGGAATGTTTCATTATTCTCAATCATGAACGCTATCACAAAATATGGTGGTGGTAGGACCTCTAATAAAAAAATTGATGGGCCCAACTCTCCCCCAACGCTCGGAATATTTTTTTTGTTGGTGGATTCTTCCATCATTCTCAATCGTGAACGCTCTGATAAAATATGGTGGTGGCAAGACCTCTGATAAAGAAATTGCCGAACCCAACACACCCCAACACTCGGTAATTTATTTTCTGTCGATGGAATCTTTCATTATTCTCAATCACGAACGCTCTGACATAATATGGTGATGCTAGAATCCCTAATAAAAAAATTGCTGAGCCCAACTCTCCCATAACACTCGGTAATTTTTTTCTGTCAATAGGATCATTCATTATTCTCAATCGTAACCACTCTGACGAAATATGGTGGTGGCAAGACATCTAATAAAAAAAATTCCGAACCCAACTCTCCCCCAACGCTTGGTAATTTTTTTCTGTCAATGGAATCTTTCATTTTTCTCAATCATGAACGCTCTGACAAAATATGGTTGTGGCAAGACCTCTATTAATAAAATTTATGAGCCCCAACTCTCCCCCAACGATCGGTTATTTTTTTCTCTTGTGGGAATCATTCATTATCCTCAATCGTGAACGCTCTGACAAAATACAGTAGTGGCAAAACTTCTAATAAAAAACCTGCTGAGCCCAACTCTCCCCTAACCCTCGGTAATTTTTTTCTGTCAATGGGATCATTCATTATTCTCAATCGTAAACGCTCTGACGAAATATGGTGGTGGCAAGACCTCTACTAAAAAAAATCCGAACCCAACTCTACCCCAACGCTCGGTAATTTTTTTCTGTCAATGGAATCTTCCATTTTTCTCAATCATGAACGCTCTGACAAAATATGGTTGTGGCAAGACCTCTATTAATAAAAATTATGAGCCCCAACTCTCCCCCAACGATTGGTTATTTTTTTTCTCTTGTAGGAATCATTCATTATCCTCAATCGTGAACGCTCTGACAAAATATAGTAGTGGCAAAACTTCTAATAAAAAAACTGCTGAGCCCAACTCTCCCTTAACGCTCGGTAATTTTTTTCTGTTAATGGGATCATTCATTATTCTCAATCGTGAACGCTCTGACAAAATATGGTGGTGGCAAGACCTCTAATAAAAAAAATCCGAACCCAACTCTCCCCCAACGCTCGGTAATTTATTTTCTGTCGATGGAATCTTCCATTATTCTCAATCATGAACGCTCTGACAAAATATGGTGATGCTAGAGTCCCTACTAAAAAAATTGCTGAGCCCAACTCTCCCCTAACGCTCGGAAATTTTTATCTGTCAATGGGATCATTTATTATTCTCAATCGTAAACGCTCTGACAAAATATGGTGGTGGCAAGACCTCTAGTAAAAAAAAATCCGAACTCAACTCTCCCCCAACGCTCGGTATTTTTTTTATGTCCATGGATTCTTTCATTATTCTCAATCATGATTGCTCTGACAAAATACGGTGGCGGCAAAGACCTCTAATAAAAAAAACTGAGCCCAACTCTCCCCCAACGCTAGGTTATTTTTTTCTCTTGAAAGAATCATTCATTATTCTCAAACGTGAACGCTCTGACGAAATATAGTGGTGGCAAGACTTCTAATAAAAAAATTGCTGAGCCCAACTCTCCCCCAACGCTCGGTAACTTTTTTCTGTGGAAGGAATCATTCATATTTCTCAATCCTGAACGCTCTGACAAAATATGGTGGTGGCAAGACCTCTAATAAAAAAATTGTTGAGCCCAACTCTCCCCCTAACGCACCGTAATTTCAATGAAAAAATTGGTGAAACCAACTCTCGGTAATTTTTTTCTGTCGATGGAATCTTTCTCTATCCCCAATCAAGAACGCTCTGATAAAATGTGGTGGTGGCAGGACATCTGATAAAAAAATTGCTGGATTTATTGCTTAAGTAACTAGGGTCATAAATGATCTCTCGCCCTGGATCCTCTATTTGAATTTTCACAGTTTTCCTAAGCATTCATCTCCGACCTCGAAAACTCTGAAATTTTGAATGTAATAGGACTTTTGTCTCGAAATCCCCCACTCACCAATTTTAAATAGAATCGGACCATTATCACGAAATTTTTCAGCTATAAAGTATTAAAGTTATTTTTTCTCTTACAACAATATCATAATCAATGGAATTGAATAGAAGTGGGTAAGAATTTCCTTGAACGTACAAAAAAGTTAAATAAAATGCTTGTGAAAATACAGAGTGTTTCATAATTGAATGCTGACCCTGAAGAGCAATAAAGATCTCAGAAATAAAGCGGTTCATAAAAAAAATGTAATAAATGCATTCAAGGATTATCATCCTTTGAGATCAGCATTAAATTATGAAACATCCCGTATAATGTACAACTGATTTCCGGCCTGAATGAGGCACAGATTCACCTAACTTTTGATTTGAGTATTGGATTATTTTCCAAGATTATTTTCTGGAAAAGTTCATGAAGTCTGTTAATGTGTAATCACAAATGGGTCAATGCCGATTTGGCAACATGGCCGATATTATTCAACACACCGGCAGGGGGCGCTGGTAGCAAAAAAATGGCTAGGTCACAGTACTGGGTGTATGTACCACGAGCATATCACCAAACTATGGCGTTTTGCACACTTTTCCAGAAATGAAATTTTGAAAAAAAAATGTAATGTAGTAGACCTTCAAAAACCCACAAATCTATCAGTAAATAGGGTAGTCATCAATTTGACGTAAAATATGTCCCGGAATATGCAACTGGAGAAAAAATATATCTGAAAATGTTATGGCGACGTGTGCATGTCGCCACAATAAAAGTTGTAGCCATAGTTCAGGCATATATTCTCATGTTCGTCGCCACAATATACTAAAAACAAACAAACACACGATTTCCCTCAACACGGGAGTACGAAAACGGCAATATATGTGAATGACACCGCCTCATATTGCTATTCGTTCTCCAATGATTTTTCCGCTGCGTGGATCCAGTGGAGACTGGATAGGGATGCCTGGTCGTATTTTGCGGGGAACAAAATAGTGGTGAACCCATGGACGTAATGGACTCAGCAATCCCATACCTGCAATATAGTTTGTTTTGAAGCCGCTCAGTTCGTTGGCGCACGGGTTGAGAGAAAAGAGGAGACCTGCGATAGACTGTAACCTACCCTCCAGCGACAGTGGCGTAAGCAATTTAACTGATATCGGTATTGATAATAACAAAAATAATATGTAGAATTTCATATTTGATTTGGGTGGTAGGTGGATCAGCGGTCTAATGCACAGGCCGTTCGAAACTCCAGCATAGCGATAGTCGGTTCGAATCCGATGTAGGTACGAGAATTTTTCTCAACTACTTTATATCGGATCGATAGGAGGCCGCATGCCTTGTTGAAAAGCAAGTGTATTGTGAGTTGTCTAGATGCCAATCTCGTCTAGCGCTAGCTTGGAGTGCACACCGACCAACCAAGGTGTAGGTTTTCCGGGTTTTCCTACAGCTGAAAAGTGAATACATCACCTAAAACATCAGTAAGTCGCCCCGGAGCGCCACGGCAAATAATAATAATAGCCGTCCTCTACCCGCACAGGCTATGAATTTGGGTACACTCAACGAGTGTTTATGTGAGAGTATTATTATTATATTATATTATTATTGATATAACTTTTCGGAATAATGTATAGTTCCATCGCTGGGAGTATTATTATTATTATATTATTATTATTTTGAAAATTCTAGCAAAACTTGTGAGATACGATCTGATATGTTCCTAAAATACCCATGTCACTGTCTTCATTTGATAATTTGATTCTAAAAAAAAATCTACATTCGAAGCAGTGGAATAAGTTGTCCAGAAAATTACACTGCACGTTATTATTATTATTATTGTGACAATGCGTAATGAAATGAACCCCACACGGAATACATGGGATCTACCGGTAACACTTTAAATGGACCATAATCAAATCGTATGATTAGTTTCGGAGATAGAGGGTGATTTTGAAAGATGTTACGAAAATACAAAATAAAAGTAACTTAAACAAATTGAGATTATTTCTGATTTATCCACGTGATTTGGCTAAAATATGTTATGCCTCTGAAAACGCCATACTATTATGATGATGCTGTTGTAAAAGTTTTGATGATTCTGAAATTTCTTCTGGCCTTGCGAGGTGTTGAAAAATCACTGGTAGATGAGTCAATAACAGCTCTGAAATAAAATTAAAAAAATATTCAAATTATTGAATTGAGTAAACTGGTACTTTTCTTCACGAGTAGGAAATATTGACGCACGACGCCGTCACGACTCCAGAATAATCGAGTGACCGTAGATGGAATCTGCTTGCGACTATATAACCGCTGGAGGACAGTCAGAATTCAGTGAGTGACGAATATAATAGTTCCAGAGTTTTCACAGATAGAGACTGACACAGTAATAAATAAATTAGTGAAGTAAATGTTCTAGTTGATAATTGTTTTAAATAGTGTTTCAAATAAATTAGGAAAATTAGTTAGTGCAGTTTTACTACATTATATATTTCTGAGGCAGTCCATAGTAGCTGATGAATCTGTATGGAATCTGTGAATTTTTTAATCAATACATAACTGTGGGTGAAACTTTGAATTGGAAGTTTTGGGCTAATCTAAAAATCGTACCAACATGTAAACTCAATCTGATATTACCTCTTCAGTTGGGGGTCTCTCTTAGTATTATCCAATCTAAAAAAGGCAAAATTCCGTTAACTAATAGCCACAAGCTATCAATAAAATTTTTGGAACCTACGTAGTTTGGCCTCCTGAACAAAAAATCCAAATGAATTTTTTTATCGGTCTCAACTACTTAATTTCGGAGATATGGCCTATTATTGAGGGATGACTGGCATTTTTTAGAACACATTTCAACAGCAGAAAAACACTCAAAATTCTTCCTTCTCTTAACTAACACAATGTACACACCCCAATGGACCTGTTTCACACTATTTCTTTATTGAAAACGCTCCTTTTTAAGAAAAAACTCATCCTTCTTTTATGATCACAGAAGCAACAAATCTAGGCAAAATGGTTAGGCTTCGGATACAGTGGATGCGTGTTCTGACGAAAATTTGTTCTGACGAGTTCTGATGAATTCGTCGGAACAAACGCCTGTTTTTTAATTAAAGTGTTTATAGTGGCAGCGAATATCACGTCGTATTTGTTCTGACGTGATATTCGTTGCCAGAATAAACACTTTAATTGAAAAACAGGCGTTTGTCTGTTCGACGAATTCATCAGAACTCGTCCGAACAAATTTTTGTCCAAATTCGCATGCATAGTAACCATAGCCTTAGTGAATTTTATTCATGTCAAGTTGGTTTCTGGAAAAAAAGTGAGTGAATAATTTCCTATTCATGTTGAAATCAAATGCCTGGAAAAGTCGGCTGTGCAAATATTTTATTTAAAACATTTTAAATAAATGTGTTGTTTTGATGTTTTTAAAAGACGGTTGAATTTTTGAATAAACAATACCGTTTTTAATAAAAAAATAGGTAGTGTGAATCGGGTGAATTAGGGTGTGTACATTGTACATTGCGTTAGTTTAAAGAAGGAATAATGTTGAGTGTTTTTCCGCGGTAGAAATTAATAAAATTCACTAACCATTTTGCCTAGATTTGTTGGTTATGTGATCATAAAAGAAGGATGAGTTATTTTCTTAAAATTGAGCGTTTTCAATAAAGAAAGAGTGTGAAACAGGTCAATAAGGGTGTGTACATTGTGATAGTTTAAAAAATGAAGAATGTTTAGTGTTATTCTGCGGTAGCAATGTTTTCAAAAAATACCAGTCATCACTCAAAAATTATATCTCCGAAATTAGTTGAGACCTCCAAAAATTTCATTTGGATTTTTTGTTCAGGAGGCCTACGTGATTTCCAAAAATTTTGTTGGTTGCTTGTGACTACTAGTTAACGGAATTTTACCCTAAAAAAAGTTAAATTTATATTTGGAGACTTAAAAGAATAATTCTGTTCAATGATTAGTTTACCTCGAAGTTGAAGCAGTTTCAGTTATTGGGATATACTCTTCATTAAAAAAGGGGGCGAGCACCCTTTTTCAGAAATATCTTTCCACTGGGTTTTATATAAAAAGCGGTTCCTTCAAAATGAGTAGAACCAATTCCAGCATACAGTTTCAGTGAACTCTTTCATTCCCAACTTTTTCAACCAAGTAGCTCCTACATGGGCATCCGCTGGAAAACTAAAGAAAAAATCCGAAATTATACATTATTTCGGAACAATGTATAATAAAAACACTTTCAAAACCCAACCGCGCAAAGTATTCAGTTTGAATACAAAATCGCTGAACGAGCCTCACAGAAATAAGCTAGTTCACACATCTCAAGAAATAATTTCTTACACTTTCAGTGCATTTTACTAATAGCTTGTACTTAATTTTTGATTTGATTTTATTTATTTTTATTCTAATGCAGAATTAATGAGTTTCTACCTTGATGTTATGAATTTTGACAAAAACTGTTGTTTAATCAAAAATAATGCATTTTCATTTAAAACGGTATTTGTTTGTACGTAATTTTTTGTTATTGTTGATCGTCACCTTCATATAATTAACAAGATTTTAGTACCATTTCATTTTGTATGTATAGAAATTTGATACCCACTGTGACGCCAATGAAGAATATGAACGTCAATCTAATATTTGTAAACAATCTATGTACTTACCTATGAAAGCTGAGATTATGATTGTTAGAACAATTGGATTGTTTGCAAACCCAACAGTAAAGCACTATTATCAGTCTCTGAAACTATTTTTCTTTCAATGTTTAATACAAATGCAACAAAACACCAATATTTTCACAAATACCGTACATGATGTGATGTCAACATAAAGTGGTGAAAGGACCACGCACAAACCTTATGGGAAATGGCTTTCGGTGAATTCTTCTGATTTTTTGGTATGATGAACTTCTCAATGTCCTGATCGAAAGTCTCCACGGGCAAAACCAAAAATAATAGACAGTTTTTGAGAAAAAATTGCTCAAGGTCGGCAAAAAGGGGAATTTGGTATAGTAAAACGGAAGAAATAGACCACGTTATTTTGCAACTTTATGCCTCTTGGAAATTGTAGCATGAGCTTTATCAATTCTTTCATAGCTCTTGTGTCTTTACAGCACCGTTTGTCAATAATTGCAGACTATACAGGGTGATGCATAAAGCCGTATTCCGGGGAATGATATAATAATGTTTATAACATTACGAAAACAACAGATTGTGAGAAAATTAGTCAATGGATATGGATATGGTTCTCTAGAAGAGGAATCAATTGATATACAGGGGGTAATACATGGAACAATAATGGAAGTCAATTGTATTACAGAATATATGCGAAAAAATGTGTCGCAAGATTTATTGAAGAATAACATATTTTAGAATTTTAATACAACCAATAATATACATTGAAACAACAATTAATCAACAAAACACCATGAAAGACTTTGTTGCACGAACTGAAGCGCATTCAGTGAATGACATGAGGTTCCACCTCATTTCCATTTCGATTTCCCATATCGATAATGTAGTCCAACAAGTTTGTTAATAGATACTTGACATCTGGTTCATGTCTGGCGTAACCAATGAACCAAAGAACACTTGATATATGAGCCCATGTGCCCAGTGTTCTGGCACCTGCCTTACAAGTACAATAATAACCTGTTATAGGGTTATCATTTCCATTTGTGTACTGTATCCACATTTTATATTTTGTGTAGTTGCGATGACGGAAAAAAACTCTGAAACACAGTAATCCGCGGGATATCGAAGTGAGGTTCATTTTGTGCTTCCCTCTGATTTGAATCTTTTATATAAGATGGAGCCAGTCTCAATTGATATGTACCGACAGTCAAATCTCGTAAATAGGCCAGAGTCATCCTAGGAAATTAAGCAAAATGATGATGGTCCAATGGTATCCATCTCCTGCTGAGATTTTCTTCATCTATTATGTTCTGTACCTTATTTATCTGGCGAGATCTTTCCAGAATCAGTTGGGATAATTCTGCATCTGCTCCTCTCATTTCAATCACTGATGGTATTTGTTAATAATTGCTCCACCAATAGGAAGAATGTCTCTTAAATGATAAACATGATGGATTAATATTGTGGTCGAAATAAACTTAAGGATTGATTTCATGTGTCCATTGCGCGCTTCAATAATTATCCACCGGGTTTTGGTCACGAGGCGAGAGGCATTAGCTTCTTCAGTAGAAGGTTGTTGTTCATGCTGTCCACTGTAGGACATTTTATGTACAATACCTCATTCTTGCAACAAAACAACAAAAATGTCACCCTCAACAAACCAGTTTCTTACACCATCAATCACCCTGAAAATCATTTCGCAAAGTTGACGCGTCGTTGTTTCTGGGGTCGGAGAAGTAAGGTCCTTGAATCGACAAAATATAACCGTTGGGAGCAACAGTTAATATTGGCTTCAATATCAGTAAGACTGACGGAGAACTTTGAAATTCTTGCTTTTCTCACTTTACAATACGTCCTATCTATGTATGCAATGGCTTTACGTTGTTTAGGACTTGGATTATATAGTATATTTGTGAACTCATTTACATGGCGTTGAATGTATTGTTCCCGAGTGATTGAACCGAAACCAATATTTCCTGGGACAAATCTTTGTGCAAGTGATCTTCTCACATTTGAAATTGCCATAAAATAGTTTGCACAAAAAAGCCAGATCTTTTTTAGAAATATATCTGTCTTCACCTTCTACGGGTACAGAATCGCAGTAGGTATAGATATTGCGGAACTGGAGTCGTATGTTTGAATTTTAACGCGTGCGATATCAATGTTATATCTCTCTTCAATGCGCGGTATTTGTATCGCTCTATGTCACTTCAAACGCATGAAAATGATTTCGCATGAACTCAAACATACGGTCCCTAATCCTTATTCATTGGAATTATCGATTTGAATTCTTCATCTGTGAAACTCTCTCCATCCTGGTAATCCCATTGTGGCATGTTCTGTACATTCTTAAGTTCTTGCAAGGAAGCCATCAAATTCCTTGTCTTTATTCTACATGATGGAAAATTGAACTGCATCCCAGGAAGAATGTGTCTCAAGAAAAAACCGTTTTAATCCAACTGATGTATGCAATACCTAGCATTATCTCTGATATAAATGTTTTGCAAAACAAAAACATTGACTTGGCACTTCAGAGTTAACCGATTCCGAATGAGTCTAGCATTACATACTACGCACGATTCGCTCGAAGTTTGTTTCAAAACATTCAGCTTCAGAAACGTCCAGTCGTCTTGCAAAGCAGATATCTATTCCATTACTGCCCTGTTACAATTGAGGCACAGACTTGTAAAGTTGTAAATGGGAATATCTGGTAGTCTTGATTCTTCTCTTTGTTGAATTTTTAATCTCCCGTTTTTCTTCATTGTTCACCCCATCTAATTTTGCCATTCGTTGTATGTGGAAAATATTGTTGCATATGAAACAATGTCTTTGATTTTGTATAAAAGCCATCTGAGAGGTATGAAGTATCAGATAAACAGGCCAACGATTCAAACTTTAGAAAAATCTTTCATTTACCTTGTATACGATACATGAGATAGACATTACTAATGATATGTCATCATGTAACTTGATCAAAAAAACATGATACCGGTTGAAATATCAGTTCAGTAGCGGAATAAGTATAAAACTATGTGACAATGTAGGAATGCGATTATGGAATGATTGGTTCAATTATATGATGAATAAAAATTGATGTAGGATTATGTTAAATTACGTAAAGGAATGATAGGATGATTGAAAGAATGAGAATAATGAAACATTGCTTATTTTTAACAGGTTCTAGGTTTCATTTCCTCAAACGCTATTTTGCCTAATTTGAGCCGTTTTTTCTCGAAGACTGTTCCGTTGTGCCTATCGAGACATTCGATCAGGACGGTGAAAAGTAGTTTCAACATTATTTTATTATTCCTCGAAATATGGCTTTATGCATCACCCTTTATAGTCTGCAATTATTGACAAACGGTGCTGTGAAGACACAAGACCCATAAAAGAATTGCTAAAACGCATGCTAAAATTTCCGACAGGTATGAAGTTGTAAAATAACACGGTCTATTTCTACCGTTTTATTATACCAAATCCTCCATATTGCCGACTTTGAGAAAAAAAATTCTCAAAAACTGAACATCATTTTTCGTTGTGCCCATGGAGACTTTTGATCAGGACATTGAAGAGTTCATCATACCAAAACATCAGAAGAATTCACCGAAAGCCATTTCCCATAAGGTTTGTGCATGGTCCTTTGTAAACAAACAAAAAATTATGAGAAACAATGCGTTATTTAATAGCGTTGCCGCACGTGCAGTATTGCAACAGACTGTACAGAATGTTTTGGAAGTGCACACCGATTTTTCAAATTAAATTCACTAGTTTTGATTCTGGAATGTATAATGCCGAGTTTCATTTCATAAACGGATCGGAATGTTCAGTTACTGAATGGAATTCGCTGGCAATTGAGTTTATGCCAGTGTTATTATTAAACATAATACGGAAATATTGTTTTATGGAAAAAGCAGCTTTTATGTGCATAAACAACCTCAACTATTACTAGTAATACCTCAACAATGTTATATTTGCATGAATATCTTATCTGAAACTACACACTGTACCCAGGGGCGGATCTAAGGGGGGCACCAGGGGCACGTGCCTCCCCAAAGCTATTTTTGATATATTAGGAAATTCAAAAATATCACTATAAAAAGTGCTCTATGAACTGAAATGAGTATTCCACTCAAGTTTTGAAGGAATAAATATACCGGGGGTATTCCCCCAGACCCTCCGGTTCCCCCCCCCCAAACCAAAATCCTGGATCTGCCTCTGACTATACCCCAAGAAATATAATGATTGCTTTGAAAAAAATTCGCCTTTATCAATGAAATCCTTGCACTGAATTTTGGGGTGGCAGCTACAATCATAAGGCGTACTATTCCAGCCATAGCTTCTTCACACATCCAAATCTAATAATATACTTATCTATTGTTCTGCCGTGCTAAGCATAAAGGGCGTATCTGCAGTTTTCACGTTTTAGAAAAAATCATGATTTACTATCATGTTGGGGGCACTTTTTGCAGATATGACATTTTTCATAAAGTGATAATCAGCCCTATGCTGTATTACTTGGTAATAGCAAAATAACGTAAATGGCGAATAATGGTGACGTTATTTTTAACGGAAGTGATACAGCATAGGGCTGAATATCGGGTAATTTTCAATTACTACATTCAATCCTAGTAAGATAGTTGTAAAACGATGCAGACAAACCAAAACAGTCCTAAATTAGATACTCACAAATTTGTCAGATACGCCCTGTATGCTTAGCACGGCAGTGTTACACTGATTCACATTAAAACTTAAGTTAATAACGTTATTGTGGTCGAACAAAGGGAACATCCCATTGCAAAGCAATGGATGAGTGTACCAACTATGAGAACGTTGTGTTGTAGAATGACGTCATGTAAGTATGGCGCTCTCGCCGAAATATTTGAAAGGATTTTCACAATACTCGCTTGATTTGAATGAAACAAAATCAGGTGTATTTCTGAACAATTAGGCTATACGTCATGAAGTTTGTGAAATGCGTGATTGTTTGTTATTCATTCCATTAAAATATATTTCAGCAAAACAAAAAATAATGAAATATGTCGAAAATGTAACGTATTGTTACGAGATTGATAAAAGCCCCCTAGCTGCGCCGCTGAGTCCATTCCGCGGGCGCCTCATCGATAAATCAGTTCCAAGAAGTGTTTATTTGGATGGATCTTTATCTGTACTGCATGAATAGTCTAGATAACGTAGCTGCCGCGTCATCGCTCAATTCCTGGAAATGTGTAGAAGTTCTCCGTTTTGAGTATTCTCGAAATCATCGCGATTAATCCAGTCTACACAATGAGTACCATATAAACGCGAGACATTCGACTGGGAGAAGAAGTTTTGAATAAGAGTTTTATGAAGAGAATTATTTAAGAAGATTAGAAAGTGATAATAAGCAGAAGTGTTTGGAATATTTAGCTAGTTGTATTGTTGTATAGATCTAAGTGTTTTATTAGTCAGTGAAGTGTTGTATGTTTGTTTATAGTGAAGTTAGAAAATAAACAGTTTAGTAGTATGCTCGGCCTATTATTAAGCAAAAACGTAACAGTGGTGTCCGAAGCGGGATATTAGTGAAAAACAGAAACAACCTATTTATAAACTATTTATGGTGAATACGAGGAATACATCGTACGATACGATGGAGGACATTGTGAAATTTATCCAAAATCAGTTTGCGGATTTGGAAAGAAGGCGCCAGGAGGAAAAACAAGAAGAGGAAAAGCGGCGTCAGGAGGAAAAGCAAGAACAAGAAAATGAAAAACAAAAATAATTAACTCGTCGGTTGGAGGAAAAACAGGAACGAGAAGAGGCACTCCAGAACATTCTCGAAGAACAGAGAAAAGAGCAAGAAAATGAAAAACAAGAAGAGGAAATGAGACGGTTGGATGAAAAGAAAGAACGAGAAGAGGGATACCAGAAAATTCTCGAGCAACATAAGAATGAATTGGAACGAATAGAAAAACAAAGGAAAACAGACTTCCAGAAGTTTCTAGAACATCAAAACAAGTTCTTCCAACATGTATTACAGAAAAACGAAGTACAAATGGAGGAACTGAAAGAAGAACTGAAAAGAGAACTAAAGGAAGACGTCAAGAAAATTGACGATGAGCTTGATAAGAAAGTGAAAGGACTCGAAAACCAGGTAGCTCTCCTTAAAAACCAAGATCGTCGAGACAAGGTTGCCACATCAGGAATTTCCGTAAAACCACCGACTTTTGATGGACAGTCTTCTTGGTCCATGTATCGCCGACAATTTGAAGCTGCAGCGGTGGCTAATGGATGGGGCGAAGAAGAAAAAGCTACGGCTTTGAGAGGGCCAGCCTTGGGTATGTTGCAGACGATACCCATCGAACAGAAAAATAAATATAAAGACCTGATTACTGCATTAGAGTTGCAGTATGGCGATCAACATCGAGAACAACTGTATAGGGCACAAATGAAATCGCGCACTCAGGAGGAGTAGCGATGCCTTGGTACGTTCTTTAGAAGTGGAGGCGGTCTTCAACACCTCGAGGCTGAAAGTACGAGCGGTATCGATAAGGAAGGAACTACTGGCAATAATCAAGGCTGTCGACCACTTCCACAAATATCTATATGGAAGAGAATTTCTCATTAGAACAGATCATGCAGCTTTGAAGTGGTTACTCGAAATGAAGACCCCTGAAGGACAAGTAGCAAGGTGGATTGAGAAGTTGAACCAGTATCACTTCAAAATAAAACATCGACCAGGACGATTACACAACAACGCAGATGCTTGTCCAGAAGACCTTGTTCGGATACCTGTGAGCATTGTGAGCGAATTGAACGTCGCGAAGGAATCAACCAAGTGAGATTAATGGTTGACGATAATTGGACCACAACGAAAATGAGGCAGGACCAAGAAAGTGATCCAAACATTGCAGATTTTCTACGATGGAAGGAAAGCGGAGCGGAAAGGCCCACTTGGAAGGAAATCTCCTTACGATCACCAGCTTTCAAGGCATTGTGGGCTGAATGGGATTCCCTGATTGTTGAGAATGGTCTATCGAAGAGAGCTTGGGAATCGGCCGACGACAGAAAAGTGATTTCTCAATTGGTTGTGCCTAGGTCGAGGATAAGTGATGTCTTGGAGGAGATCCATGGCAGCAAATCAGGTGGACATTTTGGAGTGAATAAGACCATGGATAAAATACGGCAGAGATTTTACTGTGTCCAATGTCGTGAAGATGTAGAGAGATGGTGCCGAAGATGTCTGAAGTGTGAAGCAAGTAAAGGTCCCAAGACAAAATCGAGATGAGAGATGAAACAAAGCAATGTAGGTGCTCCCTTCGAACGAATCGCCATCGATGTAGCAGGACCGTTTCCGATGACGAATGATGGTAACAAATACATCCTCGTTGCCATGGATTACTTTAGCAAATGGGTTGATGCTTATGCCTTGCCTAATCAAGAAGCATCCACAGTTGCAAGAGCTCTGGTGGATAACATGTTTTCAAGGTTTGGAGTCCCAATGGAGCTACATTCCGATCAAGGAAGAAATTTTGAATCAAATTTATTCAAGAAAGTTTGTGAATTGATGGGGATTAGCAAGACCAGAACAACGGCCCTCCACCCACAGTCTGATGGCATGGTTGAAAGGTTCAACAGGACTATGGAAGAACATCTTTCCAAAGTAGTAGAGGAGCACCAAAAGACCTGGGATCGACATCTTCCACTATTCTTGATGGCTCACTCCAGCCAGCATCATCTTCGAGAGAGAACTTCGGTTGCCCTGTGACTTGGTGTTCGGATCACCAAGTTCTAAAAAAAAGAGGTACAGGATTATGCAGACGAACTGCGAGATAGCTTGAATGGGATCCACGAATTTGCAAGAAAAAGATTGAAGATAACTAGTGACAGAATGAAGGCTCGATACGATCTTAAGGCCAATACTGGTGGATTCAAAGAAGGAGATCGAGTGTGGCTGTACAATCCTCGTCGTAAGAAAGGATTTTCTCCCAAATTAACACCATCTTGGGAAGGACCATATACGATAGTGAAAAGAATAAAGGACGTGGTCTATAGAATTCAACGCAAACCGAGAGCGAAAATGAAGGTCGTTCACCTAGAGAGACTCAAACGTTATAATGGAGACAACGACACATTGTTTGATCGGGACGATCAAAATTGAGTCCATTCCGCGGGCGCCTCATCGATAAATCAGTTCCAAGAAGTATTTATTTGGACAAGAATATTTACCTACAGGAACGTAGGTAAATATTCTTTGATTTGGATGGATCGTTTTCTGTACTGCATGAATAGTCTAGATAACGGAGCTGCCGCGTCATCGCTCAATTCCTGGAAATGTGTAGAAGTTCTCCGTTTTGAGTATCCTCGAAATCATCGCGATTAAACCAGTCTACACGATGAGTACCTATATAAACGCGAGACATTTGACTGGGAGAAGAAGTTTTAAAGAAGAGTTTTATGAAGAGAATTGTTTAAGAAGATTAGAAAGTGATAATAAGCAGAAGTGTTTGGAATATTTAGCTAGTTGTATTGTTGTATAGATCAAAGTGTTTTATTAGTCAGTGAAGTGATGTATGTTTGTTTATAGTGAAGTTAGAAAATAAACAGTTTAGTAGTGTGCTTGGCCTATTATTTAGTAAAAACATAACAGTATAACACTGCAGCGATTCCGTAAATTTGAATGATTACTTTGTTTTATTAATTTCATGCTAGTGCGCGATACTTGAAACTTCTGTTCATGAAAATGTACCTTAACAAGAAAACCGACGTTGGCGGTTCACATGAGTATCGCGAGATTTTTGGAAAAAAAATTATTTTCATTCAGATGGTTTATATATGTATATTTACTAATAATTTTTCATTTATAAAGACAAATGAGACTGCTATTCAAAAGTATCACTCACAGAAAAACGTTCAAATCATTGATATGGGAATTGCCCCTCTGTCGCTAGGCCTCCAATAAATGTTTGTCGACGAAAATCTCTTCAAAGATCATCAGAGAGGTCGGAAGAATTGAGATTCATACTCTTCAGAAACAAAATCACTCAACAACGATGGAAAAGATGGGAATATTTCTTGTGTGATGACACCTTGAAAATTGTTTTTTGACATCAACCTATCATGGGTATGGCATTTTGATTTTATTGAAAATATGAACATGATGTTCATAAAGTTCATGAAGCATTGAAAAAAGCATGTCTATATTCAAGTCATTTTTCATAAACATATAGAAGGATATTCCACCTCGTGCGATTCAGATGGTTCACTATTAGCGTTTTTGGAAATTGGTTCATTAATACAGTGAAATGAACTCGAGACACCAATAATTCCTTTTATTTCGGAAACTACATCAGAAGGAGACTGTTTATTTGCAGAAATTGTCGATGTAGATTCATTTTTGGGGAAATGGAGAAATTAAATGTCTAACTCCACTTATGCATTCGTAATAATTACACTCAGAAGTCTCTCGTTCTCTTTCTTCATTTTCACTACTTTCTCCACCTATATATATATATATATATACCGGGTGACCACGAGGTGAGGTACGCCCCCCAATTTTTCTATAGTTTTGAAGATACAGGTTTCAAATTTGGCACGTCGATATATTACTCAAATACGCATATTTTGACTCCATAACCGAAAATTCACCACTTCCGGTTTAACCGGAAGTGACCCCAAACTTTTTTTTTCGAATGACACCCTGTACAATTTTTATCATTATCAGGAAGAACACGCAATTTGTGATAACACTGTTCTCCAAAATTGAAAATCGGTTGAAAAATGGCGGAGATACAGTTGATTGTTCAATCGAACAAAGTTGGCCGTGAGCATCAAACTCAAATCATCACAACTGACGAACGGCGTCAGCATTTACGAGAGGAAGGTTCGAGGTAAGATACAGCTGAAAATTGAGCTTCCCATGTAATTGCAGCAACCATATTTCCCATCAATTATCAAACATTTCCTCAAAACGGATTAGTACCCATAAAGAAAGGCTCACAACTGCCATTTCTCAAATAGCAACATACTCTTTTCACATTGTTATGTTGAAAGATGATGAATTATCAGATTACTCGAATGAAAAGATTTGAAGAATTCCGAAAGGAATCGAAGATACGGGATGTTTCATTATGAGTGTTCTCAAAATTGACTATTCTTAAACATAGGCGGCTTGAACCTACGAAAGCTAAAAAAAATTCATATTTAAAAAAAAATTGTGAAAATTTGCGGTACATTCTGAATAATGGAACATTGTGAGTTGTCGAAAAACATTCTACGGCGATGGAGCGAACTTTTTTCTCATTACTCGTATGCTAATCGTAATTGATGGTGGATTCATACAGCAGTTTTAAGATCGTTGTTGGAATAAATATTCCATTAACGAACATTCTTATGACTTCTTACTAGTGACTAAAAACTCATGAATTGGAACTGCTGTATAAATCCACCATAAGAATATACCTGCAGAGTAAAAAAAATGTATTAGATATTTATTCCAATTTCTAACATTTGATACAACTAATTTCTGAACGAAAAAAAAGGTATGAAGTAAATTGTTTATTGGTTCTGGTCACTTACTACACTAACAGAAATCAAAGTAATGAAAAAATGATTTACAAGTACTGTTCAAAATGTTCTCCATTATGTTCTCTGCACAAAATTGCACGTCTCACTATTGCTTCCATAACTCCATTTAACTGAGCTTGAGTAATACTTGCAATTGCTTCTCTAAGGCGATGTTCCAAATCCTCCCTTGATGTAGGACTAGAAGAGTAAACCTTGTTCTTCAGGTAACCCCATATGAAAAAATCCAGTGGCGTGAGGTCCGGTGACCTCGGAGGCCATCTTGTAGGACCATTCGTGCCAATCCATCGATTTGGGAATGTTTCATCTAGGTAACTGGTTACTATTCGGGAATTATGGGGAGGTGCACCATCCTGCTGGAAATACATATTTTGGTAGACGTCGAGAGGTAAATTCTCCATGAATCCTTCTATTTCGTTTCGTAGAAATCCCAAATAGCGTCGCCCATTCAACATACCATCAAATATTATGGGCCCAATGATTCGAGTTCCTATCAGACCTATCCACACGTTGAATCCAAAGCGTTCCTGAAAATTCCCTTGTCTTATGAGCCTGGGGTTTTCAGTTGCCCAGTATCTGGTGTTGTTTCTATTGAACATACCAAGATTCGTAAATCTTGATTCCTCGGAAAATATAATGTTTCTCGTCATATTCGGGTTCCTTATGTGGTTCTCAAGTAGCCAATTGCAATATTGGACCCTTCTTTGATGATCATTTTCGTAAAGGCGCTGATGTATCTGATATTTATACGGCTTAAACCCATGTTTTTTTAGAATTTTTCGAGCTGATTCTCGTCCAACTGGTAATTCATGTTCGATTTGTCGAAGTGATATGGTGGGATCTACATAAACAACAGCCAAAACATTAGTTTCCGTCTCTGCATCAATAATAAAACTATCCTGATCATGTACATTGTCATCTGGTTCTATCCTGAATTGCCTTTCCAAACGTGCGAAATAGTTTCTACTTGGTTGGCGTTGTCTGAGAGGGAATCGTTCACTGTAAAGAATGCAAGCCGCAGTTGCATTTTTTCTACACTAGCCATAAATTAGCAGTAAATCTACTTTTTCATTTCTAGTAAATTTTCGCTCCATCGGAATGTTTTTCAACAAGTTACAATTCTCTTGTATTGAATGAGTAGAACAAATTGTCACTTTGTTGAAAAAATATGCTTTTTTGTTTAGCTTTCTTATGTTCAAAGCCGCCTTCGTTGAAGAACATTCAATTTTGGGAACACTTATATTGTATTTCTGGTTCCTTTCGGAATTCTTCAAATCTTTTCATTCGAGTAATCTGATAATTCATCATCTTTCAACATAACAATGTGAAAAGAGTATGTTGCTATTTGAGAAAATGTTTGATAATTGATGGGAAATATGGTTGCTGCAATTACATGGGAAGCTCAATTTTCAGCTGTATCTTACCTCGAACCTTCCTCTCGTAAATGCTGACGCCGTTCGTCAGTTGTGATGATTTGAGTTTGATGTTCACGGCCAACTTTGTTCGATTGAACAATCAACTGTATCTCCGCCATTTTTCAACCGATTTTCAATTTTGGAGAACAGTGTTATCACAAATTGCGTGTTCTTCCTGATAATGAAAAAAATTGTACAGGGTGTCATTTGAAAAAAAAAGTTTGGGGTCACTTCCGGTTAAATATATATATGAGATCCCTAAGATCGAAACACGTGTCTACGGTTGCATTTTTACTAGAGGGCTTAGTCCAATAAAATATATATATATATATATATATAAATGAAACAGGGATATGCTCTCGAGGGAAATTGTGAATAACAAGAAGGAACATTTTATTGGACTTAGCCCTCTAGTAAAAATGCAACCGTAGACACGTGTTTCGATCTTAGGGATCTCATCAGTACGGTGAAAGCAAGTGTAAGGATGTGCAACACTTGATTGCAGGTGAAACAACAAATGAACGGAGTCAACAAACAGGAAGCCAACCGCACATTTGTGGCTTCAGTCGTAACACCTCGTGTTTACAAGGCAAGAAACGACGTCGCCACGGAGGCAGCTATAGCTACCTGCGTGACATCCGAGTCCAGGAATATAAATGAAACAGGGATATGCTCTCGAGGGAAATTGTGAATAACAAGAAGGAACATTTTATTGGACTTAGCCCTCTAGTAAAAATGCAACCGTAGACACGTGTTTCGATCTTAGGGATCTCATCAGTACGGTGAAAGCAAGTGTAAGGATGTGCAACACTTGATTGCAGGTGAAACAACAAATGAACGGAGTCAACAAACAGGAAGCCAACCGCACATTTGTGGCTTCAGTCGTAACACCTCGTGTTTACAAGGCAAGAAACGACGTCGCCACGGAGGCAGCTATAGCTACCTGCGTGACATCCGAGTCCAGGAATATAAATGAAACAGGGATATGCTCTCGAGGGAAATTGTGAATAACAAGAAGGAACATTTTATTGGACTTAGCCCTCTAGTAAAAATGCAACCGTAGACACGTGTTTCGATCTTAGGGATCTCATCAGTACGGTGAAAGCAAGTGTAAGGATGTGCAACACTTGATTGCAGGTGAAACAACAAATGAACGGAGTCAACAAACAGGAAGCCAACCGCACATTTGTGGCTTCAGTCGTAACACCTCGTGTTTACAAGGCAAGAAACGACGTCGCCACGGAGGCAGCTATAGCTACCTGCGTGACATCCGAGTCCAGGAATATAAATGAAACAGGGATATGCTCTCGAGGGAAATTGTGAATAACAAGAAGGAACATTTTATTGGACTTAGCCCTCTAGTAAAAATGCAACCGTAGACACGTGTTTCGATCTTAGGGATCTCATCAGTACGGTGAAAGCAAGTGTAAGGATGTGCAACACTTGATTGCAGGTGAAACAACAAATGAACGGAGTCAACAAACAGGAAGCCAACCGCACATTTGTGGCTTCAGTCGTAACACCTCGTGTTTACAAGGCAAGAAACGACGTCGCCACGGAGGCAGCTATAGCTACCTGCGTGACATCCGAGTCCAGGAATATAAATGAAACAGGGATATGCTCTCGAGGGAAATTGTGAATAACAAGAAGGAACATTTTATTGGACTTAGCCCTCTAGTAAAAATGCAACCGTAGACACGTGTTTCGATCTTACTGATGAGATCCCTAAGATCGAAACACGTGTCTACGGTTGCATTTTTACTAGAGGGCTAAGTCCAATAAAATGTTCCTTCTTGTTATTCACAATTTCCCTCGAGAGCATATCCCTGTTTCATTTATATTCCTGGACTCGGATGTCACGCAGGTAGCTATAGCTGCCTCCGTGGCGACGTCGTTTCTTGCCTTGTAAACACGAGGTGTTACGACTGAAGCCACAAATGTGCGGTTGGCTTCCTGTTTGTTGACTCCGTTCATTTGTTGTTTCACCTGCAATCAAGTGTTGCACATCCTTACACTTGCTTTCACCGTACTGATGAGATCCCTAAGATCGAAACACGTGTCTACGGTTGCATTTTTACTAGAGGGCTAAGTCCAATAAAATGTTCCTTCTTGTTATTCACAATTTCCCTCGAGAGCATATCCCTGTTTCATTTATATTCCTGGACTCGGATGTCACGCAGGTAGCTATAGCTGCCTCCGTGGCGACGTCGTTTCTTGCCTTGTAAACACGAGGTGTTACGACTGAAGCCACAAATGTGCGGTTGGCTTCCTGTTTGTTGACTCCGTTCATTTGTTGTTTCACCTGCAATCAAGTGTTGCACATCCTTACACTTGCTTTCACCGTACTGATGAGATCCCTAAGATCGAAACACGTGTCTACGGTTGCATTTTTACTAGAGGGCTAAGTCCAATAAAATGTTCCTTCTTTATATATATATATATATATATATATATATATATATATATATATATATAGAATTTGTTGAAATTCGACGTTTCGGCTCCGATTTTGGAGCCATTTTCAAGAACTGAAAAAGAAAGAAAATTAATAAATGGTTGAAACGTAATTCTACGCTGAGATCTCAATCTGCCTACTCCTCAGGTATAATTACGTTAGGTTTTTGTTACTTGACGTCGGGGTCTCAATCTGCCTACTCCCCATGTCTCGTCACTGGTTCTCTCTAAGGTCTCAATCTGCCTACTCCTTCGAGAGAACTGAGGAATTGTGGGTTGAGGAACTGTATTTATAGTGGACGTGGCTGTAATGGCCGTGTGCAATGTATTGGCGCGAGGTGAACTATGGGCGGGAACAGAGTTGGCGCTAGATGAGCTGTGTGCGGGAACTTGGTTGGCGCTAAGTGAGCTGTGTACGGGAACTGGGTTGGTAGGAAATGAGTTGATGCGTGCAATGAGAGGCTTCCAGGTATTGGGAAGTCTACGTCCGTCGTCGCGAGTGTTGAGGCAATTGGGGCGCTTCTCTATCTCAAGGGCTTCTCGGATGATCCTGGTTTGCAGAGTTTTCTCGGTGGAAATTGTTTTTGTGTTTTTGAAGTCTATTTTGTGACCTGTGTCTTCTCGATGTTTATAAAGTGCGGAAGTGGAAGATGCCTGACGCACAGCAAGTTCGTATTCGTAGACTCTGGAAGTTACTCGTCTGTTAGTCTGGCCAATATAACTTCTCGGGCAGTCTGAACATGGTATTTCATATATACCTTGAGAATCGTTTGGTATTGTGTCCTTGGGAGACCTGAGGAATTTGGATATTTGGTTGTTGGCCGTGAATATTGTTTTTATCTCGTGTTTTCTCAAGATATTACTGATTTTGTCTGTCACACCTTTGATGTATGGTAGGAAAGCTTTGTGTGGCTGAATACTCTCTAGTGGATCATTTGTTTTTGGAGGACGGGTCAGTTGATGGCGGATAGACTTGTCGATTAGCGAATTGTTGTAACCATTTTGAAGTAAGGCTGATTTCAGTTTGTCCAGCTCTTGTGGTCTATTCTGGTTGTCGGTAAGCTGAATTGATCTGTATATCAGGGAGTTCAATACGGAGTTTGTTTGTGCTGGATGGTGATGAGAGTTTGCGTGTAGGTATCGGTTGGTGTGGGTCTGTTTCCTGTGTACTGTGTGGGTGAAAGAGTTATTGGATTTCGTGATGAGAACGTCCAGGAAAGCTAGGGAGTTGTTCATTTCGGTCTCCATTGTAAATTTCATGTTGGGATGGATATCGTTTAGGTGATCTAAGAACGTGTTTAAGATTTCGTAACCATGAGGCCATATGACGAAAATGTCGTCAACGTATCTGAACCAGCAAGTAGGCTTGTGGTCAAATGCTTCTACAGCCCTGGTTTCGAAGTCTTCCATGAAAAGGTTTGCAAGGACTGGAGAAAGGGGGGAACCCATGGGAGCACCTTTCACTTGTTTGTAGTAAGTTCCTTGGAAGAGGAAGTACGTGTTGTTCATACAGTGACTGATGAGGTCCAGGGTGTCTTTTGGAATTCTGTGTTTCGTTTTAAGGATTTCTAGCGTGTCCGTTAGGGGAATATTTGTGAAGAGGGAGACAACATCGAAGCTCACTAGGATATCTGTGTTCTGGATTCTATAGGATTTGAGAAGGTCTAAGAAGTGGAATGAATTTTTCACGTAGGATGAAGCTTCTTCTGCTCGTGGCTGAAGAGTACTCGCTAGATACTTGGCGAGGTTCTGGGTTGGTGATCCAAAGGCACTGACGATAGGTCGGAGTGGGATATCAGGCTTGTGTATTTTTGGTAGTCCGTAGATACGAGGGGTGCGTGATGACTTCTCTCTAGGGATAGTGGCTTTCTTGGTTTCGGCTGGTAGTTTAGAATTATTGATCAGATTTTTGGTCTTCTTTTCGAGGTAGGTTGTAGGGTCTCGTTGGGTGATCTGATACTCGGATGAGTTTAATAGTGTACTCATTTTGTCTACATAATCTGACGTATTCAGAACTACTGTGGCGTTGCCTTTGTCTGCTGGGAGAATGATTATGTCAGGGTTGTTGTGGAGGTTTCTGAGGCAATGTTTTTCGGCAGGTGTTATGTTGGATGGAGGGAGTTTCGCTCTCCTAAGTGTGGTGGCAATATCTTGTCTGGTTTCTTCAGCTGTGTTTTCTGGTAGATGGGTTATAGCGCTTTCTATTTGTGTGATGATGGTTTCTGTTGGGATTCTGTTTGGTGTGATGGAATAATTGAATCCTCTTGATAGTAGTGCAAGGCTAGTTTGATCTAGTGGTGTGTCGGAGAAGTTGTGTACTAATACAGGTGATGCAGCTGGGACCAAGGGTGTGATGGTATTCGTTAACAATGCACAAAGTTTGTTTTTCTGTGTTTCTGTTTTCTTATTGCTGATGTGATCTGCTTTGTCCTGAGATATCCTGGTCAAAGTGTCCCAGATGACTGGATGGATATCTACGGTGGATAATTTGCCAAAATATTTGTAGAGTGAGGTGTTGGTGATGTCCAAATTACGTCTGATGTCGTGAAGTGTTTTTCGAATAAGTGCTTGGCTAGCTTTATTGAGAATACGCTGGGCTGACGATGAGGTATCATGATGTTTCAACCGGAAGGCTTTGGGAATGACTCTGTGGTCTCTGCATGATTTGAGGAACGTGAGGTCGCACAGGAGTTTGGATCTTCGGATAAGGAGTGATGAATAGTTTTTCGTGAGATGGAGAATATCCTCCCCGTAGAGGCGTGCAATGTGTTCAGATAGGTTTCCGCGGTCAGATATTTGAAAACTAAAAGTTCGGGTTGAACCGCGTCTAGAATTTGTTGAAATTCGACGTTTCGGCTCCGATTTTGGAGCCATTTTCAAGAACTGAAAAAGAAAGAAAATTAATAAATGGTTGAAACGTAATTCTACGCTGAGATCTCAATCTGACTACTCCTCAGGTATAATTACGTTAGGTTTTTGTGACTTGACGTCGGGGTCTCAATCTGCCTACTCCCCATGTCTCGTCACTGGTTCTCTCTAAGGTCTCAATCTGCCTACTCCTTCGAGAGAACTGAGGAATTGTGGGTTGAGGAACTGTATTTATAGTGGACGTGGCTGTAATGGCCGTGTGCAATGTATTGGCGCGAGGTGAACTATGGGCGGGAACAGAGTTGGCGCTAGATGAGCTGTGTGCGGGAACTTGGTTGGCGCTAAGTGAGCTGTGTACGGGAACTGGGTTGGTAGGAAATGAGTTGATGTGTGCAATGAGAGGCTTCCAGGTATTGGGAAGTCTACGTCCGTCGTCGCGAGTGTTGAGGCAATTGGGGCGCTTCTCTATCTCAAGGGCTTCTCGGATGATCCTGGTTTGCAGAGTTTTCTCGGTGGAAATTGTTTTTGTGTTTTTGAAGTCTATTTTGTGACCTGTGTCTTCTCGATGTTTATAAAGTGCGGAAGTGGAAGATGCCTGACGCACAGCAAGTTCGTGTTCGTAGACTCTGGAAGTTACTCGTCTGTTAGTCTGGCCAATATAACTTCTTGGGCAGTCTGAACATGGTATTTCATATATACCTTGAGAATCGTTTGGTATTGTGTCCTTGGGAGACCTGAGGAATTTGGATATTTGGTTGTTGGCCGTGAATATTGTTTTTATCTCGTGTTTTCTCAAGATATTACTGATTTTGTCTGTCACACCTTTGATGTATGGTAGGAAAGCTTTGTGTGGCTGAATATATATATATATATATATATATATATATATATATATATATATATATATATATATCTAAATTTTAGCTTTTTTTTATTTGGATCTTCTTTTATACATTTTTAAGTTGCCTACATTATGTGCCTTTACTCTTACAACTCAATCTTTAATTTATTTTACATTCACATTCGATTTAGTTTGACAGTGACATGATGTTGATTGAAGTACAGCCCGGAGAGAAACCGGTAAAATCACTGCAACTTCGCGTTTGCTCGAAATGGTTCACTGAGGAATTTTGAATCTGGTGAGAGCTTCCTGACTTTTACCAGTGCACCATTAAACTGTAGGTAGACCCGTCATCCTCAAGAATGCCTAGGTCGTTTGAAATGAGTCGGGTCGTCAATAGAATGATCCACTGCAGCCCTCAGAATCGGGTTTCCGCCAATTCTAATTCCCCTCTTAGTGTGCACTTTGGATAGGAACAAGACCCAAATCTTCTTGTATATGAATGTTACGCACATACCATGAAGTATTTGTAATCACTCAAAACTTCACTTTATAGTCTTTCAATAACTAGAATATTTGACTTACTAAACTACTTACCAGATGAAGTGAGACAGTCAAAAAATTGCCTAATTTTGACTAGCTAGAACTGGGACGTTTCTTGGCCGATGATAGATTTTCAACCAAAGGTGAAAAGCGTCATTCTTGGTCTATGCATCATTGGCGTCGGGTTTCTTTTTCTGTCATTCGTTCTCTTTGTGCAGGGTGAGTATTTAGAGCCGGAAACATTTCAAATTTTTTACCAGTAATTTGGGAAATGTGAGGGACCCTTGAATTTTTTTTTAGATGATGGATGAATTGTTGAGCCGATACCTCGAGAAGTCTTTGAAATAATTTTAATAAATTGCGTTGCTGTAGAAATATCGCCATTTTATGAAATTCTGTTTTTATTTCAAAATGTGGCCTTTTTAAGTGAAAAAATAACAGCCACCATCTAAACTGCAACAAGGGATATTTCTACTGAAGATAATTAACACCAGTGGCGCGCAAAAAGAGGTTTATGATATTTAGAAACGAAAATTAGTTTTTTTTTAATTCGACAGTTTGATTGATCGTTATAGTTAACAAGGTGCCCTACCTTTAATCAACATGAAGCTGACAAATTCAGATGCGTGCAAAAGAGGATTCTGTAATGTAGACAAATTAAAATTCCAGTTTCATTACCTTTTTTACTCTTTTACTCATTTAAGATGAGCATCCATGTAATTCATTGGCGTATACAAGAGGAACCGTTATACAAGTCGATCCAAAAAGTTTGATTTATATGGAAACATTTTTAATAATTTTATTAATTGCTGTTATTTGTTCGCCCGGTAAGATTTCCTAATCGTGAATATTTTTGACGAGCCTTTTATCCCTGACCATGTACGGGCCTACTGGTAGTGCATGTCAGTAAGCAGTAGTAGTACCTTTCTTAACTTCTATATTTATCAATTCTGCATTGGAAAATCGCGACATTTCTTTCGACTTAAAATGCAATCTAAATGTCGAAACTTTATTTCTGCATGTTCATGTAAATAAAAATGTCACCAAAGAAATAATATTTTGACATTAGATTGCATTTTAAATCAAAACAAATATCAATTATTGTTGTCGTCTAAATGCCACGACTTATCAGCGCAGATTTGGTGAAAATTTTAAGATTGCGGCAAAGAAATTATACAATAAGAGAGATTGCCGACTTACTTGATGTCAAGAAATCATCTGTAGGAAGAGCTTTGCAAAGAGAAGCTAACAACGGTACTGCTGCTTACGGACACGGCGGAGGAAGTCGAAAAATAACAAATCCCCGTCAGGACCGATCAATAGTACGCACTGCAATTAGAAATAGGGTTTGGACCGCCAAAAGAATCCGAGCGCACCTGCTGTTAAACGTTTCAGCAAACACTATCAGAAGGCAATACATGCCCAAGGATTAAATGCTCGTCGTCGGGCAAAATGTCCACTTTTAACAAATAATCACCGGGCGAACAGAAGAAGATGGTCTGAAGAACACATACATTGGCATCTTCGGTGGAGAGACTGTCTTTTCGCTGATGAATGTTGTTTCAACCTGTGTAATTCCGATGGCCGATTGTTAACTTGGCGGAGACGGGGAGAAGGTTTCTTAGAAAAAAACATGCGTCCACAAGTTGCATTGACAGTTTGGGGCGGTATTCAACACAACGGAAAGACAACTCTTGTGGTGTTTCGAGACAATATTAACAGCATAGTCTACCTGAATGAATGTCTGATTCAGAAATTTCTTCCGCATCCTCGAAATTATGGCGATGATTTTGTTCTTGTGGATGATAATGCTCGGCCTCATCGGGCAATATTAGTAAACAGGTATCTGCAAGACCAAAATGTTAATCGTAGTGAATTACTTCCCAGATATCCAGACTTGAATCCTATTGAGCACGTCTGGAGTTGAATAAAGTTGGAGTTTTCCCGAAGGGAACGTCAGCCAGAAACTCTTGACGATCTCGAACGGATGATTCTGGACCTCTGTAAGGCAGTTCCTATAGAACTAATCAACGAATTAATTTCGAGCATGCCAAGTCGGTGCCAGGCAGTTTTTCAGGCTAGAGGGGGGCAACGCCTTACTGAATAGGAATAATATTCTTGATTTAATTTGAGGTATCTTTATAGTTTTTTAAATAACGTTTTCTTATGTTCGTAAACATATGGATCCTTTTTTGTACTATGAATTCATTGAAAAGAAATCAATTACATGTGTGTACATTGTTAATTAATGTAAAAAAAATTAAACTGGAAATTTAATTTGTCTACAATACAGAATCCTCCTTTTGCACGCCTCTGAATTTGTCAGCATCATACTAATTAGAGGTATGGCACCTTTTGAACTGTAACGATCAATAAAACTGTGGAATTTTTTCAACAAAAACGAATTTTTTGCGCGCCAGTGGTGTTAATTATCTTCAGTAGAAATGTCTCTTGCTACAGTTTAGATGGTGGCTGTTATTGTTTTACTAAAAAAGTTCACATTTTGGAATAAAATCGGAATTTCATAAAATGGCAATATTTCCATAGCAACGCAATTTATCAAAATTATTTCAAACACGTCTCGAGATATCGGCTCAACAATTCACCCAACATCTGAAAAAAAATTCTATGGTCTCTCACATTTCCCAAATTATTGGTCAAAAATTTGAAACGTTTCCAGCTCTAAATTCTCACCCTGTACAAAGAGAACGAATTGCAAAAAAAGAAACCCGACGCCAATGACGCATAGACCAAGGATAACGCTATCCACCTTTGGTTGAAAATCCAACATCGGCCAAGAAATGACCAAGTTATAGCTAGTCAAAATTAGGCAATTTTTTGGCTGTCCCACTTCATCTGCCAAGTAGTTTAGTATGACCCCAGGCTGCTAAAGCCACTGTTTTGAACACTATTTTGTGAATCATTAGTTTGTTCTTCGAAAAAAAACTGACTGCTTCTGCAAATCAAAGGGTTAAATTTTTCAATTCTTAACAAAATTTTTAATTTGACGTTTTCAATATGACGTGTCCAAGTGAGTCGACGATCCAGAATGATACCCAAGTACAATACTTTTTTTTCATGTACTATCGTGGAACAAACTTTTACATAGCACGCTGTTTTACTCTTTATTCGACTTCCAATTCATATTGAGTATCGATACTGGTAATAGGCTTATGCTCTGTCCGATCAAAATCAACGAGAAGCAAGCTTTAAAAGTTGAATTCATTTCAATCTTGAAAATGAATGTGCTGTTTCAAAATGTCCATAAACTGAAAGGTACCAAAATATCAATTTTAAAGACATGTGCCATAAAGAACGCTTGGAAAATAAAATTCTTGTCGAACATATGAAAGAAGTAAAATTAATAAGCTGACTAGCCGAAATGAAAAACAATAAGCTTGTTGTCAATGGTAAGTCTTATACAGCAGAGGAACTGGAGAGTGCGCCTTCAACTCCATCGATATGGGAGGATGCTCATATCCGATCAGCTGAATTTTCCAGTAATCAACTTCCTCTAGATTATACCAGTGCTGGTCGGGTCTATATAAATTAGAAGAAAAGCAAAATATCCGACAGATGAATGATGTGTAATAATAAATAAACGCAAAAACATAAATGAATAGAATCGAATTATGCTGAAACAGAGTTTCGCAGATGATACTGCCATTATCAACAAAAAGTCAACATGGAAACAACTCAAAAAATTTGAAGAACTGGACTTCATAAAGATTGAAAGATGGTTCCGCCAAAAATAAACTGGCCATTACCTTGAAAAAAACATCTTTGCATCTTACATCAACTAATAACCTGATATTGGAGAACTCATTATCAGTGATAACTATGACATACCTAACACCGATTCCATACATTATCTAGGAAAATACTGTATCAGGCATTTGTACTGTCTCGAGTAGCATATGGTATAATACGGTGAGGATGAGTGATGAATTTGGATATAATCCAAAACATAAGTTTTTGGAAGGATGGAAAGATTATTGGCTGGGTGGTTTCGAAATTCAAAGAAAACGTATTCCAAGAAATTCGTGAATAATCGTCAAACCTCAGTATTGTCACATGTCACAGGCGATTGGGACATCTTCCGATATCTTCCTTTAAAGAACTGGAAAGGGCTGTAGCAGATACTGATATATTACCAAAAGAGCGACCATCGTTAATTGTGAGGCATGCGAAACATCAAAAATCACAAGAAAAATTTCGAAAGAGTCTGCCAATTCATGTTCAGAAATTTTGGAGAAAGTTCATTCAGATGTGGCCGGCTCTTTTTCAACAAAATCTGCGGGCGGAAAATTATGTTACGCATCTTTCATTGATGAATTTTCGAGATTTACCGAAGAGAAATTCATCAAACACAAGAACGAAGTTGAAGCAGCATTCCCAGAATACAAGAAACAAATAGCTTAGCAGAAAGAATGAATCGAACGATTACGACGATGTCCCTACTAACTTAGTTGATTCGAATTTACCACAATCCCTATGGGCAAAAGCGGTTGCACATGCTGTATATACGAAGAATCGAAAACCTCATTCCTTCACTAAGAAGACACCATTCGAAATGTTTCATGGAACAAAACCATTAATGAGTCACTTGCGCTATTTCGCACAGAAAGCGTATGTCCACATTCCTGCAGAAGCTCAGAGACCTGGTAGTAAATTTCTTCCGCGTGGAATAAAATCTGCGATAGTAGGCTACAGTGAGTTGGTAACAATTCTGAACTGGTAACAAGGTAGTTCTGTCCAGATATTTCAAATTCACCCCTGAAAAAGATTCTAATTTCATTCCAACACAGGAAAGACAGGAAAAATTGAAAGATGGGGAAGAAAACGAAGACTTAGTGGTAGAGAAGGAAAACGTCGAAGAAACAACTGAAGTGCAAATGTCGGAAATGCAACCATCAACTTCCAAAATCATAAGAAGAAGTAACCGAGAAAGTAGACCGCCGTGCCGTTATAATGACGAATCATGCAAATCAGCCATCGATGAGCCAACTTCCTACCTAGATGCGATTTCCTGTGCCGAATCTGAGATGTGGATTCATGCAAATGATGAAGAACTAGAGTCAATGCGGAAGCATTATGTTTGGGATTTAGTCACACTTCCAGCAGAACATAGAGCAGTAGGCTGTCGCTGGGTTGTCAAGAAAAAATGGTCAAATGTGGCAGATATTCCGAAGTATAAGGCGAGACTAGTGGCCCAGGGCTTCAGTAAGAAACCTGGAGTTGATTTCGATGAAACGTTTGCTCCAGTTGTTAGATACGAAACAATTCGAATACTTCTTGCATACGCTATCCATAATAAAATGGCAGCTAGACAAATGGATATCAGAACTGCATTTTTGGATGGTAAATTGTATTTCAACATATACAGTGTCTTTCAAAAGTATCGGAACGGTCTCATATTTCAGAAACAGCCCAGAGAAAATGTATGAAAATTTCGACAGGGTAGTTCTTGATGATGCCCGATTCAATGGTGTTCAATGGTGATATCGGCAATGTTGTCAAATCAACAGTTTTTCAAATATTGAAGGTAACTCAATTTTTTCAAATAGAACACCCTATTTGTTTTCATTGCAATCAATTCAGCGACGCCTCATTACTTAGGTCTCCAAATATCAGATTTTGAATTATCGCAGTTTTTGAAATATGACAACATGGCTTTTTCGTTAGAAAATCTGGGAACGTTCCAATATTTTCAATACGGTTAAAGGAAAATTCGTGAAATTGCATAAAAGACGGTTTTTGATGATGCCTGATTCCATGGTGATATCGGCAATGTTGCCACATCAAGAGTTTTTCAGATATTGGGGTCAACTCAATTTTTTCAAATAGAACACCCTATTTGTTTTCATTGCAATCAATTCAGCGACGCCTCATTATTTTTTTCTCAGAAGAATTCGTGAAATCCTATACATGCTGGTTTTTGATGATGCTTGATTCAATGGTGATTTGACAATGTTGCTGAATTCATTGCAATGAAAACAAATAGGGTGTTCTATTTGAAAAAATTCAGTTGACCTCAATATCTGGAACACTGCAACATTGCCGATATCACCGTTGAATCGGGCATCATCAAAAACCACCCTGTCGAAATTTTCATATATTTTCTCAATGCCGTTTCTGAAATATGAGACCGTTCCGATACTTTTGAATGACACTGTATATGAAGATTCGAGAAGGTGTGAATTCAGAATCAGGGAAAGTTTGTCGCCTTAAAAAAAGTATACATGGACTGAAACAGTCACCACGTCAATGGAACACCAGGTTAGTGAGAGTCTTCAGAGAAATCTGATGCAAATCCATGTTTGTTTGTCTCTGAAGATCGTGAACAAATGGTGGGGATATTTGTTGACAATTTGCTAGTACTTGCTAATACTAAAGAAAAGACGCTATCGAGACCATCCAGCAAAATAATTTTGATGTCACAGTACTTGGATTATCGAAGAATCTTTTATCAATTCATATCGAGTGGTTCGACAGTCACATTTCAATATTTCAATAACAGTACATTCACAAAATTCTCGAAAAATACGATATGTTGGACTGTAATGCTATGTCTACCCCGATGGATGTTAGTGCTAAGCTACGAAAAGCTCAACCGGAAGATACTAGAGTTAACAAAACATTATATCAGCCTAAAATAGGAAGTTTGTCATATCTTTCGATGGGATCTAGACCAGATATAACTTCATCTGTGAATGTTCTCTCACAATTTTGTTTGGATCTCTCTTCAGTGCATCACAATATGGTTCAGCATCTCCTTCGATACCTCAATATGCCAGACAAAATAGACCGGCAATTCACAATAATTACAAACATTTCTTTAGCACCGTCATGTGTTAAGGTATCCAATAAAGAATCAATATAAAAATTTGCACAAAAATCCGGGGACCGGAAATTCGGCAAATTCGCAAAAAACGCTAATTAGCAATATCTCCTTGGGCAAAATTGCAACCATTGTGCAAATTGTAGATGTATCAACGAACTTATTTTCTACATTCCTCTTGAAATTTGCACATGCAATTTTCAACTGGAAATACGAATAATCCTCAATTTCGTTGTAATTACCGCTAATTACGATAACAAAATTGCAAACATTATGCAAATTTGTGGCAAATCATGGTACAGTCACCACTAAAATGCTTTTTTCTACAAACGTCAAAAAATGACAAGGTTCGCGCATTGACAACAATATGCAAAGTGACCCTTTTTTTCATTTTCCTTCGTTACCATGACACCGTGCGCGAAGTAGTGTGCGAAATACTTACTTCGCACACTGCATGTAAACTATATGGGATTTTTATATTTTAACCTTTATGTTCTTCAATCAAACAAAAATCCAATTGTCAACAAATACCAACAGTAATTACTTGATTTGGAAAAACAGTTTAAGCCAGTTCAGTACTATTTTTCATAGTAGGCTAAGCATATTACTTATTTTAGAACAATATTTTTGACGTTTGTAGAAAAAGTTTTGTTTGCATCTCGTGCGCGAAATATTTTGGTGATCTCGACTATTTTTTTTAACTCGGCTGCGCCTCGTTAAAAGTTCTCAATCACCAACATTTCGCGCACTGGATACAAAAATAACTATTAATTTGCACACTTGTCATGCGTACGGAACATCCAAAAAACATGGATAACGCTAAAAACAGTCTCAGGGGCGGAGATTTAAGGGTCACAAAATTGCAAACATCATTTTCGTGTTTTGCAAACTTTGCTGGTATGATTTTAAGTCGCCAATTGAGTTTGCACTCTTTTCAGTATCCCGAAAGATGGCAGGAATGAACAGTATCTTTAGAAGCAATTTTTGCAAATGCTACAAAATTATAAACTTTATGCATTTTTTCCTTAAAGTTCTGCTATGGCAAACAAGTCCATGTATAAAGGACCCCGCACACCTTATATGGGAAAATGGCTCTCCGTCAAATTTCTTGAATTTTTGATATGTTGTAGAATTGATCATTCCGATGAAATGTTTCAACGGGCGCAACACGATCCTATGACTAGTTTTCGAGATACAGGGTGTTAAATATGAGAAACATTCACTTTTCATCACTCTGTATCTGCCAAGTTACGATTTAGTTCGGATTTATCTTTTGTGGGATCATCATCACATCCGTGTATGATGAATTCATGAGAAATTCATTTCCAAATCTTTTCGTAGTACAGGGCGATTTCACTTGAAAACAATGCTATTGTAACGATTTCGAGACCGGCCCTGATCTAATTAATTATGCACCCTCGTTCAACTACAACTGCACATCTGCTGGCGTACCGATCGCCGAGAACAAGCTGGAATAAATCGATTGTTCGATACTATTCGAAGCCATCTAGATGAAATGTTCTATACTCCTGAATATTCGAGAGCCGTGAATGGAAACTGATTGGGAGTATATAAGCGGAACAGTCAGAATTCAGAGTGAGTTACAGTTCCAGAGTTCGCTGATAGATAGCCACAGTAAAAATAAATTGAAATAGTAAATGTTTTAGTGAATAATCGTTGTAAATAGTGTTTCAAATAAATTAGGAAAATTAGTTAGTGCAGTTTTACTACATTTGTTGTCAGAAGTCGGATGTTTAAAATAAATAAGTGTTAAAGTGTTCGCCGTTTAAAAACTGATAGAAGTTTATCGCGCCTAATAGACAGTTAGTGACCCGTTGAACATTTGAGTGGAAAGTGGACAGTTTTGCGCGTCGCGGGACAATAAACTGAAAACTGTGTGTGAAATAAATAATAGACTGATATCTCGGTAAAGACAATAAGAGACAAAATGTTTCCGAGAAGAGTTCACCTAGTTGACCTTAAAGTTAGTGAATTAAAGCAAGAGTTAGAGGAGCGTGAGTTAGAAACAACTGGAAAGAAGGCCGTACTCCAGAAAAGACTTGCAGATGGACTGATTGAAGAAGGAGAAGACCCCGAAACATTTTTGTTCGAAGTTTCTGGAGTCGATTTGAGTGCTATAATGAACAAACTCGAGGAAACCACGAATAGTTTGAAGGAGGAACTTCAACAAAATTCCGTAAGTCTGAAAGAACTTCAACAAAATTCTGTCAGCCTGAAAGAAGAACTTCTAGAAAATTCGAATTGTCTAAAAGAGGAACTTCAAGAAAATGCGAAGAGCCTGGAAGAAAAACTTCACGAAAATTCGACAACTCTAGAAGAGAAGCTTCACGAAAATTCGAAAAATTTAGAAGTGAAGCTTCTAGAAAACTCGGAGAATTTGAGAGAAGAGCTTCTAGAAAATTCGAGAAGCTTGAAAGAAGAAGTTTGCAGTGTGGCGAATCGGTTGGAAGAAAGAATGGGAACTGTCGAGACAGAAATGGAAAAATTGAAAGAAACAATAAGTGACCAAGTCAAAGACGACATGGTGGAGGAAATCAAAAAAATCAAGGAAACGCTCCACGATGAAATAAAAGACGGAATCGAGACAGAAATCGGCAGAATAAAAGAAAAATTCAGTGAATTGGAAAAGCGACTGGATTCTGCGCACACCCCAGAAATTTTCAACAGAAATTCAATGCCGGATCTGAGTACTAACGTGGAGGAAGTTCAAAAAGACATTAAAGATTTCAAGGTCAGTGCTGAACCTGGAAAGCTCTCCTTGAAACCGCCTCAGTTCGACGGGAATACTCCATGGTCAAACTACCACTGACAATTCGAAGCTGCTGCCAAAGCAAATGGATGGAATGCTGGGGAAAAAGCTTTAGCATTGACACTGGCATTGCGTGGCGAAGCAACAAATATTTTACAAACGCTCACCGCCCAACAACAGGAAGACTATGAACAGCTGGTAAAACACTTGGAACTTCGCTATGGCCAAACCCACCTTGAACACGTATATCACTCACAGCTGAAGAACCGATGCCAGAAATCAAGCGAATCGTTGCAAGAATTTGAAGCAGATATTGCACGTTTGGTTCGTCTTGCGTACCCAGCTACACCGGAAAATGTACTGGAGCGACTTTTTTTTTTTTTTTTCAGTGGGGTGGAAATCCTCATGGACTCTGATCGCTCGGTGTCCATCGCGTATCAGTAGTGTCAGACTCTTACTGACTAAAACCACCCCAGGTGTGCTGCACTTGCCAAGCCGTTAGGCCATAAAGCTGCACCTACATCCCATTCCAACGTCCACGTCACGATATCCCTCGCTCCTCCGCCCCGCCACACCCCCCCACCACCGTTGGGTCGTGACCCACCGAATACCGGGCGGGCAATCAGCGGGGAAGATCCTTCCTTCTTTATTCCGCTCATCCTCCACATTCAAACAGCGCCCTCCCTGGTCGGCAGTCTTATTCTATCCGAGCGCCTGCTCTCCCGATTTACTTTCGTCGCTCGTTTATCCCGAAGCCAGGCCACTATTACCGTCGCATTGACACTATGTTGGTTCTCATACTTCTTCATCCTCGACCACAGCCCCCGCCCATTCATTCAATATCCTTACCCATTCATCCTTCACACCATTCGTATCCCTTAGCTGTAACGCTCCAAGTCTATCCTCCTCTTCCTCGATCCTTCTACATTCTACCCTTTCTCTCCGCATGCAATCGTTCCTAATGTGCTCCGCCGTGTCAGTCCCGCCAGTTCCACACTGGCATGGGGTCTCTTGTGCAATTCCGAACCTTGCCAGGTAACCCCGAAAGTTCCCATGCCCTGTGACCAGTTGCACTGCCTTCCTTGCTAATGGTATACACCTCATCCCTACCCTGTTGCACATACCATGTACGCTTCTGCCGGTCCTGCCGCTGTCCCATTCACCCTGCCATTTTTCCATCACCATTCTCCTAATCCTTTCCCTCTCCTCCATTCTGCTATGTCCCAAGTCTATTTGCCATGTGATCTCTTGCAGTTCCGCACCTCTTCTACTCTCTTCATCTGCTCTTCTGTTACCCTCATTCTCCCTAACATGCCCTTTCCTCCACTCAATTTCCGTCACCAATCCCGCTACCCTTCTGTTTTCAAGCATTCTCCTAATACGAGCTGCCCTTTTGCTCTTCGTCCTCGCATTCCTAATGGTCTCCACTGCTCCAGGCGAGTCACTTATTATTCTTATGTCCATCTCTCCACCCATCAGTACCCCTTTACCTATAGCCACCATTTCGGCTTCCTGTACGCTTCCCAGCTCACTGATTCTTTCCCGACCCATTCTCCACTCGCTCCCCTCCTTATGCGCCCATCCTATACCCACTCGTCCATCCTCTCTCTTAACCGCGTCCACAAATACCTCTTTTAGCCCTTCTCGGTTCTCCAGAATTGTTCCGATCATCCATGGGTATATTCTGTCGCACCCGTTTATCCGTCCCCTTACTTTTTCTTTTCCGTGCGCCTTCCATTCTTCATACCTCGTTGCTGCCTCTATGTATAGAGGCGCTATCCCAGTCAGCACGCATAACGCGGCTGACGGCGCCGTTCTATATGCCCCGCTGGCCGATAGCGTAAACGGTCTCTGTATCGCCTCCAATTGTCTGATCACCCTAGAGTCCTTCGCTCTTGCTCCCCACACTTGGACGCCATACATCACCGCCGGCTTAACCACTCTTTCGAAAATCAGTCTGACACATCCTCTCCTTAGCCTTACGTCACGGCCCGTCCATCTTCTTAGTTTTCCTGCAACTATAGCCGTTCTCCTTCTTACCTCCTTAAGATGATCAATGTACAGTAGGCCCTTGTCTACTATCATGCCCAAGTATGTGATGTTACCGCCGCACTCAATCCGTTGCTCTCTCACCCTAACCACCGGTTCCTTGTCCAGTTTCCTGGCCGGGACAAACATGCATTCGGTCTTGTTTTCGTTATACCTCAGCCACATTTCATCCTCCCATTCTTGACATTCTTTCCACACCTCCTTCCACATCCTTTCTATTTTCTTTACCGACGGGCCAACCACCACTATCAGTTGGTCGTCGGCGTAGGCCTGGGCCCACACCTTCGTCCCACCACTTACTCTGTGCGCTGCTGGCACCCCTTCATTTATCCTGTCATATTCCTTTTCGTTTACTGCCCTCATCCTCTCGAACCACGCTTCCATGACAATAAGCCATAGCGTGGGTCCCAGGCTGGATCCCTGCGGGCACCCCCTGTCCACGATCGCTTCCACGCCTCCACTCTTGACTCTTCTTTCGCCTACAAATTCCATGCACACCTTGCCAATGTTCTCCGGTAGCCCCATCTTCCTCATATTCCATCCTATCGCAGGTCCCCATGCCGTGTTGAAAGCGTTCGACAAATCCAGCGCCATCACCATGCTATGCATACCCTCGTTCTTACTTCTCTTTATTCTCTCCACCATATTCTCAACAGCAGTCGATGTGTCCAATCCCGCCCTGAAGCCAAATTGGCAGGGCGAGAACTTCTGTCCTCTTTCACACCACACCTGTACTCTTCCGCTGAGAAGCCGGTTGAAAGTTCGCCCTAACGCGGTCAGCAAGCTGATCGGCCTTAGGCTACTATCCTTCTTAGGAATCCACACAACCTTCATCACCTTCCATACTGCAGGGAAATACCTCAGCCTAAGGCATGCGTTGAGTATATCCGTAAGATCTTCGCTTATTAGGTTCGCCACGTGTTTCATCACCTCATTAGGTATGCCGTCTGTTCCCGTCGCTTTGTTGTCTTTTAATCCTTCCATTACCTCTTGTACCTCCCTCACCGTGAAGTTGGGCTGCTCCGGTCCCCATCCTTCATCTCCGTCCTCCCTAATGCAGCGTCTACCCATGGTGTCTTTTCCCCTGTCATCGTTCGGGAAGTACTTGTCCAGCAGGTATCTGCTGGTTTCGTGCTTTCCCTCGGTGTATGTGCCATCCTCCCTCTTAGCCGTGCCCGGTATTTCCTCTGCCCTTTCTTTCCTCAGGAGCCCAAACACTCTGTTCCACGGTTTCTCCGATTGCAACCTCTCGACCCTTTCTTTCAGCCACTCGATTCTTGCCCTTGCAATCCCCCTCTTGTACTCATTCCTCTCTCTCCTAAATATCCCCTGTTTTCTGATTCTTTCATCCTCTATTCTTTCTTCCTGGTACTCCCTCCTGAGTTTCCTCACTCTTCTTCTCATCCTACCCAACTCATCATTCCACCATTCTCTCTCCTCTTGCTCCTCTTTTGTACTCCTGGGTATTGCCTTGCGACACGCCCGAACAATCAAGGACTGGAGTTTCCCCGCTTCTGCTTCTACCTCCTCACTGCTATCTATTTTCCCCATATCATATGTCGAGACTATCTCCTCCACCACGGCCCAATTTGTCCTTCCCACATTCAAAAAGGTCCTTTTTCGCGTTGTCGGCTCTCCGGCTATTAGGAAACGTATCACTCGATGATCGCTCAGTGACTCATCCTCGCTTACCTCCCAGTCTCTCACCCAGCTCTTGCTGCAAATGGTTAGGTCAATCCAGCTCTCGCCTCTTCCACTAGAGAACGTCGCCAGGCTGTTCGCATCATTCTCAATCTGATAACCCTTCTCCACTATCCAGTCCAGTATATCCTCTCCTCTTTCATCCGTCACCATTCCTCCCCATGCGACATGCTTGGCGTTGAAGTCCCCTAGGATGATCTTCCCGCCTGCCCATTTATCAAAATTCCTTCTCACCTTTTTCCATTCATCATTCCTCCTCCTTCCAGGTTCCTCATACACATTCATTATCTTGACATCCTGCCCATCTTGCATCCTTAATATCACTCCGACCCCATTTATGCTCCTCACTGCCATGAGGGCAGAGCTGTCTATCTTTGTCCTTATCCATGTTCTGACCTTGGTACCTTTACCCCCGTCATGTTTATGCCACCCTTCCCAGTTCCCCTCTCTCTGCCACGGTTCCTGTAAACATACTATATCCGCCCCTTTTTCCTCTGCCATACCTCTTATGAGGTGTGTGGCCTCCCTGCCCCGTCCTGCGTTGAATTGCAGGACTTTAATACTCTGTCCGCCTTCTGCTAAGCTCTACCCTCCTCATATATACCGGGCATTTCGGGTCTATCGCCGGATGTCTTCTTTCACTTACCCCCGCCCTTTTGCAGTTTATGCAGTCAAGTGGCCGGATACCCAAGCACTCCTTGCCTTCGTGTCTACCTCCACATTTATTACATACCGCCGTCTCCGTGCAGTGTTTAGCAGTATGTCCATAATGGCAGCATTTGTAGCATACTGCTACACTCGCATGTTCTTCCACAAACTGGAGCGACTAGCGGTCCAAGCATTTTTGGATGGACTTCGTGACCAGGAAACCCGGCAAGCCCTAACACTAGCTCGCCCCGCACATCTCGTGGATGCATTGGCACGCGCTCTGGAATTCGAAGCAGCAAAGCAATCCTGCAAAAGCCAGAGTAGAGTCCGGATGATCGAGGAAGATCCACAGCCACAGGATCCCGCTAATATCGAAGCTGTGATGCGAAAATTGCTGAAGGAAGTTGTGCCTGAGAGAAGACTGATACGATGCCGACATTGTAGAGAACTTGGGCACGTGCGTAGCAAATGTCCAACATTAAAAAAATCGACATCAACGATGAAGGTCAAGAAGGAGCAATCGTCAGCCCGTATCCAACAAGCCCCAGTTAACAATGCATATGTCGCTGTACTTCAAAGACAAGACAAAGGTGTCTTTGTAGACGGTCTCATTAACAACGAGCCTCGCACCATGCTCCTTGATACGGGTGCGACTAGGACAATCCTTGGACCTACTTTTGCCAAAACACCGGCAAGAATTGAATCGTCGAATTGGAAGCTACGCACAGCAACAGGAGAGCCGGCAACTGTGTATGGTGAACTTCCAATGGAACTGACTTTGGGCAGCACTACAGTGAAACACCGGGCTCTAGTAGCGGATATCGAGGACGAGGTAATAATTGGAATGGACATCATGAATTTTAGAGGATTCGAGCTGAATTTCAAAGACGGCGTCCTTCGTGTGAACGGAGAAGAGCTGGTACTTCATGGGAGAAATGAAGAAATGGTTCGAGTTCTGCTGGCTGAAGACGTAAGCGTACCGGAGAGGGCTGAAATCATTTTGGAGGCTCGCCTGGATGGAGGTGCGAGCAGTGGAAAGGTGGTGATGTTCGAGCCCAAGCTACATGATGAGAAAATTGAACGAGGAATTGCACTAGGAAAAACCTTGTTGCGTGCTGATAAATTTGTGCCAGTAAGGGTAATGAATGTCAATTATTACCCGGTGACCTTGAAGAAGGCAACGATTTTGGGGCACTGCTCGTCAATTTCCTCTGTAATCAGGAGTGTACGTGGCACTGTTAGCCAAGCCAGTAACATGCCAGCAGAATTGGAGAAGTTGGTTGCTATCTCGTCCAAGGACATGGGGCCAGCACAGAAGCCTAAACTGAGAGAACTAGTCAGGAAGTATCAGGAAATCTTCGATACCGGAGTAGGCAGAGGCGGTAGAACAAAGGTGGTTCAGCACAAGATAGATACTGGAAATGCCCGACCAATCAGACAATCAGCCAGAAGACTTCCTCTCGCCAAAAAGGAGGAGGCTGACAAAAAAGTCTGCGACATGGAGAAAGACGGAGTCATCGAGCCATCCGACAGTCCCTGGTCCTCTCCAGTCGTGTTGGTGAAGAAGAAAGATGGATCAACACGGTTTTGCGTAGACTACCGTCAACTAAATAACGTGACGAAAAAGGACAGCTACCCTCTCCCAAGGATAGACGACACGCTAGACACGCTGGCTGGATCTACGATTTTCTCGACCCTAGATTTGAAGAGCGGATACTGGCAGATAGAACTGGCTCAGGAAGATCGAGAAAAGACAGCTTTTACCATCGGCTCCGGATTATGGCAGTTTACAGTTATGCCATTCGGCCTCTGCAATGCTCCAGCCACATTCGAAAGATTGATGGAGACGGTTTTGAAAGGACTATCATGGAAGACGTGTCTGGTGTATCTCGACGACATTATTGTGGTTGGCAGATCGTTCGAGGACCATGTAAAAAACTTGGAAGAGGTATTTCAGCGACTGAGAAGCTCCGGACTGAAACTGAGCCCTAAGAAATGTCATCTGTTTCAAAAAGAAGTACGTTATCTCGGCCACGTTGTCTCTGGGAAAGGAGTGGCAGTAGATGAGCAGAAGATCAAAGCTGTTAAGGAATGGCCCGTTCCGAAAGACATTCACCAGCTTCGAAGTTTTCTTGGCTTGTGCACTTACTATCGCCGATACGTGCTGGGATTTGCTAACATCGCAAAACCACTGACCAGGCTCACGGAAGGACAAACAAAGTTCCAGTGGTCAGATGAATGCCAAGATTCATTCAGGAAGTTGAAAGGAGCTTTGATCAACGCACCAATCCTGAGTTACCCCCTTCCAGACGGGAAATTCATTTTGGACACGGACGCCAGTAACGTGGGACTTGGAGCTGTCCTGTCTCAGATCCAAGAAGGACAAGAGAAGGTCATCGGTTACTTCAGCAAGACCCTCAATAAACCGGAGCGGAATTACTGTGTCACCAGGCGGGAACTGTTGGCTGTTGTCAAGAGAGTTGAGCACTTCTACAAGTACGTGTATGGACGAAGATTCCTACTGAGAACTGACCATGCAGCTCTCAAATGGCTTCTACAGTTTAAGAATCCCGAGGGTCAAGTGGCACGCTGGATTGAGAGGCTCCAGGAATTCGATTTTGAGATCGAACATCGGGCGGGGACCAGCCATAAGAATGCGGATGCCCTATCGCGAAGACCATGTCCAGACGACTGTTCGCACTGCCGACGAACAGAGGAAAAGGAGTCGACACTCTGCAGAACCACGGCGGTCGATGATAACTGGAATGACCACAAGATCCAGAAAGACCAAGAGAAAGATCCAGATCTTGGTTTAGTCATCGGCTGGAAGAAGAGTGATCGAAGACCGTCGTGGCAGGAAATAGCCAGTTGTTCTCCAGTCGTTAAAACTTACTGGGCCCAATGGAACTCTTTCACCTTAGACAATGGAGTCTTGAAGCGTGTGTTGGAGTCGGAGGATGGCGGGGAAGAAAGACGTCTGGTAGTAGTTCCCAGGAGCAGAAGACAGGAAGTGCTCCGAGAAATCCATGATGGGTCACCGGAGGACATCTGGGAGTGACGAAGACCCTCCAGAAAGTTAGGCAACGGTTCTACTGGGCCAATTGTCAAGCTGACGTCAAGGACTGGTGCAGAAAATGTGCTGTATGCGCTGCCAGTAATGGGCCTTGAACAAGACCTAAGGCCCCGATGCGCCAGTACAATGTGGGCAGCCCATTCGAAAGGATCGCCATTGACATCGCTGGTCCGTTCCCACAATCTGAACACGGGAACAAGTACATCCTTGTGGCGATGGATTACTTCAGCAAGTGGGCCGAAGCCTATGCCCTGCCCAACCAAGAAGCCATCACCGTTGCCGACGTCTTGGTGAAGGAGTGGATTTGTCGATTCGGTGTCCCGTTAGAACTGCATTCGGATCAAGGCAGGAATTTCGAGTCAAACCTGTTCCAGGAGATGTGTCAGATGCTGATCATCCGGAAAACGAGGACCACAGCTCTACATCCGCAGTCCGATGGAATGGTGGAGCGGATGAATAAGACGATAAACCGCCACCTGTCCAAGGTAGTCTTTGACCACCAGAAGGATTGGGACCAGTACCTCCATCTGTTCCTGATGGCGTATCGTTCCGCAGTTCATGAGTCAACCGGCCAAACCCCTGCTAGTGTTATTATGGGCCGAGAGCTGCGACTTCCATGTGACCTGAAGTTTGGGACGCCACCAGGATAAGACACTGCGGGAGATGACTACGTCAGCAAACTGCGACAGAGAATGGACGACATCCATGAACGGGTCCGTTTGAACATACAGAGTGCCAGCGACAGAATGAAGGAGACCTACGACATCAAGGCGGATGCTGGTGGGTATCAGACAGGTGACCTTATCTGGCTATACAACCCTAAACGTCGCCGTGGACTATCACCGAAACTTCGGAACTCGTGGGAAGGTCCATATAAGATCATGAAAAGGATAAACGACCTCGTCTACCGCATATATAAGCCACCACGAGGAAAACCTAGGGTAGTACACTTCAATAGGTTGTCCCCTTACGCCGGAAACCACGATCAAGTCCGCACAGTCAGATCACCGGAGGACGAAATGACGTTTCAGAGGTTCATGTCCCTGTACTCGAACGGACAGAAAGTTCAATATGGGGTAACCCGAGAGGAGTCACGAGATCTTTTCAAGGTGCCTGCCAATTACGCGTTAGCTCACTGTGTGGCAGAAGATCTCCAAATGTCCAGAGGCATTGCAGTAGTTTTCTCCAAGAAGTTCGGTCGAATCCAGGAACTGAGAGAACAGAACCCGGAAGTTGGAGGGGTGTTACAGCTGAGGAAAGGCCAGAGAAACATCTACTATCTGGTTACCAAGAAGTGTTCTCGAGATAAGCCGTCTTATGAAGATGTTTGGAAGAGCCTTACGAGATTGAGAGACACGATGCTGGACCAGAATATTGTAGACCTGGCAATCCCAAAATTGGCCTGTGGGCTTGATGGGCTGGACTGGAGAGTTATAAGAAGCATGTTGGAGACAAAATTCAGATCCAGCGGCATCAAAATCCTGGTGTGCTGCAACCATCTTCCTCGACCCTACTTGAAGACTGTGGAGTGCTACTTCCATCGAACGTCCAGGTGCAGACATGGAGAATCTTGCAAATATCTTCACACTCCAAGAATGACGCTTCGGGGCGAAACGTCTTTAAGGAGGGGGCAATGTAACGATTTCGAGACCAGCCCTGATCTAATTAATTATGCACCCTCGTTCAACTACAACTGCACATCTGCTGGCGTACCGATCGCCGAGAACAAGCTGGAATAAATCGATTGTTCGATACTATTCGAAGAGCCATCTAGATGAAATGTTCTATACTCCTGAATATTCGAGAGCCGTGAATGGAAACTGCTTGGGAGTATATAAGCGGGACAGTCAGAATTCAGAGTGAGTTACAGTTCCAGAGTTCGCTGATAGATAGCCACAGTAAAATTAAATTGAACTAGTAAATGTTTTAGTGAATAATCGTTGTAAATAGTGTTTCAAATAAATTAGGAAAATGAGTTAGTGCAGTTTTGCTACACTATTTTGAGACTTTCATAATTTAGTTGTTTTATAAAGAGAAAATGCGAGAAAAGGTAGAATTATCACATAATATTATAAATTCATTTCATCTAGCATCACAGTTGATACAATTCATACAAGGTGATTCACAAATATGGAAACAAAACGAATTTTGGTTTTTGGGACACCTTGTAGTAATAAACCAAACTAAAATGACAAAATTCACTTGAAGAATGTTAAATGATATGTTTCATCGTATACAGAGTCGAATGATATCAATTTAAAAAAAAATTTAAAAATTAGTTATACTTCAATAAATAAAAACCTTGATTTTTTAAATCACCCTATATCTCATAAGGGAGTCCGAAAAGATAGCGATATTTTTTCACGGGAGAACTCGAAATACTTTCATTCATATCGTACAAAATTTTCATCAAATTCCTATGACAGGTTTTTTATATACAAGGCGAACAATTTGTGAAAAAGTCCATATATTTCACTATTTTACGCTAATAAATGACCACTCTACCTATCCATTGCAGTCTCCTGATGTGATTGAGAAGATACTTATTTGATATTTATTCAAAACGTAAAAGTAAGGAATTCAGTGAAGTGAAATCAACATTATTTCAACTCATAACAACTTGTACGGCCTTGCCAGATGGCACACATAATATGTATCCCATGGCTATTGGGAATTCAAGATAAGGGATACTCCCTCTGGTGTCGGGTTTTGAATCTATACTTACGTGATAATGAGGTTGACTATGATTTTGACATTTTGAGCATTTCTACAACAATAGCACAGAGCAACCATAAAGCTGTCCTGATGAGTGGGAAACCACGAAACAGCTGTCGACAGATGATGGTGGCTCTCGGAATCAAAACATAAATCACTCTATTTACTTCTATATATTCCATATTGTTTTGCTTTTATATATATAAGTTTTTTAATATTTGGGATATGCAGCAGGCCAATAAGGGTACTCTTATACACTTGTTCCAAGCTTTCAATAACTTTTTATTATCATCTTCAGGGAAACTACAAATATGTAAAGACAACCGGAGAGATGTGCACTGAGTGAACATGTTGCTAAGGAAGGACATTGTATGGATTATAATTCGGTAAAAATTTTATCTACAGAAAAAAACACAGCCAAAAGGCTTTTTTTAAGAAATGGTTCACATTGCACAAGCGGATAATGCGCTGAATAAAAAAACAGACGTAAATCACTTGAGTGAAATTTACTCTTATTTAATTTTTGCAGATAATACAAGGTTTGGAGACAATCAACGGATTACTTCAATAAATTAATTCAATATAATTCAATTCCTCCATCAAAATACTGTTCATACAATCTTTGTTCCATATATTTCAGTAATGTATTATTGTTAGCATTAGGTCGAGTGTTCATGGTTTCAGGATATGTTTCCTTTGTTGGTTCAGCTCATTTGTCACCTACACCATTATAATATATTGTTCTCATATTCCAAATTTTCGCATTTCATAATTATTGTTCCATGTAGCTCCATCACAGATCTGTATCATTAGGTTGTAGTGTCATCTGTCACTCCCCATGATTAAGATTCCGTGTGGCTCATGTCACCTGTCATATATCATTTATCAATTGTCTCATGTCATTTGTCATTGGTCTTGGCTAGTCAGTCGAATAAAATTACTCGGCGCGGTTGTTTGCCTCTTCAAGGACAACACGTGCTTTTATATAATTTTAACAATTTTAAAATCCATGTCATAATGTATCATCAGTAATGAGTGTGCATCCACGTTACTCTTGGTTGTTATCAATGATGTTTTACTCCCAGTGCTGTCCATATTTCATGATTATTTTTAACATATACGCCATGTAACCTCGAAACAGTGTAAGTTATTCCACGTTTTTCGTTGGCGTAATTCTCATAGTGCATATCCCAAATATTAAAAAACTCATTTCCTAACTAGTCAGCAAACAAGACTACCCTTTTCTATATATATATATATATATATATATATATATATATATATATATATATATATATATATATATATATATATATATATATATATATATATATATATATATAATCTATACATAAATTGATAGAAGTTCAACGGGATGTGATATATCTTTCAGATATTGGGTTGGCACGAGCATGTGCATGACAATACAACAAGGAAAATACATGATGGATAACTGAATTTTTCCCTAATCAAAAAACATTATCAAATACGAATTAGAAGGAGATTCTTACCAATAACCAATAAAATTAAACTATTTCTGGACCGATATCCATGTCCTCTGGAAGCATTCTATTTGCAGCATCTCCTATGGAATCTAAAAGACGATTGGATGGAAAATGTATGTTTTCTTGATATCTAGCGCACCCCAAAAACCATATCACGCTAGCAACATGCGCCCAAGTTCCTAAAGTCCTAGCACCGGACTTACAAGTACAATAATACCCCGTAATGGGGAGAGCAGGATCTTCTAGATTTTCGTCACCTCTTTCAGTGAAAACAACCCAAAGCATGTGTTTAGCAGCATTCCTGAACCGAGAAAATATACTGAATCTTAGGAAATTGGGTTCCCCATGTAACTCATCGACTTCTAAAATGTTGTCTACTTCACCATCTCTACGAGTTGTATCTTGTGTAAATGATATGTTCCAGTAAGTAATTTTAAATATTCAATATCAAGGCGAGGAAACGATTGTATATAATATTGATTTAAACGAATCCATCGACCATTCCTAGTTCGGAGGTTTTCAGCTTCAACTCGTGCTTGAACAATGTTGACATCATCGGAATCAACCAACATTTGTGTGGCCATATCCAACGTTCCAGGCATATTTATCAATGGATGGAATTTATTTATAAGAGCACCAGCAATCAGGTAATAGTCATGTAGCTTCGCAGCATGTATTGCTGTTATGGGTTGACGAAAAAATTTGAAAATTGACTTAAAATGTCCATTTCTAGCTTCAACAATCCATCTAGTAGTGTTTATTAAACGTGCCTGATTGGCTTCATTTGTCGTTAATTGCCTTTGATTCGGCGGTAGAAATGGTGGCATATAGTAATGCAAGCCAAGTTCTTGTAGACTTTTGATTGAATCTCTATAGCCTCTATCGACTATCACAATATCTCCTTCTTGAAACCATGTTTTCATTCCATTCAAATCAACTTGTAATTCGTGATTTAGAACACTTGCATCATTATTCCTAGCATCTGCGAAGTGCGGCCCGTTGATTGCTAAGATATATCCATCGGGGGCAACTATGATCTCTGGTTTGACCAAGTGTTTATTCTTGTGGAAACAGTATGATTGCCTCAATACCCGGAAGTTACTGCTCTTTTCTATTTTATTGTAGGTAAAATCTATATAAACTATTGCTTTGGGAATATCTGGTGTGGGATTGTACAGTTGATTCGTATAAGGGGATACATGACTGTTAATATAATTTTCTCTTGTTATTGAATTAAATCCAATATTGTTCGGTACGAACCTTTGTAAAAGAGATAATCTCACATTAGAAATAATGAAGCTTGCTGTTTGTCGAGAAGGATAACTGAACAATATTTTCAAAAACTCATTTGAAACTCCATGTTTCATTTTGATCAAAAATGTCAGCAAATGTTTTCTTTCGACATTTCTTCTCTTGCCACCTTGTTCAACAATATCACAAAATTCTAGTAATTGTCGAAAATGATTTTTTGAGATTAATGTCAGATACTTAAATTCGTCTTCAGTGAAACAATTGATATCCTCCCAGTTACGGAGTGGCCTGTTTCTATTAGCAAATGTCCTCATTCTTTGAAGAAAATGTTGAAGATTAGAAATTATGTATGGTTTATTCACAAAATTCAAACCTCCATGCAAGTAATTTGGAAGGAAACCTTGATGATCAAGATGGTGACCACAAATTCTCAAGAAATCTGGGACATAGATATCAGAAGCAACAAAAATATCCACTCTACATTCTAAAGAAAGTCTTTGAATATTTTGACGAGCATTACAAATAATGCACGCACGACTTGATACGCGGGACAACACATTGAGACGAAGGCAATTCGGGTTATTTTCCATAGCAATAATGTCATTCATTACTGTGTTATTACAATTGAAACATATTTTTGTATCATCCTGAATATCAATAGGTGGATTTCCCGCAGTTTGTCTTCGATATGTTGCAATTTGCAAAACATCAATATTATCTCCTCTATTCAAACGCATTGAGAGTCTAGGAATAACATTTCGGTCACAAACATAACAACTCACTCTATTTGCGAAGGCCATATTGTTCAGCAAAGTTCAACAAGCACTGAAAATCACATAAACTTGAACAGTAAAAAAGAAACTTCAATTAGTCCAATAACCCAAATAGAGTTCTCGGGCTTTATGACAACAAGAAAACGACTATTGACATAAGAATTTTGTTGATTTTATCCTCTTTGAATTGTTCTCCATGCCTACTACGAAATAAGAGGAATATATTAATAACTAGGTATTCGAAGATGATTCAGATGATGTTTCAAATACAAGAAAAAGAAAGAGAAACGTTCTCTGAAAGGGGGTATATACTATATACAAACATATATACGATTCGAAGATACAAGAACATAATTGAAACATAAAACGTTAATTTGGTGTAAAAATATGCCGAGAATTTGATTTAATATATATCTATATAATCCGATAGAAATAATTACATACAAATTATGATTTTTTTCTGATTTATCCTATGTGGTATTTTCGTTATGTGACAAATTCATGAGATATTCATGTCCAAATCTTTTTGTAGTACAGGGCGATTTCCTTTGATAATAATGCTATTTTGAGACTTTCACTATTTTATTGTTTTATAGAGTGAAAATTCGAAAAAACGAACTTCTGCGGATGTAATAAGTATAATATAACTTCTGAGAAACACCAAGCATGAAAAAATAACTTTTCCATTGAATCGCCTACTAGACGATGCTGATGCAGATAATAATTCGAGTTATGGCTTTTTTTCGAGGGATACGGTACGCTATTGTACGGTATAATAACTGATCACTATTTTATTGAAATATTTTTATTTCGAGTAAAAGCGGCCGGACGAGGAAGAACTACAGCAAACCCGCCGAAAACTGGAGTGAAAATACATTTTTCGCCTTGTATATGAAAAACCCGTCAAAGGATTCCGCTGAAAATTTTGTACAATATGGATGAAAGTATTTCGAGTTCTCCCATGAAAAAATATCGCTATCTTTTCGGACTCTCTTATGAGATATAGGGTGATTTAAAAAAACAAGGTTTTTATTTATTAAAGTATAACTAATTTTTTTATTTTTTTTTAAATTGATATCATTCGACTCTGTATACGATGAAACATATCATTTAACATTCTTCAAGTGAATTTTGTCATTTTAGTTTGGTTTATTACTACAAGGTGTCCCAAAAACCAAAATTCGTTTTGTTTCCATATTTGTGAATCACCTTGTATGAATTGTATCAACTGTGATGCTAGATGAAATGAATTTATAATATTATGTGATAATTCTACCTTTTCTCGCATTTTCTCTTTATAAAACAACTAAATTATGAAAGTCTCAAAATAGCATTGTTTTCAAGTGAAATCGCCCTGTACTACGAAAAGATTTAGAAATGAATTTCTCATGAATTCATCATACACGGATGTGATGATGATCCCACAAAAGATAAATCCGAACTAAATCGTAACTTGGCAGATACAGAGTGATGAAAAGTGAATGTTTCTCATATTCAACACCCTGTATCTCGAAAACTAGTCATAGGATCGTGTTGCGCCCGTTGAAACATTTCATCGGAATGATCAATTCTACAACATATCAAAAATTCAAGAAATTTGACGGAGAGCCATTTTCCCATATAAGGTGTGCGGGGTCCTTTGCAACCCTATAAAATGTCGGCAAAGCCGGCAAATAGAATATTATCAATTAAGTCGATTTTCGCGGGTGACACAAAATTCCAAAATTTGTGCAATTTTTTCTGAAAGTTCTGGTATGACAAACAAGGCTACTTATAAATTTGCAACCCTATAAACCGTCGGTCGTTTTTTATGTTCTTTCCACTGGAATTTTTAGTTCTTAAGCACCGTACATGCTTGACATAATTTTAAAGCCCGAGAAAATACTTTAATTTTTTTTTCAAATCTTCGACCACCATCCAAAGAAAATTGACGTGCTGGAAATTTCAAGTTTCTCATGTTCTTTCCACTGGTATTTTTGTGCACCCGACCTCCTTTCTATTTTCTATGTCACAAAATTTTTAATCGAATTTGGCCATAATCACATATCTCGTCCGCCATTTTGGAGCTGCATTTACGGTTAATAGATATTTGTATTCGATATCAAGTGAAACAATTTCAAAACGGGTTTTATTTGAATTTTGAGTCATATGTGAGTTTCAGGGTGGATGTCACACTTTCAACAAAAAATTATGGCTGGGATCGTTTTAGCAAACTCTGATTTTCTCCGATGAATCTGGCTTGACTGCCTGTATAAAACTTTTATTTTTTTCAATTTTGACATCATAACTAATCGATTTGAATAGCCTCTTTCAAACTGTATTTTTTCCATGTGGCACGCGGACTTCCATCACGATTTTTACCACTCCCAAAATAAAACTTTTTTCCAACATTTGTAATTTGAACCTGTATTTATATCCTTCCGCATTGCTGGTTCAGTTTTTCCATTCTCGGGAATATTTGGGATAAGGTAGTAATGACATCCATGGAATAATAATTATTGGTTTTCCAAATTTTTAACTGGCAAACTAATTGACTTGACCCTGTATTTCAGATGTCCTCGACCAAAAGATCTTTAAACCAACCATGTTTCAGTCCACCAAAAATTTCTGGTAGAGTACATTCCTACTTTTCAAGTACCGTTCAAATATTGGTATCTTTAAATTTAAATTACCCACTCATTTTGATACCCTGTATGTACGAACGTTTCTGAAAATCTTTTATCGCATAGTATTTCTAGTCCATTTTCAACTCGAGATTTTTTGAATTGTTCGATTTTTTCTTCCTAACACATATCAATACTTCCTTGAATAATTATGCTCCAGCTGCAAATAACAAAAGAAACTAATAGTGAATATATCTGTAAAAATTATTGATGCGGCAACTCCGCAGACGGTCACTCCTCAATTGCACCTAAGAAAAGAAACTGTGGCTGGAAAAGTGTGGCTAACTTCACGCAAATGACAAAAATGGTTCAAAACAAAAACCACGGGACTTCAAGATAAATACTTTTTTAGGTAGAATTACCTCCAAACGAACAGAATACAATGATTCCATGTAGTAAAAAATGATTTTACGTATTTTACAGTCGTATTTTCAAAACGTGTCGAATGAATAAGTTTTTCTAGTATGTCAGCACTTTTCCCCAACTAGACATATGGGAAAAATATTAACGGTCACATTATACTTTCCAATAATCCAAATGCAATACTGGTACAAATCGTTCAGCAAAAAAAAAACGTGCTTCCTTGCGGTGGTATGGCGGCCTTTGGGAACCGTCGGAAACGTATGGCAAAGTGATTTCCGTGAATGGCTACTCGACGATGATTATCTGCGCAAAAATTAGCCTGGTACAAATTGTTGAATTGTTTTTTTTTATTTAATATATTCGTGTCGGTATGGCGGGCTGTAAGTCACACCGGAGAAGTATGGCATTACGCTACCGCCTAATCCTTTTTTATCGACTATCGGAAAATACAAGCATTTTTGTGGAACAAATCGTTCGACACATACTGGTACAAATAACCTAATATTTTGTGTCACCATCTCCCGGTCTAATAGTCCCTTCCCCTGTTAAATTTTGAACGGTTTGACGTACAAACATGAATAAAAAACTGTTTGGAGGGTTTCACCGATACTACTTTTTGAAATGGAACACACTGTGATTGCTCGATAGATGGCGTGGGGGGCACGTCAATTAAAACATTTTAAATGGCATGAGGGGTCATGTGTCACATCGTTGAAAAGATAATTCAATTCTGTTTTCAACCATCTAAAAATTTCACATCAACTCGTTCAAAAGTTACAGTGGTAAGGTAAGAAAAGAGATTCAGACAAATGCATCTTGTGAAAATACGTAAAAATGAAAATCGGCTTGGGCTATTAAAATTCATTCAAGTATCCATAGTATCCAGCAAAAGTGCATAGTTATGTGAGGGTGCTCAAATCAATAAAGAAAAATACTCCAAAATTGAGTTTGCAGGGTTTCAACAAAAGACACTTTGTCGGTGTGATTTTGAATGGATCCCTACAATTTTTGTAAACAAAGATAAAAGTCAAAGTGATGCATCTCTCGAAGTACTTTTTCTGAAAAAAATATAACTACTGAGATAAAAAATAGAGAATGTGGTCTAATTTCTGCCCTTTATTTTAAGATTTTTTTTGAAATATTGAAAAAGTACTACGAGAGATTCCTAGATCCAACTTTTTAAAATTGGAGGGTGAAAGAAAATTTTGAGTTCACCCAGCAAGCTCCGAGTATGTTGATTTTTCCCGTTCCTTGTTTTACCAATAGCCACTATTTAGGTTAAACCCCTCTTATCTTAGTACATTTTGCAATAATTGCTCATTATTATAACTGAACAATATATTGGTGCCTTCTCATTACTAGACTCATAAACGGAGCTGTCAAACTTGCATTATGGCATAATGAGCAATGCCATCTCGTCAAAAATAACTTTTCTTAAAATTGGGGAAACTGTTGTTTGGAGTTAATTTTTCTCTTAAAAATGAACTAGTGCACTTAAAGGCATGAACCAAAAAACAAAATGTTGAAAAGGAACGATTCCTAACAAAAATTGGCATTTTGAAAGAATTTGACCACGAAATTATTCCACAGGATGTTTTTAAATTAAGGTTTAACAACAAACTTCTAATTAACCCTGTATAATGACAAATAAGCCAGCATATAACGAAAGACTGAGTGTGCAAGTTTGAATTGATAATTTTATCTACAGTTTGGTGAAAATAATTTTGAAAATTAAACCAATAATGAAAAAACTACTGGACCTCAAATTTTTTTTTGCATGTAAGTGTATATAGATTATTCGCAAATTATAAAATAAAGAAATTCATAAGTTTGTCCGAACTTTTCAGGATATTCGAGAAAAAAAATAAAGGATTTGGAATGCTTTGAAAATACCAGTGAAAACAGTAAAAGCTCCGAAAAAATTATGTTTACCAAAGCAAACAAAACAGAAAAGTGAGGATGTTGTACCTCCTGAGTCGACCATCTGTCAAATGTGTACGAAACCAATTATAATCAGTTAAGCCGGGAACAGACATGCGGTATTTGGCAATTCCCGAATACCAATTAATCGCTTTTCGGCAAGTAGCGTCTAATGTGTAAGGGTTGCTCGTGGCGAATATTTGCCATTCGGTGTTATTTGCTGTTTTCCCATCATCTGTCGGTATTTTAGGCCGAGTCAAAGGAAACAATAATATTTGGCAAATACGTCTCATGTGTGTCTGCCCTGCTTGCCCAATACAAATTTTGTTCACCGAGTTGCTCGGCGAATAGCGAATTATCGCGATGTGCCGAATACCGCATGTCTGTTGCCACCTTAAGATAGGATGGATTACAAGGGAAGAACATTTGGCATTACCTATTGGTTGTATCTTTTATGATAAATAAATTATTTCGACATTATAATCGTGATACATCAAACTGTTGAATTCTTTATATTGTTCGATCTGAATAAAGTATAAGAACTGGTCAGAATCGTCTTGCATCAAGAAGTACTTCAAAGTGCGATAAACAAAAATAACGTTTTTATTGACAACGTTCCACATTACATACATTTGAAGTAAGTTTTTTCAGTCTATGTTACTACACACAACGTGTATAATCAGATTAGAAAATAAGTCTAATAGTTATTTATGCAACAAGTGCAAAAAGTAGGTGTTGTCCAACTCGGCCTGACGGCCTCGTCGGACAATTTCACGTCGAGTGCAATAAACATTTTTTGCACGAGTTGCATACAACATTTTTTCTACGTTCATGCAAAAAGCAAAAAGTTATTCATATAGGTGCGGCACTAGGTGAAGGAAAATGAAATACGCAATTTAAATAAATAATTATTACTATCGATTTCATCACCATAATCTAGTTTTCCATTAATATTACTCATTTTAAAACTTTCAGTTCTGTAATTGTCAGAATTAAATTTTGACTGACGTTTATATAACCACAGTTGCATTATGAAAATCAAAATCATAGTAGCCATGAGCGCGTATGTTATCACGAGGTGTGGTCATAGTACAGACAGTTTGCTCTATGCAGGTAGACGGTTTAGAACATAGCGGATCGGTTTTGATTATGGAGTTATTTTTGGGAAGGCATTGTTTGTTCAACTCTGACTGCTAACATTAATACAAAATAATATAAAATATGTAGCTGTTGAAAATGTATGGCCGATCTCACAGAATATCTGCTAAATATGTAGTGGGTTTGAACGTTTATGTTTATCATGATGACAGCACGTTGAAGTAGAATGACAGATGAGTGCAATAAAAACTTTATTGCACTAGCGCAATAAAGAGCTTCTTTTTCCATTGAATATAGTTCAATAAAGATTTGATTTTTGCATGAATGTAGAAAAAACTCTTTAAGCTGTTGGAAAATGTGAGAATCCAATGAATTTCAATGCTCAATGACCTATCGAAACATTCGTGACTAGTCGGCTTCACTCGCAGCAGGGCCATGCTGATATATTTGGTTCTGGGCAGTGAAGAGAATTTATTAAGGGCGAGAAGTTATACAAAAATGTCTGTTATCGACGTGAAACCAATAATTAAATCCAAAATTTCACAAAATATGGGTAATTTCAAAACATAATATATGAAAAATTTAAAACAATAATAAGCAATAAATTTTTCTAGACAAAATGATCATTCAAACGAAAATAAAAATATACTTCCTTTTTAAGAACGAGAGAAGAATTTGGCAAGGAATGAAAATTCCAAAATAGAACAAATATAGAATCGCTTTGTCTAGTCCGAGGCGAACGGAAGGGTGATCACGGCGATTGCGTCGGAAAGCCGGACGGGGACGGTTTGTCGAAGTTTTACGGGTTTGCAAATTCATAGGTCAACTTGTATGATTTTCCAGAAGTATTGGAAAAAATTGCACGAAGTTTGAAATTTTTTGTCATGCGCGATAATCGAATCAATCGACAAAATTCCATTGCACATCTACAATAGTGCATTATTAATTTTTATCAAGTTCATGTCGAATTTTTAGTTTTATATGTGAATATGAATGATTTTTTTTTCAATTACAATAAGCTATATATACATATTTTTTTTATATCCAAACATATTTCTATAAAAGAAAATTGTATTTAATGGGCAGAAGGACCTCGGTCGATAGCCTTTTGAATTGAATGTAATTATTGTTCAATAAACAACATTTATTATTATCAATTCCATTGCACTGCTTTCCCAAAGGTTCATAGGGTTGAAAATTTAAAGGTGGACTTGTTTGCCATTCCAGAACCTTGAGAAAAAATTGCACAAAGTTTGGAATTTTTTATCATCCGCGAAAATAATTTTAATTGATAATATTGTATTGACCTGTTTTCCCGACGGTTTATAGAGTTGCAAATTTATAAGTAGTCTTATTTGCCATACCAGAACTTTGAGAAAAAAAATGCACAAAGTTTGGAATTTTGTGTCACTCGCGAAAATCGACTTAATTGATAATATTCTATTTCCCGGCTTTCCCGTCATTTTATAGGGTTGCAAATTTATACATTGACTTGTTTGCCATAGCAGAACTTTAAGGAAAAAATGCACAAAGTTTGTAATTTTGTGGCATTTGCAAAAATTGCTTCTAAAGATACTGTTCATTCCTGTCATCTTCCGGGATACTGAAAAAAGTGCAAACTCAATTGGCAACTTAAAATTATACCAGCAAAGTTTGCAAAACACGAAAATTATATTTGCAATTTTGTGACCCCTAAAACTCTGCCCCTGACACTGTTTTTAGCGTTTTCCATGTTTTTTAATGTTCCGTACGCATGACAAGTGTGCAAATTCAAAGCATTTTAGGGGTGACTGTACCATAATTTACCACAAATTTGCCCAATGTTTGCAGTTTTGTAATCGTAATTAGCGCTAATTACAACGTAATTTAGGACTATTCGTATTTCCAGTTGAAATTTACACCTGCAATTTTCAACTGGAAATACGCATAATTATGTATTGCAAAATTTATTTATGCTATCTTACTAAGATAAGAGGGGTTTAGCCTTATTAGTGGCTATTGGTAAAACAAGGAACGGGAAAAATCAACATACTCGGAGCTCGCTGGGTGAACTGAAAATTTTCTTTCACCATCCAATTTTAAAAAGTTGGATTTAGGAGTACTTTTTCAATATTTCAAAAAAAATCTTAAAATGAATGTCAGAAATTAGACCACATTCTCTATTTTTTATCTCAGTAGTTATATTTTTTCAGACTTTTATCTTTGTTGACAAAAAGAATTGCAGGGATCCATTCAAAATCACACCGACAAAGTGTTTTTTGCTGAAACCCTGCAAACTCAATTTTGGAGTATTTTTCTATATTGATTTGAGCGCCCTCACATAACTATGCACTTTTGCTGGATACTATGGATACTAGAATGAATATTGAAAATATTCTAAACGAATGTAAATATCAGGCTGAATTTTCAATATAGATGTTTTCTTTTCTCTCTTTATCGAACATTCATTTTGAAAAAAGGGAATCGGATTCTTCAGAAAATATTCTACGGATTGCGGTGAAGGCTAAGCAAATATAAATGAATGTGTATGTCGAGCTGAATTTTTAATATCTCTTCAACATATACCAATTGCATCTTTTTTCTGGACCATAATCTGTATGGACTTCATATAAACTTCTATAAGATGTTCATTCATGGATTCGAAATGGATATCCATTAGAAGATATTCTACAGATGGCTATGAATATCCGAAGCAAATATGAAATGAATACAGAGTATAATATCAATTTTCGAAATATTTAAACAGTTTCCCTTATTCCTCAATGATATCTTCTTTGTTATCCCTAAAACATATCTTTTGGATATTTGTGAACAATGTCTTATGGACATCCTTGTGGATATCTTGTAGATGTCCCTGAACAACATGTAATGGATATCTGTGAACAATATCTCATGGATATCCTCAAACGTTATCTTATATATGAATATTCCAGACATATACCTTATAGAAGTCCATCTTCATTCACTCGGAACATCCACCGGACGTCCATAAAATATCCACCGAATATAACTGGATGTCCTCTGGATATCACCAATATCCAAAATTATTATCCATTGGATATCCATCGAATGTCCGTGTGTTGACAAGGATATCCTTGAGATGTTCACTGAGAATATATCTACCGGTCGCGCAAGCGCAAATGTCAAATGTGATCCAGATCCAGAGATGATCGGTCTTGTTGACGAAGGGTGGGGTTTTTAGTTTTTATCCACTATTCAATTTACCCCATTTTGTTTCTCGTAATAATAATAAGTAGGGTTTTAGAGTGAAGTGGAAGAGTTTAGTCAAGACAATATATTAAATTCAATAACCATCAAGTTGATCACGGACCTCAAAGTAAGTATTGAATGGTCGTCATTCCGAAATATATAACCTCAAAAACTTATACCGATAATTTTAACTTGTAAAATCATCATCATATTTATAATTTATGTCCGTGTGTTGAATGGGCAATTTCTTCAACAGTAAATCAGATAGCACATGAACAAAATTGTATCCATTTCGCCGACAAAAGTTAATGGCCCCAAATGCTGGTGAATATATGGCCACCGTAGAATTTGTTTTCAGTTTTTGAGGATATATGAAGGAGCAAACGATCAATCAAGATATTGTATTATTCACGGATGAGGCATGTACCTATATGTAGCCATATTTTCCTCCTTTTTGGTGAATGGATAAACACGTGTGTTTAACATAATTTGGGGTCATCGATACTCAAAGTCATAACATTCCATGTGCCCAAAAGTAGTGGCTAATAAGACAATTGTGAAAAAACTGAAGATATGTCCTGAGTAGATACATAATAATATCCTGTGTGCAGTAATCGCAAAATACAAATTTCTTGCGACATATTGAAAATTGGACCCAAAAATATTCTATTCGCATCCCGTATTTCCAACAATCGAATTTGTGTCTTGCGAGTAAAGAACTCGTTGACGACTTCATGAATGACAACAATGGACTTATCGAAGTTATGGATGAAGTTCTGCAGACACGGAGACTCATAACACTTAATGAAAGACTTATTTTATCAAACGTATGCCCATCAATACCCCACTCTGTCCTAGAAAATGAACTCAAAAAATTTAACATAACAACTAAATATCACCCATATTCTTCCTAAGAAAGAATCGTACCAACCCAGAATACAAAAATATCCTGAGCTTTCGTCGTCAAATATAAATTGAACCCCCACAACACCCTATACCAGAGTCAATCCTAAAATCATTTGAAAATACATCATACCGTATTTTCTTATCACGAGATAATTTAGTATGCCACATATGTAAGAAACAAGGACAGATCGCTGCGAAATATAACTTGAACCAAAGAATATCTGCTTCAACAGCACAAACTACTTCCGATACCAGTCAAAATATTGAAAATGCAAACTCCCAAGAACAAAACACCGGAAATCACATCGTTTCACCCAATAATATTCAGAAAACCAATGAACCAAACTTGCTTTTCAACACTCCTTTAGTTATTTCTACCACAACAGCCAAGCGCACCATTTCCGACATGATATCTCCCCCACCAACGACGTCAGACGATAGAGAACAGTTTCCAAAACCAAACCAAATGCCACCAAAAAAGGTCAGACCTAATCACCCAAACGAGTCCGAATTCAACCAACTTATTATGGCCCCTGCAAAAGAACTTTTCAAGGACGAAAAAACGTGCGTTACATTTGAAGAACCGGTACGAATGATCTTCTGAGCCTGGCCAAAACCTCTCTACCTCCGACATTCCTCATTCTTGGAATTACTGAAACAAATTTACCCATACTTTACAGATAAACGAATGAAAACGAAGTGCACTAAAACTCAACGTAAAATATGAAAACAAATCGAAATTGAATCTGTAGAACTCGACTATGAACCCTAATCAGAGGTATCACAGGACTCCTCTCAACACACCTTCTAGCTCCATCTTCACTTCTTTATTACAATGGAATGTCAACGGGTACCATACCCGTTATATGAAATGCTCCAGATCCTACTATCCCCTGAAATTATCTGCTATGATTGGTAATAGCAAAATAACGGAAATGTCGAATATCGGTAACGTTATTTTTAACGGAAGTGATGCAGCATAGGGCTGATTATCTCAAAACTTGATATGAATATAATGAATGACGGACGAAGTACTAGATTCGATATACCTACTGGTAACACATCAGCAATAGACCTGAGTGTTTGTGACCCATGTCTGTTTCCATATTTATCGTGGGATGTGTTATCCAGCCTATACAATAGTGACCACTACCCGATCCAAATCACTTTCAATAAAAGAAGTGATAACACTGATTCCAATATCTCCATAAATTGGAAATTTCAAAGAGCTGATTGGACAAGTTATACACAACAAATAAAACTGGACTTATATTTACATTGGCATTGAAGGAAATGAAAGAACTGATCTGCTTGCAAAAAATAGAGCAAATAGCGATGTACCACCAAGAACAAATATAACTGTCCAATCTGATTCCAAAACAGCTGTGAGGAACATTTTAAACAACAGCTGGCAACAACAATGAAACAACAGTGAATCAAAATTAAAGGAAATAAAGAAATCAGTACATAAATGGAAATACACCGAAATGTCCAGGAAACATCAGGACCTTTTCGCAAGACTTCGTGTTGGACATACACGACTTACCCATGGCCATATCATAGCCAAAACAGAAGAACCACACTGCGATTTTTGCCAAACAAAAATCACTGAAACACATCCTTCAAGAATGCCCATTATACCACCAGCAAAGAGAAGACAATAACATCCCAGAGAGTATTTCCGAGACCCTAGGAGAATGTTACGTAGCTGAAAATGTGATAAACTTTTTATATAAGATAGTAATCTGATAACCAAAACTTAGTATCAAAATACCAATGAATGTCTTTAATAGCTGTAAAAGTTGATGAGACAATAAATAAAGCAAGTTATAAAAAAAAATTCATTAGCGATGTCGGCCAGGGCATTCTAGGGCACCATTTCGACTACGTCTCTAATGACATTTTACTGGAGAAACTTTTTAACTGTGGCATCAGGTGAGTCTTTTTTCGAATGAGGTCATATTTAGATGATCGACATCAAATTATATAACAAACAATTGTTCTACTGCGATTGTTTAACCGGTTTAGCTTGGTATTCCTCAAGGAACAGTCTTGGGTCCTCTCTTGGTTATCATTAATGTGAACGATATCAGTCGTTGTATCAACCCACATAAATCTGTTTTGTTTTGTTAGAGTATTTGAAGATGTAAATATCAAGACAGAAACTTGTTTTCTGCCGACAAACTCAAATCGAGTTCTGATAAAACTCAATAACTTAATTTTCCTAAATCCTAATCCTAAATCATATATTTCCAAGCATCACAATTAGCATTTTTTAATGAGAAATGTTCCGTAGCTTCAGACAGGTTAATTTATACAGAATCAATTGAGCCATTTTCTTTGCTTCCTTTCATATCCCTTTCATTTTTATTTTCGATATCTGTTTGATTCCATCCTGTAGAAATAATAATGTATGTGTGCCTTTCTGTACAATAGCTCCAGTTTCTGTTCCTACAGCTACAAAGTTTGCTCAATCACATTTTTTCATCATCATCAGTATGTTTTGTTACATTTTTAATCAAGTTCCTTATCTCTTTCTTTCTCTTTAGTTTCAAGTACCCAACATTTTTTGTGACCACCTTCGAACTTATATACTTTTACTACTCTTACCTTATTCACTGTACATTTATTCAAAGTTTTCTGATTATAAATCAAGTATTTGTATTTCAATCCTCGGGCCCAGGTTAAAAAAAATATAAATACCTAATAGATGAGATTCGTATATATGTTTGGGGGTCCAAAAGAAACAAAGCAATGCAATTTATATTTTCAATGCACTAAAATGAACATTTCAACTTCTGATTTTCAGAATTCCAATTTTTATGAAACTTTTTTGGTGTCCTAGAATTTAATTAGCTGCACTTGGATACTATTTTAGTTTTTTAAACCAAATACGATAATTTCAGGTGCATTCAAATCCAATTTTCATTTTTATAACGCTTGGAATATATTTTTTCCATTTGGGGAAAGACAGATTTTGTTGTCGAGTACTCAGTACGCACTCAGAGCCGTCCTTAGCAAATGCGAGGCCCGGAGCAAAACATTTTCGCGAGGCCTCTTTTAAGAAAGTGAATATATTGCTGCGCACAGCACAAAGGGAGATCTGGAGGGTCTCCTGCTCCAGAGTTTTTTTCGCGCAAAAAATGTGTTTTGAGCAATTCTGATGAAGTCATATCTAAAAACACGCCAATTATCCGCCGATTACCGTTATTTTCTATTCATTTGCCGGGATTGAATATATTTTTATTTTTGATGTATACAATATGTTAATTTTTTAGTCAATGAACCATTACGAAAATTATATCAATTTAGGTCTGACAGGAAATAAATACTATCACTATTTTGGTTCGGGTCACTCGCGCTAGCGAATAAACGTTAGGAAACTATTCCAAATCACGACGGCCTTTAAACCTGAACCAAAATAGTGATAGTGAAAGTTTCGGCGGCGAAAGCCTTAGCCAATTTATCAGGAAATAAATAAATTCGGATATGAAATAATAGACCGTCTGTCAACAGAGTGGCTCGAATGGATAAGTAGACTTTCGAATCTGAAAATTTAACGGAAATTCTTTTTGATTTTTCAGTTAATTTTTTATGCAAGACTTTGAAAATATAGAAAGTTCTTGATGTGTTTGACATTACAATAAAATTGGCATGACTATCGGATGTGACCAGAATGGAGGCTTGCGTGGGAAAGTTGCAGAAAAATTTTATGAAATTTTAGACTATATTTTCTCACGACAGCCGTTTGGCATATGCTTTATTATGTAAAATCAATATGTTGACCATGTCCGACACTAAAGCCTTTTGTTTTTAGTCTTATAATCACTTTTTCTAAGCATATGCCAAACGACTTGCGTGAGAGAATGGTGCCAAGTTTCATACAATTTTTCTGTAACTTTTTTTATGTTCTGAAAATTTGAAGGCCACGCTTTACACACGAGCTATAATTTTTAATGAATTCTTAAATTCATAAGTTGATGGGAAAATAACTGAAACATCGAAAAGAATTTCTGTTGGATTTCGATAACAAAATCTACTTATCCATTCGCGCCACTTAAGCCATTGTTTTTCGTTCTGGTGACGATGTAAGTTTTCATACTTTCGATGGGCTCGATTTTTCTTTACAAGATTAGGCCATTATTTTAACCCTTCAGCCATCTGTGACACTCAAGCCTTTGGTATTCCGAAGTCACCTCCTATCAATTAATCATTCGGACAACACGGCGGGCATCACATATTTTTTTTTTATCTGAAAATTCAAATTTTTGATGTTATCCCTATATAGGGGCCACTCGTAAATTTCGCTCCATTTTATTCAACATCGATATACATTTCATCCTTATTCGAGGCTTGTATGCGAAAATGGGGCACCTAAATCTGTCACTATCTGACGGTCTATAAGTTTTATTGTTGCTTTTGTAATGAATAATCACACCTAAATCTGTCACTATCTGACGGTCTATAAGTTTTATTGTTGCTTTTGTAATGAATAATCAATCATAAAGCTCATACTATTACAAAATATTAATATTATCTGCATATATTTTTTTGTTTGGTATTCTCAAGTGAAAATCTTGTATCGGGTTGATATTTTATTTTTTGCTGTCATGAAGCAAGGAAAGGGGGTCACCTGAGCGTCATTCTGTCTCAGGTAGTTAGTTCTATCTCACTTGTTCTCATGTACGGTGTCCGGTCTCAGCTTGATTTGGTTGCGCAGTAGGTCGGCCAAGAGTAAAATTCGAGTGAAAAGCTTCACCTCGCCGCCGCCATCAAATGATGTTTTGCATTGTTTTGGTCGCAACTATCTCTTTCGTAGGTTTTGTAATTAATCTGCCTTCCTCAGCGCGAGGCCTGGAGCGACCGCTCCACCCTAAAGACGGCACTGTACGCACTCAGAAATAAATGATATTTAATATGAATAAATTTATTTGTTTTTTAATGGACAATATTTAAATTATTTATTTTAATACAATACTGTAGATACATTCAATAATTATATATTATAATTAAACATTTCAATTTCAACAAATAAAAGACAATGAGAAGTCATCAAGCCTAAAAGCTATCTGCAATCACTAGTAAATAGTACATAATAATCAATTATTTTCTTTGCAATTTCGAGGGTAGTTTTAAAAACACCCACCGTTCTGTCCCAACTTTAGTCTCAAACGTATATTTACATTTCAGTGTATCACTGTAACAATCAATTCAATACACAAATTGATTTAAATGCTTTGAATAAAAATTGTTGCCAATTCAATATCCAGTTTCAAGGGTGAATTTATGCACACACAATTGGTTCGAGAATAAAGCATGTATGAAGAAAAGTTAGCAACAATTAGCCCATGGGCTGCCCAGAAGTAAGCAGACAGTTTTTTCATCATATACATTGAAACCAAAATGACAAATTGAGTGATGAGACGGAAGGTAGAGCATGAAATAGCATTCAAGAAAATGTTATATTTCAATACTTAAAAACTTTGACCATTTCTGTTGACTTTTTTGTTGCTAATTTTGCTTAGAACAATAGGAACTCATGAACAATTTGCAGTTATTCTTATACATTGTAATCTAATAACTCTTTGCCACTAGACTATAAAGATTGAGATGGGATAAAATGGACTAGACTAGAATACCCCTTAAAATCGAAATTAATAGTGACCGTGACCAAGTAGAGTTTCTCTATCTGGTAGCTGCCTAACTTTCATGCTTCCATCGGCACCACATGAAAAAAGGCGGGAATGAGAATCAATATACAGTTGCGTGACTCCTTGGCCGATGTTTTTGAAGAAACTGCTTCTAGCATGCTCCGCAGGAAGAGACAGCAGGACGTTGGGTACGGCGACTCCCCAAATCTGCAAAATAAACCAACGGTATTACAGAATTATTTAACATCCAAGTCATGTAGGATTTTTCAAAAGGTCTAAGATTTTACATTGTACAATAAGTGCCAAAACTCTTTAATTTTTAGTGAAATATGATACCAGAATTTCTCAAAATTTACTACAAGGATATAAAGAAAGGTTCTTGGGAAGACAACAAATAATTTACTGCGTAATTTTCAGTAGTAATATCACAAGTGATTGAATTTTCGCGAAAGTCTGTCGATTCATTTCTCGATTAAATTCAGTTGAGTCCAGAAATAAAAGAAAGACTTATGAGACAAATTCAATCATGAATGGAATCTTATTAGACTTTCACAAACAAAGAAAAAAATGTAAAAAATCTGAAATTTGGCAGAACTAGAGGAAATTAGCAAAAACGGTAAGAAGTTAATCTTAGAAATTATTAAAATTTAGTAAACAGGTAACATTGACTTCAAACGAAATACATTTGTAATTAAGCCAATAATCAGCCCTATGCTGTATCACTTCCGGTAAAAATAACGTCACCGTTATTAGGCTTAGGGCTGAATGTCCCCATTTTTAAATGCATGCAAAACCTGATTACTTATATTTGACGTTTAACTGTCACATACACAAATCTTGAAAACACCGAACTTGACAGGCCAATCAGAGTCAAGAGTAAAGTTTGTTGTTATCGATAATGCAAACTTGATCTGATTGGTTCATTTGACAAGTGCGTGAAATAGTCAGTAGTAATACCAAGTGATTGAATTTTCGCGATAAGATAAATTCAATAACGAGTGGAATTTTATTAGACTATTTCACTAACATAGTGAAAGGTTAAAAATCTGAAATTTGCAAGAAAGCTGAGAAGTTGATTTGAAAAATTATTGAAGTGTAATTAATAGAAAACATTAGCATCGAACAAAGTACATATTTCATTAAATCAGTAATCTGTTCGTTTTGAAATTTCATTACTTTTAAATATGTTTTAAAATGACCTTTTTTTTATTTTGCTTGGTACAGAATAATTTTTTTTTGATACTGTTGCATTTGAAGATGGTTAATATTATGTTTTAAAATATTTCTTAACGCTTGTAATAAACGTTTCTAGAACACAAATAGTTTGTTACCGAAACAATTCTGCTTGGAAAAAAAATGTTTCATGTGAAATGTTTTAAGTGAAACTCATTTGAAGTAGGACATCTGTGGTTTATATAATGTCTCTGGGATGTTTCTGAACTTTTAAGAGGAACGTTACAGCGAAACATAAACTGTTTCATAAACTTTTCAGAATCAAAAATTTGTTTACTATACCCCAGTAACGGTGGTGGCAAACGTATTGAATGGACATAGAATATAGAATGCCATGACAACGGAATCGATAAACACCTACAGATGGAGGGGGTCGACGTGTAGTACGAACTAAAGAAATATTGCCGTTATAAACTAACCTTGATATCTCCATCGGCCGATCCAGTGGCGAAATAATCTTCGTGTGGATCAATCGCAATACACTTAACCGCATTCTCGTGAGCAGTAAACTTGTGTCTGATGTTCTTTGACCTGACATCGATGAGACAAACATCTCCCTTCTTTCCGGCAGAAATGAGTACTTGATGTTGTGGAGCAAAAACAAGGCTGCTAGCTCCTTGGTCATGACAAGTAAACGCAACCACTAAAGCCTTTCCATGAGGTAGTATGGAATCCCAGATGCAAACGTTCTTGCTTTCGGAGCTATGACCAGCTGAAATAATAAATGATGACGTAGAATGTTCTGTAGACAAACATATATAAAAAAAAATTGGAAATGACCGCTTGCACGCATGCATGTTTCAAGGTTATTACCTTCCATCAGTACTTGGATAGATAATCCAACCAAATGAAGGATGATATTCAATTGCTTTATTACAATTCGCACTTGCAATTGGGTGGTCCTGAGGAACGTAGTACAAATGGACGTCACATATATTTCAAGGTCCGTAGGAGGAAGAAGTTGGTTCCTGATAGACATTTGCAGAATTTTTCCACTTCGTGGGAATGTGTATGTTTGGAGAGATGAGTATTTTTGGCTTTATCGAAATATTTGTTTCATTGAATTGAACTCTCCAACACACTTTGTTCATTTTGTACAAATAATGGTATATTCGTTACACATTCAGATACTCACACCTGAACTGTTTTAAAATTAGGATTTACTCAAGTTAAAAATCACATTTGCAATTGAAATTAATAGAAAGTTTTTGGTAAAGAAGATTTCAATTCAATATTAAAAATACGGACCAGGCAGCGGCCTTATGGAGAATTGTAGCCAGTTCATTAGAATTTTTGGTATGTTGTAGAGTTTGACCTCCTGAATCAAAGTACTTATGGAAACAACTCAATCCTGTCACTAGTTTTCGAGATACAGGATGCTGAACTTGCTGAGCATTATTGAAAATTACTTTTTTCATTTACCCTTAAAATGAAGATCTGAACAAACCAAGATACTTAATGTTCATTATTTGTGTCAAAATTGACAAACTTAAATTTTGTACTGGGCGAGTCAAAATGTAACATTATGTTTGGCGACATTATTTTCATATTTTGAACTTTATGATATGGACTATAAACCATTAAAATATTTCTTGTCTAACATAAATTTTTTTATAATCCGCCTTGTATTTTGCAACTTTTTGTTATCATTTTCAGTTTGCACATTATTTTAATATCAAAAACTGATGACTGAAGAGATTTTGGGATATACTGGGTAATACGTTAAGAAGGGCATATGCGGTATAATAAGTTTTCAAAAAAAGTTGTACACAATGAAATTGTTTTTCGGCCATCTAATGCAATTTAGTTAAAACCAGAAATATAATTTTAGGCACACTTGAATGCGTTTTTTTGTTCGTTGCACTCTACTGCAAATTTCAATTTAGGATATGCCAAATGTAATTAAAATTGCAGTTATACAATTCCATTTCAGGATTCACCCAATGCAAATTATATTTTGAGAACCACCGGGTGCACTCGAAGACAATTTTTATTTTTACGATCGTGGAATTGAAAAGAGTAATCTCCGAATGATTTGTAAATGCCTCTTTGTTGCGGTTTTGTTTAGGTATATTCTCGAAACTATAAAATGTAGTCTATATTTCCCTAATTGTTCCAGTTCAATAGCATTACCCTATAGAAAGTTAAGGAAGTATAAACAAATTGATTTAAGTATTTTTGGAAGTTTAATGAAGTTAGCTGTAACTTTGTGAACTGAACTGAAACTATAAAGTAGCAAAGTCCGTTATGAGAATGAAGTTTGCGACGCGAACCGTAGGCAAACGTTAACCATTCGAGTTAGTAGTAGTCATCTAATTTTTCTATGGCTAGAACTAGTGCTCACCATTCAATTTGAACAGGCGTGTTTCTTCTAGCAGAAAAAAATTTAAATTCAAATAATTTATATTTTTTACGAGTAAGATATGAATAATATGAATTTTTATCTGTTAACACGTTGCATGCTGATAACGTCATGGTGTAGTTTTGTGAGATGCTAACGACGCCGCAACTGGCGTTTTCCTAGTATTTGAGAATGAGTGAATTTTTTTCCTCTGAATTGAATAATGATCTCATCCTCGAAAACTCGATGGTATATTTTTCCACTTTGATAACGGAAACTTCGTATTAATCGATTTTATTGTGAAAGGAATAATTTTTTACCACGTTTCTACCCATTCTTGTTCATCTGCACTTTTGCAAGAGCACTCTGACCCTCTTCTAATAGTCCGATTGACATGAAATTTAACGGATGTTTATAATTCCGGTGACAGTGCTTTATAAAATTTTTGTTAAAGCAAAAACAAAATGGCGGCTCCATGATGGTAGATGAGAAGATTATGAATGTTTTTTGTCAAAATTCATTAATTCAACGTGGTGGACGAGATTTGTGAATATAGTCCAATAGTTTTCAAAATGGTTGTGTGGGAGTTTTTATTGTCGGAGATTTGGGATTTTTTGTCAAAATTCTATTCTATTCTATTTCGGGCCGGAGGCTATTCTTTATCTCAATCATTAATTCACGGTGGCGGACGAGATTCGAGGATATGGTCTGATTATATTCAAAATGTGTAATTTCAGTATTGAAAATTGAAAAATTGTTTCATCATAATGTAATTGATACGCATTTTTAACATAAACAAGAATATTTAAGGCGAATGAAAGGTTACCGAATACCGTATCCTTCCTCAATTTGTTCTGTGAACAAATCTTACATCTCTGTGTTCGGCCACGAACGACGATATTTTAGTTAATTTATGAGGTGTACTTTGTCTTGAATGAGCTGGTGGTATTGATGGTGTTTCTGTCGTTCTTGAAAAAGAATTTAAATTTTTCGAAAAAAATAAAATTCAGAGAAACTATTGATTATAACCATAAGGAATATTCAATTAAATTTTTAGAGCCTTCGTTGGCGCTTCTTATTGATCTATAATATACAGGGTGTTCCATTTGAAATTGCGAAGATCATATGTTTATTAAAAATGTTTGTCAAGATGTTTTTCGCACCCTGTATATCACACGTTGATATTTCAATCGTACTAGGAATCGCACGTTGAAAGGTAAGACCTCCTTAATCCTTAGCTCACACAAGTTTCGACTTCTGAGGGCTGTTGTTCGTAGAGGGATGACAGCTGGTTAACGGAAAAAACTCTTTTAAATTTAATCTCATTAAAATTAATATAAATGGGACTTGATACAACTGTATTTTTCCAAATAAAACTGTCATGCTAGAAATCTCGAAATCCGTCCATATTTTCGAAAAAAAGATTAACATAAATAGGTACCTTTTATTTATCATGTTGAAACCGAAAAACTGATAAAAAATACAGGTTAAGTTTAAAAAAAACAAAAATGGGACCTGCCCAGAAAAAACAGAGCACCCTGTATAATTGCCATCATTTTCATTTGGTAGAGCTCAGAAAATAGCATTCTTTTTCTATGGGGTATTGGACTCTTGTGGTGTCACTCAATGAGAACAAAAGAAGTTTTTCCCTTCACAATAATAGTTAGTTGATTCCTAGAAATCTGATGAAGTTAACTTGGTTAACGAAATGCGCATCTAGGAATGAAATTACTAGTGTGGTGAAGGGGAAAATTTCCTTTGTTCTCGTCCATCTATTACCATAATGGAATTTCTCTCAAGTTTGAACCACATGGAAAACTTTGTAACTGTTCATTTTCGAAGAAAAAAAGTTGTTCTTCATAAAAAGTTCTGCATGTTCTGAAATCTGACATACAATAATCAGATATCAAGTTTTTTCAGTCAGTCAGTCAGTTTATCAAAAAAATATGAATTTCACGAAGAAATAAAGTAATTTTATATCTGACGATATCGAAATTTGTTATTGCAAAAAGTTGTTCAGAACTGAAAACTATTTAAATATTCAATTACATCCATTTGCAATAAAAAATTAGGTTTTGTTAATTTTTACTAATTTTTCTATTTTGAATGAACATTTATCTCTTGATATTATGAATCACATGATACCTTTTCGTTTCTAAATGTTTTTTATCAATTTTGTAATTTAAACATGTTAATAACAAGTTTCAATATTGTCAAGTATAAAGGTATTCTAGTCTTGAGTAAAATTAATATTTTTGGACAAATCGAGTATAGTAAAGAAAAAAGTTGATATCTAATAATTGTATTCTAGATTTGAGAACATGCAGAAGTTTTTATGTCGAATAACTTTTTTCCCTATAATTAATAATGAAAAAGTTCTCATATGGTTCAACTTATTGAGACATACTGTATCAGCGATACTTTACATCATTTACCGAAACAGAATCGGATTATGAGGGAGTTGAGAAAAGAGGCAGAACTAAATACCATTTTTTTGGCAGGTATGAGTGAGACCTGTCTCGATACTCTTGAAAAGTTGCATAGTTCCTATTTTTGTGTAATTATTCCATACTAAACAAAATTTATATGAATTTTGGATCCTCCGTAAACCGCGCCGAAGGCTCAGGGAAAACTTCTGTTTTCCAAAATGAAAACAACAAATATTTTCTTATCAACATTTGTCTTGTGTTTCATTTTCGGTTTTTTTTAACAATTTTTTTCTTGGTTGGCCTGGTGCTTGGTTCCTTGTTGCCTATGTTGGTGGTCCTATAGACCTAACTGGAGAATTGTGAGAATTGATAATACACTGAATTCCTTTCGAAATTACGAAAAAAGTCATTTTACATATCCAAATGTAGAATTATCTGTGACTGAAAATTGAGTTGTAGTCATCATCTTCCATAACCACCACACAAAAAAACAATCAATGAAGGTGCAAATTTTTGCTCTAAGATTTTTCAACAGATGTATCTACTAATAAGATAATTTTGGCAAAAAATTCATAATCACCGACCTCGAGAACCCTATCACACCACCGCTATCTTGAAGCCGCCATTTTTGTTTCCTTCTACATAATTTCCATAATGCAAGTTATATATACAAACCCCTAAGAAACCCTTAACTTGTAACTTCCATGTAGTGCTGACTAAGGTTTATGAAAATATGATCAACCGTGCTTTATAGTTAGTCCAGTTCTGTTAGCGACGTTGTACGAGACACATCTCTGTCTTCACAAATAAATTTGTATTTTGTAAATTCGATTTTGCTTTTTAAAAATTGTTTCTCGTGGCCCGAAAGCTTAATTGGCGCAGTCGGTAGGATAACGGAAGAATATCGATCGTGAAATTCGTCAGTTTTAACTGTTAATCCGTTATCGAAAGAACAGCTTCGATAGACCACCCAAAAACCGGCATACCCAGTTGCTGCAGACTCCAGAAGGGGACGTCCTGGTTCACCATCGTGGTAAGTCGAGAATTCCTTTCTGCTTTCAAATTTTTTCCTTCAAAACTTTATCGTAAAGATTTTTGTTCGAAATTTTTGAATATTGATTTTCAAACCCATTCAGTAAATCCATCATTTTTTCTTTTATCGTAATCGAAATCGGTGGACTGACTATAGATTAGCGATTATTGATCACATTCAAATCATTTTATAATTTACCTGAATTTAGTAATAACTACATTAAATACACGTAATTGCATTTCGAAACCTGATACTCAGAGTTCGCCGCTCGTTATCTCAAAGACAACGACACTTGTTCTCGTGAAATATTACACGGTTTGAAAACTGACTGTGAGGAAAGAAAGAATAGCTTGTATTGTACACTGTTATCTTCAAATTCCTAAAAGAAATAATTTTATCGTTTCTAAGAATTATTTTGTGAGGTATTTCAATATAAATTCAATAAGGTCTAAATATTCTTCAGTTATATTTTTACAATTAAGCGTATATAAACGTTCGAAATAGCATTTGATGACTGACCCCATAATTGAAAGTTTGACAAATAATTTAAGCTCATTGCGAGTTTCAAATATGGCAACAGAAATCAATTATACACTATTCAAGATTTATTCCGATACTATTCCAACATACGATGGGTCGTCAGAGACCCTCGAAATATTTATTAACGCCGCCGAGCAATTTCATAAAAAATATCATGGTGCCGACGCCACATTAAATCAGTGCATCTTGAGTATTTTATTGAGTAAGTTGAAAGATAGAGCCCAGTTATTAATCGGAGCAAGGTCCGAACTGAAGACATGGACTCAAGTAAAATTAGAATTGAGAAACACTTTTGGCGATCGACAAAGCCTCGATAACCTCGAACAACAATTGTTTACTCTTACACCAAATAGAGGCGAACATCCCCTGGATTTCGCAAAAAGAATCCAATTATTACGCAGTAAATTAGCTTTCAAAATAAACTCCGACGCCAACATGGACCAAGCTACTAAACTAATACATATTCGACAATACGAATCTCAATCTCTCAAAGTATTCTTGAGGAACCTGAATATCCGACTACAGGACAAAACTATCGTCCAAAATCCGAATTCCCTAGAAGCAGCAATGAACCTTGTCCAGGAGGATGAGAATTTCAGACACACCCAAAATCTAGTTTTCCAAAATCGTCCGAACGTTAATTCACCCAAACAACCTAATAGACAAATTGGACAAAATCATAATAGCCTTCATTTAAATTATAGTCCTTTAAATTCACAACAAATGGCTCCAATGCAAACAATCAGGAACCAAAATCAGGCATCAGACTTCCGAAATCAATCTTCCAATATCATTAGAACACAATCTCAATATCCAAATCACAGCCAGAATAACTTTAAGCCCCCATTTCCCAGTCAACCAATACATGTCCAACCCAGACCAGTAAGACAAACATTTTTAACTAACAGACAAGTGTTTGGTCCGCCACGAAACGTTTTTAAACCAACAGGTAAACCCGACACAAGGACTTTCGAACCGATGTCCACTACATCTAGGAACTCTACGGTTCATAGACCCATGCCCCATTCATTCACTAATCCGGCCCAATCGCAACCTCAAAGATGGACACCCATGAATGAGGAAATGTACAATCACGGTTACGACCAGTCTGACGTTGCTTATAACTATTATCCGAATAACTACCGATACGACTATCACTCCTATGACCAAATTAACACTACACAAGAATTTCAACCTGAACATTTTCAAGATAATTCTTATACTGACCATTACCCCGACGAATATTGTCCTCCCCACGAACCATCAGATGAACGGAGCAACGAGATTCACGAGTCTGAGGGCGAAAATTTTTACGAATCGCCTCCAAAGAACGAGACAGCATGATAGAACTTCACTCTGCCACGGTCAATGGACTCCCATATATAAAAATTCGTAACCCTCCGATAAAATTACTAATTGATACAGGATGTCACACCTCAATACTGAAACCTTCGATTGTCGAAAAATATTTCCCTGACAGAATTTTTAGACAACCTTCCCAATTGAAAACTTCTCTAGGAGAAAAAGAAATTCAGTTTAGAGCTCTTATACCCGCCTTTGAAGAATTCCAGTGTTGTTACGAGACCGAGTATATTTTGTTTCAATTCCATGAATTTTTTGATGGTATTATAGGATTGAAAGAATTAAAAAATTTAGGATTGAATATCGATTTTAACAATCAGCTACTACGCAATGACCTGGTGCAAATACCGTTCTTTTATAGACAACCTCACGAAACTTCCTTCACTTTCGAAATACCGCCTTTCGAAAGTTTGGTCCGGAAATATCCCGTCGATATTAACGAAGGGGAGATCATAATTACTAATAAAAATTTCAATGGATTGTATATACCGGAAACTTTGACTTGTGCTTCGAACTATCGCGCTACTTTCGAAATTTTCAATAATACAGATAGGACAATTTCTGTCACAATGCACGAACTCTTTAAAGCTATCCGAATTGAAAAAGAACATTTCGAATTTTATCATATCGAGAGCGCTCTACCCGACATTCAATATTACGATTTGACGAAAGACATTTCTGACAAAATTAGGACAGACCACATGAATCCAGAAGAAAAACGAGCCATTCTAAAACTCTATAAAGAATTTGCAGACATATTCCATAATGAACATGATAAACTCTCATTTACCAATAAAATCAAACACGAAATAAAGACCAAAGACGAGATACCAATACATACGAAATCTTATCGCTTTCCTCATTGCCATAAGGAGGAAGTCCAAACGCAAATTCAGAAGATGCTCACCGATGGAATCATTCGACCATCATCCTCCGCTTGGAGTAGCCCAATATGGATTGTGCCGAAGAAGACCGACGCATCAGGAAAGAAGAAATGGCGCATCGTGGTAGATTATAGGAAGTTGAATGAAAAAACAATCGACGACCGATACCCGATTCCGAATATAGACGATATCCTGGACAAATTGGGAAAATGCAATTACTTTACCACCCTCGACCTAGCATCTGGATTCCACCAGATCGAAATGGAAGAAGAATCCATCGAAAAAACTGCCTTCAACGTGGAGCATGGGCATTACGAATACGTTCGCATGCCATTCGGGTTGAAGAATGCACCCGCAAGCTTCCAACGAGTAATGGATCATATCCTTAAAGATTTACGGAACAAAATCTGTCTAGTGTACATGGACGATATTATCGTGTTTTCAACTTCCTTGCAAGAACACATAGCCAATTTAAAACAAGTCTTTAAAACTTTACGCGAAGCTAAATTGAAAATACAACTAGATAAATGTGAGTTCATGAAACAAAATGTCGAATTTCTAGGTCATGTTGTCACGCCCGATGGCATCAAACCTAACCCTAATAAAATAAGGGCAATTCAAAATTTCCCCATACCAACTACTGCTAGGGAAATCAAATCTTTTCTTGGCTTATTAGGGTATTATCGGAAGTTTATAAAATATTTTGCCCATCTCACCAAACCATTTACGCGGTGTCTGAAAAAAGGCGAAAAAATAACTCATACCTCGGAATTTTTGGAAACTTTCGAAACATGCAAACAAGTACTCACAAATGAACCCCTACTCCAGTATCCTGATTTTAAGAAACCCTTTATACTGACTACTGACGCGTCTAACGTGGCCATTGGTGCCGTTTTATCGCAGGGTGCCATAGGAAAAGATAAACCTATCGCGTACGCTTCGAGGACATTAAACCCATCCGAACAAAATTATTCCACGATAGAAAAAGAACTTTTATCGATAGTGAATTTCACCAAATATTTTAGGCCATATTTATTCGGAAATCAATTTACGATCGTAACCGATCATAAACCTTTGCAATGGCTTTTCAACCTCAAGGACCCCAGCTCAAGATTGGTAAGATGGCGCTTGAAGCTGGAAGAGTACGATTACAACATTGTATACAGAAAAGGTAAAAACAACTCCGTCGCAGATGCCCTTTCCAGAATAGAACTCCACCCACTGGAAAACCAATCAATGATAGCCAATACCGATTTATCAGACAACCGATTTGAAGAGGACTTTCCCGAAATCTTCGCGGACTTGGCAAACAAAGAAGAAATCCCAGAAATTTCCGACGAAGACCTTCAAGACCTTGACAATCGACTAAACGATGAAATTCGAAAACTTCGAACTGGCAAGAAACCAACAGAAGAAGAAAAAGAAAAACCACCAGAAAAGAAAAAAGTAAACGTCTTATCAAACGTAGTCTTAGTTCCAGCAGTACAGGAGCCGCAGGAACCCGACGACAGCAATGAAACTCAGCACTCTTCCCATGAAAATCCAATTCTTGAAATCCCAATTTCTGAACAACCGTTGAATAAATTCAAAAACCAAATTATACTTTCCGAAAGTGTAGACACTCTTTCCCCTCGGGTAAGGGTAACGAAACCTTTTGATAAAACTCGTCTAAAAATAGTACTACCAAGTAAAAATATCGAAAATGATCTTGTGAGAATCTTCTTAGAATATCTTAAACCGAAAATAGTACATGGCATACTTTTTGAAGAACGTTTGAAAAATAAAGTAATTCCATTGATTCAAAAACACTTTAAACATTCAGCCTTCAAACTAGTCCAGAGTAATGTCCTTTTAACCGATATCACAGACAAAGACGAACAGAAACTAAAAATCCAGCATCATCACGAAACAAAAACCACTCATAGGGGGATAAATGAAACGAAAGACTCCCTATGTAGAACATATTATTGGCCAAACATGATTCAAGACGTGACAAATTATATAAACACTTGTGTCACTTGCCAAAAGACAAAATATGAACGTCACCCCAACATTATCAAATTCAACCCTACTCCTATAGGAGAATACCCATTCGAGCATATTTATATCGATGCATTTTCGGCAGATAAAACTAAATTTTTGACAATTATTGATAGCTTCTCGCGTTTTGCCCAAGCATACCCGATTCATTTGAATGCACCCAGCATATTAGATGGTTTATTGAAATTCATTTCCCATTACGGTATTCCGAATAAAATTACTTGCGACTCTGGAACAGAGTTCAAAAATAGTCTAATTCAAGATTTCTGTAACTTGCACAAAATAACTCTACATTACATAACTCCCAAAAATGCCAATAGCAACAGTCCTGTAGAACGCCTACATTCTACACTCATTGAAGAAATCAGAACCCTGAAACTCGAACATCCTGATAGACTAATAACTACACAAATGATATACGCTATATTAGGATATAACAACACCATCCACTCCGCGACCAAATTCACCCCTTTTCAAATTATTAAAGGAAACATTGAACACCAAAATCCGTTTGATATAACATTTTCGAAAATAACTTCTGACTACATTGAAAAACACGCGAGAAATCAAAAAATAATAAACGAAATAATCAAAGAAAATAATGAAAAATCTAAGAACCTTACTGAAGTTAATTCCAAAAGAGATGATCCACCAGCGATAAAAATCAATGAAAACGTGTTTCTGAAAGAATCGCCCCGAAATAAATTATCGCCACTTTATAAGCAAATCCAACCTATCAAGGATTGTGGCATCAAAGTAAAAACGAAAAATTCTAAATATCATAAGAGTAAACTGAAACCTCAAAGAAAACAATCTCAGAAACGAATTTTTCCAGATGACAACGCTGTTCCTTCTACTTCTCGGGATCCTTACCACTAATGGACAACAGATAACCATGACAGAAATACCCAACCCCATCCTTCCTTTCTCTCTTGGAAAAGCGAGAATCACTACCCAAAAACATACATTTCTGAAACCAATCGACTTGAAACAATTTGATGACCCAATAAAGAGCATAGCCAATAACTCAAATTACATAACCGACCTTATTTCAATGAGAGATGTACTGTATCCACAATTACATCATATGCATAACCATTTGTTACAACTTCTCAAACAAATTTCTGTGAAATTAATAAACATCAAGCCTCAAAAATTCAGCCGATCAAAAAGAGGCCTAATAAATTTTGTGGGCAGAACTAACAAATGGCTCTTTGGGACATTAGATGACGAAGATGAAGAAAAATATGACCAAGCTATTTCTACACTAAATAATAATCAAAAAATCCTACACCATGATTTGAAAAATTACTTAACTATCACAAAAAGATTCTTGAACGAAACGTCAAATAACTTGCAACACATTGTAAAAAATCAACAACTGATCGGCAAACAGATAGAGAGTATTGTCGACAGTCTGAACAAATACACGCTATTCTTACGGCTCCAAAACTCTCTCGATACAATGATAATCGACTGTCAAAATGTACTGTCAACACTGAACAATATTGAAGAATCGATATTATTCGGTGAACTGAATATTATTCATAACTCAATATTACCAACTTCCGAGCTCAAAGAACTAATTGAAATAATGCTTAACATGTACAAAGGAAGTCTACCATATTTCGATAACATTCAATCATATTATAAACTTTTAAAAATTGAAACACGATATAAAAATGATCTTATTCTATTCACGATTCATGTCCCGATACTTAGAGAAAATCTTTACGATTATTATCATTTATTTCCCATTCCGATTTCCAATAATGCCATAATTCCCTTGAAACCATACATTATCCTGAACTCGACTTATCACCACTACGAGGACAGCCCGTGCCACGAAATCGAGACAACCTGTATTTTCCGCCTGGAAAATCAAATATCCAAGGAGGACTGTCTACCTGAAGTACTGAAAGGAAAGAGCAGACAGCCATGCCAATCACTCCAGGTCCATCTAGAACAAGATGTAGTAGAACCAGTCAACGACGCCTATGTCATTGTCATTCCCGCCAGACAAATGGCTATTGAAAAAAAGTGCAAAGAAAGCGGATATGAAGAAATCCACAAACCACAGCTGATCCACATACCCTAGAAATGTAGCCTCATCATTAATGGGGAAAAATACAGCAACAACGTTTCCCCGATACGGGAGACCCCTCTACAATTGCCCAGAATAGAAATCATCGAACCTAACCATGAAGACCACCCCCTGAAGGTCCTGGATAAGATTAACCTAGACGAGCTGACAAGGCTCCAGAAACTAGCCGAGAAAACTCAACTCCACCGACTCCAAGCCTTGGAAGAAAACAACACCCCGTATATTTCTTTTTATATTTGTATTATTCTGAGCATAATTATTGTTATTGTCATCTTTTACAATTCCTCTATAAAATGTAAGAATGATATTTTAAAACATTTCAAATGTGTCAAGACAAAACCTAAGGACTTGAATTCCGAAAATAATACTACCGTATTATTTTCGTCTTAGGGATGGAGAAGTTATATATACAAACCCCTAAGAAACCCTTAACTTGTAACTTCCATGTAGTGCTGACTAAGGTTTATGAAAATATGATTAACCGTGCTTTATAGTTAGTCCAGTTCTGTTAGCGACGTTGTACGAGACACATCTCTGTCTTCACAAATAAATTTGTACTTTGTAAATTCGATTTTGCTTTTTAAAAATAGTTTCTCGTGGCCCGAAAGCTTAATTTGCAGTACATGAACACCCTGCCAAATCTCAAGATATTCGTAGTGGGTCAAAATGCACTTGCAAAATGTGCAGACAAACAAGAAAGCGAGTTTATAAAAAATTTGTTAGGTAGAAAATATAATTTCATCCACAATAAACTCGATGCTGACGAAGTTTCCATTATAAAAGTAAAATATAGCTCTCGAGGATGAGGATGAGCTAATCAATCAATTCTGAGAAAATATCTTCGTTCAGAATTGTTTCCATCCCCAAAAACTAGGCAAACGCCATTTGCGGCGTCGCTAGCATATCGCAAAATCATACAATGACGCCGATTGGCGTCATTAGCATGCAACGTGTTAAACAATTATTTTATAAAGCATGGATAGCTCTAATAAGAAAAAATGTACAAATTGAAAATCCTATACAACATAAATATGAAACAAAGAATAAAATGGATGACTGAATATCAACTGAAAAAATCTCTACAACTTTGATGCAACAACATGACACTAAGTAAGTAAAAGATTCATAATAAATTACCAGTTTGGTTAAAAAATAATAGTTTTTCTTTGTTGAGAATTCTGAAAATTTGGATAATTATTCGTGTGTGAATAATATATAAATGTGATCAATTATTCATTTTTACTATTTTACTTTCTTTGTATGTATATATTATGATTATTCAGTATTTTTATACAGTGTCCGCCAAAAACTTGGAACCATATGGGAAACTTTTTAACTAATGGATTCTCAAAAAATTTCATTCTACATAAAAGTTGGTGCATTCAATTAGAATCAATATGCGCATAGCCGTTTTTATCAGTGGCGTGCGGTTGAGCGGTAATCGGTCGATATTCTAATTTCACTATGGAGTAAAGTGGCATTACTATACAAAATATTGAAAAATGTTATTGAAAAAAGTTGTTTGCAATTAAAAGATATTTTCAGTTATTCGATTTAGTCTGCCAATTACCAATTTCAATAACGTCTCAATGAGTTGACCTCTATTTTTAATGGGAAATATATCGACAATAATTTTTACATAGCAGGGTTTTCATCTACGAACTATCTTTTAAAAGACAATACAGTCTATTTGCGTCTTTATTTAGGAGAAACCATTAGTTAAAAAGTTTCCCATATGGTTCTAAGTTTTTGGCGGACACTGTATATTATGATATATAATTAATTCTCTTAAATAATTTTACATGATCAAAATATCATGAACTTTTATACAAGATGGTTTTTGATAAATAAACTATTTACTTTACTTTATTGAACCCAAAAAACATTTCTGTTTGTAGAGGTATTATTTTTTTACATGATTTGCAGCAATATGGATGAAGAAATATACAATAAATAGGAAGAGAGTGATAAGAATAATATGTGAAGTATAAGTAGATACCTAAGTAACGTCATAACAAAGCAAAACAAAATAAAAATGATAGTAATAGCAATAGCAGTCAAAGTTGAAATAATAAAGGACTTGAGTTATCTGTTGATTAGAAATTTCCTAATCAACATAAACTGAAAACTGTGCTTAAAATTGTTGCCATCATTTGTTAAACAATATCCCGAGCAGTTATAAAATTCCTTCAAGGTATTATGATTTGGGGCGTAATTGTAAGAGCTTCATTTTGTAAATTCCCCAAAAAAGAAAGTACAATGGAGTCAAATCGGTAGAGCGGGCTGGCAATTCTATACTTCCTACGAAACCATCTATTTAGAAATGTATGGTCCAAAAAAGTACACACCATTCTTGAATATTGAGGTGGTGCCACATCTTGTCAAAACCATATTTCTTGTATATAAATATTTAATTTTCGCAATCTAGGTAGAATCTGATGTTGCAGGATATGTAGTTATTTTGGACTAGTCAAGCTGCCGTCAATGAAAAAAAGTCCGATAATATGGTTACCGAAAATTCCGGCCCAAACATTTAATTTTTGGGGATGCTGGATGTGAAGCTCTCATCCAGTGTGGGTTATTTCTGCTCCAGAACCTACAATTCTGACAGCTGACATGTCCGTTGAGACAAAATGTTCATTCGTCGCTAATCAAAATATTCCTTGCAAAATTTGGGTGCACATTGATTATTCCTATCATTACCTCGCAAAAGTCTATGCGACGATCTGGATCATATTCTAATAGTTCTTGCGTATGTTTTTTTGTTTTAAAATTCTGTAGACAAATACTTCACTTATATATTCATTCAAGTTCAAGGTTTGCTGGACTATATTTGCTAGGGGATTTTTCTCTAATTGAAGTATCAGATTTAATTTATTTTCTGTTTCTGGAAGCCCTGTTTCCGCTGAACATTTAACATTACTTGTTTGCTTATATCTCCGTATATCAATCAATCAATCAAAATATTCTTTATTGTCTGAAGATTCACATCTCATTGACAACGGAAAAGTCATAATGTTATAAAGTTAATACATAATAGAGTCATACAAATTAAAGTATAAATATAAACATAAAATTATTAATATAAATATAAACACACTCATATAACGTAAACAGTATGAACAATACAAGAAGCGGCGTACATAGTTAAAAACGAGATAAAATTAAAATTTCAGTTGTTGAGCAAGTCAAGTATATATCTCCCATGTCTCTGCTAAAATATTCACTAATGTCATAAAATACCTCTTCTCCGAGACTCAATTTCACTGTTCTCCTAAATAAATCTAACGACTCAGTGACTCTGACACTTGCTGGAAGGTAGTTGTACATTTTGCGGCATTATAAATAAGAGAGTTCTTTATTAGGTTTGAAGTTGGAATGGGTCGCCTTATGGTGTTATTTTGGCGGGTGGGCCCAAAGGTGATATTGTACATTGGTAGGATTTTATGAACTAGACAAACCGATTCCAGAATAAACAGAGAGGGTAGTGTGAGGATTTTCTGCTCTCTGAACAGTTCCTTACAAGAGACTCTTGGCCCAACTTTACAGATATAACAAACCGCACGCTTTTGTGGAGTGAAAACTATCTTGAAGCACTGTGTATTGCAGGTTCTCCAGAAAGGAATACCATATCTAATGTGTGACTCAATGAGCACGGTACACTACAGTAAGAAACACTGTGGACTTTTTTATTTGTCTGTCAGGATACCGTTCATTAAAAATGTCGCAAACTTTCTGATAGGACCTAGTTTTGTCACCAAAACCTCGAAAACGCAAAATATCAAAATGTTGAGACTCACTCAATTCAAAATTCGTTTTGACAAATAGGTACCTTACTGTCATAATGAATTATTATTTGCCTAGCAACAAAGAAAAAAATTAAAAAAAAATTGAAGTGTTTGTCTCTGATTACAAAAACTAAACTCTGGTAATTACTTGAGTAACAGGAATTGTAAGATGGCATTGAGGGGACGAGTTGCGAACTGATCGCAATGAAACAAATAGGATGTTCCATTTAAAACAATAGAGCTACCGGCAATGTATGTTTTATGATATTATCCATGTCATGTTATTATATTTCAAAAACCACAGTAATGTAACGATTTCGAGACCGGCCCCGAGACCGGCCCTGATCTTATTAATTATGCACCCTCGTTCAACTACAACAGCATATCTGCTGGCCTATCGCCGAGAACAAGCTAGAATAAAATCGATCAGTTCGATACTGTTCAAAGAGCCATCTAGATGAAATGTTCTATACCCCTGAATAATCGAGAGTCGTGGATGGAACCTGCTTGCGACTATATAACCGCTGGAGGACAGTCAGAATTCAGAGTTAGTTACAGTTCCAGAGTTCGCTGATAGATAGCCACAGTAGAAATAAATTGAAATAGTTATTGAAGTAAATGTTTTAGTGAATAATTGTTGTAAATAGTGTTTTAAATAAATTAGAACAATTAGTTAGTGCAGTTTTACTACAGTAATTTAAAATCTGATATTTGTAGACATAAGTAATGAAAATAAGGTGTTTCATTTGAAAAAATGGAGTTACCCTCAATATCTGAAAGACTGTTGATTTGGCAACATTGCCAATATCACCATTTAATCGGGCATCATCACAAACGATCTTTAGAAATTTTCATGAATTTTCTCCGAGCCGTTTCTGGAATAGGAGACCGTTTCCAGACTTTTGAAAGACACTGAATGAAGAACTCGCAGGCAATTCATAGTTACACAAGACAACATCGCAGTTTCAGAAAACTATAACAATAACATTTAAAAATTACCTACATAGTAGATACCTAAAGCAGATAAGCTAAAGAAAAATTAATATGAGATTATTTGAATTTCAGATGGACAATGAGGCATATTAACGAAAAACTCTAAAACATGAGTAATTTTTTATCAGAGCAGATGAGTTAACCTGGTCGGTTACATCAGTTGACTCGAGTATATGACATTAAGCTATGGTGGCTGAGCCTTCAAATGTTTCGGTTCATATAATGCGTTACTTCGCGTTGAAAAATGTAACTATAATGAAATGGATAATCAACAAATAAATAAATATATGTACCTTGAAATAACACATTTTTAAGACTCACCTGTAGCTAGAAGACTGCAGGATCCAAGGAAAACAAAATCACTGATACCCTTATTATGGCACTGCAGAGTCTGTAACAACAGTTATCAACGTTAAAACGTACCTGTTCAGGATTAATGAAAATGTGAACCAACTTACGAAGAAAGGGCGAGTAGCGTTCGCTGTCAGACCAACTTGGAACAAACTCAGATTTCCGTCAGAATCGGCAACACCAAATTTATTGCCATGCTGTGAAAACCTAACGCGTGTTACTTTGGCATAGGTACCTGGAGGCCTGGGTGTTGCCACTGGATATTGATGTCCCCATTCCCAGAGATGCACAGACCCGTCATGGCCGCCAGTCAAATCTAGAATATCAGGGTTACATAAAAATATATTCAAGGTTATAATTATTCAAGTAACAAGAAATGTAAAATGTTACTATACGAGCCGAGGCTTGTTTGCTGAGAATGTTAACAGTCGATACATTTCATGGTACTTACTACGTTTTTCCCACTGCCGGTCGAAATTTCATAAAATTTGCTTCGAGTTAATGTTTGTTTTGTTGTCCGTTATGATTATTTGTTCTTACTTTTACAAAGAAACCAATAGTATTTAAAAAATCTCATCACCAATTAATGTAAAATCTCTGATTTGAAGTCATTAATATCCTACACATGTAACTGACAATATTTACGTTCCGTGGTCAAGATAAAATAGTAACGAATGATTATGGTCATTTATAGCATGTATGGGCTATTTACATTATCCACAGCGGGAAAAATAGTTATTACTTACATAACCGAGATCAGTTAATGAAAATTAGTTCTCAAATTGAGTAGAATGCCTGAACGAATTGAAATTTTCAATAGATGTTTTTTCCTGTAGTGATTAAATAATGAAGCTAATTATTGATTCTTGACGAAGCTATTTTTGGTGGAAGGCAAAATTGCATGATTTTTCATGATACTCTCACAAAACTGCCGTGGTAAGCATAAAGGGCGTATTTGACAAATTTGTATGTACTGAATTTAGGTCAGTTTTGAGTTGTTTGCATCATTTTACTCCTATCCTACTTGGATTGAATGTCGTAAATGAAAATTAGCTAGTATTACAAGTTTATGAAAACTGTCATATCAGCAAAAGTTGTCCCCAATCTAATAGTAAAACATGATTTTTTCGAAAACATGAAAACTGCAGATACCCCCTTTATGCTAAGCACGGCAGAAAAGTTTCATACACTTCTTTATTAATGGAACACTTTCCAAGTTGCAATAAGATTCTCGCCAATAATCTCCCATTAAACGGTAGAATATGAGCCAAATATCTAATGAATACCAAATACTCCCTTAGCTCATTGGATATGGTGAACACCTGCAGACTGGTTTTGGTGTTTTGCCCTTAATCATTTCATTCCTTTGTTTTGAGCTAATGAGTAGTCACCGTTCCATATGGCAAGCAAAGCAAGAAACACTTCCTCAAAACCAAGGTTTCATATAAAGCAGATAGTACATATGTCAGGGAATATCAAAATAAAAATCTTATAATCTTCAAAACATCAGATATTGGCCTCATATCCTATTCCGTAAGATTATTGGAAATAAGGGAATTTATCCGGCAATTTTCTCGGACTTTATGCATCAACTTGAAAAACACATTCAGTTGCTCAGTAGTTTCCTCAACTTCACAATAACGCTTAATGATCATGATTGGTTCATACTTACACAAGGGAAGTAACGGATGAGCTGTGATTCTTCTAATACCATCAATTTTGTGTTTGAGTACCTATTTTGGAGAGACAAAATTAGAAAACACGCTTGTAAAAGTTTTCATAGTGGACACATAACATGCCAATAATCACATTGGTTTCTTTTCAATGTATGAGGATTGTTGTTAGAGAAATTTGGCTAACAATGGAACGGTTACGTTGCGATAAGAAAATAGGCATCTACAGAGGTGTTCACTTCAACACTACTCACACATTTTTAGCAAATTTAGTTGATGCAATTTTGCCATTATACGGAAGTATGAAAACAAACTTTTGAAAACAAACAATTGGAGCAATTCATACAATTGTTGAACTCTGATGAGAAGCAAGTAGAAGTAAGTGGTTTTGATGCTAATTTTGTTAATAGGGGCTTGTTGGATTATAACAAATACCAGTGATGGTGGTTGGTTTTTCAGAATTATTCTACCCTTGAAAAGTGAAATAATTTTTACTTGACACTTACGTTATTGCCAATAAGTATAACAGCTTTTGAAATACTACAGTGAATATGGCCCAATAACGCAATCTTCATTTTCTGGCTAGAACTTCTCAAACAATCCTCAAAATGTTCGAAAAATTTCTGTGGATAGATTATTAGCATATGATACAAATGGGATTTTCACAGAAATGTTTCCAACTTAAATCAATGCCATAATAGCATAGTAATATTACGCTATTATTAAAACGTTTCTATCGATACTAATATGTGTGATTCATTATGAACAGAGTGCAACTTTTTTTTCAACATACGATATGATGTATGACAAATAACGTATTCTTTATCGTTTTCACTGCTTCACTGTACAAAACAATCCCATTACGAAGAACAAAGCTAAAAAAGTTCAAAACTATCATTTCAGATTCATACTAAACTATCTACTTACATAATTATGAAACAAATTCATCTAAAATTCATGCAAAGCGTGGTCATCACAGAACTGAATATAAACAAATTTTATTATAAATGAGAAATAAAACTTACTATGTTTTTGTTTTACTTGTATTAGTTTCGTCCTAACTACAGTTGATGTTACAGATATAAGTGGTACAAAAACATAGTAAGTTTTTTTCTCATTTCTCATGATGATCTTTTACCACGCGGCAAAGGCTACATCCACCAATTCAAACCAATTTTAGTTTCCATGAAAAACTTTCATTAGCATTTTCATAGACATACTATTAAATGTATAATTATTCAATATAATATTAGTTAAGGCAATAGAGTCAATGAAATAATTATATTTTTTCGATACAATTTTTATTTGCATTGTGCTTGCCTAAAAAGTAAGTCTTATTTCCACTTACTAATATTATTTCGTTAATACCACATAAACTGAGAATTAGTTTCTCAGATGAAAGAAAACCCATACTTTTTATATTCATTCACGTAACAAAGACTACTAATTCTGACTGACTCAACATTTAGTTTTGTGATGAGCCTAAAGGCAGCAGAAAATGCAACACATATTGTCATGGTGAGCAAATGAATGAAATGATAATATTTTCCCAAACTTTTACAACGAAGTAGCAACATCAACGTTAAAATACTCAACTTTCATCAAATCCATAAAAAGAAGTGAATCATTTTCAACCCCTCCAGCTATTTTGGATATGAAAACTAATACTGAAAACATTTGGTATACATACTACACTACACACATACATCCATCCGATTACACAAATACCCCTTTTTTGTCAATTTCCACGTGTACAGAAATTGAAATATTGCAATAAAATCATGATGAATTTGACTCAGCTGGTACCAATAAATGCATCAAAAAATGAAAAACATCCATAATTTTTTATCGAGCTGTTTTTGTCAATTGACAAAAAATTCAGCATTACCAAATAATATTGTGGATAATTTCATTAACTTATTGAATGTTGAATACGGAAATGTTCACAAACATTGGATCTTAAAATAGTAAATTACGATACCAGAGTATAAGTGAGCATTTAAAGAATGTGAATGCAAAGTGGGGTGCCCTCAAAGTTGCAAGTGGTTTAAAAGTACTCAGACACTTGTGTCATACACAATTTTTTATTATGCCTGCATCTTGACTCCAAAAATAATACTAAAAATTAATTTTAAATCAGAATTATGTTTCTTATTTTATACCCCGTATAGTTGACATTGAGGCTTATTTCACAGTTCATATGATGAAACTGAGAAATTGGCGTTGTTATTCTTTCTTCTTTAAGATTTTGCAGATAAAAAAGACCTTATATGCTCATTCGTAAGAATCCATTTGGGGGAGTTTTGTGTAATCGGGCTCAACTATAACAACAGTTGAATAAGCACTAATAGAGAACAGAAAGCAGTGTTAGAAAACACACCGGTCGAAACATGTGAGCCGACCTAAGCAGAACGAGGTGGACAAAATTGGCATCATGACAGCCCGGGAAGCTTAACCCCTTCATCTACAGACACAGACACACATGTGTAAGTCACAAAACACGCTCATTTATTTATTTATTCAGCAATTTGATAATAGTTGAATATTCAAAATATTGTACAACTCTCAATTACAGAGTGTTATTATAATGGTTATAAATGAATAATAAATTATATCTACAGTTTGTCACAGTGGACATGATTTAAGGGGGCTATTTAGGATAATTTTCATATTTGTGATGTTTGATCTCCTAATGACCTCAATGAATTTGAAAGTCAAATATGTAAAATAAACACGATGATAGGAATGTATTTCGGTAGAAAGGACACAGCACATATTAAAATTCAAATATGTGATGGCCCATTCAAATCTATCCACTATGAATATATCTTCTGGCCTTTGTCAAGGAGTGAATGTTCAGGAAAAAAATAATATTTTGTTTCATTGATAGATGATTGATCTGTAGTAAAAGTCAAAATATATTTTGTCAGCTTGCCATCTTCACCAGTTACCTCAATATTGAATATTCAAGGCGTACTTTTTTTTGTTACACACCAAATGAAAGCTTGTCAGTTTGACTGATTTCAGTCTGTTCGTAAAAAGTGCTTGCAAGAGTTTTTATTTTAGAAACTTTCTGTTGAAGTATTGCCAAAGAAATTCGTATTGTGAGAGATGTAGAAGAAAAAAAGTAAATTGTTATTTACTTAACAATTCACCACTAATTCAATTTGTTTTATTAAAAGAACCCCGCGTGTTATCTACGTTAAATGGCTTTTGGCTAATTTAAAAGAAATGTTATCCTATGCCCAGTTTTCAAACTACAGGGTGTCAAAAATTTGATTTTGGCTATTTAGGGTATTATGCATCGATTTGATTTTTTTGCTTTAATTCAAGATTATTCTTTCTTAGAAATAAACTCATCCGAATACAAAAATAATCTCACAAAAGGTGTTGCATTACAGCATGGCAATGCAATGTTCATAGAATCTATTAGAACTGTCAAGCAGACGGCTAGAATTTGTCAATTATTTGAAAGAATATGGAACTTCATCAAGAACGTGAGGATTTATATGAATACCTGATGTATAACAGTATATAGTTTCTTCTTTACAGGGAGATAATTTAAATGCTTACAGGACGCTGTATTTCATTACAAAAAAATTTAAATATATTTAACAAATTCTATGATACAAAAGGAAAACAGAAATAATCCACCCCCCCACTTAAATAATATCAAAGGAACCCTCTAGTTGTGATAATCATGGAATAGCTTGTGAAAACAATCTCCTGCGGTATTGATTATATTTCGAACATAGCCGAACATCAAAAGATAGTCATCATCAATATCATTCTGGTTGGGGTGACTGTGGAGAGCAATTCTTCACATCCCAGACACCTTGTACTTTTTATATGGTCCATTGAAAGTTTCTGTATTTTTCTGAATTAGATAAAAATTCAAGAATAAATACATATGAAATTAAACAAAAAATTGGTACCATATTTTTATGAACAGATCTTTGTATTGGATTTCTTTTTTTTGACACAACTCAAAATGTATATTGAGTCAAATATTCATATTAGGCAATTTTTGTGTTCTACTATGGTTATAGTTATATCTGTAGTAATTTGTATACGAATTATATATCTTGTTTGGTTATCTAGGCCGGCCTACCAACCCCTCACACCATGAAGAGTACAGTAACTAATTGGTCAAGTGAAATCAAGAAAAAGTATGGTTATGGTCAGATGTACACCAAACCGCATTTGGAAACGTGTTCTCATGGTCAATGAACCACTATCACCATTAGTCAAAGTCAAAGTCAAAATATACCTACTTCATTTGCAGAAGTTATAAAAACTTGAAGACAAAGCTTTATTCAATTTATTTCAAAATCTGTAGTTGATTAAGCTTTGTAGATACGTTGTATATTTTGAGTCTAATTTTGAATGAATTGTCCCACAACCCTGTTTCCCTCTTTTTGGTAAAAACAATTAACAATCCACGAGTCATAAACTGTTTATAACTCGCTCAGAAAATGACACAGTGTGTCGAAAAATTGTCCGCAGTAAATGTTAGTGTTATGTAAATTGTGAAATATTATTTTCACTCTCTGGAAAATATCTGGAGGATGACACGTTCCCATACAAAATTATGTATACTGACGAAAGCCGTTTCACTGATTTGGGACATTTCAACAAAAATAAAAAGCGATATTGGTCCGAAGCAAATTTACACTTGATGGAGGAAGGCAATTTTCAAAAACGATTTGGTTACAATCGTTAGGTTGGGATTTTAGGGGGCAGAATTTTAGGCCCTATAATACTTGACGGTCCCCTGGCTGGGATTAGATATCTAAGTTTCATCACGGAAGAAATTGAGCATTTCTTGAACGACGTTCCATTAATAAATCGAGTTGGGTTATTTTATCAACAAGATGGTGCTCCACCACACAACATGAGGGCAGTTACAGAATATCTGCATGAAACATACAGAGAAAACTGGATTGGAAATATGGATCCAGTTAGGTGGCCGACGAGGTAATATAGGGTTGTTTTCACTTAATAACTTTATTTATTCCGGTTAAATCCCGTTAACTAATGGCCACAAGCTATCAACGACATTTTTTTTGGAACTTACCTAGTTCCAAATGAAATGTATTGCGGTCTCAAGTAATTTTTGGAGGTATGGGCCTATTTTTGAGTAATGACTGGAACTTTCTAGCACACATTTCTACCGCAAAAAAAATATTAAGACTGGATTCATATTTAGAAAATTTACCATGGTGTTTTGAGTTTTCGAAGTTGGGATAGCTGGCGTAGATACAGATATCAAAACATTCTGCTTAATTTTGAAGATACTCAGGATAGATTTCTTGAATAGGTCACCCAGTATACTAATTTCAGCCTGCTGAATCAACTAAACCTACAGGTTTTCACTTAGCCGCCCAGATTACAAATTAAAATAACTGAACAAATCACGAATGCAGAATATTCAAATAGGCATGACCTGAAATGTTAATATCTTATCCAGATAATTTTTAGCATTTCTTTAATATCATTGAGTTTTTTATTTTTTCATTAATCAACTGACGTAGAAGGTTTGTTTTGAACCATAGATGGCATGACGAACTAAAATTCACAGCAAACTCAAATATTTTTTAAACCTATTTTTTGTCATTTGAGTCAATGCTGCATTTTTTCACATATCTGAAAAAAAAAATTAAACCAAAGGAAATTTTAAAAATTCTCACCACACTAGCTCCTCTTCCGCTCTGACCAGCAACACCTGGTTGAGGACTTCCAGGCTGGGTTTCCTTACCCTTGTCTGAAGCGCTCTGAATCACCAAAAATGGGGGAACGTTACTGTCGGCCACCTCCTTGCTAAGATTTAAGAGGTCCAGTTCACATTCGTCTTCCAACCAGGCTGGCAGCTCCAGCAGAAGAGATATGTCCATCTCTTGGAGTTCTCTTGGTGTGGCTACAGCAATCATCCCACCCATCACCTTGAGGTTGTCGAAAGGCTATGAATTGATCTGAAGGTACTTGACTAAACTACAATATGGGGTACAATACGGTGACCGTGAATTTTTCTATTTAACAAAATTTACTTTCACATTCATGCTTTTTTTATTTACTATTTCCATCAGACAGCTGCGATCTAGGAATGAAAAGGGCGTTACTTCTTAACGTATGAACCCAAACACGGTCGAGAAGTTTACTGAAAATGTCCACCTAGGTATGATCAGTCACCCATCCAATAGCTAATTCCAATTCGGATCGACCCTATCGGACACATCCATTACAGTAGTTGTCTTGCAGACTTTCACATTCTTTCAGTGTAGTTTTAGGATTTTTCAAAACTGGACAACACTGACATCGACAAAAAATTTGAACTTGAGTAAGCATGTGTTAGAAATTGGATTAACTTTATCAAAAAAAAAATCAAAACCAAACCATCATTGTCATCACTTAGTGGAAAATCTATGTTCTTAAAGCCAATTTCGGAACAAGACATTCACGAAATTATAATATCACTTAAATCCAATAGTGCTCAAAGTCAAAGTCAAAATATACTTTATTGTCGGAAGTTATAAAAACTTATAGACAAAGCTTTTTGGTTTTGGATTAATATTAAATAACTTCAAAAAACTTGAAAGATATAGTTGATTTAATTAGCCTACCCCTATCACTGATTATTAATAAATGTATTGAAGAAGGTGTCTTTCCAAATTACCTTAAAAAAACAATTTTAAAACCAATGTATAAAGGAGGAAAGAAGAATAATTGTTAAAAAAAATTATTAATGATAATTCTGGTTTTGATAAATTTCAATACGCTTTCATGCCACATTCTAATACCCAATCAACGGTAACTGATCTCATGAATCATATTTTTGTAACTTTAGATGAAAGTAAATAGGGCGTTACTATTTTTTAGACCTAAGCTTTGGATACAGTAAATCATACAATATTTTTGGAAACTTTAGATAACATAGGAGTGAGAGGTCACTCTTACAAACTTTTCAAAAGTTACTTTAAAAATCGTATTCAATATGTTGCTATTGATGAAAATAGAAGTATTGAAAAACAATCCACCATTGGGGTTCCCCAAGGTTCAGTACTGGCTCCAATTTTATTTATGTAGATAATATAACCAAAATAAAATTGATAGGTAAACATTTTTCTTATGCAGATGATACTGTGCTTTATTATTCGGGCAAAAATACAAATATTTTAGAAAGTAATATTGAAAAGACATTCAATTGTTTGAAAAATGGTTAGATGAAATGAATTTAACTATTAATTTAGAAAAAACTGTTTATATGATTTTCAAACAGAAAAATCTAAATCAAATAAAATTAAAAATAAAAATAAAGAATAAAATGTTAAATGAAGTTAAAGAACTTGAATATTTAGGCCTGATGGTTGATAAGAATTCAACTTTTGAATGCCATGTACTTAAATAAAATTAAAAAATCAATTATTCATTTAATTGGAGCAATAATTGCGATATTGCTTTTCTGAATACTCAAAATCTCATTTATAATGCCCATATTGTTTCTCATACTAGATATTTATTAGCAATATAGTCATCGTGTAGCAAAAACCTTAGAGGTATAATCTCAGATCAAGAAGTAAACCCTAGATAGGCCCGATGCTATGTAAACACCGTACTCAATGAAGCAAAGACAAATGTGTTTATTTACAATTCAACTCTAGTCTCTGCTGTTTGCAAACATCTACCCTCTGTTGTCAAATTGATCAATGAAAAATCTGAGCTCGGTAAGTATCAAGCAATGCGTAATTTTATATTCCGGTGTATTACTCTGGGCGTTCTAGTAAAATATATTTTCCAAAAAGTTGGAAAAAAATCTTCTCTCAAAAGATATATGTCATTTTCAACTGATAAAATAGTAGGCACTCTGAAAATTAAAGGCGGTTACCAGAATTATCTCACTCTTGGCAACACCGCTTGTTGCATTGGTCGCCATTGCGTTGACGTATTTTCTTGTTGTTTTGATTAGAAATTTCCTTTAGGATTCCAAGAGTTTTCGTGGGTTTTTGACGTTCATAAACAAGTTTACGTGAGATTTGTGATACTTTTAATAGTAGTGCAGTGGTTTAGTGAGATACAATGTCGAAATACTGCTTTGTTTACAAATCAACGATAGTCAACAAACATTCCACAGGTGAGCTAACAGTGGCGTGTCGGACGAAGAATGTAAACGTATTCTTCAGATATAATATTGAAGTGGAATAGGTACTAATAATGAATAATTCATTCACACATAAGTTTCCTACTGACGAGAAGAAGTTGCAAATATGGTGTGATGTTCTCGAATTGGATCCTTTGAGCTTGAAGAAATATTTGTATATACCTATGTTCGTAAGGAAGAACACTTTTGAGACCAGAAGCCATTCCTGATGTACCTACAAGCAGTTGAGAAGTGAGAGTTAAATAGAGTGCTATTATTTCACCCCAAAGATTATTTTTGGGGCCTGAGTAAACTGGTAACATGGCAAAGACAGAGACAAGCTGAATTATGCTTTTACCACACAGTTTTCACAAAATCAAATGGAAAATTTTTGAATAGTTTATTTGGTATACATTAATGCTTGTTTTTCCTTACTTACCTAAAGTGATAATTGTTAACTGATACTTTTTATTTAATAGTTGTTACTTGATGCTGCATGAATCCACCCTATATCTGAAAAATTGAGCAACTCCAGAAACTCCAGAAAGTGTAGGAGGGTAAGAAATTCGTTCCCCTCAAAAAGTTACTTTGTTTACCAATTTTACTTGTAAAGAAAAATTATTCAGTTATCGTCAACTTATTGTAGGTAGGTATTTCTTATTTGCCTCAAAGAAATAAGGTGAACATTTCATGATATTGAAAACTTGTCAATTAAATATTTCTCAGAAAGATTAATTGCTCAAGAAAGATTTTGTTTTAGTTCAAACCTGATATGTACATAGTTAATGAATTTCCCCAAATAGTTCTCATGAAAGGGATAATTCCAAGGATATGAAATACATTGAAGAGTGTAGGTGTAAAGTGAGTTGGCCTGTTCCGTTAGGATTTATTGTAGCTCCCAAGAGTGCTACATAAAAACATAGGTATATTGGAATAAAAATACTTGAATTATTGAAACACGTGAACTCAAATATGGAATCACAGCCACATATGAAAAAATATGAAAATACAAATTTATAACAGGCAATTTGTAAATGTTAATCAAGTAATGATGCAATGTATAGTAAATAAATATATTTTTTCTCAACTGTTTGTATCAGTATAGTTTTTCATTGGTGCATATACAGAAAAAAACGCAAACTTTTTTGATTCATGATGAAAATTGTCATATGAAACTAGAGTTTTAGTAATTTTTTCGTCAGGAATGATATCATCGAATTATTTTACAAGATATGTTGTTGTGGCTATGATTCAGTTTTGAGACAGAAACATGTTTTTCCCTTCATATTTTCATGTACTTTATAATATCTGTTGAAAAACTGTTTCGTAACTAATATTTATTCAAGTCTTTTTCGTGCTTCATTAAAGAATGGTGATCTGCACAACATGAAATTCCCAGTGAGAAACTCGTTTTTAGCTTGTTTGAATTATTTAGTTTAAACCATAAATGTTTCATTTCTGATCTCCGAACACCCCTAGATTCCAATTATGGATAGAATAAAATCATAAATCAAAAAACTCCTTACCACAAAAAATTATCCACCACTTTGAGTCCTTTGATTATGAATAAAAGCAACCATTTCTTACCCTAAAATCCCCTCACGCCAATTTCAAACTGAATCAGACCATAAAAATTAAACCTTGTCCTCTATAATTTTTTCATCAATCGCATCAAATGGGTACACGATTGTTTTTGGAGTTTTCCTATTATTAGGATCGCAAATTATAAAAAATCGACCGTAATTTTGAATGACCTACATATTGATGACAGAATTTGATCGTTATTTGAATCAAAAATTCCAACGAGAATTTTTTTGAGCTCTATAAACATTCCTAGATATCGATTTTGAATTTTCAGACAAAACCGTCAATCCACTTGTTGCTGCTCACATACTACATTTGCATTGCATTGGTGAAATTTTTACATTTATCCCACGATCAGACTAAATCATGATAAGTACTTAAATTCTTTCCTCACTAAATTAAATAATGTTGATCCCCTTAAAAAAGCACAGCACTGTGCAAGAGGTGTTTTGTTTTGGATCGACCGTCAGAAACCCAAAACATAACAGTCTCCGCTTGAGTTATCTTCGGTAAACAACTTCGTTTGTATTTTCGGCATCGGGCCTATCTAGGGTTTACTTCTTGATCTGAGGGTATTTTATCGCTCAATGAATAAAGCAATAGAAGAAATTTTTAAAAAACCACGGGAAACATCTTCAGAATTATACAAGAATTCTAAAAATTTTACATTTAATTAACTAATACAATTTGAAAGAGCAAAATTTGCATACAAATTGACAAATAATTTACAAAAAAGTAATAGTAGTTTCAAAAAAAAATCAAAGTTGCATGACTATAATATCAGAAATGCAAATTACTTCCATTTGAATAACATTCATTCAAATAAAGGCAAAAACAATCCTGTTTCTCGTTCTATAGAAACGTTCAACAAACTTTCAGACGAAATAAAAAAATCAAAGTCAATAAATATTTTTTTGAAAAAACTCAAACGAAATTTGCTGTCATACTGATGTTCATCAATATATAAACTTGTTATTTTTTGATATTTTTTATTCATTTTGAAATTCTTAAAACTTATTATTTATGTTTATATTTAATGTATTATCTTCCTTACACCAGAACTAGTTCTGTTTGGAAGATTTATTTACAATAAATAAATTAATTATACTATACATAAAACTTACTAATACAGCGTTGAAATTGCGGTTTATTAATAGCATGATATTGATGTTTGTTTTTTGCTTTTTCAAATATCCCAATAATCCCAATGAGTCGAACATTTAGAAATTTGGCTGTAAAAGATATTCCTCACTCAGCATTTCCCAAATAACATTACATGTTTCATATATAATTTATGATATGGAGGTTTTTCTAATTCTGCATGCAAAAGACAATGATCTCGCATTATGTCCAGAAGCTAAGTACCTTCAACAACAAATTAGAAAGACAATGATGAGGAGGATGCTGTTGTTATTTATATGTACCGTAGGATGAAAAAAAAAGAAACAGAGAGTATGGATTCACCCACACCTAGAGCGGAATATTCATTGTCGGTTGTTCTAGTGTTGCTCTAGTGGAAATGGTAGCTCCAGCTATTCAGTATAAGATTACAAATATGAGAGAATGTGTGAGTACAGAACTTCATTGCTAAAATATCTAGGCTTCCATTTTCTTCCCATTATATGCCAAATACTCAGTACTATCTTCAAAAAAACAGCTTCATATTACCGCTCGTCACGCTCGAACTTTCCCGTTCTTTGCAGGTCGCAAGGTTCGACTCGCACTCGAAACGCAATCTCTTCGACTACGTATCGACCACCAATCGACCCGTTGGTGAATCTACCCTACTTTACGTATGAAGTGGAGTGGATACAGACTCGCTTCGATTTCGAGACGCAACCGCTTCGAGTGCCAGTCGACCCGTGTGCAGAGGATCTAAGTCTCCCTGGTGGATCTTCTGTTTGATCGAAAACGACTGTAACACCAGGTTTATCATATGTAGTGTCTATTTCAAACCTACACTAGAAATCAAACATATCCATTGAACTTTTTCAAAACTGTATAACCTCTGAACAAATAACACAACCTATAGTCAAATCCTCATTGAGAAGTCAGTAAAGTAAGATAGGAAAACACTATTGCCGGAGTTCATACATCAGGAAGAGGCATTAATGACATATACATAGCAGGGCCGTACGCAGGTACGCTAGACGGTAGTAGTGTCACTGATTGTGAACATATTTTAAACTAACAGTAGCGTTAGCATTGAACAATTTGATGAAGTTATATGCACGTAAATCATGCAAAGTATAAATTGAACAGGGTATTCTTAAATTTGCGCCACAACGAGAAGGTGCATTATTTTCGCGAAGAATAAACACTAATATGTCAATGTGCCTTGAAGCTTAATGAGCGGACGTTATGGCTCAATATTTACAGATTCTTTCATTACATATACGAGGAAAGTGACTTGAAAGAAACGCTCATTTGAAAGTATTTATATTCGATAAAATTCAAAATGTTGATTATATGTTTCGAAAAATGGAATATTCGATAGTTATGAAAAAAGTTGCAATTGGTTGTTTTGAAAGAGGTGCATTTGGAGGGTTCGAGAAAAAATGCAATCATATGATCAGAGAGTTTCATACAGCTGCTCGAAAAAAGTTGCATTCAAAAATCATGACAAAAAGTTTGTTTTATTTCTTTATATATTAGTATAACGGCGGATTTATCGGATTCATAATGCACAATTTAATGCATATGCATAACTTTAAAATACAATTTATAACATTTCAATACTCAGATCCATATGAAACCATTTACCCGTTTCATAATTTATAATTCCTAAATGGTTTCATATGAATCTTGAGTATTGAAATGTTATAAATTGTATTTTAAAGTTATGCATATGCATTAAATTGTGCATTATGAATCTGATAAATCCGCCTTAACTTTTATACTACAACAGAAATTAGTTATCTCATTGAAGAAATGAAACCCATATCGTATAGTATAGCCTTTTTGAGTTACTATTGCTAAAACTTAGGATATGTTCTATTTCATTCACTCCTTTCCAGGATATTTTTGAGAGTTGGAGGTAAGTTTCTCAAAAATAGGCAAGCACAATTTTCAGTATTTGTGAACATGTACTCTCATTATATGTTTACACATGGCTATTGGAATAATTGGATCATTTCCTTTTCCTTATGGGGTTACGAATGGGACCATGAACATCTTCGTTTTGATATCGATTCAGAGATCGCTCACAAACTCCACTCATATCAGAAACTCCACTGACTATTTCTGATATAGTCATACCATCTTTGTTATTTTTCAGGTAATTGAATACATTCATAACAATTTTTTTACAGTTTGATTTCAATATTTTGCCCTGTTCAAAATGAATCAAATTATTTGATGCCTAGTTATCCACTACGGATTCTTCCATTTTTAATCATCCCGTATGATATTGAACTGTATTTCAGCCACCGCGTGAACGTCAAACTGACACTTGTCAAAATTTCAGCCCCTTCACGATATTTTCAAGGTGCCTAATAATACGATATATTGTTCATCGTTTTCTCAAAAACTTTAATTTTCTGGAATGGTATGGCGCATTGTCTCCCACTAAAATATTTTTATTTATTTTCGGTGATAAATTGAAGTCAAATATGTTCCTTTCAATTTCTTGATGATAATCTTCACTACCTTGTTTTAGCTAAGCATGTCTTATCAGTACCTTCAATGAACACATTTGCGTTTCCTGCGTGAATGAAAACGAATACAAATTTTCTACGTAACCATTGATGTGATTATTTTCTAGAGATATGAGTAAATATTCTGAATTCTGTTGATTATACTTTTGAATAAGCTATCTTTTCAATTCACTTTCCTCGTATAGACAATAATAAAACCCCAACATTACTCAACAAGTGTGTATCCTTTTCGAAAAGTATGCACCTTCTAGTTGTGGCAAAAATTCCATAAGATCCTGTTCAATATATACTATGCATGTTTTACGTGCATATATCCTGTTCTGACAACCATGTTGTTTTGTTTATGGAAGAATTAAAATTTTCCCTAGTATATACCATATCTAACAGAAAGTAGCACAACTACTTCAATAGACCATCCGTTCGAAAAACTATGATATAATAGTGTTATAATAGTTTATTTAGATTGAAAAACATTATTCATCATCAACATTTGCATCAAAATCAATTTTCAATGAAATTATAATGTATGGATATCACTTATTGATTGAAATTGATTAATGTCCATTCAGGAATTTTATCATCATGTAAGTATAGCTTTTTCACCTCGTCTAATCTGAAAGTGGTGTTATGAGAAACCACAAAACGTTTCTCTTCACTCCACTTAAGTTTAATGAGATTCACATGGTAGTAATACCCTCATTTATTGTTTGAACAATTAATGATACCAATCATATACAAACTTTGAACATTTTGAACATTCCTAAAAAACGAAATTTATTTCTCCAAACGTTTCAACAAATCAACTTGTTGAACCAAAAACTGAAGGGACACACTTTATTGCTCGGCCGGACCTGTAAGCGACGTAGGCAACATTGGCGTGAAATGTCCCGTTTGAAATGCATTGACGTATGTCACGTTAACTGACTTCTCAATGTGGATCAGACTATAGATGAGTAACTCGCCACACACGCATTAAAATTTGTGTATAAGGAACATCTTCCCCCAACGGCAGTGTCGTGCGTTGTTAACAGAAATATTGAAGTTCAATAAAATAGAAATAATGGAAACCCAATATGGAATGGAAACCTGGAATTATGATGGAATAATCTCCACATTATTTTGAGAACAGCCAATGCTCTAATTGACATGTTTTTTCATAATTCATTCATTTTACTCTTTTCCAATTCGGTTTCCCTATCTCGATAGTTACGACACTGGTAGCTTACCTATGAAATGATATATTTTGATTTCTAGATTCAAATGGTCTTTTACACATTTCACAATGCTTCACCATAGCTTAATAATAAAAACTAACGATAGTTTGACACAAATTAACTCAGAATTTGCACTTTATTCACGAAAAAACACTCCGATTAGCAAAAGACGAAAAAAACAGACATGTTTTGTTGTTGTTCTGTCATATTTGACATTCGATATTCCAAATGCAGTGTTGCCGTACTGACCAGACTATATCGACAACGAAGAATCTTCGTTCGGCTATGGAAATACTAGCGTTTTTATGTGCTCCTGACAAGCGGCAATGACCGTTTCGATTGCCTTCTTATTGCTATAGACAGTATTTTTGGGTTTTCGTTGCCATGAATATACCCGACAGATATCAAAATTTAGCTGACGTGCTTATTGTGTCCTTAGAAAATTGCGACATGGCAATAAATGTCATGATTTGAGGGATAACATTATGAAAAGATGTTACCTTCAGTTCTATTTGAGTATGACTCATCTAGGTTGTGTTACTTGATCGGAGTGTATAGAAAAATTTTGTGACACCCTGATAGTGGTGGGGGGCGACTTCAATTGCAGGATCTCTGACATTGATTTCTCTTCGCCAGAAATATTCGAGAATACTAATCTATAGTGTCCGCCAAAAACTTGGAACCATATGGGAAACTTTTTAACTAATAGTTTCTCAAAGAATTTCAATCTACATAAAAGTTGGTGCATTCAATTACGACTAAATATGCACATAGCTGTTTTTATCAGTAGCATGCGGTTAAACGGGAATCGGCCGATATTCCAATTTCACTATAGAGTAAAGTGGCATTACTATACAAAATATCGAAATGTTATTGAAAAAGGTTGTTTGTAATTAAATGACATTTTCAGTTATTCAGTTTAGTCGGGCAATTACTGATTTCAATAATTACTTAATGAGCAATAAAAAATTTTTCACACTTAAATGAAGACGCAAATAACCTGTATTGTCTTTTAAAGATAGCTCGTAGATGAAAACCCTGCTGTCGGCCCCAGCAAAATCGATTTATTGCAGCATGTCTGGCTTTCATTAGGTATGCAGAAAAATTGGTCACATTAATATTATTTGCAATAAATCATTGGGAATGTTCATAAAAAATGTTAAAGGACATGCCATTGGTTCATAGTGTTTTGGGGTATGATAGTGTCATTTGGTGTCCTCGTTATGCATGTCATAAAAAGAGAATAGAAATAGTTCCTTATAGTTTCACGAAATATTCAATATGGAAACTTTGTCTATCATCCTTCGGATTGTACATGCAAATGAGACTTTCTCTATAGGATTTAATGTTATTTGAGGACAGACGTAAACTTTCAATAGTTCAATTCCTTCATAAAATAATCCATTTTTTTTTGTCAAATTGTTCTGCTCTTTTAGATGAGCTATGGCTTCAACTCAAGAACCTTGAGAATTAAGTATATTTCATTTTATTTAGGTTACGATTCTATAGGACTAGCTATGATTCAACAGCAATTGGTTGTAGACTCCAAAAAAAATTCAATACGTATTTCTCAGATCTTGATATTGTACGCTTTGTGGATAAGAAATATTGATTTCCTAAAAAAATATAAATAAATTGACTGATTTCACAAGATTCACAGATCAATAGGTATATTTTGATTGATTGAATAATCAACTAGTTTAATTAATTAAATAATAACTAGAATTTTTCGTTAGGAAATTGATTAACTTGGATGAATCACAATATTTCTTTTTGGTATTTGAATGATTCTTTGTAATGAATTTGAATCATGCTTTTGACTTCAAACAAGATCATAGAAATCATGATCTTTACTCCATCTACACCGCCACAGCTTCAACACAAGAAAACAACTGAAATGCTTACTAACTTGATTTAAACAAAACGCAGCAATGGAATCATGTTCTTTATGAATAATTCTGACAGGTTCCAGGACGGCGGGTTCGGGCTGAGGTACCGTATCGTCTGTAGCTCCAGAAAATTTACGTCTACCAAAAACAGCCCTTATGAATATATCCTGCACACACTCCTGGTGGACTAAGTACATCCAAAGAGTCTTGGCTGCACTGGAGGAGCTTTTATCGCTAAATGGCGTATTGTGAGGTTCCAACAGTTGTCTGAAAGATAGGGAATATGATTACCTAAATTAACAGTATCGGCTTTTGTGCTCCACAACCACACTCAGATACATTCCTGGAATCTCTTTCCATTACACAAGACACAAACTGATCGGACTAAATTTGGACGTGATTCGATGTAAGTTTGAGAGGTATCATTTTCCCGCACTAGTGCGGGAAAAGTTTTCCCGAGCGCTAAAGTCACTCCAAGTGCTTGTTTTTGCAAACATTTCTTTAAATTTTGTCATTTATTGTTTTAATTAGAGAGGTTGAACCCTATTGAAAACTTTTGTTTCTTGTGTCAATAAAGATTAGTATAGTTTTTTTGGGAATATTTTCAGAAACTTTAATGGTCTATAATTTGCTGGACCTTCAGTATATCCACATTTCTATATAGCTTTTACTGAAGCTTGTTTTAATTCAACTGAGAAAATACCTAAGGTGAAATATTCTTTGATTAATTTTGTTAAGGATTTGGCCAAATTATTTTTAACTCAAATATTCTTTAGTCAATAAACCTTCAGCATCAGTACATGTTTTTTCAAGGGGATTATTTCAAACTATAGTTTTCGTCAGTTAGAAACAAGCATTGTGGAATCGTTATATTTTGGTTGAAAATTCTTATCCTCATTAGAATTTACTTATTAATATTCTCGCCAGTACTCAAAAAATTATTGTTCATAATATTGGTTATTTCCAGATCATCGGTAAAAATTTTACCAATAATTTTTATTGAATCATTTTTTTTTAATTTTTCAATTTTGATGTAACTCTGAGACAAAATTTTATATTGTCCCATATTTCGTTTTAGTTGCCTTCATAAGATTCAAATTTCTTATTGACATATTGAGCTTTTTCAAAGCTAAAGTTCCAATCTACACATAAATCTTATCGGTAAACATTACAAAATTCGGATGAATATTTACCGGTATTTTTGAATGGCAGGTCCACTGGTATTTTCTACAAAACATCCTGGAATGTATTCTGGTGGAGTCTGTCTATTATCCAGTTCTTTGCGGAGCATTTCCTGCCAGCTGTTTAGTTTCCTGAGACTGCTGTGTATCAAAGGACTGGCTACTGGAAGTTCTGACATTTCCAGTCCAGCAACCTAGAAGTACAATAATTAAACTCAGTGGAATACTAGTACATCTTTAGGTATCCTCAAGGTTGTAGACCCTGAGTCAAATCCTCCCAATATCAATAAGAAAATATGCCTAACTGAATTTCCTGCCAAATACAATAGATATAGTGGAAGTAGCCTTGTTGTTCAACCCTCAAGGAAATGGACACCTAGACAGACCTTCTGGAACAGCTAATAGATGAAACTGAACTGAACCAAGTTGGAAATTGGTGGTGGATCTAAGTGAATTCGAATGGGAAACTGTGATCTACATTTGCAATGTTAATAATTATAATAAAACTGCCTCTCGAATCTGAAAATTATACCGGCTGGCCGTGATGCGGCAGAAATCTTGGCCGGAAGAATGCAGAAGACCGTAATTTTTGGTTCACTCTGCCTGCATACGTTTCGTATGAGACGACTGATTGCATCAGATCCACACAACCATAAACTTCCCGTAAACCATTATAATAAATGTACTGCCCCGGGCACACACCCTTGACCCGTTTAGGTCTGTAAGGAGACGTTAATGAAACAATGAAAATTTGAATTATATGCAAAAAAAATACAGGCTAAAAGACCCGATACTAAGCATTGAATTTATGGAAGCACTGAACACAGAATGAGCACTCAGTTGATCAATCCTCTTTTAGTTGAGATATTCGTTGAGTAAAAACAAAACAAACTACTGAGATAAATAACAAAAACTGTGAAGTAGAAAGTGAACAATTTTTTTTATCATATTTCAAATGAAATGACAATCCAAGTTATTTGTTGTTATATTCAATATACTGAATATAATTTGAAGTCGTATAGATGTGCAACATGCCACATAACTTTTTTCCTAAACTGAAGCGTTCGAAAAAAATAAATAAATGAGTGTAACTTATGTTTCTCACCGCCAGAAAATCGTTTATTCTATTGTGTACAATTTTCAGAATAGCCAATTTTAACACCAGCCAAGAATACGAGTTTGGATCCGAATGTTCGTTATTGACGGTTTTGACTACAGATTTAACTGGAGCATCGAAAACATCTTCATCTTCATCTTCTTCCTCGATCTCACTCTCAACCTCCTCTATGTATTCACCAACAGCTGGCTGAAATATATATAATAAGTGTCAAATCATTAGTATCAGTAATGTCTAAATTACTAGTATACAAAATAATCAGTAGAGTGTTGGTGATTAGAAGCAATCAGGCATAATTGCTTTCTGCTGACTAACCTATTCAATACTTTCACCTTATTCCTCTTCATATACGATTCTTTTCAGATATTACGACTAATTTCAGTACACCCTCCAAAACCTAACAAAGGCAATCAATATTATAAAATTGTTTCAATGGAAAACAAATAAATAGTTACATGTTTCTTTAATGAAGATAAAGCTTTTATTTGAAATGCAATGAATAAAGAAGAAGTTTGATCATTTTACCTAATTATGGGATGACTTTTCAAGATAAGATATTTAGTTTTATAGTGCTAGTCAGGATAAGGAAGGATTAGCATCGTGGCTCAATGAGGTGGGAAATTAGAATGAATTGTGGATTAGGAATAAATTCATTTGGGTGTTATTCACAGAAAAATCCAGAGGCTGTCCGAGGTTACCAAAGTGATGTATGAATGATGTGGTTGATGTAGTTGGTCCAAAACTAGTGGTATTCCTTTAGAGAAATCCTTTCAATTTAGTAATAACTCCCGTGGTACCTCTGTGCTTTGTAGACTGACACTTACCCACTAAAGGTCGCTTTCCTTGCAGGACCAAACGGAATCAGCCGCTATTTTGAAAATAAAAGAGAGCATGCAAGAGGAGGCCAAGAGGTTTGAGAAAGACTCGGACCATCCTGAGTATTTTATGCAATAACTCCCTCGCCTCGCCTCTTTGGCTGGTGGACGCCTCTTCTTCCTTCCTAACCTGTACTAACACGGGCGGTGGTGTGCTCAATACTCAGCTCTTCCCCGCGTCAGGCCACCGACTTCATTAGTCATGAGTGTTCTGTTCTGTTTGCAGATATTCCTGTGAGGCTGAGCTGAGATAGAGCAACCGGGCCCGGGCAGACACCTTCACTCGGATACGTTCGTCATGGTTATGGTTCCTCAAGTCCCAACCACTACTATAATACACCACAGACACCACAAGACCATTCAACGCCCATTGTCCACCAGCCTAGGCAAGGTTGGATGTTTTCACGCCGTTTTGTGTTGTCATGTAATATTTGCATGTCTCTACATTCCTCCTCGGGGTAGATTAGGGTTGACTCAACCCTTTCTCCCCATATGCCACTACTAAACATCACCAACCATCTAGTTTTATATGAATTTTTATGGTAGACTGGCTGTACCATCTCTAATCTTCCCCGCAATATCGTTTCACCTCTATGTGTACATGCAATAGTTAAGTGCAACTGTAATTAAATATACAATTTATGTTCTTGATTCTCTGTACCTTTCCACCTCGTCATTTTCCTACTTTATTTCCTACTTAATATTATTTCACGATCTTGGACCGTCATTAGAGTAAGATAAATCGTTTATTTATAAAATTTCTTTAAAAATATATACCTAATTCAGTTGTTAGAATATTAATTTTATGGGTGTGTGTATGAATGTGCTGACTGAAATGTGATATGAATTTTTTGTCAAAATATATGAATTCATTTACTATTGTTTTCTTTTTTGTATGGATAATAAATTTGAAAGTTGAATTTGTGATTTCATTCCTTCACATGCCAAAATATCATGCTGTAGTCAATTCATTCCTGGTTTTCCAATACAGCCGCGTTTAGCAGGAACGCAGGGGTAGTTTTATCTGTATTAAAACGTTTCACAGCCAATTTGTTTATACATGAAAAAGTTGAGAAATTAAAAATGACCTTGACCTAGTAACTCAAAAGGTGTGAGGGAATTTGGCTTACTAAAATAAATTTTTTTCTACAAAAACCGCTATAAAAATGATCTTATATGCACAGAACATTTCAATAACCAACATGTTGCTTCAGAAAAGTTCAAACTTGAGTGATATTCTCAAAATGAAAATTATTTGGATTGAATTAAAGTCATGTCATAAAACTTTATTTGCCTTACTGAGGAAAATTTGAAACTATAAGTTAAATGATTCAGAGACTTTTACCTATTGAATAAGATATTCCTGTTATTATAAAGAATAATACTTATTTAAGGAGAAATTCAAAAGTAATAGGTAGTTACTTACCATGTTAATGATTTCATATATACCTGGCTATATAGTGGCTTATGCCAAAGCTGATTAGGTCAAATTGTTCATGATATCAACTCATGGCAGATTTTTCAGGATTAGAACTGTCGAAGGTCCTCACAGGACCAACAAATAATTGTATACGGATACAACATTTTTATCAGTAACGTTACCTATACCTATCTCCGAGATTAAATTAAATAATACCTTCAATACTAAACAAGCCACCAGGGGCCCGTGTTTCAGACCGCTTAACCCTCGTTAGTACAAGCATAAACTAACTTCACTACATACAAAATAGCTACCTGCCTATTATATAACTTCCTTATAAATAAGAGTTAATAGTATGGAGACAGTTTGTAAATATCAAAGCGAAATGATTTTGTTGCACAACGCCGTATTTATAAACCGTCAACATTCCAGATTTGCTTGTTTATAATGAGGTCCAATACATTTTTTATTTGCTATTTACATTCCCCTGCAAATCACATTGTTTCTAATTTTGGAATCGTATGTCGCGCAGGTTGGTGGAGCTAAGGCTGAATTTCTTTACTCATTTGAATTCATTTTAACACGAAATTTTTTTGAAAGTACCAAAAAATCTTTCTAGAGCAATACATTTCGCGGGATGTTTTCGAAACTATCATCGTTCGCCGAAAAGCATCAGTTACAATTTTGAAAATCATTATTTTTAAATAGAAATTTTAGTCACGTAATCAAATAATAATACACTGGAGTCATTACTATATACCTCAAACATATCTCGCAACATCAATAATAATAATAATAATAATAATAATAATAATAATAATAATACTCCCTCATAAACACTCGTAGAGTATACCCAAAGGCATAGCCTGTGCCGGTAGAGGACGGCTATTATTATTATTTGCCGTGGCGCTCCGGGGCGACTTACTGATGTTTTCGGTGGTGTATTCACTTTTCAGCTGTAGGAAAACCCGAAAAACCTACAGCACCACCCCGGTTGGTCGGTGCGCACTTCAAGCTAGCACCAGACGTTGGGATTGGCATCTAGGCAACCCACATCACACTTGATTCACAACAAGGCATGTGGCCACCTAAAGAGACCCGTGTACTTAAGAAAAAAGATTCCGTGCCGGAGCCTCGAACTTCTGTCTGATGCGAGCCAGAAGTTTCACTGCTAGTTATCAAGCTAGTAGAAATTACACCTGACCTCAAAGCGGAACACTTATGCATTAAAATTAAGTTCCTCGTAGCAGTGATGAATTAAAACGTAGCAACCTGCTCAAAACTGACATTGTGAAAGTCAATTATGAGATTCTGAATTTCTTTGAATCTATAAAAGAGGAAAATATGAGTGAGAGGAAGATTGAAGACTTTATAAGTTTTTTATAACTTCCGACAATAAAATATATTTTGACCTTGACTTTGACTTTGTAACAGAAGTGCTTTAAGAAAACACTCAGCGAATTAAATATAACTCTTACTCCCACGAATTACCAATAGTTACATAAAAAAAAGACACTGATATACTGCGAATACCTGAGAGACCAAGATCTAGTTGCAAAAAAGAACATAATCACTTCAACAAAAATATCCAAAATTTAATTCTGGACAATAAACAAATTATCCGTGGCCCTTCCATGCTTCCATGTAAATGGATTACCACTTGCGAAAACATGAATACAAAAATGTCTGGCATGACATTCGCAAGCTGGTGGTGAAACACCTTCTGAAAAAGCCAATTCATTCAAAGAAAGCAATAACCCCGAGTATAACAGCCAATTATAACTTTATAAATGAATGTTATCAGAATTCACAGGATATTATCAAAGAAAATAGCAATAACTTTACTCTAGTAAATGAAGAAGGGTACTTCAAAGTTGTCTCACAAGGAAAGAGCAGGCCATGAATGTCTTACAAAAAATCTATTGAGAAAACTGGACTATGACATTAACCTGTAAATCATAAAATTATACAAGTAACGGTTACCAAGCGTGTATTTGCCACTGACACAGGAGTCATAATAACCATTCCTAAGGGGAACCACATGCGTACAAAAAATTAAAAGCCTATCGTCATCTAACCAGTATCAGCGAAAAATCTAGAAGAGATTGTCAGGAACAATATTCAAAACCTACTGGATGTTAAAATAACCACCTACCAATTCGGTTGCCACAACGAGCGCTCAACACTGCATCCTTTGTGAAACTTATTGATGGCAAGATGGATAAAAAGAAATTTATACTCTGTTTTTTTATCTCTCGTGAGCCTTCGACAGCCTGAATTTTGATTTCATACTGTAAAAATTATCAAATATAGGATTGCGAGACAAAATACTTGATTGAATTCAGTCATTCCTGCAACGACAAAAACTTGTTTTCAAGGTGATTAATGAAATTTAAGATGAATTTCTCGTTAACTCCAGAATACTACAATAAAGTGTGCTCGGTCTCTTGATTTTTATATTACCAGTGACAATATCATTTTTCTGGGGCCCTTTGCGGGGTACCAGATGGCCCACCCACCTTTTGGTAATGGGCCAGTTTCTACCTTCTATCTAGCTAGCGCCCTCTGCCGAGGGAACCCATCCCATCTCCACACTCCAAATATTAGCGGGTCAAGTTTTTTTTGTTCTAATTATAGTTTCTTATTTTTTCTTGTCTTAGTTTAATTATAGTTTAATTTAACATTTTTATGAGGTGTACGTGCGCGTTTCCGTTTTGCGTTTCACATGAAAGTGTTACTAGTCGTCATCGCCATCATCCATGATCATTTTTTCTCCCCAGTTATTTATGTGTGCTGTTAGTGTTCTGGTTAGTGTGGTTCTGTTTCTAATTTTAGGTGGGTATGTCATGTTTAGTGTGGATAATGTGTCACTGAGTTGGTGTCGTGCTTGTTCTCTTTGTGTTAGTGTGCAGTGATTGATGATGTGTGTTGTGTCTTCTGATTGTGTTCCACACGTGCATGTCCCGTCGGTGTCCCTCAGCGAGAAGCATGTTCCCATGTCCCGTTTTAACTGTGTTGTCTTCCATGACAAGTTTATCCTTTCTGTTCCTATTATTGGGAAGATTTCGTTTGTCGTTCTTCCTGTTTTTGCCTGTTCCCAGTGTGTTTGTGCCATCTTGTTGTCTTGTGTTTTTGCTTGATGATGTTCAGTTCTTTTTTGCTCGGATATATGGTGTATGTTTCCTCGTTATTCAGTTGAGCTTTAGCTATGCTGTCTGCTTTTCTTATTCCTGGGTTAGTTCTGTTGGTGTGTGTTATGTTGATGATTTGGTTCCTGTCTTTTTTATCCTGTATATATTTCTGTATTTTGATAGCTGTTTTGTTTGTACTGTTTTTGTTCTCTATCATTGTGATAGCTCTTTGCGAATCTGTCATGAGTTTTGTTACCATCGTTGTAGTTTGTCCATTCTAATGCTTCCTTGATGGCGTGTAGTTCTATTGCATGTATGTCTTTGACGTCTGTTACTTTTCCTCCTTTCTCTTTCCAAGTGGTGTTGTCTCTGGTTTTGGCCATTCCATACGCTCTTCTATGGTCTTCTTGTGCTGTTGCGTCGGTGTATATATAAGTTTTGTATATTTCTACCTCTTCGGTCTGTCTGTGTTGCTTAGCTGGGTGTGACTTCTCGATGTGTTTGATTTTGTTATGTTCCAGTTCGTGCCTATATCTTTGTGTGTGCATATATTCTACCTCCGCTTCGACCTGTAATAGTACCGTCCCCGCTAGGACATGCAGTGCGTCTGTCGGTGCTGTGTTGTATGCTTTCGTGATCGCTAACAGAAAAGGTCTTTCCGTGGCTCGTAAGTGTCTCTGTATGCGCGTGTCCTTGGTACGGTTTCCCCAGATTTGTGCAGCATACAGGATGAGCGGTTTTTGAGAATCTCTTTGTCGGTTCCCCATTCTCTGCCAGCGACCACGAAGAGTTTGTTGAATATGTTATCTATCCATCTTATCTACCATGTTATCTATCCATAACATTTTCCTATCTATGACCATCCCGAGGTATTTGATGTTCTCTTTATTTGTTGGGTTGTGTCCGTCCATGTGTATGTGTGGTGGTGTATTACTGTGTGCAGCCCCGTGACGTACATTGTTTCTGTTTTTTCTGTGTTATATGTTAGTTTGTTCCTGTCCGCCCAGGCTTTGCAGGCGTCCCAAGTCTTTTGCCACCTTCTCGTGATCTGTTGTTGCGTTCTCCCTGCTATTATTATGACTTGGTCGTCTGCAAATGCCTGGGTTTTTATGTATTCGTCTTTTCCGGTTGCTGTGTCCAGGGTCTCGAACCAGTCTTCCATAACTATCCACTATTCCATAACGTCACGTTCCCACTCGTTATTGTCCTGTCTTTTAAGAAGTCTGAACTGATATTTTGTAGGTTATGTGGTAATTTTATGCGTATAATGGTGTTTTTTATGTTCCGTGTCCAAGCTGTGTGAAAGGCATTTGATATATCTAGTGTAATTATTTGTGTGTGTAGTTTCTTGTTTTTGTTATTGTGTATAGTGTGGATGATTTTTTGTATTGCGTCTGTGGTGTTTATTGTTTTGCGAAATCCGTATTGCCTTTTGTCTATCTTACTGTGTATTTCTAGGAAGTGTGTAATTCATTGTGTTATTAACTTGTCAAGAAGCTTCCCGAGCGTCGGCAGCAGTGATATGGGTCTTTGTCCTTTTCCTTTCTTCGGTATCCATACTATTTTTTCTTTTTTCCATATTTTTGGGAAGATCCCTTGTGTTAGTGCTTCTTGGTATGTGTTTAATAGTTGTTGTCCTATGGCCTCCACAATGTGCACTGCTGCCTCATTCGGTATACCGTCCTTGGCTGCTGCCTTGTTCGGTTTTAGCTTCTTGGCAAGTTCGTGTAGTTCTTCATATGTGAAAGGTGAGTCATTTTCTGTTTGTGTGTTTTGGATGTTTATACTGTGTAGTATCTGTGTGTGTTCTGCTATGTTTTCTGTGTCTTTCGGAAAGTATGTGTTAATCAGTTCTTCGTGTATCTCGTCTTCATTTTCTGTCCATGTGCCATCTGTTTTTTGTATTGTGTTTAGTTGTGTTTTTTGTTTCTTGTTTCTTCTGAGCAGTTTGTAAGCAAGTCCCCATGGGTCGTTTTGCCTATTTGTTGTGATGTAGTCCTGTATTGATTTTTGTTTCGTGTTTTTTATTTCTTTCTTCGTACGTTCTTCTTTTATTTTCGTTTTGTTTGTCTTCTTGCCATTTTTTCCTTTCTTTGTTTGTTTCTGTCCTGTGATTTGCTAATTTTTGAGTCCACCATATTAGTTATTTCCTTTTTAATTTTTTTTATATGGGATTGCTTCTATGCAGGCTTTTTCGCATATTAGTTGTATTTTTTTCCGCTTTTCGTTCCATGTTGTCGTTTTCTGTTGTTGTGTAGGTTCCGAGGACTTGATTAAATTTTTCCCAGTCTGCTTTGATTGTGTCAAAGTGTTTTTGTGTATTATTTGTGTGTGTGTTGTCCTGTTTCGTATGTTATATATCTGTGGTCGCTTAAGGTTTATTCGTCTGATACTGTCCAGTTTTGTATGTTCAGTCCTTTGGTCAGTGTGACATCAACCCAACTTTGCCCTCTGTTGCAGCTGTATGTTGCTATGTCTCTTCTATTGTTCTCTATATAAGCGACAAAAGCGACAGTGGAGTCTTCATGTATTTTATTATTTATTTATTTATTTATTTATTTATTTATTTATTTATTGAATGAATAGCTTCCAGACAGAACAAGTTCTGGTATGAGGAAGTAGTATGCAATCGACATCTCCATAATTGTATCTAGCCTAGATGAGGATAAAGTAATATCAAAAACAAAAAATGTTGCTACACAAATTTGATGAATGGTGTCACAAATATTGCCTAATGATGAACTACTCAAAGACAATACTACATAGGTCCTCTGTAGATAGTAGTACTAAATGTAACTGGGACGAATGCATCAATAGTATTTACTCTGAACTAAATAAACAGTACTTTGAACCATGAACAATCTGAAAAACTGCTCGAACAAGGCTAGGCTAATCACAGTCGGTTTATATCTATGAGGTTGTTTGCTTCGTCTTAAAAAATAAACCCAATTTCGAAACTGAAATAGTGGAGCATGCCTATAAAACTCGCCTAAAAATCAGATTGCGTCCATTCAAACATCTCACCAGTCTATACAACGGTTGCAATATATTTAATACCCTACCCAAAGTTAAACAGGACTCGAGAAATATTCATATATTCAAGAGGGAAATAAAAAAGTTAATATTAAAGAAGACATACTACTCCTTGGAAGAATTTTATAGTGTCTTTTGATTCATTAAGTCAAAGTCAAAGTCAAAATATACTTTATTGTCGGAAGTTATATAAAACTTATTGACAAAGCTTTTTGATTTTGGATTCATATTATATGGAGTAGACGGCTCCTATCTCATTTTAACTATCTGTTTTCTATTTATACCTATATGTCATATTTCAAATCTTATTATCATTTGATTTTAATTGTTATGTGCTATAACTTTTATGTTTATGTTGACAATGTCACATTAGTGTATTGTACTACGAAGCTTACTGTATTGTACGTTTCCGACTAACAATAAATGAAATGAAATGAAAAATTAAATACATTATAATATACAGGAATTTATCTTATTTATAGCCAAATGAACTGAGAGGCGCTGATAAATCCGTTTGGTTTTGTGTTTTATTGAAGTAATGTAAACCATTGTTATTTAAAATTGATGTGATATTTACTTATACTCCTATTGTGTCCTATATGACATTATTTCTGATGACTTTCAGGTGACTTTTCGATAGTAATTTAATTTTTTTTGTGAGATTTACTTTCAAATTACCTTTCTTTAAACGATGGATGAGATATATTTAGTTTTCCCTCTTATGAAATGTATGTTTCTTGGGAAATGAATAAAGATATATTATTATATATCATAACTTGTCAATCGGATGAAAATATGTCAATAAAACTGCCTGATGTGCCCACTGGTGAACAATATAGAAACCACCAAATTAAACAAAGCCAAAACAGCAGCAGTATTTCTCGATATTTATTTATTTACTTTATTGATTCATAGAAACATTTTTGTTTACAAGGGGATAAAAATAATAATAATAAAAATACATACACTGAATAATGGCAATAAATACATAAAAAGGAAGAATCAAACAATTGATGGAATTAAACAAGATATAAATAAAGCATTCGACGGCATTTGGCACAAAGGTTTAATATATTAACTGCACACCATGAATATACATACAATAACTGATTAATGGATAGGACAAGTGCTAAAATCTTAAAAAAATTCTCAGTTTACTACAGAACAAAGTAGAATTTATATTGTGAAAACGTATATAACCACCTCCGCAATGACCCTAGCCACTTCAATTCCAAATATCTTCTGCAGTATGCCGATGAAAAATTCTTTTGGTATACCAGCCTACGGTAAAAGAAAAGGTGCCTCACCTCACCCCTAACCTTCTTGAATCACAGTACATCATATTCAACCACAACCCAATTCATCTCCCAAAATATCTCTAATTCAGCACACCCTATAACCTAGCAAGACGACGGTAAATTAAGAAGTGGAAAACAATAACAAGAGCATAATATTTGCAATGACTTTCATCTATGGACCAATGAATTATTTGCAACTAGAAGCAAAATGTATACTCTCATATGTCGCCCTCTGCCTAAATTAGACAACCAAATAACCCTGTTATCCTGCAAACGAAATGTTATAGGAAACCACACAAGCCTTACCTATTGCTACCAGATTAAAAGCACCTAAAAGTTTTTTCTAGAAATCCTCAAAATTTGGAATTGATCCAGAAGCTCACAGTAACAATAATTTCTCAGAAAGAGATATTCACAACCACCCAGAACATACTTTACTCTAGGCCAAGCAATAGAGATTTGTCCTTGACAAAAATCCTACCTGGAAGCAGCCTGTGCCAACCCGTGCAGGACAGTCCGTAGTTTATTCCCACTATGTCCTCAACTCGAAAATGTCATTTTTTAATTTGTTATAAACAATAAACAACAAAAAATCGGGTTTTTTTTATTTATTTTTATTGTAAAATGGAAACTATTGAAGCAGTGTTAACGGTGCAAAAGGGTGAACTGTAGAGAATTGAATTCCGAAGAGAATGACGGATAAAACGATCCGATCAGATAATTAGAACCGGAGAAAAGCGGGAAAAACCGGAAAATTGTGTTTTTTTTTGTTAAATTTATAACTCTGCCATTTCTTAATATGCACGATGGTAGCTATTGACGTGCACTTTATGTGTGCAGAATCTGGATTCAGTCGGAATAATAGTTTTCGCACAATCCTCATCTGAATTTATTTTGGAAATATTTTCGCGGAAAGCTGGATGCGTTTGAGGTCGTACGATTGAAATTTAAAAAATAGATTTGGAAAGTAGACGTGAGCAGTAACAAAACGTCTATTCTGATTTTTTGATTACACGCGTTTAAGTGTGTTAAAAACTAGTGAGAACATGAAGGAAAACGGCCGACCGCGCGTCAGCCATCGAGTGGTGGGGACTGTGCGAATCGAGGAGAAACGTTTATAGTCCGGTGTTAACAGCACCGAAATCGTCTGTTTTAAAGTCTGACCCATTTTTGCGGTATATCAAATGGGACCTATGCAGGTCGATTCCTTATGTCTTTCCACATATGAAATTGAAATCTACAAAACGCCAGTTTGGTCGTGACAAAAATTACATGGAAAAAACGAAAAAAATTGGGATATTCCAAAAATTAAAAAGAAGGCGCTATAACTTCTGGTATAATAGAGTTATTTGAAAAATTCTTTCACTGTTAGAAATGCCTATTCACGTACTTTGGAATGGGTCTCCAAAAATTTTCAAAGAAAAAAAGCATTTTCCGAAAATGTGCTTTATTTTGTGCTGAGATAAAATTTTCAATAAAATGTTAATGTTTCAACACGCTGAAAGTCACTCATGATTCACCCAACTAAAATTCTCTTTTCACTAAAAACTGTGCAATTTTCCAAGTCCATTACATGTTTATTATATCTACATATTTTCTCGACAATAAATTGGCTGCAGCCATTTGACGACGACGAAACATACCATCGGCAAAGCAATATTCGTAAACCACTGTCGCCTGGCGCCAAGTAAAACAATATAGTTTTCACGTCAAGGTTTGAAAATAGAATAAAGTTCATTGAATTGAAGTTCCTAATTCTTGTGAAACATATTTGTACACAATTCATTATATATTTACACGGTGTTACAGAAAGTATTCACAAGAAATGTGCAATTAATTTTAATTTTATTCGAAACAGATTACTTATATAGACTGCTTGATAAAAATATTCACAGATATCATAAGAATATCCAATATGGAATTGGCAATTGGGAAGATCATAAACGATATCTGGAGAATATACGATTGTAGGATTTGTAGGTTTTCCAGATTTACATGTGAGACACGAGATGTCCGTAGAACTGCTCATTACTAATATCCTATACAATAGGAGTATTTGGATCAAAAATTTATCAAAAAATAACTACTTTCCTGGCTAATACCGCGACCAACATCGAATTACATCTGATAAAATTTCCTTGCAGAGTTCCTCTCCAATACAGATTTCTAATGGCTTTGGACACCCAAATAAAAAGAGACGAAAGTTCTTAATTTTTCCATCCTTGTTGCCAGGGGCGCGCTCTGTGATTGTTTACCATAATGGCGGGGAGTTTGAATGACATGACAGCTACAGTTGAAAATGACATTTATACTCCCTGACCTTATAGTAACCAATCACAGAGTACATTCCCTGGCAACAAGGACGGAAAAATTAAGAACTTTCGTCTCTTTTTATTAGGGTGTCCAAAGCCAGTAGAAATCTTTATTGCTTGTTGCATGGGAATGTTTATCGAAATTTTCGGACCACCTATAGACCGATTTCGGGGTGTCACCCCTCATCAGTTTAGGGTAGGTCTAGTAGTCAATAACTAATGACTGCAACAAATGGTTCGATGTAAATCCCATTTCAGGGCAAAAGCCGCGAACGCGTCTGCACCGTAGATAAATCCAAACTGAGAGCGCCACTTTTATCACAAGTAATTCAATGTTTGTAGTGGCATTAGCCAGGAAGTAGTTATTTTCTAATAGATTTTTGACCCAAATACTGCTATTTTATAAGATATTAGCAACAAGAAGTCCTACAGACATCTTGTGTCTCATATTATAAGCTCATTGGGAAAAACAGATTTTTTTAATTTTTTTTACAAGAAAATGCTTATCTTTCTCCGAAGTGGTTTTCTATAGACTTGATGATTTTTAATAACTGAACCAAGAGAGGCAATGGTTTTAATTTTTCTACCTACGATGATACATACTGTGTAAATAGTAAATGATTCTTCCATTGTTTTTGGGGCATAGTTTCCATTTGAATCAGATTTTTTATTTGTACTACTTTTGAAGTCTTTTTTGTATTCAGAGTATGAGGGACGATGATACATAGCTCTGGAAACAAATTAATTTGGGTACAATTTCAATTTTTCCATCATTGCCGGATCACCACGTACAAAAGTTGCCTTAAAAATTGTTCTGTTTTTTACCCAAATTCAGTTCCATTGCGAGCCTGAATTAGGAAATTTTTCTTGTGGGTGCCACATATTTACCATAAACATTTACCACAAATCAGACACTCAGCAGAATTTGCAAGTTTATTGGTTGTCCCTGTAATATTTATACTACTGCAAAATGATTTTTTATAAGTCCTATGAATTTGAACTTCAGCAGGATTTTGTTTTCATTTTTGTAATAAAAAAGCTGCGATCTATTCATATATTGTCTACAAATAAAGATATGTAGCAAAAAACATAGAATACCTGCTTATTCTTTCATCACTCATGAAATCTGAGTCACGAATCGAATTCCTCCGGTTCAGATACCCCAAAATCAAGAAAAAGACCAATCAAATGCAAAGAATTATAAGTTGCGCGCAGCGCGCGCCTATTAATATTATATATGTTTCTCCTCGATTCGCACAGTCCCCCACCACAAGATCGCTAACGCGCCGCCGGCCGTTTTCCCTCATGTTCTCACTAGTTTTTAACACACTTAAACGCGTTTTATCGAAAAATCAGAATAGACATTTTGTTACTGCTCACGTCTACATTCCAAATCTATATTTTAAATTTCAATCGGACGACCTCACACGCATCCAGCTCTCTGCGAAAATATTTCCAAAAAAAATTCAAATGAGGATTGTGCGAATACTGTTTTTTCGACTGAATCCAGGTTTTGCACACATAAAGTTCACATCAATAGCTACCATCGTGCAAAGTTTCAGCTCTTAATATTGAAAAATGGCAGAGTTATGAATTAAAGAAAAAAAAACACAATTTTCCGGTTTTTCCCGCTTTTCTCCGGTTCTAATTATCTGATCGGATCGTTTTATCCGTCATTCTCTTCGGAATTCAATTCTCTACAGTTCACCCTGTTGCACCGTTAACACTGCTTCAATAGTTTCCATTTTACAATAAAAAACTAAAAAAAACGCGATTTTTTGTTGTTTATTGTTTATAACAAATTAAAAAATGACATTTTCGAGTTGAGGACATAGTGGGAATAAACTACGGACTGTCCTGCACGGGATGGCATAGGTGGCTTCCAGGTAGTATTTTTGTCCAAAAAGCAATCATTTGTGGCTCTATTGCTTGGCCTACTCGAAAAATTGCAGATAATTGCCAGCCTACTGAGCTGATCCCATTCGCTTTTACATTGTACTCGACTTTTTTACATACCTAGGTACATTCAAAGGCTGTAGGACCTCGGTCAATTGCCTTTCGAATTATAAACTGCTTTATGGTTTAGTAAAGAGCATTCATTATTATTGTTGACATACCTTATGTATAGATTGTACACAGTGGCAAATAAAAATGATTATTATAATAAATAATGCAAATATATTCTCAATACAACTGACCAGGTGTAGAATATTTGATATTTCGAATACAAAAATGCATTATTTTCAAATTTCTTATCAACCTACATTCACCCATAAATCACATTTAGATATTTTTCAACGTTTCTCATGACCATCATCATCGTTCAATGTTATCAGTGAATTATTAAAAAAGGTAGCAATATTTTTAAAATAAAAATAAATAAAGAGTGATATTTATTTACGGAATAGATAAAATAATATTATTGAAATTGCTGTTAAAATTCGATCTTTGTTGACTGATCTATGATGTTTTTTTTTATAATATTATGACTTTACAGTTATTGTATATGTTAATTGTTTATCAGTGATTTATGTTTTTTTTTATTGCAATTGTCAATTTTTTTAATCAAATGTACAACTTCCTCATACCAGAACTTGTTCTGTCTGAAAGCTATTCATTCAATAAATAAATAAATAATTCGGAAACGTTTTATACAATTATTTGATACGTTATTTCACTAGCCTATAAAATTCCCAACTTTCAGTTATTTTCAATAGAACAGATTAGGCTTGAGAAGAGGCCACAGCGACATGACAACATATCAGAACGCTTGTCTGGTTCTTTTTCAGATTTAAAGAAAAGTCTGTGCTCATCTGGTCATACGGAATTATATTTTTCTGCTACTTCATACTTTTATGTAGTTTTCATTATTTGCCCTAACATTTTATTTCCTTACCGACGAAGAAAAAAAGTTATAAACACTTACCTTCTGCAGCAGAAAAGCCAAAATACTCATTTCAGGAGGTATAAATTGCTCCCTGTACGTGGGTTTATCTTCCTTCATAACTGACGGCTGCTGTCCGAGAAGCTTCGTGTTCAACTTGACCCTCTGCTTGCTGAGCCATGTTGTTGGACCACCGGCCTCTTCCGTGGTAGGCGTCTGCACGCTCTGCTGAGTGGTATATTGCGGGTGAGAGGTGGTGCCAGTCATGCTGGCCGTACGAAGGAGTTTCTTGATTCCACCGCCGAATAACCTAGGTGATTCAAAAACCATAAAAACTCTCAACTAGAAACTACTATTGTTTTCATAATTGAAAACTGTGATACTAGTGTAATATGAATACGAGATTTGTTGGAAAAGATGCTGGCTCAACCATGAAAACTCATTTTCAGTAAACATTTTAATATTATCTTTTAACTGCAATTATATAAAAAGTTACATTTTTTCCTCAAACATTACCGATGTCACTGGAGTGTTTTCATGAGAAGTTAAACAAATTTTATGTTTTTCAGATAAAAATTTTTTTCAGGACCAAAATAAATTTGTAATAATATAGTAGTTCTGATTACGAATCCGAAGACATTGTCGACCTATTTTGCCTCCTATTACAATTTTGTCGAAAATATCGGTGGTTCCATCGCTGCTGGCGTGCAACGTAGGTATATATCACTTGAAATCACCCCTCTCAGACCATTTTATACATTTTCAATATACAGATACAGATACAGATAGCCTTCTTTTCCAAAGCTCCCATATCAAGCCGTGAAATCAGAAAAGAACGAAAGAGAAAAATGAACGATTTGAATGAGGGTTGGTAGAAATCCTAGAATGAGAATCCAACAACTTGGTGGAATTCAATGCGAACACAACATAAGCAAACACAACAAAATAAAACTCCAAAAGGAAAAAATCTGTGCTATAATACAAACTGGTGCACAATATACATAACCGGTGATAATAACAATTCAAACTAAAAACATTACCAGCTAGAGCTTTTATTATTAATAGTTAGTTAGTTTTGAATATTCTCACTCTAGTACTAACCTAAAATAAAAACATTCCGAATTTTTTTCATGTCTTTATTTGTTATATTTTGTTTTCGTTTTCAAAGTATAATAAAAAATATCGTTCATTACACCAGAAATGTATATTTTCTTCGACCACATGGGAAAGTAACGTAAATCGCACTGTACAGTTACACGGAAAGAGGCTTATAACAAAAGCGTGCGAAATATTTTCCGCACGCTCCGTTAGCTCAGTTCGTAAAGCAGCGGGACGTATTGACTTCTGATGAACCCGGTTTTTTGCTTTTAGCCTTTTCCGGGGTTAGCTCGCAATAATCAGCCTCACACGAACTTAGACAATAGCAGTATCCAATGGAATGCAATGAACGACACGCATAAGCTTCGCAGGAGGCGTGTTTATTATGTCACCTACAACCCACACAAGCTCTACAGCTCGACCAACCGCCAACATCAGCGGAGGTGGCAGTCAGTGCCCCTTGATCGGGGCCCTAGGCACCACTTGGCACAAGCGCTCGCCCTCCTCCCCAGCAATGGAGTGGAGGGGGAGGCGGCTCTCCGTGCGTCCAAATTCCCATTCCCTGACGTACAGCCTACGTGAGGCGAAGAAAGAAGGGAATGGAATTTTGTAATGGAACTGTAGATATTGTTGGAATTGTCAATCTTAATTTTAGAAAATATATTTTTATTTATTTATTTTTATTTACTTCTGACGAAGAGTGCGCGGGTTCGATCCTCGTCCGCGGATACTTTTTTTCATTATGATATTGAAAAAAGTTACACTTTTCAAATAAATTGCTTCAAATATTTTGTATTTAAAATTAATTATTGAAAATAAATGAAGTCAGGTCAGTGGTTCTCAGTCGGACTATTCATTAAATTTTCTTGGACATTAGATTGTTAGATAGTAACTTCTTGCACTAAGCCGACGAAATATCCACTCCAAAAAATTCAGAATCATCTAAACAAAGCAAGGAATTTTCAAAATGTATGTTCCTTTTCGTTGAATAATTTCATATATCAATTTCCTGTACCCAGTCAGGCAATCATGTAATCATCTTGTTAAGTATTTATTATATACAGGGTGGCTACGGAAGTATTGCCTACGGAATATCTCAGTTATTGTATGAAGTAGGTTTGTGAAATTTGGAGCGTCGATATAATGACATAAGAGCTAGAATTTGAGCATATTGACATGTCGAAGTTAACTTCCGGTCTGACCGGAAGTAACATCAACTTTCTTATTTTAAATGGAAACCCTATTTTTTTTTCTTTTCGCTTTATTCAGCATTCAATTCCCTTTCTAATGACATATCACAAGTTGGTATCTAACCAGAAACTAGATCAGAAAAAAATTATTATTGAAATTCACCGTGGAAGCAAAATGAAAGCCAAAAATTGAAAAGTTGGCTATGGAAACCATACATCACTTGATAACAGTTGCTACTACTATGATATTTTATTTTCATTCGTCGGCGTTATAAAAAGCCGCCAAAAAAAATATTGGAAAAATTGGGAAAAAAAAATACTCTGTAGGTCCATAACTTAAATAGGAACATACAACTTTTTCTTGCCTGTACTATTCAGCATAACCATTCCTTTCTAATGATATAATAGAAAGTAATTTTTTGAAATGAAATACCAAAAAATCCAATTATTATTCTTCAAATAACAAAACAGATTATCGCCATACGCAAAAATAACATTAAAAATAATGTGGAATGATAAATTATATCCTGTAGGTTCTAGGTTAAATAGGAACATAAACGTACTTGGTCTGTGCCATCGTCCATAGATATTCTAATATCTACCTATGGACGATGTTTGTGCTATTCAGAATAATCATTCCATTGCAATAATCATTCGAACCAAAATATTAACAAGTAGGCTGATTAAGATGTATTTTGGAATGAAACAAAAAAGAAACGAGAGCTCTCACGAACGCTGCTATCCATATTATTTTGACGTTCGAAGTAGTGTTTTTGATTCTGCCATTTTAAAAGGGTTTGGAAATCGAAATCAGTTAGTGGAATATTCAAAAAATGCCCCGTTATTCACGAACCGAACAAATTGACATGCTTCTCATTTATGGTGAATGTTTAAAAAATTCTTATGCCGCTGAACGATTGTATTTAGAGTGATATCCAGGGAGGCAGCAACCGTCAAGAAGGTGTTTCCAGTGGCTTGAAGAAAAATTAAGAACTGAGCCTGATGTTCACGAAGACCAAGAAGCATTTGTTATTAATGAGGAAACTGAAATTAATGTATTAGCTTTAGTACAGTATGATAGCACAATTTCCTCAAGGCAGATTGGCGCCGAATTAGCTATAAGTAAGGACTCTGCTAGGAAAATTTTGAAAAAACATCGATTTAAATCCTTCAAGTATCAGTTGCATCAACATTTGTATGAAAATGACGGTGAAAGGCGCCTGGAATATTGTAATTGGTTTCTTCGACAAAATGCTATTACTATTATATCTTGTTTACGGATGAGTCAAGATTTACCAACAATGGATTATTTAACAGGAATAATACAAGGTAGGTACTGTACTTTATTTGGATTATTGTCGATAGTCGAAGTGTAAAGTGCTAAAAGTGTGAACGGTCTTTTGTTTCAGGTACTGGGCGATAGAAAACGAGCACCGGTTTCGACAAGGTGGCTTCCAGGAGAGATTTGGTGTGAATGTTTGGGCAGGAATAGTTGGAACTCATATTGTTGGCCCCATTCTCTTTCAAGGCCAACTAACCGGAGAGAGATACTTTAATTTTTTAACGAATGAAATTTCGGAATTCATTAACAACCTACCAGCGGAAATAACTGAGAGAATGTACTTCCAGCAAGATGGCGCCCCTCCACATAATTCAAGAAAAGCGAGAAATTATCTTCAAAATCGCTTTCAAGAGAGACTTATAACAACCCATGGTCCAGTCAGGTGGCCACCAAGGTCACCTGATCTTACTCCGTGCGACTTTTTTCTATGGGGGCATCTTAAAAATAGGGTGTATTCCGCACATCCTACAACTCTACATGAGCTAGAAGTAAAAATTCGTAGAGCTTTCCAAGATATCACGCCCCAAATGTTGAGAAACGTTTTACATGAAAATATCACCAGAGTCAATAAATGTATTGACGCTGAGGGAATGCATTTCGAACATTTGTTTTGAATTTATTTTATCTTTATTCCTATCAATTTGAATTTTTTTTTTTCGATAAATATGTTTTTTTGTTATTTGAATAATAATAATTGGATTTTTTGGTATTTCATTTCAAAAAATTACTTTCTATTATATCATTAGAAAGGAATGGTTATGCTGAATAGTACAGGCAAGAAAAAGTTGTATGTTCCTATTTAAGTTATGGACCTACAGAGTATTGTTTTTTTCCCAATTTTTCCAATATTTTTTTTGGCGGCTTTTTATAACGCCGACGAATGAAAATTAAATATCACAGTAGTAGCAACTGTTATCAAGTGACGTATGGTTTCCATAGCCAACTTTTCAATTTTTGGCTTTCATTTTGCTTCCAGGGCCTACTCGGTGAATTTCAATAATAATTTTTTTCTGATCTAGTTTCTGGTTAGATACCAACTTGTTATATGTCATTAGAAAGGGAATTGAATGCTGAATAAAGCGAAAAGAAAAAAAATAGGGTTTCCATTTAAAATAAGAAAGTTGATGTTACTTCCGGTCAGACCGGAAGTTAACTTCGACATGTCAATATGCTCAAATTCTAGCTCTTATGTCATTATATCGACGCTCCAAATTTCACAAACCTACTTCATACAATAACTGAGATATTCCGTAGGCAATACTTCCGTAGCCACCCGGTATAAAAAGCAGGCTTTGAACAATTTATGTCAAACGTCAAAAGTTATTTTGAGTATGTAGTGAATGTTAGGTGCATTAATTGTGCGTGGAGGCAGCAAAAATATCCTGCCTAAAAATCCTTTCAACAAAATCTTGAAGCAATCTATTTGAGAAGTGTAATTTTTTTCATCTAAAAAAAAAGTTTGTGCGGGCGAGGATCGAGAACCCGCGTACTCTTCGTCAGAAGTCACGTCGAGTCCCGCTGCATACCAACTGAGCTATTGGACACATATAACAAAAAAATATATTGTATCAGAGTGTATCTTGGTTAGTAATTATTATTATCAGAAATAAAAGATGTCTAATTATGATTTTGATCTCGTCGGTATATCATAAAGAAAATATTTTGTATTTAAATTAATTATTGAAAATAAATGAAGTCAGAATGTCTTGGACATATGTCAATATCATCTTTATTTCTTGGAGTTTGATATTTAAAAGCATTCTGAATCATCCAAATAAAGCAAGAAATTCGTTAAATAGTTTCATATATCAAATCTCTACTTTAGTCAGGCACTCTTGTAATCGTCTTGTTAGTTATTTATTGTATATAAGAAGCAGGCTTTGAAAAATTTGTGTGAAACGTCAAAATATTTTTATACATTATTTGGTAAAATTATTATGTGGTCGTAGAAAAAATAGTGTACATTACTCGTGTGAAAGTGATTTTTCACACGAGTGTGAAAAATGCCACTTTCCGCACTAGTAATGTAATATACTATTTCTGTACTAGCAGAATTAATTGTCACACGCGCACAGAAAAATCTTTGGCCTACATCCTCAGATCAAGAAGTCTACTTGATCTGAACCTACATCCCTAACCTTACGAGTACCGAATTACACAGATGTTAATACTATTGAAGAAATCATTTTAGGAATATACCGACTACCAGGGTGATGCTGAAGGTTTGTCAGGGGTTGTCTATAAGCGATTAGACTATTGCAACTACAAAATTCGATAAATCATCCTGGAGCGCCATGGCAAATGAAAATACCCTTACCAGCATAGCGATGGCCTAAATCGCAAACTTGCTAACTCCACGTTTTATCAATGGAGTTAGCTGGTTTGCAAATTAGGGCATCGGTAGGCTATGTTATTGAGGTATGGAAGATCTTGGAATTTGTATATCATATCATAGCCAATGTGGAGCAGTGCATGAAAAATTATCGATTGCTAAGTAAATACCGCAAAAATGGAAACAATCCCATTTGCAAAGCTCTATGTCTCGAAAACTGCCTATTTTTGAAGTTTCCGGTATTGAGTACACCTTGACGTTCTCAAAGATTTCAACAGATATGAAAAGCCAGTTTGGCATGATTTATAATGACCCAGTTTTGGGTTCTCAACATTAAATCACTTAGACCTTTAATAATTAGTAAGATAACATTTCTTGGGCGCGATCGTCATAAAAAACTTATCAATATAAATAATGAAACAATAAGCCAACTTACTTTCCCCATACATCCGAATCGAACGTGTGCGCAGTCACGTGGAATAGGATTATGCAATCGCACGTAACCAGTCCGTAAAGTAACAAAGCCATGTAGACGGCGGTAAACGACTCGCACAGGACAACAGTAAGTCTCGGCGTATCTTCGTCTTTTTCCCTGGCTAGAAGAGCTCGCAAGCTCGTCACACCCGGCCATTTTGATGGTAACGTAATAATGTTATGGCCTTCATTTACAGAAATGCGTCTCCTGCGACCTACTAGATGAGTGGCACCGATCTCCTATAAGAAAAGAGGCAAAATGTGTGGATTCCATTTTATTGAAATAATGGTCAGAGGTGGCAATAGTTTTTCATATAATTTTTCGAGGATGTGACCAAATTATTGAGAAAAAATTCAACAGTGTATATTTTATTCTTTTTACATTAAAATAAATAGTATAAAATTCAAAATGAGAAAACAAGAAATAGTTTAATGATGATTTGATAATTTTTTATAATTTTTTTTCGACTACTTTCTTCTGCCATCTGGGTCCTGAAAATTTGGATTCCAAATTTTACGTAAGACTTCTGCGATATCACAACTCTTCAGATTGAGCCAAATTGGACTTCAGAGCAGGGAAAGAGATGTTTAGTAACCCCTCAAAATGCAGTCAGCTACTAAATTACCATGATTATTGATTGCTGGGTTACGCAACAGAAAGAAGACAAAAGATCTAGATAAGAATAGTTGTTGAAGAAATAGTCTTTATGAAGTAAATCAGTTGAAACACCATGAAACATAATTGGCAAATTATACGCATAGCATGGGTGGTGATAGAAAATTTTAAGTTTCCGTACCTATATAATGTGTAATTTGTTTTTAAATGATTATTGTATTGTTCCAACGGAATCATCTGAAAATATATAATAACTCAAACTTTATCATAGTTGAGTCGCATAAAATAATGTTTAGAAACTTCAAATGAAAAATGTATAAATGTATCACCCGTCACTATAGGAGTTTCCAGAATTTAGGTCCGTTTTCTTAATGAGCTTAAAGTAGAATTTAGTTTAATTAGACTACCAAAATTGAGTTGCAATTGGCAACTATTGAAACTGTATGATAGTTTAAGTTTATTATGAAATCTGCCCTTAAATCATAATTTTGTCTGACACCAATTATTGGCATGATATGTGGTATCCTATATCACTTTTTCTCATCTTATCAACTACTTTTCTTATGATGTATTAAAACAGATTTATTTATTCAATTTGATATTTCCTTAAACTAAGTGTACTCTTACGAGCAACCCTCAGCAGTCTTCGAGATACTTATGCCAACCAGAAAAGACGAGGCCCTTAATTTTCAACGTGTGAAATCATACACGGGAGCAGTGACCGTGCTAGGATTTGAACCCGCGCCCTTATGGTTGAGAAGCGAACTCTCTACCATCACGACCAAGACGGCCCAATTGCGATGACTGATTACATTTACATAGTTGCTTTTAGTAGCAGTCAAGATCATCCCGATGGGGCAGACGTAAAAGAGTATGGATTTGAAAAGTTTAATAATTACATATTCCTTTCAGATTTGTGAGATCCTTTCTTGTTTTCATTTTACCTGAATAAACTAATATCAGCTATTTTCGTGTTGGTGTTCGTTATTTTTGTTCTCTATAATGATAACTGAATTTGCTTGGATACTTAGTAAAAGCTGCTGCTCTGCCCATTTTCCCAAATAATTCTGTAGTTATATACTCGTAATAGTCGGCAGAACAACAGTACATCATTATTAAAACCATTTTCAGTACAGGTATGAAGGATTATTATTACTATGCCTTAAAAATACAAACTACTCAAATCATGGTATGTACCAAAACGGTCCGCCTTTGTTTGTGATTCACTCACAAATCGTTGTAATTAATATCAAATTAACTTTCGTGGGTACGGCACTGGTCGAGAATGCTCCAGGTTTTTCAAATATTGCCAAAGAAAAAACTGTAGAGTTTTTATACGCGCCTTGGAATATTGGTGGTAACTTAACCAGATTCACTGACTTTTATGCATCATATCAGACATTTAGCTAAAATTTTCTATTAACGAATCATACAGATTGCACAGAATCTTTGGTGTAGCTGCTATTGAATAAATGTATTAAAGTATCGGCGTGCCTGATCTGTCAGGTGAGTTTATTCATTTGTTACTGGGCTCGACTAATTTTTTGTACTAACTTATTTTTTGTCGTACCTCACGCATGCAATCATTATTGGTATTTTTTCTGTCAGTATGTAGATCACGAATTGGGAGTGAGTAAAACTATTGCTGAAATTTGGTTTTTCCTTACATTGAAATCCCCCAAGAGAAAAAACTCTGAGATTAGAGAGAATCGTTGCAAGTATTTGCTGTCATTTATCCAACCGTTTTGAACTTCATAGGCGTTAAACTACATTTTGTGCAGATGAGATATATCATGAAAGAGGGGCGACACCACTTGACGGAAGACCATAAAACTAATAATGAAATATGGTGGATTACGTAATCCAATTTTCCGCAATGGAACCTATACACGGATACGGAGGTGTTCCCCCAATTAAATCGAAAAATAATTTCATCTTTGATATTTGAAATGCATTGCAAAGTGGTTCTTGTAGAAAACTTTGCCAAGTATTAAACAAATATAATTCAATGGTCGTAGGGGGCAGTAGTTGTTTTTTTGTTGAATACTTGCCGACGACTTTACCTATTGTATAGGTTTTATTGCGGAAGATTGGATTACGTAATCCACCATATTTCATTATTAGTTTTATGGTATTCCGTCAAGTGGTGTCGCCCCTCTTTCATGATGTTTATGGCTTCATGTTGAAGTCGACACGTAGTCGGAGTGCATTTTAAACTAGAACCCAGAGATGGCGCTGAATTCATACCTCAGTGTTTGTCTCAGGGATTTCCAATTAGGATGAAATGATTTTTCGATTCAATTGGGTCGAACTAGCCTTTGCTGATGATTGGCAATGACCATGAAACCGGTACGGAGGTGTTCCCCCAATTAAATCGAAAAATAATTTCAGCTTTGATTTTTGAAATGCATTGCAAAGTGGTTCTTGTAGAAAACTTTGCCAAGTATTAAACAAATATAATTCAATGGTCGTAGGGGGCAGTAGTTGTTTTTTGTTGAATACTTGCCGACGACTTTACCTATTGTATAGGTTTTATTGCGGAAGATTGGATTACGTAATCCACCATATTTCATTATTAGATGAGATATATGTTTTTATTCATGTCACGGTATTTCTTTAATATAGGTCTTGCCGATGTTTGATATGTGCTAATTCCACATTCATCATTTATTTATCTAATTTTTTATAGCTGAATTTGACCTAAAGTAAAACATTTTATCTGAAGATTCATCATCATAATCCGGATATTCTAGTAAATAATCCCTAATATTCTTCAATGTTAGAAGACATTTTTATATCTTTATTTCTCCTTTTTACCTATACTATTTTTCAGGAAGTGTACACAACTATAAACGACGGGGAGGCTGCGGCTGCTATATTCTCCAAGGCCTTCGACAAACCGCACGCAAATGGTAAAAACATCGACTATATCTGATAAAGCACTTGTTAACTGTGGAGTTCCATTAATGACATGAGCATAGATATTCGGGAAAATTCAACGATTTTTGCAGACGACACCATGATGACAGATAGCACAAAAAAAAATACAATGGGGAATGCCACGTTTGATATAAGTTTTTTGGAAATTGAATATATTGGAAGATGACATTAAAATAATGACACCAATGAATTATTTTCTTCGGGCGATGATTCGTTATTGAACAATAAACAATGTTTACTACATATGACGTCATTTGTTCACAAAGGCAATATGACAACGGTGCCTACTGAATTTGCGGTTCGGGTTCGTTCGCGCACGCGCATAGCAAATCTTTTGATTTGGACAGCTGTCAGAGCGATTTAAACACAATTTGTGTCGATTTTGTTTAAGTTTCTATTCGTTTTTGTGTAAAAGTTGCAAATGTGGACATACGCCCGATTTCTATGAAATTTGCACAATTTGTGTAAAACATCATAAAATTACTATATCAATCGAAATTTTTCTGCGGAAACATCTATGAGATCATTTGTCGACAAAAATGTTTCCAAGTGGTCGCTTTATCACTTCACTAATACTCCCTCTTAAACGATGATTCATGGAGTTATCCACTCATTTGCCAATCTAATACCTGGTAATTAACTATAAACATCAACTCTCATGAAAATAAAGGACATTGATTGACTGAATGGTGTTCATGAAATTACGAAGGAGTGCAAATTTTCAACTTATATTTGACAAATAAAATGACAGCTCTCGTCAAGCCAAATGTAAGGTTAAATGTTCAGAACACAGACACGTGTATTAGTGTCACTCATTAGCGATCACGGAGCAAGAATTATGGTGTCAGAACTAATGGAATACATGGCATGTGACGTTGCCAAATATGGTTTTACTACATATGACGTCACAATTTGATTTTTGGCTTTTTTAACAAAGATTATGAGAAAAAGGATAAAATAAAAAGTACATATCACTTATTTTTGGAAAAGCTATACATTCATTTCGAAATCGAAATGTAGTGGCATTACCCATTGATCTGGAAAGAAAAATTAACTGCGTAAATAGCTGGTGTGACTCAAATGGTCTTGCCCTGAACGTTGAAAAATCCAATACGCTATATTTTAAGTGCGATATCGGTAACATTGAACTAAATAATAGCTTCATAGAGAGCCGTAAAAACACCAAGTTCCTAGGGGTCTCAATTGAACAATCTCAAACTTGAAGAGCATACCATAAATCTTAACAAAAAACTGACCTCCGCGGCTCCGTGTTTTGCTGTAAAAATGTTGTATGCAATCTAAGCCCAGTTTTCGCCTGTTCATAGATTTTTTTTTTTCAGTTTGCTATTATATCTGTTATAATGTGAGATGTGTCGATATCGATTTTTAGGTTTTCGGACGTGCACAATCGATAACCCAGAATTTTGTTTCCAGTATTCTAATAATTACCTTTTTTACCATATGGTACTTTATGACGGGCACTGTATATTCACCAATCATGAAAAACTCTTATTTATCTTACCTGTGCCTCTTGTAAAGAATTCTTGAAAGTGTCCGAGTCGCACAGTGACTGATAAATACAAGCAGAAAGAGCAATGGCCAAATCTCTCATCACCAACAGTTGACTCTGGTTTGTGCTTGGTTGTGACATCTCCACCAACTGAAGAAAAGATTGAGAAATTAAAACAGCAAAAATATAAATCATGAATACATCTGTATGCTACAACTTACTCCACTGAATTCAAAGCTGAGATGTTGCTACAGGTGTTTTATTATAAACCCGATAATTTCAGATATTATGTAATACAAGCTAACGTCGAAACCGACACAAAAACCCCTCAAACCCCTACTTCATTTGTCAGACTTACCGTATGCAGCATGTCGTGAGTTAGGCATTGAAGATATCTAATGGGATCAGCTACAACAGTCTTGCTGCTTGCGACGCTAGCTGCTAAAAGAGGCAGACTAGTGGGAAAAGGTAGTGGACTCAAGAGTTGCTGGTGTGTTTTTTCTTGTTGTAGTTCTTGTAGCAGCAACATCAGCTCCATTCGAACCGAAGCTAGACCACCAGTGGCACCATGCAGAGAGCAGTAACTCAAAAGTGTGCGTAATAAAGTTTCGTTGGCTGGAACAGGAAGCGGTTTTTATTTTGTGCTCTTCACCAAGAGAAATACTTATTATAAACATTGGTGTCTTCTTAAAAAGTCATATTGATAACTTACCCCTCAACCAGCATTTTCTTCTAGCTGCTCTCTGAACTTTCGCCTCAAAGTCAAGTTTTTCTTGAACCAATATTTCGTGTAGCGTGGGTTTCGAACCTGTAGGCTCTATACTGCTAGAACTTTCAGGATCTGCAGACTGTTCCAAGTCAGCCATTTCATTTTCCCCAGTCGTATAGTTACATAACTCTCTCAAAGCTTCTACTTCTTTTTCCAACCACATATACAGCTGGTATCTCAGTTGACCTCCTGCGTAAATTTATCGAAAATTGGAATCAAACTTAAATATGTTCCAATGTACAAGAAAGAAGTTGTAGCTGGCTAATCAATATCCATAATATACAGGATGCCCTAGTGAAGGGAAACATTTTCTTGAATGAAATCTTTACTCAAATTCAAGGTGAAAAGTTCCTATTTAAATCTACTCTAAGTTTCCAACTTTACTAGATTTCTCCAAGAAATTTGGAGGAGTAAATCAGAAAGTTCTGTCGTAATCATCAAAATACAAATGTTCCACCACAGTAAAAATAATTGCATTTTCAATTTATTGTATTATAAAAGTACAAAATTAAATTCGAAGCAACTTTTTGAATAAGTTTCAATATCTCGGTAATAATATAGCTTCGTTTCATACATTAATTAAAGGGCACACTAGACTGAAACTGACAAATCTAGCATACATCATATTTTCGTAAAAAGTGCCCGAAGTAAATAATTATTCAAACTCAGAATAATATTCATTCGAACAAAGGAAAAGGGATCCAGTTTTTCAGCTCCATAGGAATATTCAATAAATTTACAGAACAAATTTAAAAAATCAAAAACTATAAATTAATTTTCCAGAAATTAAAAAGAAAATTAATTATTGAAATGATGATGATAAAAATAGAAAATATTCATGAATCATTTATTTGAAATTGTTTACGTTTTTAAAAATAATTGTTTCTTCAAACTTTCTTGCAGCAGAACATGTTCTGACTGCAAGTTACTTCTTCAATAAATGAATGAAAATAAATAGAGTATGAAATAATATTTGAGTCACAAAGAGCAATAAAAATATTTTATCTAGAAGACACAAACCCCTTTGAAATAGAATATATAATAAAATCGTCAACATTGAACAAAGCAATCATTTCAGAAATTTTAATATATAGACCATTGTCTGATATATTTCATTTCTTCCAATACACGGGGCTCAATTCTCTACCAATTCTGTGTCTAGTTTTCATAAATAATGACATCGTACGGACATGTCCCACTCCACACGCCATTTTAAAAAATTTGAAACATTTCAAAACAATCAATCTGCTACCGAATTCTACAACTATTGCATTGCATGTTTGTCAACATAGACAAATTACAAATTATGACATTTCTACCAAAGAACATGAAAAACGACTCCAGCTTTCTAATCAGACTAAACCACCAATCACTAAATCAAACCACTGCTAGTAAATTTTTAGGACTTGTTACTGACAATAAAAATATTGGAAAATCACGTTGACAAAGTATGGACCAAGCTAAGTAGAATATGTTTTTTAATGAGACAATTCAAGAACACAGTTAGTTTTAATGTTTTAGAAACTACATATTTTGGCCTCATCGAGTCAGTCTATCGTATGGACTAATCTTACAAAGATATGCGGAAACGATCAAAATGTTTCTACATTTAGGAACAAGCTTATTTTATTGTGCATTTCATATGTCTTATACTCGTTCTTTTGACAAGGCTAATAGGTCTTATAATATACAGGGTCCTGTAGCAAGGGCGCGGTCTTCCATATCTCCATTATGATAATAGATAGATGGATCATTCAATGAGCAAAATTATACTATTTCCTGAGCTCTACAAATTGAAAATGATGGCACTTACACAAACTATTTTTCGCACCCTGTATAACACAGATTAATTTTTGATATATCGTTTGAGAGAGTCATCAATGCACATAATTTGACCAAAAACTCATTTCAATAGGACTTGGCACAACTTCATAACTTCAAATAGTATGAGTGACGAATTTTGGGGAAAAAAAGCTGTCATTCTAAAAATCTCGAAAACCGTCAAAATTTTCGAAAAAAATATCCATAAAAGTACCTTTTATTTTTTATGTAGAATCCGAAACACTGATAAAAAATACTGGTTGCCATTTGAAAAACTGAACAGCCTGTGTGGGTGCCATCATTTTCAATTTGTAGAGCTCATAAAATAGTTTAATTTTGCTCATTGAATGATCCATCTATCTATTACCATAATGGAGATAGTATAATAATAATAGTACTCCCTCATAAACACCCTTAGAGTGTACCCAAAGGCATAGCCTGTGCGAGTAGAAGACGGCTATTATTACTGATGTTTTTGGTGGTGTATTCACATTTCAGCTTTAGGAAAACCCGGAAAACCTACAGCACCACCCCGGGTGATCGGTGTGCACTTCAAGCTAACACCAGACGTCGGGATTGGCATCCAGGCAGCTCACATCACACTTGATTTACAACAAGGCATGTGGCCGCCTAAAGAGGCCCATGTACTTAAGAAAAAACTTTCTCGCGTACCGGAGCCTCGAACGTCTGTCTGATGCGAGCCAGAAGTTCCAGTGCTAGATACCTTAGGCACTGGTCACCTCCAAACTCCCAGTACAACAGGAGGACACACGTGTTAGGAAAGAAGTCATATTAATGACACCACTTTCAGTTATTCATAGGTTGTTGGAGTAGCTGCCTAGACACCATATCTCTTATTGTCCATAGACAAGACTAGATCTGATATGTTGAATCTGGCGAGTTTCAGGAACCCGTTATCAAAAAATCTAATCACTACTCCACCGCTAGGAGAAAACGCACCATCTTGCTGAATCAAATGGTGAAAATTACTACTCAACTTCATTTTGTAGTATTTAACGTATTCAGCTGTCTTCATATTTTTTATTCACTATCTATTAATATCAATGAGACATTAATAATAAGCACAGAAGCCATAACGTTAATGTCAGGTAAATATAAAAAACATGCTAAGAATTACACGGACATCTATATTAAAAAAAAATGTTTTAATTTAAATTACTGTTAATATTATTTCCATGAACACAAACAATCAGAAACATTTTCATTCATTTTCGAGGGTTTCAATAGGTTAGGAAAAACTGTAAAAAAAAGAAATGGTTAAAACAACGAATAATCTAGAAAAAGTAGTCCGATTCAAAACGAAAAACTTACTGCTCTGCTGAAGAAATTGAAAAAAATGTCTGTTGAACGGCACTGGAAGAGGTAGGAACAGTATTTCAATAATATAAATATAGTGATTTATAATATAACATATTTGAATAAATCTGTCATAATTTTTACTTGAGATGCAATGAAAAAATATTCGCAATAACAATATATCAAATTACTCACCATCAACTTCAAATCCTGTAGCTAACGTTGACAACTCCTCCATCAGTATTTTCAAACAAGCCACAAACTTTAGTTGCTGCGCCATAATGTCTATATGCTGTTGTTTTTCCTCTTCGTCTTCATCCTCATCCTCGTTTTCTGCTTTTTTAGGCTGCTCTTTTTTTCCACCGATGTTCATACTCAAGCCTTCATCGGAATCAACAGAATCGTTCTCACCTTCGTCATCGCTCCATTTGATTTGGAAATCATCTGTTTTTACGTTGGGATCGGTCACAGGAGCACCCCAATCAACGTCTAAACTCTGAGGCGGTTTATCATTCCAAGATATCGTTCCAGTGATGATATCTGACTGTTCCTGTACTTTATCTTTACCGGAGTCTACTGAAATGGGATATGTTAACTGTTAGTATGTGAAAATAAACACTGTACGAATCTTTTCTTCTATGGTTAATCTGATAAAACTGTGATGCATGAAACATTTTATAGTTTTTGGTGCATTTCGTAAATACAAGCATTTCAATTTCAACCAATAAATTCACCCTTGATTTATGACCACTAAAAGTTACAATTTTTAAAAAATCGCTTCCCAAGGCCTACCTTCTTCATGACTTCAAGAAAGACACCAATTTCTACCTATTTTCCTATAATGTTTAAAGAACATCGTGGGAACAAAAGCGGTAGGAAATAGCGTTTTTCTTACATTTCTCAATGCTGCATACCTCAAACACCTCCCTCGGCAACGAGTTACATGACATTGTCGTTCATTGACGAGACCTGAGAACGAGATTTTAGGCAAGTCTCCAAAGTGGCAAATAAGGAATGTGATGACTGTACTCCACGCAGAATCTCGATGACACTGCCAACGATAGAACGACAACTAGTGATATCCCAGAAGAGCATTGGCCATGAATACGTCTATAAAAATAGACTTAACAACTTTTTTACAATGTTCCAGAAAAGAAAGTGAGTCTGTAGTCCATATATGGGAATTATATTACAGGACAGTCAGATCATGAGCAGTACACGGCAAGTAAAATAGCTCTTGGCTGAAGCTTTCTCAAGAAAATATATTGATGATGGTGACATCATGCATCAAAATGAATGACTTCAATGGTATAGGTGCCCCTGTCAATACGAAAGGCACTGAGAGAAAAAACAAGCTTGGATGTTGTTTGCGTTCGATTCCATCTCATAAATGTTACTTTTTAATCTGGAGTATGTCCCAGTTCTTTCAAGATAGGTATTATAAAACCAATATATAAAAGTGGTAATAAAAATAAAATGGAGAATAATAAGCCTATCACTTTGATATCAAGCATAGCAAAAATTTTTTAAAAAATATTAAAGGTGAGAATTGAAAAATATCTGAATCACATAAATTTTTTGTCTCCAGAACAGTTTGGATTTCGGCAAAATATTTCCACCGAACAAGCAATTTGTCACCTTACTTCTCATATATATAACTCATTAGATAAATCTCAGTATATTTCTTGACTTAAAGAAAGCTTTTGACTCTGTAAGTCATGAATTACTACTTGAAAAACTGGACCTTATTGGTTTATAGCTTATAAATTAATGAAGAGTTATATTTGTAATAGAACACAATATGTAAAAATTCACAAAACTGTTAGTGATCACATGGTTTTTTGTTATGGAGTACCTCAAGGCAGTGTTTTAGGTTCATTACTATTCAATATCTATCTCAATGACCTTTTCAAATTGAAGTGTAATGGAAAAATTCATGCATTTGCAGATGATACAGTTATTTTTTATAATGCTTCTACATGGACTGCATTGAAACAAACTGCCCAAGAAGATTTAAGGAAAATAAAAAGCTGGTTTGACATTAGTTTACTAGCTATAAATTTTTATAAAACGATTTATCTTCCATTCACTTGCTTTGACAATTCTTTACCAAATTTTGGCCCACTTGAAATTGACAGTAACTTCAAAATTCATGAAACTGAATCTATGAAATATCTAGGAGTCAAATTTGACAGATATTTGAGATGGGATCATCAAATTTTCTTCCTTGTTAAAAAATTGAGATGTATTCTACCCAAATTCAAGTTTTTGAAACAATTTCTTACGCTGAAACATCTTGAGATGATATATTTTTCATTAATACAGTCTCAGTTGACCTATGGTATTCTTGGATGGGGTGGAGTAAAACAAAATTTAGTGTATCATTTGGAAGTGATACAAAGGCAAATTTTAAAAATAATATATAATCGAAATTTTATGTTTTCTTCTGATATTCTGTATAAAAAAAGTAGAAAATTAGAAGAAACAAATATTTCGTAAAACCGAAAAATGTCCGTCTATCCACACAATTCCACAAAGTGGATATTAAGGCAAATATCTGACGGAAAACAACTACTTCCACCTACGGATATTGAATTATATCTGTCTTCTATTTGTGCAACGTTCCATTATATCATTATTTGTGGAACAAGACGACTACATGCATGTATGCAGGTGGTCATTTCCAACAAAAATGAAGGATTAATATTCAATGGCTTTATAACAAGTAGCACTTGCAATTATGTGTCCTTAATGTTTTATGTAGAAAATTAGATATTGTTCAATTATTTATATATAGAATGTTGATTTGTATTTTCAAAATATATAATTAAATTCAGTAATCATTCTTATGAGACAAGACATAAAAATAATATAACTTTAAAAAATAAACTCAATAAAAATAAATCTACTAGAAATTATACAAATATTATTAGAAAAGTTTTTGATATAATTCCACAAGAAATAAAAAAATCAAAATCTTTTTATTCGTATAAAATCAAAGTGAAAGATTGTATAGTTAAAAAAGATCGTCATTTTTTTCAAGACATAATTAATGTATGAATTTCCTCATTTAATCCATTAATTTTATTTTAAAAATTGTTCATTTTAGTATTTTTATATTCATGTACTTGTAAATATATTTATGTATTCATTTGAATTTTTCACCTCACTACAAGTTATACTTCGTGAGGGAATGTGTTTATTCATATCACTATATATTTTATTACAAAAATTATTGTTTTTATTATGAATAAACTTTATTATTATTATTAATTAGATTACGATTTTTTAATGTTGGCCAGGTTCATATTCAAATTGTTCCAATTCCTCTCTTATTCATTTCTCTTTTCTGTGCTGATATTAAGACTTTGGAGAAGAAAGCAGAGGATGGTACTAAAACCAACATCACTAACATTATCAAATTGTTCCAGATAAATGATTATATCTCAAAAGTTTGTCAATTGAAAAATTTCGATATATACCACTCGAAAAGGCTTTTCCAAGAGTGACATTGAAGATAGCCTGCGATTCGATGAAGTAATAAAATTATTTGAACATTATTTTGTGACAGTGACAAATAATTTTCCAATGATGGTTTCAACCCACCAAGAAGATACAGCAAAGCCTTAGGTCAGCAAAAGACAAAAGATACCCACTATCAGCAGCAGGGGTATATCGTGGGACTTGCAGAAAGGTGCACATCGGAAACACAAAAGGATCCATGGGAACAAGACTAGAGGAGCATCAGAGGAACTGCAGATTAGGCCAAACGGACAAGTCGGCAGTGGCAGAACACGCGCTCAGTGAAGGAAACCACATAATTCTATTTGAGGACGTGAAACTTCTTGCCCCCAAACAGGGATACCATAGCCGACTTGTACGGGCGGGAATAAAGACACACAAACACATGGAGAATTTCAACAGAAAAGATGAAGCTATGATCCTCAATCAAATATATATATATTTTTTTTGGAGTGCCAATTTATGATATATTTTTTTTTTCATTTCCCAAGAAACATACAGTTTATAAGAGGGAAAACAAACTAAATATATCCCATCATTATATAGAATCCTAAAAACCACGACATTAAGATAGCAGGTAGAAATGGGCCAATGAATGTTATTGAAAATGTATCTAATCCAGATACGGTGATTGGCGCACAGAAGTAATACTCTATCATACTTCGACCTCACTACAATATTCTGTTCTAATTATAATATCCTAATATCACTAAAATTTCTATTTTCAGTTTTATAAACTTGTGTTACTTCTCGTTTATTCCCATCAATTATTTGATTTTTTCAGTGTATGTATTTGTTTCCTCTATAAACAGAAATGTTTCTTGGGATCAATAAAGTAAATAAATGAATCATCTTGTTTTCAATCAAAGTATCTATTGACTTTCAAATTAATCACATCACTGTAATCTATGAATGAGTATGGAATATCTAACAAATGAGCCAAGTTATCACAAAGAATGTGTTTTATTACTGAAAACAAAAAACTTGGCAACAGTGTTGGATATGGCTCTTATCCTCCGAAGCTTTCTTAAAATGTAAGCAGAGTTCCATACTTTTAATTCACACGGTATAAATTATATTGCTGAAAAACTTACCTGAAACGTTCTTTGGTCTCTCCGAAACAACATGCGGAAGCTTCGACAGTACTTCCAATGCCAGAGCGGGACAACCTGCTCTGAAATGTCCATGAGCAGTGGCAAAGTACAACTGCCTTTCTAGCGGAGTGATCCACTCGTCTATCACAATCTGTTTCCCACCCGGAACCCAAACTTTCTTTTTCCCATAATTGGCTAGATGATGTCGAACCAACAAGGGATGTGTCCTGAGATAGACATAAAAATTGAAAACGTTGGGATCCGCCTCTTTGGTTTCTCTAGCTTCTTCGTCGTGTGCCGGATGGAGATGGCCAGCATTACCAACCAAAAGGGTGTTCAGTGAGGCGTGGTACTCCCTCAAGGCCCACAATGCCATGGATCGGAGGAAAGGATCAGGGTGGGCTTTGGACAATTCTTGGTTCTCCCCTATGGAAACAAGTTGATTATGAAGTTATTAAGCGTTACTAATGTTCACACTGAACTGGATTTTTTGATTCATCTGAGAGCTTCATAAAATGTATCAATGAACTGATAAGGAACTCACCATTGACATCACAGCCAAGTATTTCCCTGTACATCAAAGCCTTCAACTCTTCCCCATCTCCTTTATATAGCCTCACAATGATGATAGCCAACTGAAGGTCCTGCAACCGATTCAAACAAATCTCCACGGCATCGTTCAAATTTCCAGCCAGAAGGAAGAAAGCTGCCGCATGATCGAAACGTTGTTTTCCAAGGAGAGCGTAAGCATTTTTCAAGGCAGCCTTTCTCCACCGGTCTTCCGAAAAATTATTCGAGAAGAAAGCCGTCATTCTTTCATCTCTCTTGGATCTGGTATAAATCGGTCAATCAGTACATTAAGGGGAATCAAAAATCAATAGACATTTGAGGAAGAGATATCTGAAGAATCAATATTTGCTCACCTGTACAAACCCCACAGCAAATTTTTCTTATTCAGAGCGATGTAGTAGAGCGCCGCATCCATGGGATCCTGATTGGATTGAAAAGCAGCTTTCGCGAGAACTTGGACGCACTGCTTAAGGAGATTCAAGTTTCGGATCCACCAACCTATACCTAGCTCTCTGAGCTGTGGCCAAGTGGGTTCGGCTTTAGCATAGCTTGGTATCAAATTGAGAAGTTCCTCCTGACTCTCCGAATGAAAAGCCCAAGCGAGATTGTTGTTGCCAACTCCTTGCCTCTGGAACTGTGTTCGTTGTGCTATGGGCAAGCACCTAAAGAAAATCAAAATTTTGAAGGCCAACTGGCAAATTAACAGTAATTAACTCTTAATTTTATCGCGTGCCGTCAATCGGATTCTGAGATTCTTTTTTTATTAGATGAATTTTTCAGGAATGACAATTGAGGTTTCAAGAACATACTAGGTTCAAGACTGATAACAGAACTTTAATTCCTTTTTTTTTCCGTACAACTTGTATTTTGACTCGAGTAATCACCTCTCTTTGATACATTTGAATCATAATGAACGTTTGAGATTTATTATATTGGCAAGAAAGAATTAAGTAGCTGATTTTTTTCGTTATTTTCTTTGCCTGTTTGATTTCCCATTCATCTCATTTTAATTTAAAATTCTGTTGTTCACAATCTTAAATTTTCTTCAACATACTGGTGATCTTTAATATTTTACTGTTTATCTCAATGATAACGATTCAAACAACAAAACAACAACGAAACAAATTGCCCAGGAAAAATAAAACAATATTCTATTATCAGTTCTAGTATTATTAATATGTAGTTGGACATAATGGTTGAAGTTTCTGAGACTAAAACTCATAATTAATATTTAACCCTGCAGGTATACACTCGAAACTTCAATCATTATTACAGAGAAATAAATCAATAATTTTCAAAAAATATAGATTGGTGGTTTGCATGAAAATTAACTCAGAAATAAAGGACAATTTTTAGTTGTAAGTATTTTGGTTTGATTACCTCAGTAAATATCCATAATGCTTCATCGCCAACAAAAATCTCAGCCCACAATCGTCCAAATTATCGGTCAGTAGTTCCTCTTTCTGACCCATCAGATTTTCCTTCATCATCGCAGATTTCGCAGCGTCAATGGCAAATCGCTCAGCCAAATCCGTGTTACACGTCGATACAGTGTCGGCCAAAGCCAACAGGTGCATCTGGTCCAAACTCGATAGCCCCGGGAGATGTGTGTGCGTCAGCAGTCGGGAGAGGATTCTGCCCTGTTTAGGCGTGAAATGCAACTGGCTCAAATTTTTTTCCGAAGGTCTACGTTCTAGCCTGCTCACTTCCTGATCTTCCAGCAGAGTGTCCAAAGACTCTTCCATCACGACGTTATTATCAAATAGTTCATTGTAGTCTTTCTTCTCTTCCTGGTTTCCGGAAGACTCTTTATCCGCGGAGAGTAGAGTCCAAAGTGGCAAGGGAGGAATGTTGTTAATTTCGTCGTAATCTAAGTTAATTTCACCAACGCTGGTCCTGTGTTCGGGACTACCAGCCGGATAGCTGACAGATAGAGTTCTGTTTCTAGTCCAACTTTGTATTTCTTCAGCTGATTCTTGATTTCCACCTATGCATTTTACAAGGTGTGAGAGAATGGCCTTGACCCACCTAGAAGAAGAAATATGGATTTTTATGGTAATTTTCCTGGTAAACAATGAAACCTGTAACACGCTCTACACAATTCAAGCAATTCCCGCTCTTCTCTCTCACACCCTCCCCATTTCCTCACTTTTTTCCATCTTTTCGAAATTCCCCCCTCTCTCCCTCCCAAGCCCTCCTCATGGCCACCTTACTCCACAACTATCTCTTTTGTAACAGTCTCTCTACAGTCGTAACTACACAATTTGTTTCTGTGCAATTTGAACAATGCTCTATCCACATTTTGAGTGTTTCTTTTACATATTTGGCAGGTTTCTCCCCCAATTCAAACGATATTTTGTCCAATTTGAATGACTTCTTTCAGTAATTGAAACTAATTTGACTCCAAAATTATTTTTTCTTCGCAATTTTTACGATTCCTTACCCATTCTCTCACTGCCACCAATTTTCTTACTTTATCTTTATCTTATTTACCTTCCAAACAAATAAGTTCTGGTGTAAGGAAGGTAATACATTGTTTGTTGTTTGTTTGTTATTAAATATAAACATAAGTTTGCATATTTATAGATTGATGAACAGCAGTATCACAGCAAATTTTTCAATAGAACGAGGAACAGGATTGTTTTTGCCTTTATCTGAATTAATATTATTGAATTGATAATATAGTCATGCAATTTTGATTTTTTTTAACTACTATTTTTTTATAAATTATTTGTCAATATGTATTCAAATTTTGCATTTCAAATTTTATTAGTTTATTTAATGTAAAATTTTAGAATTCATGTATGATTCTCAAGGAGTTTCCCACGGTTTTTAAAAAATGACTCTTATTGCTTTAGTCATCAAACGATAAATTAAAGCTTTATGGTTTTCGCTACAAGATGACCATATTGTTATTAAATATCTAATATGTGAAACAATATGAGCATTAAAATGAGATTTTGAATTTGAGTAGGTATTCAGCAAAACAATTCTTATTGCTCCAAGGAATAATTGATTTCTTGATTTTATTTACATGGCATTCAAAATTTAAATTCTTATCAATTATCAGGCCTAAATATTTGCGTTCTTCAACTTCATTCAACATTTGATTCCTTATTTTTACTTAAAATTTTATTTGGTTTATAACTTTTTTTTCTAATTGTTTTATAAAGCATCGACAGCTTACATAAGAAAAAATCTATAAATATGAAACAAAGAATAAAATGGATAGCTGGATATCAACCGAAAAATTTTCTACAACTTTAATGCAACAACATGCCATTTATATAGGTAGAAAGATTTATAATAAATTACCTATTTCTTTAAAAAATAATAGTTATTCTAGATTTAAAAGTAAAATCAAACTCTGGTTACTCTGGTTGATTGAGAATTCCGAAAATTTGAAAAATTATTTGTATGTGAAATAATATCATTATTATTATTTTTATTACTAATATTATTTTAAAATGTACCTATTTAAATTTTTTGTCATTGTTTTTATATATTCAAGATGTGACCAATTATTAATTTTTACTATTTTTCTTTCTTTGTACGTATATATATTATGATTTTTCAGTATTTTTATATATGATATACAATTAATTACCTTAATTAATTTTACATGATCATGGACAAGTTTTAAAACTTATTTGATCATGTTTTCATGAAATATTAATGACTTTTATTATATTTGAAACTATGTATTTGTCATTTTCAAACAATCAAATAAATAAATAAATAAAATAAATTTCATCTACCATTATTCAAACAATTCATTATCTTTTTCAATATTACTTTCTAAAATTTTTCTATTTTTGCCCATTGAAGTACAGTATCATCTGCAAAAGAAAAATGTTTACCTACCAATTTCATTTTGGTTATATTATCTACATGAATTAAATAGAAAATTGGAGTCAGTACTGAACTTTGGGGAACTCCAATGGTGGATTGTTTTTCAATACATTTATTTTCATCAATAACAACATACTAAATACGATTTTCAAAATAATTTTTGAAAAGTTTATAAGAGTGGCCTCTCACTCCTAAGTTATTTCAAATTTCTAGTAATATCATATGATTTACTGTATCAAAAGCTTTTTTATGTCTGAAATTCAGACGATCATGTTCTAGTAGAATTGTTTTACACAGGATTTAATTTAAAAAATGTTTTCAACAATGTTTTAAATATTTCCCATCATCCGATGGACACATGATGTTTTTATGGTTGTTGCTCGTGTACACCTGACGAGTAAGCACTGATTATGACTATGATAGTCGAAAGCTCTCTGCTACAATTTTAATAAATTATTTTCTGCACGAAATTTTTCCTCCAAGTATTTGTTTATTGTTTATATAATTCCTAATTTTCAATTCAAATATTCTCTTGGGCTACGAAATTCAGCTGATTCTTCCCCTAGCTGTATCCGAAATGTAACCGATTCTTTTCCCCCTAACCGTAATTTAACCAATTGTCTCTCACTATTTTTGTTCCTGCCGTTTAACAGGTACTCTCTCCACTCGCAATGAGCTTATATCTCGTTATCAAATTTTCACCCTCAACTTCTTTCAAATTATTCTCTCCATCTATAAAAAATATTTAACTACGCAATACATAAAAATTCTAAGATCTTCCAAATGGGAAATGAAATGTTTATCCTGTCGAAAGTTTGGATGACGTACTAGGGATGAACATTGAAGACCAATATTTACCGTTTGCAATTGGATTGGCTACAGAATACAGAATAAATCGTCACAGTCACGTGGACTTTCACCGCGTCTTTAATTATTTTAAATATCAGTGATTTGAGAACTTTTCTAAAGAAGTACCGATCCATGGGAAAAAAACGATTGGTTCATGCAAAAACATTTTCAAACAGTTGAACAACATCGAATTCGTGTGCGTTAAATCTCCAGAATAGAATCCCCGAACTGTGGAATAAAAATTTATCTGAAATCATCCAGATTTGATCGGTTTTCACGAGCTCTTACAGATTACGAGGATAAGAACTGGAAAGGCCATTTCATAAACTATCATGCATAAAGCAAAAATTCGAATGCCTGAATTCATCACATCAAGTCAATAAATTTACCTACCTTATTTTCCCAGAATTCAATAATTCCATCAACTGTTTGGGATGGTATTGCGGCAACACCGGGCAAGCAATCCTAGATGCTTCAAATAAGCCGTAATCTGGCATATAATCCAGATTTGGTTCCTTATTCCTCTTTCGGTCCAGAATCTGTAAGTTGACCGAACTTATTCTACCCAAAGTAGGCACGGCCGCCAGCTTCTTTTGGTTCTCCTGAGTGAGTGTACGGAAATCCACGTCTCTCCCATTTTTACTGTCAGTCTCACAAGACTGACTCTGTTGCAACGCGGGATTTTGAGGGGTCCACTGAGAATACACATGCATCTCCGAATCCATACCAACAACGAGTATTCCATCTCTTACCCAACTAATTTGCATTGGTAGGGCAGGCAAACCGTCCGCGGTTTGTAGCTCAATTTTACGCAATGTCATCCACTTGAAATCGTCGACGAACATCGGTTGAGCTAGCGAACTCGCTTTTCTTAAGATCGGGCGGTAGTTGTTCAAGCTCTCTTTCATTGCCTTCACGTTGGCCTGGGCTAAGTCTGTCGACAGAGGGGTGTACAGCATTATTTTACTGCCGACAGCTACGGTTAGTATGTGCGAACCATCTTCGTTCGAGACCCAGTCTAGTTGTACGATGTGTTTCTGTGTCAGCGGGCAAATGTTGCCCATTTCCGTAATCGACTTTCTCAAAGATTGTAACGTCGTGAAACTCGGTACAGCCAACAGCGTTGATTTAATGCTGGGTTCCGTCGTCAAAGACTGCCTATCGTCACTCGAGAATGTGTGTAGTACTTCGTTAATTCTCTGTTTTTTCTTCAACGTTTTGGAGTCGTACAAATAGCTCAGGTCCAAATGCCTGTTGATGTCGATTCGAGGTAAATGGATGTTCTTCAAGTGGATGACATCTTCTAAAATCCACTCGCTACCTCCGGTTGATTCGCATTCGTATATGGCAACGCACAGATTTATGAATCTAGAGTCTTGATCATCTTTGTTGGGTCTTGTGAAGCTTTTTCCATATTTGTATGCACATGCTAGTCTGCCAGAGTAGGCCACGCTTATGTTGAGCACCTGAATGAAAAAAAGTAAAAGGGAGTAAGAAAATAAAATTAGGACGAAGAAAAATATTAATAAAAAAAAAGTGTTTTATAATGCTTTTGATCTCTATTTTGAAAGAAAAAGAGGGAAAATATAAAAGTTATGAGAAGACGGACATTTTGAGATGTCTCAAGTTTTCAACGCTAAGAAAGCACTTGAAATATCAAAAAATGTTAAAAAATGTGTATTTGTAAGTGCCGAGGAGATATTCCAAGAAATTCATTTACCATAATAATAATACTCCCTCATAAACACTCATTAAGTGTACCCAAAGGCTTAGCCTGTGCAGGTGGAGGACGATTATAAATATTTATCGTTACGCTCCGGGACGACATACTGATATTTGGTAGTGAATTCATTTTTCAGCTGTTGGAAAATCTATAACAAAATATTAGATAGCTCAACTCCAGGAATATTTTTTTACATTTAATTAGCATTCAACGAACATTTTTTGTGCGTATGTCTCTCTGTATTTTTATACATTTTTACATGTTTATAATAATAACAGCGTAGAGCTTTGTCAATAGAAACTGGAAATTCTTAGACAATAAAGCATATTCAGCTGTTTTTCGATATACCAACGGTTACTTAGGAAAATTTTTGAATTTAAAGAAAAATTACCCAGTATGACTTTTAAAAAGAAAATTACTTACATTGCATAAAATGATTATCATATTCTACCCAAAAATACCGAGTTGTCTTCAAAATTCAATGTAAAGTAGGACCAACAATCTAGTGAGGTCGTCAATCACCAACCAATTGAGGTATGAGCAGGCGGTCAGTCCGTCCATTCCACGCAGAGTTGTACCTGCCCTAGCCATTAAATTTTGTTTTGTAGGTAGGTATAATGATATTGGGTTAAGAAACATCGCTTGATTATAATTGAAAATTATTTATGTAAATACAGATAATATACGATATATAACACATAACCATTTATAAACATAACGAATGCGATTATATTTCAAAAAGTTTATTATTTTCAGTTGTTTAGAATTAAGTTTAATATACACACACTTACAAAATTACTCACGAAGATCAGTTTCACTTTCACTGTCGTCCCCCAAATTGATAATAAACTTTTCTTTGGGAAGTTTTTCTATATCCATATATGACTTTTCCACCTTTTTAATGTGGAAAACACACTTGGCCCAGCTGCTGTCAGGAATGTTTGCAGTTTCTGTTTGAATAAGAGCTACCACAGTTGAACTTAAGGTTGGAGAAGTATTATTTCTTCGAACTGCTGACTTAAGCTGATGCCATATATGTTCAATTGGGTTAAACATACAGTGATAAGAAGGAAGTCACACACATTTAAGCATATCCTTACCAAGGGTTCTAAATCAACTATGGAGATTTTTTATTATGAAATATATTCAAATACAAAACTGTCAACAGAAGCCAAAATAATGGAGAGCCTACTATTCTTAAAGTGACAGACTATTTCATGAGATATTTGAATCCGGACTTGGGAATATTTTAAGGGACACACACTTTTATGGCTCATCAGTATTCCGAACAATGGGTAATAATGAGGGTCGTCGGCTAATATTCATTTACGACCTCACTAGATTGCTGGTTCTACTTTACTTGTAATGTGAAAATTAGCAGCGTTGTCAGAATTTATCTTTAATGTGGATTCTATTATGTTCAGCGGTTGTGGACGTCACATTGTAGACCTGACGCCTACTTTCAATAATACTGCCCGATCTCTAATACTTTCACTATATTCTCGGGTTGAATTCGATTATAATAGCGTACAATTGGATATTTTCATTTAACGCCACTAACGTTGACTGAACTCTATATAAGATAATTTATTATATTACAGTAGAAGAACGATGATAATTCATGTAACTTCTATTCTGGAACTTTTAGAAATTTGTTGACAGCAGAAAAAAATTTGATCGCATTATTTACAATCATCCGCCAGACCTCTTTTCTATGCAATATTGAACTTGCTTTCCAAGGTCTTCCTTATAACAACAAGCCTTTTCATCCACCAGGTAACGCATTGTGTGCACGTTAAGTCGTTTTATGGCGTAAAACCTTATCATAATTCAACCTGAAATGAAATAATTCGTACTTGATATCGAAAAAATATCCGGCAAACATATCCAATTATACCGAGCTACCAACATTCTCTATTACTGTTATGTTGTGCAACTGATCAGTAATGAATCTGCTTATGGATGATTGGCCACAAACCGTGTATCATGATTCAATGCACTCAGGGCGTCGCTTGTTGTTAATAATTCATCCTGTAACTCAACGAAAATGTCGCATAAAAAGGATTTTATTTTCAACAGTCATAGAAAAAAGGTATTACCTGTCCTTCAATCTCGATAGCAGATTCCTTGATCATGTTCCATTCCGTCCAAATTTGCCCAGTGTTAACAACAGCATTATCTTCCTCCAGCATCAAGTGACTGAACTCTTTCACTTGTTTAGAATTCGTAGAAACCGTCCAGAATCTAATAACGCCGTCGCTGCATGCCGTAGCAAAACAGTATGGTGCCAAACAGGCGGGATAAATGGAAGCGGAACTCAAGTGACCGGCAGCAGGAGTGGCGTGCACGATTTCAATTCCGTCCGGCAGAGGAAGCACTTGCTTCACTTCTCTAGTTACGGTAAGGTTTATATGTGGACTCACTTTGGATCTCTTCAGATGCAACGACTCCATGCTGTTCTTTCTGGAGAGTTCGTTTTCGTCCTGAACGAGAATACAGTCAGGCACATACATCTGGCTACCTGTCAGTGCGCATTCCGTGTCGGTAGAAGCAATAGTCAGCTTCCACATGTGTATTATTGTATTCTGATCCGTGCAGTCAAGTAATACAATGAAGAAGGGCTCCTTGAAGATTGATGCCTGTTGTAAGTCGACCATGGCGTCGTGGCCGGAGAGACTTATCGGTGAACTCTTTTGCCCTGAAATGTTTAAAAATCACTTGTTTAATTAAATGCTATTTTCATTAACTCCATCCTAAATATAGACCAATACATTTTTTGTGCGATTTGAAATTGATAATGTAAGGAAGATCGCGTAACGTTTTCACAGCGTGACTTCCACTGCCTATGACATTTACTGCCATTACCCACGACCTCTACTTCCTACGAGAGCACATTGTTCCAAATGTTCAAAATCACTGCACCATTGCAAGATCAAAATTCAGCAAGAGAATTAGATGGATGTCACGAAAGTTGTTTGTTGTAAGCACTGATATAAGTGATTGTAAGTAGATGAAGTAAAAAGTGGTGGTCGTAGGCTGTGGCAGACACAGGATAAACTCCAAGGGGTAGGGGAGCAAGTTGTATGAGTCATTAATTTTTTTTTGTAGATGCCTATAGGAGGCATGGGGGATAAAGAGAAAATTTTGTTTGATTTGAAGTTGCAAGTTTTCGTTGATTCGCATCGTTTTTCCATGTTGTATTTTGAGAGATTGAAACAAGTGAACTACAGATCTCACCATGAAAATATAAGTGTAGTTTTTACTACGGGGTACCCTTCTCTCTCAGCGTTTCCACCAAGTGGAAAATAAAAGGCAAACGAAGAAAACAGATGTAGTTCTGATGTCCGTCGTGGTATTAGCCAGGGAAATAGTTGTTTTCTGACAGGTTTGCCTTTCATTTTCCACTTGGTGGAAACGCTGAGAGAGAAGGGTACCCCGTATTCTTTCACATTGTTGATACCTCTCTGGCACAATATATTCAACTCGTTCGAATTTTTACAGTTTTCTCTACCAGGAGTCTGTGCTACTTTGGAGTGTTTTGTCTTGTTCCGTGCGGAAGGCGCTGCGATCAACTTTGTTGTAGTTCGTAGTGCCATCCGTGTGGGAATATTAGTTAAACAGTTGATTATTATTCATTTGGCAGGGACAGGACAATTATAATGTTGTCCGACCTACCCTGTCACTGATGAGAGGCCATAAACCTCGAAACATGCATGTCTGCAGGTGGTTATTCCCAGCCAAATGAAGGATAATCTTCTGTTTAATAACAAGACAAGCACTTGCAATTGGGTCTTCTTGGAAGAACGTTGCACAAATATCTGTCAGATGTAGTTCAATGTCCGTCGTGGTATTAGCCAGGGAAGTAGTTGTTTTCTGACAGATGTTTGCCTTTTACTTTCCACTTGGTGGAAACGCTGAGAGATAAGTGTACCCCGGATTCTTTCACATGGAATATTATTGTATATTATCGCAGTGGATTATTATTGTATTGGATTCAGAGATCCGATCAAAGAACGAAGCCTAATTTTCTTTTTGCTTGGTAAAACGATCGATAATATTATCTAGTTTTATGTCTATGTTCCTATGTACGTACGACTTCAGATATGATTTCAACAACTTGATACTCGAAAAACTACGTTCAGCTGTTAAAATCAAATAGGACAGACAAAATTTTCAAAAGAATGCAATTAGGAACATTATTTTCCATTTATTTATGGTAATGCGATGGTATTTCTTCAAAGCATATGTGTAATTACCACAACGGGGAATCAACAGGTATTTGAATAGATGTCAGATGTTATTTAATGTTCGTAAGGGGTAGTTGTTGCTTAACAGATATTCGCCTCAATTTCTGCCTTGTTGGAATTACTTGGCTGCACCTAGACAATTTCATGATTGAAGTCACATGATGTCGGCTATGAAAGTAAAAAAGCGGCTAGTTAGGTAAACATGGCTACTTAAGTAAACAAAGAAATATCAGCGAATTTGTAAAAGTGTCAAAGTTTGACATTATTCTTGTCACCCCAAATTGGAATTTTGTGTGTTATCTTCTAATACAGAAATTAGTGCATATAATAAGGTTGTTGAAATTTCATTTGACTTAAACTTTGAAACGAAACTTATATGAAAGGTTATTCGAATGATTAAATGCTGTTCTGGTGGGAATCACCAGGGTGCTCCCCTGATGGAAATTACTTGAAACGATTGTAGATACCCAACAATCGTAACGGCGTGACTTGGAACCGTAGAGATATGGTTTCTCCTCTCTTTTTTAGGCAATGGAAGTCCAAACAATCATTCAATCTTTTGCTGCTTGAGTTTTGGAATTAGGGACATTATTATCCCCATGTTTTTGTTTAGAGGCAAGATGGGAAATTATTAATTTTTAATCCAATGATTTCATTATCTGCCCAGACTCCATCAAAATAACTTCCAAACTTGAATCAACTTCAGTTCTCTTATCTTTAAGAATTTGCAGTATTACTTTGAATTTTGAATTGACAGTATTTGGTGAAACTGTAATCATCAGTCCAAATACTTCGTTAAGTATAATATTTCCAAAATGAACTGCAGTCCCAGAAAGCTTTCATTAATATGTTCGCCATATTCGAATATATTTGATCAGTGATCACTCTATTCTAAAATTGTATAAAGGAACTCCTGAAACTATATGATGGAGTTATGATCAATACCTATATAAGTAGGGTGGATAACAATCATACACGTGATACACAACTCAATATTGAGAGCATGATTATAGTCAACTTACGAATCTCCCAGGTTTTCAGAGCAAACCCCTCACAATGTAATGTAAGAGCTTGTGCGAGCAAGGGAGAACCTAGACCTACGCTTACGTAAAAGTGGATTGCGAACCACTTTAGCATTGTGACAAACGGTGGGATCGAACAAATTTTGGTTTGGCTGATTTATGATACGATAAAATATATACGAAGGATTGTATCACGGATCACCAGGGGTGGGCTCACCCCCTACTAAATTCGGTACTGGTTGTAGAAAGTAGCGGGCGTAGGAAGTAGCTGACGTAGGAATAGCTAACGTAGGAATAGCTAACGTAGGAAGTAGCTAACGTAGGAAGCAGCTGTTGTAGGAAGTGGAGGTCGTGAAAATATGTAATAGTTTTTTTTGCGAAGAATCATTCGGTTTTTAGAGAGAAATCCATTATGAGCAAATGGTCTACCATCACGGCCAACACGGCTCAATAAATAGATAGTATCTGTCTCTCAGATGCACCTACCTACAAGTGAAGTACAATAATACATTCGAGGTGAAATAAAATCGCATGTTTTTTTAAACTGTTAATATTTGTAAGTGATGCACCCTATATGTTTAACTTTGAGAAAAATGACATATAATGTCATGTGAAACCATCAAAATATAAATCTATCAAAATTAAAAGTGCACAAGAAAATTTTCTTTTGAAATGAATTCATCAAGCGTTGTTGAGAGTAAGTATCTCATGCTTGTTTTGTGAAATTGTATCATATCATATGATGATTTTAGTTGCCAAAATAACTGCCTGCGTTGTGCTCATTATTGCTGGAATCAGGTTCATAAGAGGATGAAAAAATTTCAAAAGAACTTTTAGTTATTTGTAATAATAAGTGATGTAATATACGTATAATCAACTGATTGATTCAGGTAATTACTGAATTTCTAATATAATAAAATGTGGTAAATATGTTCAATAAGCTGTACCTAATCTCACAAAAATTGTTGGTCTTCCCTTATTTGACGCCGGGAATATAAATGTGTAAAGCATAACCGGAACATCGATCAGTTTCAGAAAAAGTGTCTAAAACAAAAACTTTTTCATTTACAGTTATTTTTAAGGTTTGAAAAAGATATCAACATTGAACTCATGAAATATTTGCAATGTCCAGGAATTGTGAACAATCGATAATATTGTAGTAAAACTGCACTAACTAATTTTCCTAATTTATTTGAAACACTATTTACAACAATTATTCACTAAAACATTTACTATTTCAATTTATTTCTACTGTGGCTATCTATCAGCGAACTCTGGCTATTCAAGCTTGTTCTCGGCGATCCGTACGCCAGCAGATATGCAGTTGTAGTTGAACGAGGGTGCATAATTAATTAGATCAGGGCCGGTCTCGAAATCGTTACATTGCCCCCTTCTTAAAGACATTTCGCCCCGAAACGTCATTCTTGGAGTGTGAAGATATCTGCAAGATTCTCCATATCTGCACCTGGACGTTCGATGGAAGTAGCACTCCACAGTCTTCAATTTGGGTCGAGGAAGATGGTTGCAGCACACCAGAATGTTGATGCCGCTGGATCTGAATATTGTCTCCAACATGCTTCTTATAACTCTCCAGTCCAGCCGATCAAGCCCACAGGCCAATTTTGGGATTGCCAGGTCTACAATATTCTGGTCCAGCATCGTATCTCTCAATCTCGTAAGGCTCTTCCAAACATCTTCATAAGACGGCTTATCACGAGAACGCTTCTTGGTAACCAGATAGTAGATGTTTCTCTGGCCTTTCCTCAGCTCTAACACCCCTCCATCTTCCGGGTTCTGTTCTCTCAGTTCCTGGATTCGACCGAACTTCTTGGAGAAAACTACTGCAATGCCTCTGGACATTTGGAGATCTTCTGCCACACAGTGAGCTAACGCGTAATTGGCAGGCACCTTGAAAAGATCTCGTGACTCCTCTCGGGTTACCCCATATTGAACTTTCTGTCCGTTCGAGTACAGGGACATGAACCTCTGAAACGTCATTTCGTCCTCCGGCGATCTGACGTTGCGGACTTGATCGTGGTTTCCGGCGTAAGGGGACAACCTATTGAAGTGGACTACCCTAGGTTTTCCTCGTGGTGGCTTATATATGCGGTAGACGAGGTCGTTTATCCTTTTCATGATCTTATATGGACCTTCCCACGAGTTCCGAAGTTTCGGTGATAGTCCACGGCGACGTTTAGGGTTGTATAGCCAGACAAGGTCACCTGTCTGATATCCACCAGCATCCGCCTTGATGTCGTAGGTCTCCTTCATTTTGTCGCTGGCACTCTGGATGTTCAAACGGACCCGTTCATGGATGTCGTCCATTCTCTGTCGCAGTTTGCTGACGTAGTCATCTCCCGCAGTGTCTTGTCCTGGTGGCTTCCCGAACTTCAGGTCACATGGAAGTCGCAGCTCTCGGCCCATAATAACACTTGCAGGGGTTTGGCCGGTTGACTCATCAACTGCGGAACGATACGCCATCAGGAACAGATGGAGGTACTGGTCCCAATCCTTCTGGTGGTCAGAGACTACCTTGGACAGGTGGCGGTTTATCGTCTTTTTCATCCGCTCCACCATTCCATCGGACTGCGGATGTAGAGCTGTGGTCCTCGTTTTCCGGATGTTCAGCATCTGACACATCTCCTGGAACAGGTTTGACTCGAAATTCCTGCCTTGATCCGAATGCAGTTCTAACGGGACACCGAATCGACAAATCCACTCCTTCACCAAGACGTCGGCAACGGTGATGGCTTCTTGGTTGGGCAGGGCATAGGCTTCGGCCCACTTGCTGAAGTAATCCATCGCCACAAGGATGTACTTGTTCTCGTGTTCAGATTGTGGGAACGGGCCAGCGATGTCAATGGCGATCCTTTCGAATGGGCTGCCCACATTGTACTGGCGCATCGGGGCCTTAGGTCTTGTTCGAGGCCCATTACTGGCAGCGCATACAGCACATTTTCTGCACCAGTCCTTGACGTCAGCTTGACAATTGGCCCAGTAGAACCGTTGCCTAACTTTCTGGAGGGTCTTCGTCACTCCCAGATGTCCTCCGGTGACCCCATCATGGATTTCTCGAAGCACTTCATGTCTTCTGCTCCTGGGAACTACTACCTGACGTCTTTCTTCCCCGTCATCCTCCGACTTCAACACACGCTTCAAGACTCCATTGTCTAAGGTGAAAGAGTTCCATTGGGCCCAGTAAGTTTTAACGACTGGAGAACAACTGGCTATTTCCTGCCACGACGGTCTTCGATTACTCTTCTTCCAGCCGATGACTAAACCAAGATCTGGATCTTTCTCTTGGTCGTTCTGGATCATGTGGTCATTCCAGTTATCAGTCGTATGGACATGGTCTTCGCGATAGGGCATCCGCATTCTTATGGCTGGTCCCCGCCCGATGTTCGATCTCAAAGTCGAATTCCTGGAGCCTCTCAATCCAGCGTGCCACTTGACCCTCGGGATTCTTAAACTGTAGGAGCCATTTGAGAGCTGCATGGTCAGTTCTCAGTAGGAATCTTCGTCCATACACGTACTTGTAGAAGTGCTCAACTCCCTTGACAACAGCCAACAGTTCCCGCCTGGTGACACAGTAATTCCGCTCCGGTTTACTGAGGGTCTTGCTGAAGTAACCGATGACCTTCTCTTGTCCTTCTTGGATCTGAGACAGGACAGCTCCAAGTCCCACGTTACTGGCGTCCGTGTCCAAAATGAATTTCCCGTCTGGAAGGGAGTAGCTCAGGATTGGTGCGTTGATCAAAGCTCCTTTCAACTTCCTGAATGAATCTTGGCATTCATCTGACCACTAGAACTTTGTTTGTCCTTCCGTGAGCCTGGTCAGTGGTTTTGCGATGTTAGCAAATCCCAGCACGTATCGGCGATAGTAAGTGCACAAGCCAAGAAAACTTCGAAGCTGGTGAATGTCTTTCGGAACGGGCCATTCCTTAACAGCTTTGATCTTCTGCTCATCTACTGCCACTCCTTTCCCAGAGACAACGTGGCCGAGATAACGTACTTCTTTTTGAAACAGATGACATTTCTTAGGGCTCAGTTTCAGTCCGGAGCTTCTCAGTCGCTGAAATACCTCTTCCAAGTTTTTTACATGGTCCTCGAACGATCTGCCAACCACAATAATGTCGTCGAGATACACCAGACACGTCTTCCATGATAGTCCTTTCAAAACCGTCTCCATCAATCTTTCGAATGTGGCTGGAGCATTGCAGAGGCCGAATGGCATAACTGTAAACTGCCATAATCCGGAGCCGATGGTAAAAGCTGTCTTTTCTCGATCTTCCTGGGCCAGTTCTACCTGCCAGTATCCGCTCTTCAAATCTCAGGTCGAGAAAATCGTAGATCCAGCCAGCGTGTCTAGCGTGTCGTCTATCCTTGGAAGAGGGTAGCTGTCCTTTTCCGTCACGTTGTTTAGTTGACGGTAGTCTACGCAAAACCGTGTTGATCCATCTTTCTTCTTCACCAACACGACTGGAGAGGACCAAGGACTGTCCGATGGCTCGATGACTCCGTTTTTCTCCATGTCGCAGACTATTTTGTCAGCCTCCTCCTTTTTGGCTAGAGGAAGTCTTCTGGCTGATTTCCTGATTGGTCGGGCATTTCCAGTATCTATCTTGTGCTGAACCACCTTTGTTCTACCTCCTTTGCCTACTCCGGTATCGAAGATTTCCTGATACTTCCTGACTAGTTCCCTCTGTTTGGTCTTTTGTGCTGGCCCCATGTCCTTGGACGAAATAGCAACCAACTTCTCCAATTCTGCTGGCATGTTACTGGCTTGGCTAACAGTGCCGCGTACACTCCTAATCACAGAGGAAATTGACGAGCAGTGCCCCAAAATTGTTCCCTTCTTCAAGGTCACCGGGTAATAATTGACATTCGTTACCCTTACTGGCACAAATTTATCAGCACGCAACAAGGTTTTTCCTAGTGCAATTACTCGTCCAATTTTCTCATCATGTAGCTTGGGCTCGAACATCACCACGTTTCCACTGCTCGCACCTCCATCCAGGCGAGCCTCCAAAATGGTTTCAGCCCTCTCCGGTACGCTTACGTCTTCAGCCAGCAGAACTCGAACCATTTCTTCATTTCTCCCATGAAGTACCAGCTCTTCTCCGTTCACACGAAGGACGCCGTCTTTAAAATTCAGCTCGAATCCTCTAGAATTCATGATGTCCATTCCAATTATTATCTCGTCCTCAATATCCGCTACCAGAGCCCGGTGTTTCACTGTAGTGCTGCCCAAAGTCAGTTCAATTGGAAGTTCACCATACACATTTGCCGGCTCTCCTGTTGCTGTGCGTAGCTTCCAATTCGACGATTCGATTCTTGCCGGTGTTTTGGAAAAAGTAGGTCCAAGGATTGTCCTAGTCGCACCCGTATCAAGGAGCATGGTGCGAGGCTCGTTGTTAATGAGACCGTCTACGAAGACCCCTTTGTCTTTCTTTGAAGTACAGCGACATATGCATTGTTAACTGGGGCTTGTTGGATACGGGCTGATGATTGCTCCTTCTTGATCTTCATCGTTGATGTCGATTTTTTCAATGTTGGACATTTGCTACGAACGTGCCCAAGTTCTCTACAATTTCGGCATCGAATCAGTCTTCTCTCAGGCACAACTTCCTTCATTAATTTTCTCATGACAGCCTCGATATTAGCGGGCTCCTGTGGCTGTGGGTCTTCCTCGATCATCCGGACTCTACTCTGGCTTTTGCAGGATTGTTTTGCTGCTTCGAATTCCAGAGCGCGTGCCAATGCATCCACGAGATGTGCGGGGCGAGCTAGTGTTAGGGCTTGCCGGGTTTCCTGGTCACGAAGTCCATCCAAAAATGCTTGGACCGCTAGTCGCTCCAGTACATTTTCCGGTGTAGCTGGGTACGCAACCAAGCGTGCAATATCTGCTTCAAATTCTTGCAACGACTCGCTTGATTTCTGGCATCGGTTTTTCAGCTGTGAGTGATATACGTGTTCAAGGTGGGCTTGGCCATAGCGAAGTTGCAAGTGTTTTACCAGCTGTTCATAGTCTTCCTGTTGTTGGGCGGTGAGCGTTTGTAAAATATTTGTTGCTTCGCCACGCAATGCCAGTGTCAATGCTAAAGCTTTTTCCCCAGCATTCCATCCATTTGCTTTGGCAGCAGCTTCGAATTGTCGATGGTAGTTTGACCATGGAGTATTTCCGTCGAACTGAGGTGGTTTCAATAAGAGCTTTCCAGGTTCATCACTGACCTTGAGATTTTTGATGTCCTTCTGAACTTCGTCCAAGTTCATACTCAGGTCCACCCTTGAGTTTTTGTTGTAAGTTTCTGGGGTGAGCGCAGAATCTATTCGCTTTTCTAATTCACTGAATTTTTCCTTTATCCTGCCGATTTCTGTCTCGATTCCATCTTTTATTTCATCGTGGAGCGTTTCCTTTATCTTTTTCATGTCATCCTCAATATCATCTTTTATTTTATCCACCTCTGTCTCAATGGCTCCTATTCTTCCTTCCAGTCGATTTGCCACACCACAAAGTTCTCTTTTTAGGCCTTCAGAGTTTTCTAGAAGCTTTTCTTGAAGTTTGACTTCTAGACTTTTCGAATTTTCTTCAAGTTTTTCTTCCAGATTTTTCGAATTCTCGTGAAGCTTTTCTTCTAGATATTTCGAGTTTTCGAGAAGTTCTTCTTTCAAGCTAACAGAATTTTCTAGAAGCTTTTCCTCCAGACTCTTTGAATTTTGAAGAAATTTATCTTCCAGACTCACCGAATTTTGTTGAAGTTCCTCCTTCAAACTCACAGAATTTTGTTGAAGTTCCTCCTTCAAACTCACAGAATTTTGTTGAAGTTCCTCCTTCAAACTATTCGAATTTTCCAGAAATTTATCTTCCAAGTTTATCGAAGTTTGTTGGAGTTCGTCTTTCAGAGACTTAGTAGTTTCTTCGAGTTTATTCATTATGGAACTCAAATCAATTCCAGAAACTTCGAATAAGAACGTTTCGGGGTCTTCTCCTTCTTCAATCAGTCCATCTGCAAGTCTTTTCTGGAGTACGGCCTTCTTTCCAGTTGTTTCTAACTCACGCTCCTCTAACTCTTGCTTTAATTCACTAACTTTAAGGTCAACTAGGTGAACTCTCCTGGGAAACATTTTGTCTCTTATTGTCTTTACCGAGATATAAGTCTATTATTTATTTCACACACAGTTTTCAGTTTATTGTCCCGCGACGCGCAAAACTGTCCACTTTGCACTCAAATGTTCAACGAGTCACTAACTGTTAGGCGCGATAAATGTCTATCAGTTTTTCAACGCGACGAACACTTTAACACTTATTTATTTTAAACATCCGACTTCTGACAACAAATGTAGTAAAACTGCACTAACTAATTTTCCTAATTTATTTGAAACACTATTTACAACAATTATTCACTAAAACATTTACTATTTCAATTTATGTCTACTGTGGCTATCTATCAGCGAACTCTGGAACTGTAACTAACTCTCCATTCTGACTGTCCCGCTTATATACTCCCAAGCAGTTTCCATTAACGACTCTCGAATATTCAGGAGTATAGAACATTTCATCTAGATGGCTCTTCGAATAGTATCGAACAATCGATTTATTCCAGCTTGTTCTCGGCGATCCGTACGCCAGCAGATATGTAGTTGTAGTTGAACGAGGGTGCATAATTAATTAGATCAGGGCCGGTCTCGGGGCCGGTCTCGAAATCGTTACAATATGCTCTCCGTGATCAAAGATCAACTCTTGACCTGCTTGCTTGTCTCACACAATATCTATCGAAAAATGGCGAAACACTGACTTTGGTTTTGAATATCTCCAAGGTCCAAGACATTCAATCGTGTATACCATCTTGCAAAGCTTCCGTCTTGTGACTTGTCTCCTAAGCTGGGGGCTTTGATAGGTAGCTTTTTCTCAGGCAGATATCTCCACATGGTGGTCGATAGAGCTACATCTGAGTTTTTAATAAATGATCAGCAACACTCGATTTATTTTCTCGTTAATATCTAGCATGGGACAAATATTCGCGGAAACGAATATTCGTAGACCTCCTGGTTTGGCCGTAATATACACAATTTTTACAACTATTTTTATTTCATAAACTCCTGATCTATCAAAAGTTGTGATTTTATCTTTCGGATAACTTGATAATGTACCAGCTGGAGGTTTGCGTCACAGAAAATAGAGCAGAGTCCTCCTGTGAGTCGTGTATCGTGTGTAATTTTTATGAATTTCTTCTTGCATTTAGTTCGGACCAATATGGTTATTTGTCTAAGGACATTTTGACTTTTTCTTATTGTCAAGTTATCTACCATATTTGTAGAATAGCTATTATTTCTTGGTGTTTCATTTATTCATGACAGATACTGAAAAGACTAGAGAAGTACTGAACCAAATACTGAAGTAATGAATGGGGCGCTGAATGTACTGAAAAACTTAATTGGGTACTGAATAAAATACTCAACATATTAAGTGCAATGTTTGTACTGAAAAGCCGTAATTTCCGAGATGAACACCTACCCTAGTACCCGGAGTCAATCAGCGACTATATCGAACAAGGTGTACCTTAAGGTTCCATACTCGGGCCATTACTTTTCTTCATATACGCAAATGACTTGATAAACTTATTTCATGGTCTCTCATCAGTTCAAGTGATTGCATATACAGATGATACCAACTTCCTTCCAACAAGGAAAATGCTGGGTCTTACTTTGGATTACAAACTGACATGGACACTGCATATTGACTCACTATGTGAGAAACTCCGTAGGAATTGTTATGCGATAAGATTTATGGAGAACTAATGTGATAAGAAGGTTTTATTGAGTCTTTATCATGCAACCGTCAATCGTCACTTGCGTTATGGGATTCTGAACTGGACTATGGGGTCTTCAGCTAACAGGATGTTCTTACTTCAAAAATATGCAATGCAATTCGAATCATTGCTAGTTTCTGATGGCAACAATCATGTAGAAGTGCTTTTAAAGAGCTTAAAATACTCACGGTTGCTGGTCTATATATCTATGGAATTTGTGTCTACGCTCATGCGTTACTGAAACAGTTTGACTTGAAATTTCTGCCCTAGTCCGGATGCAGCTCCAACGGAACACCGAAACAACATATCCACTCTTTTACCAAGACGTCGGGAAAGGCTTCCAGGTTAGGCTTCCTGGTTAGGCAGGGCATAGGCTTCGGCCCACTTGCTGAAGTAGTCCATCGCCACAAGGATGTACTCATTCCCGTGGTTAGATTGTGGGAACGGACCAGCGATGTCAATAGTGATCTTTTCAAATGGGCTGCCTACGTTGTACTGACATCGGAATCTTGGGTCGTGTTCGCGGTCCATTAATGGCAGCGCATACAAAACACTTTCTGCACTAGCCCTTGATGTCAGCTTGGTAATTGGCCCAGTTGAACCGTTGCCTCACTTTTTGGAGGATCTTTGTCACGCTCAGACGTCCTCCGGTAACCTTGTCATGGATTTCTCGGAGCACTTCCTCTCTTCTGCTCCTGGGTACTACTGTCTGGCGCCTTTCTTCCCTATCATCCTCGGACTCCAACACACGCCTCAGGACCCTATTGTCCAGGGTAATGGAGTTCCATTGGGCCCAGTAGGATTTAACAGCGGGCGAATAATTTGATATTTCCTGCCACGATGATATTTTGTTACTACTTTTTCAGCCGATAACTAAACCAAGGTCTGGACTCTCTCTTGTTCTTTCGGATCTTATTGCTGTTCCAATTGTCATCTGCTGCCATGGTTCTACAAAGTTTTACTTCTTTCTCTTCTGCTTGTCGGCAATGTGAACAGTCATCTGGGCACGGTCTTCACCATTGGGCATCTGCATTCTCAAGGCTGGTCCCCGCTCGATGTTCAATCTTGACATCGAATTCTTGGAGCCTCTCAATCTAACGTGCCACTTGACCCTCGAGATTTTTTAATCTTCTACCATACACGTACTTGTGGAAGTGCTCTCTCTACTCCCTTAACCACAGCCAACAGCTCCCGCCTGGTGACATAGTAATTACGCTCCGGTTTACTTAGGGTCTTACTGAAGTAACCAATGACTTTTTTCTGTCCTCTCTAGATCTGAGCTCCTTTTAGTTTCCCGAACGAACCTTGGCATTTCTCGGAACTGTGTTTTCCCTTCCTCGAGTTGGTAGTTGGTGCACAAACCAAGTAAACTTCGAAGCTGATGTATTTTATTTTTATTTATTGAAGAAATAACTTCCATTCAGAAAATGTTCTGGTGTGAGGGAGTTTGAACACAATAATTAATAAAAAAAAGTAAACAATTTGAAATTAACTTATATAATAATAAAAATGATTCATGATTTTTTTCTATTTATATGAACATCATTCAAGATAAGTTGAAGCTACGCAAAATATCGTTGATCCCTCTTTCTTCTTCACCAGCACGACTGGAGAGGACCAGGAACTATCAAATGGTTAGATAACTCCTTCTCACTTCTCCATCCAGCAGGACACGAATCATTTCTTCACTTCTCACATGAAGCAGCAGCTTTTCTCCGTTCACACATAGATAGAATCAGTTCGTACGGTAGCTCATGCACAGTAGCTGGCTCCCCCGATGCTGTGCGTAGCTTCTACTTTGATGGATCAATTCTTGTCAGGGTCTTTTTTTCGGGCAACACTTCCTTAATCACTTTTCTAATGGCAGCTTCAATAGCAGCAGCCCTCTGTGAATCCTCCTCAACTTTTTCACTACCTCAGATTTCAGAGCGCGTGCCAAGGCATCAATCAGATGTGTGGGGCGAGCGAGTGTCAATGCTTGTCTTGTTTCTTGATCTCGAAGCCCATCCAAGAATGCCTGAACCGCTAATCGGTCCATTACATTCTCCGGTGTGGCTGGATATGATGAAGGCGAACACAGACGGTAATGTCTACAAGAGTTTTATGATGATAATATCTAAAAATCATAATTTTTATATCATGAATCGAGCATAGTAAGTAAGCGTACAATTTGTTATTATTTTTTTGTTCTTTTGCTATTTATTGTTTCTATATCATCCACAATTTGATTAATATTTTTTTCTGCTTTCATGTACATACTCTCCATTTGTTCATAAACTGGAAATCCCGAGCTGGAGTTGCAGAGATATGCAGAGATGAAGAAGTCCTTGTGTAATGATGGATGAGCATGTATTATGTTTTGTTTCATTCCCTCATTCGCTAAGGACCAAATGGTGGTACTGTAGGTTTTTCCGGGTTTTTCCTGCAGTTGAAATAGCAAATGCGCCATCAAATTTTCAAGTCGCCCCGGAGCGCATATAGTGGTGGTGTTCCTTCATCTGGGATGATATGCAGATAGTGAGGAGTATCACCATTATACTTTTTCATTAATTAATTAAATTCAATTTTAATATTAATCCAAAACCAAAAAGCTTCGTCTATAAGTTTTTATAACTTCCGACAATAAAGTATATTTTGACTTTGTCAGCTTCGAATTCATATGATTCCCTTGATTTCTGACAGCGGTTTTTTCAGTTGAGAATGGTATACGTGTTCTAGGTGGGTCTGGCCATACCGAAGTTCTAGATGTTTTATTAGCTGTCCATAGTCCTCCTGTTCTTGGGAAATGAGGGTTTGTTGCTTCGCCACGCAATGCCAGTGTCAATGCCACCGCTTTTCCCCCTGCATCGCTTTTTCCCCTGCATCGCTTTTTCCCCATCCGTTTGCTTAAGCCGTAGCTTCAAATTGTCGGCGGTAATTTGCCCATGGAGTTTTTCCATCGAACTGAGGCGGTTTCAATGAAAGCTTTCCTGGTTCAGCACTGAACCAGATTCAGCATTGAGTTTCTGTTGGAAGTTCCTGGAGTATGCGCAGAATCCATTTGCTTTTCTAACTCACTTTCTTTTATTTTCGTCTCGAAGTAATTTTTAATTTTTTCTACTTTTGTGTTCATTCTGTCTATCTCTGTCCCGACGCACATACGGGTATTTCGCCAATCTGAGATATTAACGAAGGTGAAAAAAAACTGGTTAATGTTATTGCTAAATGACTACAGAATGATAGGCAACCCACCGCCGTTTCTTATCGACTGCTTCGGCGCTCTAGTGTCGGTCGGAACTTTACCATCTCTACGAGGGTACGTATCTTTTTCGGCTTTCGGAGTGAAATCATCTCAGTTAAAAAGTAAATAATTTTGTGAACATTAGTTTTTGTGAGAATATTGTTATGGATTTGGATCGAGAAGGTAAGAACACATACTTGTGAAAGTATTTTCTCTGCTATTTCTAATAAAAGATTGTTTTATCGTCTCTAGAAAAATAACTTTAGGATAGTCAAATTTTCCACCGAATTTTTACGTATGAAAAGGATTTTGTTGTATTTCCGGGTTCGTCCCGGTTATTTTTTCAATTGGTATTGTGGGATAATAGTTTGTATAATATAATCATTCAGCCCTATGCTGTTTCACTTCCGTCAAAAATAACGTCACCTTTATTCGCCATTTCCGTTATTTTGCTATTAATAAGCAATAGCAAAATAATAGAAATGGCGAATAACGGTGAAAGCAATAGCAAAATAATAGAAATGGCGAATAACGGTGACGTTATTTTTAACGAAAGTGATACAGCATAGGGCTGATTATGAGATCAGCCGCACATAATCGCACTTTTTCGAGTAAGGGTTTATTAACCATAATAGTGAAAAAAATCGAAAATTTAAATTGAAAACTTGCTAACGTAATGTTAACGTTATAATAATTCTGTTTCAGAGTCAGCTGGTGTATCAGGTGAAAGAATAGTGATCCGAAGATCACTGTTTGATGAAATGCAATGGCAACATTTTTCTAATTTAAATTTTGACAAAAAAAATACAGTTTAGAAAGTTATCTTTCGTTTTGCGGAAACTTCTTTGATGATCAAATAAAGAAGTTGAAGTACAAATTTTCGTATATTAAGTCGAAATTCAAACAAAGGTGGAAGAAAACAGGTGAAATAGAAACAACATTCCTTCAAAACCATGATGGAAACAACATTCATGATACCAAGAATGCAGCAGCAAAGCTGGAGTCAGCCATTAAAATCGTTCACCGAATTGAGCGAAAAAAAGTAGTGTAAAAGTGGTTTTAGCCGAACATCGCCAACTCATTACAAGTTTCGCTCAAATGAAATTTCCACATAATAAAGACGATATCATTATTATTATCAAGTAGAAGACGAAAAATGTATTTATTTGTATTGCGGCATATGATGACGAGTTGATACATGTTGCGCGAACGAAATTATGAACATTTGGAAAAAGAGATGCTTCAAATATATTGAAACAAATTATAACTTCCCCAACGAGAACTACGAAGTTGACGAAAACCACAAGGCACAAGTAGACAACGAAAAACAACTAACGCAGTTAGCAGCTCTTTCAAGATTCATGGAAGCTGATTCATCTCGGCGACAATATGAGATTATTAGAAGTTACAGTAAAAGTTTAATTCTAGTTGAAAGTAGCCTTGTGTCTCTTCAACTTTTGAATATGGTACCAATATACAAAAAATACTCTAGCAAAAACCAAAACGCAATATTGTTGTTCGTTAAAGAAACTGTAGAAGAAGTTATCGAAGATCATCATCTTAGATAATAAAATTTATTGAGTTCCATAAAAAAATCATTCAATTTTCAAATATAGTTGTCTCTATAAAACCGCATCCATTTCAAACTAGTTTTTATAGCTTGAAGTCAATTATAAAGCCATTACGAATCATAAAATCCAAAGCAATAATTTTGACCGGCTAGATTTGCCAAATAATCCACTGTGCGACGGTGTTTATTCTTTCTTTCAACCCGTTCGCCACACCACAAACTTCTTCTTTCAAGCTCTTCGAATTTTCTAGAAACTCCTCGCTCAGACCATTCAAATTTTCCACAACCTCGTCTCTCAAATTCTTTGAATTTTCTATAAGTTTTTCTTGAAGTACCTTTTTCAAACTGTTTAAATTTTCTAGAAGTTTATCTTTTAGATTCTTCGAATTCTGTTGAAGTTCTTTCAAACTATCCGAATTTTCTAGAAGTTTTTTCTCCAGACTCCTTGAATTTTGTTGAAATTCTTCTTCAAAGCTCAGAGTTTTTCTGAAGTTCTTCTTTTAGTGACTTGGTAGATTCTTCAAGTTTTTTTATAATCGAGCTCAAAACAATTCCAGAGACTTCGAATAAAAATATCTCGGGGTCTTCTCCTTCTTCGATCAGTCCTTCTGCGAGTCTTTTCCGAAGTACGGCCTTCTTTCCGTTTGTTTCTAACTCACGTTCCTCCAATTCTTACTTCATTTCACTGTCCTTCAGATCAATCAGGCAAACTTTCCTAGAAAACATGTCTCTAACCGAGATATCAGTCTATTTATTTCACACAAAAAGTTTTTAGTATATTGTTACGTAATGCGCAAAACTGCCCACTTCGCGAAAACTTATTTGTTCAACGGGTCTATAGTCTATTAGGCGCGATAAAGGTCTATCAGTCCTTTTTTTTACGTAGCACGGAGACTGTCCACTACGCGAACACTTATTTATTTTAAGCATCCTATTTCTCGGACACCAAATATTAATTTATATCACTGTTGCTGTCTATTTACAAACTCTCGAACTGACGCAGCCAGCACACTGAGCAACATGACCGACCGTTCGCGACCGTCCAACTAAAACCAAAATTTCCAACATATGTATCCTTATCGAACAACTCACACTGAATGATCGTCCTCGACCACTGATTTTTTTGTAAACAATTTTTTTAACTAAACTTGATGTCAAGAAGTCACGTGCCAAGTTTCATAGTGTTACAATTCATCCTTCAGTTTTGGCACAAACTTGTCAGTGGATATTGGACTAATTGAAGAAACTAAACGTCGATCAAATTAAGTATCATTTAGCTTATCAATTGGATAAAACAGGTTAGTTGTTGAGTACCAGTAGGGTTCAACTGATAGTAACTTACATATTCTTTATAGCTGAAGAATGCTCTGAAAAGTGGCAACTTTGGATAGTTACAGAAAAAGGAGATTTTTCTTGAACGCTCCATCGAGAAGTAATACCGAGAAGACAAAAATTGGGCATTTGTTGATTTGGTGGCGTTTTTCGAACCTTATATGAGTGAAAAACCCAAAGGTTTCGAATGTAAAACGCTCACCGAGTAGTTCTTTCCGTTCCTATTTTACGAATTCAGACGGTTTTCTAGAACCTATTCCACCAGAAGAGACGAACTTGAAGTAGACAATACTACGATGATTCTAAGAGTTTAGAAGAGTATGGAAAGAGAGAGGAGGCCGTTATGAAATATCGGCGCAAACAAAAATGCCGATAACCTCAACAAGTCAACAATCGTTCTTACAATCCACTGTTTTGCGAAATCAAAAAAACAAAAATCAAAATCACTTTATTTCTTTTGTGACAACATAGGTATATTATATAAGAAAGAGTCAGTCAGATGTGGATGCCTCCGCGTGATGATGCGACAGGTAATCAAGTAAACAAAAATAAAAAACAGATAAATATATAAAAAATATAACAAAAATACTAGATAGTGTATGTAAACACATACACCTAGACAAACACCTACATAAACTCGGGTAAAAGCTTGACTCAGAACAAGAAAATGCTATCTTTATGATACGACTGGTACATATGAGAAACACAGATATGCAATAGATCTAATGATGAGTTAAAAGTATTAATTCAAAGAGTACAGACAGTTCTCAACCAAATATTCTTTCAGTTTTTTTTTTTAAAGTATTCTAATGTTTCAACTTGTTGATGGAGATAGGTAGATTATTGAACATCTTTGCTCCAATCCTAGTTGGAGCTTAATAACATATTTTGCTTTTAGACAGTGGTAAATGTAAATCATCCTTACGACGGGTATTGTATACGTGGAAGTCGATATTGATGGGAAACAGGTCTCTATTTTTGAACACAAAAACACAAACTTCAACAGTTTGTGTAACTGATATGAAAATGTGGTGCAACTAACTTAATTCATTTATTAAAGCAATTTAGGGACATTCGATAATAATAATAAAGTTTATTCAACGCCACACCCAAGAGGTAGCTACTGTCAAAAACTCTCTCCGCGGCAAGTATCAGCACAAACTCCGACAGATCTGGTCTTCAGAACTGTCGGGGAATAACAAAGTTGCTGCAACTAATATGCTTGCCGTTCCGATTCTACTTTACTCCTTTGGAGTAATGAAATGGACTCAGGAAGAGCTGCGACAACTCGACGTAAAAACTTGCAAAATGATGCAGATTCATAGGAGCTTGCATACTAAATCGTCTGCTCCACGGTTATACTTCCCCAGACAACGAGGAGGCCGTGGACTTTTGAGTTTGGAGTGTCTACATAACAGAATGGTGCTGGATGGAGCCTGTAAAGTCACCAGGATTCCTTCTCTGCTTGGTATGCGATCTTGAAAAAGCAGGGATTGGAGCATTTCCTATCAAGGTAGCAACCCGTGCAGCCGATGAACTCGGTCCCGTATTCGACGCCGAACGGACGAACCCAAACTCTGTCACCGAGTTGGAACCCGTTCAGCAGAAAGCCCACGTCAAAGCTGCGGAGAGTGAGAGGCTCCTACAGCTACAAAAGGATAAGCCAATCCATGGGGTCTTCTTCAAGAACATAGAAGACCTTCGATTATCCAGAAACCTGACCTTAACTTTTCTCAGGTCAAGTGGGCTGAAGTCGGAAACCGAGGGATTCATAATGGCCTGCCAGGATGGTGTCTTCTACACCTTCGTCTACCGCAGTCACGTGATGGGTATAGAAGTCCCTGACACTAGATGCAGAGCGTGTCGTGGGGCAGCTGAGATCATAATGCATTTGCTGTCAGCTTGTCCAGCTTATGCGGTCTCAGCCTATGTCCACAGGCATAACGCGGCCCTACGAGTGTTCTACCATCTACGACACTCGTACGGTGTAGACGATACACCGATGTTGCCTTATGCTCCGGGGGATATTGAGTCCGTTGTGGAGAATGAGAAGTGCCAAATCTATTGGAACTACTCATTCGCACCCTCAGGCAAATACAAGCCAATAAGCCTGATGTAGTCCTCCTCGACCATCAAAGTAGGCCGATTTTCGTCATTGAGTCTTCAGCTCCTGGCGAAACGAATATCGTCCGAAAAGAGGAGGAAAAACGGACTAAATATCGAGATCTACTCTTTGAACTCCGCATGCTTTATCCAAACCATTCTGTCAAGATGGTGGTTCTGATAATAGGAGTCCTTGGTGGAATGATGGATACACTGCTTTTGAACTTGAAGATTATACCGGCTTGCCATGATGCGGCAAAAAACTTAGCCGGAAGAATGCAAATGTCCGTAATTCTTGGTTCACTCCGCCTTCTCAGGGCACAGACTCTCGGACCCAGTAATCACTCACCCCACGGACGTGGGGAGTGTTTACTGGGGGTTAATGACACACCAGAGCTCCCTCCGGAAGTGTTGGAGCTCCGGAGACAGGGACAGGTAATTTTAAACGGAAAAAAAATAAAAAAATTAAGTTTATTCAAAACTCATAAAAAAAAGTATGTACATCAGTTTGTAAAAAAGGTGAATAAACAGTTCAATTATACTCGCGAAGTTTGAAACTTGTTGCGAGATAATTAGAGGTGAGAATTACATGTATGTTTTGAATTGTTTTTTAATCTGTCAGTAATTTGAAGAAGCTGGTATAAAATTGGTCCTATTGTTCCCGATGTAAATAAAGGTTCCTAACACACTCACTTTTATTTTTTGCTCATAAAAATAATACATTATCATAATTATTTCTTCTTCACGACCATTATTTGAGGCAAAATTGTGATTTCAACGTTTTTTCAATAAATAAACAGACCATTCACATAACCTTTTGATCGTCAGATCAATGTCAGATTTATAAAATTATTTTAGCAGTCGGTCGTGCATGGTCGATCAGTGTGAGCTTGAAAGTTTTCATTGATTCCTATCAATTTTTGATCTTTGCTGGACGGTCGCGGACGGTCGGTCTTGGTCGGTCAGTGTGTTTTCTATATATACTGTGCAACTGCGTGCCATCTGATGTTGAGCGTCTTATATACCGGCAAGTAGATTTCATTACCATTCTGAAACTGCCGAGAGTATACGGTGACTCGTTCAGATGGCTCCCGTACATTCTTGATACGATAGAACGGTGATGACTTCATGCTTTCACCGTAAACCAATCGAGGTCGAATAATTAGGCAGCCTGGTCCGGCCTCAGAATCGTTACTGTATTATATGAATCGAACAAAGTCCGAGAAGTGTTTCTAAAGAGAGTATCAAATAAATGAAAACAAATAGTCTCGACTACGGTAGAAAATACCATTCTCTCTACAAATTCTCACAAATTGGGGAAGTAGTTTTTTCTGTCAGATGAATTTGCCTCATTTGTTAATTTTGTCGAAATGTGTGGAGAGAAAAGTATTTTCACCATAGGCGAAATAATTTGTTATCGTTTTCATCTAATGTGGAGGCCTATACTTTGCTATTAGTATGTTACGTCACGCTGTAGACGGACTCCAACCATTATTATATTGACTATTTTCACCTATATTATGCATTACAATGAAGCGAATGTTGTCCCTGATATAGATCGCTACACCTTCTCCTCTGGAATCCCTACATGAGTGAGTATCGACTGATTTCAACTCAACTACTATACAGCCATGTCTCTACAATCACAACTAAATCGCAGTTTGTTGCTTCAGCCTGATAATTCACTACATTCAATTTGTTTTTGAGGCTTTGTTCATCCATATACAGGATTTTCAGTCTTGGATTTGTTATTTCAGCAATTCTCACATTTTTGGTATTTTAATAATTAGGTTTAAGTCTGGTATATCCTCGATCACTCTAACCTTATTGTATTCATCCTTTCTTATGTGATTTCTCCTAGGTTTAATCCAAGCAAATTTGTTTTTTGTTCTCTTTCCGGTATTTTAGGACTTCTATGAATGAATACTGATCCGCTTTTGTAAGATTGTGGTTTGCATATTTTACACTATTTTCTTCAAATTCTAGGTTTCTTCAACTGTAAATAATTTATTATCACTGGTAAAATACAACTAATACATTCATTTCCGGATCCCTAATTTTGTGTGATTTATCTCACAACCATACTGTTTGGTGTGCATCGCAGTATTCAACTCTGTCAACGGTGAATTGTCTACTCCCTCTGATCTCTTGCTACTCACTAAACCCTTATTCGCAAAATGCGTTCCTGTTTGATGGTACTCAGAATTTAGGAGCGAAACAGTAAAGCGGTGATCAGCTACCAAATTATATAGGCGACTATAGTGTTCAATTGTATCCTCATTCTTTGAATAAATTGCAGGAGATGAAGGAAGTTGAAATACGTTTATCAAATGTTTCCAATTTTTTATTGGAAGATAATGCAAAAAAACTTTGTTGGATATGTTTTGTATCAGTTCTACCAAATAAATATAGCCTGGCAAAGTTATCCTGAGGACTCGTTTGTTCGTTGTTGAGCTATTCTTGTCTTGAGAGGTGCCAATTTCGAATCTTCATGGTGCCGAGGTAACACATAATCTCCGCGATGCGAGAGCAAGAAGCAGACAGATCCAGCTTCAGGCTCAGTTACAATAACTTTCGGGTTTCATTTTGATATATCGGTAAATAAGGACAAAAGAGGGATGATAATGAAATCACAGTCACCCTGTATAGTATTGCAAGACCACGTGATAATTCCACATTGATTAGAGGTAAAACTTAATTAATCACTAGAGTGAACACTTTCGAGTTTAATTCTGGAACTAGCAACATCAAAAATATAGAATAGGAAGCTTGATGACAATGGTACACAAGCAAAAATACAGTTCTTTCATAACTACTCCCTAGATAAACAATGAACAGGGGTTAAATGGTAAAAATTAAAGTTTGGCAATTCAGTCATGATTGAAAATCAAATGAATTTAAAATTAAGAAAACCTGTTTCCCGGATGCCGGAAGTATTTTCTATAATACGGTAATTTTTATGATTTTATTTGAGCCTTTTCATTTTATTTTTGTTCGCGCCGTTGTGGGGTGTTTGCTTCTTGAAAGTGGACATTACCTTGACAAAACATTCAATGCCTTCAGTTTTTCTTGTTTTGAATTTTTTTGGGCATATTTTTCAACGCATTTGAGCAAATTCTGGAACATCACTAACTTTTGGTTAGGGCGATTTAAAAAAAAATATATTACATGGTAAATGGGACAAATTGAGATATTCACGAATTCTTATGGAGCCGCTGAGTATTAGAAGTAGTATCTTTTAATTTTGCACTAAAAAAACAAGTCGAAATGAGAAGGGCATTGTTCTGTAGATAATTTTAAAAAGATTACAGAATTTACATGCTCTATTAAGTAACACAGACCTATGTTTCAAAAATATATTTCTGAGCGATTTTGCGCGCACAATGTAACCATCATATTCATGTCGAACATAATCTTAAAGAATCTTTCCAAATTTACCAGTTTGGTTCATTCAAAGAACTGCAGGTGTTCAGAATGTAATGAAAAAGTTATTTATCAACAAAAATACGATAAACTATCATTATTTCACAACTCTAGGCAAAAAGTTAGAAAAGGTTCTTGAACTAATCCCCGATTTTGAGAGGTGATGGAATTGAAATATTTTGTAAGACTCACCAGTTATAAGCTGTTCCTGGTAGACATGTAAAAAAGTGGTATTCTGCCACTGAATAGCTTCAGAAATCGTCTCGAGTTGTATTATACACCCAGGCCTTGAAGTACTCTGCTGAGAAACGATATTGATGTTTTCTAGCATGCTTTCCTGGTTGTAAGATGACAAATCCGAAACGCTTTCGTTCTCCTCGATGTTCCTGTTTTCCCTGAAAGAAAGATCCGCCAGAAGCGTTCTCGCATCGATGACTGCCTGATAGACCCTGAGACACTGACCATCGGAAGCCACAAAACATGCACTGGGCGAGTTTGATAAATTTCCCAGGGTGCTAGACGGCAGTAGGGTCGGGATCCAAGCCACGTTGCTGAATGCAGAAGGCTCGGGAGAACTAATCCTGGCCAGTTCACATATTCCACCGGATTTGGATAAAGGACCCACCGCGTCCACTTTCCAAAGTATCAACTCGCTGCAAAATCCCTAAAAAAATTACAAGATTACAGACTCCGTCGACATCTTCAAATTCTCGTGGTAACAGATGCTGACATTTTTTAGAAGGTCCTGACAACAACAAAGTCGGTGCATCAGACGAAATATTACGGATCATTTTGATAACTAATACCAGTTTTTTGTGACTTCAATATACTATTTTTCAAGACAACTATTTGAATACAACATAATGAATTGTACATATAAACATAAATCCAGTATAAGCTTCAATAGACTTCGTGTAATAGATCTGAATCTGTTTTGATCGAGGCGTTGTTCAGACAGGCTTATTATTAAGAAAAAAGACTGAATACAGTTCAACTCTTGCTCGAGGGTGAGGAGGCACCATTTCGAAAGGGGTGGAGCTAACTTTGTTATTAAAGTCGCTTTACAGTTCGCAATTTTTATTTCATGCAATTAATTGCGGGAGTTTTCATCCAATGAGACACTCAGGATACATGTTTCAATTCTAGAAAGACTTGCACTGTACTAAATGGAACCTTTGGTGAGTCACTTGGTGACTGAAACACGTGTCGAGGTATAGAAATAGCGGTCTGATATCGGGATAAATCTCCAGTTTATTCATGCTAGAGAGGGGCAATGTCCACTCTCGTACGATGTTCCGAAGTAAAGCAGACAAGAGCCCTCCTTGTGGGCATTTCAGTGATGTTTGTTGGCTACCAGGTTTTTTCACAACCCAGCTTATCTCGAAGCGAACTACTGTTACCGTATAATTTTATACGTACGTTATGGACGTGTGACTTCTGGTCGACGATATTATGATGACTGGTGGTTAGAAGTAATGGTAAAACGGGATGACAGGTTATGTCATTCACTCTAAACCTATGTCCAGATGCTCTACTTTTATGACCGATGCTCAAAACCAGGCTGAACTTGCTCTTGTCGGCGAACGTAATCTGCCACAAATTGAGAGTTCCGTTATCGTGTTTGGTCACTAAAAATACAATCGGTACGGCTTCGTTTTGGTCGTCGGTAGTGACTGGTATCTACAAAAAATATAAAATTATCGTCATTGGAAGTTAGTTACCTAGAAACCCTGGTATACTCTTTGAATCATTTCTGTAACTTCGGATAGTAAAAAAATGTGCTTACGTCTGCTTCATTCAGTGAAAATACTGGATGAATTCAATAAGTCGCTTTTGGCTCAGAAAATAACTACTTCATATGTTACAGTATGCCAAGGAATATTGAATTATATTCTATCAACGTCTGAACATGAAACAAATGTGTTCAAGACTGGTCCTTTTCTCTCTAAAAAATGGGACTTTATCTGCAATATACTGAGTTGTAAAACTCGACTTTTTATTATTTATTATTGGGGTACTAAAGTATCTGAATTTGGTATTGCCCAACAACAAAACAAATGAAATTATGGTCTGTTTCTGAAATCGGATCCAGAGATGGCACCTGGTCCTCGTGTCAATGTTCCAGGGAAAACCGTGATTGTGATTGTTGTTGCCGTACATCAACACTATTGTATGTCGGTATAACACCAGGATTTCTATGCATCTTGTTCCAAAGTAATATAGTGTTCATACTCGAAGTGAAAGACCAAATTTTTTGGAAAAATAACATCATACAAATTGTGCAATTTTTCTAAAATGATATGAATACCCTTTGAAAGTCAAAATAGTTGTGGCAGAATAAAAAATTCCGTGGTGCAATATTATAGACTATTAATATGAATAATTTGACCATAATTCGTTTTTGTGTGGATAAAATCCTGAAAGATGAACCTGTACCGAAAGTGAATACCATTTAGAATCTTGAAAGAAAGTTGTGAAAGTCCGTGATAAAGTAAATAAAAATTATCACTCCTACTGAAATATATCAATTATGCATATATAATCAGGCTTGTTAAGTTTTTTATTATTTTACCAGTCGTTTTCGTAAAATCTATTCAATGTTGTTAGATCATCCAAAAAATATGAATTTTCTGTTGAAAAAAAATTGCACCAAAAAGAAATATCTCACTATTACATAACATTAACAGTTTTCAAAATAGTGCAAGAACATTGTAACACACAACTCATCACACATATATCTTCTGAAAAGCAATAGACCCCGCAGGTGGTGACGTCACAAATGTCAAAATATCATTTGATGCGTTCCAAATAAATCAGTTTTAGATAAACAGCTTTCACAAAAAACGTTTCCTATGGCAGTGAACCTGATAACGAGCTTGATTATGGTGATTGCTTTGTTGAAGAGTTTATAAAGATGTAAAAATAAAATTAATTATCATTCACTTGAACTCACTTTTGGAACCGAAACCTAACGGACCCCAACAAAGATGGTGAAGTGACGTCACGCTTGCGGAGTCTATTATAAACACAAAAAAGCGACAAAATTATTAATTAAAGAACTTTTTGAAAAAAAACGGATACAGTTGCGCAGATACTTGCGCATACGCATGCTTGCGCAGATATCAGGGGGTCTATTCTCGAGTTCATGTGAAAACATTTTCAAACGGTTGAAGTAACATAGAGCGATACAGACACCGCTCGTTGAAGAGAGATACAACATCGAATTCGTATACGTTAAATCTCCAGAATATACCTCCAGAAAGGCACAAGATTGACAGGTTCTAATGGTGAATTACCATGCAGCTGAATTCAATTCTTTTATGAGAAATGTGTTATAATTATTTATTTCAGTTAAATGCATTTCAGCAAAACAAAAATAATATAATAAGTCGAAAATGTAACGAATAAAACTGCTTGCAGACAGTGATTCTGTAAATTTGATTATGTTGTTTTATTCATTTCATGCTCCTGCGCAATACTTGGAACATCAGTTCATGAAAATGTACCTTAACAACAAAACCGACGGTGGCGGTTCATGCAAGTATCGCGGGATATTTGGAAATCAGACCACGATTTCATTTGTTTTCTCAAAATCAAGCTAGCGAATGTCCAGCGTTTTTGTCTACAGTTTTACAGGTATAAGTCGGCACACCAGGGTTTTCAGGCATCTTAATTAGAACTAGCTTTTGCTGATGATTAGCAATACTCATGAAACCAGTACGTAGGTGCTCCCCATTCAAATTGACAAATAATTTCAGCTATGAAATGATAAATAGAAAAGAAAATTCTATAGCTATGCTTGATTCATATTATAAAATGTTGACCTTCAAAAAGTATCATTAAAAGTTTAAATCTTTTCAAGGCACATGCTTTAAGACAATAATTATCGCATTTCATCGTAAGATTATTATTAGTATCATTTGGAATATTGTTCTTAGTGTACTTACTCATTAAAGTATAATTGAATTGACAACCATATATATCCTCAAATCAAGGGAGGCCATCCATAGTCATCGTCACTTACCAACCAATACAGGAATAATTCTACCAACAAGCGTACAAAACCACACGTGGTTGAAAAATAATAAAATAATAGAACTAGAGTATTTAATTACTGAAGGAAAGCCGATATAAAATTCCATATAATCTGATAAAATCATAAAAACATTAACGTAAAATCAAATTAATATTCATTTTGAACACATTATTTACGTGTTCAGAAGTCTTTTAGATATAATCCAATATTCAGCAATTACTAGAGCCTGGAAAGTAAATGTTTCCTGGTAATCAAACCGGATTAAGCGTCATAAATATAGTGTTTTTATTTAGTTCAACCTTATTATTTTTAACGGTATTAAAATGGGCAAAACCCCCCAGTTGTTCTCTTTCCATCTTTCAGCGATCATGAAATATGACAAGAATTCTACTTGTTATACCAGGGCTTCAAAGTACCAAAATATTCAATCAGAATCAATTACATCTTTCAGTGACTTATTCTCATCTTCTTCCTTAACGCTGGTCAAATCTTTATTGCAAGCCTCCTTCTGTAGGGCTTCTTTGACCAAATGCTTCAGCAATGGGGCGGTGTTATACAAGCTGACAGACGTCGACATGCTCATTGAGTCACCCAAAGGAAAAGCCGACGGTATGCGGGTAGAAAAAGATACCTGCGCTTGTCTGAATGAACCCGGATGGAACTCGTCCAACCAATCTACGACCCTGTGAGATGTAAGTAATAACAAACTCTATGTTCATCATGACATAAATAGTACTTACCATATCAAGAAACTTCCATCTATTGGGTGAATACTGAAAAGCAAATCTGGATTGTGATGCCAGTCTCTTAGAAAACTCTCTATTCGTGCATCAACACCATCTGCCACTCCCGATTCCATTAACGGTTCTTCGGAAGATTCTTCTGAATCGGGATTATCCACAACAGGTCTACAAAAAAACTTCAAATTACATCAAGTTTGGTATATAAAAATGAATCTCAGATATAGAAAAGGTAGTTCGTATATTTTGGTATCTCAAGCTCAACCAGCTTGAGATATTTAGATTGACAGCAGGATTAAACGTGACTGAAGGGACAATACGGAGGAAAGGTAGGCGACTATGTTCAATATGTGGAAAAGTACACGCATGCTATAGGTATGAAGTTTGCGATCGACAAATGTGCCACGGTTCATCTTAAAAGAAGGCGATGCGAGGAATTCAGAGAAGACATTCTGCATAGACGAAAACAAGCTAAAAAAATTTGTAAAAATTTGTTTTTTTACGAATTACCCAGCAAAGCTTGTTTGATTGAAAGAAAAAGTAAAAACTATGAACAAAATTCATAACCATTTAAAACAATAAAACTCAATATACAGTCATCAAATAATATAATGCTGGTGTTCCACAAGGCAATGGTTTTCATTATATAATAATGATATATATTTGCTTCAAGATTGTAACTTCATCAACCTATTTGCGGATGATACACTATTTTGGTATCAAATAACAATTTAAATTAGGCTATAGAAACCATTACTAAATCATTATGGATGGCTAAAGTATTGAAATAACAATAGGCTTAAGCTGAATACTACCAAAACATGCTTTCAACACCTTTTAGATATTCTAATATCGATATCAACAACTGTATCTCACTCTCGTTATTAACAAGATCATATCATTTGATTCTCATTTTTAAAAAATGTGTAAAAACTATCCTTCTTCAGTACAATTTCTCCGAATCTCTCAAGCCACATTGCAAACTGTATTTCTAAAGGTTCGGTAGCATTATTTATATTTTTTATGAATTATACTTCTATTAATTTTATGTATTTCTGTCAAATAAGTTTAGATAATATTTTTTATATCCCTATCATAAACAAAATTGTTTCTTAGGATATTAATAAAGTACTACCACTACTAATACTACATTTAAATGTTTAACTTATCAACGTCAGTCTGTTGGGGGCACCAAATCAAATGAATGAATTAATAAGTTGTTCTAGGTCACTTCTACCAGTGATAATGCTCACTTAAACTGATATTTACAAATAAATATAAAAAGGGGAATAAAAAAAATCTATTAAGAAAGCTTACTTGGCAAACTCTTCCAAAAACAATTCTGCCTGTAAGCTGAACTGCATTTCTTTATTGTCTAACCAATGGAGAACGAATGCAGGTCGGGGATTGCAGTATGTAATACTTGGCACCAGAGGTATATCGGTTTCTGCATTGACAGAAGCAGCTAAATGAAAGTGTAGGCCAGGAGTAATTCCTAAAAAACCATAGAAAATATTTTGTAGATTTGTAAATTCCTATAGGAATTAATGGCCAATCTTAGTATTACAAATCCCTTACCTGTACCATGGTAGCCATAAGAGTGGAAATCATGTACACTATAAGTGGATGGTAAGGTAGGTATGGGAGGAGATGGACCACATATACCATGGGGATGGTGTTTGGCGTTTCGTCTTATGTGAAAACACGTCCTAAAAACAAACAAAAAATAATTGAAAAATTTGAATTATACTGCATTCAAATTTCTTGACATCAAATGGGTAATTTTTATTTGAAACAGAACAGTCCCAGATAATCTAGTATTGTTCAGTTTCATTTATTGATACTAACATATAGAATGGGTCCAATTTACAAAAATATGCAGAAATAATAACATACAAACAAATATTTGTCCTAGAATAAACTGGACAAATTCCATTTTGAAAAAAAATTTCAAAGGGATTCGGGGGTCGAGTGATACCTTATTCGAAATGTCGTTTATTTCTGTATACAACAGCGTTTCAGACAAAAATATTATGTACCGCTATTTTGTTCGGGATGAAAAATTTTTTCTGAAATTTTTTTGCTTGATATAGAATTGAAAGACGTTTCGAATGTGATGTAACTCGACCCCCAATGCAATTTAAAAAACCTTTCAAAATGGCGGCGACTTTGAAAAAATAAATATTTTTTTTATTGTCTGAAAGCAGGTTATGAACTATAATTTAACCAAAAAAATCTTCAAAGAAAAATGTCAGGTCGTTCAAAAGTTAACAGGGAGGGGGATTACTTTATGGACGTATAATGCATTATGACGCAGATATAATGGAAGTGTTATGTAATAAGTTTCAAGTTTTGGGCTTTACAATATCAATTTTACGAATAAAACAGGATGCAAAATAGAATTGAAAAATAAAGCTTGAATTTTACCAACAAAATTGTTTGTGGGGCGTGATTCGAATAACATTAGCAATGTCAATTTCGTGTTAGAAGGAAATCTAAAATTATAAAAAATAAAAAAATATTGAGGCTCACTTTGAGCAGGTTTCATGTTTCATATATGGAACGCTAGTACCTAATGGGTTAGATCAGCTATACACTGTTACAAATGAACAAATCTATTGTGTGCTGATCAAAACAAAATCTGTTACTGAAAACAAACTTGATACATTCGTAGATAAATATTACCAGTGCCATCTTGAATTTTCAATTTTGAAATAAAATTTGTAATTAATAACCCCGTTAATATATAGTGTAATGATTTTTGGTCGACATTATTTTGAATGACAAGAATAGTCTTCCCCTCATTAATATCACCATCCTGATTTCAAATTCAGAATCCAATCCCTAGAACTTCCAGTTACTACTTTTGTAGTAAACCGAAACTCAAACTTCCAAATTTGTCAACCTCATTTAGCATGACCATTTCGACTCTTTAATACTCAAACTCAACTTTATGGATGACAAAATGTCTTTGTCGTATTATATTAGCATTATGTACTATCTGACAAAAAAATTTTAAAAAAAGTAGTAAGCATGTAGATTTTATTTAAAATTATTAAAAATAAAGTTTGATGTTATAACAAACTTACTTCATATGTTTCAGGCGTTGCATGAACCTGTGTTTGTGCCTGTGCGTCCTGAACTTGGGATGATGAGCCTGTGGATCGAGCTGGGACAAATTGACCAGTCCATCTTCAGGTAGTACTGTTTCTACCCACAAGCGGCAAATATTATCTTTGCATGAAGTAACTAACATGTTCGATACGGAACCTCTGGAAAAACCAATTGTGAGAATATTGCCGGATATCATCATTGAAAAATGGTCAACATTACAAAAAACTGTTGAAATTAGCTTTTTCTCTCAACATGATACATGTAGAACTATAACTACTATTACTTTCCATTTTTAAAGGCCGCTATTTTTAGTAATTTCTCTTGAGTTCTCAATGCATTTTTTAAGCCAAGATCACTGGGCAACAAAGCTCAAAATACACTACCTGACTAGTTAAAAATCCTATGCGAGTTCTCATAAACATCGGAGATGGACGAACCTCTGAAGAATCTAGCCACTCGCGCTAGCGACACATTAGGAAGCAATTTAGAAAACCCGGAATGGGATAGTTATAGTTCAAATTTCGGACGTGAAAGCCTTAACGTGTAGTACCCTCAAATATCCTTTTGAATATATGATAATACTAGGTAAAAAACTGAGATGGATTGAGCAACTTTAAAAACCTAGTTTCAAATATAAGTACATAATGAACATTCACAAAAACTCAAGCACGTTGTAAATAATTATGTATGACATACTTAGGCATGTATTTACTAGTCGTTCTCCAGGATAAATGTGTAACAGATCTGGGATGTGCAATATAAACAAAACTATATTCCAAATCCAAAGGTTTCTCAGTGCTTTTTGATGTAAAGAGATCTGAAATAGCAATGAGAGTTAAAATAAAAACAAAATCAAAATTTGTTTTTTTCATTACTCACCATGTCTATTTTCATACCAAATTTTGACAAGCCTGTCATTTTCGCCACAAGTAGCAAACAGAGTTCCATCGGGACTGAAAGCAAGATGTTGTACAGGGATCGCAGTGTTGGCTTTCCAAACACACTGCCAGGATGTTTGTTCTTGTTCTGAAAGGAAGAAAGCCTCTTGAAATACATTATTCGCGTTTTCGTATTGATTTGGTGTAGTAAAACCTTTAATAATTACTATAAAGGTCCGATAAATATAATACAGAAATAAGACTCAAGAAAAAATTCCAAAATGTGTCTACTCATAAACTTCTACTAATAATGAAAGGGAAATTTTTCAAATTTTCTTCAAAATAAAAATAATAAATACAATACTTTCTCATAAACACTCTTACAGTGTACCCAAAGGCAAAGCCTTTGCGGGTAGAGGACGGTTATTATTATTATTTGCCAAGGCGCTCGAAGGCGTAGATTTTTGAGTATTCACTTTTCTGCTGGAGGAATATTCGAAAAACCTACAGCATCACCTAGGGTGCGCCGTCCAAGCAAGCAACAGACGTTGGAAATATTGGAATTGGCATCTAGGCAACCCACATCACACTTGTTTTTCAAGTTTTATACATACTACAAAACTTTGGAGTTGATATTTTAAGAACATTATTCGCTGGTACTTTTATTGAAAATTATATACAGTAGTTTTCTTTAATGCCCCCCCTTTTATTTTTTGCACGGGTCAACTCAAAAAATTGAAACTTGGGATAATGAAATTGATGCATGAATACTATATTTTGGAGTAAAATTAAAAGATGGAAATTCCAAGATGGCGACTGATCGGGTCAGGGGGGTCTTGTGCCACATCCTTTTGAAGCTCCTGACGAATACTTCACAACCCTAGAATATAAAGTCTATATCTTCACCTACTACAAAATGGCGGAACATTTAATAATTTCCTGAAGACGTCGACGTTTAACTTCATAATTTGAGGAAATAAGCAGGATCAAACGGCAACCTACTGAAAAGTCATTGAAGAACTGCATGTTCTCGTTTCAATAAGTTTGAAGCATAATTATTTTTTGTGGTTAGGTATATGGCTAATTCTGTAATAAGTTCATTTCAAAATTGATATCTCTTAACGGGCAAATTGAGAATATGATGTGCTATATCAAATTTGTTTAAATATAGAGCAGAACTGAAATATGGAGCTAAAGTAGTAAATTTCAAGTTTCTACGTTGTAGTGCAGAATACATATTCCTTCATTTTCCATAATACTAAATTTCGGTCGTGAAAATTGCTCTATTGTGACTCTCAAAATTTCAAAAGTAATAATGGTCCATATTCATTGCAACAGCAAGAGTAATCATATAAAAAACAGTTTTTTCAACTCTTACCTAGTATTTGGGAACAAGCCAAAAAAATTCAATGATAGTAATTAAATTCTGTATTGATTCCTAACAGTTATTTATCTGCTGCCGTATCATAATGACATAGTTGTGATTGTATTTCAGTGACATAATAAAGTTCAGGAAGTTCTAATACTATAATGAAATTCAAATGTAAAGTTTCTGAGAGTTTGTCATGAATGAACTTTATAAGAAAAATGTAAGTACTTAATACCAAACAATTTGATTCAAAATACAAAACCTCTCCCTTCGAATCCGAAGGTAAACTAAATATCAGAATCACCCATTTACAAAGATTTCACTACAAATCCAATTGACAGCAGTGTGTGTTTGATATTGAATAAATAATTTGCTGTTGCATTATCAGCGAAATGGTAAGGCACATCTTGCTCACTATTTTTCGTAAAGTTTCTGCAGCTTCAAAATACTACTCAAATTCAGAAATTGAGAGTTATGTAAATATTTATTGATGCCAGCAGATAAAGTCTTGTATGTAATTCGGATTATAAACGTTCACTGTGGTGCACGCTCTGTGTTATCGGGCTCGGCTCGGGCTCGGCTACTACCATAATGATCGTCATTAGAATCCTCATTACATCAATATCTATTGAGACCAAAAAAACACCGATGTTTTAATCAATAAAACTACTTCAAAAATAGCAAATTTCAATTATTTCTGACAGAAATATCAAATGGGTCTAAAATCGAATTTTAAACTAATGTTTACAAATAAATTGTTTTGGTTACTTTGAAAAATAATACATTTTTCAACATTGCCAACATATATATATATATATATATATATATATATATATATATATATTTTCTTCTGTGGGGATAGTGGGGCAAGCAGTCAGTTGAAACTTCTCAAATTGAAGTTTTATTCACAATAATGCCAAGCTTTCGCTTTATTTTAAAGCTTCTTCAGGGCAAACTGGAAAAATACAATTATAAAATCTTTGTAAAAACTATAAAAAGGAAAACTCACAGTAAATAAGGTAAAAATTTGAATATAAAAACATAAAATGAAAGTAAAAGATGTAAAACTTGGTATATGACAGTAAATGAATATTTAATTGTCAATTTGAAGTGTGAGAAAAATTGTTTTTTTTGGTAGAGAACGATGACATAATTCTATTTCAGGTAAGCTTTGAAGTTTGAGTGACATTTTCAAATATATATACTGAGGGGTTCATTGATAGTTAACAGTAACTTTTGTTCAACATAATACATTTAACTATGGTCTGGGTATATTAGATTTGTTTGAGTTGAAATGCAAGAGGTAAGTGTAAATTGAACTTAGATTATCAATGTCTTTCTTTTTATTTATAGCATTAGGTTCTTTCATAATTTCAACCATTTCTAGAAAAAGTCTTTTTGAATAATTGTTCTCAATTTGTATCACTTTGCTACCAGTGAAATTCTAGAAATGGTTGAAATTATGAAAGAACCTAATGCTATAAATAAAAAGAAAGACATTGATAATCTAAGTTCAATTTACACTTACCTCTTGCATTTCAATTCAAACAAATCTAATATACCCAGACCATAGTTAAATGTATTATGTTGAAGAAAAATTACTGTTAACTATCAATGAACCCCTCAGTATATATATTTGAAAATGTCACTCAAACTTCAAAGCTTACCTGAAATAGAATTATGTCATCGTTCTCTACCAAAAAAAACAATTTTTCTCACACTTCAAATTGACAATTAAATATTCATTTACTGTCATATACCAAGTTTTACATCTTTTACTTTCATTTTATGTTTTTATATTCAAATTTTTACCTTATTTACTGTGAGTTTTCCTTTTTATAGTTTTTACAAAGATTTTATAATTGTATTTTTCCAGTTTGCCCTGAAGAAGCTTTAAAATAAAGCGAAAGCTTGGCATTATTGTGAATAAAACTTCAATTTGAGAAGTTTCAACTGACTGCTTGCCCCACTATCCCCACAGAAGAATATATATATATATATATATATATATATATATATATATATATATATATATATATATATATATATATATATATATATATATATATATATAGTTTCCGTCTTGTTATATATATATATATATATGAAAACTAAAAGTTCGGGTTGAACCGCGTCTAGAATTTGTTGAATTTCAACAAATGTTGAAAAATGTATTATTTTTCAAAGTAACCAAAACAATTTATTTGTAAACATTAGTTTAAAATTCGATTTTAGACCCATTTGATATTTCTGTCAGAAATAATTGAAATTTGCTATTTTTGAAGTAGTTTTATTGATTAAAACATCGGTGTTTTTTTGGTCTCAATAGATATTGATGTAATGAGGATTCTAATGACGATCATTATGGTAGTAGCCGAGCCCGAGCCGAGCCCGATAACACAGAGCGTGCACCACAGTGAACGTTTATAATCCGAATTACATACAAGACTTTATCTGCTGGCATCAATAAATATTTACATAATTCTCAATTTCTGAATTTGAGTAGTATTTTGAAGCTGCAGAAACTTTACGAAAAATAGTGAGCAAGATGTGCCTTACCATTTCGCTGATAATGCAACAGTAAATTATTTATTCAATATCAAACACACACTGCTGTCAATTGGATTTGTAGTGAAATCTTTGTAAATGGGTGATTCTGATATTTAGTTTACCTTCGGATTCGAAGGGAGAGGTTTTGTATTTTGAATCAAATTGTTTGGTATTAAGTATTAAGTACCCCTCAGTATATATATTTGAAAATGTCACTCAAACTTCAAAGCTTACCTGAAATAGAATTATGTCATCGTTCTCTACCAAAAAAAAAAACAAAAAAAAAAACAATTTTTCTCACACTTCAAATTGAAAATTAAATATTCATTTACTGTCATATACCAAGTTTTACATCTTTTACTTTCATTTTATGTTTTTATATTCAAATTCATACCTTATTTACTGTGAGTTTTCCTTTTTATAGTTTTTACAAAGATTTTATAAATGTATTTTTCCAGTTTGCCATGAAGAAGCTTTAAAATATAGCAAAAGCTTGGCATTATTGTAAATAAAACTTTAATTTGAGAAGTTTCAACTGACTGCTTGCCCCATTATCCCCACAGAAGAAAATACCTACCAAACAGTCGCTAATTTAACTTTTATTTTATATATATTATATTAATATATATATATATATATATATATATATATATATATATATATATATATATATATATATATATATATATATATCAATGAAAACGCATTGTATACCTCATATGTATATAATTTTTAAAATTTTGTTCGTGAACCGTGATAGAAATACTAAAAAAAAATATGGTGAGAACAAACATGTCCAACAAACCTTGTGGTTTATCTGGTACATCATGGCAATCCCCATCGTCGTTACCGTCTTGCTGCCCTCCTCCTAAAGTAAACGTCACAGGAGGCGTTTCTTCTTCAGTATTTTGTGATTTCAAATGCCAAAGCTGTACATGTGCACCAGCTGTGAGAAGACGAGTGCCCTCTAGATTCCAGCTCAATGCCCTAATAGGCGAATCAGTTTTCAATGTGCCTGTTTGGACCCATCTGTAGTCCAAACCCTACACAAGAGATATATAATAATAATGCTATTCGATCAATCTGTTGAAAAAGTAATTTGAAAAAACAAAATGTTAAATATTTTGCATATCATTTTATGTTTACATTCAGTAGAACCCCCGGTCGAGTATTAGCATTATTCATCATGATGCAAAGTAAAGCCTGCGTTATCAATGCATTGAGAATTGTCAGTAATTTTTTTGATTGGACCTCTTACAACAACTATACACACAAACCTAACCTAAGCATGCCAACCTGTCTCGCCAAACCGATTTTTTCATTTCATTCAAACTGAAGCATTGTCTGCTAATCTCACACAAAAACTTCGGCTATGGACCCGGCTTCAGAGGTACTTTCCGAATATATGATAAGGGCAAATAATACTATACCTGAGACAGGGAAGATATTCCTAATGACCACTAATACATTACTATGATCAGCTATGCTAGGGCTTGGGCGGCTAGTAGCAGCGTCGGCAGGTTACGGATAGCCGGACAGCCTGCGGCGTACGCTGTGCAACCCACAGCTGCGCCGCAGGTTACTACCGAATAACCAATAAGGTGGCGCTGAGCAACCCTCCAATCCAAAGCGTAATGCGACCCGTGCTGATGGATGCATGGCGGTGGGAGTGCACCGTCACTAACGGAGCCTGTGGGATACTGGGCGACCTCCCACAGTAAACAGCCTTACACCTGTACAGGGGGCTCTGCAGGTGCGGACTCCCTTCCCCCATACTCGTGGGAACCAAATGGAAAACCTAGACAAACAAAAAGTAACCTTTGGGGAACTTCCAGCTGAAGAAAACCCAACCACGCAGACGGAAATGATTACCCAGCAGATTCCAGCTGAATCACACTCGGAATCAGAAACCGCCGCTGCTACCAGGGAGGAGGAAGAATTGGGTCAAACCAATCTCGTCAAACCCCTGGAACCCGTGAGCAGGAAGACTTCAGGAGACAGTAGCAATACCAAAACTCCGAAGACTCCTGCCTTACAAAATATTGCCTCAGGTATAAATCGTTTACATCTGAGTGACAAGAAAAAGCCCTCTGGGGCACAAAAAAGGCAGATGAAGATTGCGCAGGCTAAGGCTGCTGGGGAAGAAATCAGGCCCAGAAAAAGCCGCTCTAACCGGCGCAAACCGAAACTAGGCGGGCCACAGCAAACATCCAGCACAGCTGGAAGCAGCTGTCAAACTCCCAGGAAAAGGGAGCGCGCCCAGCATAGCAATCCGTCCTCCTCGGAGAGCGCCTCGAGGGTGAAAAAACCAGAATGTGGAAATCTCGTGGCTGCCTCTGTTCCAGCAGACCAAACTGAGCGAGGCGGCTACGAGGAGGCCACAAGAGGTCTAAAGATGGCTGTTGCACTGGAGAACTATCCGGAGCAGCAGCTGACTGAAGACCAGGGGATACTCCTACAGGGCGCTATCACCGAGGAGATCTTCGCATGTGGGCCGGGTAAGGGTCCGAACTTCCGGAACAGCTACGCTCACAAGGGCGTGCTGGTCGTGACGTGTTCGGACGAAAACACGAAATCCTGGCTCCTCGAATGCGTAACCCCTTGGGAAGGAGTAGTCCTTAAAGCTGGCTTGGCTAAGGACATCCTTCAAACAACAAAGGTGGTTCTATGGATTCCGAAACCATACCAAAAAATGGAAACGGAAAAAATCGTTCAGTTGATCAAAACCCAGAACCTGTGGCTAGAACCTGGAGATTGGCACGTCGTTAAGAGACAGGAGGAGGCCTCTGGCCTAACTCTTGTTCTCCTAATTGACGAAAAATCCTTGAAGAATCTGCAAACCAGAGGAATGAAGGCATTCCTGGGGCTCATGCAGGTCAACTTCAAGGTTGTAAGCCTTACAAGGAGCAATCTCAATGTTGCGGGTAGCTCAAGCCAACCTGCAGCACAGTAAGGCTGCAACAGCAACCCTGTGCAGAATATTTGCACAGGGCAACATCGACGTAGCCCTGATTCAAGAACCCTGGCTAGTAAAAGGGCATATATCGGGACTCGGACAATCCAAAGGTAGGCTTTTTTATAACCAAACCTGCGGAAATGCCAGAACATGCATACTTGTTAAAACTGACAGGAACGTATTGAATCTGTCTGAATTCTCTTACAGGGATATCACAGCGATCGAGACGACCTACAGAAGGGATGGAGTGAAGAGAGACATCGTCCTAGCTTCAGTCTACATGCCCTATGACTCTCCAAGTCCTCCACCATCAGGGAATGTGAAGGAACTGGTCCAACACTGCGAGCTACACAAACTCCAGGTAATTATCGGAGCCGATGCAAACGCACACAACACGGTGTGGGGCAGCACCGACACGAACATAAGAGGTGAGCCATTGCTTGAATTTATTGTCTCCAGTAATCTGGGAGTACTTAATAGGGGCAATGAGCCAGCCTTTGTTACCCAAAGAAGACGGGAAATCATTGACATTACCCTTGGTTCCCCCCGGGTAGCTCAGCAGGTAGGGACGTGGATCGTCTCAGACGAACCATCAAACTCTGATCACCGTCACATTTGCCTGGAGATTGGTAACACCAGTGAACCGGCAAAGATGTATCGAGATCCGAGAAAAACCAAATGGCGGAGGTATCGGGAGGAGCTCGGGGAAAACCTGAAAAACCTCAGGAATGTCAAACCCAACACACACAGCGTTTATGATATAGAAGAAACCTCGGAAAAAATTCAAGAGGACATAATAACTTCGTATCAGAACAACTGCCCGCTAAGAAGCAGGCATACTGAAGGAAAGGTGAGCTGGTGGACTACCGAACTCACAAAACTTCGGAAAAAAACTCGTAAACTATTCAATAGAGCGAGAAAAACTGGTGAGTGGGCGGAATACTCCAAAACACTCCAAGAATATAATAAAATGATCAGAGGGGAGCAAAGGAAAGCATGGAGGAAGTTCTGTGAGGACATAGAACAAACCTCAGAAAGCGCAAGACTCCATCGTATACTTTCCAAAAACCCTATAAACCCAGTGGGGACTCTCAAAAAACTCACTGGAGGTTACACAAATACTGGGAAAGAAACAGTTGAGCTACTGCTCAACGCACATTTTCCACGATCCACTATCGTCACAAATCCCAGCAACGAAATCCCTGTCAACCTCCAAGTGAGGGCGAACAGGGCTGACTGGGAGGTGGCAAAGCGGATCGTAACGTATCCGAAAGTAATATGGGCAATAAAGTCCTTCAACCCATATAAATCTCCTGGACCTGATGGAATATTCCCTGTTCTATTACAGCAGGGAATAGAAGATCTAGCACCAGAACTATGCAGATTGTACAGGATGAGCCTAGCATTTGGCTGGCTACCACAAACCTGGAAATCTGTGAACGTGGTCTTTATTCCGAAACCTGGTAGGAATAGATACGACCAGGCCAAGGACTATAGACCAATAACCTTATCATCCTTTCTTCTGAAAGGACTGGAAAAACTGATACATAGGGACATACGGGAGGCAGCTCTAACAGGAAAATCGTGCGAGACGGCTTTGCACCAATTAGTGTCAAGGCTGGAAGACTCTCTAGCGAAAAAAGAAATAGCTCTATGCACTTTTCTAGATATCGAAGGAGCCTTTGTCAATACATGCATGGTCTCAGCGGCCAGGAGGAGAAGCGTTGACGAAACCACCTGCAGGTGGATACTTTCAATGCTCCAAAATCGGAAGGCCCAGACCAACATGTTCGAGGAATCCGCGCAGCTGGAAATTGCCAGGGGAACCCCACAGGGTGGGATCTTATCACCCCTACTGTGGGATATGGTAGTAGACGAACTGCTGGAATCTTTAAACAACCAGGGATACTACACCCAAGGTTATGCGGATGACATAGTAGTCATCGTGCAGGGGAAGCACGCCCAAATATCCTCAGAGCTAATGCAAAACGCACTGAGGACCATTGAGGAATGGTGCCAAAGGGAAGGACTGAGGGCAAACCCAAGCAAAACCACGCTCATTCCCTTTACACGCAAAAGAATTTTGGGAGGCTTGAAACTACCCAAACTCTTTGGCGAAACACTACAAGTTGCTGATCATGTTAAATACTTAGGGCTGTTCCTTGATAAGAAACTAACCTGGAACATGCATCTGCAACATGTAATCAACATGAGCAAATCAAATTTGGAAAAACATGGGGACTGAAACCGAAAGTCATGAACTGGCTTTACACCGCAATCATAAGACCCAGAATCACATACGGCTCGCTGGTGTGGTGGCCCAAAGTGAGACAAAGGCACGCAAAACTTAACCTCGGAAAACTTCAGAGGCTCGCCTGTCTGTGTATCACGGGTGCCATGAGCAGCACTCCGACCGCTGCAATGGAAATCATCCTAAACCTCCCACCATTGGACATCACAGTCATGGGAGAGGCGAGGATGAGCGCATACAGACTTATACAAACAGGTAATTGGAGATCCCAACCACAAATTGGGCACACCAAAATTACTCATGTAGTCAACATTACCGAACTGGAAATGATATCAGACTACATGTTACCTAAATACTCATACGAAAAACCATTCAGAACACAGCTCAAGTGGGACGAATGGGACTCGGGAGTAGAATCACTATCATCTGGCAACATCATCTGGTACACAGATGGCTCCAAAACAGAGATAGGAAGCAGGAATACATGGAGTGAAGCCAAATAGGAACGTGATACTTCCACTTGGCAACAACACCACAGTATTCCAAACTGAGACACATGCCATAAGGACATGCATACAGATGAATCTAGACAGTGGGTACAAAAGAAAACACATCTACATTCTTTCTGATAGCCAGAGCGCAATAAAAGCTCTGAATTCAGTACAGATTAAGTCAAAGCAGGCATGGGAATGCCTTCAGAGCCTCAATGAACTGGCAAAACACAACAAGGTAACACTTGTGTGGGTGCCTGGACACAGAGGAATCGAAGGTAATGAAAAAGCAGACCAACTTGCCAGACGAGCTTCTGAACTACCATTCACAGGCCTAGAACCAGTGTTTGGCATCAGCAAAACCCGATGCGGAAACCTAATAAATGAGTGGAAGAAAACAAAACAACAAACATATTGGGACAAAATCGAAGGGCATCGACACAGCACAGCCATGGTGAGGCACTTAAGCCAAACACTGACGGCTGACATTCTCAACATGAACAGACCTAAGATACGCATACTTACCGGCTTACTAACCGGACATTGCGCCCTTAGGAAACACCTGCACACCATGGGAATAAACAGAGAAACCGTGGAGTGCAGACTTTGTGGTGATGAGGAGGAAACAGCCTCTCACATCATCTTCGAATGCGACGCGCTGTACAACAAGCGCTACAGAATATTCGGACAGACCAACCTAGAAATAGGCGTGAATCCGAAACACCTAGTGAATAGATTACTAAACCTGATAAAAGATACGGGCCTATTTAACTAGGAACTACTGACGACAGAATACAATAGACCCCAGTTGGTCTCAGTGTTAAGGGTCACCCTCACGGGTAAACCCTGCGTCTGGCTCGTCAGCCTCAAACCAACCAACCATGATCAGCTATAAAATCCAATTTTTAAAAAATGTGTCATTACCGCATCGGGAAATTAACAGGCATTTGAATAGATGTCAGACGTTATTCAATGATCGTAAGGTGAAGTAGTTCTTGTCTGACAGATATTCGCCTCAATTTCCGTCATGTGGGAATCACTTGAAAACGATTGTAGATAACCAACAGTCGAAACGTCATGACTTGCAAAGTTGTTCCTTCAAAGAAGTTGTTTTCTGCTGGACATATGCCATACATACTATACAAAGTTATAGTCACTTCTTAAAGGATTGTTATCGACTGTTTTACGGTCACTGGAACATTATTTCCTCCTTGAAACAAGTATATCACATATACCATTTCGTATCCGAAATGTCTTTCTGAGGTGCTCTCTAATCTGTCACCGAGGTGGATCCTGTGAGCAATTGCAGTATTCCTCTCGGAGGACGATGACAAACATCGAGACCTCGCGTGTATACAACCGTGATAACCTTGACTGCACTGATGAGGTACGATATTCCGAAACCGGTCTGTAGTTGGTTCTCCGTTTGAATCAGGCGAAGTCCTGCTGTTTGTTTCAGAGAGCTCTTGCAAAGTTGTTCCTTTAAAGTAAGGATCTTTGCACATATGTCTGACAGATATAATTGAATATCTGTCGAGGTATCAGCCAGAGAAGCAGTTGTTTTCTGTTGGACATATGCCATACATACTATACAAAGTTATAGTCACTTCTTAAAGGATTGTTATCGACTGTTTTACGGTCACTGGAACATTATTTGCTTCTTGAAACAAGTATATCAATATATATATATATATATATATATAAAAGTTGAATTTCCGTGGGGATGCAGTCAGGTGAAGGGCTATTTTATGTAAACTCGTCAAGCTTTCGGCTATGTTTATTGCCTTCCTCAGGACGACTAAAATCATAATCAGTAACATTCTGAAAATTGTAAAGTATTTGGGTACTTACTAACATGAGATTCAATAGAAATCATACATATTAGAAATATAAAAAATAATAACGCGACAGTGACATTATACAGGGTGATTCATTGGGAAATGCGCATACAGTTAGGGTAGATGGAAGACACCGAGGTCTTTCTAAATAACCTATATTTTATGGGTCTATCGTTCTTTATAACCAAGATACAGGGTAATTTATTGATTTTCCCCATTTTTCAATTAATTATAACTTATAAACCACCCTATACATTTTTGTGATATTTGGTTTGTATGTTCTTTGTCCACAGTAGTGTCGATTAACATAATAAGAAAAAGTCTCATTCCAGGTCCGGCCTTAAAAAAATTAATAAGTAGGTTTCGATTCGAAACAACATTCTGTATATCAATATTTTAAAATTTTATTTACAAATTTGGAAATAGCAGGAAAAAATAAGTAAGACTAAAAGTATTTGGTGTTTCCTCATACAACTTTTTTACTTATTCACTTGAGTCAAATCTAGATGTTTCGATAATGAGGTGCCACAAAATTTAAAAAAATAAAATTTCTTCCCCAAATGGTACTTCATCATTTATTTCTTATTCTCCTGATTCCTGGATCCCCAACCTTATTGAAAAACGAGAGGACATGTCCGTATTTGGGACAAATTATTATTATCAATGAAGAACTTTCAAACACTTGTATGGTTAAAAAAATTATCAAAACATTTGTTCATTGCGCTACATTTAGAAAAAAATTATAAAAATGAGGAAAAATTCCCATTCCGAAAAAAGCATAACTTTAAACAAAAATAACGTTGCAACAAATTGTATTAAGTCAAACGAAAAGAATTACACAAGATTAGAAAAAATGCAAACAACATAACTTATAACAGTTGTTCAAAGTGGCCTCCATTTTGCTCAATACATTTCCGTGCTCTTGAAGTAAGATTTGTAATTGACTTTCTAATCATAGCTTGGTCATTTCTCAGTTCGTCGCAAGCGTCCTCAATTCTCCGTAGAAGGTCCTCTCTAGTGTTTACTTCAGTTGAATAAACTTTTGATTTTAAATAACCCCAAACATGGTAATCGAGTGGATTCAAATCGGACCCCCTTGCAGGTCAGTTGTGAGGTCCTCCTCTGCCTATCCAATGATTTGGGAAGTTGTCATTTAAAAACTCTCTCGCCATTACCCTGAAATGAGGTGAAGCATCATATGTTGAAAGTACATGCCTCCAATATCAACTCCTGCAATATGGGTAAAATATTTTGCAGGAACTCCAAATACACTTCACCCGGTAGTAGATGTGGTAGGATATGGGGTCCAATCAATCGGTTGTTAATAACGCCACACCAAACATTGAAGGAGAACCTAATTTGTGAATGTTTTTGTTTAATGGCGAACGGATTTTGTTCGGCGCATACATGAGAATTCCTGAAATTATTGATACCGTCTCTGGTAAATTGAGATTCATCGCTAAATAAAAATCTGTAAATGATCTTATTAACTATTTTGTAATACCCATCTACTAAAAGCCAATCGAGCAATTTCATCTCCTGCTTGTAGCCTCTGAACATGCTGTAAATGGTACGGATGTAGCCTTTTTTTTTATTCTTCGCCAAACAGTAGACTGAGGAACATTAGTGGCATGACTGATTCTTCTCGAACTAATTTTTGGATCATTTTGTACAAAATTAAGAATATCTTGCTCCAAATCGATATGTCGTCTTTCGTAACTTTCATTTTGTGCTACAGTTGGAAATTTACCGTGTTCTCTAAGGTACCTAAACACATTAGAAAAAGTCTTGTCACTAGGTAACCGCCGGCCAGGAAATCGCCGTGTATATTCTCTTCGGGTAGCTTTTCCATTATCATCACAAAATCCATATACATACAACATGTCTGCATATTCATTATTATCAAATTGGTGTGGCATTTTGGGTAAGAAATAACTGTTATCAACAAATAATGTAACAACACAAGTACAAAGTCATCAACTAATGTCAAAATTGTACTCTGACATCAACCCACTTGGCAATTAAAACAATTTGGGATATCAAATCTAAAGTGTATTATTTACTGAATCAAACAATACATACAGACTGCTTGATTTTATTATTATTATCAAGAGTCGAGAAATGATCATGCTCTAGCTAAAAGGTAATTAGACGCAGATAAAGAAAATGCAATTTTTTTGATTTTCTGTTATGTTTAACCTTTGAAATGTAGATTTGTTGTAACGTTATTTTTGTTTAAAATAAAGTTAAGCTTTTTTCGGAATGGGCATTTTTCCTCATTTTTATATATATTTTTTAAATATAGCGCAATGAACAAATGTTACGATAATTTTTTTAACCATACGGGGTGTTTGAAAGTTCTTCATTGATAATGATAATTTGTCCCAAATACGGACATGTCCTCTCGTTTTTCAATAAAGTTGGGGATCCAGGAATCAGGAAAATAAGAAATAGATGATGATTTCATGGATTGAAGCTGAAAAAGTACCATTTGGGGAAGAAATTTTAGTTTTTCAAATTTTGTGGCACCTCATTATCGAAACATCTAGATTTGACTCAAGTTAATAAGTAAAAAAGTTGTATGGGGAAACACCAAATACTTTTAGTCTTACTTATTTTTTCCTGCTCTTTCCAAATTTGTAAATAAAATTTTAAAATATTGATACACAGAATGTTGTTTCGACTCGAAACCAACTTATTAATTTTTTTAAGACCGGACCTGGAATAAGACTTTTTCTTATTATGTTAATCGACACTACTGTGGACAAAGAACGTACAAACCGAATATCACAAAAATGTATAAGGTGGTTCATAAGTTATGATTAATTGAAAAAATTGGGAAAATCAATAAATCACCCTGTATCTTGGTTATAAAGAACGATAGACCCATAAAATATAGGTTATTTAGAAGGACCTCGGTGTCTTCCATCTACCCTCACTGTATGCGCATTTCCCAATGAATCACCCTGTATAAATTTAGAAAGCAAGTTGGAAAATTTTGAATATTGAGTGTTATATCGTTATTAGATTTGAATTTTAATAAATACGTATAAATTTGACTAAGATTATTCAAATCGGTTCTTTTATTCATAGACTGACTGTTAGAATTTATATGAACCATTTCCAAGAAAACTCTTTTGGTTTCATTATTCTCAGTATCTAAAATTTTCGTGTTGTTATAGTCCATTTGAACACGTTAATCAAAAAGACCATCAAATGGACAGGGGACACATTTTGACATATTCACATTTGATCTAACTTTTCCTATCGCACCCCAACAGTATGTTACTTTTTTTTAATGGATCACTCTAGATTGTTTCGCATTATCAGATGCTCCATGATGAGCAGATTTCAACAAAATACATATGGTCTGAAGCTTATGGTTCAGAAGATACAAATTATTTCAGTTGAAAACGAGCCACCCTGAATAACTTTTGAAACAATGATTTGGAGTAAAAATGAAAAAACAGGTCAACACTTTTTCAGGAGGCCACATTTTGAAATATTCGTTCTATAGACAAATATGGAAGCAATAAATTAGAAAAAGAGATTTTTCATTGAATTCTTGAATCAAAATCTGATGACTTGACAATGAGAAGAAACAAATTTTCCATAGTAAATGTTCAAAAACGTTTCCACCAACTTCCATACAATTGTACAAACGAGCTTCCATTGCCGCCCTCACATGGTTGAGAATCTTGGGAGTTATTTCTCTGCAATGCCTCATGATATTCTCTCTCAAATCTTCTTGTTGATTCTATCTCATATACTTTAGACTTCAAATGACCCCATAGGAAGAAATCTAAAGGATTGAGATCCGGAAACCTTGGTGGCCATTCTGTAGGACCTCTTCTGCCAATCCAGCGACCAGGAAAATGATCATCCAAAAATTGTCGCACTGGAGCTGCATAATGAGGAGGTGCAACATCCTGCTGAAAAACTGCTTCGTTTTCGAATAAATTCATATCCTCCTCAATGGGCTTGTTATCAATGAAATATTTTTTCGGTTATTTTTACGTTATATTGTAAAACTCAATCATCAAAATAAGCGTTAAAATTTTCAGCTCTTGAACTTGCCCCACTACTTAGATAATGAAGGTTGAAAATGGAGCTCCGATAAAAAGCGGCAGAACCGACTGTGACGTCACATTGCATATTGTGGTCTGATATTCAGCAGTACACCGTTGCGTTTCACAGAAGCTTGCTTCCAGCTGCCATATCTATCAATTTTAAAAGGGTTAGTGGTTTTTGCTATTTAAGATGTACTCAGTAGATACTAGATTTATTAAAGCAGATTCTAGCAGATTCTGCAAATTTACCTGATTTGGATATATTTATGGTGATGGATTATTTTAATAAAAACAAAGACTTTACAAGTGTAGAAATGCGAGGAATAAAATTGCAAAGGTAAGTAAAATAAATTCAATATCTTCACTTACGCTATTTACGTCACGCAATACCAGGCTCGAATGAAACATTCTTATATCTTTTTTTATTAATATACACTGAAAAAACATTGCTCTGAATCTTATGGGAAAGACTCTCACTCAAAATGACTAATATTTTTGTGCTTATATTGTTCTAATCAACCACTTGAACAAAATTATCTGTATTTAAAATATCTTTCGGGTAGTTTTCGAGGTACATGGCGTTGAAATTGAAAAATTATGCCTTACTCAAAATTCCTTATTTTTATATCAGCAAATTGGGATAACTGATTTTTTTCATTCAGTTAACGATTACCCAAATATTTGTTCAAAATGTTCATTACCCTCTAGGCTTATTTTTATACAGGGTAAATAAAAATTAAAATAGAGTACAATTTTATGCTTTCGTATACAAGAGTGAACATATTTAAAGGTACCTACATTATTTTACATGATTTACAAAAATATTGTACATATAGGTTAATATATAAATTTCTTATAAAGGGTGAGTCAAAATTCATGCTAGGTATTTTTCAAAGTTGTGGGCTTATCTTTTATTAGTTCATAAACAGAGATTTAGCCAGTAAGTATTTCAGGAGTACGTTGAAAATTAATAAATATAAAACATTCAAAATAACGACTTTTTATAGATATGGGCGTGACATTAAAAAAATTTATATAATCATAGTCTAATATTTGTGGGAAAAACGTTGCGAAATATGTGTAAAACAAAAAAATTATCATCAGCACCGAGTATCAAAAAATGTATTTCAACCTCTGATTTTGGTAAACAAATTCAAGCTTTTTATGATGACTCACTCTTACAAGAATATGTACGCGAAGCTAAAAGGCAAAAAATAGAAAACAGTTTAATGCGTTAATACAATACAGAAAAATATAATGATCTATCTTGCTATTCTTGCTATTAATTTTAAAAATTCCGGACAAGAGAAGAATGCAAATAATTTTGTTGAATTTTGTAAAAACAATATGAACAGCAATTTAATTTTAGAAATAGAACAAGATACTCGAGGACAAAGTGAGAGTAACATTTGGCAGGAAATGAGGTATGGACGTCTTAACGCATCAAAAGCTTTTGATGTAACAAGATGTAAAGTTTTAGATGGTTGTTTAGTAGAAGGCATCTTAGGAGTAAAATTGTTTCAGACAAAAGCAATGAAACGAGGATTACAGCTAGAAACTGCTATCCCAAAATCGCTAGAAATGAAAACTGGACAAAAACTCTTTAAAGCAGGAATCTTTCTTTCGCAACAAAATCCACTAGTCGGTGCTTTCCCTGACGCCATTAACGAATAATTTATTGTTGAGATTAAGAGCCCAACTACCGAAAAGTCATGTTTAAATTATATAGATTCAGATGGTAACATAAAGGAAAAATGAGTATTTCAACTTCAACTTCAAATGTATCTCAGTAAAAGAAAACGTGGAATTTTTGTTGTCACATCCGCATTTTGAAACATCAAAATACATAACAATAAAATATTGCAGATATGATGAAGAACTTGTATTATGCAAAAACTACAAAAGTTTTGGTACAAAAACATATTTAATAAAATAATGTAAAATATATTTTTGAATTTATTTAATTAGATAAGCTTGTATGTTGATTATTCCACAGACTATTTGCACTATTAGGTCCAAGTATTTCACTAAATTTAAGTTGATAGTGGCATGTGGTTGAAGCATGACAAACTCCGTTATTCTAGATATTACTCATTCTATGTGAATTCTCAAGCTTGCAATTCGTTTTGCTTCCTTAACTTCTTCCTTAGAACTTTTTTGTCCAGATAAAACAGATGGCGGCCTAACTAGTTTATTTTTAGTAGTTGCAAGTTGATCTTCAAGATGCTTAAAGCCTCTATCTGCCATTACCCCAGTGCCTGGTTCTAATAAATTTAAAAATGTTGATTCTTCAACAATCATTTTGTCTGTAGTTCTACCACCAACACCAAAAGAAATATAAGATATCAAGCCATCTGGTGAACATGCAATTAAATATTTCATTGTATTGCAACCTTTACATTCCGACCATGTGAGACTCAGTTATATCGAATCACTTGGTTATTTAATCGAAATTTCAAAAAAATCCACAATACATTGTACATTTTTATATCTGCTTCTGAAGGGAATAGGAAGTCTTTTTTAACTTCAGATAGGGGCATCCATCGCACAAATGGGTAAAGGTAACCAGCTAATAAAGGTATAGTTTTATACTCCGGAAAGTGGTACACTAAAATCATCTGCTAATATCCTATAAGGTAAATTTTGTTTGATCTTTTTTAATGTTGAAAAAATATCAAGCTTGTCCAGCTCACATTTTTTTGTTAACAAGTTCACAACAAATAATGACTTACTCGGAACTTCCAAATAAAGCTTTGGATTTTTTTCTATCAAATAAAATGTTCTTTGTATTTCTTTTGACCTATTAGTGTCTAGATAAAATGAGTTATTCGAATCTGATAAACTTAGTTCTGACGAAGTAAATGTAAAAGTAGACCCGCTACTGGATATTGAAATATCTTCGTTAATTGGTTTTCCGACTTTTTCCATTCGCGATTTTTTTGGAACCATCTCATTACTAGTGGCTGTTCTCTTTTTAGCCATTTTTGGTGTAGAAAGACCCTCGCCTCCGCATTAAATCGCCCTTAGAACATACATAAGCCTTAATGTGAGCCTGAACCCCTATTTCCTTAGATATAGGCTCCATTCGTCTGATATCCGATTTTCTTCCTCTTCTTGATTCTCTTCAGAGGTTCTATTTTTTGAACTCAACAATAAAGTCTCAATAACAGATTTCTGTGCTTTAGTTTGTAAAAACTGTGCCGTGGCTTTGAACTATGCTTCGTAACTCTATTTTTTTGACAGTTAAAAATTCTCGTTACTACTCCAGGTTTTAGTCTAACTTTTCCACTGTTCATTATTTTAATGTACATATAATTTTCTATATCTTCCTCTACCTAAAACAAGTTATTTGTGTTGAACTCTCTAGAGCTTATAAGTTATCACTAATTTTAAAACTATTTTTGTTATTAAATATATTCAAACTGTGAGAATTTTTTTTTATTTTAATATCAGAGGGCAAATTCATTAATGAACCATTTTTCTTGGGCATTCTTGGATGTGTTAGGACAGTCTGGAACTAAACAATATTTATTTACCACTTTATTCTCACTCATTATGCAATAACATAACGAATCAGTCCAGCGTTTTGCTTCTTACACAGAGACGACACGGTAAGTACTTACGTACGAAATACACAGTCGACTCTAAACTCGCAGCGCGGCGTTTCGTTCGCTCCAATTTCTTTAATTAATTTGAGGGTTTAAACGTTCGCGGAAAAATCTAAAATTTAGGGAATCCGTTTGAAATGAGTTATAGTTTCGATTATTAAATTAATAATTTTTTCTTGAACAAGCTCATTGCCCTATTGATGCACGGTATTATTCGATTCTCCAACATTTCTTCTTGGATGATTATCATTGAACATACAGGCAGCAGCTCTAGCACTATTTCCATTCTGTCAGTACAAACTCACTATTTCAAACCGTTTTCGAAGCGTATAAACTATTGCTTATCAAGAATTCACATAAACAGAAACACCAATTGTAACTTCACCTAGTAGGTACTCGTTATTGTAGAATGAGAAAAATACAAAATGAAGACAATATCGAATTCAAACTCAACTAGGCAAAATAAGACTTTTTTGAAGTATACTTCAAAAAAACACCTATGAAACCTAGGTAATAGATTGTGCAGAAGTTCATTCAGGGTGGCTCGTTTTCAACTCGAATAATTTTCAGCTTCCAAACTATGGCTTCAGACCATAATGTTTTCTACTTTGTTGAAATCTGTTCATCATGGAACATCTGATAAGCAAAACAATATAAGGTGATCCATTAAAAAAAATTGTGACATGCTCTGGGGGTGCGATGGGGAAAGTAACATCAAATCTGATTATGTCAAAATGTGCCCCCCTGTATACTATTGTTGAGGTGTTTTTTTATTTTTCCTGAAAATTATTGTTCCAAGAGTTATTCAGGTTGGCTCGTTCTCAACTCAAATAATTTGTAGCTCCCGAACCAAAAGCGTCAGACCATATGTATAATATTTTGACAATGTGAAAATGGTGACATGCTCTGGGGTGCGATAGGGTAAGTAACATCAAAGGTGGATATGTCAAAATGTGTCCCCCTACTATTGTTGACGTGTTTTTTTATTTTTCCTGAAAACCATTGTGCCAAAAGTTATTCAGGGTGGCTCGTTTTAAATGGAATGCACTGGATATGGGTTCTCTTCTCATTTTTAGACAATGGAAGTCCAATTTTATTCAGTAAGAATGCTTTCCCTAAGATCTTCACGATATATTACCACTTCCTCGACTTGATTGTCAACTTCCCTGATGCTTAAACTTTTTCTCAATTTTGATAGCAACCCACATATTTTTTATGTTCCTTTCATGTACAGATCCGTGGCTGCCGAACTGTACTCAATTATTTGAAAATTTTGCATTATATAACAACCAACAGCACTGCCAAATATGGGTTTTATGGCAATATTCCGGTAGCACTGCATTCCTATTATAATAGAACTTGAGTAGGAAGCAAAGGCAAAAAGACAAAAAGGGTATAGTAATTACGTTTGCATAAAATTATAGTGACATTACAACCATAAAACTATCACTTCGCAACAGAGTATGGAGAAAAGGAGGGAGTTTGACTGTATTCTTATAGTGATGGTTCGTTCCTACCCGTCTGAGTGTTTCAGAGGGCGGAGCAAACCTGGTCAATGGCAGGCCCTACGCTGTTATGTAGGTTATCGTCTGCCATACATGCAGTCTCAATGTTGTCAACTTCTCCGCCTTCTACTAGTTATGTGGAGGGTTTTCTTGGATTTCGGGTTCTCAGTGCCCTAAGGATTTCCCGGAAAACCAACGAAAAATCCGGGCTTAGAACATGGTTTGTTGAGCTGGTTATCGCTCGGCTTCTCGTTCTTCATGGAAAATATTCAGTGCCTGGTAAATAAGTCCATCATGCTTTCTTGGCCTGTTATGGTGGGCTCTAACTGCTGTAATATCTCTTGTCAATGGACTTCCGAGGATATAGTAACGATAGAACTTTTCACGAGATGATTTTATTTACCGTTTCATTGACTGAATATCGGCCAGCTCTCGCAAATCTACCGCCGAATGTATCCATCACTATTCGTGACGATACGGAGTACTTTGTTTTAGCATCTTCTCCAGTCGTGCCATTTGATACTTGGCGAGGCTGCAAAACACTGGACAGGAACAGATTATCGTTGGCCTGTTTGTAAAGCAGTATTATTTTTCTCCACTGCCAACGTGGAGTTCCTCACAATCAGTGGATATGTTCTTTTGACTGCGGCTCCTGCTTGCTGTATTGCTAGGTTGACCGTCTTTATCAGTGTTACCCTTCTGTCCAGATGCACCCAGGTACCGCATGGAGTCGGAACTTTGGTAGGAAGCCTCTGATTATAAAAAAAATGCAGATATTCGAATTAAAGACGATTTGGCTATCCTAGGTGACTCAGGAGTAATTCTATTAGTAACAAAAAGTATCATCTTCAATGTTTTATATTATTCAGATAATAGAATTGCCAAACGGAACTTCTAAAACGACTCCTGTTGAAAATTTCATATATTTTTATATCAAGAATAATGTTACATCCACTGATCATGTCACGATTATTAACGATCTTGTCCGGAATAGTAATAAAGGAATATTAATTATCGTCTTTAGTAAACGTCCACTGATAAAGGAAGGCAGTATTTTATTGATACAGTTGTCCTTGTTCCAGATTCACACTGGGCGTGCACACATGTAGAACAAAATATAATGTTTGTAGACAAATTATATGGTTTACAAACTGGCATGTTTCTTGATTGCGCATGGAGCTTTAGCCTCACAGCCATTTGCATCGGTATTACTTAGGGTTATCTTAAAGTATTACGATTTTGGTTTTTACCACTAGTTAAGGGCAACATCAGCATTTGTCAAGATAAACATCTGATTTGCCAGGCTTACAGCTATTAGCACCGGTTCTCTTCAATAACAAACTCGGTTAAGTGAAAGATTAGTTCAAGGTGCACCTTAAAGTATCAATCGTTTGTAACCTTAGCTAAGTGTGGATTCATGCAGCACCAATTAACAATTATCAAGTATCAATTATCAATTAACAATTATCAATTAACAATTATCAATTAACAAGTATTGAAAATTCTGCATTCATGCACCCCAATTAACAATTACCAAGGAACAAGTGAGCATGCGCACAAAGCAGATCCGTGCTATTTAAGTTAACCTCACTTTGTCGTGGAAATTGTTTAAACATTCAGATTTTATTCGTTCTCCGAAAGTATATAATCAATTTTGTGCATTCACGATTGTCATTGAAATGGAAGATACTCAAACATTTTTTTGATTGCTTCCCGTCATTATACTGACCAATCCACGATCATCTGCGTACTAGTTGCGCACTAGAGGAAAATCTCGTTCAATGAGAGTAAAAAGATAAAAGTTGGCCAACTTCTACTTGTTACTTGATAATTGATAATTGTTAATTGTCTGCATGAATGCATTCATAGAAATACAAGTAGTTCAACTTGTACTTGTAAATTGTTAATTGATAATTTTTCCTTGACAATTATTAATTGGTGCTGCATGAATCCACACTTAGTATTGGAAATGTTTGGGGCAAAAATGATGACATTACGAATAACGACACGTTAAATAACGCAAAATATTCTATGATATGCTCACTATGCTGCGAGTTTTGTTCAATTTGAAAGTCTGGTGGAAGAACGGCAGGTGATATGGAAAATTTGTGTCTACCGAAAACAAATCACAATATCTCCAAGACAGCTGCAGGCAAACCGAGTTCTTTTCTTTTTAGTAGGATGATGGACCTTCTTCTTCTTCTTGTTTTCATCTTGTTTCACACTTTTCAATCGTTTCTGGCTTGCACTAACCTTCTGCAATAAACAGTCAATAAAGAAAGAGACGGAATGTCTAGCACGATTTCTATTCAAACAGTCGGTCAAACGCCTAGAGCGTATCACATCAGGGGTGCTATTTTCAAATCGTTCAGTTTTAGTTCGCATGAGAATAAAGACAGACAGACATACATATTTCGTGTGTGCTGGTTTCAAACCGTTTCGTATGCGAATTGGATTATTCGTTTCATACCAACACACACGAAATATGTATGTCTGTCTGTCTTTATTCGCATGCGAACTAAAACTGAACGATTTGAAAATAGCACCCCAGAGTCGAACGTATCATGTCAGAGTCGAACGTATCACGTCAGTGTCGAACGTATCACGTCAGAGTCGAACGTATTACGTCAAAGTCGAACGTATATTTTTGCACTATAATGAAAACTAAGTTATCCAAATAATAACAGACTCCACATTTAACAATGCTCTCCCTATGCTTACTATACAAATAAATGATGATTTCAATTGACACAATACAAGAGAACACTGGTAAACAGCTTCTTGGCAAGGAACGCTGACCTCATCCTGTACCTTGTCTTCTCCCAGTGAAAAAGGGATTACCCAGTGTGTTACAGGACATTTATGCACTAATCTATTTTTGGTACATAGTTATAAAATGAAATGACGGTCCGATATGCACTAAAACCACCTTAATTGACGGCAAATGCATTTTAGGATTGGTGTATATTTTCACATGTCCCAATATGGGTGCGGGTTTCTTATTAACCCCGTAGCAATGCGAACATGTTAAATCGACCAAGACAATGGGTCGTGTGAATGAAAGCAAGCAAATGCTTATACTACCTAAAGGTTTGTCTCTCTCATAAGTTCAGAAAACGAGTGAGTATGTTTCAAGAAATATGAGTAAAAACATTTGCTCAATTTTTAATCACACGAACCAATATATTTCAAAACTAGAAAATTAAATTGGATAGTAGTTCTGTCAGAAATCAAAGATAATTTCGCAAACCAACAAAGTCAAGGATGTTTCGATGTCATGAATTCTTCGATAGTTATATCTAATGCCTAATAAAGATTAATTCGTTAAAACAATTGACTTTTATGCGACAAATAGGTAACACAATCTAGTCTCCACTGTTGTTTGGATGCCTTGTGGCACTTGACGTGGTCTTACCCAACGATTATAAATCACAAAGGATGGCCCACTTCCTATCTCCGTACATTGGACAAATTTCAGCGCGACGTTTGACGTTAGTGACGTCACCTGACCCGCAGAAGTATTCGTCTGCCATAAGAGAACGTGTATTTTATTATACTTTTTGAGAGCGGTTTTTCTTCCTATTAGTAAAATTTTTCCATTGTTTTTTTAAGTGTTTGTTTTTGGTGAATGATTTGACTTTCCGGTCAATGGTTTCCCAGTGCCGTAAATATCTTAGTTTGTCGTGAATAAGTGAAAATTGAATCGGCTGTTGGAGTGCCTGTTGATTCCATCTTCGTGACGGGACGCTTATTTCTTTGACTATTTTTCGATTTATTGAAAATATTTGAGGTGAATATAGCTCTCGAAAAATCTCAAGGGTTGACATAGTTCCTTGTGCAGTGTTACAATTGTGTTAATTCATATTTTTTCACTTCAGATCATGCCTGGAAAAATATGTGCTGTAGCTTCTTGTGAGAACAATCAAGAAACTGTCAAAAGAATGTGTTCCAACATAATATTTCGTTGATTCCTAAAAGAAATAGATTTTTTATGTCTTCCACCACTTGCAAAGAGCAGGCAAGTTCAATGTTGAGACTTCTAGAATTTGCTCTGATCAATAGGTGAATTAATGGCACCAAACTCCAATGGTACCTATTAATCAAATATTTTTTTAGGCCTTTCATTGAAAATACTCAAAGAAACTACAGTATCAACCAATAATTTGAAAAGAATGACAAAGGGTGCAATATAGCGAACAGACTGGAAAGAAGCCACCAAGAAGGAAAAAAAGCACAAGTACGGCTCCGAGTTTCAATATAAATCCTACTGTTGGAAACTTTTTTGTTATTGTTGGCAGTTACTTTCCTCATTCCTCGCAAGTATTACACGAGATTGAGCATTCTTTAGATTCAACAGAAACCCGACAACACTTTTCATTGGAGGATGAAGCTGGGGATCATGAAAAGTATGAAAATAGGTATAGAAGAAAAATATGAAACACTCCTGAAAAAATATAACAATATGAAAATAACATCAAGAAAAATAATAAAAGTGTGTGAGTGCAATGTCGACATATTAAAATAAATCCTACAAAAGTCAAAATATGGCAACAGATAAGACATCTGCAGCAGCAAAATTGTTGGGAAAAGTTCTAACAAAAAATCAGAAAAGTATACTCTTGACATGAAAAAATGGTTCACTGGACTCGAGAAGAGATATCGTTGGCATTCACTCTGAGGTATTACAGCAGAAAGTGCTATGTGTTTCTCTGGAAGAACTTGAATTATCCCATACAATCAATTCTGATTTTGAAGCATTGGGCATTCCTTAGAGATTGGTCCTGGATATTTTTGATGTGATTCTAATACATCTAGTGTTACTTGGATTAATTGGAATAAATCACAACAACCATGGCATAGTCAGACATAAAGATCAAATAAAGTTTGGAATGACATGTATTTCATTTTCAAATAATTAATTTAATTCTCTCTGAATCTCCTGTGTGCAATAGCTAGGTAAGTATATAAAATAACAACTGGAGTTGGTTGGTAAAAAATGGAAAATAACAGAACACGAATTTGTTTACTACAATACTTCTTATATGCTCATTCATATTAACTTCACGTGCACTTAACAGAATATTCAACATTCATTTAATTATCATATAAGTTATTTGCTTAAATTTGAAATTTTCCACTTCCAAGTAAATTCATATGTCTTTAAGAATCACTTCCTCATAGGTATATTATCGAATGTCACCCCAATTTGTATTCACAAAAATATCAGTAAAACTCATTGATTCCTTTTTATTAAAATAGACCCATCTATTACAACCATTTTCCACAAATATTTTCAATAAATCGAAGTGTCTTATCACGAAATGACGTTCAAAACGCGCTTGGTATCAGTTCAATTTATGGGTTATCTACATAAAACTAGGGCATCCAGAGTTCTAAAAGATCGATAAAGTTAAAGAAAATTAACACACCAACCAGAAACACCCAAAAAATGTACAGGTTTGCCTTATAAATACTGAGATAAAAGGTTTTGAACCGAGAAAAATGCATGGGCTCTTATGGCAAACGAACATCAGTGCAGGCCAGGTGACGTCACTCATAGCTGCTGGCGAGCGGAGGGGAAGGCAGATAAAATCACCGAATTTTGGACCATCCTTATAGTCTATAATCGTTGGGTCTTACCAATTCAGAAGCTAAGAATTGCGTACTACCAAGGCACACTATTTCTATTGGTACTTATGCAGGAGATGATAGTTCAATATAGCAAGTGATATCACGAGTGCTTACAATACTGTCAGAAGTTATACTGTCATAAATGAACGAGATCAAATTGCTTGGTAACATCACTAGTCCGCCAGGACGAGTAGTTACCTCAATAGTATTGTGAGCACAAGTTGTATTTATTAAGATAATCACAAACCAACAAAGCCAAGTGAGTTCAATTTTCGTGAATTCGTCAATAGTAACAAGATGTCATCTCCTTTATTGTTTGGAGCTGTGGTTGTCCATGTCAACATGGTCTCGCAGAAGATGAGAGTTTCATATTGCAAGTGAAATTATCTATAAATTTCTTTTATTATTACCGCCTTCTCGCTTCACCCTCGTTTGTTATTCTGCTACAACTACAGTGCAAACATGTTAGTTCATAAATATATTTTATTTTATTTCAGAAAGAAGTTAGTTTTAGTTGTTAGGAAAATACACAGAAAATCACTTGGAGACATTCGGTTTTAATGGAAAGTAGTCACACAGTAAATACCTTATATTTCAACTTCTTACGAGTTTTCTGAAAATATATCAAAGCAATGGTTATGTACTTCTTGTAACAAGTTTTATTGTTATTATAAGTCATTGATCCCCCCCTTTCTCAACACCTTGTTAAAAATGCATCATCTCATCACAACAACTTTTGAGTTTATAAGATTGAAAATTATTCTAGTTCTTCATATTAACTTTTTTCGTGCTTGAAACTAATGGTTTGTAATAGTAGTAGTTTTTTATTGATTGTATATTTGGATCCATACAAAAGTAATTTATGTTACAAAAAGTCTGAAAATGTTTTGAACTACCCATTCCTTCTACTAATATGATCAAAAATTCATTAATATAATTATAAGACAGCAAAAATGTACAATCATATTCCATGGAATATAAGAAATATTCAAGGGTAATATAACAAGACCTTGATAAATAATAGTCGACTATTTTTATTGCATCTAAATTTCGACTGTATTTTATAATAATTTAACGAGACATTATTTTGGCATTAATAATCTGATGAAAACCCGAGAGCGAAGCTCGAGGACTTTCATCTCTATTTACTAATGCCAAAATAATGTCGAATAAAATTAATAAATACAAGAAAAATTTTGCAGCAAATTATCAAGGTCGTGTTATATTTTTATGAAGATTATTTCTTGAATCAAATTCTTTATACCTATCAATCGTATGAATGACACTGCATTGTCAGGGATTGTAGCCTCGATTACCCTATCTATCTCTTCGTTTTTGGTTTCTCTAAACCGATTCATTTTCAAATACTTATACAACTTCAACTTGATTGATTCTATTTGACATTTAAGATGTATTCATTTAGAGTACTGTCAGATGCACAGGTTCCTTGATATATAGGTGTCATGCTGAATAGTCGGGGACTATTGTGTACCATGCAAATAGTCGTAGGTAATATCCCAAGACCATGACAAATAGCCGACTATTATTTTCTTCATACTTCTATCGAGAGTACCTTATATTTTGACAATTTAATGAGACCATATGAACATTAATAATCTGAATAACTCCCGAGAGCTTTAGCTGAATCGCTATTTGTCATGGTCGAGTGATATTCAGGAAGATTATTTCATGAACAGTATAAAATCATTCAAATATACTCGTCCATATACTCTTTACGGTATTTTCTGGGATGGATTTGCCTATATATGCATTTATTTCTGTCATAGAAGACAACCCAAAACGAGACATTTCAATTTTGCGACTGAGTTGTCAACGATTGACACTTATACAAACAAAAGAAAGCTTTGGTTACATGAATAGCCGTGTTTACCTAAATATCCGGTTGTTTACCTAAATAGCCGCTCATATCACATATCATGTGACTTCAGTCATGAAATTTCATTGGTGTAGCAATGTGTGAATGAAATGTATAATCAGTTTAGATTATCTATTTAGAATATTCTTCTTGAGCTAGTTCTTTTTATTATTCAGGAGTTCTTTCAGCAACCATACACCAGAGGGGTAATTTATAATAGTCTAGTCTATTATAATAATATATTTACATTCTTGCAAACCTAGAATCTAACACAGCAACAAGAATTTTTTATGAGAGTATTCAATAAGTATTTGAAACTATTGAAACTATTCAAACCATTGAAAACGTTTGCACCTGGACTGAAACAGATGATCATAGGCAAAAAAAAAATCACAAATATTACAAGACCCACCATCAAAATGGTGATTTTATGAGTAAGTCAACGTGTTTGTCAAGTTTTTCTCAACAGTATATGTAGAATCCAATCCATATCCTACCCTATTTCCCATTAAAGAAACAATAGATATATCAACTAGTACATTAGAATAATTCAACCTTTTTGAAGCTATATATTGTAATCTAAAATTTAAATTTTTCAATTGGTACGTGCAGATAGAGTTCTATATTTCTTGCTGTAACAGCGTATATTCACTGTATTCGCTCTGTCAACCTCACTTTATTCAAAAAGTCTCTAACTAGTGGACCATTTCCTCATCTACGGAGCTGTAGCTTCATTTGTCTCAGATCTTATTGGTATATGAGGACTATTAAACACAAGCACTTGCGAAGTCTGTGCAGGTAGATGCTACCAATAGGGTTTGTCACAAGTTACTGATGCAAAAACTATTGGCGATTATCAGCTATCTAATGATCGTTTTAAATCAGTTGGAATGAATAAATAAATAAATAAATAAGTACAACAGTTTCAGAACCTCTTTCAATAAATCAGTAGTACCCCAGTGATTTCATTGCGATCCTTTGTTGTTCTGCATTTTTATCGACAATATTAATTCACACATTATAAATTCAGAATTGCCACTGTTTGCTGATGACCTGACATTTTCATGGTAATATTCTTCAGAGTCATCTATATTGCATTGCTGACTGGCGTGAAGCAAACTGACTAATACTAATAAATGCTACTAGATGACATTCACTAGATCTCTCTCATCAGTTAAAGGACATGGCACTGGATACATGTATTTCTGGGGCTCGATAGATTTTTTTGATTTTTGGGATATATCATTCTACAGGTCAAAACAAGCAACTTTCATCATTAGACTTTTTTTCTGGCTCTACAGCGTGAGCTACAAAAATGGGGTAATTGTCAAACGCTAATAATGGAAAATATTTTCTGGGAATGGATTTTTTCTCATGTGAAAAATATCGATTTCCTTTGATTATATCAATTATGGTATACATTACTACAGGACGAGGCAAAAAACGCGATTTTTCTGAAACTCGTTTATTGACTTCTCGCCCAATTGTGGATTTTTCACATGACATTATACTCCAAAATCAAGAAAAATCCATTCGCAGAAAATATTTTCCATAATTAGCGTTAGACAATTAACCCTTTTTTGTAGCTCACGCTGTAGAGCCAGATGAAGAAAGATGCTTGTTTTGGTCTGTAGAATGATATATCCAAAAATCAGAAAAATCTATCGAGCTAAATTTAATTTATCTATTTACACGGGCAAGACCAATTCAGGAAATGTATTACAGTAATATACAGTGTCTTTCAAAAGTATCGGAACGTTCTCATATTTCAGAAACGGCCCAGAGAAAATTTATGAAAATTTCTGTAGGGTGGTTTTTGATGATGCCTGATTCAATGGTGATATCGGCAATGTTGCCAAATCAACAGTTTTTCAGATATTGAGGTCAACTCGATTTTGTCAAATGGAACACCCTATTTGTTTTCATTGCAGTCAATTCAGCGACGCCTCATTACTTATGTCTCCAAATATCAGATTTTAAATTGATGTAGTTTTCGAAATATGACAACATGGCTTTTGCATTCAAAAGTCTGGGAACGTTTCAATATTTTCAATACGGTTCAAGAAAAATTCGTGAAATTTTATGCAAGAAGGTTTTTGATGATGCCCGATTCAATGGTGATATCAGCAATGTTGCCAAATTCACAGTTTTTCAGATATTGAAGTCAATTAAATTTTTTCAAACAGAACACCCTATTTGTTTTCATTGCAATCAATTCAGCGACGCCCCAATACTTATGTCTCCAAATATCAGATTTTAATTTATTGTAGTTTTCGAAATATGACAACATGGCTTTTTCGTTCAAAAGTCTGGGATTGTTCCAATATTTTCAATACGGTTCAAGAACAATTCGTGAAATTTTATGCATAATGATTTTTTATGATGCCCGATTCAATGGTGATGTCGGCAATGTTGCCAAATGAACAGTTTTTCAGATATTGAGGGAATACCCTATTTGTTTTCATTGCAATCAATCCAATATATTCAATTTCCAAAAAACCTTTTATCAAACGTGGCAATCCCCATTGCAGGCAATACAATCCTTATCTCTCAATAAAAGAATCTGCATGCCTAAAATTTGAACCTCGGTCGCCGGCGTAGTCTATAAGGACACCTTTACAATTATGAGTTACGCGTTATTTATTGGAAACATCTGAATGAAGAAATATCTTTTTTCATGTTGCTAGGCAAATAATAATTAATTATGACAGGTATCAAGAAGTTTGCAACATTTTTAATAAACGGTATCTCGACAGACAAATAAAAAAGTCGGCAGTGTTTCGTACTATACAAAGATATGAGCAAAAAAGAACTGTTAAAAGTTCAGCGAGAACAGGGCGTCCAAAAACAGCAACAAATGACGAAAATAAATTAAATCTGCTACTAAAATTAGAGGAAAATCCCCAAGCAACTAGATTAGCAAACTTTTAACTTGAACGAAGATATAAGTGAAGGATCTGTCTACAGAATTTTGAAACAAGAAAAACTCAAGCCATACAAAATTATGTATACACAAGAACTATTAGAAGATGATCCAGATCGTCGCATGGAGTTTTGCGAGGTGATGATAGAAAGAATCAATGTGAACCCAAATTTTGCAAGGAACATTTTGTTTAGCGACAAATCAACCTTTTGCCTCAACGGACATGCCAACCGTCAGAATTGTAGGTTCTGGAGCAGAAATAACCCACACTGGATGCGAGAGCTCCACACCCAGCATCCCCAGAAATTGAATGTGTGGGCCGGAATCTTGGGGAGCCATATTACTGGACCTTTCTTTATTGACGGCAGCTTGAATGGTACAAAATATTTACATCTCCGGCAACATCAAATTCTAGCTAGATTGCGAGAATTAAATATTGATATACAAGAAATATGGTTTCAACAAGACGGTGCATCACCTCATTATCAAAGGATGGTCCGTACTTTTTTGAACCATACATTTCCAAACAGATGGATTGAACGAAGAGGAAGCATTGAATGGCCAGCCCGCTCTCCCGATTTGACACCATTAGACTTTTTTTGGGTACATATGAAAAATCGGGTTTTTGTGGAGCAACCAGCAAATTTAGAAAACCTGAAAAATAAAATATTTCAGGCAGCTCTTTTAATCACGCCTCAAATGCTAACTGATACCTTGAGGGAATTTTATGACCGCTTGGGCTATTGTTTAGCAAATGATGGCAAACATTTTGAACACCTGTTCATAGTTTTCAGTTTCTTTTATTTGATTCAATACTCTATTGGAAAATAATTCAATTATTAAAACTGTATAGTAGTTAATACAATACAATATAGTGGTTTGAAGGTAAATTATGTGAATAGTACAGTTTCAGTAATTGTAAGATAACATATAAATCGAATAAGAAAAGAAAAATATACAATATGAACTAATCTGATTTGTGCAGGCCTAGTAACACTAAACCAACAAAAGATCACAAGCTGAAAATATTAAATAGAAAGGTCAAGAATATGGTGTTTGAAGCATGAGACTGAAATAATAAAAATTTGAAGGTTGTTCAAAGAGTTGGCTAATCGAAGAGTTCTGGGGATAAAGCTGTAGTAAGAGTAATTGAATTTATGGAAAGAAACATAAAAGGTTTGTACCTGTCTAGTTGCACGGCTGGGGACAAGTAGAGATATTTTGGAGAGAAGCTCTGGGCTGGTGCATAGTCCATTGATAATTTTGAATAAAAGTATTAGGTCTCTTTGTTTTCTGCGTGCCTCCAGAGAAGGTATGTTCTATATGCGTTCTACTGCAGCAAAGTCATAGTATACATGCATCTTGAAGGCTATATATCTCAGATAATTGTGCTGGACAGCCTCGAGTTTCACTTTGTATGTAGCGTAATGAGGAGACCAAACTGAGAAACAATAGTCGTGGATAAATGGATTTAATAGCTTTACTCTCCAACAAAAAAATTTAACTTTCCGAGGGAGCCAGGGGGTCATTTACCATCCCTTATATTTAAAAATTCAACTTTTGCGAGAAATCGTCGTCGGAGCATAAACAAATTTTGTCAAAATATTGCAAATTACTTCTTCTATACTCTCCAATAAAAAAATTCGACTTCCCGAGGGAGCCAGGGGGTCATTTACCAACCCTTATATTTAAAAATTCAACTTTTGCCAGAAATCGTCGCCGGAGCATAAACAAATTTTGTCAAAATATTGCAAATTACTTCTTTTTTACTCTCAAATAAAAAAATTGACTTCCCGAGGGAGCCAGGGGGTCATTTACCAACCTTTATATTTAAAAATTCAACTTTTGCGAGAAATCGTCTCCGGAGCATAAACAAATTTTGTCAATATATTGCAAATTACTTCTTCTTTACTCTCCAACAAAAAAAATTTGACTTCCCGAGGGAGCCAGGGGGCCATTTACCATCCCTTATATTTAAAAATTCAACTTTTGCGAGAAATCGTCGCCGGAGCATAAACAAATTTTGTCAAAATATTGCAAATTACTTCTTCTTTACTCTCCAATAAAAAAAATTCGACTTCCCGAGGGAGCCAGGGGGTCATTTACCAACACTTATATTTAAAAATTCATCTTTTGAGAGAAATCGTCGCCGGAGCATAAACGAATTTTGTCAAAATATTGCAAATTAATTCTTCTTTACTCTCAAATAAAAAAATTTGACTTCCCGAGGGAGCCAGGGGGTAATTTGAAGTAATTTGCAATATTTTGACAAAATTTGTTTATGCTCCGGCGACGATTTCTCGCAAAAGTTGAATTTTAAAATATAAGAGTTGGTAAATGACCCCCTGGCTCCCTCGGGAAGTCAAATTTTTTTATTGGAGAGTAAAGAAGAAGTAATTTGCAATATTTTGACAAAATTTGTTTATGCTCCGGCGAGGATTTCTCGCAAAAGATGAATTTTTAAATATAAGTGTTGGTAAATGACCGCCTGGCTCCCTCGGGAAGTCGATTTTTTTTATTGGAGAGTAAAGAAGAAGTAATTTGCAATATTTTTACAAAATTTGTTTATGCTCCGGCGACGATTTCTCGCAAAAGTTGAATTTTTAAATATAAGGGTTGGTAAATGACAATCTGGCTCCCTCGGGAAGTCAATTTTTTTTATTGGAGAGTAAAAAAGAAGTAATTTGCAATATTTTGACAAAATTTGTATATGCTCCGACAACGATTTCTCGCAAAAGTTGAATTTTTAAATAAAAGGGATGGTAAATGACCCCCTTGGTCCCTCGGAAAGTAAAATTTTTTTGTTGGAGAGTAAAGAAGAAGTAATTTGCAATATTTTGACAAAATTTGTTCATGCTTCGGCGACGATTTCTCCCAGAATTCGAATTTTTAATATAAGGGTTGGTAAACGACTCCCTGGCTTCCTCGGGAATTCGAAATTTGTCATCGGAGAGTAAAGAAGGAGCGATTTGCAACATTTTGACGAAATGTGTTTATGCTCCGACGACGATTTCACAAAACATTAGAATTTTAATGAAATAGTTGCAGAGTACACCCGCTGCATGACTTTTTTACAACAAAATGCTATTCGCAATATCTTGTCGACGTAATTGAGAATACATAACCAAGTATTATAATTCCTTGTATTTTCATCAGGCCAAAATATTGTTTCACCCATTTTTGTCTCAATAACTAAATAAAACTCAATGGAACAATTATTTATATTTGGTACAAGTGAATTAGAAACTGATTGGTACGCCACTGCTTGAAGCGTTCGGGTGATTTCGGAAATATTAGCCGCTCTTTGGCCGCTGTCTTCACACCGGTAAAGGTTTTTATCTAATTTCAGATGAAACTTGACAAATATGTCATAGTCTTGAGCAACTGAAGGAAAAAATTGCTCAGTCTGGATTCTCCGATACCGTGATAGTGGGGAAAACGACAAAATGGAATTGAAATTAAATTATCAGAAAACAGAAAAATAAAATACATATCGAATTTGATAGGTGGCAGATGAAATGAAAGAGACTTTCATGCCGTCTGAAATGGTAGAAAAAGGGTGTATAGAAAATAAACTATTATCTCTATCTATACCTGTTGTACATTTATTTTGACAGGAAATCAGTCTAAGAATCAAATTTCATAAGGAAGCTGAGAAATTATTGTTTGTCAGGAACCGTAAGTTTGAATTTAAACGCGTGCGATATGAATGTTATATCTCTCTTCATGCGCGGTGTTTGTATCGCTCTATGTCACTTCAAACGCATGAAAATGATTTCGCATGAAGATGATTTCGCATGAAGATGATTTCGCATGAACTCAAACATATAGTCCCAGGCAGTCTAAGGGGGTGGAAATGGGGTTGATAGAGTGATATAGATAATATGATTTATCTCTGTCAATACGCGTTGTACATGAATTTCGAAGGCGGGTAATTATTTAAACGATCAAATTTGATGAGTTGGGAAATAATAGTTCATCAGGCTGTCTGAAGGACTTGAAGAGGGGTGGAAATAGAAAGTATAATCTGTTAATACACTTAACATAAATTTCGAATGCGGGAAATTATTTAGACCATCAAATTTGATAGGGGAATTATGATATTCTAGTTTGCCAAGCTGTCTAATGGGGTGGAAAAGGAATTGATATTGTTACGAGATTGATAAAAGCCCCCTAGCTGCGCCGCTGAGTCCATTCCGCGGGCGCCTCATCGATAAATCAGTTCCAAGAAGTGTTTATTTGGATGGATCGTTTTCTGTACTGCATGAATAGTCTAGATAACGGAGTTGCCGCGTCATCGCTCAATTCCTGGAAATGTGTAGAAGTTCTCCGTTTTGAGTATTCTCGAAATCATCGCGATTAATCCAGTCTACACGATGAGTACCTATATAAGCGCGAGACATTTGACTAGGAGAAGAAGTTTTAAAGAAGAGTTTTTATGAAGAGAATTATTTAAGAAGATTAGAAAGTGATAATAAGCAAAAGTGTTTGGAATATTTAGCTAGTTGTATTGTTGCATAGATCTAAGTGTTTTGTTAGTCAGTGAAGTGTTGTATGTTTGTTTATAGTGCAGTTAGAAAATAAACAGTTTAGTATAAGTGTATTCACTTTTCAGCTGTAGGAAATTCCGGAAAACCTACAGCACCACCCCGGTTGGTCGGTGCGCACTTCAAGCTAGCACCAGACGTCAGGATTGGTATCTAGGCAATTCACATCACACTTGATTCACAACAAGGCATGTGGCCACCTAAAGAGACCCATGTACTTGAGAAAAAAGATTCCGTACCCAAGCCTCGAACGTCTGTCTGATGCGAGCTAGAAGTTCCATTGCTGGAGACCTAAGCCACTGAGCCACCGACCGACCAATTATCGATTATAATAATAATACTCCCTCATAAACATTCATAGAGGGTACCCAAAGGCATAGCCTGTGCGGGTAGAGGACGGCTATTATTATTTGTCGTGGCGCTCCGGGGCAACTTACTGATTTTTGGTGGCGTATTCACTTTTCAGCTGTGGGAAAATCCAGATAACTTAGAGCCTCACCCCCAGGTAGTCGGTGCACACTCCAAGCAAGCACCAGACGTCAAGATGGGCATCTAGACAACTCACATCCCAATTGCTTTTTCAAACACGGGATGTGGTCGCCTATCGACTCCGATGAAATTGAGAAAAATTTTCTCATTCCCAGGATTCGAACCTGATCAAATGCAAGCAGAAGTTTCAAACGCCGGCATCTAACTGCCTTGCTACAGAACACCATTGATTGTACAGAAAGTACCTCTCTCATATCATTTAATGTACCACTTAAGCTCACTAATCAAATGAAATAATTTGTTACACCATTCATTAACTATGGTTCAACTATGATTTAAAAAATATTAACACTAGGAAATGACTATTGTGATTGATTCCTTCTGTAATGTTACATATAATTTTAAGAAAAAAATCTCTTTATTGCTCAATAGTTTATGACTTCATATTTTGTGGTTTTGCTTTTTTTAATATAGGTATTAGTATTCACCTGTAATAAATAAATGAATTCCACTGTGACTTTGATACCTGCATCAGGATTGACAATTTTTTACCTAATTAATGTATGTAGGTCAATTTGTTGTGCATTTATATATAACTACCTACAAGTACCATACATTTATTTTGTTGATGTAGTAAATATTAAATTACCTTAACTGTAGCTGACTACTTTTTGAGTTAAATTTAATTTGTTGAAAAGTACACACATTTCTTTTTATATATATTTAGCATTTCAATGTGTTTTAATATATGCACTCGTATGTAGGTGTGATGCAAATATAAGTACATACATGTACATGTGCTTATACTTACGGGTGTATTTATTCTTAAGGTTTGACTGATAAGTTCATTCTGATCTTACTTATTTCATACTTTGTCCATGAGAATTAATTCCTTACGACTTATAAAGATAGGACTTGCTTTCTTCAGCATTTCCCCTTCATCATTCCAAACTGTATTTTTTGCACATAACTCACTCAAATATTGTTGATATTATGCAATTTAATCTGCTGGAGAATATAATCATTTGACTGAAGTCAAGGAAATGAAGCCAGCTGATGCTGTTAAAAACCATCCAAACAATATTACTTTTGTGTTTGACATAAATAAAATAATAGTGTGCTGGGTTTGTCTTTAACCAGCGCTAATTAATATGATAAATTGTTATTATTCTGATACCTTCAACAAAATATACATTCTATTGCTAGTACTAAAACAGCCCTGTTTATTATGAAGTTACCAATGAAACAATGAACTATTTTTGAATTACCCAAGTGGGGAAAAAGAATAAAAATTGTGAGTTACGTACATGTGCAGAGTTGTTATGAATGAGTGGTGTAGGCTCATAGATGCAAACTACATCATCATATGATGCTGCAATCTTTCCAGTGTCACTGGAACAGTCAATTGAACTTATTCGAATGTAGTCATGGATTGCGCCTGGTATAATCTGGACCCTTTCGAAAGTAGATGCTAATATGACAACGTTACAACCAGCTGCGTAAGCCTTGAAAGAAAAAAATTGTTCAATATTTGAGAAATCGGGGATAGGTCACTTACAGTAAATGGCACTCCTTCCACTGACCCCACAGCAAAACATTTGTCCCCTGCATTGCAAGCACCACTGACAATTTGGTGCAAATTCATTTTCGCAAGTGGCGATCTCAAACCAGTGCGTTCATTTCCAATATTTTCATTAAACAATTTGTTCTAATTTCATTTCCATTCAATATTAATCTAAATTGCATTTGTCAATGTCTATCAGTTGAAAATATGACATCCTCCTTATCGATCAGCTGATTGAGTGCGTACAACAGAGCATGGATGGAGCTCGACCACAGAACTCATAATTAAATATCTTACGATGAGTTCTATGAGCTCGACGTACGTAATCTAGCTTCTTCGAAGATAAATAGAATAGGAAAACAGTTCAATAAAACTACATGAATTATCATCATTTCGGTTAGAGCGGTTAGACAAAAGATTTTTTTTTGCTTTACAACAGTGAGATCACGAATACTCGAGCCGTATCGGGTTTAGGATTGACATTTAAGGCTGAGAAACAATGAAAGTTTCATGATTTCAGTTTTAATTTTCATGATTTTAGATATTTTTTTAACCATTGCCATTATTATTCTGATCACACCTCATAAAATATCTTGTTGGTAAAATTCAAGCTTCATTTTTCAAAGCTGTTTTATTTGTGAAATTGATATCCAAAATCCCAAAAGTTGAAACTTATTACATAAAACTTCACAGCTCTTGACTTAAGCCTAAGATGCCTAAAAATCCTGGTGTGTCGACTGATTAGATTTTGTTTAGATCATTTTGAAGACAAAACAAATGAAATAGTGGTTTATTTCTGTAATCGGATCCAGAGATGGCGCCTCGTCCTCTTGTCAATATTCCAAGGACATAGTGATTGTGATTGTTGTTGATTGAATTTGACGGAATGTCAATTAACTTTTTAAATATCATTCTAAAGCAATATAGTTTCCATACTCGAAGTGGAAGACCAAATTTTTGGAAAAATAACACCAAACAAAATGTGTTATTTTTTAGAAATAATGTAAATACCGTTTGAAAGTCAAAATAGTTGTAGCAGAATCAAAAATTTCGTGGTGCAATATCATTGACTATCAATGATGTTCGTTTCTTTATTTTTCTGTATTTTATATTATTATTTGTTGTGTGGAAAAAATTCAGAGAGATGAACACAATAATTCATTCATGTCTAATACCGAAAGTGAGTACCTGCTACTTAAACTCTGTAATAGTTATTATCCTAACAAGTACGGAAAGAGTACTATTCCCGCATGAGTCTGCCGTTACCCGAACGACGCAAAGCGGAGTTCGGGTAAGCAGTCTCGAGTGCGGGATAGTACCTTTCCGTATGAGTAAGGATCAAGATTTTTTCTACAAGAGCATTGAAACATCTTATGTGATGCTCTTGAACAAACTTTCACGTGCGGGAAAAATTATTACCGCACTAGTGCGGAAAAAACTCACTTGAAGTGACATTAGCGTGCTGGAAAATTTTTAGTGCGGGAATATGACACCTCTCAAACTAAATTGCGTGCGGGAATAGGGCGGAACACGCACGTTTGTAGAAAAAATATACTTTGGATCCAATTTGGAATAAACTTACATTTTATTTCTTTACTCGCCATGCATTTCAATCAACTGGGTGCGTGTTGTTATACCCTACTGTTTCTTAAAATATTCCATAAGTTCCAGTTGCGAAAGTTCGTGACAAAGTAAAAAAAATCACCACTTCTACTGAAATCTATCAATTTTGCATATATCATCAAACTTATTTAGGTTTTCTTATTTTACCATTCGTTTTCGTAAAATCTTTTCAGTGCGGTTAGATCATCCAAAATAAATTTTCTGTCGAAAAAGAATTGCACAAAAAAAGAAACATCTTCACTATTACATGACATACAGTTTTTAAAATAGCGAAAGACCATTGTAACAGACAACTCATCACACATATCACTTCTGAAAAGCAATTAAACTCAAAATAAGCTACAAAATTCTTACTTTATATATACTTTATTATAAAGAACTTTAACAGGAAAATTCGGATACAATGGCGCAGATACTTGCGCATCCGCATGTTGGGCAAATGTCAGGATTTTTGGAAAATAGACCGCGATTTTATTTGTTTTTTCATTATCAAGCAAGCGAATGTCCAGCGTTTTATTCTACAGTTTTACAGGTATGAGTCAGCACACCAGAGTTTTTAGGCATCTTACTTAAGCCCAATTCCACCGTATCAATACACCTCACCGCTTCAAACCTTGTTTGAGGAGAGATTGCCGATATCGCGATATCATAGAAATTCTAACGAAAACAATAATCATACGATGTACGATGAACTTATACTTTCAAAATTCGACACCAGAAAAAGTTAAATTTAAGATTTTTATAAGGTAGACGCACCTTTAATCTTTCCAAATTATTGATGGAAATGGTCTGGGGTGGGGTTCCGTCTATCATAGACTTCTATAGTCGATCAAATAGAATTCTCTGGTACACCGTATATATATATCGTAGAATAGGGCATGTTTTTATATTCACCAAATTGGTGTGGTGGATTCCATTCGACCAATAGTAACACTGTAAATTTCAAATGGACAAATCAAAGGGCGAGTTTGCAAACCACCACACCAATGTGGTGAATATAAAAACATACCCATAATAATTACAATCTTTGGTGCATTTCTGATTAAAAACGTTTAAATTTGACACATACGCACTGGTGTAAACAATAAATTAAGATGTCTAATAACCCTGGTGATTTGATCTCCACGGACGGCACTACCTGTTGGATAACGTCTTAGAGGCTTAAGCTAAGTTTTCATGCATCCGAATTTTAGGTTTTTCGTAGTAAATTTGAAAGAAATGTCACTTTTCCGTACGAATGATATTTTGAGCGGTTTTTATTTTTGCGAAATGCCTTCACGAAATAAATGAAATATTCGACGTCAACCCCCTAATTTACCCTCCATTTTCTCAAGTGAATTCCTCAGCTCGTTAATTGCAATGTAATTTTCATAGTTTGAAAATTGGTCTCACCCAAAAATGTTTGGGAGCCCTTTGTCTTTTTTTCTTCAATTCAAAATTCCAATACGTCAACAAAATCAATAAAATATAAAATATTACGGCTGTTCTTATCCTTATAATATTAATTATGAGATTGCTGTCCATATTTAACAATTATCGATATGCCTGGAAACAAACATACATAACCGCACTGATCATTGTTTCCCTTTAAAATTTCGGACTAGTTCTAGTACCATCATTTAAAATTTGCCGCTACGAAATATACTTGAACAGCTTTTGACAGATTTCGTACGAGAAACGAATAATTCGTGTACATGAAAACTTGTACATGTAAATTGTCGTCAGAATACGATATTGTTGTGCTAACGACATTTTCGCCAACGAGATTCCTAACGATAAATTTTTAAAATACATTCACTATCGATGTCGTTAATAGAAAATCTGGTAACATAGTATTAAATGGATTTGGTAAATGTTGGTACTTGATCTTTAATGTTTTGTGACCAAAACCGTTTGTCGATACTTGTGCGCGCGTTTGAACGAAGTTTTTTGCTGTCAGGATGAAATTTGGTTACAGTTTGGATAAAATATGAGAGATATAGCCGTTCATAATAACGTCAGTCAATAATAAAGTTGTCCTTATTTTGACATATACGCACGCGCAATGTGAATCTGGAATAAGGACAACTCTATTAAAATACTGCCTGCCTTTATTAGAGGACGAAAGAGGCTTGTTCAGTAAATTGTCGTTAGAATACGATATCATTGCGCTAACGACATTTTCGCCAACGACATTCCTAGCGATAAATTCTTAAAATACATTCCAGTGAACCAGAATCCATCGCATAGAAGTTGAAAAGAGTTACTGCTGGGATCTGCGACTTCGCAATGTGGATACAAAATAGAGGCACTAGTAATTATTTGCGAGTGCTTAATGTCCGCAAACACGATCATCGCCAGTAACTACCCAAAACGTCGCGAAGCGTACATTTTTTAAGTTTCTATAGACAGCCTCAAAGCGATGAATTCACAAAGCAGCGGTTTTTTGAAAGATTATAAATATTTAAATGGAATTTAAATGCACCTCTCACGGAAATTAAATGAATGTACACATTTATGTAATTACTGCATTGAACTTTTGAAAGCATTCCTTTTATATTTACTAAATTGATGAAATAAGTGTAGGTTTGGGAATTTCTCTGGAATGAATAAATGGAAAGCAATTTGATATAATATTTTCAACATATTTATTAACACTAACTAATATAAAATGACAAAACAACAAAATAATAACATAGTCTTCAAAAAAATATATTTATATATATAACGAAAACAAACAAAATTTTCACAGAAATCGACGCAACTAAAAAAAAATTTTCTTCATTGCATGCAGCCTCCACAAACCTGAAATGAAAAGTTGAACACCCTATCTGTTAATGCATTCAAACATAAAATAAAAAAACAGTTACTCGAGCAACAATTATAATTCGCCTCTATTATTTTCTTATCGTTTCCCTATTTCATTTGTAGCAGTGCAAGATTAACTTAAATGTAGAATTAGAGATACATATAACATATAATTCATTGTCCTAGACATACTCATCAATATATTATATAATATAGTCCTCTGTACCTACAACTGCGTATTTCTAGTTTTGATTTTAAATGTAACAAATTTTTCTTTTAATTTCTATTCTGGACAGTGTGGCAGAATCGGCCTTAGGCCTTATGGTAAATAATAAATAAATTATTATTATATATTAAGTTGCTGCGCTATTTTAAGGCAGTAGTTTGGGGAATATATTTAATGCGCGTTATCCTAAAGGCACTGCCTGTAAAGACATCCCACAACACCATACTACATAATCTTCAATATTTTTACTCCTTCTCAAATAGAATATATGAGTGAAAAATATAATTATTCATAGAGCGCAGCATTGGAAATCAGAAATTGAAGCCGGCCGTTTCAAAATTATGAAGTGGGTGAAAGAAATTATCGAATACTCTTATCAAAGATGAGTGAACGACCCTACTTGACGGTATTTCCGCATAGACCTATACATTTTTCGTTTGCAAGTATTCAACAGAAAACAACTATTTAATTTTTATAATTTTCAATTGCTTATTTTTAGCCACCCTGTATAATTCGAGGGCATGAGAATGGATCAAAAATATCACACATCTGTCTATCAAATGTTATTATAATTATTTCCTCTATTATTTCGATTTGCATCTGCATATAGAGCCCATGGTCCATCAGTACATTTTTGTCATATCATTATTATCAATAACGTTTTCAGTTTTTTATAATTGTTTTTAGTATAGATTTTCTCTGCTGCTACCTCACCTTCCACTTGAAAATAAATCGCGTAATTTTTCATTGAATATGTTTATAATTTTGTTTATTTTACAAAACGAAGTCAAAATGTTTCACTTACCTTTAGAAAATTTGCAACTTTTCTACACCAAAGGGACTGAACTATGCACGAATACCTACAAAATACAAAAATTATTAAGTTTTGTTAGCAACTTACAATTCCAAAACTAAACAAACAATAGCGCTACGATCTACAAGTTCATCAACATCAAATGACATAGTCAAAATGTCTGCCATGGGGCATGGGCCGGCCGTTGCCAGTTGATATCCTGCTCTGCCGCTAGTGTCGAAAGAGGCGCTGTTCACTTCTCAAAAAAGTCGCCTGATCATAATCCATGGAACTTCTCGAGTAATATATTATTGAAAAGTCAATAAATATGACGAAATGAACGTTAATATATAAAACAGTCAAAATATGTGGCATGGTGGTAACATTGTGAAAATTGTAAGGACTTCTCTAGATCGCATTGATTTTAACTGCTTTTGAATGGTATTTTGCGAAATCACAAAGTTAATATTTATTGCGAAATCGCTGGTACTTATTAGTAAAATCGTATTGTTGAACCATATAGATTAAATTGAATTCCCTGCCACTTACTGCGACTTCGCTGGTTGACTGGGATTCAGTATAGATGTCGTTAGAACAAAATCTGGTAATATAATATTAAATGGATTTGGTAAATGTTGGTACTGGAAGTTAATTGTTTTGTGAACAAAAACGTTTGTCGATACTTGTGCGCGCGTTTGAACGAAGTTGGCTGCCGTGAGAATGAAATTTGGTTACGTTTGAATAAAATATACATACCTACCTATCATCTGTAATAAATAATGATTGTTTTCATCCAGACTTAACTATGACTACAACCAAACAACAAAGAAGCAGCGGGGTATGAATAAAAGACGACTTAAAGAGACAATTTTGAGGCATTTCTCAACGAAATGAGAACTAATGATTCTGAAAACTGGGTGGAACAATTTTTATATAGGTGCAATCTATACATCCTGTGATTCCTGGTATCTCATGTTACAGATTATAGAAACTTACAGATGATACGGCAGACAAGGAACGTTATTTGAGGAGAGAGATAGAAAAGCGCGAAATTTAAAAGGCCACATTGACATCTAGACCTCCTCTACTTCAATCTTTGACAGATGTCAAATGTTACAATAACAACAACAAATGTTCTCGATCTCAGTCTAAACCGTTGATGAAATCCGTTGATCATTGTTTTTCGTTATTAGGACAGATAAAGATATACCGTTTACGATTATTAGATTATCCTTGAAGTATAAAGATGAGTGATGAACAGAATAAAGCACCTCACAGGGGAGACGGAAGACATTATTGTGATATAGAAACTGCAGAAATTGTAACAGCAAATCGAACAGCATCAAATTACAAAGTTTTCCATATAGGGAAATTAAGTAAGTACTTTTTTGTTTATTCAATGACATAAAATACTCGCATTCTACCCAGGAACAATCATTAGAAAAAGCAAAGGGTTGGATTCTTAAATGTATTGAATCATTACGATTAACGATAGTGATTTAATAGATTGATTACGTATGTGTATGTGTTTTCTTGGGATATTTCTAGTAATATGTGAACTGTTTAGTGATAAGAAAGACTGTTTGTCAATGATTGGTTGGACCCTTATTTCTTACCAATCATATTTTCTTACGACTTCAAACTGCTGCTTAAATTCACCATACTGAATGCCTTATTGCATTACAGGTGCAGAATATGGATAGAAGCTTGTGTATAAGAGAAAGATTATACTAACACTGGAGTATAATCTTTACAATTGTAACTTTCTGAAGTAGCCAACCGCAAAACATCAAGAGCCAATACAAATGGATGCACGACCAAATAACCAAAGCCATATTAATGTGAATAATTTGCCTGAAACTGCTATGGCCACTGTTGACGTCATATCAAAGTTCATTAAACTATTTGATCTTTTCAATTCTTCCGCACTATTATACATACACTGCATTCAAAACATTCAAAGGGGAAAAGTTTCAGCTATATTTTTAACAGAGATAGAATGCTTTCTCAATGAATTGAAAGTGTTGAAGGGGCCAAATAAAATTTACGTTAAATTCATTGATTGTTGAGGGTTTTATATCTTTTTTTGCCAGAAAACTAAACCAAGACCCATGAGAAGTTTTCTTTAGTTGTATCAGACAGCAGAATGGCTATGCTGAGAATCCAACTTCAATTCAGTTCACTAGGGCATTCAGAAAATTGTTCATTTTAAAAATATTCAATTCAATAATAACTGTGCTAATAATTCAGGAAACCTCCAAAATCAGAATTTTAGACTTCAAAATACCTGAAAACTCGAATTCATGTATGTTCAGTAAAAATACTAGAAAACAGATTGTACATAATTTCAGAATAGGACATTGTGACTATCAAGAAGATTGTTATTTCAGAACAAAATGAATTCAAATATGTATATGTGACTATCTGATTGATAAATACTTGAAAATTATTTCACATAGAACATTTTCGAAGGGGAAATAATGAAGAATATGTGAAAATATTTGAAATAAATGTTTTTATCATGTGTGTTGATTTATTTCCAAACATTTCTTGATATAAGTACTTATCAGTTGCACATTTATTGCAAAGGGAAATTGAATATTTTCCAATTGGAACGTGGATGTTACTAATAGGAGATCATTGAATAGACAACAATAAAATAAAATAATGTCACTACTGGAAGATTAATGATGCTACAAAGCACAGGAACGTATTCTTGATTTTCTCCAAGTTGTATATGAGGCTTTTATAATATTGGGGTAACCAAACACAACCGATGTCACCTAGGAATAGTAAAGTGTTTTTACACAGAGAACATTCGACAAATCCTTTTATATTCAGTTTTCTGAACATATTTGTTAAGTGGTCATAGTGCAAGTCAAAGTCCATTTTTTGTCCAATACAACGGCCAGTTTGTCTCATAATTGGCTTGTGATTAAATTCAACTTCCAGAATGTACTAACACCTGTATTTTCATATCGATTTTGGGCACCATTCCTTTGAGATTCAAATCGCGTTCTGAATTCGAAAAGTCTTATAAATAAATGAATATCTGAGAATATTCATGACTTCTAGGCATTTCTGCACTTACAGCTCTGCAGTATACTGAACCGCAAACAAAATGTTCTACAAGGAATTGAATATTTTGAAAAAAATCAGTTTATATAAATACTATAACTTGGTCAATATATTTAATTCTGGAGTTCGGTGTCATAAAACCTTAAATCTATAAGATCTTGAACCATTAACATTATATAAAAAAGTAGAACCAATATGAATGGTGATTTTTGTTCAATATTCATTATGACAATCTACATTGAACTGCAATATATGAAGGCTAATAAAAAAAATTGTTTGAACTTCGCTTCTAGACAAATCTCTATATAGGAAACCAATCAAAATCAGAATTTACATGAACTGAAACGCAAAAAGCTTTCGTATGCACTCAGCCTAAGCAGAAACGAATCTAAATCGCAACCTGTCGACTTGAATTTTGCGAACCGGCAACTCTGGCGCGCAAAATTTAAAGGCCCGAGGTCAATGAGCCGGCATTTCAAACATCAAATGAAATTGGCGGAGGTTCTTATCTGCAAGTTTCTGTAATCTGTGCTCATGTTTCATAAAGAACCCAGACGGCACCCAATATTCCTGGAATATGTCTACAACATCCTATTTTCCAACAGATATTGCAATAGTCCTGGAATATTCCATGAATATTTATTTGATCTTATATACATTGAGAATATTCCTGGAATATATTTCCACGCATATCCATGAAATATTCTCCTTCAATATTGCTGGTATATAGACCTTTTCATTTAATCCAAAATTCGGAAACAACTTTCACTTGTTTTTTCCCTAGAGGGGATTCAAATCATTTTTCGACCAATCAAATGATGAGAATCAATGTCACTTGTCATCAAATATTTAGACAATTCTTTGTCGTTCATCGTGAGGGTCGGCAGTCGGCATTGACTTTTTAGGAGTTTTTAAGTGTGAATTCGCGAATTTGAACTTTTCAACCAGTATAAAACTCTTGTCTATGCTTTAAAACAAGATGCATAGAAACCCATGCATCTTGCATTTAATACATTTGCAATTTCAGTACAATACCTCTCCTCTTATTGTTACTCTTGTTTAGATTCAAGGAAGCCTTAGGTACCTATACCTATAGTATGGATCTTATGGACATTCGTTAGAAGTCCAGTTACTTCCATAAATGTTCGGCAACAGTCCACCAAATGTCCAGATTCACTGGATATACTTAACATCTCATGTACGTACCTACGTGAGGATGTGCAATAGAAATACATAAACAATTTCCATCAAATGCCTCTGAAAAAAAAATGTATAACATGGATCTTATACATTTATAAAGATCTTATATTTCAATGGGATCTATCCAAAATCTAAATATAAACTCAACAACGATCCTGAATGAGAATACATCAATAATATAATTGAAAATTCCCATGGTAGTCGATGATCACAGTTCAAAAATCAATTTACCTGCATATTATTGGATGTTCAATTCAGATACATAACAAGAAGAGTTCATCAAAATGTACAAAAAACAGTAAACTGACTGAGAATAAATGGTACAATAACTTCACAAAAAAAGTCAAGGTTTTATTATAAAAATTGTATGTTTTACATGATATAATGATCAGAAAACTATATGAATGAATAAAAACAGGAACATTTTTATAAATGAATATATTTTTACAGTATAAAAAAACAATTAGAATGTTCTAAAATAGAGATTGACTCTTGCTAGCACTTTCAAAACAAAAATCAAAAACATGTATTTGACATAAACAAAATATCAAGATAAACTATTCAGAACAGAAGATATTTTCAACAAAAATATAGATAGAATTTTTCAATCCTCTCCTCTCAGTTTCCGTTCTCAACATTGGGATGTGGAATCTTATCCAGTCTCTTTTTCTAGTAGATGACACTCTTGATATTGTTGTGCAGCTCTGTAAAATTGAATTCGAATAAAAAATATTCATTAAGTCATAAATGTAGGAACTACAGTAATCAAAATGTATTTGTTAGCCGGTGGATTAGTGACTTCACATATTCAATTTCACGTGTCAATATTGAAGATAACTCCATACTGACCTGATATTGTTCGTTTCCCCCTTTACGACACTTGTCTAAAGATTTGTCAAGAAGTTTTGATATTACACACACAGCACACATGTATACAGAAAATAGAATAATGGCGTACCATTCGTACCAAAACCGAAACAAAGAACAGCATCACGATGAATTTCCCCTTTATTCTACTATCGAGGGTGCTCGTACTCAACCGATCATATCCGAACATACAGAGAGGGAAACGTACAGATATTATCCACTTTTCTACATCCAGTGTACATCCTGAAACAACCAATTCAATATGTACGTACAACAGGGAACACGTACAGATGTGGTCCAGTATTCCACATTCAATATGTACATCTATATAAAAAGGTACAATTGTAGATGCTTCAAATAGACCAGGTGCTGTACGTCGAATGTACGTATACAGTTGTGAACAAACAAATGTGGTCCAGTATTCTACATCAGATGTACATCAGAAAACGTACAATAAATAACGTTTCAAATTGACCAGGTGCTGTTCGTCCAATGTACGTTCAAGTGTGAATGTACAAATGTGGTCCAGTATTCTTCATTCAGTGTACATCCGTAAATGTACAATAATGGAAGTTTCTAATGGATCTAATTTTGTTCATCCAGTGAACATACAAAAACGTTATACATAATTAACGTACAGATTAGGTCCAGTTTCAACATTCAAATATACATCCAAATACGTACATTTTATAGATGCTTCAAGTTGATCCAGTACTGTTTGTCCAATGGACGTACATATACATATGATAAGTAACGTTCGCATTATTGGTAGATTATTGTACATCCATTGTACTTCGAAAATCATCATCTTTTCGATGTTTCATGTTGGTCCAATATTTCACATCCATTGCTCATCTATGGGACGTACAATACGGAATGTACAAAATATAACCATACCCGAACGTCCATTGGACATTCATATCGAGTCCATGGACGTTTGGACCAATCTTGGACCTAAAAGGGACATCCATTGGACGTCGTGTGCTATATGGGATAATACTTTTGAAGTAGCCTCTTCTTTCATTGCAGTGTATAAATTATATAACTGGCATAAAATTTGATATTGCAGTAAACCGGGATAGGTATCTATACCTAACTAGATAAGTATAAATACTCTATAATAATATTAATTCTTATTGTACTGCAGTTATGTACACACTACTCCTATTATTATCATTATAAGATGTAGGTATCTTTAATTGTTAATGTATATCTTTGTTAGGAATCCATTCTCGCATAGTGTAGGTTCAATTAATTCTGTTGCTTTTTCTGTTGAAATTTAATTCAAAGGAATACATACATTTGGTGCATACTTATTTGTATATCATATTATAGATACCTACATCCTATTCCTTGAACTCGTTAATAATATTAATATTCCCAAAAAATATTGCAACAGTTGTAATGGTACCTTGAAATAATAATAAAAAAATTGTTAATGTTTCCGTCAACCGGCTGTACCTTTACGAGCACAACCCTCAGAAATCTTCGAAAGAATTCCCCATTTTTTTCAACAGGGTAATCTATTCGCCACTTAGCTATGTCCTTTTCCCCATGAAATTCATTATCAACTCCCAGTAAACTTTTGGGTTGCTCTGAAAGCCATTCTGAATAAAAAATCCCTATTGCAGAAGTATGGATCATAGGTAAATAACGGGATGGAAACAAATACACAAGCAATAATGACCACTAATAAAAAGAGCAACAAATATATCAGACCAAGATAGATATACTGACGACAAGAAAATAGTTATCGTCAACTAATCGTAAAATGTAGGCAATTTGCAACATATTTACGATCCCTCAAAATCGTCTAGACGACACCATTGAGGCCTAATCGTCACTTCGGAATCCACTTTTCGTCAACTAATCGTCAAAATGTAGGCTATTTGCAACACATACGATCGGCGTATAGGCTCGGAATCGTCAAATTCGTGAAAACGACACGATTCATGCTCGATCGTGACTTCGGAATCCCGGCCGTGCTTACATTGCTTACTGTTGTCAGTTGTCAGTCCTGTGTGGCGATATGAATAGAGAAAAATTTAAATAGATGTTTCCAATCCTAAAGGCATGTTTTTTTCACCATTCGGTGGATCCGCCAGTCAACGAACTCTTATATTTTTAAAAGAGCTCAGATGGTGGATAAAAAACATGCATATATTTTCGAAGACAAAAATCCACCTATCATAAACATCTTATAACAATTCTTTAGCAAGAATTGTTGTCAATTATACAGATAATCTCACTATGAAGGGAACATAGAAGATAATAACACCAATTAACTGTTGCACAGCCCCCTCCCAATGAATATCGATAAGACTAAGTATGTATGAAATCCACCGGTCATAAAAAAAACATCGATGAAACGCTGCTACAATATTGACAAATTATGAATTACTATCATCAAGTCTACAACTCTTTCTGATTGTAATCCGCACAATTCCACCACAATAGCTAATAATTTCCGAAATAAATGTGTCAATGTTGTTTTCCACCCTGGTCTCATAGTCGGACAATTATTATCAATTGCCCTCATTTTATGCATATTCCTTGCACTGTGAAAAGTACTGTTTACCATGAATAGATTGATATATAATTTATTGAACATAACCTCTTGGGCTCTTGAATAACTTACATCCTCTGCCTTTTCTCATAGTCAATCCTCCCTGAGCCGAAGGAAGAACATGTAGACTAAACAAATGAAATATTGTTTAAAACAAAGTCAGGATTTAATAGATATAAAAAATGTACAGTGATGGAATAAAATTATGAATGGGACTTTTCAAGACGGGCTTATTACAAAAGGAGCCAAATCTGGAGAATTGTCGGTGAACCTAAGAGTTTGGTTATTGTACATCAAAGTCACTCCCTCCACTGTCTCGGTGCTGGTACCCTTCATCTGTCCGGTGTGCACCAAAACATGATTAGTTAACGACTGTTTCCTGTTGAATTGTTTTCCACAGTGTTGGCACTGAAAAGGTTTTTCCCCAGAGTGTATCAAGAGGTGATCTCTCAATGTTGTGCTTCTTACAAACTGTTTACCACACTGATTGCATTTGAAGGGTTTCACTCCTGTATGCATGAGTTTGTGGCGCTCCAAGTGGTAGCTAGATAAGAATCCTTTACCACAAAATGTGCACAGGTGGGGCTTTTCGCCTGCATGTCTTCTCATATGGTAGCTGAGATGACTGGATTGTGTGAATGATTTCTGACAAACCTTGCATTTATGAGCTTTGATGCCAGTGTGAGTCAACAAATGTGTTTTCAAAGTATCTTTAGTAATGTAGCACTTTCCACACTCTTTGCACTCAAACGGTTTCACTCCTGTGTGACTCAGTATATGACGTTCCAAACCATTCTTCCTTGTATAGTTTTTACCACAATAGTTACATAAAAACCGTCTTTTTCCTTTCAATTTACGGCCTTTTACAAACTCGGGCTCATCATCAGACTCTTTCTTAATCTTTTTTTTGAGTCGCCTTCCCTTACTTTTCTTGAGGAATTCTACAATGTTAACTAGTTCTTGCTTGACAGCTACAAAGTCTCTTGGTCGACAATTGATTACTTCACTATAATGATTCAAGAGAGCTTTTTCCGAAGGAAAGTTTTCACTGCATCTTTCACAACTCGCTGGATCTTCTTTCTTAAAGCTAATATTATCTATATCAGGTTCAGCAACGATTTCCTCCTTTATATTATTGTCTTTGTAAATTTGTTCATCAACACTGTCACAATCACTTTCGCTTTTCAAATCGAATGGGTTATTATCATCATCCTCATTGCCAACAGTTAATGCTTTCTCGAGCTCTTCCAGTATAATAGTTTTCAAAATTTCGTCATTGCTTTTACAAGTTTGTAGGAATGTTGAAATATTTTCCAACTGCTTGATACACTCACTGCACATATTTTTCGGCATCTTATCTTCCGCTTTCAGCTGGAAATATTGGGGAATTTATTTATACGGCAACAAAAATTGAACAGTGTTGAATTTTAAATAGAACAGTTTGTTTTACCTCAATATTAGTTAAAGTTGAGAATATGTTTGAGACATCCAGCTTCAAAATGGGGTGTAAGTCGCCACAGTCTAGGCATAGACGACAAATTTTTGGGAAATCCGAAAAAACGATATTAATATCCATTTTCAAGTAATTTACAATTTTGTTACAGATACAAGATTAATTTTGAGCCACTGCCACCTGCCAGCCTGCTACCTGGTACATTCATACAACCATCCAACATAAATTAAAACATCAAAACAACACATAACACAACACTCAACAGTCATACATTTATTTTCTGACATAGAACAAGAAAAGATCACATTATACATGAGTTTTTTGTTATTTTGTTTTTTTGTCACTTGACATTCTGGTGCTACCTCTGAACTTCACCTGACTTTATGAATGTTTCATTGGCCTTTTCATCATGATACAAGCGCATGCGCAGCCACCATGTGAAATGAGCGGGAGTTTAAAAGTTTCGTACTGTTTAAGTTTCGTACTGTTTTGTGTATAATGGCTGTTAAATCCGAATCTAGGAAAAAAAACTGTAAAAAAAACGGAAAAAAAACCCTAAAAAAAACGCAAAAAATACCCCACCAAAAAAACCCGGAAAAAATACCCCTATATGCGATATCAATGACCAGTACACAAAAAGTAATGAAATTTCAACTGTGTGTCATGTTAAAGAAACTAGACCATATTTGATTCATTTCACAATACCAATAAAAGTTTTAACCTATCCTGTGGAATTTTCATCGTCGACGACCAAAAAAGACGATTTTTTATATTTTTATGACTCGATTATTGTTCCTGAACGAACTAACCTGGTGACAGATTCGCCTTTTTGCAAGGCTGGAAAATCTGTTGCTCCACCCTTCTGTATTGTAAAATATCATTACTTTTTGTGTACTGGCCATTGTTATCGCACATAGGGGTATTTTTTCCGGGGGTTTTCTCTCCGTTTTTTTTCTTCCGTAGGGTATTTTTTCCAGGTTTTTTTCCGGGGGTTTTTTTCCGGTTTTTTTTCCAGGGTTTTTTTCCGTTGAATCTACGAAGCCCTGGAAGAGACACTTGAAATAAAAAAAAATCTTTAATTTTAAACAATAAAAGTCAGAATTTAAAATTATTTTCGCAAAATAAAGGGTCATGGGCGTTCGCAGAAACGTTAAAAAAACGAGCTGATTGAAAGGTTAACCATCAGTACAACCATTTTAGGTAATTAAAAAATGAAATACATAATAATTGTGTTATGAAAATAAATTGGGAGCACTTGCAGGAACATTTTAAACAACATGAAACTTCATCAAGATTTTTATTGATAATAAAAATAATTGAAGAAGAGCTATTAATTCACAATGTTCAATCATACGATCGTGTATAATAGATACTGTCAAATCACTTCAGGAGCTACTCACTCCTTGTTACAACTGGAAAGTGCCTGTGAACAAGCAGGAAAAATTTTAGTGGTAATCTAGCTATTTCTACAGCGAAAAGTGATAGATTTCCATTCGACAAAGAGAGTTACTTTACCGCGCGACTCGAAGCAGGTCGCAGACACAATGGAAGTTTTATGTAATGAGTTTTAAGTTTTGGGATTTAGGATATCAATTTTGCAAATAAAACAGGATGCAAAATAAAATTGAGAAATGATAAGCTTAAATTTTAACAACGAGATTGTGGGAGTGATCAAAATACTAAAATTGCAACGCCACTTTCGTATTGAAATTAAATCTAAAAGTATAAAAATTAAAACCAAAAACATAAAACATCCATTGTGTTCCAGCCTTGAGGTGAAAAAGGTCAGCAAATGATCGAGCTAGGTGATGTTTGAAGTGCGGCAATGGAGCTTTGTGCTCTGAATACACTATATTGCCACGGCAAATAATAATAATAGCCGTCCTCTACACGCACAGGCTATGCCTTTGGGTACACTCAACGAGTGTTTATGAGGGAGTATTATTATTATTATTATTATTGTATAGCGTCTACCTAAAAAGTATCGCTAATATTTCCTGACGTATTGCCCTGCCCGCGCAACAGATGATGATAATCCCGAATTTTTATTGAATTTAAAATGAATGTATATTTATATGACACAGGCTTTACTATTGTTACGAGATTCATAAAAGTCCCCTGGAACTGCGCCGCTGAGTCCATTCCGCGGGCGCCTCATCGATAAATCAGTTCCAAGAAGTGTTTATTTGGATGGATCGTTTTCTGTACTGCATGAATAGTCTATATAACGGAGCTGCCGCGTCATCGCTCAATTCCTGGAAATGTGTAGAAGTTCTCCGTTTTGAGTATTCTCGAAATCATCGCGATTAATCCAGTCTACACGATGAGTACCTATATAAACGGAGACGTTTGACTGGGAAGGAAGTTTTTATGAAGAGAATTATTGAAGAAGATTAGAAAGTGATAATAAGCAGAAGTGTTTGGAATATTTAGCTAGTTGTAATGTTGTATAGATATATCTAAGTGTTTTATTAGTCAGTGAAGTGTTGTATGTTTGTTTATAGTGAAGTTAGAAAATAAACAGTTTAGTAGTGTGCTCGGCCTGTTATTTAGCAAAAACGTAACAGTGGTGTCCGAAGCGGGATATTAGTGAAAAACTGAAAAAAATCTATTTATAAACTATTTATGGTGAATACGAGGAGTACATCGTACGATACGATGGAGGACATTGTGAAATTTATCCAAAATCAGTTTGCAGATTTGGAAAGAAGGTGCCAGGAGGAAAAACAAGAAGAGGAAATGCGACGGTTAGATGAAAAACAAGAACGAGAAAAAGAAAAACAAGAACGAGAAGAGGCACTCCAGAAAATTCTCGAAGAACAGAGAAAAGAGAGAGATGAAAAACAAGAACGAGAAAAAGAAATACAAGAACGAGAAGAAGCACTCCAGAAAATTCTCGAACAACAAAAGAATGAATTGGAACGAATAGAAAAACAAAGGAAAACAGACTTCCAGAAGGTTCTAGAACATCAAGATAAGTTCTTTCAACACGTTCTACAGAAAACCGAAGTACAAATGGAGGAACTGAAAGGAAAAATAGAGGAAGACGTCAAGAAAATCGACGATGAGCTTATTAAGAAAGTGGATGCAGTGCGAGAGGAGGTGAAAGGACTCGAAAATCAGATAGCACTCCTCAAGAAGCAAGATCGGCGAGACGGGGTTGCCACATCAGGAATTTCCGTAAAACCAGCGACTTTTGATGGACAGTCCTCTTGGTCCATGTATCGCCGGAAATTTGAAGCTGCAGCAGTGGCAAATGGATGGGATGAAGAAGAAAAAGCTACGGCCCTTATAGTAGCTTTGAGAGGGCCAGCTTTGGGTATGTTACAGACGATACCTATCGAACAGCAAAATAAATATAAAGACCTGCTTACTGCATACCGTAACTCTACGTTATGGCGATCAACATCGATAACAGCTGTATCGGGTTCAAATGAAAACGCACACTCAGAAATCAGGTGAGAGTCTGCAGGAATTTGAATCGGATGTGAGACGCCTAATTCAGCTGGCTTACCCAGAAGCACCGGGAGATTTCAAAGAACAGTTAGCGGTGCAGTTATTTATAGATGGACTCAGAGACACCGAAATCCAAAGGACTCTGCGATTGACACACTTTAAGAGGAGTAGCGATGCCTTGGTACGTTCCTTAGAAGTGGAGGCGGCCTTCAACACCTCGAGGTACGTGCGGTATCGATAGAAGAACCCGAACAACGATCAAGCGCAGCTACTAGTTCATTCGAGAAATTTCTGGAAGAGATTAAATCTTTGATAAGCGGAATGAGCACCCAGAAGAACAGGGCGTGCTATAGATGTGGGAAATTGGGCCATCTTATTAGAGACTGCAGGGTAAGAATGCCACCACGTTCGCAATCACCTATGAGGACAAGATCTTCCAGCGAGTCCTCAAGTGGGCGGCAGGAAAACTAGAATTAGCCAGCATATCGGGGCGCATGCTGGCTAGCAATAATGGAGCCCCCAGGGTCATCCCTATCAACAGGCTAAGAAGAACAACTGATAGCCTTACCATTTCTCATAGTCAATCCTCCCTGAGCCGAAGGAAGAACATGTAGACTAAACAAATGAAATATTGTTTAAAACAAAGTCAGGATTTAATAGATATAAAAAATGTACAGTGATGGAATAAAATTATGAATGGGACTTTTCAAGACGGGCTTATTACAAAAGGAGCCAAATCTGGAGAATTGTCGGTGAACCTAAGAGTTTGGTTATTGTACATCAAAGTCACTCCCTCCACTGTCTCGGTGCTGGTACCCTTCATCTGTCCGGTGTGCACCAAAACATGATTAGTTAACGACTGTTTCCTGTTGAATTGTTTTCCACAGTGTTGGCACTGAAAAGGTTTTTCCCCAGAGTGTATCAAGAGGTGATCTCTCAATGTTGTGCTTCTTACAAACTGTTTACCACACTGATTGCATTTGAAGGGTTTCACTCCTGTATGCATGAGTTTGTGGCGCTCCAAGTGGTAGCTAGATAAGAATCCTTTACCACAAAATGTGCACAGGTGGGGCTTTTCGCCTGCATGTCTTCTCATATGGTAGCTGAGATGACTGGATTGTGTGAATGATTTCTGACAAACCTTGCATTTATGAGCTTTGATGCCAGTGTGAGTCAACAAATGTGTTTTCAAAGTATCTTTAGTAATGTAGCACTTTCCACACTCTTTGCACTCAAACGGTTTCACTCCTGTGTGACTCAGTATATGACGTTCCAAACCATTCTTCCTTGTATAGTTTTTACCACAATAGTTACATAAAAACCGTCTTTTTCCTTTCAATTTACGGCCTTTTACAAACTCGGGCTCATCATCAGACTCTTTCTTAATCTTTTTTTTGAGTCGCCTTCCCTTACTTTTCTTGAGGAATTCTACAATGTTAACTAGTTCTTGCTTGACAGCTACAAAGTCTCTTGGTCGACAATTGATTACTTCACTATAATGATTCAAGAGAGCTTTTTCCGAAGGAAAGTTTTCACTGCATCTTTCACAACTCGCTGGATCTTCTTTCTTAAAGCTAATATTATCTATATCAGGTTCAGCAACGATTTCCTCCTTTATATTATTGTCTTTGTAAATTTGTTCATCAACACTGTCACAATCACTTTCGCTTTTCAAATCGAATGGGTTATTATCATCATCCTCATTGCCAACAGTTAATGCTTTCTCGAGCTCTTCCAGTATAATAGTTTTCAAAATTTCGTCATTGCTTTTACAAGTTTGTAGGAATGTTGAAATATTTTCCAACTGCTTGATACACTCACTGCACATATTTTTCGGCATCTTATCTTCCGCTTTCAGCTGGAAATATTGGGGAATTTATTTATACGGCAACAAAAATTGAACAGTGTTGAATTTTAAATAGAACAGTTTGTTTTACCTCAATATTAGTTAAAGTTGAGAATATGTTTGAGACATCCAGCTTCAAAATGGGGTGTAAGTCGCCACAGTCTAGGCATAGACGACAAATTTTTGGGAAATCCGAAAAAACGATATTAATATCCATTTTCAAGTAATTTACAATTTTGTTACAGATACAAGATTAATTTTGAGCCACTGCCACCTGCCAGCCTGCTACCTGGTACATTCATACAACCATCCAACATAAATTAAAACATCAAAACAACACATAACACAACACTCAACAGTCATACATTTATTTTCTGACATAGAACAAGAAAAGATCACATTATACATGAGTTTTTTGTTATTTTGTTTTTTTGTCACTTGACATTCTGGTGCTACCTCTGAACTTCACCTGACTTTATGAATGTTTCATTGGCCTTTTCATCATGATACAAGCGCATGCGCAGCCACCATGTGAAATGAGCGGGAGTTTAAAAGTTTCGTACTGTTTAAGTTTCGTACTGTTTTGTGTATAATGGCTGTTAAATCCGAATCTAGGAAAAAAAACTGTAAAAAAAACGGAAAAAAAACCCTAAAAAAAACGCAAAAAATACCCCACCAAAAAAACCCGGAAAAAATACCCCTATATGCGATATCAATGACCAGTACACAAAAAGTAATGAAATTTCAACTGTGTGTCATGTTAAAGAAACTAGACCATATTTGATTCATTTCACAATACCAATAAAAGTTTTAACCTATCCTGTGGAATTTTCATCGTCGACGACCAAAAAAGACGATTTTTTATATTTTTATGACTCGATTATTGTTCCTGAACGAACTAACCTGGTGACAGATTCGCCTTTTTGCAAGGCTGGAAAATCTGTTGCTCCACCCTTCTGTATTGTAAAATATCATTACTTTTTGTGTACTGGCCATTGTTATCGCACATAGGGGTATTTTTTCCGGGGGTTTTCTCTCCGTTTTTTTTCTTCCGTAGGGTATTTTTTCCAGGTTTTTTTCCGGGGGTTTTTTTCCGGTTTTTTTCCAGGGTTTTTTTCCGTTGAATCTACGAAGCCCTGGAAGAGACACTTGAAATAAAAAAAAATCTTTAATTTTAAACAATAAAAGTCAGAATTTAAAATTATTTTCGCAAAATAAAGGGTCATGGGCGTTCGCAGAAACGTTAAAAAAACGAGCTGATTGAAAGGTTAACCATCAGTACAACCATTTTAGGTAATTAAAAAATGAAATACATAATAATTGTGTTATGAAAATAAATTGGGAGCACTTGCAGGAACATTTTAAACAACATGAAACTTCATCAAGATTTTTATTGATAATAAAAATAATTGAAGAAGAGCTATTAATTCACAATGTTCAATCATACGATCGTGTATAATAGATACTGTCAAATCACTTCAGGAGCTACTCACTCCTTGTTACAACTGGAAAGTGCCTGTGAACAAGCAGGAAAAATTTTAGTGGTAATCTAGCTATTTCTACAGCGAAAAGTGATAGATTTCCATTCGACAAAGAGAGTTACTTTACCGCGCGACTCGAAGCAGGTCGCAGACACAATGGAAGTTTTATGTAATGAGTTTTAAGTTTTGGGATTTAGGATATCAATTTTGCAAATAAAACAGGATGCAAAATAAAATTGAGAAATGATAAGCTAAAATTTTAACAACGAGATTGTGGGAGTGATCAAAATACTAAAATTGCAACGCCACTTTCGTATTGAAATTAAATCTAAAAGTATAAAAATTAAAACCAAAAACATAAAACATCCATTGTGTTCCAGCCTTGAGGTGAAAAAGGTCAGCAAATGATCGAGCTAGGTGATGTTTGAAGTGCGGCAATGGAGCTTTGTGCTCTGAATACACTATATTGCCACGGCAAATAATAATAATAGCCGTCCTCTACACGCACAGGCTATGCCTTTGGGTACACTCAACGAGTGTTTATGAGGGAGTATTATTATTATTATTATTATTGTATAGCGTCTACCTAAAAAGTATCGCTAATATTTCCTGACGTATTGCCCTGCCCGCGCAACAGATGATGATAATCCCGAATTTTTATTGAATTTAAAATGAATGTATATTTATATGACACAGGCTTTACTATTGTTACGAGATTCATAAAAGTCCCCTGGAACTGCGCCGCTGAGTCCATTCCGCGGGCGCCTCATCGATAAATCAGTTCCAAGAAGTGTTTATTTGGATGGATCGTTTTCTGTACTGCATGAATAGTCTATATAACGGAGCTGCCGCGTCATCGCTCAATTCCTGGAAATGTGTAGAAGTTCTCCGTTTTGAGTATTCTCGAAATCATCGCGATTAATCCAGTCTACACGATGAGTACCTATATAAACGGAGACGTTTGACTGGGAAGGAAGTTTTTATGAAGAGAATTATTGAAGAAGATTAGAAAGTGATAATAAGCAGAAGTGTTTGGAATATTTAGCTAGTTGTAATGTTGTATAGATATATCTAAGTGTTTTATTAGTCAGTGAAGTGTTGTATGTTTGTTTATAGTGAAGTTAGAAAATAAACAGTTTAGTAGTGTGCTCGGCCTGTTATTTAGCAAAAACGTAACAGTGGTGTCCGAAGCGGGATATTAGTGAAAAACTGAAAAAAATCTATTTATAAACTATTTATGGTGAATACGAGGAGTACATCGTACGATACGATGGAGGACATTGTGAAATTTATCCAAAATCAGTTTGCAGATTTGGAAAGAAGGTGCCAGGAGGAAAAACAAGAAGAGGAAATGCGACGGTTAGATGAAAAACAAGAACGAGAAAAAGAAAAACAAGAACGAGAAGAGGCACTCCAGAAAATTCTCGAAGAACAGAGAGAAGAGAGAGATGAAAAACAAGAACGAGAAAAAGAAATACAAGAACGAGAAGAAGCACTCCAGAAAATTCTCGAACAACAAAAGAATGAATTGGAACGAATAGAAAAACAAAGGAAAACAGACTTCCAGAAGGTTCTAGAACATCAAGATAAGTTCTTTCAACACGTTCTACAGAAAACCGAAGTACAAATGGAGGAACTGAAAGGAAAAATAGAGGAAGACGTCAAGAAAATCGACGATGAGCTTATTAAGAAAGTGGATGCAGTGCGAGAGGAGGTGAAAGGACTCGAAAATCAGATAGCACTCCTCAAGAAGCAAGATCGGCGAGACGGGGTTGCCACATCAGGAATTTCCGTAAAACCAGCGACTTTTGATGGACAGTCCTCTTGGTCCATGTATCGCCGGAAATTTGAAGCTGCAGCAGTGGCAAATGGATGGGATGAAGAAGAAAAAGCTACGGCCCTTATAGTAGCTTTGAGAGGGCCAGCTTTGGGTATGTTACAGACGATACCTATCGAACAGCAAAATAAATATAAAGACCTGCTTACTGCATACCGTAACTCTACGTTATGGCGATCAACATCGATAACAGCTGTATCGGGTTCAAATGAAAACGCACACTCAGAAATCAGGTGAGAGTCTGCAGGAATTTGAATCGGATGTGAGACGCCTAATTCAGCTGGCTTACCCAGAAGCACCGGGAGATTTCAAAGAACAGTTAGCGGTGCAGTTATTTATAGATGGACTCAGAGACACCGAAATCCAAAGGACTCTGCGATTGACACACTTTAAGAGGAGTAGCGATGCCTTGGTACGTTCCTTAGAAGTGGAGGCGGCCTTCAACACCTCGAGGTACGTGCGGTATCGATAGAAGAACCCGAACAACGATCAAGCGCAGCTACTAGTTCATTCGAGAAATTTCTGGAAGAGATTAAATCTTTGATAAGCGGAATGAGCACCCAGAAGAACAGGGCGTGCTATAGATGTGGGAAATTGGGCCATCTTATTAGAGACTGCAGGGTAAGAATGCCACCACGTTCGCAATCACCTATGAGGACAAGATCTTCCAGCGAGTCCTCAAGTGGGCGGCAGGAAAACTAGAATTAGCCAGCATATCGGGGCGCATGCTGGCTAGCAATAATGGAGCCCCCAGGGTCATCCCTATCAACAGGCTAAGAAGAACAACTGATAGCCTTACCATTTTAGGAAAATTGAACGAAAAAAACGTCGTATGTACCGTAGACACCGGTGCTGCAGTTTCTTTGGTACGCAGTGACATTCTTCGTCCAGGAAGCGTGAAACCTATCTATTCAAACCTTGTGCTTCGAACAGTCACTGGAGAAAATGCACCTATTTGAGGAGAAGCTGAGATTACACTGATTCTTGGGCGACTCACCATCACAAATACAGTGTACGTCGCGGATATAGAAGATTAATTTATACTTGGGACGGATTTGATCAGTGACTACGGGTTTTCGTTTGACAATGAAGAGAGGATCATGAAGTTTGGAGGAGAAGAATTTGTCCACACAACTCCAACAGAGAGGACGATGTCTGTGAAACTGCGATTAGTGAAAACCGTGAAAATTCGTGGATTTTCGGAGAAAGTAATTTATGCTACATTAGATGGAGATCCTGGGTGCTGCGTTAGAATAGTACAGCCATGTGTTGAATCACCTAGCGATTTGGTTTTTGCACGAGCCCTAGTAAAGAAAAATCATGCTATTCCTGTGAAAGTTGCCAACGTGTATCCAGAAGAAATAACAACTAAAGAAGGCGATATCATTGGAATATGTGAACCTATTTCATGCGTAGCAAACTATGATTCAAGTGACCTCCAGGAAAGAAAGGAAGCCTCAAAAAATGTCATGACAGTTCTTGAAAAATCATTTGCACACTTGTCGACAGAATAATCGAGAGTTGCTAAATATTTCATCAGAAGTGAAAGCGACATCTTCGATTCAATAACAACAGGAAGAACTAACCTGGTCAAACACAGAATCGATACTGGCCAAGCCCATCCGATTTGGCAACCACCAAGACGAGTTCCATTTGCCAAACAACAAGAGGTAGAAGAGCTTGTTGATAAAATGATGAAAGATGGTGTGATTGAAGAATTATCAAGCTCGTGGTCTGCACCTGTTGTGTTAGTTTCTAACAAGGATGGATCCACGAGATTCGGTGTGGATTAAAGGAAATTGAATGATGTTACGAAGAAGGATAACAACTTTGGCAGGTTCACGTTGGTTCTCAACCCTAGATCTGAAGAGCTGGTATTGGCAAGTGGGCATACATGAAGAAGATAAGGAGAAGACAGCATTTTCGACTGGAAGCGGACTTTATCAGTTTACTGTTATGCCTTTTGGATTGTGCGATGCTCCAGCAACATTCGAAAGACTTATGGAGCTGGTCCTGCGTGGGCTCACTTGGAAGACTTGTCTAGTATACCTCGACGACGTTTTAGTCATGGGAAAGCCATTTAAAGAACATCTACAAAACTTGCAAGAAGTACTCCAACGATTCAGGAATGCCAACCTTAAACTGAATCCTCAGAAATGCTCATTGTTCCAGAAGGAAGTGGATTTTCTGGGCCACACAGTGTCATCAGACGGCATCCGAACAAATGAAAGGAAGATACAGACGATCCGAGACCTAAAGACAAACATGAAGTGAGGAGCTTCCTAGGGCAAGTAGCAAGGTGGATTGAGAAGTTGAACCAGTATCACTTCAAAATAAAACATCGACCAGGACGATTACACAACAGCGCAGATGCCTTGTCGAGAAGATCTTGTTGGGATACCTGTGAGCATTGTGAGCGAATTGAACGTCGCGAAGGAATCAACCAAGTGAGATTAATGGTTGACGACAATTGGACCACAGCGAAAATGAGGAAGGACCAAGAAAGTGATCCAAACGTTGCAGATTTTCTACGATGAAAGGAAAGCGGAGCGAAAAGACCCACCTGGAAGGAAATCTCCTTACGATCACCAGTTTTCAAGGCATTGTGGGCACAATGGGATTCCCTGATTGTTGAGAATGGTCTATTGAAGAAAAATGGGAATCAGCCGACGGCAGAAAAGTGATTTCTCAATTGGTTATGCCTAGGTCGAGGAAGAGTGATGTCTTAGAGGAGATCCATGTCAGCAAATCAGGTGGACATTTTGGAGTGAATAAGACCATGGATAAAATACGGCAGAGATTTTAATGAGTCCAATGTCGTGAATATGTAGAGAGATGGTGCCGAAGATGTTTGAAGTGTGAAGCAAGCAAAGGTCCCAAGACAAGATCGAAAGGAGAGATGAATCAATACAATGTAGGTGCTCCCTTCGAACGAATCGCCATCGATGTAGCAGAACAGTTTCCGATGACGAATGATGGCAACAAATACATCCTCGTTGCCATGGATTACTTTAGCAAATGGGTTGAAGCTTATGCCTTGCCTAATCAAGAAGCATCCACAGTTGCAAGAGCTCTGGTGGATAACATGTTTTCACGGTTTGGAGTCCCAATGGAGCTACATTCCGATCAAGGAAGAAATTTTGAATCAAAGTTATTCAAGGAAGTTTGTGAATTAATGGGAATTAGCAAGACCAGAACAACGGCCCTCCACCAACAGTCTGATGGCATGGTTGAAAGGTTCAACAGGACTATGGAAGAACATCTTTCCAAAGTAGTAGAGGAGCACCAAAAGACCTGAGATCGACATCTTCCACTATTCTTGATGGCTTACATGGCCTCTGTGCACGATTCCACAAAGCTCACTCCAGCCAGCATCATCTTCGGGAGAAAACTTCGGTTGCCCTGTGACTTGGTGTTCGGATCACCAAGTTCTGAAGAAAAAGATGTACAGGATTATGCAGACGAACTTCGAGATAGCTTGAATGGGATCCACGAATTTGCAAGAAAAAGATTGAAGATAACTAGTGACAGAATGAAGGCTCGATACGATCTTAAGGATTCAAAGAAGGAGATCGAGTGTGGCTGTACAATCCTCGTCGTAAGAAAGGATTTTCTCCTAAATCAACAGCATCTTGGGAAGGACCATATATGATAGTGAAAAGAATAAACGACGTGGTCTATAGAACGCAGCCCGAGAGCGAAAATGAAGGTCGTTCACCTAGAGAGACTCAAACGTTATAATGGAGACAACGACACATTGTTTGATCGGGACGATCAAAATTGAGAGGGGGATAATGTTACGAGATTGATAAAAGCCCCCTAGCTGCGCCGCCGAGTCCATTCCGCGGGCGCCTCATCGATAAATCAGTTCCCAGAAGTGTTTATTTGGATGGATCGTTTTCTGTACTGCATGAATAGTCTAGATAATGGAGCTGCCGCGTCATCGCTCAATTCCTGGAAATGAGTAGAAGTTCTCCGTTTTGATTATTCTCGAAATCATCGCGATTAATCCAGTCTACACGATGAGTACCTATATAAACGGAGACGTTTGACTGGAAAGGAAGTTTTTATGAAGAGAATTATTTAAGAAGATTAGAAAGTGATAATAAGCATAAGTGTTTGGAATATTTAGCTAGTTGTATTGTTGTATAGATAGATCTAAGTGTTTTATTAGTCAGTGAAGTGTTGTATGTTTGTTTATAGTGAAGTTAGAAAATAAACAGTTTAGTAGTGTGCTCGGCCTGTTTTTAGCAAAAACGTAACACTATTAAAAATAAATCGCTTAATTAGGCGAAAGAATGGCGATTTCTCCTGGAAAACTTACATCTACGGGGTCCTCAAGGGTGAATGAGGCGGCGTTGCAGGCAACGGGAGTAGCTGCGGGAACTGGAAAACCTGGTGTTCGGTGGGAGCTGAGGAGGAGCCTCAGATCGGGTAATGCGGGACTGGTAGCCGGTGAATGAATCGCCTGCGACCGCCGCACCACCTGATCGAGAACCAGCCTACCAGAGTTTTCACGAGGAGTCGGATGGAAGGAACCCGCAGTGGGAACTGGAGAACTAGTCTTCAATGGAAGCCGAGAAGGGACCCTGGATCGGACTGCGGGTGTGATGGTAGCCGGTAATAGTAGACAATAAGGGGATTTCAAAATGGGCCCATGAGGACTTATTTTACATTTGCCTGACTGCAGAAAAATCACATTTATAGTTGGTTGAATATGCGTAATGAATTATTAGCTAATCTGACCTGCAGTGGGATTCTGTAACTTCACAGCGAAAGAAAAGCGAAGCATAAGCTATCTCTTTCCAGTACATCGAAAACTGCTAGCGTGTGCTTCGTTTCTAGCGTATCGCTTCGCTTTTGCTAGGCGATATAAGTTACAGAGTCTCACCCCTGACCTGACCAACAATAACGTAGACAGGATACTTATTTTGTTAGGAATAAAGTCGATCAGGTCAGGTTAGATTAGCTAATAATAATTTATATACGCATAGGCTGAACTTTGGTTTACAGGAAATCTGATATGGAAAAATCAATTGAACGTCGCGATTGTGGGACCTCAGCCGATTCTAAAGTCTAGTTCATACCCTCGCGAACTTCGCAATTTTTCTGCGAATAAAATGTCTCCCAGTCATACCGGACCAATCGTTGATGCAGCACCATGTCGGCAGCCATCTTATTCGCAGAAAAACTGCGAAGTTCGCGAGGTTATGAACTCGACTTTATGGTACCATTTTTATTTTGCGGAAATGCGCCGTTGTCAAGTTGGTCACTTCGGATTACCGGAAATCTGATATTTGAAAAAAATGTGTATGTCGCGATTGTGGGACCTCAGACGATTCTAAAGGCTTGTTCATACCCTCGCGAATTTCGCAAGTTTTCTGCGAGTAAAATGGCTCCTAGTCATGCAGGACCAATCGTTGTTGCAGAATCATGTCGGAAGCTATTTTCTTCGCAGAAAAATTGAAAAAATTCGTGAAGGTATGAACAAGGCTTAGGCTGAGTTCATATACTCGCGAAATGCGAATTGCGAATCAGGCTTCCATTGGTCGATATTTAAAAATATTTGAATATCGACCAATGGGAGCCAGATTCGCTTTTCGCAATTCGCATTTCGAGAGTATATGAACTTACCTTTAATGGTACCATTTTTATTTTGCGGAAATGCACTGTTGCCAAGTTATGCTCACTTCAGATAACTGGAAATCTAATATGAAAGAAAAAGTTGAACGTCGGGATTTTGGGCTCTCAGCAAATTCTAATACTACCAATTTTGTTTGCGGAAATGCGCTGTTGCCAAATTATGGTCGCTTCGGATTACTGGAAATTTGGTATGGAAAAAACAACTGAACGTCGCAATTGCGTGTCCTCATGCAATTCTACTATTACCATTTTTGTTTCGCGAGAATACGCTGTTGCCAAGTTCTCGTCACTTTGCATTACTGGAAATCTGATATGGGACATTTCTGAATGGACATGCTATACTATTCAATCAGATGAATCTTGCTATTATATTTTGCGGAAATGCACTCACTGAAACTCGTTAAAACAAGAATAAACTATTTCTGTTCCTTCAAACCAATCTCACTTTGAGTTTAAATTATGTGAATGCATGAATGCGCGCGCTAGCGACACCTTGTGTTATAGAGACTTACCGTAAATGTGGGAGAAAAAAACCGTAGATGCGCGCGCTCGCGTTGTCTTGTGTTATAGAGACTCAGCGTTCCTATATAAATATATGAAAAAAATAACCGTGGATGTGTGCGCTGTCTTGTGTTCTTAGCGTTCCTACATAAATATAAGAGAAAAAAATAATGGATCAATTCACTTCGTTCAGAAGTTAAAGAAAAAAAATGGAGGCGCGCACTCGCGTTATCTTGTGTTATAGAGACTTAGCATACCACCCACGCAAGAAATCAAGAAATTTGACATTTTACAAGTTGTAACATTCGGAATGGAGGAGAGAATTTACGTTTCATATATAAATTATTCAATAACCTTATAGATTCTCATATCGCTTACATAGAACTTTGCTGACGACCTCTGCATGTGCAAGAGGTCCTGAGTTCGAATGCCGGTTTGTCCACATTTTTTTAATTCACTTCTAATTTTCATCTTTCCGTTTGCTATGCTAAAAACTTATTCTGGATTTTAAATTCAATTACATACGTTAATGCTACTTCATTTATTCATTTATTCATATTTTCTACGATCTACGATCATGTTACCTCCATTTTCATCAAGTACCGAAAATACCCGACGATTACTTCTTGTCGTCTGAAGTTCGAATCGTTGATCGTTCGTTCGTTCGTGATCGAATCGAAAGTTCGGAATCCCAGGGCTGTATCGGAACACAGAACACAAATACATGTGTTTTGTGGTATCGGAATGGGGTCCAAAACGCAGCTACTTAACAATGTAAATGTAGATATTCTAAAGGTGCGTACTCACTGAGCGAACGAAGGCCGAACGAACAGCGAACTCCGAACAACGAAGGTTCGGAGTTCGTTCGGCAGCAATTTGGCGATTTCGTTTCGATGTAGCAAACTCTGCACCGAATTGCAGCGTTTAAAAAATTCGCTATTCGCTGGGCATTTGGCTTCGACTCCATTTATTGAAAAATGTGTGACGAAATTATTGCAGCATCATCTTTCATAGTTATTGCGGGTTTACTAAAAACCAGTGAAAAAACAAATGGAAACGAAGATATTGGATGTCAAAACTATATCAAAGTCGGAGTCAATATAGGGGTTTGGACCTTTTATCTGATTTAAGGAATGATTTAGAGCAGTTCAGTAATTTTTGTAGAATATCCCCTACGGATTTTGAATTTTTACTTGGAAAAATCAGTGAAAAAATTTGTAAAAAGTCATCAAATTTTCGAGAAGCAATTCCACCTAAGGAAAGACTGGCACTAACCCTCCGATATTTGGCAACTGGAGATTCTTATACAAGTCTTATGTATCTTTTTAAGATATCCAAGCAAGTGATTTCGAAAATAATTCCTGAAGTATGTTCCGCATTAGTGGAAACTCTACAGGACTATGTCAACGCAAATTCGACGTTCGGTTCGAAATGAAACTAGAAATCGCGAATGCCGTCCACACAGAACAGCAAATCTCTTTGATGTACCGCTCTGCCAGCGAACGACGGCGAAGGCGAACCGAACGTTAAAATGCCATTCGGTTCGCCTTCGTTTTTACGTATACATTGACCGAATTCAAATTCGGAGTTCGGAGTTCGCTCTTCGTTCGGCCTTCGTTCGCTCAGTACCTTTAGGTTACAACAACGAACAACATACGAAAACGAAATAGATTTGAAAAAAATGGAACAGGAATCAAAGATATTCTTTAAAGATTTTGCATTAATATGCCGAGTTTGTTTAATCAACCAAAATTTGCAAGTGTTTCCTAAAAATATATTAAAAATGTATTATCACTTGGTTAATATTAAGGTAAAATTACACTATAATGTTTATGAGGGGCGTTTTATTGTTGAATAGTAAAGATAATTTGCAATTGTAGGATTCAGACAACACGGAGCTACCCCAAAACGTTTGTACTAGTTGTGTTTCACAACTAGAACATATACTGATCTTTTCAGAAAGATGTAGGAATACGGAGGAGATGTTGAACAAAATATATGCTGCAAGATCTCTGGAACAATACGATCCATCAATCAACTTGGATCCAAGTGAGTTCTATGAATGTAATGATAAATTTGAAGAAAAAATGAGTCTATCACCCTCCAGTAATGAAGAAACAAAAAGGGTTTGGAATGATAAAATAACTTCCAAAAATTCCAAAGTCAAGAAAATGTCTATAAAATGCGACCTATGCAGTAAATGTTTTTATGGGAAGGCAGCTTTTTCGAATCATTCAAGAATGCACAGGCAAAAACGTGAACCTAAAAAATTCCTGTGCAACTATTGTGGCAAAAATTTCATCAAAAACTCTCATTTAGATAGGCACATGAGAAGTCATACAGGAATAAAACCATATGAGTGTCAAGCATGTAGCAAGAGTTTTGCACAAAGCAATGATTTGAAGCGACACTTACTGACTCATACTCGCGAGAAGGTTTTTAAGTGTCCCCAGTGCCCCAAATCATTCCATCAGAAATCAGTAATGGATAATCATTTATTAACTCATATGAGTGAACGTAATATTCCTTGTAACATATGTGATAAAAAATTCACCTTGAAGTCATACCTTGATGTACACATGAGAACACATACAGGCATGAAACCCTTCAAGTGTACCCAGTGCTTGAAACAATTCCATCAAAAGAGTGGATTGAACAACCATATTTTAACCCACACAGGGGAGAAACCATTCAAATGTTCAACATGCAGCAAAAGTTTTATCCAATCAAATCACCTCAAGGAACATTCTAGGATACACAGTGGTGAGAAGCCCTTTATTTGCTCCTATTGTGGAAAAACATTTGCCTACAGTAGTACTTTGAAGGTTCATCTACGTCAGCATACAGGGGAGAAACCATTCATTTGCACGTTTTGTAAAAAAGGATTCCATGATGCCAGCAATTTAAGGAGGCATATCTACCGACATCATACTTCCAATAAAAACTCCAAGATTCGAAAAGAAACTGAAAATAACTTGAATCAGTATCATTATCCTGTCTTATTGGATTGATATGAATGTTCATCCAGTTTGTTATTGATAAAATATTTTCTCTCTACTCGTGATAGAAAACAAGCGATGAGCTCCCTACTATAACCAAGGTTCAAGGATTATGCTTATTTAAATATATTTAACAAGCTCTTTTGGTACCTGCTAGTTTTATTGTTTGGGATTATTTGACTTCAGTCTACTATTTAATGTTGAATATACCTTTTTCATCCTGCTAGGTTACTTACCCATTAGTAATTTCTGTGATATTATTTTGTTGATTTCCATTGTGAGAGAAATATGTCCTACAATGCACCATTGGGGCAGAAAGGAAAATGTGAGATGACATCACAGATTTCTTTCAAAATATAGAAAAAAGATTCAATTAAGTAATTAATTTGATGAGAATTTGAAAAGTGGACAGAAGGACGGCAAGGGTATGAAGCTGAAAATTGGCAAACTTATATCAAATTGCTTGTTTGTTCCAGATATATTTGGCCTTTTGATTATTTTGGTAAGTTTGATTCAGGAGGCTTTTATGACTACATTTAAATTAAAAACTTTTGTTATATAAGTAATTCATTCTTGTTTTAGGAAGATTTCAGAAAGATGGTGCTGTTTTTCCTGTAAATTAGGCAGCTGTTTAATATGGATCAACAACTTCTACTTCAAAAAGAGCAGTTCACAGTGAAAAATTCAACACTTTATGAAAGCAGTAAAATTTATGAAGTGCACATGAGAGGAAAATTATACAAGGGGTGAAAGCTTGGGAGATTTTTTCGAACATGTTCAGAAAGACATTTATGTTGAGATGAATACCCCTATGTAATTAAATGTCTACAATCTAATAACTACTGTTGAACTTTGAGTAGTTTCTCTGGTTTGAACCTTTTCAACATGCTCGATGTAATTATGCAAAACCTATCAAAATTACCATTGTTTGTATGTCAATCAGAGAAAGGGTAATAATAAATAATCTATCTTATGCAATTTTTTGTTTGGTACCAATGCTGAACTATCTAAAATACTATAATTTCTCTCGCCTAGCTTAAATTTTACGTCCAGCTAGAAATTATACCTCTGCCAACAAGAAAAGTATAAATAAGACTACTAGTAGATTTTCTGAAATTATCTAGAATCCAAAATATCTTTGTAGAATCAAATTCTATCCCCAATATAAAACAAGTTGAACAATAAAATTTATCGCTGAACTTTCTCCAGTAGTAGGCCTCATTATATTAGTAATTATCATATGGAGAGCAACAAAATGTGATATTTGATACTGTTATTTGTGAAAAGTGACCTGATAAAGCTAAAGAATTTATTTTTTTTTTGATAAGCAATGTTTATTGACAGACTTTGGTAAATTTTCCTTCCACATTCTCAAAGAAGAACTCTTGGTTGGAAAAACAACTATGTACAGAGATGTGGTATAGCCAAATAACTCGAAGATACATTTTTCCCACTTTCTCAACCCAAATTTTGTCTCATAATAAATACCTTAGGGGAAAAAAACTTTGCTGACCAGAATTTATTATTTCGTTGATTTCAGACTTGTACTGCAAAAATCGATATCATATTGCAAAAAAGATATCTATGGACTAAATAAAACCTTGCCACCATATTCAGAATTCAAATTTATCCCCATTTGGGGGTAGTTGCTGACCGGCGTTTTCCAGTCAAGATATTTCGTTGAAACAGTGAATCAGGATTACCCTTATATACTTCCTATGACACCATGAAAAAATTTGATCGACTCCTTCCAAAGGGTAGTTTGTACACTTGCGATTTGTCGAAAAACTTTTCTGACCGGCGCGGTTTCCAGTCAGAATATTTCTTTGAAACAAAATACCAGGATTGCCCATATTAAACTTATTATTCCACCTTAGGAAAAATTTGAATCAACCCCTTCCAAAGGGTAGTTTGTACTTGCGATTTTTCGAAATCTCTGACCAGTGGAGGATTGACAAGATGGAAGCTGAGATCAAGTCGGCTAGACAACACGCGTTTCGTGTCCAGTGTGTGGCGGACTACGTGGCGGCCAATAGCCCCTTCACGCCCGCAGTGCGGTGAATTGCCGCAAAGACGAGCTCACCACACACTAAATCAAGGCGTGCTGTTTACCATCAAACAGCACTGAAGAGCTGCGATAACTCAATGTTAAAACTCCCAAAATGATGCATCTTTATAGGAGCTTGCATCCTACATGAAAGAATGGTACTGGATGGAGCCTTAAAGTCATCAGGAGTTTATATCTCCTTTCTCTGCACTGTCGGAACTGATGGGGGGGGGGCAGGGGGGCCATGCCCCCCCCTAGAGTTCTGAATCAGTAGTTGATATTGGTTCAAGAATGCAATGAAACCTTGATTGATTCTTAACAAGAAAACACACGTTATAGAAATCAAAATTATTCTTATCGTTTTTATCGTATTGAATGTTTCCTTTAAACACTTAAACATCCCGAATATAAACACGTTTTTGAATTTCATAGAAGTCATTCATCATCGCGCCAATACAACCATGAAACAGAAATATTTTTCTACGCATTGCGAATATGCATTGCCAAATATAATGGCGGCAAAACAGATTACGACAGAGAAAAATTTATTATTTTCGGGGACTGGGCTTCGGTAAAATACATATTACTATTAGCGTTAATAAGCGGTGGCGGTGAGCGGTAAAAAAATAAAAAACAAGAAATAAGTACATATCGGTAAGATTCAGTTCATATTCTTGTGGACTTTATTACTTTGGTTACAAGCGCGGATACAAGGGGCGGGGTGATAAGGGTAATTATCCTTCCCCCACGATCGAAATTCCAGTGTTTCAATATATCTCAATTCATTTACCTGTATATGTAAAAATTAAATGTGTTCAGTTTCAGAATGCATTTGTTAATTTCGTTAATATATAGTTATTTGTTTTACTAGGCATAAAAGCACAAGATTTGATGCCGCGGCTGGTGTTTCATAGCCGAGCGTAGCGAGGCTATGAAACCAGCCAAGGCATTAAATCTGCTTTTCTGACTTGTGAAACATATAATTTTTTCTTCAAATTTGTTCCAATTCCACGCAAAATCGACTTTTTCATATTTAAATTGCGTTTCATTATCAATATCCAAATAACTAAATTATTTCATCAAAGGTAACTGGGCCCTGCGTTACTATGTTTACCGCTGATGACGTTTGTTGAATTTGTTTGTTTACTGTTTACTTTGTCATTGTCAATTTTAATAACCAGTTTGATTTAAATTATTACTTGGAAGGTTGCCTAGCAACGAACTTTTTCTGCCTAGGCAGTAAAAGTGGTCTTTTTCTGCCTAGGCATTGAAAGTACAACTTCTAAGCCTGCCAACTGTCTTTTTTTATATTGAATAAAACAAACTGAATCTGACATCCTTTTTCCCCACCTGTATGATACCCCACTTACAAACCTAACTATCAATTCGAAGGCATTTGACCTTGAACAAAAAATTTCACCTGCGGCGCTTTTCTATTCTCTGTCAGACCCGCGCCACGAATTCCCCCTCCCATGGAACAAAGCTGTATACGCGCCTGTTTGGTAACAAATTGCCATCAACCCATGCCCCCCCCTAAAAATCTCTCTAGATCCGCCAGTGTTTCTCTGCTTGGTATGCGATCATGAAAAAGCAGGGATTGGAGAGAGCATTTCTTTTCAAGGCAGTAACCCGTGCAGCCAATGAACTCGGTCTCGTATTCGACGCTGAACGGACGAACCCAAACTCTGTCACCGAGTTGGAACCCGTTCATCAAAAAGCCCACGTCAAAGCTGCGGAGAGTGAGAGGCTCCTACAGCTACATAAGGATAAGCCAATGTATGGGGTCTTCTTCAAGAACATTGAAGACCTTGGCTTATCCAGAAACCTGACCTTCGCTTTTCTCAGGTCTAGTGGGCTGAAGTCGGGAACCGAGGGTTTTCGTAATGGTCTGCCAGGATGGTGTCTTCAACAACCTCGTCTACCGTAGTCGCGTGATGGGTATAGAGGTCCCTGACACTATATGCAGAGCGTGTCGTGGGGCAGCTGAGACTATAATGCATTTGATGTCAGCTTGTCCAGCTTATGAGGTCTCAGCCTATATCCACAGGTATAACGCGGCCCTACGAGCGTTGTACTACCATTTACGATACTCGTACGGTGTAGACGAGACACCGGTGTTGCCTTATGCTCCGGGGAATATTGAGTCCGTTGTGGAGAATGAGAGGTGCTCATTTCCCACCCTCAGGCAAATACAAGCCAATAAAAGCCTGATATAGTCCTCGACCATCAAAGTAGGACGATTTTCGTCATTGAGTTTTCAGCTCTTGGCGAAACGAACATCGTCCGAAAAGAGGAGGAAAAACGGACTAAATATCAAGATCTACTGTGTGAACTCCGCAGGCTTTACCCAAACCGTTCTGTCAAGATGGTGGTTCTGATAATAGGGGTCCTTGGTGGAATGATGGACACACTGCTCTCAAACTTAAAAATCATACCGGCTTGCCGTGATATGGCAGAAATCTTATCCGGACGAATGCAGGATGCCGTAATTCTTGGTTCACTCCGCCTGCTCAGGGCACATGATTCTCTGACCCAATATTCACTTATCCCACGGCGTCCCACACAGCCCATGTACGTACAATGGATGAACAATGGACGTTCAATATGGAAGTTCAAGACATCCAGTGGATGTCCAGAATCAGTACAATGGACATCCAATGAACGTTCAATGGACGTCCAGGACACCACTATGGACGTACAATTAAAGTCCAGAAAATGTACAATGGATGTACATTGTACGTATTATGGGCGTCCATTGTATGTCCATATTTGGTGAAATGGATGTACAGAATATATCCAAATAACAACCACTGTGGATATTTTTTGGACATCCAAGGTGTTCTGCAAATAATTAGCAGTACTTAGGTAGATATTATAAAAGTAAAAATTATATAATTTCCCATATAAACATTATTTGTCATTGAATAAATAATTACAAAATCTTCACTAAAATACGGTGAAACAATAATTGAAAGGGAAGAAGCACTTGGTGTCAATTTTTTACCCATACCATTACCATTGTATATTAGCCTGAACTGAACTGAAACACAAAACACAACACTGCAGTCATATCTAACCTCACATATCCTTCTTCTGCTTCACCTGATTATTCTTTTATCGTCACCAATCGGTATTTTGGTTCTGTGTCATCGATCATTATTTTATTACACCAAAGAATCTAGAATAACCAATATTCAAAATCCATAACTATTTAATGCATTTGCATGAATTGAACGTCCAATGGATGTTTACGACTGGACTTTCAAGTAATGTCCACTTAATGTCTTCTCAATGTCCAGATATAGTCTGACAAAGTGCGTTTTTTCTAAGTATTACATTTCCATTAGGGATGAAGACAAAATAGCATAAACAGGATAATTAATCATATGTATCAAAAATAATTTTTTTTTTGTACATCATATGTACGTACAATGGATGTACATTTTCGAATATCCACTGTACGTCCGTTTCCTGTACGTACAATGGATGTCCATTGAACATCCATGGACGTTTGGACGTTTGGACGTTTGGGAAATTCCTAACGGATAAAACAAATAATAATAATAATAATAATATATCTTTAATCATCATTATAATAATACATGATATACACTTATAGAATGAGTACTTATTGTGAATAAACAGGTGGGTCACAGACTTGTGTTTGTGATTTCCAAAATTAAAATTGAACTAAAATTAGATTTTGAAGTATGAATCGGTAAAAATGGGGATAAAAACGGTTAAAAATTTGTGGGTTTGACAAATCTAGCTGATCTAATTACATCATGAATGGGTGTAGTCTTATCAGTGAAATTGAAATTTCACATTGTATATGAAAGGGTAAGTCACAATCAGGTTAATTTTGGGTAAGGGTAATGGAAATAGATACATAATATATACATACAGACACACACTCACATATATATGTGAATCTATCTCTGTTTAACAATTTCTGTAAATATAAGTCTATTTTTGACAATCCATTTTATCAATTATTTTTTGAATGTTTGGTAGTTTTTTATGTGTTTCAAGTCGTGGTAATAAGGCATAGATTCTGATGGGTGCTAAATATTTGGTTTTTCGTTGGCCGATCGTTTTTTCACAACGTAGAAATAGGATTTCATCAATCTTCCGAGTATTATAAGGGTGTTTATGTGGAGTGAGTTCAATTTTTCCTAGTTTCACCTAACGAATAACTTTTTGACAGAAAATTTGTCTTACATCTTTTACTTTTGGGCTTCCTTGTATAAAGAATTCGTTGGAAAACACGCATTTTTACAATAGGTATATTATTTTCAAGATCCATCTTTGTACTACTTGTAATTCAGGCTGAACTTTGGTTTACTGTAAATCTGATATGGAAAAACCAAATGGAATGTCGCCATTGTGAGACCTCAGCGTCGCACTGTGGTTCCGAGAGTCAATCTGACAGGACAAAAATATTTCTCTGAGTCTTTGGTAAAATATATGGCACTATTAGCTTGAATTAGTTGAATTCATGTCAGAATCATAAAAATATTGAGTGTTCTCAAAATTATTGATCCACAGGATGTGTTTATTATACTGTACAGCTTTGTACTGGAGGACTCTTTTCTTATGAAAATTGGCAACCGGTCAGATGTTAATAGTTCAGTTCAAATTATTTCTGGGGTCAAATTAGCAAGTTTTGTTATTACTCTGAAATTTTATAAAGACAGGAATGCAGCATAGAGTCATTCAAAAGAAAAACGGAAGATTTGAAGAATCTGTGATTTCTCTGTCAGGAAACAACTCTTAGAAATGAAAGCTCATTTTAATTATGAATTGTATGGAAAGAAAAAGTTTCTTTAACTTTATAAACAAAATATTCTCAGAATAACCTTATAAATCAGTGATAACATCATTGGTGTTGAAATTCGACTTGGTTGAAATGGAGACATTTTAAGTAAGCTAACATATGTCGACTTGTCGAGTATTGTACAACTCTAAATATGTATGTATCATCGAAAAAACATGATTGAAACTACAAGAGTAAAGTCAAAATCACCCAAAATATATTGAGAACAGTGTGCTATCAATATGCGAATATATAAAATGATTACGAAATAACAATTATGTATGTTTTTGAATAATTTTTATGAAACAGATTTGTTTTCACAATATGGAAAGAATATTATCAATAAATATCTGAAAACCCTAACTATTCAGAAACTAATTAAATGGTAAAATGAGAAATACCTAGACCTAATTATCAGTTATCATCGTCACTATTGTCCGTGTATGGTGTTCTCTAAAATTTTTGTAGTCCTTATTCCTGGCTTCTTGTGCTTCCTCCGACATCATACCCACTGGAAGTACTGCTGCATTTATTAGTTGTGTTCCATGTAGGAGTACCTTGTGCACACTTTGTGGCATATAAAACCATCTATAATTGTTGACGAAAAAGTCAGCAGTTTCGGAACAATATTTATCAAACTCCTGCGTGTTGATACTGAATCCACTGGCGATTGTTCTGAGAATCGTTCCAAATCGCCGAATGAGTTGTACATCTACGCCAGTAATATTCGAGGCAAGAATTGGATCTTCAAAAAATCTGCGTGCGGTATTTCCGCCATTAGTCGTACCAAAACCTGGTTTGGGAATGTTGACTAAAAGTCCCATTTCATTGCCAAAGCGATCTTGCAACTTTTTTTTTTCGATCTTCAACTTGAGCTTTTTTATGTTTTCATATTTGCCAGCATTTTATTTCTAGTCTATATGATATATGTAAAATGCACTCGAGGAACTTGATCCAAGCATGAAGACTTGATAAACCTAGGGTCAAAGCTGTCTGATTTTGTTTTCTTTTTCGAATTAAGTCCAGGTTGTTCATTTGGGATGGAGTAGCACCACACACATGGCAGTTTTGTGTTGCTTGATTTGTAAGAACACTACAAATCTTGCCGTCAATCATAGTCAGCACAAGATCATGTTGAACAGAAATTTCACGACCTTCTATTTGCAATATTGTTGGAAATATATTTTCTATTTGTGATTTCACATTATTAATTTCTTCCTTTGTTAATTATGGGCTCTCTTTCTTCAAAATGAGTTTGATAGGCCGGCAATATTTTGTCGATGAAGGAGAAGGATTATGCCACAAAATTATTTTTCTTGTGTGACCTCTACTATTACCTATGGTGGAATAGGTAGTCATCTGTAAAGGTACGATAGAAACGACGAATATGTATGAATCATCTACATCATCTTCATTACTGGAATAAGTTTGTTTGTATGGACTTTGCCCGGACGCTCCATCACATCCCCATTTAAAGACCATATTCAATGTTGGGAGCGTATTTATGCCTACTCTGACATGTTCTAACACCTCCATATGAACTGCTATCAAACGTTTAATGGTATGATCGATGAATGACTTGCAATTTCACTTCAGCAGAGAAGTCGGTTACATGAATGTTATCTGGATAGCATTGCTTTTTCGACTCAAGGAGCATGTGATAATTTGGAAAAATGTCAGCATTGTGATCCTTACTAATCTGACGCATAGAAATGTATTGGTCTTTGCTGAGTTTTTTATCAATAAAAAAGGCCAAAGCTTCATCGCACGTCATTTTGAAGGCCAATTTTTCACTTTGGGATTGGCATGATTTCTTAATTTTTGTAGCTCTTAGTGGAGAAGAACTTGATATATCTTTCAATATTTGGGCTGCATCAGGTCTGCCTGTAGCTCGTAGACTTATTTCAGCTGCAAGAACAATATCATCAACTATATTACTTTCAAGCAGGGGCTTCAATTTCCTCTTTCTCGATTTACCGCTACATTCATTAAACGACTTTCTTGGTCGGCCTGTAATATTTATTTTTCGGTCATCTCGGTTAATTATTGTATGGCCATTCAACCAATCGGAATTTTTATCAAAAAAATGTTCTAATATGAAATGACATTTTCTCCATCTTTCTTTGATTTTTCTGCAAAATTCTGTAGATTTTGCATTAATTAGTGCAATGAAAATTTCATCACTACCTTCTCTAGCGCTCCTGTTAATAATATAATCACGTACACGTACGAATATTCGACTCACTTTTCCAAACGGTGAACAGATCTCGTCTTTTGATTTCGATCATTGTTACTGAAAAGGTAATAAAGAAAAAACTTGGTAAATCTAGGCGATAAAACTCTGTTTGTTAATGTATTCCTAGATAGCGAACTCACCTGCCAATTATAATATTTCGATGGACTTCGACGGCCTTTTTAAATGCCAGATTAATGATTTCAAAATTATGCGAGAACTTGATCAAAACTCTACAAGACATAATAATTCGCCCATGACAAATTAAAATGACAGCGTATAAATAATTCAATTGTCATGGAAATGTAAAACAGTTCAAAAAGTTGAGTGCTAACTAGATTTCATTTGATCAGGAAGTGCAATATTTGGTTAAAACAGTTAGACCTTCGCCTCGACTTTCCACCGGTAATAATGTGACCAAAGCATAATTCTCGAAATATGATTTTTCACCCTGTTTTAAAGGAAAGTGTGAAAGATTATCCGAAATTTAGTATAGCCCGTGAGATAAGCAGTCATTTATGATTATATTTTCAAATTATTTATGTTTTTTGCGCACTTTCGTTTTCTCACTTTTGTCCAGTCAGATTGAACATCGGAACCACTGTGCGTCGTTGCCAAGTTATGCTCACTTCAGATTACTGAAAATCTAATATGAAAGAAATAATTGAACGTCGGGATTGTGGGTTCTCACCAAATCGTAATGGTACCAATTTTTTTTTGCGGAAAGGCGCTGTTGGTCACTGAAAATTTGATTGAAAAAAAAACAGATATGTCTATAATCTATAATTAAACAAATTGCCGTAAATAATCAGGTACCAGTTTCTCTAATAGAAAAATTAATATCGGATTGTACCCAAATATTAGAGAGAACACGATACATGTAAATATACTCAGACGGCACAATCATATTGCATGAATATCCTAGGCATATTTCACCGGAATATTGGCATATTCCAGAGATATGCCATATCCTCCAAAACATGTGCTATGCATATTCCATGGACATTCAAGGTCACCATGAAATATGTTCCAGGAATATGCCATAATCTTCCACTGTATATGCCAGGAATATTCCATATCCTGCAAAGCATGTGATATGCATATTCCAGGAATATCCTAAAACATATTCATGGCACATGCTATATATATGTTTTCTTACCATAAAAGTATGCCCGAAATATATTTTTGTATATTCTTGAAGATGAATGCAGAACATATCCAGGGTGTCTAGTTTATATATGGAATAAAATACCCTTGATATATCAAATATGAGGTCCAATGTATTATTTTTTTGAGTAAGAATAAAATATTAAATACAAAAATTATTTATTGCAAAAACAACAAATACAACATACATATGTATTCTGATACACTATCTTGGCAATTATCAAGACCTTTGGAAATTCAGATCTGCATTGACACTAACACAAATTACTCAAATCGGTCTCATTACACTTTTCAGTTCTTCAGAATCTTTGTTTTTCTTAATCCTAAAAAAAAACAATTAGGAGAAAATGAACCTCGTTGTACAATAATCTACTTAGTGTTCTATTGCAACTCTCAGTAACTTACTTAGATGAGGAATATGGTATGTTCTTCGACTTCTCAGTAAATTGCTATGTTAGTGGGATATACATACATACCCCTAAAAATACTATTAATATAGTGTAGAAAAAAATTGATGAATTATATTTATTTTGATAATTAAGCATGTTGATTGATATTTGCAACATATATATTGAATAGAAGTGATATTTTATAAAGGGGGAATAGTTGAAAATGATGTAAGTGAATAGATAATGAATTTGACATTTAAATATTGTTAAAACACTATGGGTTAGTCTAAAATTTAATTAAATTGAAGTAATGACCAAGTGTCTAATTTTTATATACATTGTCTCTTATTACAAAAAATATTAAATATTCTAGAACAGTTGGTCAACATTGAGAAAAAACGTTTTTTGAATATGTTAAACTACATAGTATAAATTAAGTAAAGGTAAATTTTAATTCAAATTGACGTCATCTCTGTGGTATATTTTTACCTTTTATCAAAGTAGCCATGTCTACATTAGATAATTTTTTTCTTTCCATTTCCTCCAACCTAGCTAAAGGTGTCTTAAAACATCATCGTCAACTAACTGAGGCGTATATCTCCTAATACACTGATGCGTCCAACATGAAGAAGCTTTGTCATTTATAAATAAAATTATTACATCTCAGTTATAGTGCACTAATAACAACAATTCAACAACAAGCACTCATCAAAGTAATTGTGAAGGAAGTAACAAATACTATGTTTTTGTCAGTAAGTTTTCCATCCAACTCCATCAACTCTATTATGTAAGACTGAGATATCTTGGATAGTATTTCCTTTCTTAGAATTTCTTTTAGTCCTTATCATTTCTGCATTTTGTGTGGCCCTTCCTTCAAAAATATTCAGAAGTCTCATAGGACTTTCAGTAGAATCTCTGAAAACAAAGGAAAGTTCAATGAAAAAATGCATAAATATACTTTTTAGAGATTTACTTACTTTTACAGGATAAACATTTTTGTTTTGCTGTGGTGAAATAGATTCTTGAGTTCAACAGATCCGAAATACTGTTCACTTCCTTTTCTTAGTCCACTCTGATACTGTTACAAACTGAGACGAGCTGGCTAGTTGCAAATTAATACCTGGAAAATATATTATTTGTTATACTAACGAATGAAAACTAAAAACAGAAAAGATTTTGGATCTTTTGATAAGGAGATTCGGAGAATGAGTTCCGAATTATCTTACCAGGAGTCGTTGGTGATTTCAACTGCGGATATTTTCTAGCAACTTATTCTGTAATATGTAGTAATACTCTCAACAGCACTACAAACTACAACACTTCCACCCATACGAGGGCTTTCACTTTCACTAAAAACATTATCTAAACAAATTTCATATACGATGTTGATACTTGACGATTGACAAATGACAATGTCAAATATCCATAAACTGATCGCAGTGCCAATCGCAAGAATTCCTTTCCACAACACTTCCTAATAGGCAATTCGCATGAACTAATCAGAACTATCCTGGCCAAGGCAGTATATTTGAATCGATGCTAAGTATTCAACTTGGTTAGCAAGGTAGTTTGGTTAGGTTAGGTCATGGTCCCTTCTTTTTTCATTTTCAATCCATAAAAGAAGGGAACATGATCTAATTTAACCAAAGTGGACCTTGATATCCAAGTTGATCCTCAACATAACCTAAAATTACATTGCACACCACAAGGCGAAATTAAAATAGAGTGTTGTGAATAGAAATTCTTGCGTGCCAATCAGCATTGATTTGTCAGTCTCGCTTCGAGCGCAGATAACCGAAACATTTGATTGGTTGAAATTCCATTTCAAGTGTACTACTTCATAAACTAACCAATTGAATGCTTCATTTGGCTACGAAACTTGAAAAGTTTTTTTAAATGCATGTGATTTTTCAGTTTTTATTAAATACATATTCGAGAAATATTTGATATTTTTCTAACAAAAAGTTTCTTCAAATTGAAATGCCTTTGGAATATTCCCAGAATATTCAAAAACTTACGTTTCTGCTTGATATGCCTTTTGAATATACCAGCAATATTCAAGGAGAATATTTTATGGATATGAGTGGGAATATATTCCAGGAATATTCTCAATGTGTATAAGATCAAATAAATATTCATGGAATATTCCAGGAATATTGCAATATCTGTTGGAAAATAGGATGTTGTAGGCATATTCCAGGAATATTGGGTGCCGTCTGGGTAATAGCATTAATTACTCATGTAAACTTTCTGAAATCATTCAAAATTACATTTCTAAATACAAAATTACAACAGCTTTCACAGGTAATAATAATTAAGGCAGAATTCTTTTTAACGCAAATCCCAAACGAAATAGAATGAAAAAAATCAGGAATATATAGAATAGAATGCTCGGCAGTTTATATAGGCCAGACAGGTAGAAATTTTAAAGAAGACTTCGTGAACACGTCTGTTTGGACAAAAAATCTACAATGTATGAACACCTGCAAGAATCAAAACACAAGATAAGTAAAAATTATCTTAAATGAAGGAAAGCCATGGAAATTAATAAATCAATTAAAAAACCGAAATATACAATCCTAAACGAGCAACTCGATTTAAGTAGGTCTCCACTTTTGAATTTATTGGACTGACAACCCTGGTAATTTGTATAATCTCCAGTGTTGAATTTTTACAGGGTCGCTGATATGTATGGAAACGGTCGATTATCTCTCAAACTAAAATAGCTAGCGAAAAATATTAGAATACAAAAGTTTCAGAGTTTTTCAAAATCCATTATATTAACGTATAATAATTAAGTATCCAGGTCCAGTCAAAGTGTCAGGACGAAACAAAGTATATTATCCCACATTTCAATTTTGTTCAAAATTCTGAATGAAATTGATAAAGCACATCATTTTCTAAATTCAACCGTTTTCGAGATATCGAATTTTGAAAATAACTTTTTACTACTATCAAATTCATTAGGAAAACGCATGAAATGATGGATATTCATTATGAAAGTCACAAAAGGTGGAGTATGGGCATATGATTACAATTAAATCATAATTAAAAGATAAAAAATAAAAAAAGCATCATTGTTCAGGGTTGATGAAAATGCATGAAACGATAAAATGTATTTTTTAATGAATGTCCAGAATATTTAAAATTTTATGAAATCAATAGTTATGCCAGGAGAAAAAGAGAGAAAACAAGTTTTAATAAACAACAAATTTTTCTTTTGAATTCTATTTAATAAGGTGCTCAAAGTGTTTACCATACCTTACAGTAATGAACTCGCTGAACAAAATTTTGTAGTGAATCTAAGAGCATGTGAGGACTATATTTTTTGTGTGACCCCATAGAAAAAAGTCAAGTGGGGTCATATCGGGAGACCTAGCCAGCCATTCAATTCCCCTGTGTCCAATCCTTATGCCTCTACTACACGTCCAAAATATGAAGGAGCCCCATCTTGTTGAAACCATATTTTTTCTGCCGGCAAATTGCGATTGTTGTTATTCGGAAATAATGGTCTAAGCTCTGGAATAATATGCTGTTGTAAAAGTGATAAATATCGTTCAGAGTTCAAATTTCCGTTTATAAAATATGGTCCTATGACGTGTACGCACCAAGAATGCCACACCATACACTTACTTTTTATTGTGGCCCTTGAATGTGAACTTTCTCCATCCAATGTGGATTTTGGTCTGACCAATACCTACAGAGTTGTGTCGTCGATTTACGTGCCCGATTAAACAAAATGTAGATTCGTCAGAAAACAATATGTGGTTGACAAAGTTGACATTTTCCTTTAATTTATCCATAATAACTCCACAGGACTCGATTCTACGATCAAAATCGTCTTCACTCAATTCTTGTACCGAATGAATTTTATAATAATAGAATTTTTGCAGCTAGTAAATTTTTTGAATGGAATATTGACTCATGTTATGATTCAAAACCTTCTGTTGTACCGAATTTATTAGATTTTCCACCACGTCTAACACGACATTCAAAGAATTTCCTTCATTTGTAACGCCTACTGGTCTTCCACTTTTTGGTCGATCTTTGAGACCTCCAGTTTCATGAAAACGCTGCAATGTTTTTGAAACGGTTGATTTAGAAATGGGTTCTCGATTGGGATGCAATTCATTAAAAATATCCACTACTTGGTCTGGTCACATACGCTTAGTAACAGTTAAATGTGCCATTCTTGCGCGAAAATTATTTACACTAAATGTATTTTTGACATGTGTTGTCAAGATCATCACTGTTAGACAAAAGAACAACGCGACGTTGTTATGGAGCTGGAAACTTTCAAATGTAACTTGAGGGACTATGAACTTAATGGACTAAAACATTTATGGATAATTTATTAGAAAGTTATTTTCAAAATTCGATATCTCGAAAACGGTTGAATTTAGGAAATGATGTGTTATATCAATTTTATTCAGAATTTTGAGCAGTATTGAAATGTGGAATAATATAGAGGGTGTCCCATTAGAGAAAAAGTAACTTTGTTTCGTCCTGACTTTTTGACTGATCCTGTATACTTAATTCGTTAAGTATTTTGTATTTTAATATTTTTCGCTAGCTATCTTACTTTAGGAAATAATCAACCGTTTCCATACATATCAGCGACCCTGTATAGTTGGCACCCCTGTTCATTTATTTACCTTCCGTCCAGCTTATCTACGAACTCCGTATATAACCACGTTTTGGATTATAATGTATTAGTTAGTTTTATACTTGATAATGGGATAAAATCCGAAACTGATGGTCGTGAAAATAAAATATCCAGTGGAAATTAGACAAAATTTTATTCCATCCATTTCATCAAAGTGATCATGGATTTTCACAAAATAAACAGGTCATCAAATACACAAACTGGTTATTAGTGCCGAACATAAAATTTATGTCCCAACTCGAAATGAGAGCTCTCCGATTAATGGGTAAATTTTCATTTTCAAATCATTATAACTCGAAAACTGCCCATTTTTGAGCTTGGTGGCTATGGAAAAAATTTTATTTAACCCTTTCCAAAGGGTATAGTTTGAACTTTCCATTTTTCGAAAATCTTTGCTGACCGGCGGTTTCCAGTGGAGATATTTCATAATATACTCCTTAGCCATCATTGAAAAAAATTTAATCAACCCCTTGTACTCGCCACTTTTCAAAACACTTTGATGACCGGCGGTTTCCAGTGGAGATATTTCATTCAAACATATTGAACCAGGATTACACATAATAAATATACTTCTTATGCCACTAAAGAAAAAATTCTATTCAACCCCTTCCAAAGGATTATTCCTGTTTTCCCATTTACAGCTCGCTGAGCCTAGTTAGGTACAGTTAGTGTAAGGTATATTCAGAATGAGTGCCAATTATTAATTTTTTCGTAGCATGAAGAGATGTTCGGAAGATCTTGGAATTTGTATCAAATTTAATAGCTAGTATTGAGTAGTGTATTGAAATTAATCGAAGGTGGTGCCTACTGTAACTAAAAAGGGACATTTATCGGTCTGGTTATTAGTGCCGAACATCCAAATTTTGTCCCAATTCGAAATGAGAGCTCTCCGATTGATGGGTGAATTCTGCAAAAATGGAAAATAATCCATTTTCAAAGCAATATTAATCGAAAATGTTATAATGTTGATTAGTCATTTATTTTAATATCTTTATTAAGGTGGGCGTCTAATGTCGTGTATTGCGACTTTTAAAAGCATTGAGAAACGGTTACACTTAGAGAGCTGAAATTCGGTAGGTGAAATCAAAAAAGATTGGAGTACACAGTGAATATATTGAGATTTTTTTCATTTCGAGAAGTGAGATTATTTTGGTCAGCAATTGAGGAAAATAAGCCAATACTGGCTTCTGTTTTATGCTAATCTAAATATTGATAAAAATAGTGCAATTTCCGATTGAAAACGAATCTCCAAACAATATCGTTTGGGAGATTAATTCCAAGTTAGAAATGGGCTAGGAATAGCCAAATTCGAACATATGGCGCGAAACAGTTCCTACTTTACCAACATTCTTACTCATTTTTTAGTTCGTCAGTTTTCGGATAGAAAGCGCCATTGTATATTTCATTCATTCAGTTTACGCAATGAAACGGAATGTGATTTTGATAACATTGGTAGGAGGAGCCAGGTCAAGAAAATGAAATCAAGACGTGTTGTTTTGGATCCCCAAATAAATCATAAGCGTATCATGGAGTGCTATTTGAGGATGCATAAATAAAAATCAACAATCGATGACGGGATCCGGAGTTTCAATCTATATGTAATACAACAAAACTTTTCCTAGCACATGCGAAGTAATTTCTCTAAACTTCTTGCTGTACATCTCGCAGTTAATTTATTCAATATTTTTTAAAACACTGACATTTTTTCAAGATTTTATTAAACGTGCGTTTGTTTCTCTGTTCATTCATTTGTATATTGAGGTAAAATCTTGCAAGTGAATTTTGACCCACTTATAGTTGCCCGATCATCATGAAATTGGGCTGGTGTTTATGATTCCGATGACAATGTATTATGAAGGGTCATATATGCCACTGGAAACATCTATTCCTAGAGCTCTGTGGATTTTTTTGAGTTAGGGATTAATCATTTCAGAGGTAGAAAGAAATGTTTCTTCATTTGAAATGTTCCTGGCTCTACAGGGCGAGCTACAAAAATGCTTGAATGTCTAACGCCAAATACGCAAAAAAGTGTTTGCCAGTGGATTTTTCTTCATTTATAATGCTATGAAAACTATCGATTGACTTCGAATATATCTATTAGTTATGGTGTACCTACTTACAGGGTGATGAAGAAAACGCTTTTTTTAACTCTTTTTTGAGCTTCTCGCAAAAATGTGGTTTTTCCTACATTTCACAGAGTGAGCAAAAAAAGTGATAAATTATGGGAGATCATATGAGTGGATTGTTTGATATTTCACAGAGAATAAAGGTAAACTATTTTTTACTTTTACGTGACACGATACAGAGTGAGCCCAAAAAGACGAATTTTCGAAAATGAGCGAATATTGATTTTATTTCTGTTGAAACGAAAGCAATTGATATAAATATATTACATATTTCACATTACATTTCCCAAAGTGTCTACTTATGGTTGGACAAAATAACATATTGACACATTGGAGACCATTATTGGTGGAATTTGCGTTGATTTTCTGGATATGACATTCTATAGAGGAAGATGATAATGTTTTGTGTAACTGTAGAGAAACTGAGTTTTCCCAGAGTTAGTTATTTTTGAAAAAACTTATGGAGGTAATCCGGTCGTAAAACAAATACATTCTTGAGACTTCTACAAAATATCCAAAACGCTTAGTGTTTCTTCTAACCTTCAAAGAGTGGAAGCAGCTGCAAGCGCATGCGTTTATACACATTTCATCATTACAGCAGAGCCAAGTAATGTATATAAAGTTAGCAAGGCCACTTGCCGGAAAATCGATGAAACCTATTCCAATAATTGTCGAATAATTGTCGAGAATTTGTCGTGAACGAAAAAAATTTGTCGCGCTTATACCTAGTTTTTTTTTATATGGGGTGGCACTGCCACTGATATAACTTGACAAATAAACATCAAATTTTATAACTGTGGTAACCAACAATTGTCGTGTAATTGTCGAAAAATCTTTTCTTTACAGCTTATTATGTATTTTTTATTGGAACACCGCATACCTATGAGGACAATTTGAACTTTTTTCATTAAACTATTGTTAAATATGTATGGATTATGCATTCTTTTTGAAACAAATGAAAAATTTATTGTGAAAAATGGGAAAACTCAGTGTTCAATGAAAAAACTCATCAAACTTGAATATTTTTTTGTAGGCTCACAAATTCACTGAATGATTGGCGAATAATTATAACATTGCCCGAGAAAACTCCTACTATTGTATAACTGAAAAACTAAATACAAAAGGTGGAAAAAGGAGATATCAAAAGCCGGAAAATTACTTTTACGCTAAATAATGGAGAAATTCCCTTTTCTTAGTAATATACACACATAATTTGGTTGGATTATTTTTTCTGTGACTGAAAATTAACTCATCAATTGTCGAATGATCAAATCTAATATGTCGTGGACAGTTGAAATTTCCTGAAGCGGAAAAACTACCTATAATTGGTAAAATTCAATTATTTCCAGTCTTTCGGTACTACCAACGCACTGAATAATGATTAAATATAATGTTTTTTTGACAAAATCAAATTTGTCGTGAAACGATGAAATTTTCTGAAGCGGAAAAACTACCTGTTATTGGTAAAATCCAATTATTTCCAGTCTCTCGATATTACCTAATGATTATGATGTTTAAATATAATTTTTTGTGGCGGAAATTTATGGAACAATTGTCGAACGACGAAAACATATTTGTCCTGGAAATTTTCATTCTTGAAAAGCCGGAAAATTATTTTAAAACGATAATTAATGAAGAAATTCCATTTTCTTAGTAATATACACACATTATTTGGTTGGATTATTTTTTCTGAGACTGAAAATGAACTATTCAATTGTCAAATGACAAAATCAAATTTGTCGTGAAACGTTGAAATTTTCTGAAGCGAAAAAACTACCTATAAATGGTAAAATTCAATTATTTCCAGTCTTTCGGTATTACCAACGCACTGAATGATGATTAAATATAATTTTTTATGGCGGAAATTTAAGGAACAATTGTCGAACGACGAAAACATATTTGTCGTGAAAATTTTCATTCTTGAAAAGCCGGAAAAGTACTTTAAAACGCTCAATAATGAAGAAATCTCCTTTTCTTAGTAATATACACACATAATTTGGTTGTATTATTTTTTCTGTTCCTGAAAACTAAATCATCAATTGTCAAATAACTGAATCAAATTGTCGTGAAACGTTGAAATTTCCGGAAGCAGAAAACTACTTTCCATTATTTCCGGTCTCTCGATATTATCTAAGCAGCAAGTTTGATGAGTTTTTTCATTGAACACTGAATGCCCAATCAATTCATATTTGACAATAGTTTAATGGGACAAATTATCCTTGCGGTGCGGTGTTGCCACTTACTCAAAATTTTCCCCAATATCAAGAATTCCAATATGATTTTTCGCAATTTTTTACTTCAAATAGACTTCGACAATTACTCGACAATTGTTGGTTATCACAATGATAAAATTTGATGTTTATTTGTCAAGTTATATCAGTGGCAGTGCTAACTTAATATAAAGTTAGCACAGCCAGCCCATTTAAAAAAAAAACTATTAGCGCGACAAATTTTTTTTGTTCTCGACAAATTCTCGACAATTATTCGACAATTACTGGAATTGGTTTCATCGATTTTCCGGCAAGTGGCCTTGCTAACTTTATATACATAGCCAAGTAACAACATTGTCGGAATTCAAGAAAACTCCAAACAACTACAGGCGCCAATTCTGAATTAGCATTGGATACTTTTGGTTCTAACTTTTGTCTATCCGTGTAGACACATGTAATCTGAGAAGTGCAATGCCTTCAAGGCTTTTGCGACAACAAAAATTAAATAAATCCCATTTTAATATAGATTTCTAAGAATTCGTTCTTTTGGACGCAACTGTCATACAAAATAGTAGCCGAAACATGATCTTTATTCACATCACAGACCCCTTACCGATGATTTTACAAATTAATTCAACTGAATTAAAAAAAGAAAATTCCGTTAATAATGAAACAAAGAAAAAATACTAGGTACAATGAATTTGAAAAGAAATACTTGAAAAACTCTAAACAGAAAAATGGGAAGATATTTTTATGATCAACCCTCGGATCAACCCGATGTCTACAAACCTATAAAGCAACTGATAAAATGCAAGTCACTAATTACCGACCAATATCGCTGGTGAATCATTTCGCAAAATTTGCCGAGAAAATACTCAAAAATCAGGGTGGGAAAGTACCTATAAAAATATAAAGTACTTTCTGATAAATATTTTGGTCTCTGTGATGGTAAATCTACACAGAACGCACTTATATTCCAAAAATAATCAGAGAAACAAACAAAGCAAGTTGAGAAGAAGCTTGAAATGTTTTTCGAAAAACCACAATTTTTTTAAATATTGAATTTACTGCCAGACGTGCACTACCACCAGGAAGAAATTTGGAGATTCGAAGGTATTTGAAAAAAAAAAACAAAATTTGATAATTGTGTGAGGACTGAAATAGTATATTGTGCAACTAGTGCAGAAAATATCCAGTTTCCGTATGAGTTGCACTTTATACTTTTCCGACGACCTACTAAAAATAAAATATGACGGATTTTGAAAATATTTTTCAACAAGAATATTCATCTACCTACAAATAATTTCACAAGAAAAACTAGTTCTATAATTAAAATTTTGAAAGAGACATATATTATCAAAATTTGTATTTTTTTAAAACGAGGCAGTATAAAAATTGAGTTGGTGATTGTTGCTAGATAACGAAACGTCGGACAGTAAAACTGCGACATTATCACATGACAGCTTGACGATAACACCAGAAAAAATAAAATTAATGATCACAAAATTCAGTGTTTCTAGAAACATTTTTATATATTTTTTTTTAAATTTTACTTTTGTTATGCAAATTTTCTCTCACTGAATTGAAACTGTATAACCGTTTCCGATATCTCCGTGATGGACAACCTCTTAGACTTACTGAATAATACACTTCTTCAATCAATCAATTCTATATCATGAGCAAGTAGTATGAAGCACACTCATTTCTAAAGATGAATTATTTTTAGGTAGGTAGGTATGAAGCGGTCAAGCAAAATTCAATTTACTTGTTCTCGTTCAAAAATATTTTTCAAATTCTTGTATTTGAGGTTGGTTGTCGGAAAGTTATAGTGCGAGTGGTTAGTATGAAATATCCTATTGTCCGCACTAGTTGCACATAATACTGTTTCTATAAAGATTGAACTAAACACCCCATTGACTGAACATTTCACTTATCTGACTTCAATATGTTTTTCCCAAAACACCACACCTTTGAAATGTTCGATATGAAAATGTCCTTTGTGACATTTTCTAAAAACGAATAAAACACTTTAATTCATGGTAGAAAGAAAAATATTCGTTAAAAATCGGTCCATTTCCAACAATCGTAATCATAATATAGGTACACCTACGAACATATTGTAAAGATTTCGAGACCGGCCTCGAGACCGGCCCTGATCATCCAATTACACTCCACACTCGAAATGTAAACAAGTTCTCTTCTGACAAACACATGACTCATCCGTGGAAGAGACGCGAACGTCTAACCGAATATTCTAGGGACCTCTCAGAAGTCGCCGAACAGACTGGAAAGATCGAAAACTGTAAATGCTTCTATATATAGCCGCTGTATAGCAGATGGCGGAGTAGTTAGAATTCAGAGTTAGTTACAGTTCCAGAGTTCGCAGATAGAGACTGACACAGTAGAAATAAATTTGAATCTAGTGAAGTAAATGTTTTAGTGAATAATTGTTGTAAATAGTGTTTTAAATAAATTAGGAAAATTAGTTAGTGCAGTTTTACTACAATATCTACCTTACCTACCTAGGATTCAAAACTAATATAAACTTGGATGACAACGCGAGATTTTCAAAACATCTTAAAAAAAAATAAAAAACAAAAACCCAATAACGTTTCCATGCCACTGATGGTGCTGAAATTATTCTTTCCATGATATAGGATTTTCTTATACAACAACACAATGCAATAAATAGGTGACCTATTCTCAAATAATTCGCTTTTAATTTGCGTAAAAATAAGAGAGAAAAATATACCTATATAAGTATTTCATATGTATTGATGTGAAACAGAAAATCGAAATCGCATAGATACGTACAAACTCGAGAATAGCACACCTGCTGGCATGTTGCCAAGAGCGCCAATATAATTAATAATCTCTAGGCTTATTTTTTTGTCGCTGTTGTACCTGATAGTAATGAATATAACAACATTAAATTTCATTTTAAAAAAAAGTTGATTTGGAATAAGTATTCGAATCATTTCTTCTTGAATAATCTCCAAACCAAATGATAATTGATAGTCAGAGATGTATTATACGGAATACGTAACAGTATTGGCAACAGACTGGCTCCGTCGCCGTCCCCATCCCCAGCGTTTGCAAAGCGTAGTCGTAGTAGACATTGGTTTTGACTATCATTACTCATTTGCACGGAGGGAAACTTGGATAAATATTAAACAGAAGGCATGGTGGCTCCTCTGTCGGATTAGTTTGTCAAGCCGTGCCAAACGGCGACCTTAAGATTGAGATCAATAGCAATTACAATAAATATGAAGTATATTTTTTACGTAAATACCAAGAAAACCGAAAAAGTTTATATCCACGAGAAGTGGTTTTTTAGATGAAACATCGATTTATTCTAGAGGAAATAAAACCAAGTCTTGGCAGGATGATAATGTCAAAAGTGTACGCAAACCCGAATGATTTATTGTTGTGCATGCTGGTTCTGCAAAAGGGTTTGTTCCAGAAGCCAGTTTATTGTTCTGTTCGAAATCTTTGATTCTAGATTATCATGGAGAAATGAATAGTACAATGTTCACCAAGTGGATCACTTCACAGTTAATTCCCAGTTTGGAAGAGCCATCTTTGATAATAATGCACAATGCACCATACCACAGTGAAATTTTGAATAAACAGCCTACCTCTTCTTCAAAAAAATCGGAAATTGTTTGTTGGCTACAGTAAAATAATATTGATTTTGATGAGAAATTAACAAAACCACAGTTATTGCAATTGGCTAAGATGAACCGAAAGGAAAACATATATATTATACATGAACTGGTACGAGAACATGGGCATGAAGTATTAAGATTACCACCTTATCACCCAGACTTTAATGCTATTGAATTAATTTTGGCTAATTGTAAGACATACTACAACAATAATATTGGCAGTGATGGATACAGCGATGAAAAAGTATTGGGTATGTGGAAAGAAGCATCAGAGAAGTGCAACACTGAATCCTGGGCAAAATGTGTAAAAAACACCGAATCGCTCATTGAAAAATGGTATGAAGGAGAAAAGCTCCTGTGAGATATGGTTATTGGACCCATTATTATAAACATTGGTGAATCAGAAAGTGATTAAATATATTAATTTTGTTTTTATTTTCATAAATGGTACATAGTTCTACATGCTCGCATTACATAAATAAATGTATGAATACATTATTTGTTACTCATGTGTTGAGTATTTCATTACCAAATATATTCCAATTAGTGTTTTTTATTTCTTAGATATTCATTTATTTATCATTATAAAGTGGGTCCTTGTATCTGTGCACGAATAGGTAATTGAAAAAGTTTGAATACCTAGGTCCAGAAGATTCCTTTTCTGAGTTTTAGCCATGTAAGTATATGTTTATTGTACATAAGAACAATTTCTTGTTGACAAACACAGTTGAATTATGAAATATAATAATAAATTAATAACATATAATATCACAGCTACAAAATATTCAAAAATTCTAAAGTACTAAAATACGAAAATATAGCCGACTAAAAGTAGTGCATAATGAACAATCGTGGCTGAAAAAAAGACATGTTATCAAATATTTAGTGAAACATTAGAATGTGTCGTCATAAAACTCTGCCATGATTGATGGAAACTCATTTTTTGACATCCCCGTATGCAGAGGTTTTGAAAATATTGCACTCCAACCTAGTTTTTTGAACAACTCTTTTCGTTAACTCTATTACCTAGAGAACTTGCATTAATGTGGATAAAATTAGGATGTGATGGATTTGTGTCAAACGGCTGCGGAGGTATGGATAAAACAACTTCCTTATATGAGTGTGACTGAAATTAGAATACAGTAGGGAGGTCAAAAGTTTCTAGTAAACTCACTGCCTCCATGTTTTATTATCCTATCAAACCTGGTGTCACTGGATTCGTTATAATTGGAAAACACCGTGTGCTAGGAATCGCACGTTAAAAGGTAAGACCTCGTCAATCCCTGGCTCGCACAAGTTTCGACTACTGAGGGCTGCCGTTCGTAAGGGGACGACAGCTGGTTAATGGAAAAAATAATTTTGAAGATTAATTTCTTTTCGCCTTTGTATCTCCAGCTATATTTTTTAAATTTGGAACATTGAATATGCTCACTGAACAATACTTTTTGACATATTTGGAAAATAAAGGAAAAAAGGAAAGGAGAAAAGGAAGGTGTACTCATGAGTGTGTCACACGGTATTCTGTTAGAACTAAAAAAACACTCTGATTGTCGGTGGTTCGCCATTTCCATGAATTTGAAAATGTTAATTCAGTAATTCATTACCTACACGTTGTAATTTTATCGGAATATTAGCCACGGCATTCTACATTTAGACGTCATTTGGCTTATAGCGCATTCGACTGAAACGCTCGCATTCGGTGTAGGAGCGTAATTAGTGCTGCTTTGATTTGGTACAGAATTCTTATCATATACTTGCAAACAATGCGAATTTATCTGGCACAACTATCACTGGCACGAGACACATGTAAAGTGACAAGCGCATTCGACTGGACCGATCAAATGATCAAAAGGCAGAACCCGTTGCACCGTCCACAAAGTACAGTGCAAAAAGATTCGAATTCGTAGCGAGCGCTATTACCGTCGAACATAGATTTTGCTCTAACCTCGAGTTATACATATCAAGTCGAATACGAACATTATTGGTACCGTAGCAGTGTATACCCAGCCGAACACAAGCTCAGTAAAGATTGGAATGAATGCACATTAGTGCAGCCAGTCGAATACACTCTAAACGTCTCGACTTATTTCATATGCATAACTTGATGACGCACGGGTAAAGTTATAATAATCGAACTGTAGTTTCCAACCAATACGGAACTTGTACAAACTCGTAAAAGACACAAAATTATTGGATGGGGTACTGTGACATAACAACATTGGTAAAATACAATGGGCCAATAGGTTTAAGTTTCACCGGAGCGCAATAGCCTGACCGGACCTACACAGAGTTGGAGGTTTTAGTGAGTATGCCTGATAAGGAGAGTCTCACAGTATTTATTGAGCTTAGAGACTCAATATTTCTCTATAAAATATTTCCTTCACCACAGCAAAAAAAAGGAGGGGTCCTAGAATCCAACCTCTAGTCATTCTCTCCGGTAGTCAGGCGGCAATAAAGATCCTGCAGGTTATCGTTATTTAGTTTGGTGACACACAGAAACCTCAATCTTTCTGGGAGAATGCATCAGGCAATAGTCATGCGAAAATGATGATGATGGGGGAAACCACTGGCTATAAAGGTCATCTCTAAGACTAAGAGACCTATTCTGTAACGCATAACGATGTCGTTAGTGAACGATAATCGGTAATTAACGACATTTGCGATTCTGTAGCAGAATATCGTTATCGTTTTATCGTTACTCTACTATAAAATTTATCGTTTGTATACGACGTTGATGGAGGTGTCTTTATATTGTCGTTGGTGGATATCAAACATGAAACATGATATAATTCACAGAACATATATTTATAGGTGATTATTTGAAATTTGAATTAGAATCTAAATATTTGGAAATAGGAAAGATAGAGTGGTTAGCACAAATTTTGGGATAATTCAAAGTGGTGCGATTGTTCAATAAAAAAGGAATAACCAGATACAACTAGTACAGCTAGTTAGAGAAAATATATTGCGCAGGTGGGATACATGAATTCTACGATATTCTCAGCACTTTATTATATGAACTTTCAAAAATGATATGTAAAACTATTTTAGACAACATCGACTCAGAATACTGAGGGACACAAGCAACCCGTTTGAGTTACCAGATATTTTTTTCGGCAAATGTATAAGATCGAATAAAGAGGCAGCACAATAATTATTCAAGTTGTGTTGTTCATGTTGCCAGTACAAAGAAACACAGGAACAGCTCCTGTTGTCAGGGTGAGATGAAAATAGATGCCATATTTCGAGTGTTTCGATCCATTTGTATGTTCAGAGTTTTTTAGCACATTATCCTTTCTGGCGCATGGCAGCTACCAGAAGCCTGTAGGATCAGACAGAAACAACCGAATGTCAGCAGATCTGTTCATGAGGTTGTTGATAAAGCTTTATAACAAGTAGTACTTGCAATTATGTGTCCGTGAGGAACGTTGCACAAATAGAAGACAGATATAATTCAATATCCGTAGGGGGAAGTAGATGTTTTCTGTCAGATATTAGCCTTAATTTCCATTGTGTGGAATTAATTATGTGGAGAGACAGGAATTTTTCGGTTTTACGAAATATTTTTTCATAAAATTGAACTCTCCTATATACACACTCGAACTTTGTTTCGTTTTATTATAGTGAATAATCTTGCACAGAGATGTGAAATTTCCACAGACCGCTGATGAAATATTTCACACAAAACATGAGTATGTAGCAGATGTTTAATAATAACAAATAATTGATGAATTTACAGAGATTCTTTATGAAACATGAGATACCAGGAATCAGAGGATGTATAGATTACACCCATACAAAAATTGTTCCATCTAGTTTTCAGAATCATTAGTTCTCATTTCGATGAGAAATGCCTCAAATTGGCTCTTATAGTCAGAAGTCTTTTATTCATACCCCGCTGCTTTCTTTGTTATCGGTTTGGCTGTAGTCATAGTCAAGTCTGGATGAAAACAATAATTATTTATTACAGATGATATTATATTGTTTGTTATTTATGAACGTATATTTAAACTGTAACCAAATTTCATTCTGACAGTAGACAACTCCGTTCAAACGCGCACACAAGTATCGACAAACGTTTTTGGTCACAAAACATTAAAGATCAAGTACCAACATTTACCAAACCCATTTATACTATGTTACCAGATTTTGTTTTAACGACATCGATACTGAATGTATTCTAAGAATTTATCGTTAGGATTGTCGTTGGCGAAAATGTCGTTAGCGCAACGATATCGTATTCTAACGACAATTTACTGAATAGGCCTCTGAGCCGGAACTTTCTCAGTACGACTCCTGATAGGGCAATATCACGTGAGGAAACATCTGCATCTGTTGGGGATACACGAAGACTTCATCCACACTAATATGCAGGTTCTGTGCTGAAAAATATAAAACAGCCTCCCACATACAGGTGAATTCAAAACCCTGACTCGCATGAACATGGAGTGCAGGCTCAAAGATATCATCCCACAGGAAAAACCTTGTGAGAAACCTTCAGTAGTTTATCAAAAGATCAGGAGTACTCAGGAGATAGACCTGACAGCAGGAAGCAGAAAGATTCTACGCAGAACCACCTGCATTTTAACCGATGGCCGCACCGCCGATCAATAATATCATTCCTGAGCTATACAGCTTTCAGGGGGTACTGAAATACTCCTTCCTTCTTACTTTCAGTTCTCACGATATTTCCTGAACGTTAAGGTAATTTCCTTTAATCTGTTCCACTCTAATAAGTCTTATTCACCTCCTTATCATGCGGTTCAGGAGTGTTCTTCATTTCTTATTGGTTTGCCAATAATATGACTGAAGTGTGAATTCACCAACCGTCGGAAATGTACATGAGCATCGGGTATTAAATAAAATACAAAAATAATATTTCAGTTTTATATCATTATCTTCTAACACATCAACACTATGAAATAACTTAACAATTAAAAATAATATAAATATAAGAAAACATTAATCAACAGTAAAACCTGCGAAGGATTCGAACAGTTATCATTCCATAACAAAGAAATTCTGTTAGTATTAAATTTCATATCAAAATCCAATAATCGAAATTTTGAGCAAAGTCGATATCATAATCAAGTTTTTAGATGTTATTATAAGAGTAAAAATGTTATCTCAAATTAAAAATTTTATGATATTTACTGCACAGAATAATCAATAATACTAATGATAGAAATTAATTAATTTCTAAGTCATGGTAAGCGACAGACATGTTTACAAGTTAACTTCAATATTAGGTATATTTTTCAATAGTTTCTTATTTTGCTATGATTTTGTGAAATAATCAAAAATTCAAATGCAGCTGTGAAATTTACACTTCTTGGTAGGTAATTGTTACTCGATAGGTATGTTTCATGAGTATCGAGAATTCGGTCGGTTGTCATATTTACTTGTAATTACAGTCCCTGTAGGTATATGCATTTGGAACAATTTTTTTAGTCCTGAATATTCTTCATCAAATTCATCGATGAAAATTTACCCGCACAACCCTTTTTTATATTGTGAATATTCTTAGGATGTCTTTAATATTTCCGAAATCCGTATCCTATGTTACTCTTAAAATCAGAGCGACATTTGTTTGAAGTAACATGGTATATTTTTTTCCCTGATTTGAATCACATTTCAGGTACACAAGCATTTCATATGGATATCCGAAGTGATATCACACATCGATGCAGGTGTGCTGCTGATTGAATCTTTATCATAATATTTAAGTTAATTTCTGAATAAGTATCCTGTTGTTCTTTTTATGGCGTCGCCAAATTCTGGAGAGATAGAAAAATATTTCATCAAAATACTTTCCTAAATACCTTTCCCCTTTTTTTTTGGTTTCATTCTTCCTTCTCAAAGCGCAACAATTGTTTCTTTTTTCAGTATCCCAGCTTCTTCAATGCTTTTAGATCTACATCCTTGTAATAATCCTCGCTGAAAAAATTAACAGTAATCTATTTTTATTGTGTAGGTACTCGAAAAATTAACTAGCTATTTCACCGATATTGAGAAATATGTTTCCCATTCACCACATACTTTTTTTATGCACTATATTTAAATAACGAAGTTACCTCCTTATCAGTCAGATTTATATAAATACTGTTAAATTGTTCAATAATTTCTCAAAAATATTTCTTCTGTGAATAGGTTCTTCTTTATTTCGAACAGAAATTTACAGAAAAAAATATATAGAAGACATAATTTCATAAAATGAAATAAATTTTTACTGAAATTACTTTTTATAAAACAATCACCAAAAATTGGAATATTGATTCTGAAAGCAAGAGTATTGGGAAGAGTAACAAAGATGATAATAATATTAACAAGAAAGTCTGGCATATGCGTATGCAGTAAAGGGTGGATATAGATTCACTAGTCGGGGGTAGTCAAGCCCGGTAGTAATGAAAGGTGAAAAACATGTTTTGAATAGTCTACAGGCAATACAGTACATATTTCGAAAGGTGTGTTCGGAGAGGATTAACGGAACCAATAGAAATAATTCCAATTACGGCCGAAAATACCCTTCTCTCCATACATTTCCACAAAGTGGAAAAATGAGGCAAATATCTGACAGAAAACAACTATTCCCCCTACAGACATTGAATTACATCTGTCATCCATTTGTGCAATGGTCCCCAAGGAGGACACTATTTGCAAATGCTGATTGTAATAAAGCCATTGAATGTCATCCGTCATTTTGTTGGAAATGAACACCTGCATACATGCATGTTTCGAGGTTATTTCCTCTCATCGGTGCAAGAATAGGTCAGACGACAATAGAGTCGTCTTGTTCAACAAAACCAACGATAACATTCAAAAGCCATATATATAGTATTTCCCTACGAATGAAACGGTGACTTACAATCACAGCACCAACCGCGAGGGAAAGGGAAGTTGTTTTCTGTCAGAGATTTGCCTCATTTTTTCACTTTGTGGAAATGCGTGAAATAAGACGACTCTTTTGTCGTCTGACCGTCTGACCTATTCTTGCACCGATGGGAGGAAATAACCTCGAAAAATGCATGTGTGCAAGTGGTCATTTCCAACAAAATAAAGGATGACATTCAATGGCTTTATTGCAATCAGCATTTGCAAATAGTGTCCTCCTTGAGGACCATTACACAAATGGACGACAGATGTAATTCAATGTCCGTAGTTGTTTTCTGTCAGATAATTGCCTCATTTACCACTATGCGGAAATGTGTGGAGGGAGGGTATTTTCGGCCGTAGTCGGAATTATTTCAATTGAATAGCAGAATGATTCGAGAAAAAGGAACAGCTTGCATGTTTTTCCATTATTTATATTGAATACACTGCAGTTACATCATAATCCCAAACTACTATTCACATCACCTACACAAAAAAGTAGTTTGGCGTTGGGAACAGTGCTGGATTTATACTCATTTTTGCCGGGGCTAATTTTAACAATGACGCCGCCCAATAAGTAATAATCAATTGTGGGTTTCAAATGATTTATGCTTTTTATCTATATCACGCAATATTCTATGGTATAATGGCATATAGACTGATAAACTGGGAAATGACACACATGCAAAATGTGTTTACCCTGCAAAAAAGGTCAATTTTAGCAATTTTGGGTTTACAAAGGAATGACTCATGTAATATAAACGAAGTGATCGTGGTGTTAGATCGTTTGCTTCCTATCCAGGCGGCCCAGGTTCGATCCTTACTGAGTTATAGTGGGTCGGAATCCACTTGTACGTAAGCTGTAGGTACCGGATCTCCTTTGCTTGCACAAGCTCTACTTCTGAGAGGTTTTCTCTGAAAACCTGTGTTATTCGTTTGTACAAAAACCATGGTTTATGAAACTGAATATAACGACATTACCCTGCGAACAAATTCTGCGATCTCCCAAACATGAAAGTAAAGGACATTCAACTTCAGTGGCGCAGCCAAAATAAAATATTTTGAAGAGGAGGGGGGGAACTAGACATGGATGATATAATGATAACTCGTCCTCATTTAATTCACTCCAAACAGTGATCTCCATAAGCAAGGCGTGCGGGAATGAACGGCTACTGCGATAGAGAAAAAAAATTATCGGCGCTTCTCATGATGGCGGCAAGCGGTCAATTTACCAGAAATCAAAAGCGCCAATGGCACCAAACGGCAAACGTACAATGTATCTGACACTAAAGATAAAACGCGAGTCGCGATAGCAGCAGAAATGAAAAGAACCACGAAAACAGTGAATGTTTTGAAGTTACATGAATATATTTTGAAAATAAATTTGGAAAAAAGATTTGTATGGTCCCTGAAATATTTCTCATTTTTATTTTATAAAGGTGTATTTCAAAAATGTAATGTTTCGATTAGGTTCAGTTACTATCAACACTTGTGCTTGGAGGAGGCTGCAGCCCTAAAGCCCTCCCTGATTGCGCCACTGTCCTACTTAAAATTGTTATTCTCGTCAATGGCTGTGCCATAGAATAATGCTGGCCCTTACGAGCCCTCAGATGCCTTCGAGTGATTTGTGCGATTTATGGAAGACGTATCCCTTTGATATGTGTGTGTGATTTGAATACACCCCCTTACGGTTGATTTGGTTGAGAGGCGAACGCACTAGCATCACGGCTACCACGGCACTAACGGACAAAATTACTCCTATAATACTCGTTAATAGGAGAGATAAACAGATATTCAAATAATGGCATAATTTGATCATGAATCTTTATAATTCATGGCTCACACTGATGTAAAAATATGAATTTGATTGCCTACTACAACATATCAGCATTTAAAGTTTGACGTTAGTTGAACTGTATTACCACATTATATAACACGATATGCTAATTCAAAAACCGTCCAACTCCAAGAACAGAACATTGAGTTATTCACCATTCAATAGGGCATAAAATGAGTGATTTTCAACAAAAATACTAGTATGAAACCGACTGTGCCATCACATGAAAGACAGTCCGTAATTATATTATGTTATGTTTTGGACTCGTAACTGTCATTATTAATTTGTTATATACAATTAAAAACAAAAAAAATATTTTTTTTATATTTTTTACTCATAAAATTAAAAGTCTTACAGCAATCTGGTTGCTCCAATAAGAAAAATTGAAGATAACTGAAATATCAACAAAATGAGATTAGTAACGGAGAAAAACTGGAAAACTGGTAAATTTTGCGAATAAAAAAAAAATCAATACTCCGCCATTTTTCAAGTTGTAGGATTATTGGCCCTTCTCATGAAACTATTGAATCATGTCTACTTTACAAAAGAGGCGCTGTCGGATTATTTGTTTTGCACAATTTCTATTTGATTTTTTTTGGACTATCTTGCAGCGTACCTGGATGCTCTAGTACGATTTCAATTTCTCAAACAGATTTTGGAGGTAGAAGTATAGTACCACAAAATGTATGTTCTCATTTTGCGGTACGATATGCTGTCTGCGGTCTCTCCTACTACTCGACCGCCTACATGGGCTCAGTCAATTTCAGTCATGTTTGCAAAATGAGAATATTTGTTTTGTGGTACTATACTTCTACCTTCAAACTCTGTTTGAGAAATCGAAATCGTACTTTCATAGAGCATCCAGGTACGCTGCAAGATATAGCAAAAACATATTTAAATAACAATTGTGCAAAATTAATATTTCGACAGCGCCTGTTTTGTGCACATAAAGTACACATGATTCAATACTTACTTTCATGAGAAGGGCCTAATCTACAACTTGAAAAATAGTTATGATATTTTCATAAAATCGCAAAATTTTCCGGTTTTTCCAATCAGATTGCTGCATAAGTTTTCATTCTATAAGCAAAAAACTAAAAAAAATATTTTTTTTAGTTTTGTTCTTCTTCTTCTCTGACTGAATTTATCAAAGCTCATGATGAAATTTTTCAATCGTGTTTTTCTCTTGGGAGCGGCGTTTCCACACGTCTCTCGAAATGATGTGGAATGATACTGTTTACGAGCTGAAGGTCCTCTCTGTATTCCTCGCATCGTCCTCTTTTGAGATGAACCGTGGCACATTTGTCGATCCCAAACTCCATTTCGATAGCATACGTGTACTCTTGCACCACCCTTAAGGACTGATTAAGGTTCTTCTCTCCGGCATAAAGTTTAAGGTCATCTATGTAAAACAGATGGGTGACCTTATGCCTCCGGTTGCTGTGGGAACCGCAGTTGTATCCGCGGGTTTTCTGTAGTGCAACGGACAATGGCAGTAGTGAGATGCAGAAGAGAAGAGGACTGAGGGAGTCTCCCTGAAACACGCCCCTTCTAAAAATAACCTGCTCTGTTTGGATTCTGACTTGACCAGATGTTATGGTAAAAGGGAGTTCTCCAGAGCAGCATCAGCTGTTCAATGCATCTCACTATTTGATGCGATGTTGTATCAAATGCCTTGCGATAATCGATCCAGGCCATTGAAAGGTTACGCGCGCTTATACTGCACGGAGTCCTGCGTGATGCATCTGTCGATCAGCAGGTTCTCCTTGCAGCCAGCGACCCCCTTCTTTGACCCTCTTTGCTCATATATCCGTTCATACACCGGCTCAACTGCGGAGAGTATTCGCATGTATAAGATGCGTGTAAACATCTTATGAAATGCGTTCAAGCTGTTATCGGTCTGTAGTTCTTCGGGTCGGACAAAACTCCATTTTTGGGGATTAGCACGGTTCGCCCCTCGACAAACCAATCCGGAATCTGCTGCTCCCCATCTAGCCATGAGTTGAAAGCTCTTGCTAGATGGTGGTGGGTACATGACATTTTTTTCCACCAATAGTTATTTAGGCCATCGGGGCCTGGAGCAGCAAAGTTCTTAGAGCCTTTTAGGGCCTGTCGATTATTATTATTATTATACTGCACGGAGTCCTGCATGATACATCTGTCGATGGGGAGGTTCTCCTCGCAGCTAGCGACTCTATTTTTTAATCCTCTTTGCTCATATATCCGTTTATACACCAGCTCAACTGCGGAGACTATTCGCATGTATAAAAAGCGGGTAAACATCTTAAAACATACATTCAGCCATGTTATCGGTCTGTAGTTCTTTGGATCAGACAAATCTCCGTTTTTGGGGATTATCATGATTCGCCCCTCGAAAAACCAATCCAGAATATGTTGCTTTCCATCTAACTATGATTTAAAAACTCTTGCTAGATAGTGGTGGGTCACTGATTATTTTTTCAATCAATAGTTATTTAACCAATCAGGGCCTGGAGCAGACCAGAGTTATTGGATTACGCAGTTCATTGATCTCAGGCTGACGAAGCCTCCTGCAAAAAGCTTCGAACTGCACTACGTTGAGTGGTTGTCAAAACTCGCAACTGTTCTTCCAGAAGGTTTCCACCCAATCAGCCTACGGCGGATTATGCACAACACGTGGTGGCTCTTGGAACAAGCGGGAAGGTTTATCGGGATGCTATTCGCATGCCTTACTATAGTGACTTCTTTTAAGCTTTCTTCACCTTCCACCTCTAAAAATATACTGCAGGTGGCTGATAGTCCCATAGCCCCCCCTAAATCCGGCACTCTTTGGATAAAAAGGGAACTCATTACTACACCAAAAGTTTCAAACACTGCAGTTCAAATAATATGTATATTCGTTTAAATTCAATGTATGAGATAGTAAACAACTACCGGAAAACGTCCCCATTCAGTGTCAGTTTTTTAATTTTCAAAATATTGAAAAGCCATTATTGGTCTTTTCAAGCATAACAATTTATCATATAAGACCACTGAACCTACTTATTATGTGTATATGAAGGTGAAAGCTTTTTATAAACATTTGTCATAAACTGCTCTCTAGGTGATATATAGGCCATTGAAAACCCTATTGAAGGATTGTTTATAACAATCAAAAGAAAAAATTAAAAATTCTTGAAAATTTGTTGAAGACCCACCACCCTTACAGATTGGGTATAGTTCATTATATACATCAGTGTTAGCCTAGTTAACAAGTTTCATTTTATTCAGTAAGCGTCGTATAGGAACAATGTTGATGAAAATTTGTTCTGAAATGAAGAAAAGAATAGGTACATCACGTTTATATGTTTTATTCTGACTTACCCTGCATGCTATGTTGAAATTGTTCTCAGCATCAAATGAAATAATTGTAGCCCAAACCATTCCACATCAAATAATTAGAAGTAATGTTACCGTTAGAGAAGTACAACACCAAGTTATTGTGGATGAAACTAATTCTAGGTGTTACAGAGAGGTTATATTAGGTGATGTAAAAAAGAAAATCTTATTTATGAAAAGTTTTTTATTCAATATTTATAAAATAGAAAGTGATTTTTGTACCGTTTACGAAACGAACAGAGAACAGTTTTCAAAAAACTTGGTCGCTCATTTTTACACTTGTTCGAAAACCTTTTCAGACGATTAACGAAACAGAGTCTATGCCCAATTTGCTATAATTATTTCTAAGAATTAAATAGGTACAATGGGGATGAGTAAGCACGAGTCGTCTCGTCGATCGTCTGAAGAGCAAACGAAATTTTACCGAAACGTCGGAAAATCCGCACTTTATGAGAATCTTCTAGGAAATTTTAAAAAATCTAATTGGCCGAAGGCTCTGGATTGTTACGCGATGCTGGAGCTGGCCTGGGTTTTTGATTTTTGGGCGCTGGAGCCGACCTAGAGGACCCGCTGCTTTGAAGGCCAGCCAAAAGTTCACTCTTGCGGATGCTCTTCAAGTCCAAGTCTCCATAATAGTCCTCGCTGTGAAGGAGGATTTCATTTTAGGTCGAAAATCAAAGTGATTCGATTTAACAAACTTATCATTTTACCATTGAGTATTCAGGATTTGAAGCAAATTTTTTCAAAAATGAATGAACAGAATTTGGACGGTTGTTGTTTCAACACTTGAAGCTGATTGGTTAATACAAAAATATAAACTGAATAGTTGTTTTTGTTATCTATAGTGATTTGAAAGTATGTTCAATCCTTTCCCGTTGAGTATCGAGACTATGGATAGTTTACAATTCAGAAAAGAAGGTGAATATTGCAGCATAAGCAGGTTTTTTTTTTAAATCTTGTATAAAAATTAATTGGATACTTGCAGGTTACTTTCTAGAACAAGCCAAACTTCAACAAAAAGGATTTCTTGCTGGGAATTAAAACAAGTTTGCAATGGTGTTTGGTCTGGAGACACACTTCATATGACTGAAGTGAAGAAGCTATTGATTACCTAAATTATGAAGGTTTCCGAAAGTTATGTTCATTCATTCCGAGAAGCAAATTATGAAGTTTAAGAAATATAACACTTAAGCAATTTTTTGTTGCCTCGAAAAAATTAGATTAAATTACATAAGGTAAACTAATTTTTTACTTCAATTCATCACAAGTATCAAGGTTGGCAAGAAAAGAGTAGAAAAGAAATAGATTGTTAATAGCGAAATAGATGAGTAACTAGAATATGTTCAAATTACATTACAACCAAAAACCAGTGCCTATTCAGATTCAACAGTATAATAATTGACACCTGATTCAGTTTAGAGTAAGCTATGTGTTCAGAAGAGAAGCAATTCAATGACGTCATTACAAATACATTTTTCTGTTGAGATACAGTTATATGAATAATTTTAATGGTGAATCGTATCGACTGTGTTATGAAATTATTATATGAAATTATTTTAAATCTACATGGCCTAAGACATGACGTATCGTGGAATAGAACTGATTTTAGGTTGTAAGGAGCGATATATTATGAAAGACCCAGAGGAAAAAATCATTTGAAAAACTCCTATTTTCACCAATCAACCATTTTAAAAGGTTGTCCCATAAGAGCTTTCCTTAATGAAACTAGAAAGAATGGGTATGCAGAACACTTATAGACCCATTTGTTATTATAACAACATGCATATTGAGAATCATTAGTTGATCAAAAAGTGTGCATAAAATGTGATTTGAAGATGACAATAGGAGAAAGGTGAAATATATACACTACCTATAGATGATTTATTAATATATAATAGGGAGAAAAAGGAGATGAATTAAGTAAACATTCAAGTGAAACATCTAAATCGCCACACCTTTCGATTTACATATACCGAACGCCCAGAAGTCCTGCTGTCAGAATTTGTGTTCGATGCTTGTGAAATGTCTACATATAAAATGATAACACAAAATATTATTATTATTACTCCTATTGAACCCCTTGGCATATCACTGCAATGAATGAATACATGTATCGACTCTGAGAAATGACCGAATGTATTTCTATATAAAAGCCACCAATCAAAAACTTCAAATATCTACAATCCTAGTCTGTGAGCCAACGAGGTACAAAAATTGTATGTTCATCCTACACCACGAACTCATTTCGTGCACCTTCCTAGATGTGCAATTTGATAACCAAGATATCTTCAGAGTAGGATTTGATCTTAGTAGGATTTCTAGAATATCAACCAATAACCACATTTCAAATTCTACATGAAATTATTGACAACGGAAATTTGGCCAAGAGTTCTGAAATTTAATGTGTTTGTGACCCCAAGGGTGGCTTAGGCAATGCAGCCAACGGGAGAAGCGACGTCAAAAACACACATGTTCCTCCGATACTTAACACACACCCACTCACACATTACAGAGGGATGCAAGAACTTGAAAATATGCCTTCAGAGGGAGCTCAGGAGGGGCCTCAGATTGGATGTTGCGGGACTGGTAGCCAGTGAATGAATCACACGCGGCCGCCGCACCGTTCGACTGAGAACCAGTCCTATCGTGCAGGACTTCCAGGAATAGGCAGATTGAAAGAACTAGCTCCCTTGACAAATATCCACATATGCACACATATAGTTTAAGGAATTATATTGAGGAGGAGGTTGGTTTAAGAGCATACCATGGATGAGGAAACAAGGGGATGGCAAAAAGGACCCATGAGGGCTTACTACGTGATAGCGGCCACCCCGCATCTACTACTGCTACTACTGTGTTTATGAATAGCTTTCATGCATATTCAAGGTATAATAATATAAAAAACTGCATTTTGAATGAAAAACATGACAAAGCTGTTGAGGACCTACATTTTCCCAGAGATATGTTCCAATCATTTTTCATTCATACCCCAATAGGACTCATACATAAAGGTATTTCGAAATAAATGAGACTTCTGGACCGCGATCCATATTTTGTGGTCTCATTCCGCTTTTCACTGGTATTAAATTCGTTTATTCAAAACTCACCATCCGGGTACATCTTCAGGATCTTCACAGTTACCAGTACCGTCACCATCACCGATTTTGAAAACTGTACCAATGGGGCATCCGTATTCTCTGGCTTGACCCTCTAGACAAATGTAATATTTTCTGCAATCTTCCGGGTGAGCGTGTCTGGAGAAAGATCCGACGGTGCTAATTTCACCGGCAGCGGGACAAGAGAAACCTCCTGCAACTTCTGCAAATGAACAAGTGATGGTTAAGGGTGAAAATGTCCGTCGGTCACTGTCCAGATGCCAATTGGTTTGGAAATTTTCAAACAATTTGGTGTGAACTGCGTTGATAGCCAATTGTTTGCCAATAGAAGATTCGAATGAAACTCCAAATGTTTTTTCAGCGCTGTTATTTTTAGTTGATTTTTCAAATCGTTCATTAGGTATGCTCATTTCAAGATTTATTTCAACATTCATATTTTTTCTTTGATAATTCTGGTGATAAATTTAATTAGAGCTTTGCCTTTTCGGTGATATTAGGTGGTGAAACAGAGATGAAAAGAAATGTAATCCCAACATCAGAATTTGTTTATATCGACCTCACGCTGCGCCATTTCTGGAATAGTTTTTGATTCTGTACATTTTGGTTTTACCATTTATTCTTCTGATGACTTTCAATATATCAATTTTAGGTCTTGTGATGTATAGATTTGGCGATTTTAATTCTTACGAATCCCGAATATTATAATAATCTGTTACATTTAATCATTTCTACAATTTTTTTTGTTTTTGTGATTTGATGATTTGATCGAATATCCGTCTCCACATTTGGGTTAACTTTTATTGTATGATACAGACTTAGCTTCTTGTTCCTCAAATTTTGGGACTTCAAAAGTCTGATGTGATCATTTTGGATTCCGGCATAATTCCTTTTTGATGAAAACTTCACATTGTGATGTTTTGGTTGCACAAAGTTATTTTCAGATTCTTTTAGATTTTTTCCAAGTTGTTTCCTATCGTGTTCGAGTTTCCAGTTTATTGTTACTGAACTTTTTTGTTTCGATACTTTTAATTCATAGGCTGTTTCAGTTCTATATTTTACCGTTCTGATAGATTATAGGTAATCCTGAACTGCTAACTTGCTATTCAGTTCTGACTGATAATTTTCAGGTGGATATAATTGTAAAATGCAATGAGCAACTAAATATTTCAGTAATTCGATGATGCAAATGATACATCTTACTGCCTCTTCTCTGGAGAGATCTATATTTTAGTGTTTGATCTAGGAATACACTGCATTACAAGCTCTACTCAATTATTCTTTGAAATACAAAAAGATCTTTCATTGGGTTCTGTTTATGGTTTTAGTTATGAATAAATTATGCAACTATTAATATTACTAATGGAGTAACGCTTATAAAATGCGACAAGTGATAGACAAAAACTGAAATACTGTTTTAATCAGAAAAAGGTACCCTCCAAAAAATTGTTTTTTCCAAATGGTTTGAAGAAATTTTCAGAAATGAATCAACATGAGAAAAATCAAACAATTAAAAAAGCAGTTCCCAGTGAATTACTCTTTTGAATTTTTAGATCCGCAGATTTTGATAGTCGATGAGTCATATAATGAGACATGATTCCTAATGAATGATGTTTAAAAATATGATGAATTCAAAACCTGTAGATTTTCTACTACAATGATATCAGCATGAAATGACATTCAATAAAACTGTCACCAATCATTGAAGCAATTCAGCAATTTTTTATAGAAAGTGTTATTATTTCCTCTTAATTTGATTCAATTTCACCTGAATGTAATGAATTCAAAAACGATTTGCTGAACTGCGACTATTGTAAAAACACAATTTCCACACCAAGCTGTGAATGAATGTAGAACCTCCTGGTGCTATAATACTTTACAAATATTCCAACGCTTACCTTCACTTTTACATTCAGGTACTTGGTCTGCCCACATACAAACACGAGCTTCACGATCGTAAGCAAGACCAGGCGAACACTGATATCTGGAAGCTTCTCCGTTCCAGCAATTCCAGAAAACGTCGCATTTAGCCTCATCTGCGAAAATACCATACAGGCGCTCACAATGATTTGAACCGACTGGGGGCTCTGAAAGGAAACAAAAATTGAAGTCGCACAGTGTCATAACAAATAACGGAGAAACTCTGCGAACGTATATAGGCCCACGTACTAATTGAATACATATACATCTCAATTTGTCAAAACTTTTATAATAGTGACGACAGTAGATAAATAGTAGTGATATCAAAACATAATGAAATTAATACAACTACTCTGAGGTGCTCTAGAAATATCATGTTTATATTTTCAAACCGGTTTTATGATTACCGTCACTCATCAGTGTAAGCTAGCCCACAAGCTCACCCACCCATTTGTTTCAATATTAGGAATTCCTGAAATCAACCAAAATTTCTTGAATATTTTATAACCGTTCTTTTTGCTCCAAATTGTCTGTATGTCTTCATTCCACTATTGCTTTTTCCCATCCCTTCGTAGATATATCTCTTCTATTAATTTTTTTCTATATCGTTATACTTTCTCAACGGCTCGTTTTTCGTCGTGTTTCCACATTCCCTATTAAATTGGACAATCACCATAAATGTTTCCCAACATTCCTAAGTTCCATCTTCTTACGTCCTCCCCACAACTTCCTTGGGTATACCTGTATCCATTGCGGGATCGCACGTTAAAATGAAGATTTTCGTCCTCCCTAGCTCGCACATGTCTCTTGGATAGTTTGACGGTTGCTTGAAGGAAACAGGTGGATGGCAGAAAGAACAAGCAAAAATGTATGCAAATCAGCTTGGTTTCACCCAAAAATTCCTTAAAATTGCCTGTAGGTAATAATCCCACTTCTGACGCCAAGTCTTACTTATACCTTGGGTTCGTGATTACAGAAATACTGAATATATTCATTCACAGGTAAACAATTGAAAAACATTTTGACAAAACAATAACTTTGAGTTCACTGGCAAAACATATTGCGTACTCTACTGGATTTCTTTTCGCTGGATTCTAGTTCACTTTCTTGCTGAATTTCATTTCTACTTGCGTTCAACTCAACTTCGACTCCACAGCCGTCTTTCTTATATATACACTATTCGTATCATCAAGAACGGTAAATAATACCTGTTCATTCGATGCTTCGATTATAACGATACCGAGACTGACGCGGAAGTTGCTGTTGTTTACATTGCATTACTTACCAAGTTGCGACCTATCGCCACATTCGACGTTATGGATATAATCGCAGTTTTCAGTCAAGAATTTTGCGTCGCTGGCATCGAAAGCCAATCCATTTCCGCAAGTTTTGAGCTCTGCCGCATTGTTATCACATTTCCAGTATTTGTCGCAAGATATGTGATGTGGGTAGAAACCAAAATCGTCTGGGCATTTGAAGTTTTCTTGTCCATGTGCTGAAATGAAAAATGGTGCATTAAGATTTCCATTATTGTGAACTGAATACAATCGTGTTTTGGGATAGTATCTGATGGTTTTACATTTAACACGTTGATTTGGTCTACTGTATATAACTTTTTGGGGTAATAATTGGAATTATATAAACTCTGATAATGCAAATGATGTAATAGGTGAGATGCTTTTGAATTAATGAATAAAAAAGGGTTTAATAATAGAAATTACGAAGACAAAACATGCCACAGGTACGAAGGCGTCGAAGGGCTACTATTGATAATATTGTAGTAAAACTGCACTAACTAATTTTCCTAATTTATTTAAAACACTTTACAATAATTATTCACTAAAATATTTACTATTTCAATTTATTTCTACTGTGGCTATCTATCAGCGAACTCTGGAACTGTAACTAACTCTCTATTCTGACTGTCCCGCTTATATACTCCCAAGCAGTTTCCATTAACGACTCTCGAATATTCAGGAGTATAGAACATTTCATCTAGATGGCTCTTCGAATAGTATCGAACAATCGATTTATTCCAGCGTGTTCTCGGCGATCCGTACGCCAGCAGATATGCAGTTGTAGTTGAACGAGGGTGCATAATTAATTAGATCAAGACCGGTCTCGGGGCCGGTCTCGAAATCGTTACAATATTTCTATTTCTGCTAATTCCGAGATAACTATACTAATCGGAATTCCAAATTAATACCTCACAATTAGTAACTCGGAATTCTGAACTGATAATTTTCTCAAAGAATGATTACTGGTAGAAAAATATCAAAGGCCCCACTGGATAGACCAAAACTATTTTGTGGCTTATTTTATTATATCATTAATTCATTAAAATTTTCAGTAGATGCTTCAAATGAAAATTACTGATACCTTTGAAGAATTTTTCGAATTCGTTATTAAAGTCTTTATGTATAATATCCCGTAATAATAAAAGTTTTTCTTTTTCTAACACGAGAATAAGAAACATTTCCTTCAGAAGTTGCAAACATTTGTCTTATGAGTAGTACATAGGAAAACGTAAGAGAATTAAACAAACGTGACAACACATGCGAGGGGCTTGGCAACTCTCGATGGTATTTGCATGGTCTCTTACGTGCAGGTGAAGGACCCATATCTGGAACACCCTTTGAATTCACTTTTCACCTCGAAATCTCGTTACAACTTTCAGAATGTTGCCGATGTCGTAATAAATCGTCTGTTGCTTCGGAAAGCAATCAAAACAAGTTGGGTGAAGATTTCACTTTCGTTTTTTTCACTTACTGGCCTTGGTAATAACGATTTGATGATCGAGGTATGACTAGGAGTTCGATGTATTTCCAACTTGAGCTCAAATATCAGAGAACGAGTTGATTTTTTCAGTAGAAAATGTGTTGATTTTAACTTGAAGTAATGGCAATATTCTTCAAGACATCTTAAACACTGCCAGTAATTCACCTTATCACTAACAATTAATAAGTAACGCTATGAGTGAATCAGGAACTAGTCGATGTTGAGTATTATTTCATTGTTTAAAAAGGAATGATATAGTTAATTAATACCTGTGGAATCGGTATTGGAGCGAAACGCGAGTGACATCTAGCGTTTTTAGTTTCAGTGAATAAGAAAATTGGGATATTGTTCAAATGTTTCTTTATTTGTTGACTGATATGTTTTTTTGTTGTCTGCTTGTAATTAATATACTTTAATCTATTTTATTTACCTGCTTTTCAGGTGCATGTTTCAAGTGTTTTTATCTATATCTAACCTTTTTTTTATTTATTCATACATGTACATTAGTTTTGGACTAAATAAAGGATTATTAGATAAACTACAAAAAACTTTAGAAGATTTATACTTAAAACAAAACATTCCATAAAGTATTCTTTGCAATTTCAACATATTTCACAATCGGAATTAAAGCAGTGGAGAAGAGTCTATGTAGACATCGTTTAAAGAGAAATATATACCTACATTAGAGACCTTATCGTAAAATGAAACATCAGAAAGAATATATCACCTTCCTTACGAAAATTCAACGTGACTGCAAAATTAGATACGTAATATGAGAATCAAGTTACGACATGACTTTGGGGCTAGATCACTGACTCCATCTACATGTCGCCTTTGTTTGAATTCAATATTAATCCTATAAGGTTGGCTATCGTATTTCTTTTTAATGATTTTTCATTTCCCCGCTTCTCTAAAAGGACACTGAGCTCTTAGTTTGTATTGGGTTAACCTTACGTCTTACTTTTTTGATATTCATTTCCGCCCCTATCTAAGAAGTATCATATATTTCATCAGCTTGTTCTCTATGTACTTACTATCCCATATTGGACAAGCATACTTGGTTTACTTCTTATATTCAGAGTTCGAAGTTATTCGAATAAATAATAATATTTCAACAGTTTCTTGAAAGCTTATTTTATTAATTTTCAGTTCAATAGTTTTTAAATAACAGCTTGTTTTGAAAAAGATTGTCTACGCTTTCTCTATCTAGCCTACAAGGGAGTGAGTAAAATCTTTTGAATTCAAATTATCAATGGTTCGATATTTTTCACTATTTTTAGGGATTTTTCCAATTTAATTTTCGCGAGTTTTCACAACTTCTTTCGAGGGGGGTCCGAGCCCTACTGACCAAAATTGTTTTCAATGATATTTCAATTACAAAACCCTAATATTCTTGCGAATTTCTGCATGTTCTCTCACTTCTTTGTAACTTCATTTACGAAAAATTTCAATTTTATTTTTGCGAGTTTTCGAACTCTCTGACCGACATTAATTTGTCGTAATTTTGCACTCCAAAAACCGTCGTACATCTTTTCGAATTTTTGTGATCTCTATTTAGCAATGAGGAGTGCAGGGGGAGTGAAAGTATATTTTTACGGATTTTTAAATTTTAATTTGATGAGTTTAGCAAATTTTTCCGAGAAGAAGGAAGGTCGAACCCCTCGACCGTCATTTAATTTTTCTTCGTAATTGTCCGATACCGCCATAAAATTTTCCGATTTCCTATGCGTTCTCCATATAGCTTTCATGGAACAAAGCAAGTTAGATAAAAGCAAAAAAAAAAAAAGAACTAAATATGGAGAAGAGAGCGGGAAAGAAGAGTGCGGGAGAGAGAAAAAGCACGAGTGAGAGCAGAGAGAGAGCAATGGAGAGGAAAAAATGTACGGTAAGTATCTAGTTTGATGAAAAAAAGGTTGAAAAACAGAACTCGTCGGGTATATCTCAATGAAATTGCATGCAAAGAAATATTCACAAACTTGATAGGAAATAATTTCTAATTCTTCTCCAATTTCTTGCTATGAGCCAAGTGAATGTTCTATTCATTATACTAAGATCTAGAATGGAAACTGTAGAAACTATGAACCTTTGTTATACACGAAAAAATGCTCGTCATTATAACGTCGCTATGATGTCATCGCACGATTCATTATAATTTGCAACAACCAAATATTTTATGAATTCCAAATATTAAATGAATTTATGAGAATGACGGTACCATGTCCTTGAAATCAATAGTTTTCAAAACTATAATCTTTAAACTTCAGAAAATAAGAAGTAAAATAACTTCTCAAACTTAAAATTCGATTATTTCCACAATAATTTATTTTAATGTAGGAATAATTTGCCATTTTGAAAATTTACTTTTATTGATAAAATATTTGAGTGTTGCTATTTGTAGCCTTGAAATAAATAAGGGGCTAAGTGCCAAAAATTCAAAAACTGTTTTTTTTTTATTTAAAGTGAGCTATGTGCCATCGCCATTAACGTAAATAACGGGCTATGCAAAAATGCACCGGCAAATGATTTAATTTTTCATCGATAGGCGACGCATGTGTCAACTTTTGAGTTCCAATTAGTAAATAACGGGCTAAGTGCCAATTCCTCTATATCCGTCAATTCGTGTGAGCGTGGACGTTGTGACAGTTAAAAGGTTGGCAGTTAAAGAAGTTTTGTCTATTATTGCTGTTAAAAAATGGAAAATAATGATTTACCAAAGCAAAGACGTAAAAAAGGTGAGGGCAGCCTACATAAAGAAAGACAGATTAGAAGAAGTGGTGGTAAAAGCTACGTGAATACCAGGAATACTAAGGTGCAAGCTAAGGAAGAACCGAGTGGCGAGGTAAATTTGCTTAACTTTATGGTTATCATTTTGTATAGGTGAAATGCTTGTTAACTTTCAGGATATATGCAAATGTAAATTCGAATGTAAAAATATTCCTCATCAGCAAAAAATAACCGTATTCAGGGAGTTTTACAAACTTGAGGATAATGTTAAACAAAATTCGTATTTGATGGGACTTATTAGTGTTTCTGGTGTAAAACGAAGGAGACATGGGAACTATGACGATTTTGCCGATAGTAGAAGACAGGCAACCGTGTACTTTACACTACCGAATGGAAAAGGTGATATTTTACAGGTGAGTAAAAAAACTTTTCTTAACGTTTTTGGAATAACGAAGAGAAGAATTGAAACTATTGTCAAGGCAAAGAAAACTGGAGAGCTGATTTTTACCGAGAAAAGGGGTAATAAGAAAACGCATAGGAAGTTCTCCAAAGATGATGAAACCTTAATCATTAACCATGTTAATTCGTTTCCCAAAGAACAAAGTCACTATACTAGAGCTAAAAGTGACAAAGAGTACTTGAGTCAGGATTTAAATATAAGCCGTTTGTTTCGAACATTTCAGGGGAAATATCCAGATTCACACATTAGTTACCGCTATTTTTACGAAACTTTCAAGAGATGTTTTCCAACCATAAGCTTCCATCATCCACGTACTGATACATGTGGCACTTGTGATCTTCTGCAAAATCAAATACGATCTAATCCTAATAATACCGAAGCAAAAACTAAACTAGAACTACACCATCGAAGAGCTGAAAAGGCAAGAGAAGTAATGAAGATGGATCATCAGGGGTCACAAAATCCGACCAGTGAAAATATGACGATTTCTATAGATCTCGAGCAAGTTCTTTCTCTTTCTGCCCTGACACATGGTGAGATGTTTTACTTGAGGTAACTTTCGTGCTACAATCTGGGCATCCACGTTGGAGATAACAATAAAGGCTACATGTTTTTATGGCACGAAGGGATAACAGGAAGAGGCGGGAATGAAATAGCTTCATGTCTGTACAAGGCTGTTAGATGCCACATATTTGATAAAAAAAAATTAACGATATGGAGCGACAACTGCACCGGACAAAACAAAAATGAAATGATACTGTTTCTGTGCATTTATTTGGTGACAAAAGGATATTTTGACGAGGTCCATCAGAAATACTTGGTTTCCGGCCATTCCTTCCTCAGCTGTGACAGAGATTTAACCCAAATTGAGAAAAGGAAACGCGTGGAGAAATATGAAGTTCCAATGGACTTGGTAAAGCTAATGGTTAGTGCTACTCCAAAAAATCCATTCATTGTCACGATTATGCAGACCGAAGACTTTTTTGACTTCAAACAGGCTGCCAAAATGAGGCTGATTACTAAAGATTTACAAATTTCTAAAGCAAAATGGATCATTGTATCAAAGGATTCATTGAGACTGGGACACATTCAGACTCGTTAGACTTTAAACGATTTAGAAGTTTGTAAGTCCACGAGGGTTTTCAAAAAAAATGTTTCAGAAGATACTATTCGAAATAGTACTTTGCCACCAGTAGAATGTAAAAGCAAAATAAGTAATGAGAAGAAAGAAAACTTAAAAAAATGTATTCCTTATGTGAAAGAAGAAAATCAAGGATTTTTTGAAGTTATTGTTCGTTTATAAAAACCTGTTTTTTTTTTCTATTTTTGTATGTTCACAAATAAAAAATCAAGAAAAACGATGTTTTATATTCTTCTTGAACCTTTTCATATCCTGGCACTTAGCTCATGATAAAATAACCATTGGTATGGTAATTAGCCCACTATAAGAAAAAATAATAATGGCACTTAGCACCTTCTAAGAATGTCAAAGTTGTTTGAATTTTCTCTCTTGAACCAGAGTACCTATATGAAAAATCTGTTTGAATTTTTGTTTCTACCATAATTGAGTTCATGTAAAAAATTGGAAATATTTCTAAATGAAATGTGTGATGTTTTATAAAGTTTATATCAAATAACTCGAAAGAATTTTTTTGGCACTTAGCCCCTTATTTATTTCAAGGCTACATTTGAGAAAATCGTTATTTTTGCGTTTATGACACAAGACCTACGTAAAGATTTATTTTCCCTTCTAAACGTGCGTTCTTACTCAAAAGTTGAATGAATGCTAGTTGTTATATAACACGAAGTGGTAAATGATTATTTATTTATCAAATAATATGTAAATTATTATATAACTTCTGTTTTCTCAAATGTGTCCACCTGCTTGGTGTATCGTGAAAGTTGTATGATGCAATTCATGATATAATTTAGCGAATAATTCAAATTTATTTGCGGCATATTGGGTGTTAGACGTACTACTACTTATATCTAAATATAATTAGCCAAGATTGTTGATCGGAACGTACATTGATTTCAATACCAAGAAAAACATAACATTATAGTATATCGAAATTTGATCACTTCGACAATTCAATGTTGATTTCAATGTTGATAAGTCATGTAACTACTTAATCAAGATTTTCAATCGTATAGTGAAATGACGTTATAATGAGAATTGCACCGACTATAAAATCGGTTATGACTTCAGATTGTTATCAAATACCTATGTCGGATGTATTATTTCATGAGGTTGTGAATTACCTCATCTTCATTACCCACTCATCGATTAGGTAATAGGCGATTAAGACCTTATGCAACCCATTTCGTATTGTTGATTATTACTTATTCATTCATCAATTTTTTTGATACCTACATATTCTTGGATAATAGGTAACATATAAAATAAATTATTGGACATTGCGAAAAATTCCTGTAGGTGAATTACCAATCGTATTTTAAACCTGTATATTCTTTTATATCGAAGCAGTTTTTCAAGAGACGTGGTGTTGAATAAATATAATTGATTAAGGAAGTTCCTGATGAATGAATATATTTATTGATTGATGTAACGGGACATCTTAAAATGAGTAATTTTAAATATATGAATGAACCTGAGGATAAAAAAAATAATGTTTTGTTCCAACATCCAACTACATAAAAATACGGAGATTCTCTGTGAGAGAAACGAAGTTTGCGATTTAAATTTTGTCGTTCATATTTTAGATCTGCATATATAAAAATATTACAACCGAATTTGAATATCAATCACCCATAATTGCAGCAGGGATGATCCAGTATTATATACTACTATCACAGAATAATACTTCTGTGCTACTATTTTGAGATGAAGAAATTTTGTTTTTGCATTTGTTGGACTCACTTGTTCAGTCCATTTATTTGATTCGTTTTAATTGCTTAGAAAAGATATATAACCATAACCGCTATTTTATCTTTGAATGAATAAGAACTCAATTCACTTGGTAAATTATATATAGTCTTGAAGGTCAACGGGTATTTTATGTGAATTAATTGAATTGTGGCATTTCCTGAAAGTTGGAGGTCACTCTTCCGAAGAGCTAAAAAATCGTTTCATTATTATAATTCAGGGACAAAATACCTAGGAATGTCTAGAAAGTATTGGTTCATAAAAATTGACATCAGAACCGAAGATGAAAAAGCCTTATTTTTCCAAATGAATTTAAATATCATGCAGTATTCTACTTCAAACCAAAAATTGTACCTATGTGCATTATACCTACTACTATTAAATCTACAGAAATGTATTCTTTGATTTGTAGTAGGTGATTATGTAAAACATGGAAAATCCAACAGACACCCAACAGTTTTATTATTGAAAAATGTTTCTGCAGCATGACATGATTACTATCAACGAATTGTGGATATCGTAGGTATACCCATATCACCAATATATTTGGTAATTCTAATATTGCATTCGGATTTTTGCTCTTTCAAGACTATAAAGTTGACTTTGAAATTTAATCGGGACCCTGTTTGAGATCCGGTTATGAGAATGTTTTACTTCTGACAATCATCCGTGCAACGTGTCTACAAGGTTATATCTGAAACTACTTTCTACAGCCAACAGTATAATTTCATGGAATTTAAAAAATTATACTGGAATAATTTTTTTCAAGGTGAGTCGTTTGAGACTATAATGCAATTTTGTATTCAGCTCATGAAGTGTATCGAAAAGTACTCACCGAGAAGGGATAACATTTTTTTATTGTCTCAAAAATTGTTTTTCTCTATAAAAATTGTTACATTTTCAAATGAAAGTTAGACAAGAACATAAAATGTCAAGAATCATTATATATTTGGTAAGAACCAAAACCTGAAGAACAAAAACGTTGATTGACCGAATTATCCGTTTTTCAGGAAAATTTATTTTGATATCTTGATAGGTTCGTTTGTCTTTTATTTTGATCAAGGCAGCAGCGCTTGGGGAATATTGGTTTTGATTTTCTTTGTTTATTATATTCATGAATAATTTATTGACTACACAATTCCTCTTTGCTGCAGCATTCACATTTGATTTTTCTATCTGGGTGATCACGAGATGAAGTACGACCCCCCCTATTTTTCTACAGTTTTGATCACACAGGTTTCGATTTTGGTATGTCGCTGAAGCACATTACTTTAATATGCAACATAACTGATGGTTTGCCACTTCCGGTTCAAACCGGTAAACCTTAATCGAGAAAGGTTGGTGATACTGACGAACTGCTCAGTGTGGACAGAATTTTACCAGTGAGTTTCGAGGTAAGATCTGATTGAAAATAGTGGTCCTCTTGGAATTACACCGCCGATGTTTTTCAAAATTATTGCAATTTGCCTCAAAACAAAAACGCTGCCTCAAAAATCACTCCCAACTGTCATTTCTCAAATAGCAACCAGCTCTTTTCATTTCTTCGTGTTTTGGAGTATTTCTAAAGGACCCAAACTTCAATCAAATTTCATTATGAGTGTTCTCAAAATTAAGAATTCATCAACGAAGGCGGAGTTGAACATAATAAAGATAAACGAAAAATCAAGTTTTATCAACAAAATGAGGTTTTGTTCTATATTTTTTATAAAATCGTTTTTTTTGTTTCCCTTATGTTCAAAGCCGCCTTCGTTGAACTTTGAAAAACATCCAATTTTGATAACACTTATAAAATTCGAATCCTTCCGGATTTCTCCGAAATTTTTACACGTGCAATTTGATCATTCATAATTTTTCAACGTGACAAAGTCGAAAGAGCTCTGCTATTTGAGAAATGGTAGTTATGAGCATTTCTTTATGGATACTATTCTGTTTTGAGTGGATTTTTGGTAATTTCGGGAAAATATGGGTGGTGCAATTCTTTGAGAACCCCAATTTTCTAATTTATTTTACCTTGAAGCTTCTTCTGGTAACTGCTGACTCCGTTCGTCAATTGTGATGATTCAATTTCGATTTTCATGGCCAACATTGTTACATCGAACAATCAACATTGAATAACAATCTTATCACAAAAAAAATATTTAAATAAGGTGTCATTCGAAAAAGGAAAATTTTGGGGTCGCTTACGGTCAAAACTGAAGTTGTAATTCTTATAGTTCTTAGTAGAAGTTGAAAAATTTGAACTTGTATCCTAAAAACCTGAAAAAATATGTTACTTATCGACCTATATATCTTCTCATATTCTAGAGAGATTTTTCCATATTATAAGTTCAAAAGATTTCCCCAAGAATCAACGAATTTTGAGGCACCCTCATGATAGTTTGCAAAACGAGCATGATTGCTATACAAAATGAGATTGAGAAAGTGTTATTTGATTAAAAAACTCTTGTGACATAAAGCAAAACAAGTAGAAAGTATTTTTTGCGATTTCTTCTATTTGAAAGAATGGCCCTTGCATGGTTTTACACTCATTTATTAGTATTAATCAGTATTTGTCTCGATCACAAGTACCTCATCAATTTTCGTGATCATCTGGTTCCTGAGTTGAAATGAAAGAAAATATAAAGCCTTTTGCAGTATTTATCAGAAATATAGATGTGCATTGTAGGTACCTAGAAGCGTGATTGATTGAGGGTATGTGGCTCTGCGCACTATCAACAACAAAATTTTACAAATTATCACATAAGCGCAACCTCATCCATTCTTTATATACTTATACACTTTCTCTTGCATAAAAATGAAAAAAAAAGAACAAATCATGCACTGAATCTCGTATATCGGTCACTTTTCAATCTGACATAAAACCGCATTCACTTGGAATAAAATAGAGCGAGAACCAACCATAACCGACTAACGAAACCATCAGACCACTATACCACATCACAACGTTATCCATCAGCCTCCATGAAAAATGCACCATCTACGTACCAGAAATGGTGAGTGCACTCAGCACTAACAAACTCGCGAAGCTCTTCATGTCTGTGCACTGAGATCGAACGTACGAATCACTGGTTTCTTCGCGGGTGGTTGTCTTTGCTTTATAGCCACCAGTCCCACTGCTAGCCTGTCATCATGGTAGGCCACCATTAGTATACTATGTTTGCCCTCTTTACTGGCTTATAGCGGTTAGTGTTGGGGGTGGGTTGAATACATGGTGGTTTTGACCAAACTTACATAAGGGATTTTGGAAAAGTTTTTGGGTGTAGTTAGTTAGGTATCTTATACAATATCTGGGTCATTTGATGATAAACAATAAAAAATTTTTGCTTAAAAGTACTGTTGCTAAATTAGCATGAATAAACCGAAATATTATATTCCAAAAGACGAATTCATCATTTAATTATATGAGATGATGAATGAATTTTCAATTCCCAGAAAATATTTCGAATTTTGACAGGTACTTGTATTACCGTTGAAGTACCTATCGCTTAGGTTTGCGAAAAGTAAGAAGCTAATTCCATTTTCAGGGTAAAAGAAATCTAGAAATAATGCGTAGGTGACAGCAAAAAATGGAAAAATTTTTTGGGTTCTGTATTTTATTTTTCTGTAAAGAAATTGTTGAGATTATTGAAAACATTTTGAAGCAACCGTTTTTTTGTGTAGTTCCTGTTTGAATTTTCCCATAGAAAGTGATTTCGATTATTGAATCACATCTTGAATCACATTTACAGGGGTCCCATGCGATTTTTTTTGTATCCATAATTTGGTATAGTATGATTGCATAATTGTTGGATATGTATATACAGTATGTCTCAAAACTTTTTTATTATTAATTCTAGGAAAAAAGTCATCCTTCATAAAAAGTTCTGCATGTTCTAAAATCTAAAATACAATCATCAGATATCAAATTTTATAATAACTTTTTTTGTTATTCAGAAATGATACTAAATGAATGTATATCGACAAATACCTACTATTAGAATGGCCCGTTCTTGTATGATGGAGGGCGAAAATGTACTCCAAAACGTAATGCCATATTGCAAGAGACTTTATCGCTGTGTCGTCGTATAAGCTATTTCCCATATCCAAAGAGATTACTACGTCATAGCTATCATGTCGACAATTTGACCAGAATAATGCATTAATCATGCAATTTTTATATCTGAAAAGATAATCTAAATATATATATATATATATAAATATAATGCTAATTACGTAAATACACAGTTTTCTCGATCACTACCAACCCCAATCAACTTTCCGTTAGGGTGGTAAATACCCCTTGGTCTCCAGGTGGTAATAAGGGAGTTTGGTCGCGGTGGGTGGTTGTGGGTGGCGAAAATGTTAAAATATATATGTATGACCTTTTCTAACGCATGAGGACTTCTGAAAATATCTCATTTCTTGAATGGTCTAAAATTGTGTGTAAAACATTGATCTGAAATGTTCTAGAAAGTTCTAGAAAAATCTGAAACGATCTAGAAAATTCTAGAATGAGTGCAAACTATTATAATCGATATAGGATGTTTGAGAAAGTTCTACAAATTTCTGGCTTCATTTAGAAAGTTCTAAAATGTTCATTATCGAGTGAGAAGGTTCGAGAACGTTCTAGAAATTTCCCGAATGATCTGGAAAGTTCCAAAATGAGTGCAATTGATTATGATCGATTTAGAATGTTTGAGAAAGTTCCAAAAAATTCTAAAATGAGTGCAATTCATTATAAGCGATTTCAATTGTTCGAAAAAATTCTAGAAAATTCTAATGTATATGAATATCTTTCATAAAATGTAGTGATATCTCCCTTTATTCTATCGCCGTTGGCGCCAAAAACTACTTTTCTTCGGTTTTCACGATGTTCTGTGGACATAAAAGGATTTTCTTCTTGTTTTACCGAAATTGTCACGAGCCTTTCCATCCTTTTGTCGTTAGCATGCAGACCTGCTGTACTTAAAAATCTTTTTTATTTAAAGCTGTTTCCATAAGTTAAAAAATGAAAAGAAATAAAAAAATTGTGTTTGAATGGTGCTTTCCATTTCTATCAAAAATCTGGGTGACAGACACTCTGAATTGAAGAGTAATGAAAACTACAACTTTTGTCTACCATCCACTGAGTTTCGTGTTTAACACTATTGAAAAGTAACTGATACAAATGATTTGTTTTCATATGTTAATTATGTTGGTCTGTCTGAAATTGGGTTTCTTTCTTGCACTATGAATATTGAGAACGCATTATTGTCCTAGTATCAGTTTCTTGATATTGGTGAAGAAGCCAAAACCGGTTGCGTAACAAATAAACCAACGCTCAGTGGAACCTACACAAAAGTGGTAGATTTCTTCATTCTTTAATTCAACATAAATTTTTACAAAATATGTAAATCATAAATCGAACCAGTGAGAAATTCTTTCTTGATCAATATTGCGACACACAACAGTTAATACTCTCGTGATGCGGGAGTGCGCACACAGGATGGACCAGCGACTATTTGATAGAAGACTACTGTTTCAGTTCCATGGACAATATTATTGAATAGTTGACTTTTATTTTGATCGATCTTGATCCAATTCAGTGTGTAACGGGTCAACTTGTCCAATTTGACCAAATTTTGCTGTGTGATCACAGCAAGAACTCAGAAGGGTGATCTCTTTAGGAAATATTGTTTATCATATGCCATTTAATGCCCGTCGCAATATTAGCCAGGTTCTTTTTCAATTCAACCAACTGGTCAATGTATATGAACTATTTTATACAATATTTCAATTTGCACTAGGGCGGAAAATAGAATATTTCATACGGGATGATGAACCATGAGTATGATATAACCAGTTTCTGCTTGAATCTGAAAAAAAAACACGAGATTTTACTCACAGTATATTAAGAAATTTATTAAATTATGCGCGGACCCCTTTATACCTACCCATACATAATTTTTACAGAAAAAAAATTCTGTTAGGTTTGGGTGTGCTTTATACCAATCCCATATAGATCAAATAAATTCACTGAAGAATTGGTAAGATATGTAACACAAGGAGAACGAAGTGTACTTAACATCAAATTATTAAACATCCACTAATATATGGGTCGTGGTGGCGTGCGGGTTAAGCGCTCGCTTCTTAATTCAATCACGCGTCGGTTCATGGGTTCGAATCAGCATGATCACTGGTCTCGTGCATGGCATCAGACGTTTAAAAAGATAAGGGTTACGCCTTCCCTAGCTCGCACAAGTCTATCAGAGACTTCTGGAGGTTGTGCTGGTAAGGATGCAGCCGGGTGACTGATATAACAGATTTTAACAAAATGTATAGTAGTCTGTTTACGAACTATTGTACTCCATATTTAATTTCTGCATTTTCCACACTTATACTTATATATATTTTTCACCCAATTGTAAGGGGGAGATATGACTTCTCATTACCATTCCTTAGTAACTCTCGACCAAACTATAATGCGAAAACTTGTTGGTATAATAATAATAAATTTTGAGATTTCAATTTGTTTATACCGACTTACTTCTGGGTACATTGTTGAGCTTTTTTATTGCCTGGATTTCTTCCGGCTTTTGAATGGAAAACCTTGAGGTTTCAAAATAAAATATACTGATGATCAAATTAACTAGTCATAGAGGGTTAACGGTTACCACACAGTTCAATGTTATTTTAAAAAACGACTAAAATTATTGAAATCAAATAGGTAACTTATGTTAAAACGGATGTCTCATGCATATATTCAAAAAAATTGCATAAGAAATAGATAAAATGTCAGGAATGTCGATTATAAATATGAAATTGTTTCTACTAATTAGTCTTGCTTATTTCACTTAAAGATTCCATAATTTTTGTAATCTTGCCCACATCGATATTGCCATTAGTGATATGTACGTCACCTTTGTTTCTCTTGATAGTATATGATTAGTCAGTCTTGAATGTCTGCATTGACTAATTATTATGGCATGAGAAAAAATTAAACTAAATACCATACAATCTTATATACCAAGTAATTTAATAGAAATTAGTTCCAAACGGGTAAGAAGTTGATTATTTAAATTACCTACAGACAAGCTGGAACTCAAAGACGTCTAAAATTATACGCCAAAAACATGAAATTTGTGGATGATCGCACACAAAACCTTTCTTCAAACACTTCCTGTTACTCTGCATGAATTGAACAAATTTAATGATTCGCTTCTCTTGTCTGAACCTAATGAACCAATCTATCGAAACAAATCACTCGAAATGCAGATAATACAGTTACTAGATTATGAAGTGATAGCATTCAGTGTTGAAAACAATATTTTCAGTATACCGGATGTTAGAATAAATGTATTATCCACCACAATTGGATTTAATCTGAAGGTGTTCCATTATCTGACGACATATGATCGAAAAAATTGTAAAATCGAAATACAAATTGAAGGTGGTCAGAGAAATCATCTAAGAGCTATACCAAAAATTTCTAAAATCTCCCAACTACAGCAAAACAGAAGGCACACGAATAATTAAATGGGTGAAATATCAAATATGAAGAAAGAAGTCTATACCAATACAAATCAGAAGGACCAAGGAATATCTCGACCTTCGCAGATATATATCTCAGCAGAGATCATATCTGTATATGGGAAGCACACTGTCCTAAGTCCATTTTGTTGTTTTCCTAGAAGAACCACATATCAATATTGATAACTATTACAATGTGCCCTTAAAAAAGGATTTGATAATATTTTCACGTTTGTCTCTATTTCTTTAGTGACTACATTATACTTACCTCTAAATGAATAAATCAATAAATAAAGGTTTATTTTATAAAATTTTCCAATGGAATCACCGCAGAGTTTTATAAATCTATACATTTCACCAGCATCTTCCTTCTTCACCCCACGCGGGCTTGGATGTCCCATGTGGTGGAATGGACGTACGGAGAGCCGCCTCCCCCCAACCCCATTGCTGGGGAGGAGGGCTAGCGCTTGTGCCAAGGGTCCCGATCAGGGGGCGCTGACAGCCGCCTCCGCTGCTGTTGTCGGTTGGCCGAATTAAAAAGCTCATGTGGGTTGTAGGTGGCATAATACACGCCTCCTTATGCGTGTCGTTCATTGCATTTAACCGGGTCGAACTTACCTCTCAATATGTAAATCAAAACACTGCGAGTAAAACTAAATGTAACGTAAAATTTACCTGAAATGGACTCAGGACAGTGTGTTTCCGATATGCAGGTATATTGTTAATGATGAAACCTCCGAGATCTCTATAACAAGGAAAACCAAAAGGCGCTGCGAATTTCAGAAAATTTGGACTACTCCTTCAGTTAAAAGAACTAGAACATATGAGGATGAAACAGATCCAAAGCAAATACACCATACTACAGGAACAAGTTTCGAGAAAAACATTTGATAATCTGAATAAATATAAAAGGAGTTGTTGCTGCTATACCTGTCGTTTCCTGGGTAAGGATATCGGCTTGGATAACTTCACTTGAATGTCCCTTTAGTACGTTCTAGAAACTTTTCCGGAAATTTCCAGTAGATTCGAGAACATTCTAGATTCTCCTCTTTTATATACCACAGTTTTCCAGAGAATTTCACACATCACGGACCCTCACTAGTGTTCGAATTTCTTGAAATTCCAGTTGAGTGTCTTAACAGTACGCACTATAATCTTCCGGAGTCTCCGTTCTGGTTTATTCCATGGTTTTTGAGACTATTCTCTCTTATCAATATTACAAATCATTCTAGATCGTCTTAGGACTTTTGAATGTATTCTCAAACATTCCAGAGTATTTTAGAATCGGCATCTTCACGGGTAATGCGAAATTGTTTTGAAATACCAGGTATACAAACATTATTACTTTCGTGTATATGTACAGGATTAGTTAGAATAAGATCGACAAACTCCGTACACATATTATTCTTTACATGATTTTAGTATGGAAAGTTTCCATCAATTTATGTCCCCAAATGCATTCCCTCTGAGATACAGGGTGTTGAAAGTCCGAAAATAATATATTTTTCTTCCGCAACTCACGAAGAAAAAAAATTAAACTTTGTGCTCTACTATAGATTTATCAATGAGATAATTTGATGTTATACTGTTCGATTTTCGTAAAACATTGGCGTAGTTACAGTGAAATGTTGCCATATTTTCTTTAGAAAAGCTAATTGACAAATGAGTGTTTGACATCAGACTTTAAAGTAACATGTACGTGAATGTGGAGGTTTCTGAGATATTTACTGAAAGTATGTCCTGAGGAAGCATTGGATAAAGATATCATTTCCCGTATGCCATAATCGCAGAATGCAAGATACATTTTTTTGTCACTCTCACCATCTTGTCTCAAACAGGTTGGACTTCAAAACTCACCTCGAAAAACTGTTCACTTTGAAATAATGTGTTGAATGAAGATGAAGAGATTGAAGGTGCAATTCAGACTCACCCTAGCCATGTTTTCAATTTTTCCAACATTCATAAATATTTAGAAGAATGGAAAATACTATGATATCTAAAAACAAATAAGCATTCTGCAACTATGGCATACGGGAAATGATATCTTTACTCGATGCCCCCTCAGGACATAGTTTCAGTTTTTAGTGAATACCTATTTCAGAAACCTCTACATTTAGGAACATATAATGTTATTGACTTCCAGTTCAAGTATTGATGTGCCTAACTGATGTCAAACACTCATTTGCCAATTCACTTGTCTGAAGAACATAAGAAGGAAAATATGGCAACATTCCACCGTAATAAATTGAATTGAATTGAATTAACTGTTACACGAAAATCAAACACTATAGCATCAAACTATTACATTGATAAATCTAGATTAGTATACTGAGTTTAAATTTTTTCCTTCAGAAGTTTTGAAAAAAAAAATCAAATCATAATTTTTTTCGGACTTTTGACTTCCTGTATCTCAGAGGGGAAGCATTTTAAGATATACATTGAGGAACTTTTCACCTCAAAATGAGGTAAAGAATCTCTATACGAAGTTTGTAGGTCTTATTTTGAATCACATATTATGTAGTTTATGTAGTCAGGAGTCAGCAATACTTGAAAATGGTGTAAAAGCCGAAACAGCGGTCGTATTAAATGAAGTCTTAGTGGAAATTATACAAAAGTTGTATCTTCATCCTACATTCAACATTAATTTCCTTGTTGATAAATAGATCATTCATCGAACGAATTAGAATTACCTGTAGAAAATGTTAAACGTACATTGAAAGCGTAAATTACTGAAGCCAGCGAGAGAGCTTGTTTTCTTATGGCCCAAAGATGAAAAAGAAGGGGAAAATGACCCAACCTAACCAAAATAACTTTGCTATTCAAGCTGAATGTAATCCTTAAAACACTATAATCGGTCATTTAACCTGACTGATTATGTGAATAAAAACGTGCTCGGTTTGCTCGCTATCCACTCCTTATTGAAAAATCAATCTGTTGACAAAATTGAAAATTTCGTAAAATTTCTGTTGTAATACACCTAATAAAAATGAGAGAAATAAACTATTGAACATATAAATGGAGCTGAAGTTACTTGCTCATATTTGAATTTGAATAGTCGGCGGTGCAGATTCGGAGTGATCAACTTACCGCAGATTGAAAGTTACTGAAAAAAAGAGGTTATGTTGTGGTTATAAGAAAGCCAATTTTTTTCTGTAAATCGGTCGTTTTTGGTGTTAGCATTTCTGGAATTAGGTAGATTAGCGTCTCAAAAAAGTGTCTACATGAAGACGGAGGCACTGCGTGACTTACCATCGAAAAATTCGTGATTTTTCAGATTCAGAAAAGCATATATCGAAAAGTAATTGAGACCCCCTCGAATTTTCTTTCTATTCGTGTTCAGGAGACAAAACTGCGCAAATTAAGTAACTTTTTTTATTTTAAGACGGAGCCCGATGAACTTACTTCTACCCCTATCAATTATGTTCATGTACAAGTTACAATAACTGCCAAAGAAGCTTGGGACGAGCTTCAAAATAGTTTTTAAGATTCCGAGTTGACAAGGAAGGGTGATCTTCTACGAGATTTGGTTCCCACCCAACTTGAAAATTATGCCTCCGTTGATGACTATGTGATCAGCTCATCGATTGCATGCTTTACAATTTGAGGTAAAAGATAAATGGAATGAAACATTACTGTTGGCTGGTTTACCTAATGAATGTAGAACGATGATAATGGGATTAGAAAGTTCTGGTACTTCCATTAGTGCAAAATCCGTAAAAATTAAATTGTAAAAAATGTAGTGATTCCGAAACTGATGCTCTCTAATAAAATAGTGGATTCATGAAGGAAAAAGGAATACGCTGTTTCTCCTGCAAAAACTATGGTGATATATCTTCAAAATGTGACCCAAAGAAGAATCAAATATCGAATAAAAATATAACAGCATTATTTGTTTATAAGAATTAGAAAACCTCATCACGCAAATTATCCCTGAATTTGATTTCGTGGTTATAGGTGGACTTCAGTATTGATATCTTGAGTAAGGAAAACAAAAACACGAAACTAACCTCTGGTTGTTATGCCGTGCGGGTAGTGTCTAGTGAACTGGGTGTGGCCACTGTAAAAGTAGTTTATCATGCTTTCATTGAATCTCGCATCAGATACGCTTTCTGGGGTATCTGCAATGACCACAATTTCCATTCTATTTTCATCCTCCAGAGACGGGCCGTTCGCTACCTCCTCAATATTGGACCTAGGGTATCATGTATACCTGTTTTCTTGGATCTCAAAATGTTCAAGAGTATCTAGACAAAGATTGGAACTGCTCTAACTTATCTTAATCTCAGACACTCGTATGCTCATTCTCTCATCTTTTTATGACATTCGCTTCTTCGCGTAATCCAATTTTAACTTCATGTAATATTATTTTACATAAGAGCAAAACTGATACCTATGTTATTGTTTATTAATTGAAGGGGCAAGTGGAAGAAGGGGTCAAGTAACATTTTCTGAAAATATTCGTTTATGTCTTGGAGGAAGGTGTTACGTGCATATGTACCTTGTCCCGTCAGGATTTGCTTCTATTCTTCATATCTGAGCAGATACACAGTGGTAGAAGGGGCTATGTTACATTAAACATGGACGCTAACTTTACTAAAACCTATTTTTCTCACAAACACATATTTGTAACATAACTCCTTCATCCACTTGCCCCTTCAATTATTTTATCATTATTGTGCAATGTATGTAGCATTATTTTCTTCCATGATAGGTACGCTTTGACGGCTCGTGTTTTTATATCAACACATATTTACGCTTTCCATTTTTATATTTCTTCACGTCTTTATTTTTATATGCATAAAAGCTTTGTCAATAAGAATTCATTCTTCAGACAATAAAGTATGTTTTGATTTGATTTGAAGTAATGAATTTTTTCGATTGGTACAATTTATTTCAGAAATGTGTACAGCTGATTAGGGTAACAGTTACTAGCAGCACATGCATTGATCTGATCGTCTCTACTGAATTTGATCTCGCTGAAAATGTTTCTGTTTATAATATGAATCGAATTTCGGATCACTGTCTATTCAAGTATGACTTGAAATGCAAAAAAGAGAAATTCAAACCAAAATTTGTCACATTTCGTGACGTCCCAAAATTTTATATCAATAAATTTATAATTAATTTGAATAGCATTCAATATGGACGATGTTAATAAGATGGTTTCATTTTGGAATGACAAACTAAATTATTTATTCAGCTTGAATGCACCTCTTATCACTAAGTGAGCAACTAAGTCTCCAGCTCCTTGGTTAACACCGAATATGAAACTTCCCATCAAAATGAAAAAGAAAGCGTTGAATAATTATAAGCTTCTCGTATAATTCGGTAAAAATTTTAAATTTTAAATTCCTGTGTTTATTAAAATCCACAAAAGCTCTCATGTTTTCAGAAAACGAATAATATCCTGGATTCTGTCGAATAGTACAATCTTTTGAAGAATCAATAAAAATGATAAAAGTCTTTCTATTCTATTCTCCATTCCTTATACTATAATATCTACTATAAAAATTGTTGTTGTTGTTAAAATTGTTATATTCGTCAATCGGTTGCACCCCTACGTGCAACCCTCAGAAGTCAGACTTGTGCGAGCTAGGGGAAAACGTAGCTCTTACCTTTTAATATGTGTGATGCCATGCACGAGACCGGTGGCAATGCTGAGATTCGAACTCATGCTCTTTGGTCTATAAAGCGAGAACTTGACCAGCGTGGCTACCGCAACAAATTCTATTGAAACACTCTCTTCTTATTACGGATTACATGGAAGACCGGCTCCAGCCGAATTTCGCCAGCCGGTTATGTACAAAATATTTCTTGATACGAATATATTATATACAGTGGCTATATACACCCCTCGTGGGGTTAAGCCGCAAAAGCTATCTAGATCTAGTTGGGTAGATCACGCCCAATCTATTAATTTATGCTTTTGGCTATGTTTCTCCATCTAATCCTGTCTTTGGGTTTTTCTTGCCAGTTTGTCACTCCTGCCCTGCGTCCTCTTCCACTTCCTGCATCCATTTTGATCTTGGTCTTCCAATTCTTTACCCCCTGCCGGGGTCCCATTGTAACATTGAGTAAATTCCTGCCCTTTTCCCGCCCTCCAAACATGCCCCAACCATCTAATTCTGTGTTGTTTTATTTTACATATTATGTCGTCTTTTAATTTCTGTCTAATTTCTAGGTTAGTTCTTTTTTGGTCCTAATATTGCTCTCATAATTTTTCTTTAAAATTATCTCATGTCTTTCTCGTATTTTTTCGTCATTGTCATCGTCTCCGCTCCGTATAACATAATTGGTCTAATTATGGTACTTATTATAAATGTTTATTTCACTATTCTTTGTTGATATTTTCTTTTCAATAATGTTTTATTGTCGAAGTATGCTCTGTTTGCGTTTAATATTTTTCTTGTATTTCTGGTCTTCTCTCTCCCGTTTTATTTATCGTTACTCCTAGATATTTGAACTCTTTTACTTATTCAAACTCTCTTGCTCCTATTTTAATTTTTCCCTGTATTTGTTCCGTTCCTAATTTCCCCATTTTCGTTTTTTCTTGGTTAATCTTAAGTCCCATTATTTCCCCTTCTTCTATAATTTCTTCCAGCCTAGCTTTCATTACTCTTCTGGTCTTGATGATTATGGCTATATCGTCAGCGTCCGCAATAATTTGTCCTCCTCCTATCCTAAGATTCCTTTTTGTTAATTCTCCGCACCACATATTCTAAAGTTAGGTTAAATAACGTTGTTGAAAGTGAGTCCCCCCTTTCCTTTTTGTGTTCTTATTGTGATCTTAGTTGTTTTCATCGTCATTAATATCAGCTTTCTCAGTTTTTGTGGGATTTTTAACTCTTTCAGTGCTATCATGAGTTGGTTTATTTTTATCGAGTCAAGTGCTTGTTGGGAATCTACAAAGAGCAGTTCGAGGTTTATCTTGTGTTCATGGGCTTTTTCTATCACTTGCTTTAGTGTATGAAACGCGTCTATATGGTTGATTTTCCTTGTGTAAATCCTCTTTGTCCTGTTATGTTTCTTGTGATACTTGCCAACCTTGATTGTATTATTGATGTCATTAATTTATACGCTGTGTTGAGAAGTGTTAAGTATTCCTCGGTAATTCTTACAGGATTGTTGGTTATTATTTGTCCTGTTTCCCATTCTTTTGTAATTTTTTCCTCTGTCCATATTCTCCTTATTAATGTAGGTAAGCATCTTCTCCTTTAACTCATGTCCTCCGTATTTTATGAATTCGATGTTAATTTAATCTTTTCCGGGCGCCTTATCATTTATACATTACGCAATGACTCTTTCTATCTTCTCTCTGGTGGGCTCCTTTAATATAATATTTTCTTCTTCTCTCATTTCCTCTTCAACTTCTATCACTATTTCTCTCTGATCATCCTTTGCGGCTTCATCTACCAATAATTCTTTTTAGTATTCCATCCAAACTTGTTTGTACTGCTTATCTTCTAATATCACTGTTTCTTCTTTATTCTTTAATCCCTTTGTTTTACTCTTACTTTTTTATTTTGTTCTTTACTTTTTCTATAAAAACTTTTTGTATTTCCCTTTTTACTTTCTTGTTTGTCCGTCCATTCTCTCTTACACTGCCTAATTATCTTCTCCGCTTGTTTTCTTAGTGTTTCATATTCTTCTTTGTCTTCGTTTTTCTTAGTCTTCATCCATTTAGCCCTAGCCCGTATTTTATTTTCTGTAACATTTTTACATGTACCATTTATGTCTGATGGGTTTGTTTTGCATCAGTCCTACATGTTTTTTTGCTGTTTCTTTTATACTTTCTTTGATGTTGTTCCACTCTGTCTCGATATCATATTCTCATTTCCTTCTCATTAGTCCCATTTTTGCCTCTGATAATCCGTTTTTTATGCTCTTTTATGATCGTAGCTGTGACCATATCCGAGTCCGCACATGCTCCTCTGTAAGTCCTCACGTCTCTTACTGTTGATTGTTTTCTCTTTTTGATGAGTATGTGATATATGTGATTGTATGTTTGTTGGTCTGGTGAATTCCATGTTACTTTGTGCATTATGGGGTGCTTGAACTTAGTTAAGCTTATTATCATATTTGTTCTTGATGCCAGGTTACATAGTTTTTGTCCATTATCATTCGTGTGTTAGTGGATTGTGTGTTTTCCCGCAATTTGTTCTATGAAATCCTCTTTCCCTATCAGAGCATTAAAGTCCCCAAGAACTATTATGACATCTTCATTTGGTATCTTTTCTATCTCCTCCTCTATTTCTTCGTACAATTCTTCTTTGTCTTCTAGCATTCTCTGTAGGTGCATATACATTCAATAAAGAAATATTGAACGGCTTAGCTTCTATTTGTTTCCCTTGTGCTTTCTAATATTATAAATCCTACTCCGTTGTGTCCTTGTTTCTCCGCTCCTGAATAGTATAGTGTAATATTTTTTTTGTCAATTTGTCCTTGCCCATTCCAGTGTATTTCCGGAATTGCCGTTATCCCTATGTTCCCTTCAGTTCTTCCCCTATTTCTATAATTTTTCCTGGTACCAGCATTTTCCCGTTCAATGTGCTAACTCTCAACTCTTTATTTTTTTTTGTTTCTTTATTTGTATTTTTATTCCCTATATCAATTGCTTTTTCTATTCTATTATAATTTTTATCTTGTCCTTTTCGTTGCCTCGTCGTTTCCTGCTTTTCCCATATGTTCTCTTTCCTTTCTATATATATGCTCTATTCCCTAGTATTTTGGGAAGGCTCTCATATTCCATATCGGTCTTGGTATTTTATTATTTCTTCCCTGTTCTTTTATGTCATCTTCCGGCGTTCTTTCAGAGAATTTTCTACCTGCTTTTTTATACCTACCCGTTCTAGTATGCTTGTATCACCTTCTGGGACTTTTTTGTATCCTGGACTCTCTACCGTATACATTTCATTATTAATGAAGAATTTATTACATCCAATGTTTGCCTTACATCCCGTTTCTCTCGCCTCCTTCATTTTTAATTTTTCCTTTCAGTTTCAATGTTGCTCTCATAATTTCGTTTTTTTATTCCAGTCCTTAAGTTCAATCAGTAATGGTATAGTTTTACTTTCCTTTCTTTGCCCTATTCTTCTGATCTCAGTGGTATCTTCGTTTTCATTAAATTTTATATCCAGTATCTGCATCACTTCTTTGCTTTTCCTTCTCATTTGTAGTTCGTTCTCAATATCCATCTCATCAATTTCAAAGAGAACTATTCTTTCCTCTTGCCTTCTCATTTCGATTTTATTCTCACTGTTTTCTGATTTTATCTCTTGATTTTATTTCCTGATATCTTTTACTTCCCTATGTAGGTTATCTAGCTTTTCTTCCATTCTCTTGCTTCTTTCTTCTGTTGCTTTTAGTTATTTATTGATTTCTTCCAGTATTTGTTCCATTCTGTCCATGTTGCTGGTTTCCGTTCCGATTACTCTACTGATGCAGTGTCCTGTGTACGCTTATGTCTTGAAGCTTACTTCGATTCAGTCCCCGACACGTACCCAAGCTGACGACCTACACCGTACAACTCCTGTAAAGTTCCTCAGTCCGACCATGTTCCTTGGATTTTTGTTGCTTATATTCTTATCTTGTCACGTTTTTTTCTCCTACTTCGTATTAAGATTCATCAAATTATTGGTCTGTATACTGATCTGGGTGCCTTAGCGTACGTTCTAGGTGAGATCTGATTGTAAGTACTCACCGCCAGTGATTACTTTATATTAGTGAGTGTACTCACTCGCGAAATTTGAAATAGTTCGGTAACCTTTATATCTCAATCAAATTCACACTCGTTGGAGCGCTCTGCTTTCCTATTAAATATCCGGACAGGATACGCTATTATTATCATTATTATTTGTTGCATTTTCCTCATCATCAGAATCTGATGTTTCGGATTTCGATTCATGTGTATTATCCCATATAACATCGAATGAGAAATGGGTAGAAAAAACTTCTGAAGGTAACAACCGTCGACCAAAAGATGTTAGCAGAAGGCAATGTTAAATTGTCACTTTCTGTTGAAAATAGAAGATGTTGTAGTAATGCCCAATGCAGAAATTGGCGCCGAGTTCGATTATTTCGTAACTAAGTTTTTTTCAAACGACAACCCTATTTTTTTCTCGCGTTTGAGACCGACTTAAATTGTTTCAGTAGTTGATATGTTTTGTTTAGTATCTACGCATGATTTTTTATTATATGAATAAAGATGTATTAGTTTCGTCAAAATATTCATTTCTACTTTTAAATTCAAAATTTCATCATCTCTGTTCCGTGTTAATTCAAATTCCGGCTACCAATCATTTATAAAAATAAAAATCTTTGGGATCATATACCTTACTTTATCCAGTTGGAGTATTTTTGTCGAAAATATATCATTATATATAAAACCAGCATGATACCTATATACTTCATATTACTTACGAATTAATGAAGTAGAAATCAATTTTGATAACCAATTCATTATTTTCACTGTTAGACAAACTGGTGGCTTCTCTGTCGGATACGTTTGTCAAACCTGATCAAATGGCTAAGGCTGTTGTTTCAAAAAAATATTGAATTGAGTCAGTTACTAATCGTAATCTGAATTTGTCCACTCGAAAAAAATTGTTCAATGTAACTCCGAATGTTTTACTTGTCCAAAGACGTTGACGTTTTCGAATCTATTTTTGTCTTCAATATCAGAAATTGAAAAAACTCTAGATACGTCTAATAGGCCATCTAATTTGGAATACTCTGTATATAATGTTTTTCTTTTAACACTCAAATCTACTCAGAAAATCAAAAACTATAAATTCCCAGTTTTTTTTTGTTCTCTCTCATGCTTTAAATAATATTCTTCGAACTGTCTTAGAAAGATTTTACTTTATTCAAATATAACACGAATAAAATTCTTATCACGTTTTGATGATGGAGACAGATATAATCAGTATTGAGTTGTTTCAATATTTTGTGTTGAATTCACACCGAAGGTTTCATTATATGTCTACGAATATACCCCCAGGTGTATCTTTTCGGAAACCAATATCGGATATCACTTATTGACTATCAACTCGAGTGACGAATACTGCGTAAATAAACACCAACTCGTTTCCTGATTCCAGTAGGTACCGAGACAAGGTAGTACGACAAACGAGACAAATACCACACCCAAGTCAAGACTGCCTTGATCTGATTCCTTCACATCTGCATTCCGTGGTCACCGCTCGACTAAAGTACCAAGTACCATACTCGATTATTCACGATTATTACACACTAGACAATAATTATTATACTCATAGTCGTATATACACATATTATTGCGTTTGTCTCCGATAGGAAACTATCAAGTTGTATTGAATAAATTATTGTAAATTACAGATGGAATGTATACTTGTGGCAATATATCCAGTGGAATCTCAGATATGGAAACAATGCCTCAAAGCAAAGATAGAATAATAATTTTTTCATTATCAGAAGACGATGCTGAATTCATAGATGTGGGAACAAATAGTATTTTCCATTTTCAAGATCACAAGTAATGAGATATTCTGTAAGTTGGAAGAATATAATGTAAATCTTGATAGAGAAGAGAAAGAAACTGGTAAATAGCTGCAGTATTTTTTTTTGAGTTACTTGGTTGATTTGAAAGTTTCTAAAGAAACCCATATAATTCAATGTTCATATGGGGAAGTAGTTTTTTTCTGTCAGATATTTGTCTGATTTTTTAACTTTGTGGAAATGTGTGGAGTCGAATTATTTCCTTTCATTTATTTGATCCTCTCCGTAATATCGAAGAATGCTGTTTTGGTTTTCACTCGTGATTGGTGCTGATACTGACTATTTGTAAGTCGCGGCTTCATTCGTAGGAGAATACTTCAATATTTTTGAAAGTTATCGTTCATTTTGCGTTGCAAGACGACTCTAATGTTGTCTGACCTATTCTTGTACTGATGAGAGGAAAAAAAATCGAAACATTCACTTGTAATAGTGCGATGGCGAACCATGCGAACGTATCTCATAGTGCTCCAAAAAGCAAATATTGTTATAACTGTAAAATAAACCTAGTTAAAGGTGTAAATTGCACCGTAAAAACAACATTAAATTCCTCAACGATGACATGGTAACGTGCTGTCCTATAGAAAAAGTCAGTTGTGATAGTGACCAAGCGTTTTTCGATGCCATGTTGAAAGGAATGACGAATGTTGCACCCGTAAAAACTTATGGAGACTTCAGTGAAAACCAAGATGCAAAAATGAATTCCCAAATCACGCATAAAGTGAATTTGTCTAGGCCCGTAATTCTGAACCCTTCAAACAACGTTGCCGAAAGTTCGAAAATAACTGACAGTTCGACCATCACTGAAAAGCACGTTTCTCTCAACCCTTGTTGCAACTTGCGACGATTCTGGTCCAATATCATGTCTCTCAATCTAGAGAGGCCCTTCCAGACATCCTCATAAGACGGTTTATCTCGGGAATGGTTCTTGGAAACCAGATAGTAGATGTTTCTCTGGCCCTTCCCCAGCCGTAGCACCCCTCCAACTTCTGGGTTCTGTTCACGCAGTTCCTGGAGTCGACCGAACTTCTTATAGAATACTACGGCAATGCCTTTGGACATTTGGAGATTTTCTGCCACACAGTGAGCTGACGTGTAATCGGCAGACACCTTGGGCAATCCCATGTTGAACTTTCTGTCCGTTTGAGTACAGGTACATGAACCTCTGGAACGTCATTTCATCCTCCGGTGGTCTGACGGTGCGGACTTGGTCGTGGTTTCCGGCTTAAGGAGACAACCTGTTGAAGTGGACCCTAGGTTTTCCTCGTGGTCGTTTATTTTTTTCATGATCTTATATGGACCTTCCCACGAGTTCTTCTTCTTCGGTGATAGGCCACGGCGACGTTTAGGGTTATACAGCCAAACAAGGTCACCTGTCTGGTATCCACCAGCATCGGCCTTGATGAGTAGTTGGCCCAGTAAAACCGTCGCCTCAGTTTCTGGAGGGCCTTCGTCAATTCCAGATGTCTTCCTTCACTAGCAGGGGTTTGGCCGGTTGACTCATGAACTGCGGAACGACTCGTCATCATATCGGCGATAGTAATTGCACAAGCCAAGAAAACTTCGAAGCTGGTGTATGTCTTTCGGAACGGGCCATTCCTTAACAGCTTTGATCTTCTGCTCATCAACTGCCACTCCTTTCCCAAAGACAACGTGGCTAAGATATCGTACTTTTTTTTGGAACAGATGACATTTCTTGGGGCTCAATTTCAATCCGGAAGTTCTTAGTCGCTGGAATACCTCCTCCAAGTTTTTCACATGGTCGTTGAACGATCTGCCGACCACCAATGTCGTCGAGATATATACCAGATACGTCTTTCATGAGAGTCCCTTCAGAACCGTCTCCATCAATCTTTCAAATGTGGCTGGAGCGTTACAGAGCCCGAATGTCATAACTGTGAATTGCCACAAACCTGAACCGACCGCGACGGTGAAAGCTGTATTTTCTCGATCTTCCTGAGCCAGTTCTATCTGCCAGTATCCACTCTTCAAATTAAGGGTCGAGAAAATCGTTGAACCAGCTAACGTGTCTAGGGTGTCGTCTATCCTCGGGAGAGGGTAGCTGTCCTTTTTCGTCACGTTGTTCAGTTGATGATAGTCAACCCAAAAGTGTGTTGATCCATCTTTCTTCTTCACCAACACGACTGGAGAGGACCAGGGACTGTCGGATGGCTTGATGACTCAATTTTCCTCCATTTCGCAGACTATTTTGTCAGCCTCTTCCTTCTTGGCAAGGGGAAGTCTTCTAGCTGATTGTCGGATCGGTCGAGCTTTCCCAGTTTCATTGCTGAACCACCTTCGTTCTACCAACTCTGCCCACTCCGGTATCGAAGATGTCCTGCAAGTGCCTGACTGATTCTCTCAGTTTGGGCTGCTGTGTGGGTCCCATGTCTTTGGATGAGATGGCAACCAACTTCTCCAATTCTGCTGGCAAGTTACTGGCTTGACTAACAGTGCCGCGTACCTTATCGTCACAAATTCATCAACTCTCAACAAGGTCTTTCCTAGTGCGATTTCTCGTCCAATTTTCTCATCATGGAGCTTGAGCTCGAACATCACCACATTTCCATTGACCGCACCCCCATCCAGGCGAGCCTCCAAAATGGTTTCAGCCCTCTCCGGTACGCTCATATCTTCAGCTAGCAGAATGCTAATCATTTGTTCACGTCTCCCATGAAGCACCAACTCTTCTCCATTCACTTGTAGGACTCGAACCCTCTTGAGTTCATGATGTCCATCCCTACGATTGCATCATCCTCGATAGTTTAGTACTGCCCAAAGTCAGTTCAATTGGAAGTTCACCATACACAGTTGCCGGCTCTCTTGTTGCTGTGCGTAGCTTCCAATTCGATGAATCTATTCTTGCCGGTGTTTTGGAAAATACCAAGAATCGTCCTAGTCACACCCGTATATAGGAGCATAGTGCGAGGCTCGTTGTTAATGGGACCGTCTACAAATACCCCTTCGTCTTGTCTTTGAAGGACAGCGACATATGTGTTTTTAACTGAGGGTTGTTGGATAGGGCTGGCGATTGCTCCTTCTTGTCCTTCGTGGTTGTCGATTTTTTAATGTTGGATATTTGCTACGCATGTGCCCAAGTTTTCTGCAATGTCGGTATCGTATCAGTTTTCTCTCAGGCATAACTTCCTTCATCACCTTTCGCATGACAGCTTCCATGTTAGTAGACTCCTTTGGGTCTTCTTTGATCATCCTGACTCTACTCTGGCTTTTGCAGGATTGCTTTGCCGCTTCGAATTCCAGAGCGCGTGCCAATGCATCTACGAGATGTGTAGGACAAGCTAATGTCAATGCCTGCCTCGTTTCTTGGTCACGAAGCCCATCCAAAAATGCCTGAACTGCTAGTCGCTCCATTACATTTTCTGGTGTAGCTGGGTATACAAGACGAACCAAGCGTGCAATATTGGCTTCAAATTCTTGCAAGGATTCGCTTGATTTCAGGCATCGATTCTTCAGCTGTGAATGGTACATGGTACATACCGTAGTTCTAGATGTTTTATAAGCTGTTCATAGTCCTCCTGTTGTTGGACGGTGAGGGTTTGTAAAATGTTTGTAGCTTCGCCACGCAATGCCAGTGTCAATGCTATAGCTTTTTCAAAAGCGTTCCTTCTGCTTTGGCAGCAGCTTCGAATTGTTGGCGGTTGTTTGCCCATGGAGTATTTCCATCGAACTGAGGCGGTTTCAATGAGAGCTTTCCAGGTTCAGCACTGACCTTGAAATTTTTTATGTTCTTCTGAACTTCCTCCAAGTTCATACTCAGTTCCAGCATTGAGTTTTTGTTGTAAGTTTCTGGGGTGTACGCAGAATCCATTCGCTTTTCTAATTCACTGAATTTTTCCTTTATTCTGCCTCGATATGTCTGTCTCGATTCCGTCTTTTATTTCATTGTGGAGCGTTTCCTTATTTTTTCCTCCATGTCATATTTGACTTGATCACTTATTGTTTCTTTCAATTTCTCCATTTCTGTCTCGACAGTTCCCATTCTTTCTTCCAACCGATACGCCACACCGCAAACTTCTTCTTTCAAGCTTTTTGAATTTTCTAGAAGTTCCTACCTCAGACCATTTGAATTTTCCAGAAGCTCTTCTCGCAAGATCTTTGACTGTTCTAGAAATTTATCTTCCAAAGTATGCGAGTTTTCTTAAAGTTTTACTTCTAGATTTTTCGAATTTTCTTCAAGCTTTTCTTCTAGATTTTTCGAGTTTTCGTGAAGTTTTTCTTCCAAGCTCTTCACATTTTCTTTTCCTCTTTAAGACTATTCGGTTTTTTGAGAAGTTCTTCTTTCAAGCTAATCGTATTTTCTAGAAGTTTCGCCTCCAGGCTCTTTGAATGTTGTAGAAATTCATCTTCCAGACTCACCGAAATTTGTTGAAGTTCCTCCTTCAAACTATTCGAATTTTCCAGAAATTTATCGTCCAAGTTTATAGAAGTTTGTTGGAGTTCTTCTTTCAGAGACTTCAGAGAGTAGTTTCTTCGAGTTTATTCATAATCGAACTCAAGTCGACTCCAGAAACTTCGAATAAGAACGTTTCGGGGTCTTCTCGTTCTTCAGTCAATCCATCTGCAAGTCTTTTCTGGAGTACGGCCTTCTTTTTTTCTAACTCACACTCCCCTAATTCTTGCTTTATTTCACTAACTTTAAGGTAAACTAGGTGAACTCTCCTTGGAAAAATTTTGTATTTTATTGTCTTTTATTGTCTTTAACCGAGATATGTCTATTATTTATATCACACAACTAGTTTTCAGTTTATTTTCCCGCGACGCATAAAACTTCCCACTTTGCAAAGACCAAAATGTTCAATGGGTCACTAGTCTATTAGGCGTGATAAATGTCTATCAGTTTTTCAACGCGGCGAACAACTTAACACTTATTTATTTTAAACATCCCACTTCTGTATGTAATGTAGTAAAAATGCACTAAAATAATTTTGTTACTCTCTGTCACTATCTATGACTGCTCTGCCCTCTGCTATCCAGCATAAATACAGCATTTACAGTTCTCGATCAATCGGGATTACACGTCGATCCAGTCAGATGGCTCTCTCGAAGCGTCGAAGGCATTCGATTTTGTTCCTTGGCAAGTTCGCGTTTCTTCTACACGGGACTTATGTGTTTGCCGGCGGAGAACTTGTTTACTTGTCGTGTGTGCATTATTAATTAGATGATCAGGGCCGGTCTCGAGGCCGGTCTCGAAATCGTTACAATATGGTCTCAGTCCCAGAATAACCAGACCTACTAGAATTGGTCAGATTTGTCAAACGACACTCGATCAAATATATACGAATTCACCAGAGAATAACGAATGTTGTTTTCTGTCAAACATTTGCCTCATTTTTCTAATTTGTGGAAATGTGTGGAGAGAGAGACCGTAGTCGGGATTTTTTCTTTTCATTCAATTGAACAGTTGAGAATTTGGATATTTACTAATGAATCAATCAAACAAAGAAATTTGAATAACTTAAATATTTTCTCAAAAACTTGAGGCGTGAAACCTCATTCAATTTGAAATCATTTTTTCAATGATTTTTTTCTGTACTTTTTAGTGTTCAATGCGCCAAGTGCTCAGAGGTTGGTACGTAAGTGGCGCGCATACTTACTATCCCTTTCCATTTCGCATATCAGCATGCACCCAAACTGGATAGATATAAATACAGTATCGGAAAAAATATATCTTGGGTATGGACAAATCCTGTCACCCCACTCGACTCTTTGTGTAGTGAGGTCGAACGACAATTCGATACCCCTTCTTCGATGGTGATGCTTTCTCAATTCTCTCATTGAACCATAATACCTCCAGATAAATTCTTTCCGATAATGTATACATACAGTGTATACCACGATGAGCTAAGTCGATATGTATATGGAACACTATTTGAAGTATTTTTCTGAAAATTTGTGTAAGGGAGTGTTCCGAGGTGCTCGTATGGTAGTCAGGTCCAAAGTTACCATAATTTCCTGAATAAGAAGCTTCCTTAATCTTTGATGAAAACTTTTCCAAAAAATTCTACGAGGTGCTCAGAAATTGACATCGAAAATTGTGTAACTCATCTTTTTCAAATGGCAACCTCATTTTTTCTCAACGCTACGCTAAAAATAGGGGAAGTTTATGACAAGCCTATCAAAATGAATCGGTTTTTGCAGGAGCTTGAAAAAACTAAAATTTTCGTGTGGTTATTAGGGATAGCGGAATTTTCAGTATCAGTAGGTTAATTTGGAAGAATCGACAAAAAAAACGCTGAAATGTCAACAAAGCAATCGAAAGCATTTATCGCGTTCCGTTTAAGATTTAGTAACGACGATTACTTGAATTTGTAAATAATTTTAGGGGAATGTGACGACCAAGGTTATTGAAAGAGGCTGTGAAACCTGCCGGTCGCGATACCTGGATAGACCAACACCCATGACTCCCAGACGCAGCTCATTCACAATTGCAAAATGGACGGCTAGTTTGCGAAAAAGCAAGAAAAAAGTAAACCTACCGGAGATAATGGAGAGAATGAAGTTTCAGTCTTGACATACTTCAGAGCGTTTATAGAAAATTCCTTAGTAGATGCAGAAAGACCACAGCCTGTGACTGATCATTTGCAAACGTGAAGCTTTCAGCCAGTGTTCGCTAAAACAGACAATCAGTTACTCAAATATAATAGAATCTCATTGATTTTATTTGTGATGTTTTGTATATTGAAATCATTCATTTTTCGTGGAAAAAGGTACGTCACATTTTGCTAAGTGTTAGAGGTCGTTCTCCTTTTCGAGTGTAAAAAACGATTTACCCAGGCACAGCTGGCCAAACTTCTGGCTTCCACGCTTTATTGAAGTTCTGTTGGAAAAAAGTGCCTTTAACAGTTTTTCTTAATTTGGCGAAAGCCTTTGACACAGTCAACCATCAAATCTTGTTAAGATGTTTGAAGACAATGGGAATTAGAGGAATTACCTTACAAATATTTGAAAATTATTTATCTGGCAGAAATCGTATTTCGAAAATAAACAGTACTTACAGTGATCCACTATGTATTACCATAGGAATCCCCCAGGGGAGAGTACAAAGTCCAACCTTATTTTCAGTAGATAATAATGATATTTGCAAACTTGAAAATATCCGGGGCAGCATAATATCATATGCAGATGATTCAGCGCTATTTCTATTTCTAGGCGATACGTGGGATGACGTTTATCAGAAAGCCGAAATAGGCCATACATCGGTTTTTTTCCGGTTTAACTTCTTTAAAAATTTGCAACTATTCAGTTCTCTGTCTGTCAGTCATGCTATCTCTTTTCAACAGCGCTTCTCTTCTGCCAAATTCCAATACTATGTACCATCTCTATTTAATTTATGTTTACAAGTATTTGTGGAAGAACTTTGTTGTTTCTCAAAATGCTAGAGCTAGATTTGAGTTCCGAATCAGACTCCGATGAAGCATTTGAAAATGAAGTTTACCTTTACTGTTTAACAAAAAGAAAAAGTCATGTCATAGAAGTAACTATCTTAAAAAAGAAAAACACATGGTGAATTTTGCTTACTAAATGACTTGTCAGAGTATCAATTTACGAATTATATGCGATTAAATAGAGAGTAGTTTGATGAGGTTCACAACCTACTACAAAATACAAGAAGAAAGAATCGCTAGAAGAAAGTTTTTAGTATTTACTATTGGCTGTTTAAGTACTAGAATATAACGACGGAGCTTCTCATCCAACCAATATAATGTTGGTCGATATTTTCCATATTTAACATTCAAAACCGATATTACGAATCACTCTTTCTGTTGTGCTATAAAGACATCATAGCTTTCTCAAATATTTAGTCAAGAAATAGATAGTGAATTTCAAAGTAATGTTCAACTCAACTTTGTCTTCTTTTTTTACATATTCTGTTTCCTTTCTAAATGAGCATAAATATACTTATTACTTTTTTTTCTAAAAATATCAAAAAAGTCCACATTTTTTTTGTGGTTTATAAATTGAAAGTAACGAAGAGTGAACAGAGAAAATCGTGGATAGTGCAAATGGTTTTTATGCAAACAGCTCAAAGAAAAGGGCATTCGTAGCTTCACAATATGCCAAATTCATTTTATATTTGCAAATGAAATCTGACTCCACACTTTTTGACAGTTGCAAAAATAACTGTATGAAACTCGTGGGTAAAGTGTTTTTTTTTCACTCGTAGGAATTGTCAACATTTCCCACTCATAAAGTATCACTCTACTCACTCGTTACATATATACTATTATGTACTTATCGTCTGCTAATTGCAGTTCACGAGCAATATTATTTCATAGTTCATCTTTCAGTTTATAATTCATATAGCCTAGATCTCTTGTATCATACAAAATTTTATGTTTTCTTACGGCTTCAATTACTTTTTCCTCCATATTTGACGAACGCACGCACACGAAATTCTGTCTCTACTAGTGCGCGGCACACGCTTGTTCCGGCAAATTCGTGTGTTGCCCTGCGCTGTGTCTCAATATGCGCATGTACATGAACACCCGTAGAATAGAAAATTGTGCCCTGCGCTGTGTTGCATGGGCTGCGTAACGTGTGTCTCAGGCAAGGCGCACTTTGGGACACACGCGACGCAGCCCATGCAACACAGCGCAGTGCATGCAGCACATGACAAATTGATAATGAGCGCATATTGCGAAACAGTGTTGTGAGTTGTGGGAGTACTTTTTGTTGTGTTTCTCAGAATGCTAGAGCTAGATTTAAGTTCCTAATCAGACTCCGATGGAGCATTTGAAAATAAAGTTTACCTTTACTGTTTAACAAAAAGAAAAAGTTATGTCATAGAAGTAACTATCTTAAAAAAGAAAAACGCATGGTGAATTTTGCTTACTAAATGACGTGTCAGAGTCTGAATTTACGAATTATCTGCGATTAAATAGAGAGCAGTTTGATGAGGTTCACAACCTACTACAGAATACAAGAAGAAAGCATCACTAGAGAAAAGGCTTAAGTATTTACTATTGGCTGTTTGAGTACTAGAATATTATTGCCACGACGGAGCTCTCATCCAACCAATATCATGTTGTTCGATATTTTCCATATTCAACATTCAAAACCAATATTGCGAATCACTCTTAAGTATTCCTGTTGTGCTATAAAGACCACATATCTTTCTCAAATATTTATTCATGAAATAGATAGTGAATTTCAAATTAATGTTTAACTCAATTTTGTCTCCTTTTTTTACTCGGTCATATTCTGTTTCCTTTCTAAATGAACATATATATACTTATTACTTTTTTTTCTAAAACTGTCACAAAAGTCCATATTTTTTTTGTGGTTTATAAATTGAAAGTGACGAAGAGTGAACAGTGAAAATCGTGGATAGTGCAAATGGTTTTTATGCAAACAGCGCAAAGAAAAGGGCATTCGTAGCTTCTCTGACTATTACTATTAAGTACTATTATGTACTTATCGTCTGCTAATTGCAGTTCACGAGCAATATTATTCCAAATTTCATCTTTCAGTTTAGATTTCATATAGCCTGGATCCCTTGTATCCTACAAAATTTTATGTTTTCTTACGGCTTCAAATACTTTTTCCTCCATATTTGACGAATGCACGCACACGAAATTCTGTCTCGACTAGTGTGCGGCACACGCTTGTTTCGGCACATTCTTGTGTTGCCCTGCGCTGTGTCTCAATATGCGCATGTACATGCACACCCGTAGAGTAGAAAACCGTGCCCTGCGCTGTGTTGCATGGGCTGCGTCACGTGTGTCTCAATATGCGCCCGGCCTCAGTATGCGCCCAGCCTTAGTGTATATAGCCGATCGTCAAAATATGTAATCACCTGAATAACATTTCCTACTCTTACTATTTCTTCATGCAGTTTCAATGTTTTTGCTGCAATAAAAAATTACGGAACCTTCCTCATAATATTGCACCTGTGAATAACATTTCAGACATTCATTTTGAAGATTGTTAGATAGCATTAGAATTTTTTGTTTGGGGTTGTATAAAAAATATTGTCTATGTTGCGTTGCTAACAACATAAATGTTTGGAAGTTAAGAGCAACCAGTTCGAACTTTCATAGTCTGTTCAGTTTCTTGTTTGCTCCTCTGTGTGTTTACAATAATTGTGGCTGATCCACGTCCATTGTCTAAGTCAGATTTAATTTCGTTTTGCTATTCAACAGACTGCCCGTGTAATGAATAGTGAAAGGCTTTCGTGCCCATCGTTACTTACATGAAGACATTTCGGGATATAACGTTCAGGCGCGTCGATGAGACATTTTCCTGGGGAGCTGGGTACTTTACCTCCTAGGGGGGGGTACTCGGTACCGGAATTCATTATAAGTTGGTGTTGGCCAGTACTTTCAGGGGGGTATTGTCCCACAGTAACCCCCTTATCGATGCTGGTGGGCCGACGTTGTATGCGAGTTTGACTCGACGTTTCGCCAATACGAGTGGTTGGCATTCTCAAGAGAGATTTTTTGTATTTGACAGCTACTCAATTCATTGTCGATTGATTGACAATCGTTGTGGTACTAGGTATCTGTGAGTTGACATTCTTACCTCTGGATTATGTTTTGTTTGTTTTGGAAACTTTATTCGAGAAAAATGGGGGCTTGATCGAGTTTTTTGCATTATCATTGAAGTTATATATGTGCACCGAATTTAAGCGCAGTTAGTAGCAATTGGACCCCATACTAACACTATCGTTGAATGAAATTCCATGTTGAAAGATTTTGAAAAAAACTTCCCAATGAATTTGGGCCACAGAGTTTTCAATAAATACATACAGTGTGGTCCAACGAAAACTTAACACCTCGATTTTCTGGCTTTAAAATGAAAATGTGGAAAATCGCTCGGACCCGTCAATTTCTAATACGAGGGGGAACAACTTTTCCGCTGTTTTCATCCCCGTAACTTCAACCACCTAACGGGGGTGAGCACAACCCCTTGATTTTGAATAGGGATGCGGGGTGTTGCGATACCTCATTTTGAAGATCTCATCGTGTACTATCTGACCGCAAAATTTCGCTCCAAAATATCCATCGATAACGAAAGGACAGGTAAAGTAGTGGAAGAGTACGTACTTTTGTGATTACTTTATTAAATGCTCGAAATGCAGTAATATAAGTTTTTGCTGAAAACGTTCACGTACATTACTCAAGATTTCTGGTGTAATTTGACGGCATTCATTAATGATCCGAGTTCGCAAATCATCCAGTGACTCAGGCTGGGTAGCGTAAATCTTGGATTTCAGGTGACCCCATAGAAAAAAGTCCAGTGGAGCCAGATCAGGTGATCTGGGTGGCCACTCAATATGTCCCCTTCTTCCAATCCAGGCGTGAGGAAAATTGTCATCTAAGAACTGACGCACCGGTTGAAAAAAGTGAGGTGGTGCGCCATCTTGTTGGAAAATGATCGTTTGATGCTCTTCTGCATTCTCCAATACTTGCACGAGGGCTGGATAAATAGCGTTCTCCAATAGATCGAGATAAATTTGGCCTGTGAGATTACCGGGTATAAAAAAAGGGCCGATTATTTATGTGATTTCCATATATACCCACCCAAACATTTAATTTTTGGGGGCGCTGTATATACACCTCACGAAATAATCTTAGATTTTCATCTGACCAATACCGACAGTTATGCCGGTTTACAATGCTGTTAAGGTAAAATGAACACTCGTCCGAAAAACAGATATCGAACATGTAGTTTTGATTGCCGTTAATTATTTCACTGATCACTTCACAGAACTGGAGTCGGCAATCGGGATCATCCTCATTCAGTTCCTGAACCAATCGTATCTTATAAGGATGGAATTTATGTTGTTTCAGGATTCTCATGATTGTTGTGCGTGAAACACCAGATACATCGGACAATTTCCTAGTACTAACGGTTGGATCCATTGCTATATGACCTAAGACAGCCACGTCCCTCGCTTCGTCTCTTTCATGCACCCTCTTATTGTTTCCAACTGAACCAGTAGCGTCAAATTTGGCAACCAGTTGCACAACGTAAGCAGCGGATACATTTTTTCCAGGATGTCGTTCGTTAAATAAAGCCGCTGTTGTGCGCGCAGAGTCGTTATTTCGGAAAAATAATATTATCATTTCCACCCTTTCTTCTACGGAATACACCATTTTAATTCCACTACCAATTTACAATCGCTTTGACACACTTGTACCGTTCTTAAACATTCACGATAGACTAAGGTACAAAAACAAGGTCCGTCTACTTTTTTGGACAAAAAATTAACGACTCAATACCTTTGAAATGCGTCGGATACGAATACTAATCTCGAGATAAATTCCATATTGCCTCTTTCACTATTTTCGCTGTTATTTCATTATCGATGGATATTTTGAAGTGAAATTTTACGGTCAGATAGTACACGATGAGATCTTCAAAATGAGGTATCGCAACATCCCGCATCCCTATTCAAAATCAAGGGGTTGTGCTCACCCGCGTTAGGGGGTTGAAGTTACGGGGATGAAAACAGCGGAAAAGTTGTTCCCCCCCGTATTAGAAATTGACGGGTCCGAGCGATTTTCCACATTTTCATTTTAAAGCCGGAAAATCGAGGTGTTAAGTTTTCGTTGGACCACACTGTATAATTCAGGAATGTAGGGTTTCACGGCTGGCGTCAATGTTTTGGTTGGTTTCCGGGTTTTGCCGTGGTATTCTTTGGTTTAAATCTCCAAACGTTTCAACTGCAACTGCGGCAGTCATCTTCAGTGGCGTGGTCGAAGTACTCTTCTAGACGTATCAACTGAGTTTAGAAGAGTACTTCGACTACGCCACTGAAGATGACTGCCGCAGTTGCAGTTGAAACGTTTGGAGATTTAAACCAAAGAAGACCACAGCAAAACCCGGAAACCAACCAAAACATATAATTCAATTATTTGACTTCTGGAATTTTGATTTGATTTGAGTTCAAATTTGGCCCACAGCCTCTTGATGGTGCAAATATCCTTAGCGAAACGTATGTCCAGTATTGAAAAAAGTGTTTTGGTGGGGTGTATATGATATTATTGAAGAAACCAAAAGCTCCAAAATCCCCACTTTTCATTATCATTCATAATACGCCATGAGAATTGAGAAAACTATCAATGAAAGCATTTATAGAAGATATGAGATCATTGAAACCATTTCAATATCATCTCAGCAATAAAGGTTCTTCAGGTTTTAATGAATAAACGAAGTGACAAGGCAATGTCACTCAGGGCTTGGCTGGTCTTGATCTAAATCTTCAGGCTATTCTTCGTTGAAATATTCGAATGAATTTTCAATACAAAGATTTATATAAATAATTATAAAAGTTGGAACACTTGGAAATCTCAACCTACATTTTCAGAATTATGTAGGCAGCAATTTAACGCCAACAAATGGCGTGAGAGAAGTAGGCTAATAGATATGTGAAGAATAGTATGAGAGGTTTCTATAGCACCATTAGAAAAAATACTTTACACCGCAATTATTCAATTTTCTCACCTATTAAAGGAAGATCCATCCTCTTTGTTTATATCATTCAATTCAGTGGAGCATGCCATAACCTGATCCGAATTGTGTTTATGAAATTCACTATGCATAAAAGAAAGGTCGGGTGTATATTTCACAAGAGTTGGGTGTGTTCGTTTGAAAATTTACAATTTGATATCTAGAGAAAAAAATGATCATTTAAATACCCAAATATTATTGGTATCTCTAAAAAGGAAAAAAAGTATTCCAAATAAAAGGTTGAATTCGTATAATTGTTTTAGAAACATATGATCAAATATTTCTAATCTAATGATTTGAATGAAATATTAAAAACTGGTCGACAAATGCAAAGCCTTTAGAAATGATTTATGAACACACCCATGGTAATATACTTATCAGAATCAATAAATGAATAAATCTACCTATAAAATTCTGTATGGAAGACAATCCAATCACAATTTTTTTCTGAACCTGATTTACCCCAGAGATCATTTCAACTACAGATCTGTTAGTTATTTGGTGGATTTATTTTTGGTATTCATTCAGTTGATTTGATCGAGTGCTGATATTTTTTTTGTGAAAACTAAATGGTTTACTCTCTTGAAGAATGATTTTAAACAACAATTATAAAGCACAACTTCATGAGACACTCACTACTCACTGATTGGATATGATCCAGATAGCAGAATAAAATTTGTTGAAGTTATGAAAAAACTGAATTTCTGTATGTACTGGTTTTCACGAAATGGAAAATCCTATACAGCGTGATTTACGTAGGCCGTGCATTAGAAGTTTTTCAACTTGCAGTTGGACTAGAAACTTGAAATTTGGTATGCTGTCATAATTGATCATGTGCGTTCTACCTCAAATGTTTTTAGTCCTACAATTATACAGGGTATGCCAAAAGTCAGTACCAACTTTCTTATTACCTAATGTTTTTTTGTCATGGTTCGATTGGCCATCTGATTATGACTTTAGACAACCCGAGTTATGTTTACTTATCTATCACAGCTTTTGAGATATGTCCATTTTTCTGAAAAAAATTACGGCTCTAGTAGTTTACGAAAACACGTGTAGCCCACAAACTGTTCAAAATTAGAAAACCAAATTTATGGAGCAGTTAGCTGGTAGTCCAGGCTAACACCTGATTTCCCATCGACGGTCCCATTTTGTACCATATGGGCGCAGCCGATTTTTGAATGTCGCAATATAAAATTGTCAAAAACTCAATGGTTTCAAATGGCACCTACCATTTTTTTTAACCATTCGAAAGAAAATTGAATTTCAGGATGAGTTATTTCAGCATTCCCTAAACCCAAGTTCCACCTCTATCGAGTTATTCAATAAAAATCAAGAAATGCCTTATCCTGCCGAATGCTTTTGTTTTTATTCAAGTATGCCATTAAAACAAAAAACAACTGTAAACAAGAAGGTGCTATTCTGTCAAAGTAAAAACGAGCCGTGCTAATTCTTAAATAAAATTGATTGGAATATGGAAAATTATACAACGAAGTTGTGTTTGACTTGTTTGTTATCCACGGCATGTTTCAAAAAATTGTGCAGTGAACTGTCCGAGAGTTTAATTTGAAATATCCAAACTTACCAAAGATGACACGGGGCAAGTTCTCACGATTGAAAACTAATTTTATACATTTTGGGAAGGTGGCTAGACCCGATACGAGAGTCAAACCACTAACTGGCAATGACGATAATCAAATTACCATTCTCGGATATTTTCAAGCATATCCTGAATCCTCAATACGAACGGCGTCTTTGGAATTGGGATTTTCATACTCAGCAATACAAACCATTTTACACCACCATAAGCTACATCCTTTCAAATTTATACGATTGCAAAAATTACACCCAGGAGACTTTCCTCGTAGAGTAAACTTTTGCGAGGACTTATTACTCAAAATACAAGAGCACGCCGGATTCTTAGACAACATAATTTGGACTGATGAGGCAAAGTTTTGTCAGCAGGGAGTTTACAATAGGCGCAATCGACATTTTTGGGCTTATAAAAATCCACATATGGTGTTCGAAGTTGAAAATCAAGTACAATTTCGAATAAATGTGTTTTGTTTGGTAATGAACCAAGAGGTACGCTACTTTATGTACGATGAAAATCTGAATAGTGACAGATATGTAGAAATTCTTCAAAACGTGATAGAAACATTTCTTGACAATTTGCCACTGGCTAGAGCTGCATGTTCATGGTACCAGATGGATGAGGCACCACCGCACAATACACGAACTGTGTATACCAAATTGACTTCCATGTTCAAGCACCGTTGGTGGGGAAATCGAGGACTCTTTCTCTGGCCTGCAAGATCTCCAGATCTTACCCCTTTAGATTTTTATATTTGGGGTAGGGTAAAAGATTTGGTCTATTCTTCACCAGTTCACAATATAGATGAGTTGAGACTTAGAATAATACAGACTTTTGACAGTCTCTATCCCAACGAAATCAGACGTGCTACGCAATCTATTGAAAGTAGAATAATAGAATGTTTGAACAACAATGATGGTCATATTGAACATTTACGCTAGAGTTCTGTCAAAATTGTTCAATATTTTTGATTAAATTATTACAATTTTCTTTTGTTTCCATGGCATACACACATAATCATTCTGTAAGATAAGGCATTTCATGATTTTTATTGAATAACTCGATAAAGGTTGAACTTGGGTATAGGGAAAGCTGAAATAACTCATCCTAAAATTCAATTTTCTCTTCAATGGTTAAAAAAGAAATGGTAGCTGCCATTTGAAAAAATAGAGTTTTTGACAATTTTATATTGCGACATTCAAAAATCGGCCACCATATGGTACAAAATGGGACCGTCGATTGGACATCTACCAGCTAACTGCTCCATAAATTTGGTTTCCTAATTTTGCGGGCTACACGTGTTTTTGTAAACTACTATAGCCGTAATTTTTTTCGGAAAAATGGACATATCTCAAAAACTGTGACAGATAAGTAAACATAACTCAGGTTGTCTAAAGTCATAATCAGAAGGCCAATCGAACCATGACAAAAAAACATTAGGTTTCCATTTAAAATAAGAAAGTTGGTACCGACTTTTGGCATACCCTGTATAGTTGTAGGACTAAAAACATTTGAGGTAGAATGCACATGATCAATTATGACAGCATACCAAATTTCAAGTTTCTAGTCCAACTGCAAGTTAAATAACTTCTTATGCACGGCCTACGTAAATCACGCTGTATAGTTCAGAGAACATCGTGAGAGCAGAGGGAAAGTATGTAAGAATCTTCTTGAATTTCTGCAGGCTGTATGCCTCAGAGAACACCTTCAGGCAGGGAGTTTCATAGCTTTGCAGTTACTTGGATTAACGAGCACATGAAAAAAGATGTTCGGCATGTTTCCAAAGTAACGACAAAGGGTTATGAAGACTGAGCTCAATGTTTGAAAATATCTACAAACCAGAGACAGGTCTTCAACCTTTCTGCGGTGTTCCTAAGAAGTGAGTGAGCTTGTGAGCGAACCATCACCGACTAGAAGAAAGGCTGTTTTTTTGGACAGAATCTGAAAGTTCCAGTAATTGTATGGGGGGTGCACTCCTTATATTATGGAAACAGTATATTTATCAGTTGAATGGGCCTCGCAGGGTTGGTTTCCCCGCTGAAGGTAATACCAAGCATCAAATTGTAGGATTTTATTAGTGATTGGATACTCTTGACATAACTACACTGGTCACTGTGAGATCAGATTTTTTAGAGAAAAAACATGCTTGTGGTTTGTTCGCATTGAATTCCACTAAGCTGTTGGATCCCTATTCTAGAATGTTTGCCTGTTCTTCTTTTGTTTCACGGAAGCTTTGGAAGAGAAAGCGGTATGAAGGGTACTATCGCCTGCAAAACTGGGTATGATGTAGCTCCCAACAAATCTTTGATGTGAAAAAGAAACAGTGTTAGTGCTAGAATTGATCGCTACGGAACACGGAGCATTTATAGATAATGCAACAATAGCAACAATACTCGTTACATCTGTGCAGGAAATTCTGATGACAGTATAGTTGGATCATAATTCAGTAATAATAATAATAATACCTTTATTGCTTCTTAAAACATCGTTTTACAGCAAGAGTAAGTAAAAAAATTACATAATTTTATCAAAATGAAAAACGAAAAAAAAAATACATTATTGTATTTTAGAAAAAAATACATATATACATATATAAAAAGTAAGCTTACTCATTATGAATGAAGGACATAAGCCTCAAAATATTCCATAGAAAACTAGATATAATATTAGCATCATCTAAAGAGACTTCATCTAAGGAGGAAAGTAGGGTTCCCAGGATTCTAGAGAGTTACATTTCGGTTTCATAACATTATGAATGGAGCATTCAAACAGAATATGAAAAATAGCAACGTGGTGATTGCTAACTGTGCATATCTCGTTAGGGTCAATCAGATGCGACAACCCATTCAAGGTGAATTTAATTTTGAAATTATTCGCTAAACGCAGTTGGGCTATGGTACGGGTAACCTGTATCGGAAGTTGGAGCAGCAAGTAGTTTTTCGGACTTTTTAAGGGGGTAGAATTAATGTAGGGTGTTAAAAAGGTGCATCTTTGTAAGAGAGAAATATCAGCATTGAAAAGATTATCATAATAGCTGGACAAAACTTTTTTTGTGTAAAATTCACCAAGACGAATGGCATCATTCCATATGTCCTCAGCACCAGCAAAAACAAAACATGATTTCAGCTGACTGGCCCAGTTGAATTTTGCATCGGTGGAACTTAGTAATTTTAATTATTGTCTGAAACACAGTTTCGGTAAACGGTTATCGTCCATCCTTAGGATTTTTTGTAACCACTTCAGCGACAATTTGAATATATTGTAGGCATATTTGACTCTGCCTGTTTCTACTCGCACAACGTAATCGGGAGAGTTATTATGAACAAGGAGTATTCTTTTGAGAAATGATATTGGAACCCTATCTAACAAGTCAACATATCAGACCCCAAACCGGTAAGCAGTTCGACATGGTACTTAATGCAAGCGATTCAAATATTTTTATCCGAGGAAACCAGGTGTCAATCTTGGCTTCACACATAATTGGAAAAGTTGCACCTACAGCTTGCTTGGCCGTATTAACGGTGTCTGTGGCCATTTCCCTGAATAGACCAGAAGAAGTAAATGTCACACCCAGATATACATATTTATTAGTTACTTGTAGTGGTTCATTGTTGAGGTGAAATTTCTGGTTGATTTGGTGGAATCCACCTCTTGAGAAGGACATGATTTTAGTTTTCACGGAATGTATGGTGAGGTCGAGTAGAGCAGTATACATTTCCAGAATTTTCAGTTTTCTTGCTACATCAACCTCGGAGTGAGCAAGAATAACAAGGTCATCAGCATAAAGTAAGGTTATAACATCGTTTCTGTCGTCTACATTGACCCCTTGAGCACCGTTTGCAAGAAAAAATATCAGCTAAAAATAACGAAAATAGAAAAGGGCTCAGAGATTCACCTTGTAGAATACCACATGTCACTTCAAAGGCTCTTGTAGTTCCATCATCACCTTTTATTCTGACAGTTGCATCAGAGTACAAATTCTTTATTATGCGGATAATACCCGACGAAACCCCTATATCAAACAATTTTCTCCCCAGCAATATATAGTTGACTGAATCGAAGGCTCGATTGAAGTCGACAAATATAGCAAATAACTTACGCTTTCTGTGTCTTATATGAGTATGTATAACAGAGCTCAGAGAATAAACATTGTCAATACATCCACGGTTCATGCGGGATGCAGCTTGTCATTCAGGCAGAATATTATACCTATTCCTCGACCCAACTGGAGAGACCATTCAGAATTAGATGTGTAAAAATTTTCACTGAGCAATTCACCAGAGCTATACCACGATAATTAGAAGGATCATCTGCCGGTCCCCGCTTATGTAACATAGATAATAAAATGTTAGGCCACTCAGAGAGCAGGAGAGGGTGTGAGAAATTTGTGAACGTTATGAATTTGAATTCACTTCAATCGAGTTCGTATACCAACATTTCCTGTGTTAAACCCATCCCAACCATCCAGTCAATAAATTTTTCAATTTTGATAATATTCTTGTAAGTATATATTTTTCATATATTTACCCTATGAGGTATATGTCCAGAAAAAAATATCCAATACCAATGGAAATGCGAATTTGGGAAATCTGGATCCGCTCTCCATAGCTAAAATGATTTATAATTTGAAGTTAGGAGAGATCAGATAATTGAGACGCAAAGGACGAAACCGTATTAGTATGGAGTTTAAAACCTACATAGCAGCCAACAACTTCCTAAACCACGAAAGTTTGTTATCTAAAGGACTCGAAACATTCATTCCAGGTAATAATATATCATGCAGAGGAATATTAAGATACGTCGATGATGAGATCACAGAGGTCATACAATTTTCAAATACAAAAAAAGTGAACTGTAAAATTATCAACGCCAGACGTCTAAACAGAAGAACTGTTATAAATGGAGAGACCTGTTTCGTACTAACGGGAACAATGTGTGTAACCTTCATTGGCAAAGTCATACCAACAGAAATTGAAGTATACTCCTTCGTTATGTTAGTTGAAGCATGTCGAATGCCGGTGGTACAATGCTATGAATGCTTGCTGTATGGACACACAAAAAATCAGTGCCGCGGTAAACCAATATGCCAAAATTGCGCCCAAGTACATGATACATCAGATCAGTGCCCTAACCCTTCTCATTGCAGACATTGTAATGGTGAACACAAATCCACCAGTAAACAATGTCCAGAATATGATAGACAAAAACTCATTCGCCAACACATGACTTATTCAAACATGTCCTTTTATGATGCCAATGAGCTCCTTCTGAAACCTGCCGAATACCCAACTTCACGTAGCAAAGAGGATGATTCGTCAACCCAGCAAAAAAACATTTCCAAACAGACAGACCCAAACTATGTTTCCTATGCCCAAAGACTCAATACAGATAATACTGACAAAAGAAGACTGTCCCCATCGCCAGGATATGATAGACTAGCCCACAATGAATGCTTGAATACTTCTCATGGTCAATCCTCATCGATGAGAAAATCACCAATCTATCTTGGTCCTAAATATAATCCTAAACCTAGTCGCAATAACCCAATTTCACCCAATGGTGATTACGAGATACTTCCTCAAATAGAAATGCCTGACTCTTTTAATACGGTAAGCTCGGGTAAGTGTGAATTTGGGGCAAGTGTGAGTTTGCTCGTTATCTTCGCTAAACCGGGCGATAGCGCAATGCCACCTATTGACGAATAGCCTACACTCATAATGAATCCATAACCATCATATAAAATACAAAAAAGATCTTGTGAAATCCAAATATTTTCCCTAATTTTCTAACCTACAATTCATCAACCCGAACGAGTATAACGAGTTTATTTCAAGCTTTGAGTGTATTGTTAAAATCTAAGGTAAGAATTCATTTTATACACTTTTCTTCTGCCTAAACAATGAATCTGACTATAGATTGCCGATTTTTCGTGAAGTTGTTTTTTTTTTTACATTTTTCGATTGCATGTCACACTTACTCCGAAATTAAATGTTATTGGGGATAGTGTGACCTATCTGTCCGGGTAAGTGCGAACCTGGTTCATTTGGCCAATCTAAACAGTAATATTTTTTCAGCTATAGTACGAAATTATATACGGAAATCTCAGAGAGCCAAACAATATACCTGGCCAGATGTAGAAGACATTGATACACTTTCTGAGGATGAAATAACAACTGTGCTTCCATCACCACTCGTCAGAAGATGGGGATCAATGGAATTCTCATTCGATTTTTCAGATTTCTACCTGTAAATTTTTCTTTTCAACAAATGTTCAGTTTCACGACTATTTTTTGTTTTTTTCAAATTCAATATTAAAAAGTTCCTAACTATGTTTTGAATAAAGATATCTAGAAACAAATAAATTGTGGTGAAAGTTCCTTTACTGTTTACTCACACCTGCCCCAAAGAGAGATTTACGTGCATTAATATCTTTAAATTTGGCCAGAATCACACTTGCCCCAAATTTCCGGGGAAGTGTGACCTATTCAATTTTATTCATCACTCGAAAAACACACACGTGATTATAATAATAATAATAATAATAATAATATTGTTTATTCAAATATAAAAATAATTTGAAGAACATGAATTAGTGGGGAATAAACAGAAAAGATCACAGAAGCAGTGCATACTGCTTGTACGTGATATTAACATTCCAGCGTGAGTAGGTACATTACAAATAATTGAATAGAATCGAATGATATAATGAAGAGTACTTAAAATTATTTGGATACAAATAAATAAGTTTAAAATAGCTTGAACTAATTAATATGCCATTAAAATTTATTAAGATTTTGATTAAAAAAATACAAGGTAAAATTTCATAATTTTTTTTTGTGTTTTTGTCAATTTTCGGGCGGTTTTGTCATAATCAGTTTTTTTTTTTTGTATTTGGTATTTCTGGTAATTTCATACTATTCGACTAGATTATTTTATGTTTCATATTTTGATCTAATTTTTTTTCATTTATGAGATATTCCGATTAATTAGATCAGTGAATACATTTCTTGGTGTGCTTGATATCCATTTTTTTATTTTATTTTTGAAGGAAATGACACTGCTTATATTTCTGAATGCTATCGGTATTATTTTCCATAATTTTGGACCTAAGAAACAACAGTGGCGTTGGCCAATGGATTTTTCGCAGCGAGGTATATCCAACCTATTTTCTTTATTTCTTGTTTGATAGGAATGATGTATTTGTTTTATTGGTATTTTATTCTTATAGATACTGAGTGCAATTTGTAGGCAAAAAAGTTGTCGTATATCAAAAACATTGGCTTCCCTGAAAAGACTATCACTGGGGTACGTTAATTCTCTTGTATATATGATCCTCGGTATCCATTTTTGCAAAACATTTAATTTTTCCAGATAACAGTCATAGATTCCTCCCCATGCTATAATGCCATATGATAATTGGGATTGTACCAGTGCAAAATAAATGATTCTCAGATGACCGACATCTAAGAATTCTTTGAGTTTTTTGAATCTTGGAAGTAAACCTCTAACTTTTCTGGTCACAGTCTCCACGTGGAAGTCCCACCTCAAATGTCTGTCAAGAGTGATTCCTAAATATTTGACGGAATTAGCTTCTTCAATGTATAAACTTTGACTGACGAATAAGTCTCCTAAATTGTGTAATCCATTGGTATATGAGGTAAATGGTAGGTATTTTGTTTTTTCTACGTTTAAAGTTAACTTATTACTTTGAAACCAGTTTATAATTTTATTGAAATCATTCTCGGCTTCAGCTTTCAGCATATCCCATGAGTCTCCTGTATAAACTATCGCCGTATCGTCAGCAAAACTGAGAATTTTTCCAGTTGTGTTCAAATGAAGTAAACTGTTCATGTAAATAATAAATAGTAATGGACCCAAAACTGTCCCCTGCGGTACTCCAAAAGTAACCATCTGTGATTTACTAGTGATTCCGTCAATATTAACTTTCTGTTCACGATCAGATAAATAACTTTTGATCAGGTTGTAAGTATTTCCTCTCAACCCATAGGACCATATTTTTCTTAAAAGATTTTCATGACATACAGTGTCAAAAGCCTTAGATAAGTCAACAAAGATACTTAGTGCCGTTTTTTTTTTATCCAATGCATCCACCATATGACAGATGTTATGCAATGTATAGCATCTTCTGTTGACTTACCTTCCCTAAAGCCATATTGATATTTTGATATAATTGAATGCTTGTTCATGAAGGTAATTATCCTCGATTTAATTATTTTTTCTATTATTTTTGAAATATTAGAAATTAGTGAAATTGGCCTATAATTTTCTATCAGAAGTTTGTCTCCCTTTTTGAAAAGAGGCTTTACGATTCCCACTTTCAGAGCTTTTGGAAAATAATCTGTTTCAAAGCACTTATTTGTCAAATAGACTATCGGTCCCAATATTTCTGATGATATTTCCTTCAATGTTTCAGCGCGTATTCAATCAAACCCGGGCGATTTTTTCGATTTTAAGCCATTGATTGCTTTTTGAACTTCATATTCATTTGTTGGGTGAAGAAACATGGTGTTTTCCAAAAATATGTGATCTCTATGCTGATTGTTTGATTCAGGTATAACAGCAGCTAATTTTTCACCGAGAATGCTATAATATTCATTGAAATGATTGGCTATTTCTAACTTATTGGCCACTGTATCTCCATTTGGTAGTTGTATTTTCTCTATAACTGTTTTGGATCGCGACTTGTTACAAACATCGTTTACACATTCCCACAGAGCTTTGGGAGAATTTTTATTTTTATTTACGAGGTTTTGAAAATAAGATTTTTTTGCCTTTTTCATAATCTGGTTTAGTTTATTCCTGTATGTCCTATATTGTTCTTTGAGAATATTGTCATATGGATTTTGCAACAACATTAAATAAAGATTTTCTTTTTCTCTTATGGATTTCAAAATAGCCGGGGTCACCCATTTCTTTTTAGTAAATGTGTCCTTTTTTTCAGTTTCACAGACTTTGTATTTTTATTTATGAGATATTGCAATTTTTCTATGAAGGAAACAGTAATGTTGTCTATGTTTGTTTCTTGATAAAATGTATCCCATGTTTCTTGAGTTAAGTCGTTTTTTAGTTTTTTATAGTCGATAAATTTTTTATTTTCATTTTCGTAGGTTGTCACTTTTTCATTTTTTGTTTCAAATATGAGAGCAATTGGAAAATGATCAGTAATATTATGATGGAATATGAAAGATTTTATATCATTTTCGTCTGGATGTAAAGAACTATTTACGAAAAAGTGATCTAAGCAACTTTCACTTTGGGGACGAGTATAGGTATTTATATACGAGATGAATCCAAAACAATTTAGAATGTTCTTATATTCTTCCACATAATCCAAATCGGATAACAGATCTATATTTAAATCACCAATGTCTATATTGTTTTTTTTATTTGTTTGTAGGTATTTCAGAAGATCTGAGTTGAATGTTTTTGGGCAGGTATTTGGAGACCTATATATTGCTAAAAGTGATATTTTTTCTTGTTTTTGTTTAACTTCCAATTTCAAAGCTCTTATTTCACCTAAGTTAATGATACTGTGTTCATAATTTAAAGTTTCCCTAACAAATATGAGAACTCCATCATTTCTGTTGATACATCCTTCATTATATAATACACCATATTCAGGTAATTTGTACATGGTCGGATCTTCAATACGATATGTTTCGGTGAGTATAATCATATCAAAGTCAACCGATAGCTGATTCAGAAATATACACAGTTCATCGCAATTTTTTTGGACACTACGTATATTCATATGAAATATTTTGAATTTATTTTCGACTACAATTTTCTTTTTGAATTGTGTACTATTTTTTATGACATCTGAGACTATAAGTTCATTGTTATATTCTGTCAAAAAGGGATCCATATTTGAATTCAACCAAGGATATGTTATGTAATTTTATTTTTTTTTTTTTTAACTCACTGAAAATGAAAAAGACGGCTGATGCCAAGAGAATTAAAACATAGTTATTATTACAAATTAAAAGTTCATATATAAAAACATCAATCAATCAATATTTTTTTTCTATTAGCTACAGTCCTAGTGACTACTTTGGTGGTTTTTGGAGTTGTTGCCGTCGTCGTGTTGATATCTGATTTCTTCTTTGCTTCAGTGTTGAATTCAGGTTCATTAAAGGTAGCAGGACTTGATGGGGTACTTGTCGATTTTCTCGTAGATACTTTTTCTATTTCTGGTTCACTAGGAAAAATACTGTTGGTTCTCAGTTTGTGATATAAGAATATATTTTTATTTTATTTTATATACTTTTTTTTTTCTTTGATGTATTGGCATTTACTGCTATATATTCGAACTCGTTCGAATTTTTACATCGACTGCTATGGTCATTAGCCATGTGTTCTGGATAGGCTTTGTTACTTAATCCTTACGCCACCTTAGGAGCAGCACTGTTACTTTTTAACGCAACAGTGAATCGTGGAGGATTGTCAAAGTCGGCAACGAGATTTAATCATTCAGATTTTAACATCTGAAAATGCAAAAAGCTCGCCCCAACTGGGAATCGATCCTGGGGATCTCCAAGTGAACGCCTAGCCACGGCGCTAATCCCCGCTCCTTATTTGATATACTTACGTACGACTTAATTTTTTTGTTGAAAAGTCATTTTTAGATTCAGATTGACATTTTTGAGTTTTATTATAGTTAAATATTCATTTCTTTTTAGATTTGTGATAAAGGAATGTAATTTTGTTTTTTGTGATATAGCTGGGCAAAAATTTATTTATATGAAAGGCTTTTGCGGCCATAGTTACATAATTTTTCGGGTTAGGCCTACGTTCATTATGAGATAGTCCTGTCGTTTAGCCAACACTAGTGATTAGCATTCTCAAGAGAACTTTTTGCATGTTGACAGCTATACAGTTGACAGTGAAAATCTCTCTTGATAATGCCAACCACTCGTGTTGGCTAAACGTCGAGACTATCTCAAAATGAACGTCGGCCTAAGAACCTGGATCATCATGTAAATTTCTACCCCATCAGCCGCCGGCGGGTTATCCACAACACGTGGAGGCTCTTGGGTTAGGCGAGAAGGTTTATCACGGAACTTCATGTTTTCCGCGATGCTTCTCGCCCGCCTCACTAGTGACTTTTTTGCAGCCACCAGCATTCGTATCCTATCAAGACAGTGCTGTTTGATGGTAAACAGCACGCCTTGATTTAGTGTGTGGTGAGCTCGTCTTAAATTTGCGGCAGTTCGCCGCACTGCGGGCGTGAAGGGCCGTGTTGTCTCGCCGACTTGATCTTAGCTTCCATATTGTGTATGCATCGCTCATGTCTGCCAATCAGAGGGGTGGTTTGCCTCCTCCCCTCTTGGAACAGGCCCTAAGCGGCGTCATAGACGGCATAGTTGATCTGCCAAATGTCAGCCTCTTCTAAGAGGACATTGTGAATTTTGGCATCCACCCGTGCCAGTTGTTATGGCTTCAGGGGCTTGGTGTGATGAAGCGCCCTGCGGGTTCTGATGCCTTCCATTGGTGGTATGATGCGGGCCTCCTCTACAGCCAGGTCAACACGTGGCATATCTGCCACTTCTACCACTGCGTTAACAGGCTGAGGAGGGTCTCTTACGTAGCCTCGAACCCGAAGGTGGGATACATAATACCTCAGATTTTGTGAGGAAAAGGCAGCATGCTCTGGGTTTGTTGCAAACCACAGAGCATGCACTTTCGCCATGTATCATCTTCGGGCAGGCTCACTGCTCTCATAGCAATGCAGAAAACAGTACCTTAGTTCATCCGTCCACTGAAAGCGGCCGTTGTCATTGCGGTTGTCATTGTTTGGCAGATAATCGTTTTGGGCCCCACCACCTTGCCTATGACCCCTCATCCGAAGGGGTCGGTTGTGGGGGCCTCTTTCTCGCCCGTCTAAAACCGAGTAGTCGGGTATACCGGGAGGTTAGCCTAATATACCCACGGCCGACATCAGAAGGAATGAGCATTCCCTCCAGGGTGCGCCATGGCTGCCGGTCCGGTTTTGCACCGGTTGCTCAGGAAAGTGCTGTCGCAACTCACCAAGGCCTTGGATGGTGGTTGGCCCTCCCTGCTTAGTAATATTATTATTATTTATTATTATATTATATTATATTATAAGTAAGAAGGTGAGTTTGCCGTTACATTATATTTGTAGGGATTCATGAGGAAATCATTTCGTTTTCTCTTATTTATATTATGGTGAGAAGAATTACGATTATATTTCGACTTATTGGTGTGAATGGATACACACATAGTGGGGCGCTTCCCCAAAGGCAAACGCCATATCTGATTCTTGACTCTATATGTGCATAGTAATAGTTTAGGGTACTAACAGTGGTTGAAATCGACTTAGGATTTCTTATCAAATACGAAACAGAACTTAGTTTTGATATCAGTTTACTACAATGACTCTTCCAGTTCGGACAGTTGTCTAGCGTAAGTCCTAATTATGTTCATTCATTCAGAGAGATGGTGTTATAATTATTATTGACTTTTATTTGAAATGAAGTGAATTAGCTCGACACCAGGAGTTTGACACCAGGATTTGACTCTATGTTACATTTTTTCTTCAAAAAATTGTCGTCTTTGTCTGAAATTAGAAGTGATGCGTCATCTGCATACATAATGCATGTGTTATCAGCAACCGCAGCCTCAACATCATTGCAATAAAATATAAATGGTAGTTGTCCCAACACAGATCCTTGAGGAATTCCAGTAGTCAAAGCTTGAGAGTCAGTCCTTATTTAATGAGTTACCCATGGGTGCTTGTCTATCAGTTTTATAATTCAAACTCAATGACACCGAATTATCTAGTACTTTCAAAAATCAAAATAAAGTAAATATATGTTTTGAAAAAGAGAAATGGAATAATATTCTGACTTAAAATGACCCAGAACATGCTTACAACCTGTTTTGCCTCTTGTTCCAATCCATGAATCGGGAAAAGTTCGATTTAGATAGTCTGTGTGTTTCTTGCGTTGATTCTGATACGTTCCATTCAGTTCACGATGAGTAAGTAGATTTTCCTATCGAAATGTATTGTATGTTGTTGATTAAACTAAAGGTAAATAATACAGATCCGACCCAAAGAAATTTGGATAAGGGTCAAAATTACCTGAAAATCAACTTTGAATGACATTGTATGATATATCGTTGAATTTAGCATTAAAAGTTATTTCGAAAAGTGTCATAAAATATGCAGGTCCGTATTGAAAAAAATGAGGTTGAGGGTGGCCCAGAGAGTACGAAACGTGGGATACGAAATCTGATTACGTCAAATTGAGGATAATTTACTGTCTAAAAAAATTTACTGTAACATTTTTTGATAATATTTGAAATAAAGTGGAAAAAAAAGAAAAATCTAAATGACAGAATTTACTTTTCTTATGATATCTCAATAACCGGCCATGATAATCTCGATTTGTTTGAACTGCTTGACAATGCTTCTATGAACGCAACTTTTTCCCATTTGACCGACCTTCTAACTGTAATGGTTTAAAAGTTACCAATACAATCCCATTAAAAAAGTGGCTACTCTGTATACTACCATGCTCTCTCTCTCTCTCCCTCATGCTAACAAATTCAACTCAAGTTTTAACAAAATTCATAATTTTTTTTCACACTTCAGAACATAAATAAACTTTACAATTCATGCATTGCAATTTTTTAGTTCATAGTTTTTCTAGTTCTAGTTTTGAATTTTAATTGTGAATTGAACTTTTACTTACCTGAATAAATTAACAATTCACAAATGTTCAATTAGTTCCTCGTGCCAGACTCCGCTGACCGTTTCTGAGAGGACTACCAACGTGAGGTATCCCTTTGTGGTGCATTTCTGCCTCGACTACGCAGGTTATCTGAGTATTCGTTTTTAAAATTGAAATGTTCATCTACTGCAAAAAAAATTGTTAAAATTGTTATTTTCGTCAAACGGCTGCACCTTTACGCGCAACCCTTAGCTTGTGCGAGCTAAGGGAAATGTAGCCCTTACCCTTCAATATGTTTTGCCATGGAAACTTGTAAATTATATCTACCGAGTACAATGAATAAATACCGCCTTTCTTTTTCATTCCAAATTCAGTTTGTTATATGCGTCGACCAGTGGCGTACTTAACAGGCTACCACAAACTAGTCCGAAATGATCGACTTTGCGAATAGTTATCAAAAATCACTAGAAAATTTTTCAGTAAAGTATGATCACATACCAGCGTATCTACAACACTAATTAATGGAAATTGAGAATGGAATACAAATTTTATTCGACCTCAAAGTAGTTTATCCAAAGTTTCTGTTCGTATAGTAAACGTGTGTTCAAGAAAAAAAAGCAAGTTTACATCTTTGTCAGATCATCATCTTATATCAAACAGGTTGGAGAACTCAGTTCGAAAAACTCTTTACTTTGAAATAATGTGTGGGATGAAGACAATGAGTTTGAAGGTGTGATTCAGCCACCATTCAAAAATATTCAGAGCATGAAAAATACTCCGGGATGTTATAATAAAATGGCGTTCTGCGATTGTAGCATACGAGAAATGATATCTCTCCATTCTTTATCCGATGTATCCTCAGGACACACTTCGAGTTTTTCATAAATATCTCGGAGATCTGTACATTTAGACACATGTTTATGGTAGAAAACAATGGAAAATAGTCCAGATTATGTCCAGTAGATTTTGGCAGCGTTGGATCGAAGAGATTTTACCTCTACTACAGAAGCGATCCAAATGGCACCAAGTATCGAAGTCTGTTCGAGTTGGACACGTAGTAGCTTTTCCAAACTCAACGCTGAGAAATGATTGGAAGTTGGCTAGAATAGTCAAAACTTTTTCTGGAAGGGACGGACAAGTTAGAAGTGTGGAAGTAACCACATCTAAAGGAAATTTTATCCGACCCGTGATTTGTCAATTATGGTTGGAAGTTGGAGATTGTGATGGTTAATAAATACGTTTTTCATAACTTTCAGTCACCTAGTAGAAATCAAACATTTTTGATGTTGATGTCAGTTAGACTTTTAAATATACTTTGTAGAAAAGTCAAATAAAGTTCACAAGAGTTTTTCTGAGTTTATATAACTTTGTAACGGCATTGCACCAGTGTCTGTTAAATAGAATGTTATGACTTTTAGGTCAAGTATTGATGAGCCTAACTGATGTCAAACACTAATTTTTCAATTTACTTGTCTAAAGAACATATGAAGGAAAATATGGTAACATGACATTGTAACTACGCCACTATTTTACAGAAATTAAACACTATAACATAAAATTAGCACACTGGTGAACCTAGATCATTGTACCAAGTTTTAATTTCTTTCCTTCAGTAGTTATGAAGAAAAAAAATCTATTATTTAATGGACTTCCAACACCCTATATCTCAGAGGAATCTGTGTTAGAAATGTGTCGGTCTTATTCTGACTCACTCTGTATATTTATCGTATCTGCTACTGTTCTTTAATTTAATGAGAACATCATTTTGTGGGAGTGTATTTTTTCAATACTCAAATTCCACTGTAAGTACGTAATTTGGTCACCTTTCTTATGTATTGTTATCATTTGTTCACAGTCCTACTCTTGTGACTTATTTCTTTGTTGGATTGAATAACAATAAATCTTTTTTTGTTTTTATTATCCGTGAATACCAACAGCCATCGTAGATTGATGTTTAACTGCTGAAAACAATAACGTTCATAGGCACTAATTTGTAAACAAAGAATACTATGAATCTATTACTCTTTCAGATCTATTATTAACAAACACTTTCACTCTTTCTGAGATCATCTTCGTAGGAAATCTTACGATCCTATTGCATAACCGTTCTCTAGCTAGGTAATTAAAATTTCTAAACTTTAGTTATTCGCTGAATGAATGTTCGTAAAAGGATGATAAGTGGTTGACTAGCATACATTACAGCTTCTAATGGAATGTGTATATGTATAGGATGAATCGCTTTATCTGTTCAGTGTTCAGTGAACACTATTGCGATTTCAAGTTGGTATTCTATCTCGCTGAATCAAAACTTATAGCGTATGACTTTTAGAACAAAAATATTGCCTGTGTTTTGGCAGTTCAAAATTTGTCACCTGCGCGGAAGACGACATCCCGGACAGTCTTTCTTCCCAAGAGCTAGGGAGTCGTTGCAAAAAAGGTATACTAGTTTTGATAGAAACTGAAAGAATAAATTTGAATAATTAACTGGAGGATATTCTACGAATCATCCCGCGATTCTTATATATTATGGAAAATTCTCATTAGAAACTTCAAAACTCAAATGAGTAATATATAAGAAGAAATGATCGAAACAATGGCATTAACAAGAATGTCTTCCAAGATTTTATACAGGGCGAAATAAATAATTTCTTCTTGAAAATAAAATCGATTATTCTTAAAACGCCACATACTAACAGATTGGAATTTTAGAGTAATATATAAGAAGAAATTATCGAAACAATGGCATTATCGAGAATGTCTTCCAAGATATCATACAGGGCGAAATAAATAATATTTTCATAAAAATAAATCGATTATTCTGAAATCGCCACATACCTAGATCAAGTATTGATGTGCCTAACTGTATACCGATTTTTCATCTCTCACTGGCAAAAATTTGTTGACTAATTTTGTTGTAGGTAAATATCAGAAACTCATTTTTCAAGTAATTTTTCGATAGAAAATGAGCAGGAAAATATGGCAACATAACGTCTTAACTATGCTACTGTTTTACGAAAATTAAACACTATAACATCAAATTATCACATTGGTAAACTCACATTAGTGTACCAAGTTTTAAGTTCTTTCCTTCAGTAGTTTGAAGAAATGAAATTAAACCATAATATACTCGGCCGTGTAGGAAGAGATCGCAGAATTTGGGAAAACATGCTCCCAAAATTGCAGGAATTCTTCTATTTTTACTTGTTGTCAGAGGCGGTATTACCCGAAGTTCAACTAAGTGTTCATGAACGTAAATGGACAATAATAAAAGAAATTATTCTTCTGAACAATGAACTTGTAGGTGGTGATAAAAACTATATCATAAGTGTATATCCTACTATAAATAATTATTCGATTGAAGAACTGATGTATACCGATTTTTCATCTCTCACTGGCAAAAATTGGTTGACTAATTTTGTTGTAGGTAAATATTGTTTTTGAGCTATTAGGAACAGGCGAAAAATATAAAATTATTCTTTGCGAGATGGGGACTACCATATTCAATAGTACTTCTCATACCGAATATGTTTATGACAATGCTTACATCCACACATACAATGACAAAATTGCTATTTCTTTTCTTGTCAATGAAAATCATTATTTAATCTTGTATTCAGTCACTGATCCACTTGGAAGCGATTTGTCGAGATGCAAAATGTTTCACTCCAAATTTTGTTCATATGTAGTGGTACACAATAAAAGAAAACCAAATCGGTTGAGTTCACAAGTGGAGAACCTTATTCCAACCAAAGTTTCTTCGACAAAATAATAAAAAATCAGAATCTCACGAATTCTGCGATCTTGACGAATATAGGAAGAAAGTGACAAGGTTTCATCTCGAACAATCTCAATACGTCAAAAACTTGTGCGTTTATTCTGCGCCAGTTATTCCGAAAGTTTTCAAGCAATACATATTAAATGTTCAGAACCAAGTTCCACTTCCTTTGTAACTAATGACATTTGTAAACTGTGCCGATGTTAATGATTTATTATTGTAAATTTGACCTTTGGATTAGGTTGGTATATAGGTATCCATTTTATTCTAGAAAATCCCACAGATATTTTGGACGATAATTCTGTTCAAGAAATAATTATTTATTGAAAATATGAAATCTTGGGAGTCATTATCATTTATGTCACTCTGTTTATATCATTTCTTCCTGTATGAAATTATTTATTTCGCCCTGTATGAAATCTTGAGAGACATTCTCGTTAATGCCATTGTTTCGACAATTTCTTCCTGTATATCACGCTGAAATTTTAATCTGTTAGCATGTGGCGTTTTGAGAATAATCGATTTTATTTTTAAGAAGAAATTATTCATTTCGCCCTGTATGAAATCTTGGAAGACATTCTCGTTGATGCCATTGTGTCGATCATTTCTTTTTATACATTACTTTAAAATCTTAATCTGTTAGTAAGTGTCGTTTTCAGAATAATCGATTTTATTTTTAAGAAGAAATTATTCATTTCGCCCTGTATGAAATCTTGGGAGACATTCTCGATAATGCCATTGTTTCGATCATTTCTTCTTGTATAGTACTCTGAAATTTCAATTTAGTATGTGGCGTTTTCAGAATGATCGATTTTATCTGTAAGAATAAATTATTTATTTCGCCCTGTATGAAATCTTGGGAGACATTCTCGATAATGCCATTGTTTCGATCATTTCTTCTTGTATAGTACTCTGAAATTTCAATTTAGTATGTGGCGTTTTCAGAATGATCGATTTTATCTGTAAGAATAAATTATTTATTTCGCCCTGTATGAAATCTTGGGAGACATTCTCGATAATGCCATTGTTTCGATCATTTCTTCTTGTATAGTACTCTGAAATTTCAATTTAGTATGTGGCGTTTTCAGAATGATCGATTTTATTTGTAAGAAGAAATTATTTATTTCGCCCTGTATGAAATCTTGGGGGACATTCTCGTTAATGCCATTGTTTCGATTATTCCTTTTTATTTTACTCTGAAATTTCGATCTGTTAGTATGGGTCGTTTTCAGAATAATCAATTTTATTTTTATGAAGAAATTATTTATTTCGCCCTGTACGAAATCTTGGGAGACATTCTCGTTATCGCTATCGTTTTGATACTTTCTTTCTGTATTCTAATCTAAAATTTCAATCTGTTAGTATTTGTCATTTTCAGAATAATCGATTTTATTTTGAAGAAGAAATTATTTATTTCGCCCTGTATGAAATCTTGGGAAACATTCTCGTTAATGCCATCGTTTCGATAATTGTAGGATTTTGAACAAATGATTCAATTCTGGGATGAAACAATTCCTTGGCACACAGTTATTATATTCCCATTCAAGCGAAGGCCCTACTAAAATTCTTATTATCTCTGTTCAGTATTTAGAAGTAGAAAATTTATCTTTCGAAATGAATAATACGTATATTTCAGCAATACAAGTTCGTCTTTTGAAAACTATGGAATATTCACCTAAATGATTATTAATTATCGTTCAAGGAAATAAATATACAATGCCAAGTAAAGAATTATGCACTTTCATGTGACGAACGCCACTAGTCATTTGGGTTTCATCGGTAATTCTAGCTGCTGGCTTTGGCTGCTATCGTAACACGATGTATGTCGTTCATTTGAATCCATGCCTATACCAATCTCGGTTGTAATAAGTTATAGAGCTCGAAGAAACACCCTTCTTCACTTGGACAGTCAACAATTGTTGGTTCACCTTCTATATAATATATTTCATGAATTTTTTTATAATGATTGAGGCTTTCACGACCCTCGCTCAATGTTCTGTATGGCTTTTGGGTTTTCGGTCGTGTATACATTTTTCTTGGTTTTTGACGTTTCGCCTACACGTGCGGTAGGCTTCTTCAGAAAATTACAAGGGTATTCTACTATCACCAAAAGGGGTACTCTTGGTCTCAGATTATATATACCTTTTCCCTCATTAACAGATGAAGTAATTTTGTCCACAGGTACGTTTCCCGATATCGTAAGTTGATTATTGTTCCCAGGTACATTTGTTTGTGTAATTAATTTTGAGGGGACAGGTAAACATCTCGTTCTTTCCAAGGTTGGGATGCAGGTTTTGTTCAATTTTATGGAGTCTTCAATTTTGTTAAAGTTGTTTTTTTTCTGATCTCGATAGCCTCCCTAATGAGTCGTGCATGGTAAGAGGAAGTATTTGCTAAGATTTGTGTTCCTTTAAATTTTATGCGGTGGTCAGTTTTTGTGAGCGTATGTTCGGCGACGGAGGACCACAGACTTTTTCTATGATTTTTTTCATGTTCTTCGTCGTTGGGTTACACTTGCCAAGGTGGTTGGGGCAAGTGTAACCCATGACCAAGGTTCCAAGAAATTTCTATAGGTATGCTTCAAAAATTTTATAACAAATTTCACATTTTTGTTTGTACCCCAGTTTAAGTAGGATTTTCTTCTAAATTCTTCGTTGGGTATAAATAAAAACCACTTACTATCAAACTATAGGGAGAAAAAAAACCAATAATATTATAGTAATCCTCAGTTGCATCTTAGGCATTGATCGCATTTACTTGTTTTCCTCCATAGGTTTGTAACATTGTTCAATGGATTAATTATGCAATTTTACACACTCTTTTTTAATATCATTTCAGATCAAAATAATCTCAGTGATGCATCTGAAAGCGAAGACGAAGATACTCCCAGTATATCTGATGACGATGAATCTGATGACGAAGACTCTGATTAATTAATAATTATTTACTTATTTAATTATTAATTATTAAATGTATGAAATTAATTTCTTTTTTGTCGGGCTAGCAATATGCACCACTATTTTTGTCGGACAATGCTATATTTTGATGAAGAAAGTAGTATTCTAGCACCCTCCTTTTGTGTCCGAAATGTTATTATCAGAAACCTAACCTACCATGAGCGACATATTTCGGACTGGAAAAAATACCTCGAAAATTTGTCGGAAAAGGTATGGACTACGATTCTTAGGCAAATTTTAATATGTTAAAATAAAAATTGAGACTGATATGATCAGAAAACCATACCGCGCTAGAGCGACATGTTGGACATGTCGAACTCGACAATAGCCCCCGCTATTTTGTCGGACAAGCATACTTATCTTTTATCCATCATATTTTCTTGCACAAATAAAAATTTTGAGTATTAAAATACAAAAAGGTAACCGCCTAGAACGACATGTTTACGTACCCGCAGTGCGGAAATGCCCCCGTTCCGTATTCTGAAAATTTCACAGCGTGGTAGACTCGATATAAACAAATGATTCAAACTATTTTTATGACTATTATTATCAGTTTGAAAAATGGTCGTTGGACTGGGGACTAGGAGGCAATCGAGATCAGAAAGCATAAAAACAACTTTAACAAAATTGAAGACTCCATAAAATTGAACAATACCTGGATCCCAACATTAGAAAAAACGAGATCTTTACTTGGCCCCTCAAACTTAATTACACAAACAACCTGGGAACAACAAATAACTTACGATTCCGGGAAACGTACCTGCGGAAAAAATTACTTCATCTGTTAATGAGAAATCAGGTATATATAATCTGAGACCAAGAGTACCACTTCAGTGATAGTACAATACTTACACTCATAATTTTCTGAAGAAGCCTACCGCACGTGTAGGCAAAACGTCAAAAACCGAGAAAAATGGATACACGACCGAAAACCCAAAAGCCATACAGAACATGATTTTTTTTGTTTCAAATGCTAAGATTTGAGGAATTCCCTTCTCACCATGTAGAGCTATCAATAGTTTATGGTTTGAGAATAAAATGAATTTATTTCCTATCAAGTATTGATAGAATTTTTGTACTCCCCAAAAAAATATTAGTGGTTCTTTGTATTACAGAGTAATTAATTTCACTTCCATTTGAAATGCGAGATTCAAAACTATATAGGTAATAGGTTTTCTATACCATTCAAAAACTTCCTTTACATATTTTGGATGACTGCCTGTGATTTCACCAGTGAGTAGTGTAATGTATTTCTCCATTTGTTCCTTGCAATACTTTTTCAAGTGTTTTTTCAAATATTGAACATGCTGGTTTTGTGTCAAAAACTAACCGATTTATCTGATAAGTTCCTTGATGTTCAACTTAATAATTTTTTTTGTATTTTTAGTTAGTTCAAGCTGATGATATGCATTTGAAGTACAATTTTGTGAGCATTTCTCCTTTGGAAATCAATGCAAAAATGTCTTCAATTCCAAGAAGTGGATGCTCAACATCTTGGACATATTTATAATGAGCACATAACCTGATTTCACCATTTTCTTCAGGTGGTCTCCATTTCAAATGCTCGATTGAAATCACCCCTTTCTTTTCCAACTAGTCCGACTTCTCAGCAACCTTTTTTTTCGAAAACCAGTAGCACCGGGCGTGGTTTACAAATTATCGGTTTAATAGTGTCAACAACTTTCAGTTCTACCTTTTAAAATTTTTGCAAACCTAATTCACCCAAGCAACCCATTATACCTTTTCAGTTCTTAGTCGAACAGAAGTTCGCTGCAAAGTGGAGATATTCTTTGAGAATACTCTCAGGAAGAATTATTGGAATGCCTGAACGAGAATCAAGTTTAAACAGCAAAGGTATATTGCTATTTTAACATAATTTTCCATGAATTCTGACAGTTGTGATGTGTCACAATCTCTGATGTGAACAAAATGATTATTGATGTGACAGACCCTAGCTAAATTTCCATTTTATTTACAAATTTGACATGAATATGTTTTATACCGACATTTCGCGAAATTATTGATACACATCTTTTGCGAGACTTAAACTTTCCTCTTCAGCAGTATCTTTGTCTTGACTTTTTTTCTTATCCAATCTCACCTTTCTTCTTTCTGTTGAACTGTAAGACTTGGTACTTTTGATTGCCTCACTTATGATTTGCCTTGAAACCTGCCGATTCTGAAATTGAGAAAAAGAAGAGTGGGAACAGGAAGATGTGGCTACTGCTAATTCTTTCTTAAATGTTAGTTCTACTATCGCTTCTAGAGTTGAAGTATGGTCTTCTTCACAAATTCTGTCGATGATTTTTTCTTTCTTCATACCAGAAACGATTTATACCTAAGATCATTTACACTTAATCCAAATTTACACTTAATCGCATTAATCTTCAGTCTAGCATACATTGGCCTGCGGAATCTTTTTTTGGTTGTTTAAGCTCGCTTCTTTCTTTGACTACAGAGACTCGTAGAAAACTGACTTTTCAAACTCACACAATATAGATCCTCAAATGATTTATCTTTCGGTAAAACCAATTGAAATTAGTAAAACTGGAATTTTCTTATTCTTCTTTACATAATTGGCAAGAAAACAATGAACCATTTGCTAAAGAGAAAAAGTTCTCAAACAAAAACTTTAGGCGTAAAACTAATTTCTGTTTTACCAAAGTAGTGTTTGTTACGAATAGATATCAATCAGCCAGAATTTCAAACTTGTTGAACATGGTGTTGGTCTAGGATCACTATTGGGACCACTTCTTTTCATAATTTAATTATTTGCTTTATGCAGCCATATAAATCTCTTTCGTTTGCCGATGACACTACTTTTACTAACTCTGACAAAAATGTGATTAAATCATCAACAGTATCAATCAGTCGATAGAATTAAACGAATAATTTCACAAATAGATTTCAGATTGATTTGAATTTCGCAGTAGAAAGTAGTTGTTTCGTCTGACAGATATTTACCTCACTTTGTGGGATGGTGTAGAGAATAATATTAGGAAGGACATTTTATATGTTGACTGTCTTTATAAGATTATCTATGACTCTATAATTAATTTTTGTTGTTATTCTTTGTCATCTGACGAACATTTTTAATAATTCTAGTAGTTTATAATTCTACTGTATTATGGCAGTATTATAGTTTTATAAAACTTATGTCTTTTTACGATTGTTTTTTTTTTGTTTTTTATTTGTTTATAATTTCATTATATCATGTTTTGACTGGGTTAGTTAGTATCTCTCTGTTTTTTTCACAATTGTTTGTTGTATGTTTCCTTCCTCAGTCTAACGAACATTTTGTGTGCTTTTATGTGTTTGTACTTTCATATATATATTTTTTGATCATAGCGTAAATTTTTCAAGCTTTGTCAATGAGGACTCATGATTTTTGAACAATAAAGCATATTTTGATAAATTGATTATCCCTAAGCCAACTCTGTATCGTCTATTTGTGAATTTTGACTGTCTAACTATAAAATGCCATCTTTGGTCGGGATACCAGTAATAGTTTTCTGTTATCATTACAGGAATGCCAAAAGAGGTCGCCGGCATTCAGAACGGTTCAGAACACTCGGTAACTTGTCTAGATGTTTCTTAGATGGCTCTGTTTATTTAGGTCCGGCTTCAAGATCTCTACGATATTAAAATATATAAAAATATCGAACAATGAGAACAAATCTCCTGTTCAGTTCTATCATTGTCTTTAGCTCTAATTTACTGAAAACATATTAAATCAAGAATATGTCTGGGAATACAACTTATTTCATCTTACAGGATGAGCAACATATAGGACATGAGAGTTACAAAATAAGTTTTTAGTGAAAAATTTGCCTAGTCGATTCGAAGGTCGCGGAATTGAAGTGAGAGTTGAAGGAACGGAAATTAGAAACAACCGGTAAAAAGTCTCTGCTCCAGAAAACACTCTCAGAAGGCTGATTCTAAAATTAAAAGACCCCGCAAAAGAAACTGATTCGAGTCCGATAATGATTAAATTCTAAACTACCAAATCTCCGTAAGAAGAACTTCAAAAAAGTTGTAGAGTCTGGAAGATAAACTTCTAGAGAATTCGGTGAGTTTTAAAGAATTTCAACAAAATCAGAAAAATCCGGAAGATATTTCTACGAAAATTCAACTAGTCTGAACTCGAGTCTGAAAGAGGAACTTCGAAAGAAACTTCTAGAAAATTAAACTACTCTGAAAAAAAGTTCGAAAGTTCAATATTCGAAGAATCTGGAGGACGAACTAACTAGAAAATTCGAAGAGTTTGAAAGAAGAACTTCAGCAAAACTACGAGAGAATTCGGATAGTATGAAAGAAGAACTTCAAGAGAAACTTCTAGAAAATTCGAATGGATTGGAAGACAAACTACAAGAGAATGCGATGAACTCGGAAGAGAAGCTTGTATACAATTCGAGGAGTTTGTAGGAAATTTCTGGAAGAAAAACATCTCGAAGGCTTAAGAGAATAACTTTGTGGTGTTGCGAAACGATAAAAAAAATATTGGAACTATTGAGACAGATATGGATTGGATCGAAGGCGGAAATAAACAAAATGAAGGAAACAATTAGTAAGATAGAAAACCGAATCGATACCGCGAACACCACAGAAATTGTTATCAAAAATTTAATACTGGACCTGAGTTTGAAAATGGTTGAAGTATACAATTTCAAGGTCACTGCTGAAGCAGATAAGCTTTCATTGAAGCCGCCTAAGTTTGACGGAAAAACTCGATAACTATTAGTTCGCCTTACATATCCAGCCTCTCCGGAAAATATAATAGAGCGATTGACGGTTCAGGCATTCTTGGGTAAACATCGTGAACAAGAAACCAGGCAAACATTTACATCAGCTCGTCCAACACATCTCGGGATTTGGAATTTGAGGCCGCAAAACAATCCTGTAAAAGCCAGAGTAAAGTCAGAATGCTTGAAGAAGATCTATAGGGTCATATTGAAGCTGCCATGAGGAAATGCCTGAGAAAAGACTGATATGATGCAATCGTCAGCCTGTATTCACCAAGCCCCAGTTAACAACAACGCCTAAGTCGATGTCCATCGTAGGCGGTCCCGTCAACAACGAGCCTCGTACCATGTTCCTAGATACGGGTCTTATTGGCCGAAGATGTGAGAGTACCTGAATGGGTTGAAACCATTCTGGAGGCCTGCCTGAGAGGGGGTGCGGACAATGAAACCGTGGTGATGTTTGAACCCAAGCTCCATGATGGGGAAATTGCATAGGGAAGACCTTGTTGCATGTTGGTAAATTTGTGCCAGTCAGGGTAATTGATGTCATTTATTACTCGATGACTTTGAATGAAGAAGCCATTTTGGGGCTATGCTCGTCAATTTCGTCTGATATCAGAAGTGTACACTGCACTGTTAGCCAAGCCTGCAACTAGTTAGCGAAATTGGAATAGTCGGTTGCCATTTCATCTGAGGACACAGGACGAGCTCAGCAGTTCAAATTCAGTCAAGAAGTACCAGGACAGCTCCGACAAGGTGGAGAGGTATATAGAACGAATGTGGTTTAGCAAAATATCGATACTGGAAATGCCCGACCAATTCGATAACTCAGAACTCAGAGCAGCTAGATCATATTTTTATTTACATCATTGACCTCTGAAATACGTAGTTTTTCCCCTATTTAAACACCCCTTTATCGAGATTCCAATGCATAGACTTGAATTTGAATAGCCCTGTATGAGGGAACCCGAATAGCAGGGGAGCCCAAGCGGGGATTTCTGGATTTAGCCTCTACTACCATAATGAACGACATTATGATCCTTATAACATAAATAGGTAATAGTTGCTTTAAATGACCTATAACTCATAGTTTACAAATCTGAATAAATTTGAGGTTCGTAGAAGTTCATTTTCATCACATTACTATTTTTCGTTAGGGGACTGAGCTAGATACATTTTGCATCTACAGTTTTGGTATACTCGAGAAGAACAGAGAATATCCGTGCCTTTGATGAAAAATGTTACAAGTTCAACTTTAAAAAAGGTTGTGAATGCTCCCTCCCAGTGAGGTTTTAGAGGGCACAATATCGAGACAAATATCAAGAGTATAGTAGCGGAGTATGGTCGGACTAAGACTACTACAAGATAAAATTTATAATCATTCGACATGAGTGCTCATTGGGATCACTCTTCCTTGCAGGTAAGTCGATTGATCATTCAGTTAAAACTACTACGAATGAAAAAGCATCAATACTTGCGTCAATTTATATAATAGTGTGCAAGAAAATCGTACAAAATTCTGACTCAGATCCATTTTCTATATGACATAATACTTACGGACAATGAGTAGATATTTGCCGAAGCTATATGCCTATATTAAAGAAAATAAGATGCAAGGATTAATACTTTCTCATTTCAAGTAGTTTAAAGAAGTTTTAATTGAATGATCAACAATCCTGTGAGGAAGAATGATCATGGCAAATATCAATAATAGCTGTACTTTACCCTTACAGTCTTGAGTGTTAATGAGGAGATATTATTTTATTTATCCTTTAGGGATTTCCCAGTCAGGCCCTGTGTCCACAGCTCCAATACTTTCGGAGGGCGTGCTAGATCGTTTACCCCAAGGACTACTCCCCACGCCCTGGGGAAAGTGACTATTGGGTTCGAGACTCTTGTGTCCTGAGCAGGTGAAGTGAACTAAGGATAACGGCCTTCTGCATTCGTCTGGCTAAGATTTTTGCCGTATTGCGGCAAGCCGGTATGATTTTAAAGTGTAAGAGCAGAGTGTCCATCATTGCACCAAGAACTCCTATCATTAGAACCACAATTTTAACAGAAAGGTTAAGGTAAAGCCTGTGGAGTTCAAAGAATACATATCGATCAAGACAATGCTGTCGATGTGGTAAATCTCTCATAATGCCCCTGGATATAAGAAGTTTTCAAAATTTGAAATGCACTTTCTGTGAGAAAGCTCATCGTGTAAATAGAGTGTGTTCAAAGAGACATTACCAATTGACAAATAATACAAACAATGTTGAAATCGCGAAAGATGACTGCATTTACAATTATTATGATTAATTTGATGTCAAGAAATACTCTTGGAAAATGTTTAGTTTCGAGCACAACCTTCAGAAGTCTTCGAACGACTTGTGCAAGTTAGGGAAGACGCAACCCTTACCTTTTCACGTGTGATGCCTTGCACAAGGCTAGTGACCATGCTGGGAATCGAACCCACGCCCCTGTGGTTGAGAGGCAAGCGCTCTACTATCACGACACTACGTCCCATAAATACAACTGACGAGCACGAAATTAGGTGAATAAACAGGAGAAATAATCGAGCCATTTAACGTATGCGATGTCATACAAAAACTACAAAAATTCACATGCAACTGGTCGATTATTTGTTCTCAAGAAAACTATTTTCCAAATCAGGGCCAGGCATGGATCAGACTTATGGAAAAAGCTATTGCTGACCAAATGGCTGAAGTCACAATTATATAAAGAGTAATTTATACTATGATAACTATACAGCTATGGTAGAATATTAATTTGCATATACAGCGTTCTCAATAAGGTTGGCTGATAGTTGATGTAACTAGGCGACCAGTACAAAATATAAGGAATATTCGCGATGGCGACGCAATTATTCAACTGGACTACTGATCTCCTACGTACAAACTGTTTGCCTCGAACACAATTTACGTGACAGTGTCAGTATATCAACCGCAGCCGCGGCAGTATTAGGATTGCTACATGCTGATAATATTGTTTCATATCTGTATACAATAATATATTTAACATCATCCAGCACTTTCAACGAATATTTCTCAACTATCGCAGGTCAAATTATAGATTTTCAAATTGACCCTGATGCAATGGAGAACATGCGGGATTTGTCTACACCTACCTTTTCATTGTTTTTTTAACGGATATTAAAGGAGGATGTCCTAGAGGCTGTCCATCTACCCAAACATTCTAATTCACTCGATGTGTAAAGCATAAACAGAAAAATTAGCATATGAATACAATTTGCACAATCGTTTGTCCTCTAATAGTTTTCTTCAATGCATGTTTTAGGCCGGGCTCATATTGAGCCCGCGAACCTAATTCGCGGTGCATCCATTTAATTTTTTTATTCATTCAGCCACATTACAGACAATCCATTTGTGGAAAGTCAGAACTTGCATATAAAACAGTAATAAAAACAATATTGAAATTGAATTGTAGTATCCCATGAACTCACTTCAGCCTCCAAATACTCCCCCGCCGAGTAGAAGCAGTGCGACAGCAAAAATTTTTGAATGAGTGTCTTGAACTTAAGAGTAGGATTCTTTAATATGCACTGGCAATTTATAATATAACTTCACGTCTATGGTATTGCGTTCAGAAGTCATTAAACGATGTCTGGTTGGTCGAATAAAATTACAATTTCTTGTGGTATAATTGTGAAATGTATTATTTCTTTGAAGATTTTCTTTATTCTTATGAATGTACAGCAAACAATTGAGAATGTAAATACACGGTAAGTGAGTATTTCAAGTTTTTCAAATATGGGGCGATAGCTGTCTCTATTATTGGCTTTAGATATTATTCGTATAGCTCGTTTCTGGAGTCAGATTCTTACAGAGTCTATAGCGTTTCCCCAAAGAGTTACACCGTAGTTAATGTGGGAGTGAAATAATCCAAAGTAGGCTGTTTTCAAAACTGTCAGGTTAGCAAATCTGCTCAGATTCCGTAGTATGGAGATAGTCTAATTTTTTACTTAGGTGCGCAATATGCGCTGACCATTTTAATTTATCATCCATAACAATTCCAAGTAGTTTAACTTCTGAACTGTTGGCAATCGTATTGTTGGTTGAAAAAACAATATTTTGTGTTTTGTTTTTATCGAGTTTCGAGCAATTAGAAACGAACCATGTTTCGGCCTTTCCTGAAATTGACTATGAATTAAAAGTATCGAACCAATAAAATCCAGTAAAGATATTCTAGAGAAGCGAAATAGTTCAGAATTAATTTTAAAGAAATCGAAAATAATCGAACGAGAAATTTGGAAAATCAATATATTGCAGTAACGGATATTCATCAAAATCTAAAAATTCGAGAATCATAAATGATCGTATCGATCTTTCGAAGAACTGAAATTCGAAGAACTGAACATTACAAGAATATAAAACTGTAATACCGTCAAAGGAGAATGACAGAAAATGGGAAGACAGATATTTGACCAAACCAGCAAATCAGAAAATCAATATTTTGTAGAAGTGGAAAAATATCGCAACAGAATATTATAAGAATTAAAATCGTCGAATCCATAGAGTACAAGACCTAAAATTTCCATATTGAAAATAATCAGAAGAATAAATAGTAGAATCGAAAAGGACAGAACCGAAAAATAGAAGAATTTGGAGAGGGGATAGCGGATGGCTCTAGTCTCTCAGAGATGGAGCAGCGTGCGGTCAATATTACTAAATTTTAATATCGGAATTAATTCCCATCCCATCACATCATGCATGGTGCTTAAATCGCTCATCTCCTCCACAATTTCTGCTGGATTTCGATTCTGACCGTTTTCAGTCTGACACATTATGTTTCCAAGGATTTTATGTTATTACAGATTAATTTTTAGATAATTTGTTGGATTTACGTTTTTAGATACGATTATATGTTGTTTTGATGGAATTACATTTCGATATTTTTTGAGCGTGATCGTTTTATGTTTTGAAGAGCTTAGGTTATTGAGATTTGCAATTACTTTATTTTCTCATTTCTGTCACTTTCCAATCTTGCCGAATTCAGACCTATGAAATCTGGTTCTACTGTTCTCGCGTATGATGCTTTATTGTTTCTTATAAAAACATATTAGATGAATTTCAATTTGGATCATAAATCATTTCTATCCATTCAATTCTGCTGTTTTTAAGACCTATAAAATGATATTTTGAAACATAATTGATTCTCCATTTTTTTGGTTTTACATATGACTGGTTTTTTCATTTATCGATATTACAAAAATAATACTGCTATTCTATGGCCCACCATTATGATTATGCCTTCAAAAAACTATTCCAATCTTTTAAAAAGACGATCCATCTAGTGTTGAATATTACCGACCCATTTCTAAAATCATCCTGAAGAGAAGATTGATCTCCTGCTTGGAATCTAACGTCAATCAATCAAGCAATTTATTCCATAAGTGGTAGTACAAGTTATAATAATTGTAAGTAAGCAATTTATTGACAGATATTCACCATAGTAGTATTTCAGTAAGAACATGTTTTACATGATATTTACATTTACAAGGTAACGTTGTCAACTGTAATGTATATGTAATATAGTTAAATAGGTACAAGAAATAAAAAAAAACCTACTCAAGATGATCATATCTTATAGATATTGATGTTAATTTTATAAGTTCTTACGCGTGTACTTTCAAGATTTAGTGGAATTGACAGTTATTTCATCCGCTAGTATATTAATGAAGGCGAATAGTGATTGAGATACTTCAACGCGAGCGCGTTAATGTTCGAGATCATCAATCGCATTATGATTCACGAGTTGATTTCAATATTTTTCCGTCACCGCACTCTGGTTGAAATTAAGGAATTCTTGATAGGAATTTACCTAATCAACGAAATTAACAGTAGATACAAACTCCATTGAGTATTAATGATCATATTTTGTAATGTGTAATTAAAGAAACTGAAAAAGGCACAGAAAAAGTGCATCTTTACACTCGCATTTTACGTCTGCGCTACGAAATTGAACATTAATAGGTGTCATTGATGAACGATTTCGAAAATTCATGCATTAATAACAAATCCTCCAATAATAAGGATCATCAACAGTCGATTTCGTTTACATTGAAGAACATTGAACTGACATTCATACGAAGTCGAAGGATAAAGAGTGATAAATATTAGCAACAATTCTACATATCGTCGTTGAAGAAGTGACACCTCGTAAGTGTAGATTAGCTAACTTTACAGTAGAGACAAAAAATGTTTTAAAAATTGAAAATGATCACAATGGAGTTGATTTTTTCTGTTATTACTTTTCAATATTTATAGTGATAGACCGTTTTGTTATTGCACTTACGAGCTTTCACTCTAGCAAAAGTTGAGTTTCTTAACAAATACGACATTTCACTGTCAAGCAAAAAGCTACAAACAAAATGAAAATATAAAAAAAAATTCAAACATTTGAAAATTATATTGCTTTGCGAAAATAAGAAAATAACATGATTTTTATGAAGCGATCCAAATTATTATATTTTAGTTATATAAAAATGTTCAATACACATCAATATCTCCTTTGTACCTCTTGCTTGCGACTGTATTATTTTTAATTTTTTGGCTGAGATTTCTTTATTCCATTTCTGGGTATTTGTTGGTTAGTTTTCTGCCTTTTTCCTTTATCTGACACACCAGCCTCCCTAGTATCTTCGATAGGTTTTTTCTTATAGGGAAGGATGTCGTAGTATGGTCCACATTTCGACTGTTGTACTTCGTTCATTTTGATCAGTAGGATTACTAAACTATTCAGATGAAGTTACCTTGGTTAATGAAATGCGTTCCTAGGAATGAAATTACTAATGTGGTGAAGGGAAAAACTTCTTTTGTTGGTATTGTGTGACATCACAGCCGTCCAATACCTCATTTTCTTACTAGTTATCTTACTGGAGGAGCAAATACCATGGTGCTCAGTATTACTGACCCAATTCAAAATTGTCCGCTCCATTAAACCAGAAGTAGAGAGAAACATTTTCCTACATACAGTCAGTGCTTCTTGATCTATGGATGTTTTTACGGTGTAAGTTAAGGTAGCTGACCTAAGTGATTTCTGTGTGGTTGGTATTATGCAACGTTTGGTAATTTTTTTTTTACCAGAGACACAATGTATATTTTTTTGGTCCCAATTCATTTCACTCCAGAACGACTTGAAAATATTTTCCCTTTCTTCTTGTGAAAGCTTCCCACATTCTCTTACTTGTGACTTTTTACAGAAAATAGAGTTGCAAGGTGATCCCATTTTCCTCCCCCTTTTCTTTTATATCCTTCCGCCTTTCATCCAATATAGCTCTTCACCTGTTCACGAAGTTTTTTATTCTTATTGTCAAACCAGTCATCCGGTCCTTCAATTATTTTCATTTTTTTCAACATTTTACCTAGTTTCTCAGAATTTTCTATATCTTCTTGCTTCTGTTACACTAGAACTTCTTTATCTATGCTTCCTTGATGCTCAACTTCGACTTGTGATGTAATAACATCAAGGTCTGTGGTTTCTAATGCATTACTAATATTCAGCTCGTTTTCATTTACATAATAATCTGGGTGATCTATTTCATCAACTACTTCATCAAGATTACCGTTAATGGTTGTAAAGTTACTGGCGGGAGATAGAAGGTGGCAGTAGTTTCTATATCTGTTATCCTCTTGGTATTCTGATTCACTATGAAGAATCCAGATTTGTTCTGAATTTTGTATGAGTGGGAATAGATGAGAATGAGACTCGATATCTGTCTGGCTAGAACAACTGAGATTCCAGTTAGTTGAAGCGTGCGATATGTCTGTTAGAATTGGAATGTCTACAATCCTATACACGTCTACATTTGTGATGTGTTCTATCTGATGATCATTGGAAAGTTCCCACTGACATTAATCTAGGAGCTGCTCTGACAGGATTTGTTCTGATGTGGTTTTCATTTCTGGCTGTTTCCTTCAACATTGCCATTATCCTACCAACACGAGACATGATGCTTTTTCGTGACCCTGATTGAAAGAAATGAAAACATATTTCAAGAAATTATATTTCGCTATACTCGTCCAATTAGATTACACACGTAGTAGACACCCCTGTGGCTATGTCGAGCTCTTATTCAAAGATGAATCACTGGTCAAAAAACTTCTCTTATCGTTCCCGTCCCAATTGTCATCGCTTACTCATTACACTTTTGTGCTCTGTCGAGTGAAGTAGTACATTTTATATTAAGCGAAAATGCCAAAGCGACGAAACAGTTCGAGTGATAGTGACCGATTGACTAGAAAGAAGAGGAAACTTTTGAAGAAACTTGAAAAGTTGGAAAAAGAAAGGCGTCGTCAACGTACTTCAAGTAAATATTAGAACGCTATGTTATAGGTAAAACCGTTAAACCTATGCATAGCAGTTAGCTAAATTCGTTAAAGCTACATAAAATATAAGGAATTTTCATTTCCTTTCCAGGTGAGTCAGATTCTAGTAATTCTAGTGAACCTCATGCAACAGAAGTTGTGCTGGACGTCCCAGAGACTCAGCCAGCAATTCAAGAAAACTGTGACCCAGAAATTCTTCGATTGTTAGGAGATGAACCAATCGGCGGTGAGACCGCATTTGGGTCAGATGTTCATCAGGCTCTTGCCGACCGTTGGTTGAAATACCTCTCTTTGGGTAAAACGGATAAGGAGGAATGTGCTAAACAATATCCTATTCCAAAAAACATAGCATTTCTAAAAGCACCGAAGTTGAACCCCGAACTGGAAGCATCGCTCAGCGAGCCCAGTAAAAAGGACGATAAATACGTACATACTATACAATCACACATGGGTGTGGCACTAGCTGCGTTGGCAGGTGTAATTGATAGGGTACTCAAGGAGGAAATTGCCATAGATGACATAAAATCTCAAGTACTACCCAGCATAGTTGATGCTGGTAAAATACTATGTGATGTGTTTCACATGCTATCCACAAACAGGAAATACCGTGTTGAGGCACAATTAAATCCAACGGTGTGTAAAATAGTAAAGGAAAGCAATCCTGATGAATTTCTCTGCGGTGCCAAATTCGCAGATAAATTTAGAGAGGTTAAAACACAATGGAAAACGGGGAGAGAAATGAAGTCCACCCAACACTCTCAGCAGCCCAAAGTAACACCCCTTCCGTCGACTTCGAGTGCGGTTACTCCAAACTCTTTAAACTACAAGCCTAGATACCACAAGGGCAGAATGAAAGAGATGCCACAACCCAGACCAGCGACCAAGACCAACTATCGGAACAATTACAAGAGCAATTTTCGGAAGACTTACCGGCAATAACTGTAAGTTCCAAGTTCTATGGTGGTAGGTTGAAGTTTCATTTTCAGACTTGGAAGAAATTTACCCAAGATGTGAATATTCTCTCCTGGGTACAAGGTTGCAAAATTTCATTTGTAAATACACCCTACCAATGTTATAATTATTCCAGTAAACAACTATCTACTTCCGAAATGGCTAGTTACCAATCGGCTATCTCTAGCTTACTAGAAAAAGAGGTGATAAGCGAGTGTGAACCCTCTCGAAACCAATTTTTGTCCCCCTTTTTTCTAGTAGCAAAACCTGATAAAACAATGCGATTTATCCTTAACCTTAAAAAATTGAACAAATTCATAGAGGTGCCGCATTTCAAATTACATAATTACAAAACTGTCATAGATCTGATAATAAAAAATTGATTCATGAGTACAGTGGACTTGAAGGATGCTTATTACATGGTGCCCATGAATGAAAGGCATAAAAAGTATCTACGTTTTGAATTTAATAATAAAATGTATCAATATAATTCTTTGGCTATGGGATTGGTAACCGCCCCGTATATTTTCACAAAATTATTGAAGCCAATATTCAGTTGGTTTAGAAAAAGGGGGTTGATTTGTTTAGTTTATTTAGATGATATTCTAGTGTTGGGTACAACTCAAGCAGAAGTAAAAAGAAGTGTTTCAATTATTTTATCTGTCTTACAAAAACTAGGGTTTTAATAAATTATAAGAAATCTCAGTTGACTCCATCACAGGAATGTAGGTATTTAGGTTACATGTACAATAGCCAAACGATGACGATGTACCTTCCAAAAGACAAAAAACAAACTTTAATGGAAGCAATAAATAAGTTTTGTATTAAAAAAATTTGTATAGTCAGAGAATTGTCAAGGATAATAGGGTTACTGGTATCCGCTTGCCCAGCTGTGCAATACGGCTGGGTTTATGTTAAGAGGTTAGAGCGTGAAAAGTATATGTGGCTTAAATCAGGTAATGGTTATTACGAAACGAAAATGCCAATTTCGAATGCCATAAGAGACGATTTACTCTGGTGGAAGCAAAATATACCAAAATCTTTCAATTACATGACCTCGAAAAAATTCTCTTATGTAATTCATTCGGATGCTTCTAGAACTGGGTGGGGCGCTGTGTGTGGTACAGAGGTGACCCATGGTTTTTGGAGTGAAATAGACACTCGTAATCACATAAATTATTTGGAACTGTTGGCAATATTTTATGCCTTGCAAAGTGTTTTGAAGAATGCGAAAGAATGCAATGTTCTTCTGAGGGTGGACAACAAAACTGCCATAGCCTATATCAACAAGATGGGTGGTGTCCAAATTGAAAAACTGAATGAACTCAGTAGGAAAATATGGCGTTGGTGTGAAGACAGACAAATTATGCTGTCTGCTTCATATATACCCTCAAAAGAAAATGTATTGGCTGATAAACAATCCAGAACGCGCTCTATCGAAACAGAATACTCATTGAATATGAATGAATTCACAAAGATAGTAGTACGTTTTGGTACACCAAACATTGATTTATTCGCTTCCAACGTGAATAATAAATGTGCAGCTTATGTTTCTTGGTTTAAAGACCCGGGTGCCTTAACTTCGGACGCTTTCACAATTGAATGGGACAGATCTCTTCTATTTTATGCTTTCCCTCCATTTTCTATCATAAGTCGAGTGTTGAAGAAAATAATCGAAGATAAGGCAACTGGAATTCTTGTTGTTCCAAATTGGTCTAATCAACCATGGTTTTCAGTATTCTCTAGACTCTGCATAACAGAACCACTAAATTTTGAGCGTAGTAGAAATTTACTTTTGTCTTCTTTTAGAACGAGACATCCGTTGTGGAAGAGAATTTCCCTGGTGGCCGGGAAATTATCAGGAGATCGTTTCTGAACAAAGGAATTCCGGAAGATGCTATTCCAATTATGCTGAAATCGCTGAGTGATTCAACCCTGCGACAATATTCCAGCACTTTAAGTAAATGGTGTTTTTTTTGTGGTAAACAAAAAACAAACATATACAATGTGAGTGTGGGAACTGTGATTTCATTTTTGAAAAATTTATTTTCAGCGAATATAACATATTCAACACTCAATGTTCATAAGGCAGCCTTATCACTAATTTTGAATATCTCTAGCACTGATGAGTTGCTAATAAAACGTTTTCTGAAAGGAGTATTTCGGATTAAACCGAACTTTCCAAAATATAATGTAACTTGGGATCCTTCCAAGATCCTCAATTATGTGAAAAATTGGTATCCATTGGAAGAACTATCGCTAGAAAAATTAGCGAAAAAATTAGTGATATTACTGCTGTTGGCCTCTGGTCAGCGGGTCCAAACAATTTCGAAAATTAAAATTGAAAATATTTTTCGAAGAGATGATGGCGTGGAAATTTTTATAACGGACATGTTGAAGACTTCCAGCTATAATCGACAACAACCGGTATTCAAATTCAATTATTTTATAGAGCGTCCAGATTTATGCATAATCAAAATATTAGATAAATATTTGGAAATAACTCAAACGCTGAGGAATGGTGAAAACTACCTTAATTTGACTCATCGAAAACCTCACCATAGAGCAACTACCCAGTCTATAAGCCGTTGGATAAAAGACATTTTTAAAGCTAGTGGAATCAACACAGATCAGTTTAAGAGTCATAGCACCAGACATGCGGCTACTTCGGCGGCTTATTAGTCTAGTCAACAAGTGCCATTTAGACCAACTTTTTTCAGCAGTCTCCGAAAATTATGATTGAGGTGTCATTCGATTCGGAATGACATCCAGATGATTTTTGAAAAAAATGAAGTTCCGCATGAAAAAATTGTAAAAGTTATTAACAATTAACTAAAAAAAAAGATGGCTTTAGTATTTTGTAAATATCTCAAAAACTAATTAAAATTTTTTAAATCTAAAAAAAGATTCAAAAAGAGGAGGAAATTTCCTAAAAAAGATCAATTCCCGGAATTGTAGCATCAATATTTATAATTTTCCCAGAGGGATGAAAATACGGCCGAAAACGGGTACTCTGGCTCGGGCAAGCCACACCCACTTTGGACAATTTAACAATAAAAATTATTTTAAAATACTAAATATGAAAATAAAAAATTGGAAAAATTCAGGCACTAACTGAATAGATTAATGAACAATAATCCGCTTGAAAAAAATTTTTATCACAATTTTTCAATTAGTTAATCAATAGTTAATTAATAATTTTTTTCTGCTTGAACATGAACATTGCAAGTGTGATAATTGTTAAAATATAAATTTAAGATTTTTTTCCTCTTTTGGAGCAATTCTTGAAAGGCTTCAGAATAGAACCCCGTTGGAAAAATTAAAAAGTTTTTATTTTTCAGTTTTTTATTAACAATTTTCGTTGTTGCAAAATTAAATACTTAAATTAATCATTGAAAAAAAAATTTTTTTTTAAATATTATCAATAATCCGTTTTTATGTTATCAGGAACTACATAGAAATAATTTTTTTAAATTTTTATCTCTAATTGTTTAAAAAATTGTTATAAACAAATGCGTTGTTTATAAGATAATTGAAATTTTTTTTATGGAATTTCAATCTTTGAAACAAATAATGATTTTTAAAAGAAAAATTGTTCCTTAAAAAAATTTTTTTATTGCTTGAAAACGCATTTGTTAATTAACAATTATTTTCTCCCGCTTCTAATTAATATTAAGGAACCATTTTTTTTTTTAAATCATTATTTGTCTTTCTTTCTGATATAAAAAAAAAAAAATTCCATTTTATTTAATTTTTCATTGTTTATGCAATAAACAATTTGTTATAAACAAATAAATTTTTACCTTATATTTTTTTTTCTATTCTAATTTCTGTCACAAAAACAGACATGATTTTTTTTCTTTTTTAAAATTTTTTTTATTATTTTTTATTTAATTTTTAAATATAAGTTCTCTCTAACTTTGTCATTCTTACCTGGTCTTCATCCTTAAAATTATTATAATTTACAAACTAATGGAGATACGATGAAAATACTTAAGACTTATTTATTCTCCATTACATAAAAAACAAATTTTTGAGTAATGAACAATAATTGATAAGATACTTGAATGAAGTAGTCATATTTTTAATAGTTGATAAGATTTTTAAGCATTAAAACAAAAAAAAAAATTTTTCCCTAAGTATTTTTCAACAACAATTGCTATATATTCAATAAATAAATAAGTAACAACTAAACTTTTCTGCTAAATTTGTTTTTTATGTAATGGAGAATAAATAAGTCTTAAGTATTTTCATCGTATCTCCATTAGTTTGTAAATTATAATAATTTTAAGGATGAAGACCAGGTAAGAATGACGAAGTTAGAGAGAACTTATATTTAAAAATTAAATAAAAAATAATAAAAAAAAATTTAAAAAAGAAAAAATATCATGTCTGTTTTTGTGACAGAAATTAGAATAGAAAAAAAAATATAAGGTAAAAATTTATTTGTTTATAACAAATTGTTTATTGCATAAACAATGAAAAATTAAATAAAATGGATTTTTTTTTTATATCAGAAAGAAAGACAAATAATGATTAAAAAAAAAAAAAATGGTTCCTTAATATTAATTAGAAGCGGGAGAAAATAATTGTTAATTAACAAATGCGTTTTCAAGCAATAAAAAAATTTTTTTAAGGAACAATTTTTCTTTTAAAAATCGTTATTTATATCAAAGATTGATTTTCCATAAAAAAAATTTCAATTATCTTATAAACAACGCATTTGTTTATAACAATTTTTTAAACAATTAGAGATAAAAATTTAAAAAAATTATTTCTATGTAGTTCCTGATAACATAAAAACGGATTATTGATAATATTTAAAAAAAAATTTTTTTTTCAATGATTAATTTAAGTATTTAATTTTGCAACAACGAAAATTGTTAATAAAAAACTGAAAAATAAAAACTTTTTAATTTTTCCAACGGGGTTCTATTCTGAAGCCTTTCAAGAATTGCTCCAAAAGAGGAAAATAATCTTAAATTTATAGTTTAACAATTATCACACTTGCAATGTTCATGTTCAAGCAGAAAAAAATTATTAATTAACTATTGATTAACTAATTGAAAAATTGTGATAAAATTTTTTTTCAAGCGGATTATTGTTAATTAATCTATTCAGTTAGTGCCTGAATTTTTCCAATTTTTTATTTTCATATTTAGTATTTTAAAATAATTTTTATTGTTAAAGTGTCCAAAGTGGGTGTGGCTTGCCCGAGCCAGAGTACCCGTTTTCGGCCGTATTTTCATCCCTCTGGGAAAATTATAAATATTGATGCTACAATTCCGGGAATTGATCTTTTTTTTAGGAAATTTCCTCCTCTTTTTGAATCTTTTTTTAGATTTAAAAAATTTTAATTAGTTTTTGAGATATTTACAAAATACTAAAGCCATCTTTTTTTTTTAGTTAATTGTTAATAACTTTTACAATTTTTTCATGCGGAACTTCATTTTTTTCAAAAATCATCTGGATGTCATTCCGAATCGAATGACACCTCAATCATAATTTTCGGAGACTGCTGAAAAAAGTTGGTCTAAATGGCACTTGTTGACTAGGTTATATAGAGCGGGAATGAATCTGGACGCTATAAAAAACACCGCCGGGTGGACAAAGAAATCTGAAATTTTCGCGAGGTTTTACAATAGACCTCTGGAAAATGATTCGAATCTTCTTGAAATATTAGTTGATAAAAACTGAAGAACATTTTGTTCCATAAAATTAATAATTGTATTGTATTATTATATTAGTTAGATATTTTTTCTAAGGTGATGGTAACAATTTAAAATATTATTGAAGTTGGTGGAAAATATTATCAAAATTTATAATTTAATAATCATATGAAAATAAATAGTTTTTGAATTTCCAAAAATTGAATTGGCTTTCAATATCTACGTGTGTAATCTAATTGGACGAGTATAGCGAAATATAATTACAAGAACAAACGACTTACCTGTAGGAAGTTCGTTCTGAATTATATGAGATATACTCGTCCAATTAGATGAGTCCCTCCCAAGAATAGACTGATTATATTCAAGTTTCCCCTGCCCAGCATTCAATTTTTGAAATTATATCGCAAAAAGTGTAATGAGTAAGCGATGACAATTGGGACGGGAACGATAAGAGAAGTTTTTTGACCAGTGATTCATCTTTGAATAAGTGCTCGACATAGCCACAGGGGTGTCTACTACGTGTGTAATCTAATTGGACGAGTATATCTCATATAATTCAGAACGAACTTCCTACAGGTAAGTCGTTTGTTCTTGTAATTGTCCTACCTTAATGTACTTGTTATGGTTTCTGAAATCTCAATTTACCTGGAAGCTGTTTCAAAAATACCCTGCAGGAAGTTGTACAGGTGGCACTTCCCAGCCTAAAAAACATACCTAACATAATTATTTTTGTTTTTTTTATCAGATTTAATGAAAATCATATTGGACCAAAAACCTCTATATACCTGCTGCTATTGTAATTGATAATAATTTCACAAATGAATAAATATCAAACTGAAAAGATTTTTACATTTTTGTTTGAATATTGGAAAACCCTTGGTTATGACTTTTGCCTTATGATTAAGGGGTTTATTAGCGCAATCGCTTTCTTGAGCATTATTTAATCGTCATTTTAATAATTATCATGGACATTTTACAGATTTATTTCAACTTTCTGTTTTTTGCCATTCTTTACGAATAGATTATAAACGTAATAATCCGATAACCTAACAGTAATTATTCCACTCCCTCACAATTTCAATTATTTATTAAATATAGTTAGTAAATAAAATCAACGCCATTAATAACAACCAGTACTTCTGAAAACTGCTGTAAAATAGACACTGTTGAAATTAAACTATTAAAACTTACATTGCACGCAAGAATAACTTGACTTGTTCAAAGTATTAGGTTATTTTTGTGGTAACAAATTCATACAACTGCGTATCATCAAAGCCAAAGAAGAACTACCAGTAGATACGCGATAACAATAAATACTACCTAGAAGAAAATTCACCTAAATTACTTATTTAGTGATTCATACTGTAGATACTGGTAAACACATGTAAAATAGTGCTGATAGAATATACACCTTTTCACTACAAAGCATTTACAGGAAATCACCGTAAAATTGACTTCTGCTGAGATACAAGTAATCACATTGATGTATTTTTGAGTAGCAATTTATTATTTCTCAGTTACGAGTTCTTACCTAAGGGATGAAAGAAATTTTTCTGTGGAAGATAATGTGCATAAGTCAATTTTGGCCAAAAGTGTAGATACGAGGTCTCACTTCTTCAACGACAATATATAAAGTATGGTTGGTAATAGTACAATAGATAAAAAGTATTCAAACATCTTACAAGGTAAACATTATCGACAAATCTGTATTCATACATAAAGTGTGGTTACAATAAATAAAAATAGTAATTACACATTATATACAGTGCGGCTTTTAATATCTCCCCCTTGTTAACTTTTAAACAGTTTGACATACAAACTTTGAAAAAAACGTTTGGAGGGTATAGCCGATACTACGTGTTGAAATGAAATACATTGTAATTGCTTCATAGATGGCCCGGGGGCACATCAAAAATCAGTCGCCCCCGAGCGCCACGGCAAATAATAATACTAGCCGTCCCGAACCCGCACAGGCTATGCCTTTTGGTACAGTTTATGAGTGTTATGAGAGAGTAATATTATTATTGTCATCAGTTACCTTCTAGCTGTACCTGGGTCTTAATTAGAATATATTTAAAAAAAATTGTCCTATTGCCAATTGCAGTTTGACGATGATTCCTTTCTCTCGTATCATAACAGAGTATCCAATTGCTTAACTAAAATTACAACTGAAAGGAAACACACCAATAATGGCTTTAATCATCAGTATTACATGAAGAATTTACTGAAATGTCATTGAAGCTGCGAAAAGGATATTGTAGTAAAAATACACTTAACTATAATTTGCTAATTTATTTACAATCTGAACAAAAACTCAATTTATTTAAAACCTTCTTAGTAATTACTGTCAGCTACTCTGTCTACTTGCGAACTCTCGAACAAACTATATTATCTCGACAACTGCAACTCTGCCTTCCATCTGATGTTGAGCGTTTTATATACAGGCGAGCAGATTCTTTTTACCATTCTCGAACTATCAAGACTATTCGATGACTCGTTCGGATGGCTCCCGTACATTCTCGATGCGAATAGAGCAGTGAGTCATGGGTGTACCGATAACGAGCAGAGATAAGATCATTCCTTCGCCGTCAACGTATTGAAGTCGAATAATTAGGTGGTCAGGTCTGGCTTCAGGAAAGAAGTTTCGTCCGGAATATCATTCTTGGAGTATGGCGATACCTGCAAGATTCTCTATATCTGCACCTTGAGTTCGATGGAAGTAACACTCCACAATCTTCATGTTGGTTTGAGGAAGATGGTTTTAGTACACCAAAATATTGACACCGTTACATCAGAATACAATTTTCAACAAGCTTCTTATAACTCTCCAGTCCAGCACATCCATCTCACAGGATAATTTTGAGATTACCATATCCAAAAGATTATGGTCCACTATCGTATCTCTTGAAGATGTCTGGTGAGGCTCTTCCAGACATCTTCATAAGTTGGTTCATCTCAGAATGCTTTTCGGTTATCACGTAGAAGATGTTTCTCTGGCCCTTCTTCAACTGTAGCACCCCCCAACTTCTGGGTTCTGTTCCTGTAGTCGACGGAACTTCTTGGAAAATACCACGGCAACGCCTGTGGACATTTGAAGAACTTCTGCTACACAGTAAGATAACGCGTAATCAGCAGGGACTTCGAGGAAGTCTCGTGACTCCTCCACCATGTAGAACTTTTTGTTCGTTTGTGTACAGGGACATACATGCACCTCTGGAACGTCATTTCATCCTCCGGTGGTAGGAGTGGTCTGACGGTGCGGACTTGGTCATGGTTTCCGGCGTGATGACTACCCTGGGTTTTTCTCGTGGTAGCGTATAGATTCAGTAGACGAGGTCGTTTATCCTCTTCATGATCTTTTATGGACCTTCCTACGAGTTCCGTAGCTTCAGTGATATTCCACGGCGACGTTTAGGGCTATACAGCCGAACAAGGTCACCTGTCTGATATCCACCAGCATCGGTCTTGATGATTAGTTTGTCCAGTAAAACCGTCGCCTCAGTTTCTGGAGGGTCTTCGTCACTTCCAGATGTATTCCGGTGACCCTATCATGGATTTTTCGAAGCATTTCCTCTCTTCTGCTCCGAGGAACTACTGTCTGATTTCTGTCTTACCCACCATCTTCAGACTCCAACACACGCTTCAGGACCCCATTGTTCGAGGTAAGGGACCAAATAAAATTTAACAGCGGGCAAATTACTTGCTAGTTCCTGCTACAACGACCTTCGGTTGCTCTTCTTCCTGCCGATAACTAAACCAATATCTGGATCTTTTTCTTAGTCGTTCTGGGTCTTGTTGTTCTAATCATCATCCACTGCCGTGGTTCTACAGAGTGTCGACTCCTCCTCCTCTGCTCGTCGGCAGAGTGAACAGTCATCTGGGCATGGTTTTCGCATCCGCATTCTTATGGCTGGGCCCCGCTCGATGTTCAATCTCGAAGTAAAATTCATGGAGCCTCTCAACCCAGCGAGCTACCCGACCCTCGGGGTTTTTGAACTGAAGAAGCCATTTGAGAATCTTCTGCCATAGCCATACACGTATTTGTAGAATACTCGTTTAACAACAGCCAACAGCTCCCGCCTGTTGACTAATTCCGCTCCGGTTTATTGAGGGTCTTACTGAAGTAACCAATGACCTTCTCTTGTCCTTGGATCTGAGACAGGACAGCTCCAAGTCCCACGTTTCTGGTGTCCGTGTCCGAAATAAACTTTCTCGCACGCCAAAATCATTTCGCTTTGTTTCGTTGGGATAAAGGCAGTCGGATGCGGGAAAGGTACTCTTTCCGTGCTAGTTACTAGGATAATATCTATTCCGAACAGTAGCAGTAGCTCCCCATATCTGACACAGTTGGATTTATTCTACAGGGGGGGATCAAGGGGTGTGTGTATGAAAACATCGAATTTTGAGAAATTGAGTGGCAATATATTACTATTCCATTCAAAGGTAACATAATCGGAGATCTCGTTAATAATATCTTTCAAATAACTTATTTATGTAGACTAACTAATCTGAACATAAAATTCCTTTCCTCAAAAAAAAAAGATTTTGAATAATATAGGTATTCATGAGAGCAAGCTAATAAAATTAATTATATTCGGGGAAGAGCATAATTTTTAGGCTATTCGGAAAAGTTCAGCTTTAATTAGACTGCAAGAATAAAATGAAAAGTAGTTCTCCTTGGAGAGATGGGCCACTTAACAACAAGATGCTTATGCAAACAGGTTCTCATTTTATCTCTGACATATTGAACCCGCGTTCATTGCATAAGGTTCTACAAACTGGATGTTCATCGAATTGAATTAAAATATAGGAAGTTATGTCTGAAACAGATAAGGATTCAACGGACAGAGCATTTTTATAACTCCTTTGAAGATAGTCCAAAATGATACTTTCAAACTACTGCATCAAGAATGATTTGTGAACATCATCGAAACCTTTACTAGTTCTTCACAGACGAGTATGTAGTTTCAGTTATTTCCAGACCCAATATTCAAAGTATTCAAAGTCTTTAAATCATCGTTATTTATTCTGAAAACGGTATGGAGGTAGTCTATTCACCAGCCAAGATTTTGGGTATATTTGTATCTTAGAATCGCGAAAAACCATGATTGTCAAATTAATATGGAAGCCGATAGAAACGGCGGCTAATCCAAGATGGCGGATGTTGACTTTATTGAAACATTTCTGGGAGAATAATAAACCGACTTCTAATTTCCTTCACTCAAATGAAAGCTTGTAATGTGCGTCATACTCAATGTTTGTATCAGTCTTTTGATGTTTCAAGTCGTTAATTGATTAAACTTTGATTATTATTTATAATGGATTTTTGATAGAAGTTACTTTCTAGGTTTCAAAACCTCCGAATTAAAGGACACCTTTAACCATGGTGTACTGAATTCTGACTAATATTTCGGAATTTTTAATTCACATAAAATCTACAAACAAAACAGAACCAAAAATATGAAATATTCGGTCAGTTAGGATCACAATGGAAAATTGTTTCTAGAGAATGCTATTCAAACTAAATACATTCAGTTGAAACCTCTGTTAAAAGTAATGTAAAAACCTTCTGGAATTTTGTTAATACTGAAAGATCTAATAACACCATACCTGGTAATATGGACCTTGGCAACTCTGTGGTAGTGAAGTTTCAGATCTATTCGCCAAGCATTTCTCAACAGTTTACACTACCCAAAATCTAAATCTTAATTTGAATGATATTGTAACTGAATATAAACTAAATGTTTCCTGTTATCATATTTCAATTTCAACCATTTACGATAAATTATCTAATCTCGACATTAAGAAAGGCCCAGGGCTGGAACTCTGTAACTCATATCGCCTAGCGAAAGCGAAGCGAAACGATTGAAACGAAGCACACGCTAGTAGTTCCCGATGTATTGGAAAGAGATAGCTTAAGCTTCGCTTCGCTTTCGCTGTCGCTATAAAGTTACAGAGTCCCACAGGTCCGGACATTATTCCTCCTGTACTACTCAGAAATTGTAGCTTCGTGTTGTCTCGACCTCTCTTCTACATTTTCAATAAATCTTTCCAGACAGGTGAGTTTCCAGATTACTGGCAACAATCTTATGTCACCCAAATACCTATACAAATCGGGTAGTAAGTCGGACGTTAAAAATTACCGACCAATATCTATTATCAGTACAATTTCCAAGGTATTTGAGAACATCATAACAGAGTACCTCACTTATGATTGTTCAGGCATCATAACTGATCAACAATATGGTTTTTGTGCTGGGAAATCGACTGAATTGAATCTAGTTACCTATGTCGACTTCATGTCGGAAGCTTTGGAGAAGGGTTGCCAGATTGATTCTATGTACACTGACTTCTTTGAGGCTTTTGACAGGGTCAACCATACTATCTTACTTCAAAAGTTCGACAAATACGGTGTAGGTGGAGTATTACTGCAGTGGATCAGTAGCTGTCTTACGAACAGAACTCAAATGGTTAGAGCAAATCATCACTACTCCAAACTATTCGAAGCAACCTCAGGTGTTCCTAAGGGGTCACACCTCGGTCCCTTATTATTCAACTTATTTATCAAAGACATCATCCAAGGCTTCCGATACGCCAATCCACTACTATTTGCAGACGATTTAAAACTTTTCTTAATTATTGAAACCTCTTTGGACGCCTACAGGCTTCAGTCTGACCTTGACAATCTATCAAACTGGTGCTCCTTGAATGGCATGGACTTGAATGCTACAAAGTGTCATGTCATGCTTTCATCAATCCCATGTACCTACTACCATTTTTGATTACAACCTAAATTGTCATGTATTGGAGGATGTTAATCAAATCGAAGACCTTGGAGTTATACTAGATCCCATTTTAAGCTTCAATCAACACATACCTATGGCTATCCATAAAGCCATGAAAATGTTATGGTTCATCAAAAGGCTAACCTATGACTTCACTGACCTAATTACTATCAAAGTCCTTTATTGCTCACTGGTCCGCCCACACCTAGAGTACTGCTCTTCTGTCTGGTCTCCACATTATATGAGATATATCTGGAATATCGAAAATGTCCAACATAATTTCTCAGATACATAGCATATAAATCGGGAGTTCGTTGCGAGTATGAATTGCTACAGCGGAAACTGAATATGCCCTCTTTGGAAACTAGAAGGAAACAGAGAGACCTGACACTACTTTTTGATATCATTAACGGCAATTGCAGTTGTGCTGAACTTCTAGAAAAAATTAATCTCTACCAACTCGACAGCAAAAAACATTTTATTTACCATTTTATCGTTTAAACCACACTTTTAACAGCTGCATTCCAAGAACTTTACGATTAGCCAATAGTATCATTGATCTTGAGATGTTTAACACCTCCATGAATCATTTTTTAAAACTCAGTTACGGAATACTGAGCTTTAATGTTAATATTTTGAGATTTAATGTTGTAATGTTTGAATGTTTTAGTGTATAGCATACTTTTTGTGGACTCTTATGTCTTGTGGTTTTTAAATTCTAAATCAACCCGTTCAAATTTAAACTTATTCTTAATATTAGTTTGTACTTCGGCGCCGTATATAATCTGAAATTGTAATTTATACTTTAAATGGGCTTGCCCGTAAATAAATACATAAATAAATTGAAAATTCCGACTTATATCTCGGAATTTTAAACTTCCAAGGTACAGAATTAACTAAATATATTTTAAGTGTCCCTTTCAAGGCTTCGTAAGATATGCATTTTCAAAAATACTTAACTTTTTTACAAAAATAGCAAAAACGCAAAAACGGTTGAAAATTACGATAAGAACATATCATAAAAATTGTTTCAAAATTATAGGTAATGCATATCGTGATAAATGCACAGAACGCAATAATAAAAAAAATCATATCATAAGGGGCAACAAACGGAAAACCTCTTTGCTTAGCCTTTGTGAATAAAACAAAAAACTAGAAAATAAACTTGGTAGCTTCATTTATCATCATACATGGTATAATCATTTCATCTTATTCAAGTGACCTTTAATATCTAACATTCAGAAATGTTTCAACAATTCCGAAGGCGCGCACAAGTAATCTGCATACAAGGAAATAAATACAAATTTTCTAAGATAAATGTTGTTTGATTTCACGAAAGATTATATTAATGGTTATGTGATACAACTTTCTTCATTAGCAGGTAGATACGTTTATGTTGCATGGATAGACAATAACCAAACTTACACAAAACTTTACGCAACGATGTTTCGAATATTTCATAAGGCTGTTTCAAAATTTTAACCAACAGAAATGTGAGGTTTTTGGGATAATATGGTAAAATTAGTTGAATGAAGGAAGTACTTCACAAGTAGAACCGGATAAAAGCAGTTTGGTTTTCGGTTTGTTCAGTTGAAGAGAAAATATCAGGACTGTTTTTATGTAAGCGATAATAGAGCATTGAATTTTTAATTGGATAATTTAATTAAGCCAGGGATCAGTTCTGGGACCAACACTTTTTTAAATTTATATACATGATCTAACCTCAATTAATATTTCCAGAGAGTTCACCCAATTCGCAGATTACACTACCATACTTTGGCATGATAAAAATGACTCAAAACTGCATCAAATGATGGAGAATGATACTAGTAAAGTGGAAGAATGGTGCGATGCTAATAAACTATCTTTTAATACATCAAAAACTGACTTTCAAATGTGATCTTCAAGAACTTCATATAGGAAATCAAGTGATCAGTAGGTATAGGACAGAAACAACATTTCTGGGATTACATATTGATGAATTTTGAAAATCACATTGAAAAACTCAACATTGAAAAACTCAGAAGAACATTATCATCAGGGTGTTTTGCCGTAAGAACCACTTCATGTGAAGGAATTTTTATTTTAGAAGCAGTGTGACTCACTCATAGTAAATTTAGAAATGAAATCTATACGACAACACCCATTATATCACTAGACAAACATTAAATATAAATTACCAATTCTAATATCGACACAGGTAAAAAATTCTAATATTTATAATTGCAAAAAATTATTTAATCACCTACCTAACGAGATTAAAATCATAGGCAATAAAAGAAATTTTAAAAATTCCTTAAAAAATCTTCTTCTGGAGAACTTTTAGTGTTGTGAAATTCAACTTTGAGATTCTATTATCAAGGATTAAATTCAAAAATGTTTTATTGAATTGTACTAGTATTTTTTATATTTATGCATATCTGTTGTTGACCAGTACTGTGAAAATGTTGTACTAATTTTATTTTATTTGCATGTGCCTATTGTGTTCCATTTTATTTTAATTTAATTTATTTATTATTTATATTGTACCTGATTTTTTATATAATATTCTATAGGTATTTTTTATTTTTAAATGATTTTGTCAATTAGAATTATGTTCTTCAGATAATAAAGCATATTTGATTTGATGATTCATTTTTAACTTATGGTCAGTTTCTGTTCAGTCCTTTCGTCAACTGGTAGTTTCCTTAGAAGTTTTCGAGAACCTTGTGCGAGCTAAAAAAGTATATGTGGTCCTAGTATTTTAATAAGTCAAGCATGAATTTTTCGTATAGTTCAAAATATAATATATCTGAATTCGTTTAGAAAAACCAAAACGATAGGTCTGTGGTGGGTAGTTGAAAACAAATGAAGAACTAAGATGCTGAGCCTTTGTTTCTGAATTAAAAAAACTACTCCATATACTTGCTATCATCTTGAGCATATGGTACGATTTTGTACGGATTGAAGTAATTGAGATGTTCAGAAAAAAACTTGCTAAAAGTAAACTGGTTCTAACTGAAATAAGTAGTAATCTATCAAGTTGACGTAGACATTGGTATAATTCAAAGCTGTACAACATTTACAGTGTACTAATGGGAAAATAGTCTAGGGCAGAAGCCTTTAAAAATGGTCAAAAGTAAAAGAAAATTATAGTAGAATGAAACCCATTGAAAACGGGAGATAATATGACAAAAATGAAAGGAAAAATAAATAACGGGCAAACAATTTTAAGGAGGGGGTGTGTTTTTAAAGGGTAAAATACGGTTTATCTCAATTTGCGGCAAAACTACAAGTCCTATGAAAAAATATTAACCAGCAAAGTTGTAGGTGATAAAAAGATCTCACAATTCATGTAAAAAATTCAAATATCCATGTTTTTGGTTTTTTATTTTTATCTTTTACAAAAAAAAATTCCACGAATTTTGTTGAAAACTTACCTTTTCATGTTCCAAATACACTGTAATTTTTTTAATTAAAATATTTATTTTTTCACCTAATTTTGACTAAATATCGAAAAAGCACCCTAATTTGATCTCACGTCAAAATATTGACTTATAAAAAAAAAAGTTGGTGGGCTTTTTGTTCGTTGAAATCTCTACTTTCCGAAGGTGTAGAAAAATATACACAACTGTAAATATTCTTAGAAAATGCAAAATATGAAAATAACTCAAATCCGAATATTTTTTTTAGTTATTATTATGTACAATTTTCAGCTATTTATTAAATTTTATACTTCACTCGAAAAACATAATAGTCCATGTTACATTGATTAACAAAAAAATTACAAATCTATAAAACATAAAGATTGCAAAAACATGCAAAAATAGTTATTCTAAATATTAAAGATAGGATTTAAAGGGGATTTTATCTAAAAAATGTTACTACTGCAATTTTTTTCAGTAAAAAATTTGATTCATTTAATTCTAATTACATTTATGTCATAGAAAACCTCATAATATACAGGGTGTATCTAAATAACACCGAAAAAATCAAAGGGGTGATTCTGTGATGAAAATTAATGTGAGTGTTTGGTGTAAAATTTTTTGAAAAAATCCTCCCCGGAAAAGTTACACCCCTTCGAAAATAAAAAAAAAGGGGTTTTTCTTTTTTATTTTCCCTGTATATCAAGCTAAAGACACGAAACTTGGTAAACATTATCTGTCAATAAGAGTACACTTTTTGAAATTTTTTCAACCCTGAAGTATGCTTAGAAGGGGTTGATTATTTCAACCCCTAAGATATTTTTCTTACAACTTTTTTTTAGATGAAAATTTTTTCTTTAAAAAAGTATGACTGAAAAGCCCAATTCATTGACTAACTTTTATAACTCTACAAGTTTTTTTCGAAAACTTAAGCATTTATGAGAAAAAAAAAATAAGCTCATGTAAAATAGCATTTTATTAAACAACAGCCAACCAAATTATGATTATGCTTATGAGACTTCTACAACTAAAAACAAAAGTGAACAAACAATGAACAAAAACATGTCGAATATCGACGATACAGTTATAATAAATGTTGAAAATGACCGCCTTCAGCTTCAATACAAGCATCTACCCTTTTACTTATAGAATTGCCTATACGATGAAATATTCCTGGAGAATTTCTTATAGTTTCACACCCTGCTACAATGCGGTTTCGCAGATCATCGATATTTTCAACTGGGTTTGTGTATATCAAAGATTTCAGATATCCCCATATGCAAAAATTCAAAGGATTAAGGTCAGGGGAGCGGGCTGGCCAGTTTACAGGTCCTCCTCGACCTATCCATTGATTGGCATACACCTCATCCAGGTGAGTTCTTGCACGTATACTAAAATGAGCTGGTGCACCATCGTGCATAAACCATGAATGTTGCCTAATTTGAATGGGAATCTCTTCAAGAAGAACATGTAATTCTTCAAGGAGATGACAATATGCTTCACCATTTAATCGAGGCGGAAGAAAATGGGGACCAATTAAATGATTATCAATAATTCCGAACCACACGTTTAATGAAAATTGATACTGATGATTTCGTCAGCCCAAAGGTGATTGTTGTGAAAATTTCTAATACAGTCTCTTGAGAAACTCTCCTCGTCAGTAAATAAAATATTACCTAAGAACTGTGGTGCTTGGCCAATCATATTAAAAAGCCACTGACAAAAAATCACACGGGGTAAAAAATCTCGAATCATCTGCACCCGTTGAAGATGATAGGGATACAACATTTGTTCTTTTAAAATTCTAAAAACAACGGAATGGCTTACATGTAGGACACGAGCTATTCTCCTGGTACTAGTTTCTGGGAATTCTTCAATTGAATTAAGTACGGCTTCTTCTACAGCTGCAGTTCTAACTTCTCTAGTACGACCAGAATCATAACTTCTTTTTTCAAAATTACCACGTTCCCGCAAGCGTCGGTGAATAGTTGTGAACGTAGTCTACGCTGTGGGTACTGTTCAGCATAAAGTCTTTGCGCTTCCAATGAATTACCGTTAGCACGACCGTATGTAAAATGCATATCTGCCATTTCCAAATTCGAATATGCATTCATATTTTCAATCAACTAATATTTCCTACAAGACACAATCATAAAACTTGTGAAACAATAAGATGGGTGACAGAAAATGACACTACACAATCCTAGTGTCAGTATTAATGTTTTTATGCAAAGCACAGGCCACTAGACTTGACGCAAAATACACTCGCGTTAGCTCATCTTTTTGAAAATGCATTGCATTAGATTTTTTTTCTCGTAAATGCCCAAGTTTTAGAAAAAACTTGTGGAGTTAAAAAAGTTAGTCAATGAATTGGGCTTTTCAGTCATACTTTTTTAAAGAAAAAAATTTTATCTAAAAAAAAGTTGTAAGAAAAATATCTTAGGGGTTGAAAAAATCAACCCCTTCTAAGCATACTTCAGGGTTGAAAAAATTTCAAAAAGTGTACCTTTATTGACAGATAATGTTTACCAAGTTTCGTGTCTTTAGCTTGATATACAGGGAAAATAAAGAAGAAAAACCATTTTTTTTTAATTTTCGAAGGGGTGTAACTTTTCCGGGGAGGGATTTTTCAAAAAATTTTACACCAAACACTCACATTAATTTTCATCACAGAATCAACCCTTTAATTTTTTCGGTGTTATTTAGATACACCCTGTATAAATATACATGTCATCACTTATCCATTATTTTTTGTCTTTTTGATGGCATTTCTTCATCGATAGATTCGATAAATCTTTCCGATTCTAGTAGATCTTCGCAATCTTCAATACCATCACCGCCTTCGTCTCTAATATTATTTCCACTTTGCATTGGTTCTTCATCCATAATTCTATCAGAATCATTGATTTTCTCGTAGGTTTTTTCTTCCACATTGGAGCATTTTTCCGAACCATGACAATTTGAGCATAAAGTACATTTTAACGAATGCGTGTCCGGCAGCCACATTTTAAACGGTTACATCCAGTTTCACAGCTGCAGCAAATAGTTTTGGGCAATATTTCCGGGATAAATTCCTTTTCTGTAAATCTGGGCATAAATACCACGTTGATGCTGCTTCCAGCACCAATCTGTTGCCGTCAGTTTGTTTCCCAGCCAAGTTTGAAGCTGATAATATGCCCTGTAACAGTGTTGTTTTGCTGCACCTTCTGTGGGTGGGAGATTTGACAATAATTATAAAAGAAGATTTAATTTTTGCCAATTGATATTTTTGAAATATTCATTGATTCAGTGTTATACTATCATTTTTGCACTTATAAATAGATTTGATTAATTTTATGAATTTTTTTCAATATCTTCTTTGTTTACATCTTTTCCATAGGTCACTAAGGTATATAAATTATTTTAAAATATCAATAAATATGCATCTACGCATATAATTTAAAGCAGGTATTACAACTGTCCCAAAATATTGTAGATTGTTAATCATAGTAGTATATTTCGATTTGCAATTTTTTTGTTTATCAATGTCACTTGGAATCTTACGTTTTTTGAGTAATTGAAATATAAAATTTAATAAATAGCTGAAAATTGTACTTACATAAAGCTTAAAAAACAAAAATTTCGGATTCGAGTTTATTGGTTTTTTGCATTTTCTAAGAAAATTTACCATAGTAGTGTTTTTTTTACACCATCGGAAAGTAGAGATTTCAACGAATAAAAAGCCCACCAACTTTTTTGAAAAAGTCGATTTTTGACGTGAGATTTTTCGATTGAAAATTAGGGTGCTTTTTCGATATTTAGTCAAAATTAGGTGAAAAAATTAATATATCAATTAAAATAAATTACAGTGTATTTGGAACATAAAAAGGTAAGTTTTCACCAAATTTCGTATTTTTTTTGCAAATGATAAAAATAAAAAAACAAAAACTTGGTTATTTGAATTTTTCACATAAATTTTGAGGTTATGTAAATCTTTTTATTGCCTACAACTTTTCCATTTGACGTTTTTCCATAGGACTTGTAATTTTGCCGGAAATCGAGATTATTATTTTACCCTTAGAAACTCACCCCCTCCTAATTCCCTTCCTCAGATCGCCCGTAATTTATTTTTCTTTTTATTTTTGTCATATTATCTTTCGTTTTCAATGGGTTTCATTCTTCTATAATTTATTTTGGTTTAAAAAATTATCTAACCTGGACTAAAATGGAAAATATACCCATTATACAGTGTCCGCCAAAAACTTGGAACCATATGGGAAACTTTTTAACTGATGGTTTTTCAAAAAATTTCATTCTACATAAAAGTTGGTGCATTCAATTAGACTAAATATACGCATAGCCGTTTTTATCAGTGTCGTGCGGTTAAACGGGAATCGGCCGATATTCTAATTTCCCTATATAGAGTAAAGTGGCATTACTATATAAAATATCGAAAAATGTTATTGGAAAAATCGATTTTGCTGGGGCCAACAGCAGGGTTTTTATCTACGAACTATCTTCAAAAGACAATACAGGTTATTTGCGTCTTTATTTAAGTGTGAAAAAGAGCCTCCATTTTTAACTATTGCTCATTAAGTAATTATTGAAACCAGTAATTGCCCGACTTAACTGAATATCTCAGAATCTCTTCCAATTGCAAACAACTTTTTTCAATAACATTTTTCAATACATTGTATAGTAATGCCACTTTACTCTATAGTGAAATTAGAATATCGGCCGATTCCCGCTTATCCGCACGCCACTGATAAAAACGGCATGCGCATATTTAGCACAATTTAATGCACCAACTTTTATGTAGAATGAAATTTTTTGAGAAAAGTTGAAAAGTTTCCAAATTGTTTCCAATTTGTACATGTTGAAGAACAACAAAAATGTCGTTCGGTTTGAACTTTCACATGTTACCAACCTTTTTATGTGTCATTTCCTTCGAATAACTGTTTTTATTCAATGTTGATATAATCCCGCGATCATTGAAAATTTAAAGAAAACCGTAAAATAAGTATTTAAAGATAATCAGTGCGGTAGAAATTGGCAATTTTATCGCAAGTTTAGAAGACAACAGCTGAAGTAAGAGAAATGTATGCATTTCAATACTCATCAAGGTTATTTATTATCTATTGTTCGAGTGAAGACGTACTGATGTTAGCATAATAATGAATCATGGAGGCAGCGCAAGAAGTTTGAAACATTCACCGAGTACCTACCTACCTTTCAATGCAATTATTATAATTTCCTTGGTAACTGGAAATTCCAAGCTTGGGTATTGTTTACAAATCACCTTGATATTGCTATCTTTCATTATCATTAGGTACATTTATCGTTCACAAGTTTAAAATGACTCGTCGTAACCCTTACCTATTTGGCATAGAAAGTGTGCAATTAATCTAGTATTTAGTAATTTATTAACGACATTGTTGAAAAATAAACATGAAAAATGGCATTGTTCAAATAATAAACAAAATTCATAAACAATGAATTTGACCATTTTCGAGTTCATCAGATGGTTTGAATGAAGGAACAAACAGTTGCGACTGCCGTTACCCGAACAACTCAAAGCGGAGTTCCGGTAAGCAAGAAAGTGCGGGAAAGTATCTTTTCTTATGAGTTAGGTTTAAGATTTTTGCTACTAACGCATTAAACAAACTTTTGCGTCCGGGATTTTTTTCATACTAGCGTGCGTATTCCCGCACGCAATTTAGTTTGAGAGGATCCGCTTTACCGATCTAGTGCGAAAACAATTTCCTGCTCGCTAAAGTCACTTGTTAGTTTTTCCCGCACTAGTGCTGGAAGAATTTTTCCCGCACGCGAAAGTTTGTTCAAGAATTCTACATAAAATGTTTTAATGCTTTTGTAGAAAAAATCTCGTTGAATTTTCCGGTTGAGAACAATACTATCATGCAAAAATCTGTTTAAAAAACGTAGAATTCGACTTCAGAGAATTCTTACTCCACCTTAAAACTGTTCGTAACTTCTTTGAATATTTCCAAATCATCAGTTTCAGTTCAAGATTAAGGAAGTCCTACTTTTTGGGGATATATTCATAAAACATTTCATGAAGCTTTCAACTTGTTTAAACGGGAATGGGTAGAAATAATTGTTAAGTATTCAGTATTTTTCGGGTAAACTCAAAAATTTTTTATGTTCATTTCCTCTATGCTATTGCAGTTCATCAAGTACAATCAGATGTACTTTCAACCGTTTATTTTTCCCTTGACTTTATTCAACAGTACCTAGTTTATACCTAAAATCCACCATTGCTCCCAGAGCTCTTTAGGCCATAAAGATTTAGAGTAAGTAAACAAGTAACTTCTACAGAAGAAAATACGGTCACCAATCTATGGGTTCTAATTGCTAAGATACCCTAGTGCCTCTCTATAAAACTGCTTCTATAGAAAATGTAAAAAAACATAAGTGAATTCAAAAATTTGGTAATCTTGAGAGTGACCCTATTTTATAACAATCAACATTCAATAGTATTATCACAAAACGAGATCTAGAAAATTCTAGACAGGCACGCAGAGTAAAATTCAAACAACCGGTGTACATTCCTCTCTCATTACAAATCCATGGGCGTAGAAAATCAACACGTACACCCATACACATCACTTATGCTTTGAAGAGAGGAAATCGAACAATATATTTGACACGTCATGGACGTCAAGATGATTCGACTGTAAATTTATTTTTGAGGCTCTTTGAAAATACTTTCATTTTTCAGAACATGTCAACAATCTTAAAGAAAAACAATGATAATCCGCACTTCCTCAGGAACCGGTAATAATCGCGATTCCAACATATTTGAGTAAGGGAATGGATACCTTAAATAGGCTCATCAAAAATGTCGAATTCGAAAACGAGAAGAAAATTGTATGTTGGACTCAATGGAATTTCTTCCGCTGTAGTGAATAAATATACCAAGGACTGTGCAAGCTGCGTACCATATCGTACAGTATTGGTGCCCTCCTATCCAACTGAAAAGAATTTGAGTACAATCCATTCTCGAAATGGGTAGAAAAACTGACTCACAATTCACTGACCTATTGATTGCTCACTTGTCTGATATTTCCAAAGCATTGAAAAAAGGCCAAATTTGTTCAAAAATAAAATGATATTTTCGTCTACCGGCTTCACCCTTATGAGCAATCTTTGGACGCCTTGGAGATAGGTGAGCGAATAGGAAAAGAGAAAATCTTCATCTTTGAACGTATTATCCATACACGAACGAGAATTCAAAGTAGGTATTACCGTCCAAGGGCGTCAGTCACCTATTAAAATAGGTTGCCGCAGTCAGCGTTGCTTGACTTCTCGACAGAACATTTTATTCCAACTTCCAGTGTCTTATAAACTGATAAAATAGCACACAATTTGGTATATCCACCTATAAATTTATATACATGCACATACTCATTTTAGGAAGAATATAAATTGAGCAAAATGCCCCTTTCCCCTTACTATACCTATTGAACGGTTATAAGTGATATAATGAAATTTGGAATTTGAGGATGAACTTCTTTGCTAGTGGTGTCTGGTGACCTATTCATCATAAATGACGTTTCAGTGTCATAGTGGCCAATAATTTAAAATGTGATCCTATGGCAAATAAAACCTCGTTTAAAAGTAATATAACCATACTAATTTTGTTTCGGTATGAGATTCTTGGGAGGATTTTAGTTCAGCATTAAATTGATTTCAGTTTCCAATATCTGCTTCTGGATAATGATGAAAAAGTTGAAATTTTTGTAGCTCTCCAACTTGTATACGTACTTTAAAAGACAAAGTAGTAGCTATCTCCGTATTTGGGAAAAGTATGAAAACTAGTCAATCATCGGATCGTATTTTCAATGAAAGGTACCCTGATCGCCCTATATTGGGGATTCATTGTTGGAATATTGACAAAAATTAATTCAATGGTTCTTTGTCTCTATATTAGTTCTAGCTCAGTTTATTTTGTGTTTATATCAAGGGCACGTAGGCACTTCAGCGTTTCATGCTGATATGTATAAAAACTGATGAGTAAGATTATCCGTCCTTTCGGACTCGAATGTTATTCTTTTGAGTCGTTATTTTATAAAGACAGATTATTCATATGATAGTAAGTGAGTTACGTCTATACTTTCCAAGTGTATTCATCTAATGAAAGTAAACTAATTATTAGTAAAAGCCAAATCCACTGTGTTTTATTTTCATCCTATAACCAACATTCATCTGTTTCGTAATTTCGAAACAACAGCAATTGTCATGGATGCAAAATGATCTACTGACTGACTAACAATTTCTGATGACAAAAAATGTATATTATCACAGAAATGGTAGTAAACTCTACTTATTGTACAACCAAACTTGCACCCACCTATATGAAGTCAACCATATAGTTGGGCTTCTATTTTGAATGCCAACTTAACCGGTGGAAAATACCTAAATATGTTAGACATGGCAATTCAGCGGTTAATTCTCGGAATTTTGGAAGACAATCTAGATGAATTTGGTGACTTGCAAATAATGTTTTAACAAAAGGAACTTCTTCAAGCTGTTTACTTTAGTACAACGTTATTTCGATGATAAATAACGTCCAATCCATATGTTGGATGATGTTGTCCGATGAAATGGCCAGCTCGGTCGCCGGACCTTACTCTTCCAGATTTTCTTCTGGGGCCAACTCAAATCTGTAGTTTACGATAGTCTGAATTTATCAATTTAACAATATAATTTTCTACATAATTTGTATCACTAGCTCTCACAAACACACATATATACATTTTTTTAATTAAAAAAGTTCTATGAGCACTTATTCTCTCATTGTCACACTTTCAGATCCTGCTTTTTTGATTATTATCATTGTTTGATGACACGTTCGATACAAATTTTTGCTCAAAAAGGTGGTACGTATACACTGCAAGTCACTAATTTTGGAATTACGTTAATTTCAGCTGGCAAGCTACAAAAATTATTATTTTTTTGTTACCTCATTCTCATTCAAATAATGGCGTTTAGTTATTTTGTGCGGCTTTGGTTTTACTACATCTGACAGATATTTGTGCAACGTTTTAATATTTTCGAACTTGTTCAGACAGATGTTTGCCTTTATTTTTCCACTGGTGGAAACGCTTGCAGCGAAGTGCACCCGTATTCATTTCACTTTATTGATATAGTTCATCCATTATCAATTGCATCAATTCAAAGGCAGCACCGCGGTATAAAGAACCTAATTAACGTGCCTCAAAATGCAAAATCGTTGGCTGGCGGATAATAAATCTTCACTTAAATGAGGTGTCGGCAGATCAAACGAAATTGTCGGTATAAGGGTTTTGAACAAGTTTTTATGCTCTGCAATTGATATTGGAAAGACATACCTCTCCGGCACAATATTTTTAAACTTGTTCATCTTCGTTCTTCCCCGATGACTGAAGTAGGTCTGTTCCTCAAGTTATATTCATGAGTCCTCAGGTAGTTTTGGGCATCAATTACCTGGGTGGCACTTGTGTTTGTTGTTGCGTCGTTCGTCTAAAACATCTCATTATGTTGTTATTTGTTATCCTTTCCCTCGCATTTCTCAGAAATGGGGCCCGTATACGGTTGATAGGTATTCAGAGTTTCTTCCTTTCTGTTGGAATTCTACGCATGTGTATGGATTTCTATTGCTTCCCTTACAAGGCGGTTATGATGCCCCTGGTTGGGGGCAAGAAGTTTGACGTTGTCAAATCGTTTTCTATGTTTTCCTTTACTGAGCGCGTATTCCGCTACTGCCGATTTGTCCGTTTGACCTAATCTACAGTTTTGCTGGTATTCCTTTAGCCTTGTTCCTATGGATCTTCTCGCATGGTTCCGATATACACTTTTCTACAGGTATACACTGTACGCTTTGCTGTATTTTCTTAGTGGGTTTGAAAACCGTCTTTATTTTGTGTTTTCCCAAGAGTTTTCCCCCCTGGTGATGTAGGGTAGCTGTGCAAGTGCAAACGTTAGAGTCTTCTCTCTTTTTTTACTTGTGGAAGTCCTTGGTTTCATGGCATTGTTGATCTCGGCTACACTGTATTCATTCGATCTCAAGGCCACTTGAAGATGTCCCAATTCTTCTAGAAGATGCTCCGGTTCACATATCTTTCGAGCACGATTCGTCAATATGGAAATAATTCCTCATTTCTGATTCTGATGGTGGTTCGATAGTGCACGCAGATACCTATCTGTTTGCGTCGGTTTTCGGTACACTTTGCGGGTCAATCTCGTGCCACATCTATTAATAATAATAATACTCCATCATAAACACTCGTTGAGTGTACCCAAAGGCATAGCCTGTGTGGGTAGAGGACGGCTATTATTATTATTTACTGTGGCGCTCCGGGGCGACTTATTGATGTTTTAGGTGATGTATTCACTTTTCAGCTGTAGGAAAACCCGGAAAACCTACAGCACCACCTCGGGTGGTCGGTGTGCACTCCAAGCTAGCACTAGAAGAGATTGGCATCTAGATAATTCACAATACACTTGCTTTTCAACAAGGCATGCGGCCGCCTATCGATCCGATATAAAGTAGTTGAGAAAAATTCTTGTACCTACATCGGATTCGAACCGACTATCGCTAAGCTGGAGTTTCGAACGGCCTGTGCATTAGACCGCTGATCCACCGACCTGTCAGTCTCCATGGTGAACTCGATGTCAGAGTGTTGAGCATTCAGGTGGTCTAGGAAAAGGTTTAGTCTGTCCCTTCCGTGACTCTAAATGACGAAGGTGTCATCTACATAACGTAGCCACATGGTCGTTTTGAAATCGAAAGTATCGATTGCCTTCTTCTCAAACCGTTTCATAAAGAAGATGGCTATCACCAGACTGAGTGGACTCCCCATCGCCATGCCATCTAATGGCTCATAGAAGTCCCCTCTCCATTGGAAGTGAGACATGCCTTGAAGAGATTTCTCAGTATCCCAAGAAAATGTCGTTCTCGCAGTCCAGAGCTGAAATCTACTCCCAAGTCTTCTTAGCTACAATCTAAAATAGGTCTGATTTTAGACGAATCTCTGAAATGTTGACAGTACGGAAAGTATGGAAAGAGAAGACTGAATGATCTGCTATTCTAACCAGCTGTCCTCATAGAAACGAGTGAACTGTGAAAAATCACCATTTGATATCGTCACTGTATGTGAAGTCGAACCTTAGGAGAGTCCTTTATTGACCCGGTCTTCCATAAATCTTACAATCCTTCGCTAGTTCAGGAAAGTGAAACTAAGGTATTTTCTGATTATTTTCTTTTACAAAATGAAATGGAAAACCTGGTTGATAGGTATCAGTTTCATGAAAATATTCTGAAACCATCACAATTCATTTATCTCGTGAAGAGTTTTATGGAAAAAAAATTAAATTTTGATGACTATCAACAACACCAAAATGTGGGATGTTTGAACGAAGTTCCATCGCAGCTCTAGGGGTCGATCCCACAGACGCCGGACGGCATCTGGAAATTTACACAGACTTCGACAACCACATGAAGATTCTGCAAAGGGTACACTTCCTTTAATAGTTCTGATTCCCCAAATATTTTACAAATGTTCGTTTCATTGCCACTAAAGAGATTAATTTCGTTAAGCCAAAATTGAAAAGTTTCCCTGTCCAAAAAATATTTGAGTTCTATATGAGACACAACTTTCGAGCACAACTGTACCAATTCGTTGACAAGGCGTGTTCAGTGAAAGTGAATTAACGAGAATATATTATATTTAGCGGACACTCGCTGTATCATGTTACCATGTACCTACTATGTCCTGCCGATGGGCTCAGTTAGACCTTGAGCGTATGATGAATTCCATATAAGGGGTCTGGCGAGACCTGGGGGGATGGGTAGCATCAAACCGCAACCGGATGATGCCCGATGGAAAGGAAATTTCACTTTCATTTGGGCAACTAATTATACAATACATGAAAGCTTAGATATTTCCTTCGAATCATTTTGGCGACACTTCTGGAATTCTCAAGCCAAGTGAAATTTATTTATGAGTTTCTTGACTTCTCACTTTTTCGCAATTGCATTCAAATCAAGGGAATGCGAAATTTATTTTCAGAATTGCGATTGAATCATTTCTAAGCTATATACCAAGTGATATGGGAAAACGACTTGTATGTTATTCTATTGAGTCATTTTCTACATTGAATACATTTTTTTGAAGTGATGCATTATACATTTTTCTACTATCATACATTCGTTTATTATATGCTTTCACTGTGATAATTATACTATTTTGACATGGTTTTCAAATAGGTAAGTTGTTTTACCAGGAAATTGCTTATTGCTATTAAGACGAGATAAGTTATTTAACCCCCTTGGCGAACAATCAGCCCTATGCTGTATCACTTTCGTTAAAAATAACGTCACCGTTATTCGCCATTTCTGTTATTTTGCTATTGCTTGGAAATGGCGAATAACGGTGACGTTATTTTTAACGGAAGTGATACAGCATAGGGCTGCTTATTTCAGAACCAACGAATTGTTGAACGTTATAACGTGTACTTTACATGACACGTCATTAATTAAAAAAAATTACTCAGAATGTCAAGATAAATTGATCAAGAAATGTTTGAGGTAATTTTTCATTAAATAAACCCTAGTTGTGGAAACAAAACGACACCACGTGAAAAGAAAGCACTTCTTACTAGTCCAGGACGATTTAGCACACGAGCGTTGAGAAGACTGTATAAAGTATTTACCATCCATACAGTGTAATAAACTATTATTATATAGATATTCTCTTCCTGTACTTCATAGATATATATTTTTAATTGAGATTGAAGTAGTCTAGTCAGTGAATGGTAATGGTTTGTAGAGTGCGTTGGAAGATGACTTGGGGACCTTGTTTAGATTAGTCAGGAGAGGTAAACATACCAACTATCCGCACATTCCAGGTTGCGCCTAAGAATGTCTGCCCGCTTTTCCGCGTAGATGTATTTCGAAAAAATATTTAAAACAAAATTGAAATTTACACGAAAATAAAACAAAAGAATTTCAGTATCCATTCTCAGAGAGACATCATTATCGAATGTTTCATCGATTGTCTTCTCTGCACAAGAAACCGAAAAGCTATAAATAAACAACTAGAAAAATTAAACAAATTCGACATTAATTCAACAAACTGCAATAATGTTGTAATTATTTTAGTCGTTGAATTTTGTTGTTTTCAATAAATTTTTCATATTTTTGCCTCGTATACTTAGATATTTTTCCATTATAATCCTCAGTACTCTAATGCAATTATTATAGTACTCAGTCCAAAAAAGTATATCATTTTGACACTGAAAATTAAATCCATTAAAATGTCATCATGTCACGTTGGAATATAAACATATTACTTTCTCGGTACATATTAGGGCATTTAGGTAGTCAGAAGTCAGTTAATACTTGAAAATAGTGTAAAAGCCAAAACTGCAGTCGTAATAAAGTTTTAGTAGAAATATTACAAAAGATATTATCTTCATCCTATACTGTACAAAGTACATAAAGAAGAACAAAAATGAATTCGTTTGTCTTTTATGACCAGCACTAATTTTATATGGCCATATTCTCGTATGTGTGCTTCACGTAATACCTTGATGTTGAGATGTGTCCCACGAAAACTCAAAAACTTAGTCAGCAGTCCTCATGTTAATGACCAACAGTTAACCAAATCGATATCAAATACAATATTTTGAAGATAAAAAAAACCTCAGATGCAGATCACACTTCTTATCTATGCATAAATAAAATCACAGTAAATTTTTCAGTTTTGTAATTTTTGAAAATCATGATATTAGTACTACGAATTCAATAGACATGGAGTTATAGTAGACAATTAATACCTTTTATTTATTTCGAGTAGACAGTTGAAGCAATATCTAAGTAGCGGATATGATAATTCTCATAGCTGATATTTTAAAGATACGGCCCTGTCTCTAGATCCTGATAAATATGCACCTCCTACGGTTCCCACATACCAAAATCCAAAATCGAAGTTCAAGCGGCTCAACCAGCTTGGGATACGCTGATTTCCGTTAGTTTCCACGAGACGAGACGTTATGAAATATCACGTATCCTCATAAAGGAAGTCACGCCTAGGGCCGATGTCCTGCGTGACTCACTCATGTACTACAGTCAAGGCAATGAAGGCATATAGTTGAAAGCAAGATATTGATATTATGCATTAGCTTTCGTGGGAAAAAATATGCTGCTTTTATTGAAAATGAAAATGTGCAGGGCAATAACGCAATGAAAGAATTCAGTAAATAACTGGATCTAGACTTATTTATAGTTTTGGGATGTCATGTTATGTAGGTATCACCGAATCAGCAATCAGTTAATTTCGATGAAATAACACATTATTCTTGTGTTTGAATGAAGCACCAAAATTATTACAAAACGGATTTCTCTTATCGAAATTTGGAGTCATGGTTAACAAGATATTAAACTTATACCTATCTATTTCAACAAACTGATTTTCCTATAAAAAAATACTTCTGACCAGATGTCCTTCATGCATTAAAATTATTTGGAAAGTTGAGTATGTTATTCTGAGGATCCTGACATATTTATACAGTTTCAATTATATAGGTACGAACTTTGTAGAAGCTCGTGTTTGGTAGATATATCCAAAAAAAGAGTTTATCTTTTTGAGTTGAAATCAATGAACTTTTCATCAACTACAAATTAGTGAATATTGTTCAGTTTTCTTGACTCCAGTTGTATGAAGAAGCTCAGTGACTTGAATTAGGAAAATATTTCAAAAACACAGGTTTTCGCAAATCACATAAATGATTTTTTCCATTTACATAACTGAATTGTTATTTTGTTAGCCTACGCATATGTTCGTGCTAAGTGATCGATTGATTACTGATTCACAATATGTGTTTAATCCAATTTTTCGAAAACATCATCAAGACAAATCAACCTAAAAAATACCATTTTGTTGTTTCCATAGGAGTTCGTAGAAACAGTATGTACGGTACATAGGTATCTACCCAGTTGTTTAACAAACACTCATTTCGCTAAGCTGCGTTCGTGCTTAACATACTATAAGTCTAGTTCCTAAATTGTAGATAGTGACTAATCGTACATTTTCTGGTTTTTACGGGATTTGAAAGTGCGGAGGGGGTGTAGGAAAGTGGCAAAGTAAAACTTGATTTGAAGCCAAAGTACCTAGCTTATTTCTGTTCTATTTTTTTACCTGCTTTATATGAATTATGAACCGTACAACCGATGAGTCACTATCTACAATAGAGATTTCTAATGGCTTTGGACACCCAAATAAAAAGAGACGAAAGTTCTTAATTTTTCCATCCTTGTTGCCAGGGGCGCGCTCTGTGATTTTCTACATCTCGTGGATCAGACTTGTGTTTTATTTGTAAAGGAGGAGTTAAAGCAGGTGAACTAACTGTAGTGAAAGCCAGAGGAGTTGCCAGACTGTTGGAGTCCAGTGTAAAAAGGAAACTTTCGGCAGATGAACAGTTTCTGCGTGAGTTGAGTGAAGTAAGAGTGCACAGTGCTTGCCAAACAAGGTACAACAATGAGAAATTAATTGCTGCATTTACACGTCGTGGATGTGACACATCCAAAGCTCCTTCTCCTGCACCTACCCGACGGTCACAAATTGCGAAATTCGACTTCACCAATGCGTGTTTTCTTTGTGAGGAAGCTCTCACTGATGATTTCAGAGCTAAACAGGCAAAGTTGCCCTTGGAAAGGCGCAATGCTACAGTCAAAGTGACTCTACCCGAAATTTCTAATAGAATGAAGAGGTGAGGATGCGTGGAGACGACTGGGGGAAGAAAATAGAAGAGCGCATTAGCCAGTTGCAGAATTTGGACACTGATTTAGTCGCCGTCAATGCTGAGTATCATCAAAAGTGCCTCGCAAGCTTTTACCATCCACCTAAGTCATCGCATAATAGAGGATTCCGCCCATCGCACTTACCAGCAAGTACAGGCATGGTTGGGCAATGATCTCCTCCCATCAGTATGGGGCTGGAGCCTAACCACATGAGGGGTACTACTAATCCCCACAACCAGAAATGCTGCGCCGGATAACATCCTCCATATTGTTTCCTGCAAGTGCAGCAAAGGCTGTAGCAGGGGAGCTTGCGGCTGCAAGAAAGCAGGTCTCCGAAGCTCAGCAATGTGCAAGCACTGCACAGGCCACTCCTGCGAAAACGCTCCCGCAACTGATTTGATCGAGGAAGACTCACCAGAAATATTGGACGAAAACAGCGACAGCGACATCATTGACAGCCTTATCGCTCAGGAGGACGACGAGCAGAACCAGCGGCTAAGAAATCTCGGCAGGAAATGTAATGAGTACAAATGAGTACCTACCCACTATGATTAGCTATAATATCTTTATTCCTCAATATAATATATTACTTGAGAATAACTTAATATTGTTAATTACATTATTTTTTTTCACGAAGGGACTACGTCTTTTTTTCTTCCTGTCCTGGGATAATTATGTAGGGGAACGGGGGGATATCGATCCGAAAAGTAACTGATATCAATACCAAAATGATGTGAATAGGTATGTTTGGCTTTCATCAGAAAGTTAGCTTTTCAGAATTGGGGTTGGATGGGGGAAGGAGGAATGGGGTGTCCAGAGTTGGTGACTTCAACTAAGAACCATAATTAATACAACATTTCATCATAATTCGGCTATAACAGATGAAATAAGCTGTAATTTTGCATTTTTTGTCATCTCTTAGCAAATTTTGAAACATGACATTTTGCAGTTTTCCCCCCCTACTTTTTTCGCACAGGGTCCTCGAGGTCCAAAACTTGAGAAAATGTTGATTAACCATCCCTGAAGAACCTCCTGAAGTTTCATTAACTTCCGACCTTTTTCCACCTAACCCCACTTTTTTCAACCTGTCGACTGAACTATATGCATTACTTGGCCAAGCACCATTACCAAATTTCGAGATACTGGTATCATCCGACAAACAATAGTCTAAATTATGAAAAATTCTAGCCTAACGCAATCACTTAAACTTAGGAGTTATAAGGTGTTGAGCTAAACGCCAGGTCTCAATAGAAAAGTACTGATTTGTTATAGACTAGTAAAGTTTTTTCACTCTCCTGGAAAAAAGCAGTTTGACTCTTGGTCAACAACAATGTGTAAATACTTGTTTATGTTGAATTATCGACGATTTCAATAGGTCTTGTTGGAATAACTGATAAATCTTCATTTTATAGATTTAATTCGTGAAATAGAAAGTCACGAACAAAAAAAATAATTTCTATACATCGTATATAGGTACTGTATCATTATCACTAGGCATCTATCAAGTGTTATATCTGTTTCTTTTAAACGTATCAATAAGTTGTTGGTGTTGTCGTCGCGAGTTCATTCGACCATGTATATTCAACAAGTACTCTACTATGATGCTCCGAATGCATTTCCAAAATTTGAGTTCTATATGTGTCACCGATTCGCAGTCCATTTGAAAGTAAGAATACTATTAAACAGCCACTTCTCGCGGATATCATTGACAATAAAAATATAAAAAGGGAAGTCAAATCATTAGTGGTCGGCAAATCACTCAATTATAATGATAATACGACCCCATAACACTCTTTGAGTATACTCAGAGACATAGCATTTGCAGGTAGAGGATGCTATAATAGCTGTGGCGCTCCGAGCGACTGATTTTTGGTGACTTACTTTTCAGCTTCAGGTAAACCTATATACCACCCCGAGTAACCGGTACGCGTTCCAAGCAATCATAGACGCCGGGATTGGCATCTAGACAACTTACGTTACTCTTGCTCATCAACAAAGCTTGTTGTCGTCTATCGATACCCATAGATTTGAAAAAATATGTCCACAGTATGGTCTCGAAACATCCTCCAATGCTAGCTAAAATTTAAAATGCCGATACCTAGACTGCTGGAGCAAATAGCCACTCAATGAAAAGTTCTTGTAGGGATCACTTTGATCTCTGCTCTTCCTTCATTGAAAAGTAACCTTGAAAGTAGCCACACTACGTCAATAATCGGAGTGGTTGGTATTTTAATGGGAAGTGGCTTTTCTGGATGGATTACTTTTAATAATTGATGAAATGTACTATATTTTATTGTTGTTCATAAACAATTTGAATGAACATAAATCTCCCTCTCACAAAATTGAACAGACGGGATAAAAAACTCTTACTTATTTATAGGTATTGAGAAACTCAAAGGGAGGAAAATTTTGTTCTCAGGAAGGAACAGATGTTCCTCCCGGAAAGCAAGAGCAATTCTCCTCCAATGTTTTGGGGGTCGAAAATAAATTTTACTAGTATGGTACGTAGTAAAAAAAATATTTTCAGCAATTTATTATTATTTAAATAGTATTTACGAGTAATGAAAGACACTTGTTAGTCTATACGTCTTCGTTTCATACTGCCCAGCAGAGCAGATAAAAACCAATATCCACAAGGTGCATACAAAAACTTTATATTCAAGGTGAAACTCTTTTAAGAGCCCAATATGAACAACTTTCTCTTAAGCACCCTGTACTATACCTAATAACTATTTTAAGATTTCAAAAAATCAATTGTTCGTTCCTAACTTTTCTGGTTGTTTTAACTGACTACGGCGCCGACGTCTTAATGTCATTGGAGACTGTTAACTGCTTCTCCATACACATTTTCATTTGCAGTATTTACAGAATCTTTATTTACAATATCCACTTTAATATCACTTTCACTATCACGATTATTACTATTATGTATAAGGTCACTATCATTCAAACATAATCGCGGAATAAATGAAACTGACCACTTGATGTTTGGCTTTCATTTGATTCTTATGTCTTTTCCATGTCATTCCACAACTTTTCTGAACTATATGAGTTCTTGTCAGTCTTTCACGAGACTCCCGAAATTCGAGATTTCTCGTCTCGTCTTGACTAGATTTCGAGACGAGATCGAGACGAGACAAAGGGATTTTTTCGAGAACGAGATCGAGATTTCTCGATCTCGAAAAAATATGTGTGCTGCAATAACTCACAGCTCTAAATACGCCAGAAAAGAGAAAATAAAAAACTATGCTAAGAAATAATTTATCTAATAGTAATTAATTAAAAGATAATTATTATTACTTTAAATATTAATTGATAGGACACTATTCGGTCAGTCCGGCCTTTCAGGGTAAATAAATTCAATGATAGGATAGGAAAGGGCCATGAATTCAACTTTATTTGTATTGAATTCTTTAAATATGTTAGTCCAAGCTTATTACTATACTGGGTGGCTACGGAAGTATTGCCTACGGAATATCTCAGTTATTGTATGAAGTAGGTTTGTGAAATTTGGAGCGTCGATATAATGACATAAGAGCTAGAATTTGAGCATATTGACATGTCGAAGTTAACTTCCGGTCTGACCGGAAGTAACATCAACTTTCTTATTTTAAATGGAAACCCTATTTTTTTTCTTTTCGCTTTATTCAGCATTCAATTCCCTTTCTAATGACATATCACAAGTTGGTATCTAACCAGAAACTAGATCAGAAAAAAATTATTATTGAAATTCACCGAGTAGGCCGTGGAGCAAAATGAAAGCCAAAAATTGAAAAGTTGGCTATGGAAACCATACGTCACTTGATATCAGTTGCTACTACTGTGATATTTTATTTTCATTCGTCGGCGTTATAAAAAGCCGCCAAAAAAAATATTGGAAAAATTGGGAAAAAAACAATACTCTGTAGGTCCATAACTTAAATAGGAACACAACTTTTTCTTGCCTGTACTATTCAGCATAACCATTCCTTTCTAATGATATAATAGAAAGTAATTTTTTGAAATGAAATACCAAAAAATCCAATTATTATTATTCAAATAACAAAAAAACAGATTTATCGAAAAAAAAAAAAAAAAAAACAAATTGATAGGATTAAAGATAAAATAAATTCAAAACAAATGTTCGAAATGCATTCCCTCAGCGTTAATACATTTATTGACTCTGGTGATATTTTCATGTAAAACGTTTCTCAACATTTGAGGCGTGATATCTTGGAAAGCTCTACGAATTTTTACTTCTAGCTCATGTAGAGTTGTAGGCTGTGTGGAATACACGCTATTTTTAAGATGCCCCTATAGAAAAAATTCGCACGGAGTAAGATCAGGTGACCTTGGTGGCCACCTGACTGGACCATGGGTTGTTATAAGTCTCTCTTGAAAGCGATTTTGAAGATAATTTCTCGCTATTCTTGAATTATGCGGAGGGGCGCCATCTGGCTGGAAGTACATTCTCTCAGTTATTTCCGCTGGTAGGTTGTTAATGAATTCCGAAATTTCATTCGTTAAAAAATTAAAGTATCTCTCTCCGGTTAGTTGGCCTTGAAAAAGAATGGGGCCAACAATATGAGTTCCAACTATTCCTGCCCAAACATTCACACCAAATCTCTCCTGGAAGCCACCTTGTCGAAACCGGTGCTCGTTTTCTATCGCCCAGTACCTGAAACAAAAGTCCGTTCACACTTCGACTACCGACAATAATCCAAATAAAGTACAGTACCTACCTTGTATTATTCCTGTTAAATAATCCATTGTTGGTAAATCTTGACTCGTCCGTAAACAAGATTTAATAGTTAAATAGGTGATTCTCAGCATTTTGTCGAAGAAACGAATTACAATATTCCAGGCGCCTTTCACCGTCATTTTCATACAAATGTTGATGCAACTGATACTTGAAGGATTTAAATCGATGTTTTTTCAAAATTTTCCTAGCAGAGTCCTTACTTATAGCTAATTCGGCGCCAATCTGCCTTGAGGAAATTGTGCTATCATATTGTACTAAAGCTAATACATTAATTTCAGTTTCCTCATTAATAACAAATGCTTCTTGGTCTTCGTGAACATCAGGCTCAGTTCTTAATTTTTCTTCAAGCGACTGGAAATACCTTCTTGACGGTTGCTGCCTCCCTGGATATCGCTCTAAATACAATCGTTCAGCGGCATAAGAATTTTTTAAACATTCACCATAAATGAGAAGCATGCCAATTTGTTCGGTTCGTGAATAACGGGGCATTTTTTGAATATTCCACCAACTGATTTCGATTTCCAAACTCTTTCAAAATGGCAGAATCAAAAACACTACTTCGAACGTCAAAATAATATGGATAGAAGCGTTCGTGAGAGCTCTCGTTTCTTTTTTGTTTCATTCCAAAATACATCTTAATCAGCCTACTTGTAAATAATTTGGTTCGAATGATTATTGCAATGGAATGATTATTCTGAATAGCACAAACATCGTCCATGGGTAGATATTAGAATATCTATGGACGATGGCACAGACCAAGTACGTTTATGTTCCTATTTTTTAACCTAGAACCTACAGGATATAATTTATCATTCCACATTATTTTTAATGTTATTTTTGCGTATGGCGATAATAGAGCAAGAGCAACTGTTATTAAGTGACGTATGGTTTCCATAGCCAACTTTTCAATTTTTGGCTTTCATTTTGCTTCCACGGCCTACTCAGTGAATTTCAATAATAATTTTTTCTGATCTAGTTTCTGGTTAGATACCAACTTGTGATATGTCATTAGAAAGGGAATTGAATGCTGAATAAAGCGAAAAGAAAAAAAAATAGGGTTTCCATTTAAAATAATAAAGTTGATGTTACTTCCGGTCAGACCGGAAGTTACCTTCGACATGTCAATATGCTCAAATTCTAGCTCTTATGTCATTATATCGACGCTCCAAATTTGACAAACCTACTTCATACAATAACTGAGATATTCCGTAGGCAATACTTCCGTAGCCACCCGGACTTTCAAGGATATTCTTATGGCACCTTTTTTGTATAAATTTCACTATGCAGTACTGCGACCTCTACTACTGAGATAAAATAATTTGAGTAATATCGATATTTTTTTTTCAACAGACGACTGTTTCGATTATAAAAAATGAGTTTGTAGTGTGGCTGGTACATTCACGAACGAAGAAACAATTTTAAACTTTCACCTTTCGTACCTAAGGTAAATCTTAAATGTATGGATAAAAGATCAAATTAAAAAAACATCAAGGATTCGTTTAATTTTCATTTTTGTCATTGTTTATTTTTATGCTGATAGTCGGCGTTTTTTTTATACGTGGCTTTTAGTTCATAGCATATAGCCTCTGTATTTTAACGTTTATTTTTTTAGAAAAAATTTAATACCCTGTTTTTTGGTGCAGCCTTGACCTTGTGTTATATGTTATAACCTACACATAGCATTTTTTAATAACATTCAGTTTTGTTTTTGAGACTCTCGAAATTTCGAGAGTCTCGAATCGAGATCGAGAAATTGTCTTCGAGAAAACCATTACTCGTCTCGATGAAACCCTGGTTCTTGTACCTAGAACTTCTTTGATAAGTCCTGAATACCAAGGAAGTGTACTTAGTCGGAAATCCTAACCCATACCTGATCATCATCAGCGAAGTGTACATCTTTCTTTCGTTCACAATATTTTTTCGATAATTTTATCGAGCTTCCACTGTGTCCCTAACAGATGGCAATATTTAATCATAAATATTGACCGTAAATATCGACCAACTAATTATTTTGACGGTTTTTCTGCTGTCGTAGTATGCGATGTATTTCGGTATTGAAATAAAAAACGATTCATAATTAAATATATATCCATATTCGGATTATCGTTTCTAGCTTTTAGAATAGCATGTTTCATTATTTTAACCCCACTTTTTCCTAAACCATTAGTGCCAGGATGATTGGGATCTCCTGTAGAATGTTCAATACCACGAGCCAACAAAAAATTTTTAAACTCTTCCAACATGAAAGTTTTTGCTTTATCGGTGCAAAGTTCCAATGGTAGCCCAAATCTGGCCAGAATTTCTCTGAAGTTTTTAATTGTTGTCGAAGCTGTAATATTGCTAACTTCCACACACTCGATCCATTTTGAGGTTGCGTGTTCAGTGACCAAACATTTTTATTATACAGTGCGGCTTTAATAGTCCCCCATGTTAACTTTTGAACGGTTTCACGTACAAAAATAATTGTGATTGCTCGATAGATGGCGCGGGGGGTACACTAACTAAAAAATTTTAAATGGCATGGGGGGTCATGTGTCACATCGTTAAAAAGATAATTCAATTCTCTTTTCAACCATCTGAAAATTTTTTGCATTTCAATCCATTCAAAAAAAAATTCTGTCCCGTTATTTCACAACAAACCATTCAAAAGTTATAGTGGTCAGGTAAGAAAAAGGATTCAGACCGCCAGATCCGCCCTTATTCTGACATTTCAAATGTATATTGTGGAAAAACGTATTAACGAAAATCTAAAAAATTCAGATGGTTGAAAAAAGAATTGAATTATCTTTTTAACGATGTGACACATGACCCCCCATGCCATTTAATTTTTTAGTATAACGGTTCTTTTGGCCAATCCTAAACATAATCGTGCTATTTCATTATGTGCGCTGTGTAATTCCTCTAATATGTAAGTATTTCCTGAATTTTTGCCGAATAATCAAACGATATCCCCACATGACACAGTTCTGTATCACAGTATTTCGTTTTTTCTATTTATCGGAAGGACGACATGTAGGCCAACCATTTCGAACATATAAAAAACTTTTTTACTAAGAACAAAGTACGTCGAAGTTTCCTTTTCAGTAATTATGAAAATAATTGGTAAATTCGATTCTTCTACGTACTGTATATATGAAATAGTTGTATTTGAATACATGGAATTAATTTTATCTATATCAGTGTCAGAGTTTTTCAGTGGTGCTCTTGATAAAAAATGGGCTGTCATATCGAATATTCAACTGTAACGTAACCGGGGTTACTTTGATTGCTCGACTGCTCAGCAGAGAACGGCGTAGGTTCTTTGGACTATATTGTCAGTTTCGGATTTTTTATGTGGCAGGCAAGTGTTTTAAATTTTGAACTTCAAGAATTTGCCTGGCTTGGACGCCAGCAATTTTTAATTTAACAGGAATAAAAAGTACAAAATACCTAATGATAGATAATTGAATAAGATACATTAACTTCTTTCTGTAACCAGACCAACAATAAAACAATATTTCAAAACAAATATATATTAATAAATTTAACAAAATGTAGTGTCAAAGTAACATGTTGATATTCAAACAATATTATTACTGAATTTGCTTCAGCGACATAGGTTACCTTAGTTCATTCATACAGTGTTGAGATTCAGAGGCTAGTGATAACAGGAACGTCTTGGTTGTTGTTCTGCTAACCTGAGCATGAACAAGATGACACTTCACGTAACAGGTTCAGGGAATCGTCTGGTATGAACTATGCCTCCAGGTTCTACTAGTTCCGTTCTGGTTTCGTTGTGTTCCCTCGTGAATAGGAGTAGAGTTCATGAAATAATGTTGATAGATGTTAGGTTATCACAGATGTAAAACTCAGCAGTATACGATACCCTCCTCACTGAATATGTGACATAATATTACACTTTAATGAAATGATGTACTCCTCAACACAGGAGTCGAGATGTATGAGTACTTAGATCTAGAATAATCTTAACAGCAGAATATTAATGGTGCACCATGAAAAACTTTACTTGAAATCATTACTGAAATTGATACATATATACCGGGTGGCTACGGAAGTATTGCCTACGGAATATCTCAGTTATTATATGAAGTAGGTTTGTGAAATTTGGGGCGTCGATATAATGACATAAGAGCTAGAATTTGAGCATATTGACATGTCGAAGTTAACTTCCGGTCTGACCGGAAGTAACATCAACTTTCTTATTTTAAATGGAAACCCTATTTTTTTTTCTTTTCGCTTTATTCAGCATTCCATTCCCTTTCTAATGACATATCACAAGTTGGTATCTAATCAGAAACTAGATCAGAAAAAATTATTATTGAAATTCACCGAGTAGGCCGTGGAAGCAAAATGAAAGCCAAAAATTGAAAAGTTGGCTATGGAAACCATACGTCACTTGATAACAGTTGCTACTACTGTGATATTTTATTTTCATTCGTCGGCGTTATAAAAAGCCGCCAAAAAAAATAATATTGGAAAAATTGGGAAAAAAACAATACTCTGTAGGTCCATAACTTAAATAGGAACATACAACTTTTTCTTGCCTGTACTATTCAGCATAACCATTCCTTTCTAATGATATAATAGAAAGTAATTTTTTGAAATGAAATACCAAAAAATTTGAATTTTTTTTTTTCGATATATCTGTTTTTTTGTCATTTGAATAAATAATAATTGGATTTTTTAGTATTTCATTTAAAAAAATTAGTTTCTATTATATCATTAGAAAGGAATGGTTATGCTGAATAGTACAGGCAAGAAAAAGTTGTATGTTACTATTTAAGTTATGGACCTACAGAGTATTGTTTTTTTCCCAATTTTTACAATATTTTTTTTGGAGGCTTTTTATAACGCCGACGAATGAAAATAAAATATCACAGTAGTAGCAACTATTATCAAGTGACGTATGGTTTCCATAGCCAACTTTTCAATTTTTGGCTTTCATTTTGCTTCCACGGCCTACTCGGTGAATTTCAATAATAATTTTTTTCTGATCTAGTTTCTGGTTAGATACCAACTTGTGATATGTCATTAGAAAGGGAATTGAATGCTGAATAAAGCGAAAAGAAAAAAAAATAGGGTTTCCATTTAAAATAAGAAAGTTGATGTTACTTCCGGTCAGACCGGAAGTTAACTTCGACATGTCAATATGCTCAAATTCTAGCTCTTATGTCATTATATCGACGCTCCAAATTTCAGAAACCTACTTCATACAATAACTGAGATATTCCGTAGGCATTACTTCCGTAGCCACCCGGTATATATATATATATATATATATACTAGCAGACCCGGCCACGCGTTGCTGTGGCTAATGTTTTTATTATATTACATAGTAGTAAATTATTCAAGGGAAACAAACGGTAGGAGAACACCAGTCATGGGGACTACCATGCTTTTTTACACAGCATCGCACAAAGAGGAGACCAAGAACGTGTAATGTGTTCTGTCTCACTCTCTCGCCATCAACAAATAACTTGCAATAAAATAATATTGCGGCTATAAATTGAGATGTGAGCTATGCTATCTGTTAAGTTAGATCGAACTGCACACGGTGTGCAAATTTGATTGAAATCGGTTAAATAGTTTGGGAGTCTATAGCGGACAAACAACGTGACACGTGATTTATATATATATATATGTATATAAAAGGGTAGTCTTGTTTGCTGACTAGTTAGGAAATGAGTTTTTTAATATTTGGGATATGCAGCAGGCCAATAAGGGTACTCTTATACACTTGTTCCAAGCTTTCAATAACTTTTTATTATCATCTTCAGGGAAACTACAAATATGTAAAGACAACTATGAGAATTACGCCAACGAAAAACGTGGAATAACTTACACTGTTTCGAGGTTACATGGCGTATATGTTAAAAATAATCATCATCAGTTCTGTCCTTATTTCATGATTATTTTTAACATATACGCCATGTAACCTCGAAACAGTGTAAGTTATTCGACGTTTTTCGTTGGCGTAATTCTCATAGTTGTTTTTACATATTTGTAGTTTCCCTGAAGATGATAATAAAAAGTTATTGAAAGCTTGGAACAAGTGTATAAGAGTACCCTTATTGGCCTGCTGCATATCCCAAATATTAAAAAACTCATATATGTATATATATATTTTTTTTCTCATATATATATATATATATATATATATATATATATATATATATATATATATATATATATATATATATATAATTAAGTAGGAATTCTCGGGTAGCGGTCTGTTGAACAAAGAAACTCATTCGATTTAAATCTTCAATATTTCGTCAACCTTTATTGACTTCTTCAGGAAGAGCTACAATTAAAAAGGAATATGAGTTGTTGAAGGACTACATAAAAATAACATGATAACTTACAAAATTCACAGAGTTAGTTCTAACCTATGGAACATTTGGGAGGAAAATTGTTATTCTCCGCTGCAGACTAAACGCTTAATTTACCTGACTGGAGTGTTACTATGGTTTGAATTGTATTTAAACGATCCCTTATTCAAACCATAGTAACACTCCAGTCAGGTAAATTAAGCGTTTAGTCTGCAGCGGAGAATAACAATTTTCCTCCCAAATGTTCCATAGGTTAGAACTAACTCTGTGAATTTTGTAAGTTATCATGTTATTTTTATGTAGTCCTTCAACAACTCATATTCCTTTTTAATTGTAGCTCTTCCTGAAGAAGTCAATAAAGGTTGACGAAATATTGAAGATTTAAATCGAATGAGTTTCATTGTTCAACAGACCGCTACCCGAGAATTCCTACTTAATTAATAGAGTTCGGTCGAGAATACTTTGTTATTATATATATATATATATATATATATATATATATATATATATATATATATATATATATATATATATATATATATATATATATACCGAGGAAGGTCAGGTAAATTTCACAATACTTGGTGACAGACCTGATGAGGGAGCTGGTGAAGAAATTGTTGTTAGGTGGACAGCATACCTGCTGAAAGGTGTTGGAAAAGAAAGACGATTAGAGTTAATGAAAAAGTACAAAATCCCAAAAAATTGTACTTTTCTGAACCCACCTAAAATAAACGGAGAGGTAGAGGCATGCCTGCCAAAGTATGCATTGGATCATGATAGTTTTATGGCAACGATACAACAGCAAATTGGTCACGGGCTAGCTGCGATAGGCTTGGTTTGCCTACCCTCGCAGAAGCAGCCCAAATTTTTGCTAATGCATATCAAGCGCTATCTATACACAGAAAATTCAAAATAATGCCTTACGTCAATTATGACTGTAAAAAGGTTGCAGAAAATTCACAACTTGATGAGTATTTATTTGGACAACTCTTCAGTGATGAGTTGTCAGCAAATCGGGCCTTCAAGAAAGTGAGCTATAACATCAAGAAGAAAATACCTTACACCGCCACAAATTTTAGTAAAATTCCCTCGGACCAGCCGCAAGCCTCTACTTCTACAAGGCGTCCAGACAATCATTTAAACTACCGACGCCCGGCCCAGACGACAAGAATCAAAATGAAAGAAGAGAGGGGGAGGAGATCACAGGAGTATGCAGGGAAGAGAGACAAAACATTCAAGTTCAGACACCAATATCGCAACCAGAAGTCATAAATGAGGTAAAGAAATATGCAGGTTCTTTATCTAGGTATCTAGACAAATGGCAAAACCTAACAAACAATAAGTTTATATTGAGCTGGGTTAAAGGAATTAAAATTCCATTTGTTAAAATTCCCCTTCAATTTACTGAACCAAAGGTAAAGATTCGAAAGGACGAACAACATATTTACCATACTATAATCAACAGATTAGAAGAAATAAATGCAATTTCGAAGTGCAATCCGAAATACCGACAATTTTTATCTCCATATTTTTATATCAAAAAACCAAACGGAGATTATCGTTTTGTTTTGAATTTAAAAAAGTTGAATCAATATATTTTAGCACCAAATTTCAAGCAAGAAGACCACAGAACTGTTTTGAAGTTACTGTAACAAAATTGTTATCTAACAAATATTGACTTGAAGGATGCATATTTTCTTTTGTAAATCTATAAACGATTTAGAAAATATTTACGGTTTAAATTTGGAAATCATTATTATGAATTTAATTCTTTGCCATTTGGCACAAATTTGGCTCCTTAAATTTTCACAAAGTTACTCAAACCAGTTGTAAAATTTCTCAGAACGAAACATGTGATCATGACCATTTATCTAGATGATATATTAATAATAGGTAAAAATGAGGAATCGTGCCGAGAAAGTACGAAAATTGTTATTGAAAAATTATTCGAATTGGGTTTCATTATAAATAATGAAAAAAGTAGGCTGAATCCAGAACGTATCAAAAATTTTTAGGTTTCATGTTTAACACAATAGATATGAAAATATATTTACCGGAAAATAAAATAATGTCAATCAAGAGATTAATTAAAAATATCTGTAACCATTCACATTGTTCTATAAGAGAATTTGCTACGCTAATTGGGAAACTAATTTCAGTGTGACCAGCTACAAAATATGGACATTGTCATATGAAACAATTGGAAAGAGAAAAATGTATAGAGCTGAACAAAAATCATCAGAACTATAATAAACTGATATTCATTTCAGACGTAATAAAGAATGAGTTGAGTTGGTGGAAGAAAAATGTAGGAATGGGAAACGATATAAAACCAAAAAAATTTGCATTCACTATTCATTCCGATGCCTGTCAGACTGGTTGGGAAGCGTGTTGTGAAAATATCAATATACATGGGTTCTGGGACAGTCAACAAAAAGATATGCATATAAATTCTCTAGAATTATTAGCTGCGTTTTACGCATTAAAATCATTCACAAAAGAATTAACGAATAGTGGAGTATTATTAAGGATAGATAATAAAACAGCATTAATAAAGGTGGCAGTACCAAGTTTGCACATTTGAATAAGATAGCCCGAGAATTGTGAGAGTACTGTGAATCCAGAGAACTGTTAATTCATGCATCTTATATAGGTACCATCTAAGGAAAACAAACAAGCGGACCGAGAATCTCGGTCTAAATCAATAGAAACCGAATATGAGTTGAATGATACGGGTTTTCAATGCATCATCAGCAAATATGGAATACCGGATATCGATTTATTTGCAACAAAAATAAACAGAAAATGTCAAAAATATGTTTCTTGGTTACCAGATCCAGGATGTTACACAGTGGACGCTTTCACTATATCTTGGAAAAACTTATATTTTTATGCCTTTCCCACATTTGCCATAATTGCAAGGGTTATTGACAAAATAATGCAAGATAAGGCAAAGGGCATTTTAGTAGTGCCTTTTTGGCCATCTCAGTCGTGGTATCCGATATTCTTTTATTCGAACATGATGAACTCCTACTTCTTTCTCCTTTCAGACAGAGCCACCCGCTACACAAGAAAATACCCTGGTGGCAGGGAATTTATACGGAGGGCACTATTGAGGAAGTTCATACCGTTTGCCACAATCCCAATAATTATTTCATCTATATCAGAAAGTACAATTAGGCAATATTCAGGCTGCTACATTAAGTACTGGAGGTTTTGTCGAAATATACAGGCAGATCCTTATGATTATAAATTGCAATTTTTTCTATCATTCTTGACAGAAGAATTTGAAGCAGGACTTTCATACTCTGTTTTGAATTCATACAGATCGGCGTTGATCCTCAATCTCAAACCACCTAGTAAAAGAGATGAAGGGACTGTCAATAGATTCATGAAGGGTATTTTCAATATAAGACCGTCCCAACCTAAATATCAATTTACCTGGAATGCCGAACCAGTCCTTGATTATTTACAAACATTGTGGCCTTTGGAGTCATCAAGTTTGGAGAAGGTTACATATAATCTTGTTACACTCATGGCTTTGACAACCGCCAGCAGAGTACAAACCTTGGCCAAAATACATTTGGAAAATATTATTAAATCTGCAGAAAAATTGGAAATAAAAATCACAGATCGTGTAAAAACTTCTGGCCGGTTCAGAACCCAACCATTATTGGTCTTACCTTATTACAGGGTGAAACCAGACATATGTGTGGCTTCAACTATCGATTATTATATTTAAGTAACCTCTTCACTTAGAGAAAATTGTAATTATCTCATTCTCACTCATAAAAAACCATACCACCCAGCAAGTTCTCAAACCATTAGCAAATAGATTAAGAAAACATTAAATTGTAGTGGTATTGACACAGATATTTTTACGAGCCATAGTGTGAGACACGCGTCATCCTCTGCGGCATTAAGATCAGGAGTTAGTGTCGAACAAATTAGAAATACGGCAGGTTGGACGCCAAACTCGAATACATTCTTCAAGTTTTATAACAGGCCGCTGAAACCGCAGAATGATACGTTTGCCAAACACATTACAATTGAATCACAGTATCACCTCATAAATGTGAAAACTAACAATGACATAAACCCAATGTTACGTAATTGGTGTTCAGACATATTAACTATATATTATGAATATTTATGAAAGTTATACAAATTCTTGTTCCCTAAATTATAAGAAGGGCTTTAGAAAATATTGAGAAATTGTTAAGTTTATTATTATGTTCGGAATTATTGTCATGTTATTGTTGAGAAACAATTATAACAAACATAAAACATCATGAAATGATTGAATAAATTTTGTTAATAAAATGAGGCTTTAAAAATCTACATTGTGTAATTATATCATAGGACAAGCGATGGAAAATTAAAAGATTAATCGACTTACCTGGAAGGAAGATTAATCCTAATTTTCCGAGCTTGTCCGTAGATATAATTACAACCCACCCTGCCCAAAAAAGGCCTTTTTTCTCCCTAGCAATTTTAGCTCAAAAGGAATGATTCAGAGTGGCCGGATGCGGACTAAGGCTGAAAGCTTGGTATCAGTGACTAATAATATGACTAATTCTCTAAAGACGTACCGTTTGAGATTCGGAATAGGGATACTACATTGTGTGTAATTATACGGAAAAGCTCGGAAAATTAGGATTAATCTTCCTTCCAGGTAAGTCGATTAATCTTTTAATTTCACCTATCACGTGGAAAATGTCTGTGTGTAAGTTCATATGTGTCGAACGCTTGAACAGTTGTGTTTTTTATACCTTGATAAGGTACTCAGTTTTTTCATCCAGAGGCGACCATCGGTATTGAAACAATAAACTCTCTAATACGCGAAATAAGTATACAGGGTGATATGACTATGATGAAACGGAAAAACTAATAATAATTATTGGTTATACTCTAAAATAATACTACTTATAAAGTACGATAATACTAATAGAATTCCCCCACCAAAATGTATATGCATTTTATTTTTCTAATGGAAGGGGACAGATTTTAACGACGCTTGAATGTGCCTCCAGCTGTTTTTATGGTCACCACACGTATGATTCCATCGCGTCCGGGATGAACAGAAGTGACGCGGCCCATTGGCCAAGTCATAGGAGTCGTATTATTATTTTTTATAAGAACTAATGTCCCGGGAGTGATTGGATCGATCTTGTCTGTCCATTTAGCGCGTTGGTGCAGTGTATGGAGGTATTCCTGGGACCAACGGGTTCAAAAATCTTGCTGCATACGCTGCAGCAACTGCCAGCGAGTGAGACGATTTAGACGAGAACCAGTGAGAATTGACTCCGGAGGCATGCTCAAAGGTTCCATGGTGAGAAAATGCCCCGGAATGAGCGCTTAGAGGAGTAAGCGGTCTTGAATTTAGAAGTGCTTCAATTTGAATTAGGACAGTGTTCTATTCTTCATATGATAAAACTTGTTCGCCAATGACTCGTGATGAATGAATTTTGATTTTATACCAGCCTCCCACAAACCACCAAAGTGAGGTGCGGAAGGGGGGTTGAAACTCCATGTAATGGAGCAATAAATCGGCGTAAAGCTGCAAGAAACGCTTCGGTGGACAGATCAGAAGAGATATCCAGATGTAAAGCCTTAGTAGCCAAACAAAAAAATAAGCATAAGTATGCTTTCTGGATTTTAGCGCCCCGAGTTTTCGACATAGTGATTGTGAAAGGCCCAGAATAATCAACTCCTACATTGATGGCAAGTTGCCTATGGGAGGTTGAACAGAACCCGGATTAATTCGCCAGCATTTGAGGCATTTAGACAAAATGCGTAGAATGACACGTTTTGCTGAAAGGATCCAAAACTTTTGAATGGCCGAATAGTGTACCTAATGAATACTGGCATGTAAATTCATGACATGGACATGAGTTACAATCAAATGAGTGAGGCGATGATTACCAGGCAACAGAGAAGGAAATCTTCGTTCATAGGAAATGGGAGCATTAGCCAGTCGACCACCTACACGAAGAATGCCGTCGTCATCCAAAAAAGGGATGAGTTTGCGAAGTGGTTTGGAGGGTGGTTTTCTCTTTTATATAAGAGATATATCGGTATCAAAGAACTGAGATTGTGTATATTTAACAAAGATATTGAGAGCCTGATCAAGTTCTGAAAGCACAAGCCATCCAGAACGTTTTTGGAAGGGATGGCGATAATTGTGTGTGAATCGAAGAAGAACATACCATTTTCCTGATCTAAGTTACTGAGAGTTGCAATAGAACACTAAGTAAATTATTGTACAACGAGGTTTATTTTCTTCTGATTATTTTTTTTTAGGATTAAGAAAATCAAAGATTCTGAAGAACTGAAAAGTGTAATGAGACCGATTTGAGTAATTTGTGTTAGTGTCAATGCAGATCTGAATTTCCAAAGGTCTTGATAATGGCCAAGATATTGTATCAGAATACATATGTATGTTGTATTTGTCGTTTTTGCAATAAATAATTTTTTTTGTATTTGATTTTTTATTCTTACTCAAAATAATACTACATTGGATCTCATATTCGATATATCAAGGGTAGTTTATTCCATATATAAACTAGACACTAGACACCCTGGATATGTTCTACATTCATCTTCAAGAAGCATACAAAAATATATTTCGGGCATATTTTTATAGTAAGAAAACATATATATATATATATAGCATGTGCCATGAATATGTTTTAGGATATTCCTGGAATATGCATATCACATGCTTTGCAGGATATTGAATATTCCTGGCATATGCAGTGGAAGATGTTTGGCATATTCCTGGAACATATTTCATGGTGACCTTGAATATCCATGGAATATGCATAGCACATGTTTTGGAGGATATGGCATATCTCTGGAATATGCCAATATTCCGGTGAAATATGCCTAGGATATTCATGCAATATAATTGTGCCGTCTGGGCTGTGAGGAAGGGGTGACTTATTACGATTGGGGGATATCAAAAACGATGGGCCGGCCTACCATAGAGAACTACAGAGCATGTCGGAAGGGAACAGACCTCGAGACCCGATATCGGCACGATTCTCACCAGAAGACACATGAAACCAATTTTCGGCGGGAACGTCTTGCGGTATAAAATTTTAACCGTTCGGAAAAATAGGATTTTACTGGAACGATTTGTCTTCTGGTAGATGGGGTACAAACACATTTCTCATAGGATAGCCTTTTTGCGATTTTTCTCTGTTATTTTATTTGGGATAAAAGATTGCTTTAGTCGTTCCTTGAATACCGAAAAGTCCAAATTCTGGATCAAAAGTATTTAGTGTACCCAAAAGTCCAACTAACTACTAAGTTTCCGGCATTTTGAAGATTCACGGAGAAAAATGTCTGATACAATTTGATATACGCACTTCGTATGAACGATTTCACGTTATAATTTAATAAACGCATTTCGCTCAGAATTGCACTTGCACGTGAGTTACTGAAAGTAATCCTCGTCGCCAATGTTCTATTTTTCACTATTAAATTGAATAGTATTCACGTGTGAAGAGAGACACTTTTTAGTCTATACGTCTTTATTTCATACAGAGCAGACGACAAAAACCAGTATGCACAAGGTGTATACAAAAACTTCATATACAGGGTGGAACTCTGTTGAGAGCCCAATATATATCAAGTGCTAGTGCACAAACATATTATGTGATAGTAACGTTCATTCTTCGAATATATCCCTCTCAAAATAATATTTACTGGAATCTTCAAAATATTTTTTTTGATTGGAAAAATATTATGTTATAAATGCAATTTCGCGGAAAAACTGATATGGAAATGTTTTCTCTTCGAAATATTTGTGTATTTTGATGCAATCGTTTGCTTTATAGTAAATAGTGCGCAGTTGATGTAAATATCAGCTAGAAGTTGGCCCAAGTCTTGGGACATACCGTACCTGATTGCCTCATTTCGGCTAGTCAGTCACCTATTTCGACAGAATAATAATGCCTGTGGAAAAGGTGACTATCGAATATTTAAAGACTGGTGCTTTTTGTTTGTTTTTACACACAAAAAAAAATTATCTCAGATTGACAAAACGCATTTCTTTGAAAATTCAAGTAAAACTTTTTTTTCAATTGAGCATATTTCTTTGAATCGAAACATCTGTTATTTTCAAGCCAAGGATATAATTTTATTGAAATATTTGCTCAATCCAAGAACACCATTATAAAATTAAAAATGTAATTTCTTCAGCTTGATATGGTTGATTTTTCGGAATGAATAAACCTAATTTATTGATTTAATGCTTCCTCTTTTTGATTTAAGAATATAAATATACATTTCTTCAAATTAAAAAACGGAAATACTTAAAGTTGATATTACTGACTCTTTTCAATTGAAAAAATATAAAATTTTATTTCAGTACTTCATTTTCTCAATAATAGTATATACATTTTGATTTCTTTCAATGAAAAAATTAAATGTCTTCAACTTCATACATTACATTTGAAGCTGAGATACTATTAAAATTGGATGGTAAAACCACAGTAAGTATTGCTAAATTGTGATTAAATTGTTGTAAAAAATTTCTCGAATTACCCTTATAGACGTCTAAAGGGCCATTATTCCGATAGTATGCTGAAGTGCAGGGTTTTGTTTCCATAGCCTTGTTCAGCAGTTAAAAACATGTTGAGTCCCACAAAAATTATAGAGATCTGAGGTGGATCCCAGATAGGTGCAGCAAATGTTCAATACATTTCTAACATTGTTGACTGACATCATTCTTCTAGGACCGGCCCTGACGGATTCCATAGGCTGTTGTGCAATTGGTGAGGGGGGTGAGGGGTGTAATGTCTGCTTTAGTATTGTAGTTAGAAGTGTTTTTCGGATCTCGCCGTTCGCAGGTTACAGGTCTCGTTGAGGTTAATGTGCTTATTGTGCCATTGTGCGTTTACATACATTCTGACTGGAGTTGGTATATTTCATATTAATTGTGAGAAACAGTTATGAAAACAAAAACATGGATATCCAAAAACTTCTGAAACTGTGCAACCTTGATGGAAGGATTAAGTACTTGTATCAAACTTCCTTGGTAGGTGAGTATTAAAAGATGACCGGCACAACCCCATGGATACTGGATTACAAAAGGTGGTAGGCTGTTTTACAGTTTTATAGAAAAGTTAATGGGTAAATAATTCATAGTACTTCGGCATTATACCTAACCAACAAATGTGAAGAAATAACTTTGCATCGATAGGTATAAAAAGTAGAGGAAAGTGTAGGTATGTACCTACATGGGAATAAGACGCACTTGCGTCAGTGTATTTTGATACTTCTATATTCTTGATTCAAAACTATAAATATGTATTTCTTTGAACACAAACATATTATTGAAAAGAAAATAAAATGTATTATGGGGATAATGAAGCCATTCTGTATAGAATCAAAATTATTCAGTGGTTAAAGAATTATTTTCATTTCTTGAGAAACTGTTGAAGTTAGAAAGCTAGAAAAATACCTCTTTTGAATCCTTAATTATTTAGATGAGCTCTACGTTTGAGAATTTAGGTATTCAAACTTTCATGAAGAACAAACATTTCTGAGAAACTATTGATGATTTCATTTGAATTTTGAATTTATTAAATAAGCATTATTTCAGATAACAAAGTAACTATCGAAGATTTGCCTTTCCTGAATGAGGAATATTTGAAGAAGTTAGCTAGTTTCCTCTCATAGGACAACGTAACAGGATCCTTCTACGGGATGAATAAGTGAAATAAAAATTGGTATCGATAGAATTGTTGTTACTTCTTCAAAACTGTTTCATCTTCATTAACTTGTCTATCATTTTAGATAGACATGGACTTTGAGAGGCTCTACCCTGCATCGATTATGAACTTTTATGTAAAATAGGCACCATTTTACAACCCCATTATGCAATATAAGAAAATAACTGCAAGAGAAAAAGTGTTGGGAGTCTGATCGAAAAAATTGATTCCACCGAAAATACAGGTAATTTTATGTGTATTATTTATTCAGAGAAATTCACGCTCTATTGAAAGACATGATTTAGAGAACAATAGTGCATTTCTTCGTTTTATTTCAAAAGAAACAGTGTACCAGAAAATATTTTTAAATTATTTTTTCCGTAAACTTAATTGAACTAAACTTAATCAATTTTTCGGTTTGGAATTTTTGGGTTTTCAATTATTTCTAATTCCTTGTAATGTCAAGTTTGTCAATAGTAGGTAATAGGTGCAAATTTTTTTTAGACGTCAACTTCATCGAACAGATTTTGCTGCTGCCTCAACGATTCCACCTAGGGGCAAAGTGAAGCTGAATAATGAAACAGAAATTTTCTACTGTAGAATGCCAAGAAGCATTCTTGTACATGTTACGGTATATATACAGAGCAAGGAGGAAACATCTAGCTAAAATATATACAAGACTCGAGATATTTGAAAGACTAGAGACTCGAAAGTGGGACTGAAAAGACTCATAATCAAATCCAAGTGACTCAAAGACTCAATCAAGCCTAAGACTGAAAGACTGAGCCGATGACTGAAATACTGAGGTGGAGATTTATGGACAGAAAATTCTGTTTTTATTGAAGATCTTGATGTTTTTCTCATATTTTTGATCACATATCGATGCCCTAACTCGCAAACCAGTTGCTCCATTGATAAAACGTGGAGTTAGCGGGTTTGCGAATTAAGGCATCGATATGTAGAAAATTTTATTTGTGTTTATTTTTTTTTCTGGTGAAATAAGGTTTTTTTATTTTTTCTCAGTTCATATCCAAAGTTACTGATAATAAGGATTTTTGAATCATATGTTAGAATATTGTTAACCAAAGAATTGTTTTGATTCATGTAAGAATGATAATTATGTTGAATAAAACTTTTTTCATTGACCTTTTTGTTTCAATTATTTTCGTACGATGGAATTCATTATTTATAATTCATTGAATTAATTCATTGAATGTTTTTGTTGAAGGGAATGAACGAAAGATTCATTCTGATTAGTTAATATATTTGATTCCACAATATTACTCTATATATTCAAAGTTTTATAATAAATAATTCATATTTTCGGATCAATACCAATATTTAACATAATCTAAGTAATAGATATGTTGCCTCAAACGAGTAATTTTGTTAAAGAAAACGAACCTAAGTTTCATTCTGATCAATGTATATATTCAGATCAATAATATCCTTTCATCAAGTCGAAGTAACCATTGTGTAACTAAATAAACCGTTCCTCTTGAAGTGAATGAATGTAATCTTCATTACGAGAAATTCATAGTTTCAAATCAAGAAAATATCCATCTTCAATGGATATTTTTTGTTTCTACTTCAAAACAATTGTTTTATTGAAGTAAGTAAATAATTTTCTTACTATGAATTAATTATATTTTCCACTCGAGATATAAAATGTTTTCATATAAGCATATATTTGTTTTCAATTGAGAAATTTGTTGAGAAAATTAATTCTTTGAAACAAAACAACCATCTCTTTCGTTATATACAAACAAATTATTTACTTGAGTCAATGCAGTCATGCTTATTCCAAGAAATTATTTTTTTGTGTGTATCCAGTCTGTTTAAGTGATTTGTGATTTATTGTATCGGAAGCTCTTGAACAGTCTATGAATATTCAACTCAGGTTCTCAATCTTCGACTATTGGAGTAAGTACGTCAAGGATCACTGTTGAGACCGCTACTATTCATATTATATTGTAATGATGTTGAGACTGCGGTTGCTAATCATACATGCATTATGTATGTAGATGACACATTACTTATAATTTCGGACAAAGACGATATAGTTTTGAAGGAAAAATATAACTGTCAATTAGCTCGGCTTCTAGTGTGGTACCAACCCATTTCATTTAACTCTGATGAGACTTCATTAATACGGTTCGACCACAGACAAAAAATCTATTCCAACGTTGAAATCAAAATCAATGAAAATGAGAACACCTTTTGTCTGAATGGTGCTAACGATTGTTGAATGTCTGAACTGAAAGAATCATTGAGATAAATGTAATAAACTAATATCAAAACTAGCTTCGATTTCGTATTTAATACGAAATCTCAAGTCGATTTTGACGTTTGCCTTTGGGAAGCTCCTCACTAGCTCTAAGCCCATAAAAAAAAGGAAGACCTTTTACAAACTTTTTATGTGGAATTGGGCGTGCTTAGCGAAAGGGCATTATTTCATAAAATGAAAATGGATTATAAATAATGCAGCCTTTCACAAATTTCCTATACTATAGTTTTGTCGGCAAACATCGAACAGAAAATAATCTAAGAGTCCCATACTACTGCCGATTTACCTCTGCCAACGTCTGGCAACGTTTTTCTACAAGAACATACTTTGCAATACTTCCTGTAACAACTAGCAAATATTAATTGAAACAGGTGACTACGTGCATACTGTTGTTGTTTTTATTTTTTTTTGAATTGTTGCCAAGAATTAACAAGGTCTTACCTTTCAACGTGCGATTCCTAGCACTAGTTTCACGGTTCTGCTTATCATCAGTGCAGACCTGGTCAAAACAGTGAGCTAATAGTCGAATTATAATGCTTCAATCCATCATCCTGCAATTGATTAATATCTGTTTTGGTCAAATGGCCTTATGATAACTCCAGTAATCACCAAGAAAGTTAGCTGCAAAACCATCTATGGGAACCACAGAAAGCAATCCGACGTGGCTTAGACTTTGTTGGAGGCCAAAAATATTAAATCATGAAAAGTTTTCAACAGTTTTCCTTGTGGAATTAGGCATACCTGGCAAAAGGCCATAATTTTCAAAAATGGAAACAGATCAGAAATAATCCGGACTTTCGTAAAGTTACCGAAGGACCAGTTGACAAAAGCAGATGGAAATCAATTGTAGGATGATGAACACTAAGTATTAGCTCTTCGTTCTGACCAGATTTTCAATGATGATAGGCAGAATCGTAAAACAAGTATGCAGATTTCCAGTAACATTTGCTAGTTGTTATAGGAAATATTGAAAAATATGTTCTTGTAAAAAAACTTTGGCTGGCATTAGGCAGAGGTGATTCGGCAATCGTATGGGGCTGTTGGATTATTTTCTGTTCGATGTTTACCAACAAACTTCACCATCCCATTAATTCAACTTTTAGTATTATTGTATGTACCTACATAAAAATGCCAAGACAATTCGGCATCATTCTATCTGCCATATCATATAACTTTGTAAGTTCCACACGATTAATTAAGTGATTTGATTTTATTTGATTTGAAAATGGTAATAATTGTATTTCCATTCATACAGGTAGATTAAATGTATGTTCTTCGGTATCTGCTTGAGTATGTGAACTATATGTGAAAACTGTTATAATTGTATTTTCAGGAAAATGTAAAATGCAAGGGTGACACTACAGGCAATCATCACTCCTGTATCAATGTAATGCCTACCTCAATATTTGGCTTTTAACCTCTTCAAAAAAGATTTCAATCTCTACACTCCGAGTTTTCCCGAAGAGGAGTTCAGCAGCACACATATATGAATGTTGGCATACTATTTCATTTGTTGCTACAGTTTTTTTGTTCACTTTGAAGAATGAACCCTATTTTATTTACTGAGTAGATACGTAGGTATATGGAAACTTCAGGTATATGCAAAATTAAATATAATTTCCGAAATAACTAGAATCCAGAGTCTCCGTTGGGTGGGCTAATTGAATAAAACAACTGACCAGAGATAAAGATTTTGATGGAAAATAAATCAAAAAATCATCAAGCTGCTATTAATAAATCATGACAACAACAATAAGAGATGTAGAATAACTGATATAAATTGGCTGCATTGTCTTTCATTTATTGAGTACAGTTAGTTACCTAATCAGTATTATATAACCGCAATATACTCGAATTAATATGCCGTCAGTACATTTTGTAGACGCCGTCAATGACTTGTAGTTGTGACAATGACTCAACGACGAAAGTGCTGAATAGAAAAAAGTCGTTATTTGATCGACCATGTAGAATTAAAACACATTTCACCATTTAAAAAAACAAGAAATTCCTGGAAACATTATTACTTACAAAGTATGCACACTCAAAAATTGGGTGAAACAGACATATTGAAATGTTTTTTATTCTTAATGTCAAGCAGAAGTTTTAAAGTTACCGTAGATTGATCGATCAAAAATTATAACTCAGTGCCAAGAGAAGAAATCAGCGATGGAGCGAGTTAGCTCAAGAAACTAATGATCTAGTTCATCAGGAAAATCCAAAGAAAAATCAACCTAGACAGAAAACTACTACGCTTTCCGATGATGGAAAATAATTTAATGTCTTTTGCGGAGAAGAAACTCTCGGTGGTTATAGAGAATTCTGACCTGCAGCTTAGAGAGAAGAAATCAGAACACTTGGGAACTAATAATAAAAAAGAAGAAACTTGTGTTCAAAAAAATTTTGGCAATGATTGCGAAATACGTATACGGAATGTGAATCGGTGCCTAATATAATACATATTAGTTTCTTCATCGCTGTTCTTGCCGAAAGTATGTAAACAAATCAAGGCGGAAAAATATCAATTGAAGAATCACTTCCACAAGTTAAGAGACAGGACACATCTTACAATATAATTTCGAAGGACCGCATTTGGACGTTGTGGCTATTATCTGTATAGATCAGAGGCTATTTGAGAACACGAACGCTCGAACATATAAGCCCACGAACATACAAACACATGAAAACAAAGACACTCTCAGTTTGATATTTGTTTCTCGATTTTACTTTCTCTTTAAGTCAATGAGCGCTCCAGAGTCATTGAAATTGTCGCTCTGAAGAAAATAATGCCATTTTGGAAGAGATAATTCTAATGTTGAACACAGAAAATGAAGCAGGAAATTTGAATATATAGAAGATTTCAGACATGATAACATAAGATTTAGTTACATTTTCGATCGCTCCGTCATACTTTTTCAAAATATTGATTATTTGTAGAAACAATCGATACCAAATTCATAGCTAGTAGAAAGATGCTGTTTTGACAAATAATTGATATTGCAAAAATACATGACGGAGTGATCAGAAATAAAACAGAATCTTATGTGGCGACATCATGTCTGGAGGTGTACCTACGATGTATTCAGATTACCTACTATATTTTCTGAGTTAATAATTACAATTCTCTCTTGTGAAGAAATTATTTTTGGGGATATATATTAGCAAATAGAGGATGAAATAAAACAAAATTCAAATGCATCATGGAATTCAAGCATTCACAAATAGAAATTGAATAGATTTTTGTATGGATTGGATATCAAAATGACTTAATTAAGAATTCGCAATGCTGGAATGACATTCTTTTGTTTTTAGATTGACTATTTTAATGGTTATGGAGCGCTCAGTGCTTTATTGAGAAAGCAAAATGAAGAAGCAAGTATCAAACTGAGTGTGTTTATATAGGACATCAATTCCTTGATCGTTTGAGATTTGTCTATACTTCTTCACTCGGTTTTCATCATCTATGGTATATGGCAGACATCTGACAGAGAATAACTACTTCCCTTTACGTATATTGAATTACATCTGACATCTGATGGTCATGATGGTGGAGCGCTTGTCTCTTAACCTAAGGGTCATGGGTTCGATTCCCAGCTTGGTCATCGGTCTTGTGCATGGCATCACACGTTAAAAGGTAAGGGCTGCGTCTTCCCTAGCTCGGACAAGTCTTTCGAAGACTTTTGAGGGTTGTACTCTTGACGGTGTGCAGCTGGTTGACGGAAATAACAATTTTAACAATTTTAATCTATTTGTGCAACGCTCCTCCAGAAAGACACTATTGCAAGTAATTATTGTAAACTAGCAATGAATATTATACCTCTCATCATTTCTATGATAGGTTAGATATTAGAATCATCCTGTCCTAACCAACGTATAATAACACCTAAAATTCCACAGCAAGAAGCACTCCTTGTTAGAATAACTTGCAGGAAGAATCAATGACAACATTTGAAAAAAGTTCGAAAAGTGTGCCTGAAAGTTTCAAATAAATTGAACAAATAATTTCGACAAGGTCGAACCACCCTTTCCTCCACACATGGTGGAAAATATGAGGCAAATATCTGCCAGAAAACAACTACTTCCCCTTAAGGGCATTTCCCTTAAGGACATGTTTCTTCAGGAAGACACTATTGCAAGTACAAATTATTGTAAACAAGCATTGAATATTACAAAATCAATAAATTAATCAACAATAATCACACTTCCAAAACATAAGATCTTCATTTTAATTTGCAACTTCTACTACATTACTCCTAAGCAGTATAACCATCCCCAGTGAATTTCGACGTTATTGTTCTACTATGGTCTAGCCCATTCCCTTCAAAAATGTTTCTCCTGTAAGAACTTCTATCACACTTTGCAATTGATTTATTTAATTCTGATAATTGTAGGGGTTGATTTCGAGGAGAACTTTGAACAACAGTGAGGGAAGATTCAAACCCTCTAGTAAAAATGCAACCGTAGACCCTTTATATAAAGACGAACATGTTACTATTATTATTATTAGTATTGAGTCAGTAATTGGTCCAAGACTCATGTGGTATGACTAAACGAAGTGAACCAACGATAACGGCCATCTGCATTCGTCCGGATGAGAATTTGCTGTCTTGCGGCAAGACAGTATTAGTTATCATTATCATTTGATTTCATTTGTTCTTTTACCAGGTTTTTTGCTTTTAGCCTTTGCCAGGGTTAGCTCACAATAACCAGCCTCACACGAACTTAGACAATAGCAGTATCTAGATTGAATGCAATGAACGACAAGCATAAGCTTCGCAGGAGGCATAATGCCACCTACAACCCTCATGAGTTTTATAAATTGGCCAACAACAGCGGAGGTGGATGTCAGTGCCCCCTGACCGGGACCCTAGGCACCACTTGGCACAAGCGCTTGACCTCCTCCCCAGCAATGGGGTGGAGGGGGAGGCGGCTCTCCGTGCGTCCATTCCACTCCATCGGACATTCAAGCTCAAGTGGTGTAAAAAAGGAAGATTTGCAAAACTCTGCGGTGATTTTATTCCGAATTGTACAAAATAAACCTTTATTTGTTTATTTATTCATTTATTTGTTCTTTTAGGTGTTCCGGTCGGGATTATTTTACAAAGCTCTATTACATTCGGAGGGTGCGCTAAATGAATGGATATTCGAAGGTGTCGTGTCCATCATTCCACCACGAGTTTCTATGATCAGAACCACCCTGTTAATAGAGAGTTATGATAAATTAAGCCTGTGGAGTTCAAAAAGTAATTCTTAATATTTTTTCATTTTGTCTGTTGAGACGTAAGGCTTATTATCTTGAATTTGCTTAAAGGAGGGGAATTATTAGTTGCAATAGATTCGACACTCATTCTCCATAACGAATTTAATATTGTTACGAGATTGATAAAAATCCTCTAGGTACGCCGCTGGATAGACTTGCACGCGTATCGTCGATATGGTTTCCTAGAAAAAGGCAGATATCTACCGGTAATGAATATTCGGGATAACCGAACCGTCGCATCGCGAAGATTCTGGTTACACTTGAGTACCTATATAAACGCGAGACATTTGACTAGGAGGAAGGAGTTTTATGAAGAGAAGATTAAGGATTAAGAAGATTAGGAAGAAGTGATAATAAGCAGTTTTTGAAGAAGTATAGAAGTGTTTGGAATATTTAGCTAGTTGTATTGTTGTATAGATCTAAGTGTTTAATTAGTCAGTAACGTTATTGTATGTTTTTAGTGAAATTAGAAAATAAACAGTTTAGTAGTGTGCTCGGCTCATTATTTAGCAAAACGTAACAATATCCCCTAGAGTGTAAGGCAGAACAGGTGTTTCGCCTATGCCGTTCGGAGTGCCAGAGATGATAGTATAACACTCGTAACGACGCAATATGCCTAAGGATCATCAATATTTGTTCATTAACTGGCTGCACCCCCACGCTCATGGTTTTTCAATGTGATTATGACATTCTCAGTTACTTTATCTTGAAGACGTTTCACAATTATGATCCTTGGAGTGTGTCGATATCTGCAACAGTCTTCATATTCGATTGTGGAAGATGATTAAAATTTAAAACACACTAAATCTTGACGCCGTCGCCGCTTTCGATCTGAATATCGTCTCTTAAGTATTTCTTACAACTCTCAAATCCAGTCTATTAATCCCACAGGATAATTTTGGAATTGCCCGGTCCACAAGATTCTGGTCCGACATTGATACCAAACTTCCAACGAGTAAAATATGCTAGTTTCAAAAGCAGACTATTTCTCATACAATTTTCATTCACACATGGCTGCACCTAGACAGTTTCATGATTGAAGTCACATGATGTCGGCTATTAAAGTAAAAAATCGGCTAGTTAGGTAAACATGGGTACTTACGTAAACAAAGAAATATCAGCGAATTTGTAAAAGCGTCAAAGTTTGACATTATTCTTGTCACTCCAAATTGAAATTTAGTGTGTTATCTTCTAATACAGAAATTAGTGCATTAGTGCGAAACTTAAATGAAAGGTTATTCGAATGATTATATGCTGTTCTGGTGGGAATCACCAGGGTGCTCCCCTGATGGAAATTACTTGAAAACGATTGTAGATACCCAACAATCGAAACGTCATGATTTGATACCATAAAGATATGGTTTCTTTTTATTTTTTCTTTGGGCAATGGAAGTCGAAACTATTTCAATCATATTGAAACATTGTCTGCCAATCCAAAACAAAAACATCCGGTATGGACCCGGTTTAGGCGGCATTTTCGGAGAATTAATACCTATAAACTCTGGAACATCTTAGATTTGTGTCATGACCACATCAGGGAATGAAGAGTCATTTAAAGAGGTGCCAGATTTGATTCAATATTCGTAAGGGGAAGAAGTTGTCTGAGAAATATTCGCCTCAATTTCTGTCTGGTGGGAATCACTTGAAAATTATTGTAGATACCCGACAATCGAAATGTCATGACTTAAAACCATTTTGATATGCTCTCTTTTTCTTTTCTTTTTTAGGTAATGGAAGTCCAAACCATTTCAATCATACTGAAACATTTTCTGCCTATCCGAAACAAAAACATCTGGTATGGGCCGGGTTTAGGCGACACTTTCGGAGAATTGATAACTATAAACATAAACATACGGTTTCTTTTTCTTTTCTTTTTCAGGTAATGAAAGTCCAAATAATTTCAATAATAAGATTTTTAATGTTCAGATCGTCTCATCAAATTGTCAAAATACAAGGTCTCAATGGAATTCTAATGAAAATTATAGTCGACTATTTGTGATGGTCTTGACATATCACCTGCGAATATTTCAATGACTTTCATTCATCAGAAACCATGTTATGATCTAGCTGATGCCTATGACCTTTGATTTATTCATTCCTTTAATGTACCTACATTTATGCCCAATCTCCATGCTTTATTTAATAGTTCAATGCTACACATGTTTTTTTACCATTTTCATAATACTGCATTTTTGAATGAATACTTATATAGAGAAGGATCGAGGTATAGTATTTCTACACTTACATTTAATTATGTCTTGACATGTATATATGTAAGTATTTTTGATTTATGGATCAATAGAGTTTTGAGTTTTTGTATTTTGTATTCTGTATTCATATATCGAACACATCATCCAACCATTAAGTATTAGACTACAAGCCCTGGCCAATTTGACCCACCATGAATTATATTCTGAATTAGAATGCAATACGATACAACTCCTTTCCGCAAAGGGCCGTCAGTTGTGAGCGGTGCGCAGGTCGAGAAAACTTTCCATCCAGAGGAGGGATTTTTCGACAAGATGATAGATAACTGAGAAATAATCAAATAGGACCTAATGCCGTACAAAAAGAACGGTAGTGAAATCCAGGATTTTTTTTCATTTTTCGCAAATTTTTCTTATGTGTCCAGGTGATTTATTACTGTACGGCATTTGTACAATTGAATTTGTATGAATACATAAATTAATTTTTTAGAAACGCCGTACATATTTGCCGGTACAGGGGTGGGGAGCCCCGCACGTAAATTCATACTTAGACCTGTATGTTTCAAGATCATTGGAAAATGTACGGCATCGGTTCCATATTATTATTCAACATATAAAATGATTTTCAGAAATTATGCCGTCTGAAAATTTTTGTGAAAAAAAGAAATAAAAATATAAAATGAAAAATTAGGGGGGTTGAATCTAATATTGTTCAAAGAGAGGTTATAAATGCCGTACGGCAACCGGTTTTTAGGCAAAATGTCTTTGTTTTATGTAATAGCAGGTTATAATAATTGATGGAACTAAATAAAAATATTGATAAAAAAATATTGCACTGTGCTTTATGAGAGAAATAATTTTGAGAATATCATTGCTCTTTTAATTTCTCAAGCATCCCTTAACAAAAATAAAATGATGCCGTACCTTTTCAATTTAAGGATTTCTCACAGCTGATTAAATTTTGCATTATGTTTTTATGAAATATTTAACGGCATTCAGAAAACTTTAGCAATATAAAATAATAATTGAGAATTTTAATGCCGTTCATATCAGATGGAACATATACCTACTCTGAAACCGTATAACTTGAAAATTCGAGCTTTTTTTCTCAGTTCAATGTAAATTATTCTACTGTACCTTACAATCTTTATACTCAATAATTTTCCTTTGTCGCTTTTTTGAAACACCATATTTTAGATTCTCAATCTGGATAAGAATGTCCTCACAGATTATATTCATTTATTAACGGGTACTCAATTCAAAAATATGTTTTGACAAAGGTATGATAAATGAATAAGAAGGGGCCCAGGTACGTGGAATTGTGATCGGTCTATAATTTAGTATTTGCTTAATCTCCTTACTTGAAAATTGGGCTGGTGAAACTAGATTTCCACAAAAGTGGAAATTTCCCTAAGTTTAATGGTTTAGTATGAAGAATGAACAAAGGTTTTGCTAAGGTAAATCAAAATTTCTTTAAAAATAGTGGAGCCATTCCATCTGGTCCTGGACCTTTGTTGGAGTCTAACTGATATAATTTATTCAATATGGTTTTCAAGCTGAAATTACAGGAACTCATATCTTTATTTCTCTTGCAGTTGAATCCTAATAAACTAGCATTAAATGATACATAGAATTAAGGTATGAGAGAACATTGTGAGTTTACCCAAAATAACTTCATAGGGATCCATGGTGGAATGATGGCAGAGCAGTCTTGAACCTAAAAATCATACCAGCTTACAGAAATCTTAGCCGGACGAATGCAGAAGGCCGTCATCCTTGGTTCACTAGGGCTACTCAGGGCATATGATTTTCGGACGCAGTAATCACTCACCCCACGGACGTGGGGAGTGGTTATATAGCTTAATGATCCAGCGCGCCCTCCGGAAGTATCGAAGCTCTGGAGGCAGAGCCTGACAAAAAGATCCTTAGGGAAATAATAATAATACTCAGGGCACATGATTCTCAGACCCAGAAATTACTCGCCTCACTTACATTTCAATGCAAAAATTGTTCTTATTTATTTATCATTTGTACTAGAGAATATTGATGGTTGTTGAATTTTTACTAGTTTTTTGGTGCGAATTGGAAACCTAGTGTGATATGGAAGGAAAATATCGAATCAATCAATTAATTATTGGTAAACGATTAAATGATACAAATATTCAAGTTTACGATCACTTTAATCATAAAACGTGATTTTTTTCATTTTTTCGGCTTAGTTGGCTATGATTCTGAATTTGAGTTTTGGTTCTAATTCTAAACAACTTTTCTAGATAAACTTTTTTGATAATGTCAAAGATAAGGGTAGTTTATACCTGATAAAATTTCCTATTTTTTGTTCTACCCTGTATACCGTTTGGAAATTTAAAATTCTGATAACTTTCGTGCAAGTTTTTGCAATGCACCAAATTTTATGAAGAATAAAATTTTCTGAAAATGGATAATAATCAAGTTTTCTCCAGGTGCAAACTTTTTGAATGTCACTCTGTATACCAATTCCAGTCGTATTGAACTAGCTTTTTTGTACGGCATAGGGTTTTTCTTGATTATTGCTAAACTTACTAGTAAAATATATATACGCCGTAAAAAAACAAATTACCGTAAAATTACTCTTTTCAGAGTGAAATAAATTTTCCCGGTCAGCCATATGTTCCATGAAAAATGTACGGCATAACAAAAAATGACATCGTTCCATAGAGTATTCAGATAATTGAGTTTGATGTTGTATCAAATGGCCAAAACTATACTAGTTAGAGGTGGGGGGTTAAGTGCGGGGCTCCCCACCCCTGTACCGGCAAATATGTACGGCGTTGCTAAAAAATTTATCTATATAGGTATACAAATTCAATTGTCCAAACGCCGTACAGTAATAAATCACCTGCATTCATGAGAACAATTTGCGAAAAATAAAAAAAAATCCTGGATTTCAGTATCGTTCTCTTTGTACGGCATTAGGTCCTATTAAATTATTTTTCAGTTATCTATCATCTTGAGAAATGCCGTCCAAGAATCTATTGTCGAAAAAGCCCTCCTCTGGATGGAAAGTTTTTTTGAACTGCGTACTCACCGCTCACAACTGACGGCACAGTGCGGAAAGGAGTTGTTTCGTATTGCACTATAATTCTAAATATAATTCATGCTGGGTCAAATGACCCCCCCAAAATTGGCCTGGGCTTGTAGTCTATACTTGGTCGCTTAATCTCATTAGCAAATTGAATTTTCTAATGGAGATCACAGCTTCAACTCGGAAATAAAGTATTAGAATACCAAATAATGTTATTTATTACACTAGGTTCAAATACCATTACAGCCGTTCGTAGTAATCATGAAAAAAAAAAAGTAGTTGTAGTTGGTCGTTCACATCTAATATCTAATAGAGGCTTCTTGTAGGAAAGCGTCAATCAAATGTTGTTTACCATATGTATGTTTTATGTCAGACATTTGCCTCTCAACCTACTTTTTATATGACTGCATCAGAAAATGAGGTTCTACTCATGGAAAACTCGCAATAAAAGCGGTACTTTGCAAGAGCTTTAATGTTCCTGACTCGGAATAGATTTATTATAAGTACCTAGAAACAATTGTTAATTGCATGCAATGGGATCCCTTACTGACCCTTAAAGACAAATGCCAAGAAAAGAAACTCCAATAATTAGGAACAGTTAATGATGAGACGAACTTTCACTGACTGGAACAAAACGAATGTCACGGTTTGATTGCATAGGTAGGGAAGTTAAATACTCTATTACTGCATTGTATAATATTCAATCGACGAGCACTTCAAAAGCTATTACCAAAATTTGCGGTGCTCGTTTCGAACGATTTCGATAATTATTCAATTGGAGAAAGTACTAACAACTTTAAATGAAAATGTTTGATATTAATATTTCCTAAAAAAGCGGCAATAATTGTGTCCCACCCAGTTGTGCAATTGGATCCAGCAAAACAAAGGTAGGTATTTTAAGAGGTGAAAGTGTCAAGTATCGTACAGGGAGCACGTTGAAAAATAGACTTTCACCATTTATGGGTATATTGTCACACCGCTTCGGTGCAGTTTGTATATGCACATGATGAATTGTAGCATGATTATGGTTTGTCTGAGAAATGGATTACAAACGCTGTGGAATACGTATAGCTGTCTGCAACTCATTTTCAGATTACACAACGCAAGTTAACGTGAATTATGATGTGAGATCGAATCAAAAGAAGCTAACTCGATTATCTGAAAAGTATGTAAAGAAGAACTTTGTATTCTACTAGAATACTCTGGTACCATCTTTATGTAACTTGTCCATATTCCATTCCATGGGTCCGCATTTCTTCGTGAAAAACTGTTGCAAAAATTTCCTGGTGGTAGTTATACTTAATTCAAAACACGACTATTATTCCAGGAGAAATACAGATGAATATATCAGCTCTTCTAAGATAACTTTTATCGTAATGCTGGTTGGCCACTGCTTGCCAACTTCTAATTTGGTTCTTTCTTGCTAGACTGAACTTCTATGCATTTATCTCCAATCAGCAGCGATGGAACATAGACATTTCCGAAAAATCATAATAGCAAGCAAAATAGGTGAAAAATGTCTAGGGATTCATAATCAGGACAACAATTTAATTGCTTCTCAACTTTGTTCTTGGAAAAAATTCACTCTACTCATGGAAACACCCCCGTAAATTTCGTAACTACTGTAATATTTGACGTTAAAGTCTATTTCAGAATCCATAAATATATAATAAATTACGTAGGTTACGGGAGTGTTTCCATAAGACATATACAGGGTGTAACATAATTATGTTAAAATATTCAAGTAGCGAATTATAAGAAAAAAAGTTTATATGAACTTATTTCTGGAAATGTTTCGTTTCAGAGATACAGGTTGTTGAAATCGTTTTTTGTATACGTTTTTTGAAAATAACTTTTGCAAAAAATGAGTTATTTGCTCGAAATATGGTGTCCGGAATTTTTTCAAGGGATATCATGATTTCATATTGATTTTCATGTAGCATCTAGAGGGCGCTGCATACGCTGTTATTATTTATTTTAAATTGCCCTAACATTTTTGACTGTAAAGTTTTGGTACTTTTCATGAAGAAATCTTATTTCCATACTTTTTCCAAGTAAAAAAGGTACACTTCCTCAACAATGATGGAGGTGATCGTTTTCGAGATATTTACAATTTTCTATATCGATGCATGTTACTTAGCTCTAAGTGAAGTTCCTGAGAACATTAGAAAAACTAAGTATGTGCTAGATCTCGTCAAAATAAACAACTTTTTTTCTATAAAATGTTTATTGAAAAATCATTCGTTTTCGAGATACAGATTGTTGAAATTTCCCAAAACATTGGTTAGTTCTTTTTCATAAGTTTTTTGCAATTTTAGTCATTTTCATCAAACTTTATACGCGTACCTATACTCGGACCAAATTCTTCTAAACTGAGCATTATCAAGCTGCTTAATCAGTATAGACAAATTTGATTTCAATAATAATTTTCGCTTGCAAATTAATTTAACTAAATAGAGTAGGCTATGACCGTATTATTATGAAAATAGAAGTTCACTGTCACATTTTTAAGTGAATTATTCACTAACAAATTCACAGTTCGGAGGTCATAAAGTGATTTTTTTTGGTACCATGCTCTACTTTACGAATGCTGAAATGGCTGCTATGGTTTTTGCATACGGCCTGGATGACGGAAATTCAACCGATGCCAGACGCATCTACCAGTAAAGGTTTTTTGTCGAATATGCAGGGTGTTCATTGAGAACTTATACAAAGTCCAAACGTTAAATCTTTGAATTATTTTAAGATAAAAGTTTACATAAACATGTGTCTGCAAATATTTCGTTTCGGAGATACCTACAGGGTGTTGAAGTTGAAATTTTATTTTTCATTATTTTGAATAAATTTCGCATAAAATGAATTTTTTGATAAAAATTTGGTAGCTGGCATTTTTTGGGGTAATAAATCAAAATTTGGTACTAATTCTAATGTAAAACTTAGAAGGCGCTGCGTACACTATCATTATAATTGATACTTGAACTTTTGGGATTGTTTATATTTAATTCTCATTCCTACACCTTTTCTGGAAGATATACCTGCTCAACAACGCTAGGTATAACCATTTTTGAAAAATTTGCAAAGGACCACGCACACTTCTTATGCAAAAAGTCTTTCGATCAAATTGTCCAAATTTTCAATATGTTGTTGAGCTCAAGCTCCTGAACAAAAGTTACCATGGGCTCACAAAAATTCTATGTATAGTTTACGAGATATAGAGTGTTGAAATTGTAAAATGTCACTTTTGGGCCATTATAAACTGAGCGTTATTGGCGATAATATCACAAAATTATAAGTGTGTTTTTCATCCACACCACAGTATTACGTCAGTGCAACAGTATGTTTTGTAAGCCTTTTTTTGAACAATATACAGGGTAAATCATGACTCTATCAGAGTTATGAAAAATGAAAATAATTTTAGAATGAAACATCAACGCTATGAGTCTGATCGTACGAAGAGTAAAGTTTCTGTGTTGGATATATCCAATAAAATCGGCTGAGTTCGAGAAATATGTATTTTTGTTATATATACAGAGGGGATTGAAAGTATACGTGTATCTGTTATATATTGTTTGGAATACGTGATTTGATCAATTCAGTGCACCAGTTGTATGAGCTATGTGGCCACTTGACAGAACGTAAATTGTGAATATTACACAGTGTGACTCAAGTATACACGAGGCTAATAATGAGAAAAATTATAGAAATACCCCGTATAAAGAAAACGGGCCGGTTAATTTTCCTGAGTTTTTCTCATTTAACAGAGGATATATCATATGAATTTTTGTGAAAAATACAGAATTTTTCTATGTATAGTTTTCGTTCAACATAAAAAACCAACATCATTACCTTCTAATTTATGTTTCAAACACCAATAAATTTTTTTCGAATCTATTGAAATGTTTGATAACAAAAAGGTGATAGGTCAAAGACAGCTTTTTCCAATAATTTAGGTGTAAGAACTCTCCACGTATTACTGTTCGCATCAATTAATATGTTTATACTGATGGCAGCCATGATATAAACTTTACATGTCTATATCGTTATTTCATTGAGTACGGTCTAATCCCGTATTTTCAACAAATTCTGCATATCCATAATCTGAGAGCACTCGCAGCAAGGAGAAAATGTGGGGTTATTTTGTCAGGAATCAATATCAGATATGCTTCAAAACAATAATAAACGACATTTCGGGATCTTCATCCTCAAACAAAAATCAGACAGAAAAATTCTGTATTCGATGCACAAGTTCATATTATATCTTCTCTATTAAATGAAAAAATGCAGAAAATAACCCATCAGTTGTTTTATACAGGATATTTCTTTAATTTTTAGTAATACTGGTTTGGTTTATTTTTGAGTCACACTGTATACTACTCGAAATTCAATTTTTTTTAAAAATCGCTTCACTGCAGTAACGAAGTGTTAGAAGTTAAAGTGGTATAAAAAAAATTCTTTTCTTTTTCTAATAACAAAAATACATGTTTCTCGAACTTGGCCGATTTTATCGGATATATCCAACACAGAAACTTCACTTTTCGTACGATCCGACTCATAGCGTTGATGTTTCATTCTAAAATTATTTAAATTTTTCATAACTCTGAAAGAGTCATGCATGATTAACCCTGTAAATTGTTCAAAAAAGGGCTTACAAAACATACTGTTGCACTGGCCAAATGTAATACTGTGGTTTGGATGAAAAACCCACTAATAATTTTGTGATATCATCACCAATAATGACCCAAAAGTGACATTTTACAACTTCAACACTCTGTATCTCGTAAACTATACATAGAATTTTTGTGAGCCCATGATAACTTTTGTTCAGAAGCCCTAGTTCAACAACGTATTGAAAATTTGGACCATTTGACCGAAAGACTTTTTGCATAAGAAGTGTGCGTGGTCCTTTCTGCATGCATCGATGCAGGTTACAGGGTCACATAGGCGCCAGATAAAAAACCGATATTTACTAATAATTCAACACCCTGTATTTCGAGAACAAATATTTTTTCGATGCATCCTGATGAAAAAAAAAAAAAAATTCACAACTTCCAAAAAACTTGACATTTCTGCATTTCTATTATGCGCAAATGCTTTAACTTTTTTTCACTGCCAAAATAATTCACGAAATAAACATGAAATATAACATTTTGAAGGATTTATTTTTAACAGAGTCAATTATTAATTGGTTCCACAATTTTATCAGATATTTTTATTTGTTGTGGATGAAAATGGACAATTCGATATTTTGATAGAAACCCCAATTTTGTTACTCAAACTATCTTCTATGCAGTGCGGCTTTTAATAGTCCCCTCCTCCTGTTAAATTTTGAACGGCTTGACGTAGAAAAATAAAAAGGGTTTCACCGATACTACTCTTGGAAATAAAACACATTGTGATTGCTCGATAGATGGCGCATCAACTAAAAAATATCAAATAGCATGGGGGTCATGTGTCACATCGTTAAAAAGATGATTCAATTCTCTTTTCAGCCATCTGAATTTTTTTGATTTTTCTTCATACGTTTTTTCACAATATGCATTTGAAATGTCAGAATGAGTGCGGATATGGCGGATCTAAATCCCTTTTCTTACCTGACCACGATAACTTTTGAATAGTTTGATGTGAAATAACGGGTCAGAAATTTTTTTGAATGCAACGAAATTCTAAATATTTTTAGATGGTTGGAAAGAGAATTGAATTATCTTCTCAACGATGTGACACCTGACCCCCCCATTTGAATTATTTTAGTTGATGTGCTCCCTGCGCCATCTATCGAGCAATCACAATGTGTTTTATTTAAAAATGTAGTATCGGTGGAACCCTCCAAACGGTTTTTTATGTTTGTACGTCAAACCGTTCAAAAGTGAACAGGGAGGGGGGACTATTGAAAGCCTATATATATATGCTTCTGCTACGGAGGTACATTTCCAGCCACCGTGACATTTTATGGATGAAATGTGGCCCCCTGCATTGGCCAGAAGAGTTATAGAGTTTCTTATGAAATAGTGACCTGTGTAGCACTTACACATGTCTTTATCAAGCCATTTTGCAATCAAGCTGGGAATTTCTCCTATTTTATTTATCTCCACATGTTGGTTAAAACATTTTCCTTTCGAATATTTTTAAAAATAATCTGTTACTTTTTGTATGAGGCGGCAGAATTAATAGGTCTTCGCATCAGGTATTTTAATAATGAATATAGATCCATCATCATAATATGAAATAATTCTTCACGGCGACATGCACCGCTGAAAACCAAAATTAGGACAACCTACAAATAAAAAATATTGGAATTACTACTAATCTTACAAAATTATGATTATATCTGTACCTTATGAAGTAAATTTGTTTCGTTATCAGCATCTTGAATAAATTTATGATATGATGCCTTGATAAAACTTTAGATTCCTTTCCTCGGTATCCGACGCTTTTGTTCTTAATGAGCGGGACTAATTTTGAGAACTTCCTAATATCAATATTTTCCTTAATATTCAATGTACTTCGTTATAATGGAACTATAGTTCAAATGATTTTCACATAAAGAGGGTTTACAAAACCACGACAATTCTTTCGCTTCACAAAAGCTTCTTCAAGTGGTGAAGATATACTAAATTACATTTTGCTATTTTCATCAAGTATCGGCTATATCAATTCAAAACTTCAATGTACTTTTCAATATTGAGTAGACACTTCATGACGTAGGAGGTTTTATAATTTTTTATTTTTCCTCAAATTAGCATATACCTAAGTACATTTTCAGAAACCTTTTTCTACATGTTTCTTGTCGCACCATTCACGAAATTGGTCATATGTTTTCTCATATACCTACTAACTTGGATTTGGCCGGTAACATATTAGATACTATTGCATTTGCTTTCTTAGATATATTTGACGGGGTATCACTACCAATATCATAATCAACATCCAGCTTCTTGGAAATAACTTGAAATTGAAGTTACTACGAGCAAACACAGTAAAAAAAGTCAAACACGCGGTGTGCAAACAAATCGTTTCTTCATGAAAGAGGGGCGACACCACTTGACGGAAGACCATAAAACTAATAATGAAATATGGTGGATTACGTAATTCAATCTTCCGCATAAAACCTATACAATAGGTAAAGTCGTCGGCAAGTATTCAACAAATCGTTTCTATAGTAACGACACAGAAAAACCACTGGATGCTGTGGAATTGTATTGAAAGTATTCATAACATTAAGGATATCATGTATGGAAAAGAGAAGTATTATTTAGTTATTTTGGACTTATTTTTTCAGACAGAAAAAATTTTTGAATACGATTTTAATGAAAACATTGAATAATATTTTCAAGACAACAGTCGTTTGAAAGCAATAACTTATCGGGACAAAAAAAACACGTCAAGATGTATTGGAAGTATATATTTTAAATATTTTCAGACGATGTAAATTCACAGTTGTACAAAAAATGTTGTTTGTATTTCGTGTATTGAATTCGTGTTTTCATGGCACGTTCGAGAGAATTTTTGGCCTTGACCTGCGATGTGCCATTAAAAAACACTAATTTTACGCTCTTACTACAAAAATGATTATATTTCAGCAAGATCTATCACATACACAGTATTTGTTAAGATCTGATTAACTACAGAAATGAAATGTCTATACTTTTTATCAATGCAGCTCTTCTGTATTCACTTGATTATTTTATCGTTCTAACGTTCTCTTATTGTTATTTATTGCTTATTGTATGTGGTGTGCAGTGGCGGCGCCACGGGGGGCAAGGGGGGGCAGTATGCCCACCTCGCCCTTTTCAAAATGTTGTTCTTAGCGCCCAAATACCTATGCCTTTTTACTGAATCTTGGCGCCTAGTGATGGTGTGCCCCCCCGCCCTCAATTTCTAGAATCGCCACTGGTAGTGTGTGTTATTTATACCTAGTGGAGTGTACTTACTGTATTGTTGTTTGTTCAAAATTATTTTTTCCGTTAACCAGCTGTCATCCCCCTACGAACGACAGCCCTCAGAAGTCGAAACTTGTGCGTGCCAAGGATTAACGAGGTCTTACCTTTTAACGTGCACGACTTGTCCCATTGCTTTTTATAGCTCTTTTTTATGGATCAATAAAGACTTCGTCTGGCGCCTGAGTGACCCCACAACGTGCAACGATGCAGAAATTTGCAAGTTATTCAAGAACGGTTGCCCCCTAGCGTTGTTAAGCACGTAGTTATTTTTTCCTTAGAAAAATTAAAACCAAATTTTAATTTCTCATCTCAAAAAAAACAAGGTTCAACAAATTTTGTTCAAAAATTTAACAAATTTTATTCAAAAATTTATTTTTTTGGCAAAATCAAGGTTTGAGAGGCTTTTTTAAAATTAGATGCTATGTGCAGGGTGTCCCAAATTCGAGCCTCATCATTGAGATCTCGGAAAGTAGAAGAGATACGAGATCGGTTATATGGAGAAAAATTCCGAATACTTCCGAAGATTGAAAAAAAAAGAATATCCGCGATTTTATTTTTAATTTTTTCATGAGTCATTTTGAATAGATGATTTTTATTATGGATTTTAAGTGCTTCTTATGTCCCAAAATCTATGCTTTATCGTTCTTTTTCGAAAAAATCTATTTAACGATGTCTTGGTAAGATCTTACCAGAAATATATTCTGCCTCTTTCTAACACATAAGTTATTAGGAAAATGCCATTAATATAACTGCGATACATTATTAATTTTGGGACTTGCGAAGATCTTAAACATCATAGTAGGAATCCAGGGCTGTATTCAAAAAAACAAAGTTGATGATGAATAAATATATTTTATATTATATACAATTAACAATAAAGATTTCCGACACTAGATGGGTCCTCTCCAAAATTGATTGGGAACTGCATGTATCCAATGATCCTTCTCATGACGCAATTGTAGCATATATTTCCGATAGTGTCTTCATTTTATTTTACGATATTGTTTACAAATTTAATCTAGAAATGACTCCACTTTATCAAAACGATAAAAACGCCTGTTCCTCAAATCTAGTAAGCGACAGTCACCTCAATATGAATGGCTCATTTCTGTTTCTCACAGAATCATTAATAAATATCGAAAAAAATTTGCTCTTTCCTTTCCTGTATCTAATTGAACAAATGTGTACTTTTTCTTGTTGAATTAGTTGATCATATTTCTCTCTTCTATCATGAGTAATTTCTATTGCCATATAAACGCAAAACATGCAGAAAAAACGATGCTGAAGTCCAATTGAATATTTATAACATGACAAGACATAGTAGGACATACTGACTTCAGTAGATTCAGTACCCGCTCACGCTCACCTCTCTCGTCTACCTTTCAAAATTATTACCCCAATGGAATATCTATAATATGACAAGAAATGGTAGGAAATACTGACTACAGTAGATATTACCCGCTCACGCTCACGCTTACCTCTCTCGTCTACCTTTCAAAATTGTTACCCCAATGGAATATCTATAACATGACAAGACATGGTAGGAAATACTGACTTCAGTAGATTGTACCCGCTCACGCTCACCTCTCTTGTCTACCTTTCAAAATTAATAATAATAATAATAATAACCCGATCAAATAGCGAGATGCATTGAACAGCTGATGCCGCTCTGGAAGACTCGCTTTACCATAACATCTGGTCAAGTCAGAGTCCAAAGAGAGCAGGTTATCTTCACAAGGGGCGTGTTTCAGAGGGACTCCCTCAGTCCTCTTCTCTTCTGCATCTCACTACTGCCATTGTCCTTTGCACTACGGAAAACCCGCGATTACAATTGCGGCACCCCCAGTAACCGGAGGCATAAGGTCACCCATCTGTTTTACATGAATGACCTTAAACTTTATGCCTCCGGAGAAAAGGACCTTCACCAGTCCTTAAGGGTGGTGCAAGAGTACACGCATGCTATCGGAATGGAGTTTGGGATAAACAAATGTGCCACGGTTCATCTCAAAAGAGGAAGATGAGAGGACGTTCAGCTCGTAGACGGAAGCATCCTACATCATCTGGATGCCGGAGAGACCTACCTAGGGGTGGAACAACGCCACACCCAAGAGGTAGCTACTGTCAAAAGCTCTCTCCGCGGCAAGTATCAGCACAAACTCCGACAGATCTGGTCTTCTGATTTGTCGGGGAAGAACAAAGTTGCTGAAACTAATACGCTTGCCGTTCCGATTCTACTTTACTCCTTTGGAATAATGAAATGGACTCAGGAAGAGCTGCGACAACTCGACGTAAAAACTCGCAAAATGATGCATCTTCATAGAAGCTTGCATCCTAAATTGTCTGTTCCACGGTTATACTTCAGGAGTTCAGATCCCCTTCTCTGCTTGGTATGTGATCATGAAAAAGCAGGGATTGGAGCATTTCCTTTCAAGGCAGTCACCCGTGCAGCCGATGAACTCATATTCGACACTGAACGGACGAACCCAAACTCTGTCACCGAGTTGGAACCCGTTCAGCAAAAAGCCGGCTGAAGTCGGAAACCGAGGGATTCATAATGGCCTGCCAGGATGGTGTCTTCAACACCCTCGTCTACCGTAGTCGCGTGATGGGTATAGAGGTCCCTGACACTAGATGCAGAGCGTGTCGTGGGGCAGCTGAGACCATAATGCATTTGCTGTCAGTCAGCTTGTCCAGCTTATGCGGTCTCAGCCTAGATCCACAGGCATAACGCGGCCCTACGGGTGTTGTACTACCATCTACGACACTCGTACGGTGTAGACGAGACACCGGTGTTGCCTTATGCTCCGAGTGATATTGAGTCCGTTGTGGAGAATGAGAAGTGCCGAATCTATTCATTCACCATCAGGCAAATACAAGCCAATAAACCTGATGTAGTCCTCCTCAACCATTAAAGTAGGACAATTTTTGTCATGGAGTTATCGGCTCCTCGCGAAACGAACATCATCCGAAAAGAGGAGGAGAAACAGACTAAATATTGAGATCTACTCTTTGAACTCCACCGGCTCTACCCAAACCATTCAATAAAATTGTGGTTCTGATAATAATAGGGGTCTTTGGTGGAAAGATAGACACTGCTATAAAACTTAAAAATGATACCGGCTTGCCGCAATATTTATTATTATTATTATTGAACATAGCATGCGATATGTTTGTATAATATCCCCTCTTTGATGTCGTTGAGTTAGCTCTGGGAGATTGAGGCGTCCAAGGCGATCAGTGTTAGGTAATCCTTCACGCTTCGATCGTTCTGGTTACGGATCTTTGGACTCTCTCGATCAATGTTTTTTTGTAGAATAGGGTTCCAGATTGAAACATCGTATTCTAGCAGCGGGCGAATATAAGCCTTGTAAACGCGTAAGAACAGGGGTGGGCTGGGGTTTGGGAAGCATCTCCTTATCAGATAGAGTTGTTGGTTGGCCTTTTTAGTAATAGACGTGATGTGCTCAGACCGGCTTGTTTACTGATGCCACCGGACCTGTTGACGTGGAATAGATGTGTTTTGTGTTGTTACTACCAAGATGGAGGACATCACATTTACCTTCATTTAACGGGATTGACCAGTCCTGACTCCATTTTTCTATTGCCTCTAGGTCACTTACCGTACTTAACGTACCACGGATCCTGATGCGTTCGAGTTTGTATAGTAGTTTGTTTTTGGGTACTTTATTGAATGCCTTCGAAAAGTCTAGGTAGATAATATCGATTGGCTGCTGATTGTCTAGTAGTTGAGTCCAGATGTTCAATGACTGGAGCATGTTGGTTGTCGTTGATCTGTCGGGTGAGAAGCCATGCTGAGAATAGGGGATTATGTTGTTATCGGAAAGGAAGCGAAGGAGGTGTTTGACAATAATTCTCCCCAGGATTTTCATACATATGCTTAATAGGGTCTGTTTATCCCCCTTTTGGAAGATTGGCGTTACAGAAGCCCTCAACCAGTCTGGTGGGGGCTGTGAGTGGAGAAAGGATGTTTGCATTATTATGGTGAGGGGTTTTACTAGTACTGCTCATAATTTTAATATATATTAAAATTATGAGCAGTACACTCAAATATTTGAGTAGAAAGCCCATCCAAACCAGAAGACGAGTCAACTTTGAGGTTTTTTAGCTGTTCTAGAACCTCCTCTTCAGTTAAGTATATCGAAGAAATTTGGTGCACATTGTACACTAGGTGGCAGACTGCAGGAGGTGATATAGGAGTAGCGGGTGTAAAGGATTTTTTTAAGTTGCCAGCCAAAATTTCCGCTGCATCTGCGTTGCTTTCTCAGAAAGCGCCTTTTATTAATGGTGTTGAAACTCTGGAGATGAGTTGTTTTCGGATGTACTTAAAAATAGTCTTAGGACCTCGGTTCACTAGAGACTGTTGGTAGTTTCGCTTTGCAGCACTTATGTCTCTAGACAGATCGTTGAAAAATAAGCGATGGTTTTCGTAGTCTTCCGTAGAGTTCGGTTCGGTGACATTTTTGTAATATGGACGAATACAGAAGACCGTTATTCTTGGTTCACTCCGCCAGCTCAGAACAAATGATTCTCGGACCTAACAGTAACTCAACCCACGGCGTGGGAAGGGGTTATTGGGGTAAATGGTCCAGCGCGCCTTCCAGAAGTGTACAGGCTCTGGAGACAGGGTTTGACTGGGAAATTCTCACATTGTTTTTTCAACGATTTGCCCAGGTTTTTTAGAGGAAATTCCTCAGAAGCAGAGCTTATGCGAGCAAGGGATATCCAGGTCCTACTGCTTGCGTACAAGTAGATTCCGAACAACTTTAGCTTAGTGCCAGGCGGTGGGGATTGACCACGACCACTACGCTTCATTTACAAATATCCTGTATTTCCAAATGATTGATCAAATTGTGGAAATTGAAAATTATAATTTTTTTCCTATTTTTGACTACTTACTTCGTTTCTACCTACTATTAAAGGTGATATAGCAATTTTGTGAAGATTTTCTTATCTGAAAATCTTTAATGTGTGATTTGCATCAATACAGATAGCTATGATATATTTTGCATGATAGTCCACCAGTGCTGCTTATTGACAAATGACAATGCATGTATGAGTCATCCGAAGTCATCCAAAACTTCAGCATTCCAAATTGTTTCAGGTGGCTCCGTCTAGATGAGAGAAGAATATCCCTTTGTGATCTGAATTGAGTTCTTTTTTGTTTTCTAATGAGATTGCCTTACTAAGTCATAGGAAGTAGCACAAAAATATTAAAATTGAAAATTTTTAAATTGCGGATTTTATAAAAACATGTTCCATGATGGAACCACTGGGATTAAAAAGGCATCGTGGTATTAGGTACATAATTTTATTTATTTTTTGTGAAATAGTTTACTTTATCAGTGAGACAGAGGCTAACATTAGGGGAGGTGCGAAGCCACCTTGTCCTGTGTGGCATCTGCCTCGTACTACAGTAGGCACACCTTACTTTTTTACTATGCAGTGGCATATGAGCGGCTTTATCAGTCCTTTTCTCTATCGGCACATGCACCTTGAATTTATTTTGGACCGTGTCTGCGCTCCTTCTGCTCCTCTGTGGCATTTCAGGGTCTACTCCAATGAGACCAACAGCCACTGCAATAGAAAGATTCGCCAGCATCACCAGATCTTTCCTTGAAAATTAAAAATGCATTGACTAACGTCAAATCTGTGAAATTCCAGAAGATACGATGCCACTATTTCGTTGATTTTATATCTATTTCATAACAAGATTCCAACATATTTGACTTGTCGACATAGTCCATATGTCAACATATTTGACTTGTCGACATAGTCCATATGTTTGTTATAGTCTTTTACTAGCTTTAAGCAGTTGGAATCTTGAAGTATGCCGTTTTTCTGTTTTCTTGAAATCACCTGGAGGTCTTCGGGATTATGTAAATTGGTTGGAAATCGAACGCCTTTGTTGTCCACGCGTTTGACAGTAACTAAGTCGTCATCACTAATATATACCTTAAGCATAATTCTTCCAGGTACATAAATGAAGTGAAGAAGTTATCCATATAAACTTCATGGCATTTTCCAGATCAAAAAGTAGTGGTCAGATCTGTAACTACTCTCGTACCTAAGTTTCAGCAGATTGCCTGCGTAGAAAAAAAAATCGAAAACTAAGAACGAAATACAATCTAAGCATAGAATATATCTGTATCAATTTGAAACTGGGATATGAATCCAGACTCGTTATCTCTAACCCACATTTTGTAGCCTTTTTTATTGGCTTCTTGGACATGTATTGGCTCAATGAACTTCTGCCTTTGAATCTTATCATTGACTCATCCACTGACTGACATTCACTAGGTTTGTAGGATTTCTCAAAATTTTCAGAAAGTTTGTCCAGCATTGGACGTATTCTATGTAGTTGGCCATATCGTTCCTCCTTTTCTAGGTTTAACACTTATCATTCAAGTGGAGATACCCAAGAAGCCATCTGAAACGATTTCTGGACATACTGGATGAAATAAAATCATCTCGTAGCTCATTTCTCGAAGACCAGTAATCCTTATAGCTTGGCAATTTTTTAATCCCCATCATACGGTTTATTCCCAGGAAACAATTAATTTCCTCCAGCGTTGTTGGAACGAAAGTCCTCGCATTTGCATAACTTTTTTGTGTGGTATATAAGTTGGTTTGGATCACCAAGTCATTCAACACTTCTTCAGAAAATAACAGTACAAACAAAATAAATCTAATCGATTCTCGATTTCATCAGGCATATCTGGTCCAACCTCGTCAACAAATGCAGAAGAAGCAATATACTTCTGCACATTGACCACTCGACAATCTGTATATTTGGTATCTCCAATTCAACGAAATATAATATATAGTACGTAGTAGCCACAGAAATTCTGCTGATATAAATCTCAAATGATTTATTTGAAATAATATGCCTCGCCTTTGTTTATCAAATGGACCAAGTACAATAAAGGGATTATATTGAATTGACAAAACATTGGCTATGACCTTCACCTATGCTACAGGTTTTTGCAGTCTGGTACGAATAGATAAATGAGTCGTGATCCATGTCACCAATCAGTTAATTGAAAAATTAAATTTCCCGATTAAATCGCAAAAAATTCTCAATTCGCTATCATCTCTAGTACTAGTGTTATTCTCTATTCATAATCATCATTGTGACTAAATATTTTCATAAGTATCGATTTTGGTCTTATTCTTTCAGTTGATACCTCATAAAAATCGTTTTTGTACAACAGCTATCCAAAGTACTGCACGAAATAAGCGCTCTGTGATTGGTCACTAAATACTAACATCTACCATTTGCCTTCAGAATGGAATAATGCCGATCAATATACAATCTTCATGGACATGGAGAATAAAAGTTGAAATAAAAGTAGCGGTCACAAATAAACCAGCTCTTTCAGGAGTAGAACATCAACAGCAAAAATATGATATACTTTTAGATGGAATGTTGGAAGCTTGATGAAGAAGAATAAAATATCCGGTAGGAAATCGTTTTCCTCTGTATATGAATCTTTTTTCATTGATTCTCCCGTAATATTAATTCTATTTGCATTACACAACTTTCGCAGATTCGAACAAACGCCCGAAGAAGTTGGCATTTTTTTGTGATTTATCTTAATACTTTTAGTGTGAGCTAGAAAGTCCTGTTTGAGGAAGGAAGCTTTGGTTAGATTTCAATAAAATGTATCAATACGTCTCCAAAATGTTTTATTCAATGGTAGTAGTAAGTATTCCATGAGTTGCAAATTAGCTAGTAACAACTAAAGAAAAGCTCAAAAACATTTGCATAAATATTACAAATAAATTACCGCCACCAATCCCAAAAAGTGTTTGTTCGAATATATTTTCAGACAGTGTCTTGAAATACATCAAACTTCAACTTTTCAACTTTATCATAGTTATCACTAGCTAAAGTCTATATCCAATCACAAATTCCCAATGATTCACGTCGTTCCAGTAGCCTTTTCTGCAACTGAGCAGTCACCTAAAATTCAGACACAAACAAAATAAAAAATGTTTTGCTCTGTAGAGAACTGATAACAGTTATTATACCTATAATACTGTTGTATCACCGATGGGTGGAAACTGAATTTTGAAGAGCCATTGTAGATTCAATTTGAGCATAGGTCGGAGTGAAAGATTTTTTGGACATCTCGTGTGAATGAACGCTTTTTGAAATTTTTTGAGATTAGTTTGTTGCCGTGTTTTTCCATCATTGAATACATATATCATTATTGCTTTCATGACATTTTTCATACTTTCCTTAAGAATTAGATACATTTCGGATGGAAATCAAGTAGGCAAACCCTATATTTTCTGGAAGCTCATAATGTGGACTATTCTGGTATGGACTCATTTACAGGATGTTCCATATGAAAAAACTTAGAAAAAAGTGATTCCGAGTTTTGGTTGCCTCTGTATGAAAAGTGCCATTTGCTAAATTTATGAATATGAAATGAAAATAACAGCATTTTCGAAGATATTTGATGTTAAAAGAACCCGTTTTGGGAAATAAATTTCACCATAACTTCAGAACCACCTGGTATAAACCCTTGTATTTTTGAGAAACATTTCAAAAATGTTTTCCTATCTTCAATAGGGACGTAGCTATCGTCTACCAACGCATCGTTGATACACCCTGTATATATGAATTAATACTAAATGGGTTTAACTTTTATTTCAAAATAACGCTGAACCAATTATATATGTTTTTAGTTTAAATTAGTTTCAATTGTCGACATAATTTCTTTTGCATTTAGATATTTTCAACTTTCGGTAGAAGTAAGGAGTGAGAAAAGGACTGTGATGAACTCTGTGCCTCTCCTAAGAGACGAGACATCCAAAAGAATAATCATATGAGCAATTGGACGGTCATCTAAAATTCAAAGAAAAAAATAAAATAGAAAATGTCTTGCTCTGTAGAGAACTAATCACAATCACAGTTATTAAACCTATATGAATCAATACTAAATTGCCAAGACTGTTGTTTCAAACCAACGATGAACCAATTGTTTTTAGTTAAAATTAGTTTCGTTTGTCAAGGGTAATATAACAAGACCTTGATAAATAGTCGACTATTTTTATTGCATCTAAATTTCGACTGTATTTTATAATAATTTAACGAGACATTATTTTGGCATTAATAATCTGATGAGAGCCCGAGAGCGAGTAAAATTAATAAATACGAGAGAAATTTAGCAGCAATAAAATAGTCGACAATTAATCAAGGTCGTGTTATATTTATGAAGATTATTTCTTTAATCCATTTCTTCATATCTGTCATATGAATGACATTGTATTGTCAGGGATTGTAGCCTCGATATCTCATCGTTTTTGATTTTTCCAAACCGATTCATTTTCAAATAATTATTAAGCTTTAACACGATTGATTCTATTTGACGTTTAATATGTATTTATTTGGAGTACTGTCAGATGCTCAGGCTCCTTGATATGAGTATCATGCTGAATAGTCGGTGACTATTGTGCATCATGTAAATAGTCGCTAATAGAGCGTGTTGATTGGTCCTGTCAAACAGGAAACAAACGTATGATTGGTTGATGACTGATATTTAATAGACGAAAGAAATAATCAAGGGTAATATAACAAAGACCTTGATAAATAGTCGACTATTTTTATTGCATCTAAATTTTGACTGTATTTTATAATAATTTAACGAGACATTATTTTGGCACTAATATTCTTATGAAAACCCGAGAGCGAAGCTCGAGGGCTTTCATCTCTGATTAGTAATGCCAAAATATTGTCGAGTAAAATTAATAAAAACGAGAGAAATTTAGCAGCAATAAAATAGTCGACAATGAATCAAGGTCATGTTATATTTATGATGATTATTTCTCGAATCCAATTCTTTAGTCATATGAATGACACTTTATCGTCAGGGATTGTAGCCTTGACAATAAACAACAATAAATCCAGAGGATCTAACACTGTTTTATGAGAACATTGCTTTGAACTGTCTCAATTTATTTGACAAGTATTCAACCAATTTTAGAATTTGGGGGTATTTCCATCCACTTGAACAAGTAGTAAAACCAATACTCATAACAGTATGAGCCCGGTGGTCCTGATGGTAGAGGATCCACCTCTCAACCAAATCAAGCGGCGAGGGCGTGGGTTCAAATCCCAGCGCGGTCACCGTTCCCGTGCAAGGCTACGTCCTTCCTAGCTCGCGATAGTCTCCAGAAGTCTTCTGAGGGTTGTTTGTAAGGTGCAGCCTTTGACGGAAATAACAATTCATTAACAAAGCCATCAACATCCAGCTCGTTCAAATACATATACATGGTTGAGAATTGTGAACGATTGGCAATATGGTTCCACTAGATGTCAATGGGGAAACGACAAGAGTGTGGATTTCAAATAAAACAACACCCAATCATGTATTTTCTTCAGAAAAACTGATGTTACTGGTTTCATTATGTAAGTAGTCTCAATACTAATGAATTCTTCCATTTCGGTGCTCAGTTTTGCCATCACAGCAATGGAAAATTCACTTAAGGTCTGCTGTTGAAACCCCCGCTTAAAAACTAGGTTTTCTGCGTAGTGCCATAATTAGCTACTGCATATCTGGGCAGGTTTTCTGTTTAGTGCCATTTAGCTACTGCACATCACGGCAGCGCCGACTTGTCCGAGGATACTGTCAACTCATGGTCAACAGTGAATCACTGTTACATAGTGATCAATCGTTTGAATGAATAATATCATGCAAAATTGTGTATGTTGTCGATTTACTGAATACTATCGTTGGTACCGATGAAACCATTAACTTTTTTTGTTTTCCTTTTTTATTCTAAAATTTGTTCTATCCGTCAACCGGCTGCAATCTCACAAGCACGGAAGTCTTATGCAAGCTAGAGAAGACGAAGCCCTTACCTGTCAACTTATAATGCCATGCACGGATGAGAATTCAAACTATCAAGATCGTACAGGTACGTCGGTCATTCATCCGAATCGATGGCCACTGTTACCGTTGTTTGGCTTCAGATATTGACAGTACCCGACAGAACAAACAAAAATAGGTTTTTTTCTTCGTTCTAGTTATAGAAATTACATTATGCTAAATAATAATATTTCATTCTTTTAAATAGGACATCCCAAAGTGATCCGGGTATTAGAGATCTAGTAGAATTTCCTGGAGGAAAGGAAAGGAAATTGTCACTTAGTACCTCCGTTGCACAGAGTGTCTTTTTCAAATCTATCTATGGTGTTGAATTCATTAAGATTTGGAAGCCAGATACATTAGTCAACCTTTGCAGGAATCGCACGTTAAAAGGTAACACCTCGTTAATCCTTCTCTCGCTCGTTTCGACTTCTGAGGGCTGTTGTCCATAGAGGGATGACAGCTAGTTAACGGAAAATACAATTTTGAACAATTTTTTAACAAATGTGGTGATTGAGGGCTCGTGAAATATGCTGATCCACTGTGTGACAAAGGTGTTTTTATTACTTTCTAGCAATTTTCATATTTTCAGAATTTTTCGTATCTAAAATGAAAGGAACGGTATTTGGATGAGGTATATTGATTTGGAAGATATAGTCAAATATCGAAATTAAAATTTTTTAAAACATACTTGCCACATTAGGAATTTTCAAGATAGCCAAAGAACTCAAATCGTTTTCTACTGACTTTTCTGAGTAGTAAAAGCAGCGCCCTTAAGCATCTGAATGTGTCCAACAATATCGTGACCTATATGAACCTAGATTAAAACTTTTGGTATGGATACCTACAATTCAAAAAACATGGCAAAAGTACAGGTTTTTAGCGGATCAGCCAAGTATTGCCATCTTCATGATCAGACCAGAACCTCAGCGAAGTATCCTCGTAATAATTGTTGAAATTCTTGCAGAGTTCTTCCTAACAAAACAGTAATTCATCCTTGTTCATGGTTTCGTAGTTTTCGCCTAGAGATGCGCTAGATGGTTCCACATAAACTTTTCTCATCTGCTGAGCAATCTATTTGGACCATTGTTTTGGACCGTTGTTCGTTATATTTCATAAGTATGAAATTTCAGGTAAATTTATTTTATCCACAATCCAGTTATAAACCGCCATTTTCATCCTCATGTAAGCCTTATAAACTGTTATTTTATACACACGAGGTATAAAGTAACTATAGAGTAATAATTATTGATACAATATTGCCAACTTTCCGACCAGCACCAAAGAACTGCAAAAATAACCTTGGGAACCAACGCGCCGCATCTTATAATATTGTCGGAGATTTACCGAGATTTAGAAGAAACATTGGGTGACTCCGGTGTGCTATTTGAATGTCATTTTCAATATTCTACTGTTTCGGCTTTCAATGATTGAATAAGTCTAATTTTTTTATTTGTAATTTTGAATAGAATGTATGTAGGTAGGTCGTGTTTTAATCTCTCTTTATTCACTTATTTATTTAATAATCAAAGAAATAACAGCCAATTAGAACAATAAATCTGGGATGAGAAGTTTGAATGTACATTGAATCAATAAATGAATATTTGGAACCTTTTGTGTGAATATAATTCAAGAAATATAGAAGCTACCTATAACACCAAAATAAGTTTTGTTGCCCTGCCGGGCAGTTTTCATTTCTTGAAGTACGTTAATTGATAAATAAGCAATTTTCACATCAACTAATAAAATAACAAGTTTAAATTAATTCCTCAAAGTTAACTATGCTTTTGCGTTCAACATTCTTGCATGGATAAAAGGTTGTCTCAAACAGGACAGCTCAACATGAGAGCTGGAATTCATTGGAAAGGGAAAATGGCGAAATAAGGAAACTGATGACATAGTGGATGGAATACTCCTAGATAAGAAAAACAATAAGAGAAAATTAAAAGCATGAAATAAAAGTTTGTAGACAATGAATAAACAGCTTCAAAATGACAGGTTGATTCGTAACTGAAAATCAGAACCAAGCAGAACCAGCATAATAATAATGTAAACAGCCGAATTATTCCTTTTCATAAGAATACCTCTTTCCCCATACCTAAGCGCTTCTCAAAAGATGAGTGCAAAACCAACTGTCTTTCTAGAAGACGGTCACAAAAATCAGGAAGACTGTCACAAAAATCAGGAAGACTGTCACAAAAATCAGGAAGACTGTCATTCAAAAGAAATAACTTTTAATATTCAATTGAAACAGGAAAAAGGTAGTAGGAAGTTGGTATGATTATATATAACAGCCGGCTGGGGTATTATTCGCATGATTTTCTCAGTATTTCCCATATATAGAGAGTGCTCTCTTCAAGAAAATCAACATGATACGCCGAAACAATTTCTAAGATCATCATATGCGAGGGTTACGAAACATGAATACAGAACAACACTCCTGTACTCAAGTAGCGTATCAACAGTGGTGCAAAAAGCCGGCCTCAAAGAGTAGATCGAATATATTGACGCTTGCAAAATATGTGCAGAGACAATCAAATCTCCGAATTTGCTCATAATGCAAAAAAAAGATCTAACTAGATTGCGAATTTTTACTACGACCTTCCAGGGAAAATCCAATATTTTGTCAACGTGTTTACTGGAAATTCCAGTGTATTACAAATATTGTTTTTGACACCAGGGACTCGTCTCCAGGATTCCATCTTATGGATTACCCCTTTATAGTTGCATGGTTTGCTATCTAGTTTTCTCTCAGTCATGTCCCTCCATATTATGGTCAGTAGAGTTTCATATGACACGTTGGATACATTTTAACATCAATTCCATTTCTACCTCGATATCAGCTCGTGAAATCATGGAAGGAATGTGTTATCAAATAAAAGTCATCTCATTGGTGGAGCGTTTGAGCGTGATTTTTTGAAAGATATCACCGTACAGAAACAAAAAATTATCCTACAAATTCCCTTACCTTTTCAGCAGTTGGCTAGTTGTGGCAAAACACATTTGTCTGATGATGAATCATATGCGAGACCTGTAGGACATTGAACAATCTCAGCGACTCCATTTCTACATAAACACGCAGCTGTGCATTGGGGGTTGAGACGAATTATGCTTCCAGGCGTACAGTTGTTGATTTTCTCCATATATTCTGTGGAAATGTGACAAAGTTTTTAGTGACTTCGATCACAAGTAAAATGTGTTATTCGCCAAGACCAAATATAATACCTAACGAACCCATCACATATAATCTTTGACATACCCTAAAGATGTTTTGAGAAAGGAGGATTCTGATGAACCCACTATACAGGGTGTTAGTGAATAAGTGCGACAAACTTCAAGAGGTGATACTGCATGAAAAAATATTGACAGTTTGTTATTCCGAGATACGAGGTGTTGAAGTTTATCTTGAAAACTGTGACTATTTATTTATTGCTCTGAAACCAGTAGACATATGCAATTTAAATTTGGTGGGTTTTAGGAGGTAGTTATTGCGCATTTTCTGACATACAATTAAGAATTTTATGTTCATCATTGGCGCGCATACGGGTAATGATCTCAATTTTTTTTAAATGGTACGCCACTGAGATATTTCAAACTAACAATTCTTCGTTCAATTTGTGACAAAAAATCTCTCCTGTCTTTTTTTGTGTGGGGCGCCGTTTTTATGCAAAAAAATAAAACATCTTAAAGCGTATTTTTCATTACTTTAATACTTCAATAACTATCTTATGCAATAACATTATACCAGAACAGTAACAGAAAATAACACTAATAAATAAATAGGTGCAAAGCTAGAGCAAATGTTCAAATTGACCTCCCTCAGACGTGACACAAGATTCAACTCTTTGCCTCATTGATTGTCGTATTCGCACAAATATTCCTGGTGTATTTCTTATTGTCTCATAGCCGGCTATAATTCGATTCCTCATCAGGACTTCAACATTTTCGATGGGAGTGGAATAAACTAACGACTTAAGAAAACCCTAAATGCAAGTATCTAGAGGATTTAAATCCGGCGATCGAGCAAACCAATGTTCCGTACCTCCCCTATACCTATCCAACTATATTTGGATATACTGTATCTAAGTGATCAGCTGTAGTGGGATTTCGTCAAAAAGAACAGGTCACTCTTCTTGTGGGAAATTAAGATGAGAGTCGCCCGTTAGTCGTTGTGGGAGGAAATATGGACCGACTAAATGATCATCAAAGCCATACATTTACTGAAAACTAATGCTGAAAATAAGCTTCAAATATTCCATGTGGATTTTCCTCAGCCAATACGTGATTGTTATGGAAATTTCGTAAACACTGCCGTCCAAATTTAGCTTCGTCAGTAAACAAAACGCCATTTAAAAAATTAGAAATTTGAGCGATTTAATGAAGAATCCATGAAAAAACTAGTCGCGGAAGGAAGTATCTAGGTAGTAGAGCTTGCACACGTTGAATATTGAACAGATACAATTGCTGTTCTTTAAGAATGTTAAACACATTGAAGATGCTTACATTCAATATGTTGGCAATTTTTCGAGTACTTGTTTCAGGTGACTGCGCAATTAACTCGAGAACTGCCTCTTCCAGTTGCACAGTTCGTACTTCTCGAGGGCGCCCGCAGTCAGCCGTTTGTTTCTTAAATATACCATTTTCGCGCAAACGTTGGTGAAGACGAGCAAATATTGCGTGATGGGGTACCTACGTCCTGGATACAACCCAGCATACAATCGTCAAGCTTGCCGACCATTTCCATTACTTCGATCATAGACAAAATGCATGTCTGACAATTCCGCATTTGTATAATTTTCCATTCTTTTCGATGAAGGAAAATTTAATAACTTATTAATATTAATTGTATACCAAACTGAAAGCTTAAAAATGATAAAACGCTAATTTGACATTTCGTTGAAATATTCGTATTCAAGAATGTTGACAGTAGCCTACTAGCGTCGCTACTATAGATAATGTGTTAAAGAAATGAAAAATACGCTTCCGCTCAAATATCTCAAAACCATTTATTATTCATTGGCATCTTGTTAAGAAAAACCTGAGACATTTTACTTTAATTTTCAAAGTGAATAATGATCAACACAGCCACTTGACCAGAAATGCCGAAAATTTATGTTACCAAAATTTAAACTAACATTGGAGAGAAATCAATTTATTTCAATGGTGTTACCATAAACTTCTGAATCATCTGAAAACATATGGTAAATTGCAATTCAAAAATAACCTGAAAAAATACTTACTACTTCGAAATAATTTTTTTTTTTTATGTCTGTTTTTTTTGTCTTCGAGCAAGTGATGAGATATATTCAGAGCCGTCCTTAGCAAATGCGAGGCCTGGAGCAAAACATTTTTGCGATGCCTTTTTTGAGAAAGTGACCTGGCGGGGGGTCTGGGGTGTAAGGAATACTCCCCACAACCCCACAAAGAGAGGTATATTTCTCTTTTTAAATATTCGCGCAAAAAGGTGTGTTTTGAGCAATTCAGATGAAGTCATTTCATCTCTGAACATACCAATTATTGGCCAATTATTTACGGAATTTTTTATTAATTTTCCAGGATTGAATCTATTTTTATACGTAGAAACAGTAAATTCACGTGGAGGAAAAATTTTTTGTATGTCGTGCAGAAAATAATTTATTAAAATTGTAGCAGAGCGCTTTCGACTATTATAATAATCATCAGTGCTTACCTGAAAGTAAGTAATGGGTGAAAATAAATTGAATTGTAATTTTTTTTTGGTAATTTTGTTACTCACCTATTCGTCAGGTGTACAAGAGCCAATAATCATAAAAACATCATGCGTCCAACGGACAATGGGAAATATTTAAAACATTGTTAAAAAAAAATTAATCAAAACTTGGACCAGGATAACCAGGACTTAAGTAAATTCACTTCCAGTCAGCGCCTTTGATGTTTCGGGTTGATATTTTAGTTTTTTCAGTCATGAAGCAGGGAAACAGGAGTCGGTTGATGGTCATTATGTCTCAAGTAGTTCTGTCTCACTTGTACTCAAGTACGGGGTCCGGTCTCAGCTTGATTTGGTTGCGTAGTAAGTCGGCTAAGAATATAAAATTCAAGTAAAAAGCTTCATTCTGCCGCCGCTATTAAACGATGTTTTGCATTCTTTTGGTCGTAATTATCTCGTTCGTATGTTTTGCAAATAATCAATTATTCAACATATTGTTCTGGTAATAAGAGAAATATTATAGGCACGTATATCTGTACATCATTATATTATTTTTATTCAATCAAAACTTGTTCCTTATTTTTTGGCGCGAATTGGGCCTCGCGGTGCCAGGCCTTCCTCAGCGCGAGGCCTGGTGCGACCACTCCACTCGCGCCACCCTAAGGACGGCACTGGATATATTTATTTCGTTTTCGCTCTTATAAACTGTATGTTTCTTGGGAAATGAATAAAGATATATATTATTTTAAAAAAAAGATAAGAGCTTTTATTTTTTGCACAAAAACGGCGCCCAACACAAAAAAAAGACAGGAAAGATTTTTTGTCACTAATTGAACGAAGAATCCAAAAATGTTTGTTAGTTTAAAATATCTCAGTGGCGTACCATTTATTTCTTAAAAAATGAGATCATTACCCGTATGCGCGCCAATGATGAACATAAAATTCTTGATTGCATGTCAGAAAAACCGACTCAATCTCATTTGCATGTCTTGACTGGATTCAAAGCAATAAATAAATAATCAGTTTTTAAGTAAAACTTTAACACCCCGTATCTCGGAAAACGAAGCTTCAGCGGACAAAAGTTATGAGGCAAATTGTCATTATGTTTTCATACAGAATCACCCTTCGAAGTTTGTCGCACTTATTCACTAACACCATGTATAACGACTACAAAAATTGAATTGCATGTATGTATTTTCTCTTCTGCGGAATAAGAACAGTGGCGAGTCTAAGAATTAGGGGAGGGGGAGGGGGCACGGGGGGGCACACCATCACTAGGCGCCAAGATTCAGTAAAAAGGCATAGGTATTTAGGTGCTAAGAACAACATTTTGCAAAGGGCGGGGGGCGCCGCTATTGAATAAGAACAGGGCACTGTCGGTTGATGTGTGCCTTGAGAAGCTTGGATTAGTAGATGAAGAAGAGTGTATATTCTTGATTTGATACATTCGGATGTTTGCGGGCCGATGAAAAATGAAACCCCAGGAAGGAAGCGATATTTCATGACATTTATTGACGATTTTTCGCGTTACATTACAATTTTTCTACTGCATTCCAAAGACGAAGTTTCTCAAAAGTTTGAAGAGTGCATAGCATTTGTTGAAAATAAATTCTAAAAACTACCCAAGATGTTCAGATTCGATAATGGAGGCGAGTATTGTGGGTCAGCTGTTCAAAATATTCTAAAGAAGAAATGCATTTCTTTCCGGACCACAGTACCGTATTCTCCGGAACAAAATGGAGTAGCGGAACATAAAAATCGAACCTTGTGTATTAGTCATGAAAGTGAACTAGTGATAAGATCTATTGCTAGTAAACTTGATGAACAATTTGAAACCGTTGATCTGGGAAATATAACATCATTTCTCGGTATTAGGATTCAACGCCTGAAAAATGAAAGTTTTCTGTTGTATCAGAAATCAAAAATTAAAGCTCTACTTAGAAATTTTGGATTGGAAAATGCATCATGTGCAGAAACTCCTATGGATACATGATTTCCAAAATTACCTGCTGATCAACATATTTTATCAAATAACGAGAACTACAAAAAAGCAGTGGGGGCAATGCTCTATCTTTCTACTACAACCCGCCCTGACATAGCTCTAGCTGTTGGATATTTATGCAGGCACGTCAGTCAGCCAAGTCAAAGAGATTGGGATGCCGTAAAACGAGTTCTAAAGTACCTGAAGGGTACTATGAATCATGAACTGAAGTTCAGCTCCATCACAGACTTGACTTTGGGGGGTATGTTGATGCCGACTGGGCGGGAGTTGTCTCCGACAGAAAGTCAACAAGTGGATTTATCTGACGATATTGAAGATATTCCAATATATATTTTGCCAGGAAGAAAGAAGGTGAGACCTCTTTCTACATTTTCTCAGAATGCATTACGCTGTAAAACACGAGGTTGCAAAACTTGAAAGCACATCAAATAGTAGAGGTAGATTTAATAAAAGCTGTACGTAGGACTGGAGGAACTGCTTTAGCCGTTGTGACATCCTGAATGGCTGGACAGCAAAAGAGGACACAATAGATTTAAGTATCAGTGTATGTATACTCCCAACTATGTAATCCTATACAGCATGTTTTACAACTCATCCGAAATCGTTTAACCACATTATACCCTTAATAATAAGCCGATTGCTTGAAAAAAATAATGTAAGTCCAACATTGAACTAGATAAAAACTGACGATAATCTCTGCCTCTTCGGAAACAGCAGAAAGGAGGAATATTCGAAATGATGAGAAAGAATTTCATTAGACGGATCAAGCTTGCTTGCAAGTCAGTGGAGACATACCTTCTGTGAAGTGGTTTGTTACAAACGTTTTTAACTTCTCTTTCGTTTTCTGTTGGATTTTTTTTTCAAAGAAATCGACTTTTTATTTAAAACTGCATATGTGATCAAAAATTCGGATACCTACGTTGTGAAGCATCCTGTATGTATTGAAGGACCAACTTCAATGCTAGGAATTTGAACATAAACCGAGGAGATTGTGGAGGAGGCTGAATAAATAATACTATTAAATTCAACAAGATCGAAATAACAGCAGTCATTCTGATGACGATTGAAGATTTATATTAAGAGAAACGTTCCTAAATACGATCGTGACTAAAACACCCGATACTTAAATGACAATTAGAACACTTTTGATATTTCATATACCTACTTGGTTCACTATGAACCACGATTTGTCCCAATTCACTATTCCTATGCATCCAATTGTTCCCGAACGAATAGGGATAGAATTAAAGAAAAAAGTTTTACCTGCAGGTAACTGAGGGACGAAGTTACTCCTCATTTGGAAAACCTGGGATGGCTGGCCACAGTTTACTCTGTTGAAGTAATCGCAAACTCCAATGTCCTGAAAATAACAGAATATGCTAAGACAAGTGTTTAATTTATTTTATCTTCTTTCTATACCGAATGACAGATGTTGCCATAATTATTTGTATGAAAACGTGATAAATGAAGGCAGGCTAGTTCAATATGGAAATAAAGACAACATTGCGAAAGCAGGGATTGCATGAAACAAGTTTGTCCAAAACTTAAATGTAATCGGTTACTTTGAGTCTTTTTTCACAGTTGAATGAGTATCAACCAAAAAGGTACCGTCAGCAAATAAAACACATTTCTCTGTTTTTGCATACTTCCGGAATATTTATATATAGACTTCTTTTCTAGATCTGTACTACGTAAATTATTTTTTACTTTCATATTCTGTTTTGAGAATAAAGAGAGCTTTTCAAAGAGCATATATTCCATATCGCAGCCGTGGTAACGCACTTGTGAATTACAAAGTTTCATTTATTGCGTCCCAATGATTATTCTCCAATATATTATATAAAACACATAGGTGACCAATGAAAGTTTAGATGTGTGATTTTTAACTAAAACTGAGACTTGCTATAAACTTTGTCCCTATTGCTATTTAGTTTGTTTCACCATGTGTATCATTGAAAGCTGGAATGAAAAAGTTTGTCAAAAACTTAGATGTACCGTCAGCGAATAATACACATTGTAAATCATCGGTAATTGTAGTGGAGTTATTTATGTATGACAAAAAAAAGTCTGAGACAACCACTTTACCTTGATTTGACTGAGCCATACTTGTTTTTCATTAATATCAAATTTCAGTTAGTAAGTTATATAAGATCGATAAAATTCAAAGTAACTTAAATTCTTTATAAATAATTACATAATAAATCTTAATTCATACAGTTCCGACTTGGACCAGAATCTGTCTGACTGAAAGTCAAGTTTATGCTTATAAAATTCTGAATTTTTTTTCAGTACGAAAGAAAGTAATTTTGTTCTTTTGATGATTGCTTGGCTAAACATTTGCTGCCTGTCGATCTGCGAACAGCAGTTTTCCTTACTAGAGTCCCTCATAGCAGAATTGAGTTACTTTATGTTGAAAAATAATTTCAATATGTTTTGAGTTTTATCAATTGATGAACAATTTAATAGAATATAAATAGTCGAATGATTTAATTTCCCAAATATTCAGATGTGTAGGTATGACTGGGTATCGTTTAGATATTTTTTTAACACAATCAATAATTTATTAGTTCAATCACAATTTTATTTCTTTTATTAATTTTTGAGATTTTTATTAAATCAAAAGATTTTTTAAATATTTTTCGCAGCGGTGAAATGGCCGTAGTGCTGGAGCCTTTCCTATTACCTTGACGACACGGATTCGAATCCATTGCTTGCAACTGAGTTAAGTAGTTCGGAATCAACTTTCGCGCAAGCTGCAAGTTCCGAATCCTCTCAGCTTCTATTAGCTCAGGGATGAGGTTTAGAAATATGAGGATTAGTAATATCAATTTTTTTAATAAAATTGTATAAATTATATGTGGTAAAACAATGGGGATAATTTCAATAAAACTTTCATTTTACCAGTTAGAAGTGACAACTCAGTATAGTTTACTTTAATAGCTACCGACAGTTTTTTTTCCATGGCTGAAATAAAAAAAAAATTGATATCTAGAGGAAGATCCTTGTGACTGTGACGTCTTATTCCGAAGCCATTCCGAATGCAGACCCTAAAGATTGGTACACAATCTTCATTTCTCAAAAAATGCTCATTATATTTCGGGACTTCAGAATAGTACGTCATCCGGGATTACATTTAAAACGGATATAAATACTATTTATAGAAGATGGAAGGAATAATTTCCAATAATGAAAATTTGAATATCAGATATAAGCCTATTTCGGTACGGAAAAATTCTTTCTCGAACGCAAAAGTTTCTTCAAGAGCGCTGCATAACATTTTTTTAATGCGCGTGCAGAAAAAATCTTGATCGAATTCTGATCCTTCGTACGACTAAACCAATAAAACTGACAATGTCGAAATACCCTTCTCTCCGCACGTGTTCACAAAGTGGAAAAATGGGGCAACCATCTGACAGAAAACAACTCTTTCCACGACGGATATTGAACTATATCTGAGAGATGATATTTGTGCAACGTTCTTCCAAGAAGACCCAATTGGAAGTGCTGATTTTGTAATTAAACAGTAGATCATCCTTCATTGGGCTTCATTCCTGGGGCTTGGGTGGCTACTCGGAGCGTCGGCAGGTGACGGATAGCCGGACTACCTGCGGTGCAGACTGTGTATCCACAGGTTCACTGCAGGCCACCACCGAATATCCAATAAGGCGGCGCTGAGCAACCCTCCAATCCAAGGTGTTACGCGACCCGTGCCACTCGTGCCAGTGGATGCATGGCGGTGGGAGAGCACCGTCTTGAACGGAGCCTCGAGGATACCGGGCAACCTCCTCGAGTACAAGCCTAGCCTTGTCTTGCGGGGCTCCGGCGTGGTCGACTCTTGGTCCTTAGCTATTCGTGGGACCAACATGAATAAGACTGCTACCCCCATCAAAGTGGCCCAGGTGAACATTCATCACGCTAAGGGGGCATCAGCCGCCTTATCAAGGGTGTTCACCGGGACAAACCTGGGAGTTGTGTTGATCCAAGAACCTTGGGTCAACAGGGGGCAGAACAGAGGACTGCCGAACAAATAAGGTAAGGTGATCTGGAATGTCAAGTGTGACAACCCCAGAGCTTGCATCTTGCTTGGAAATGACATTAATTATATCTGTCTTTCGGAATTCATGACGAGGGACCTAGTACCGGTTCGGGCCAAGATCCGCACAGGCCACTCACTCTTCGACGTAGTAATAGCCTCAGGATACTTTGCTGGAGATGGGCAAGCACCACCAGAAGAAGTACAGAGGCAACAGGAGCAACCTACCCCTTCTGCTGGGCTGCGACGCCAACACGCAGAACACCATCTGGGGTAGCACGGACACCAATCAAAGAGGTGAGTAATTACTAGAATTCATACTCGTGGCTAACCTAAATGTATTTAATGTGGGATGTGTCCCCACCTTTGTAACTAGGGTTAGGCAAGAAGTATTAGATCTAACGCTCGGCAGCCCGAGCATTAGTAGAATGGTAAGGAACTGGAGGGTCTCAGACGAACCCTCTCTTTCCGATCATCGAATGATTATGTTTAACGTGGAAGGGCTTGTGACACAAACAACCTTCACCAGAAATCCTAGGAACACAGATTGGGAAAAATACACCACCAATCTAAGATGCAACCTAGAACAGATCAAGTTCAACGGCAACAGTCACGTCGAATTTGAGCAAATCCTAGAGACGGTTAACGGGGGTTAATGGATGCATACGAATCCAGCTGCCCCAGAAAAGAAAAGAAATCACACATTGGTACCATTTGGTGAAACGTACACCTGTCAAATCTGAGATCCGAAGTCCGCAAGCCAAGCGGGACGGAGATTGGCAGGGATACACCGAAAGGTTGACAAAATACAATAAAGAAATAAGGAAATCCAAGAGGAACAGCTTCAGGAGCTTTTGTGAGACGATCACATCAAGCCCCGCAGCAGCCAGATTGTATAAAACTATGGCGAGAGGCAGAGAGCAAGGACCAATGTCACTCAGAAGAAAAGATGGTAGCTACACAGAGGATGAAGAGCAACGAGCTCTCCTCCTACTGGAGACGCACTTTCTAGGTTGCATACCATTTGAACCCGACAGATCACTGGAAGAACCAGGTAGAGCCAGACGAGAAGACTGGGAGGTAGCGAAAACCATATGCACTCCCCAAAGAGTGAAATGGGCAATTGACTCCTCCCAACCATTCAAGTCACCCGGAATTGTTACTGTCATTTATTATTAAAGCAACCAGATTCAGTCTGGCGCTCGGGTATATACCGAGCAACTGGAGGAGAGCACGGGTAACCTTCATTCCGAAAGTAGGAAAGAAGGACCCTACCCTCCCGAAGTCATTCAGACCAATCTGTCTCTCATCCTTCTTACTGAAGACACTGGAGAAGATGGTAGATAACTACATTAGAACCGAGAAACTGGAGAGGGTGCCATTACACCCCGATCAACGGAAACCACTCTGTACGTGCTTACCGAAAGCATCCAGAGATCACTCGAGCATAAAGAAATGACCCTATGCGCTTTCTTAGACGTAGAGGGGGCATTCGACAACACCTCTCACGAAGCAATAAGTAGGGCCCTAACGAACAAGGGAGTGGACAGAACCACATCCAGATGGATGTGCAGAATGCTGGCTACAAGAACTGCTTAAACGAAAGTGGCGATATCTGCTTTCGGATCAGCACAAACAGGGGATGCCCACAAGGAGGGGTACTATCACCTCTGATGTGGAGTCTCGTAGTAGACGAACTACTCGGAACACTAACCGGGAACGGAGTCACTTGCCTTGGATATGCTGACGACATAGTCATCATGGCTAAAGGCCAATTCGAAGGAACCCTCTGCGATCTCATAGAAAGGGAGCTAGAGACTACTAGAAGATGGTGCCTTTCTGTGGGGTTGAGAATTAACTCATCAAAAACCACGGTGGTACCATTCACTAGAAGAACAAAGTTTCAGCACCTAAGGGCTGTTCGCCTCGACGGAGCAGACTTAGAATGGAAGCAAGAGGTGAAGTATCTAGGGCTTACCCTAGACTCAAAACTACTCTGGAACAGATACGTAGAAAAGATCGTTAACAAGGCAAAATCATCAATGATGGTGTGCAGGAATATTGCAAGAAAAACGTGGGGCTGTAACCCATCAATACTGCGATGGATGTACACCATGAGAGTGAGGCCATAACAAAGCAAAGCCTGGAGAAATTACAAAGACTAGCATGTCTTTGTACGACAGGAGCAATGAGGTCGACTCCAACAGCAGCAATAGAGGTAATTCTGGACCTCACTCCTCTCCATATCATGGTGAGGAAAACTGCTTGGGGAGCAAACCTCAGGTTGGCTAAAGTGGGACTCAAAGGGACAGCATACATCGTAAGGGGCTCAACCCCCACCGAAAGTGCATACCTTGCCGATCTCCCAACTGACGAAATTACAAGGAAATTTAGTTTCGAGAAATTATTTCGAACGGAATTAAATACCAAGAGTGGATGGAGCATAGAATCCATTCGAGCACTGGGAAAGAATACCATAACATGGTACAAGGACGGGTCCAAAACTCCCGACGGACCTGGAGCAGGACTCTTTAGGCCTCGCACCAAATACTCCAAACCCATGGGCCAGTTCCCCAGTATTTTTCAAGCGGAAATTCACACCATAGAAAGGTGCATTCAATTCAACCTCGACAGGAAATACCGGAACAAGGAAATCGCAATCCCTTCCGATAGTCAAGCAGCCATCAAAGCGTTGAGCTCATATAACGTCAACTCAAAGATGGTTTGGGAATGCCTAGACAAACTTAATGATCTAGGCAGGAACAATAAGGTAATCCTTCTCTGGGTGACGGGGCACGTCGGAGTGGAGGGCAATGAACAAGCAGATACCCTGGCACGAAAAGGGGCATCCACGCCACTGATCGGGCCAGAACCATTTTGCGGACTTGGAAAATCTTACTTCCAAGACGAACTCAATAAAACTGAAGAAGCAATGAGAGCAACTTACTGGCAAAGACTTCCAGGGCTAAGGCAGGCCAAAGATCTCCTCGGTAACTTTAACCGAGCAAGATCGAAGACACCTCAGCAAAACTAGTCTAAATACAATCACGGGAATTCTTACGGGGCACTGCAGACTCAAAAAACACCTATGAAAGCTAGGCTTAGAGGAGGACAGCACCTGCAGATTCTGTGGGGAACATTCAGAAACACCACACCATATATTGATGGAGTGTTATGCATACATCACAGAAGATTGAGTATACTGGGATCACACCAGCTGACTTTGGGAGAAATACCACGAATAGACCCCCTCAAAATCCGTAAATTCCTTAAGGAATGGGGGCTTGAGGGGCTGCTGTGAACGAGAAGACCTTGAAATAGCAGAAGAAGATGGGGCACAATAGATCTAATTAGGTCGCAGCGCATCAGTCACCATCCATTTTTACCATTACCATTCATTGGGCTGGGAATGACCACCTGCAGACATGTTTCGAGCTTTTGCGCCTCCTCAGTGCTAAGGTAAATTCTCTTCATCCAGCAACTACTGTTGCATTTAACATTGAATACAGCGTTTTTCTGCTCGTATCGAAATGGTCACATAGAAATAGTAGCACTACTGCAACAAGTAGTTGCAGCTACAAGCTGTTATGGAAGGCCGCCTTCACAGTTGATTCATCCAGATTTTGACTAATTTGAAACCTGCTCGATTCCTCCGAAGAATACTCACATCATTGAAGTAGAATCCAGGAGGGCAATCGTGTTTGGAGACAATTTTGTAAGCCACGCACGTGTAGTAAATGCTGCAGTTTGTTCGATCTCTAAACGTTCCGAATTCAACAGCACAATTTGAGTTCAAGTTACTCTCTGAAAATGAAATGTAATGATCATCAGCTTAACGGTTTTTAGAAGAAAAATACAAACCTACGGAATTCATGGACCAGTTATTCGTTTTCCTTTGGAATATGAGCGGTTCTTTCGAACAATCCACTCTATTTTCGTAGTCACAAACGCCGATATTCTAAAACAAAAATAAAAATCATTGTTTCCTAAAAAAATGCTCAGAGCATCTATGGCGTATATAAATGTATTCGAAATTATTCTTATCTATAAAGGGAGAGGCCCGTACGACATCAAAACGAATAGAATTTATAATTATTCTATTTACGGTGAATCCGTCTTGTTAAACTCAGCAGGAAAAGTTTCAACTCTCAAAGTGGCCATACGATATTTAGAAAAGTAGCAGTACTGTAAATTAATATGAAGATTTGAATTTGAGAAAACAGACCAGTCTGCTTAAATCCGAGAATTGTTGGAATTAAATCACCACTGCTACTGCATGTACTGTCATGATAGGATGTTCATGGCTACAGAAATACTGGAACAATAGGGAATTACACTGCTAATTTTGAATTTTTTTTTGAAAGTTTTCAAGTCAAACTGGGTGAAGAACGATTATTCAATTTTTATTTTCGATTATGTTTGATCCATCAGAAAACAAAAAGATTAGAGATGAAATCAAATACTAGCTCAAATTCGCGCCAAATATTACAGGTACAATAAGAGGTTATTCGATAGCAAAAATATTTACTTCAAGTTTCATGTGGTGCTATGAATTTTTTTTATTCCCTATTGAGAGTAGTGCTAAAACATTATTGTGAATCAATAGCTTCATTCCCACGTTTGACGAAGGAGGAGGGCGGATATTTTAGCACCACATGTTTACATCCAGTGGCGGCGCATTCCTACGAGTAATTATTTTTTAACAAAATTTTCAAATTTTACTCAGTTCTCCACTTCAAGAAAGTCAATAACGCCGACAAATATCGATTTGTTTCGAAGCGTTTCTTGTCGACCCAAACAGCTAAAGATACTTCGACCATGACGACATCGTGTATCACAGGATTTGTCACCGTTGAAGAATACTGGATCCATTCCTACACCGCGAGTAAACAGTAGGGGATTGCATTAGGTATATCCGCTCCGAAGAAAGCTGAGATGATTCACAAGGTGGGCAAAGATATAGATATGCATGATATACTATTCATAAAAGAAAGGAAAATATCTGGGGAATCTCACGCTTTAGTAGTGCTTTCAAAAATAAGTCCAAAATAGTATCTTCACATAAAAAACAGAACAATGCTCGTATGGTCAAATTGTATGAATTGGTCTTTCATTTATATCATTCCTCGGATGTTGCTAAAAAAAATTCCCTCAACATAACCACATTTTTGAAAGGAGTGAAATTCACGAAAAAATTGTTTTTGTTGTTTAAAATAGTTTATTTCCGTTAACCAGCTAGGGCTTTGCGAGACCAAGAGATTGATACAAGACCAAGATCAAGACTTAATAAATCTTCCCAAGACCAAGATCAAGACTCTCCTCCAAGAATATTGGTCTTGGTCTTGGTCTCGAAAGAAAAATCTACTCAATATTAAGAACATTTTGATGGAAAATGTTATGGCATTTTATTTCCATTATTTATTTTTCATGCAGTAGGTTTTTAAATTTTGTTAATTCAAAATCTAAAATACATTTTTCAAAATCTGTATTGCAGTTACACAGTTTACAACACATAGGTGTATGTTGTAAGGTCGCAGTGGTTAATAAGTATTGCAATTTCCTCGGGATTCCGATTCCACCACTCTGCCGCAACCGCATCTTACTGCTCACCACACAATTATCCATTGTGAAATGGTCAATAAAAACCTAAATAACATCTCAACCATTTTAAACCTTTTTTCTGGTCTGTCGGGCGTCGACCTGTGTGGTGTGTGGGTCTAATTTAATATTTGTTTAAGATGTCTTGAAAATTATATTATGATGGTGGAATGCGAAATTTTTATTTCGCTTACCTTACCCGTACAAATTGACAAGTGTAAAGACTGAGAAATATGAAATAACTATTATATGCATATAAACTGTTGGACAATTGAATTGATTAATTAAAATTTCTAGACAAATTTTGATCCAATACCAAGAATATCAAGACCAAGACCAAGACTATCAAGACCGAGACCAAGACTGAGTCAGTCTCGTCTTGGTCTTGGAACATCAAGACCAAGACTGGTCAGTCTTGGTCTTGGTCCCGCGAAGCCCTATAACCGTTGTCGTCCCCCTAAGAAAGATAACCTTCAGAAGTCGAAACTTGTGCGAGCCAAGGATTATCGAGGTCTTACCTTTTAACGTGCGATTCCTTGCATTTTCCCAGACTATCAGAAAAATAAATTGAAACTGCTGGGATTGAACCAGCGACCGGTAAAACCAGAATGACTGAAAAGCATTGACTCTTACCACTCGGCTATCGGACCTGTCCAAGAACAATGATGAAGTTATACTACACTGGACAGTGGACACCTATACTGAAGTTTATGATGAAATTTGAATTATTTCAGAAATCTTTCTCAATACGGAAGAGATCCATAAGGAAGGGATCAATAGAGCAGGGATCTATAAGTTGAAAAAAGTAACCTCATCTTATGTTCTGTTGATAAAAATATCTAGACAACTCACTTCGAAACTTGATGAATCACATTATGAGTCCAAAATTAAAATGAATTTGTTGTCTAAGCAGAATAAACTCCCATTAAAAAATATTTTATAAAGAGCAACCGCGTTATGTTCAACTAAGACTAAGAGTTCAAGTACATACTTAATATTTTCAAATGATTTTTTGCGACTCATATACCGTTTGTTTGGAGAATCTTATTCCGGTCGAGTACCTACACTTATTAAAGAGAAGCCAATAATTTTATTTTCGACGTGGATCAACTTACATCATTGAATTTGAAGCCGTCGTAACAATTATATCTCGCAACAACCTTATTTGCAGCGCAGGTGAAGTAGGAGCTGCAGTTGTTTTTATTTCTGAAAGTTCCGTATTCCAGCGGACATTCTGATGAGGAACCAGATTCGGACAGACCAACTGAAAAATTGTGTGGTGGCACATTTATTCAAATAGAAAAAGAATGTTTAAAACACTTTCAAATTTATAATATCAAAAATTTTACACAAATCAAATTATTTGCAATTGCTGTATAAATTATGTGATGTTGTTTTATTTTGGTTTTTCGTTGATAATTTTCAAAATAATCCATATTTGCACGAAAACTGGTCATTAGAGATTTGTTTATATGAAAAATTCGAATGTGATTTTAGTTTGGCACTTAACTATAGGGGGCGCAACCTACAGCCCTTTGTCTCTTTTGGGGAGTCACAACTTTGTCATGCATGTATGATTTCCTAGAAGAAATATCGAGTCATCTATCATTTTTACGTGAAAAGGGTGTGCTTGTGAAAAGTCGTTACAAGTACTCGTTTTCGAGATATTTTCCAATCTTCTTACCACTGATTCATGAACTCTTCGAAAATAAAAGTATCAAGTAGGTTAGTATTGTTCAGAAAATACCGTTCGAAATGTTTTAAATTTTTTTCACTTTTTGACAAACACACGAACCTATCTATTAATTTAAACAAAATTATCTCGAAAAATGCTGCTAGTAGCGACTTTTCACGTAAAAATGATGGAGGAATCGATTTTTCTTCTAGAAAATATGATACATATATGTACGACAGAGTTGTGATTCCCCAAAATCTTGTGAGTGGTGCCCTGCTTGCACACGACCACACGTAAGGGCAAAACAGAGATTAAATTTGAATTTCAAGTATTAAAAAAATCTCCACATACCAATTTTCGTCCAAATATCAACATCATTACGAAAGTAATTTACGAAAAAACAAAATATACTTAAATAAATTATAAACACCGTGTATTTCAAAATTGAAGGCCTTGCGGACCCATGCTCATATGAACTTTTCACCTTATGAATAACTGAGGAATCATCCTATGAAATATCAGACACTTATAACATAACATCTTTTATAGGGACAGGTCGAATCTGTGCCTTCTAAATCGTAATTAGTTAGCAGGGAGTGAAATAGTTCTTGGTAACAGTGAACCAACTTTATGAGAGTCACTTTTGGCAATGGTTCCCACATGGTTTTCCACTTAAAGGGTGTACTGCTGATGGTAATACCATGCATCGAAATAAAGTACTTCATTGGTAATAATACTCATGAAAACTGTGAGATCAGTCTTTCTAGAAAAAACATATTCTTGTTCTATGGCGGATTTGAGTTCCTCTAAGTTGTTGGATCCCCATTCTGGAAGTCAATATTTAAAACGTTTTTCGCGGTTTCCACGGGCTTCAAAGCTTTTGAAGAGGAAGCGGAATGAAATCGAATATTGGTCGGGTCTCTCAGTTAACACAAAATGCTCTCAGAGACAGCAGAGTGCTTCACATTCAAGTTTCAAGTCACATGCGTGAAGTGCATTGTTACTCACATTTCAATCTCATTAACTTCTATTTGGGACCCTCTTGACCGACAAACGTATCACATTGTGATGCCAAATGTCACTCACAATGATGTGAATGTGATATACTATTCAATCTTCGAATATCGACATCAGTGAGACGATAACTGAGATCTCCAGTTGCATTAGTCACAGTAGACACCTCACTTGGTAACAGTGATGTACAAATGTACCCCACTTTCTAACCGAGTCATGAACAAGAAAGCGATATCGCAGAGATGTTTGTGTTTACTGGGCTAGCTCCCTCTTAAAGGAAGCAACTCGACTCCGCAGTCATACAATTTTCTCTCTCCCCTCCTTCTATGTAAAGGGTATAACTTTCATCATTATGAAACAATTTCCATAATAGTAAAAGCAAATAATTTCAGATGACCTTTCAAATTCAGGCAAGATATCGAATTTATATAAATGAGGAATAAAACAGGCCCAAGGACAGACCCTTGGGGTACCCCACAAGAAATTTACGATTACAATGAATACTTTCAATACCATATTTACGAGATGATGAAAATGATAATGATGATAGCAAATCGAGCTAGCTTTCTCCGCAAAAAAGTAACTTTAATCTGGAACCATACAATTTTCTCTCTTTTCCCCGCCCCTTCTTAATGGTTTGCGCTACTGAAAATGTATAACCTTTATTATTATCAATCCAGTATACGATGTCTCCTGTTCTGGCATCTGATTTACCTTTAGACTTAACTCTGTCTCCACAATGAACATTTGCTGGATAATCGCAGAATCCGTTTAAGGAAAATAATAGCCCTTCAGGACATTCTTGCTCCACCGCTGTATCGTCCCAGCAATTAATGTATTTGTTACAAAAATTACTTGGAAACTGCCCTCTCGGTTTGAGGCATTTTTCTTTAAGAGCTGGATCTGCTGAAAATTGAGATTGAAATAAGAGGTTTTTACATCACATACAATATCATGAGGCAATTGAGGATGGATATGTTTCAGAGCGGTATATATTCTAGCCGGGTGCATATTGTAACAATATTTACATTTCCTCATAATTATCACCTCCACCCAATTTTATTTATAAAATTTGATTGATTTCTGAAAATAATCTCTTGGGATATATTGTAGAGTATTGATTATAGTAGGGGAGCCCACGATGCTAAATGTGGATTTACTCGAGCATCATAGAGACCAATTGGGTTGGAAAGCTCAGATGACAAGAAGAAAAAAATGTTATGTAATGCATATCTTTTCATCGGTGGGGAAGCAGCTATAGAATTTTAATGTCCTACGTATTTTTAATAATGTACGAATGTTAATCTGATCGTTTGCATGATGGGGGTGGTCGTAGGTTATTTTGGATATTTCCATATCTACTCGAAGGGACTGACATTGTGAAAATTTTATTGAGTAAATGTCTATGTCATAACCATGGTGACTCGATTGTTTTCAACTATAATGAACCTACATACAGTACTAATCACCACCCTAATAGCTGGTGTACTTCAAGTAAGCTGTTCTCGGTGTAACTGATATCTAATCAGCCCACATTACAAACTAGAAGAGATCAGCTTTTGCTGATATAATTCGGAGCAAAATTAAATATTCTCTTGATATCATGAAGAAATATAATCTGCTTTCATTATTTGTGTTATTCATATTTCATTTATTTTTTTGATAACGGCAACAATTCCTTTATTCCCCTATTCAACATCATTGAATATTACAAATTTTCATTTTCATTTTTTTCTGATACCTTTATATTGTAATTCTCAGAAATAGAAAACTACAAAAAAATACATACCTATTCACAAATTTTATTGACATGATTCATTTTGAAGTTTAACCTTCCTTAATCTGAAAATCAGAAGTCTATATAAGTGAAGAAGGGAAATTTGCCCCGATAACGTACAATTTTTCTGAATTAGCTAAACTGAGAAAGTTAGTTGAAAGTAAATGAATAAATGTTTGTTCTATTCTGTTGTATTCGTATTGAATTTGCAGTTAAGATATTTTTTGCTATTCTTTACATCTTCCCCGCGAAGAGGTAATCATAGTTGTACTTATGGTCCATTTCATTCAAGTTTGTTGAAATTTAATAGAACGAGATGTTTTCAATATGTTTTGATAATATCAATGTTTATAGAAAAAAAGAAGTGTCAATTATTTTCAACTTTCATTCGCCGATACGATACTTAATATTAATAAATTCGAACATTGATATTAACTAATTATTTGTGGAAGGTTGAAATCTCCAAAGAAATCATGTCAAGAAACGAATTTCCTCTACAAAATCAAACTTTCTATCAATATTCACTATTTAAAATACCGAAGTTGATATACATTTTTCTACAGTCCGGAAGAGCCATAACAATAAATTGCTTTTAATATAAACTTTATGAAGTGGAGAAACGTTGGACAAAAAAGGTACGTTACTTCGGAACCCGCTAAAACTACCCTAACTTTCTTTTGTAAATATCGGTAATTGGAAGTACTTATTTTAACCTTTATGGAATAAAAATTAACGCTGTAGCTGGGGAATTTGTCTTTTATCAATGAGTTTTTTAAAATCAAGAAAATGAGTCTAATATTAAAAATAAAATTAGATGAACAATTCAATAAAAAAATATATTGCATGGTGCTGTAGGTATTTCGGGTTTTCCTAAAGTTGCAAAGTGAATGCACCACCAAAAACCAGTAAGTCGCCCTGGAGCGTCACGCCAAATAATAATAATAGCCATCTTCTACCTGAACAGGCTATGCTTCTAGTTATACTATCTGAGTGTTTATGAGGCAGTATTTTTTTATTTTTTATCCGTGATGAATTTCCCAGAATAGCCGTGTCTCGGAGCGCCGATACATCCAGAGGACGCGCTGGTGTATTATTAACCCCAGTAAATACTCTCCAAATCCGTGGGGTAGGTAATTACTGGGTCCGAGAATCATGTGCTCTGAGTATGCGGAGTGAACAAAGAATCACAGCATTCTGCATTCTTCCGGTGAAGTTTTCTGCCGCATTACGACAAGCTTTCAGATTCGAGAGCAGCGTGTCCATCATTCCACCAAGTACCCTAGCTCACGTTTTCCCCTAGCTCACACAAGTCTCTGACTTAGGAGGGTTGCACGTAGGGGTACAACCGGTTGACGGATATAACAATTTTAACATTTTTTTTTAAACCCCTATGATCAGAACCACAATTTTAACAGAATGATTTGTAAAGAGTAAGTTTAATTATTTTGTCCGTTGTTCCTCCTTTTTTCGGACGATGTTAGTTTCGCCTGTAGCAGAAATATCTAGGACAAAAATCGTCCTACTCTGATAGTCGAGGAGGACTACATCAGCTTGTATTTAATTGTACTATAAACATTCAACTAACTATATTTGACAAATATTGTTACAACGTTCCTCAGGGGGGGGGGGCGTTTTTACAAGAGCTTATTGTAATTAGTAGATAAATTATCCTTCATTTGACTGGGGATGAAATTTGCCTTAGGGTAGGTTGGACAACAGTAAGGTGGTCTTGTCTCAGCCCAATGTATGATAATCTCCAGTTCTTTGATATTTCCTTAGTAAAATGAAATTGCCACTTACAATAAATCAGCCGCAGCACCATTCGTGAGCAAAAGCACCAAGCACAAAAGCAATAGATATAATACCGACAAATACCACAACGTAAAAAAACTACAGAATACAATAAATCTGAAAATAACTACGGGTATAACTTGAGGGATCTAATAATAGTATATTTGCTATTCTTCTACAAATCGTTCTGAAATTGTTGAAACGTGTTATAGGTTATAGTATAAAAAATAAGTCATTTCATTTGTTTACAAAGTATACAAATGACGAATATTTCGTAATAGTTAGTTTTCATTGCTGGTCATGTTCTTTTAATCTAGAGGCACCAAAAAGGCGTTAATTTTGGGGCAATAATAAATATTTGTTCATGATATAGTGGTACATTTCATTAAATTTTTGACATTGAAACAGGAAGTTTCAGATACATCTTACAAAAAATTATTTAATAATTCGTTTTACGGATTGGGAGCTACTGAATATTTAATTTAATTTTTTTTTTACCTGGCGATGATGGGATGGTTGTCGAAGAGGATACTGTAGGAGTAACCCAAGGAGCGGTACTGGATGGCCCAACTGCCGATGACGGAGATGAAGACGTCCATGATGGCGCTACATCGCCTAATATGGGAGTTGCGGTCGATCCTACGTTATGAAAATAATATTACGGTAAAGTATGATTAGATACACGTCGACCCATGTAAGATAAATAATCAACACCGTGCACTAATAAGATTTTGGCTATTGAATCGTGGTCTAGGATTTCATATATCTTTTGCTTTGATACTGCTTTTTTCAATTTACTTGTAAAAATGTTTCTTGTGTATGTTCATTAAAACAATGCTGAACTCCTACATCATGGCTTGATCCATGATTACAATACAAGAAAACAAGAAATTCAGAGAATATACCGAGTGTCCAAGAAAGCTGGCTTACTTTTATAACTTTGTTATTTTTGCAGATAATGAAATGAAGTTTGGAGGGATCTGTATAAGACGTAAAAGCGCATTTTTCAAGTGTTTAACTCTCGTGCATCTTCTAGTTTCATCGGAAGTGACATAAACTTCAAATGCTTAAATCATACATCTGGTATATTTTTGATTTATATGACATTCTTAATATAATCATGCATCACTTCTTTGTCAAAATGTATCTGCTATGTGAAATTACATTTTAATTTTATTCGATTTGAGCATCTGATTACGCGTAATTCGGTATCGCACACTAATTTCTGTTAAAAGACTTTATATTATTCATAAATTTCTATAGTTGCAATTCTTCCATGTACCAACATAGACAGGCTCTTTTATATAGAATAATATGAAGGCAGACCATTTAACAATTTTTTCGAAAAAAAGTTCATGAGTATTTATACTGGCATTTACTACATATGATGAAACTCTAATTCTGAAAATTGAAGAGTTTGGTTACTACCAACCTCTTCAATGCATATGCTATTGTTTGTTATCAAAAGTACAAATGATTTTGTAAGAATCTATACATATTTTATTGAATTATTTGATTATTTTTGTCATAATCAAATTCTATATAAAGCTTTTGGCAACGTCTCCCTCTGTGTGTGTGTCTGTCTCACCTTCTATGGGCTTTCCATTGCAGTTTACGTTCTGCGGATGATCACAATATCCCCTGGAACTGAATAAGAGTCCTCCTGGACACTCTTGCTCGGTCGCCACTCCGTCCCAACAGTTGAGAAACTTATTGCAAACTCTACTTGGGAATTGACCTCTGGGCTTCAAGCATCCAGAGTTCAAATTATCTGAAATATTCGAAATTGGTAAATTCATTTGAGAATTAACAGTGCTCCTGCAACTTTTTGAATCGTTCGACCCTAGAATACACAAGGGTAGTTTATGAGGTTGTTTACAGTTGCTGGGTAAAATAGTTGGAAGGGATTTGTTATTGTAAGAAGCCAGATTGAATTGCATGTCATTGATAATAAAAAATAGAAAAAAATAAGCCTAGATTCGTTATTCAATAATAGTGAATAGCACGAGGAATATCAGACAACAATTTGGTCCTCTGTGCAAAAACTGCATAGTCGATGGAAAAATAGTTATAAAATACTTAGTGAAGCAGTATATCCGTGAGAAGAAGCAGTCGAAAGAATAAAGGAGTAGCTCCAGAGAAATATGGGGCTTGCAACCGCAAAGCAGTTTCAGAGTACCAGTTTGTTCGTCCAAGTACAAGTAAATTGGAAGAAATGTCAGATGAAAGTAAAGATACGGATCGAAGCGGAATAAAGTCATCAGCATCGAAAATGACAAAAAATAGCACAACACGAAGACGTGAACTAGAAGTAGAATAGTAGAATTAAATAATTTGCTGATCCAGAAAGAAATGGAATTGAAAGGAGCAGTGCTAGAAAAGCAACAGGACCAAGAAAATATAAAATTGGTTAAAGCATGTCGATGTGAAAAGTAAGAGAAGAGAAATTGCATCCCAGATATTCTCACTTGATAATAAATAAGGTTCAAAACTGGGTTAATGACAACCATATTTTCACTAATCCATATTCTGTTTTGAGTTCTAGGTCTGGCAAAGGAAGTTACTCTGAGCATATTCCGGGCAATGAGACAGAGACAGAAGAGAGACATGAGAACAAGAAGGTATTATACAAACTGTCATACAGGAAGGAATAAACTATCAGGGAAAAGGAAAAAAAGTCAAAGTTTTTAGAAAGTCAATCCATTTTCAAAGACCTGCCGATATTTTCTGGAGATTCAACTGAATGGTTGCAGTTCATCATCACGTTTTGAGAAACAACTACAATAAATGGCTTCGCTGATAGGGAAAATATCGCGACTTAAAATATGACTGCGAGAAAACTGCGGAGTAGATAAAATAATAGAAGAGACATTATAAAGACAATATGGAAAGGCCGAATTCATCATTAATTAAAAAAAAAAATTCCTTCAACCAGCTGTCGTCCTCCTACAAACGACAGCTCTCAAAAGTCGAAACTTGTACGAGACAAGAATTAACGAGATCTTACCTTTTAACGTGCGATTCCTAGCACTTTCTAAGGTCATCAGAGGAATAAACCGAAGTCGCTGGATTTTGAACCCACGACCGGCAGCCAGAATTATTGAAAAGCATTGATTCCAACCACTTGGCTACCTGACCTTCAATTGATAACTTTCTTTTGAAAGAATCCTAAATTGCGTGATGAACTTAAAACGTTATCAGATTTTTCCACAGCAATACAGAATCTGTCAGTGAAAAGTCTCAATAATTGAAGAGTATGACTTCTATAAGGTCTAAGTGCCAAAAAGAAAAAACGAAAATATTTAATGAAAACTTCCTCTCCTGGTATTAAAACAAAGTCGATTGCGCCATCTGTGAGGCGAAAGAGATCGCAGAAATCTCGCGTTGGTACTTAGCGCGTTCATAGAAATATTGGGGATGGCACATGGACCGTTTTAATGTAAAAATGATAACATTGCACAAATGGCACTTAGACCTTATAGAAGTTATACTCTTCAATTGTCAACAATATTTTTCCAGTCTACAGCTACTGGGTGAACTCATTTCAAAGTTATCAACAATTCTAAAATAAGAATGGGGAAAAAGACTAAGTTGTTTGTCTCAATATCAAATCTGAAAAGTTCTGTTTCGCTTAGATAGCATATACCGTAAGCTGTTTTGTTACAAATTCGGATGCACATAGTGATACGAAGAAAAAAGAAGAAGAAATAATATGTATGTGCTGCCACTGAAGATGGTCCCATACGTAAATTGTGTTGCCCTTACTACGAAATGAATAATCTCGGAACGTAGTCTTGTAATAGCAAGGGATGGGAATGGATGAAGAAAAGTAAAGTTTGCTTTTGTTGCATACTTAACAATAATCAAGTGTTCTGAAAAAACCATGTAACAGAGAGAGTTGTAATGAATTCCATCACTGTTTACAATGATTATAAGTGGACTGTTTAAACTTTTGAATTGATAGTATAATAAAAATATGAGAATAATAATTTGTAAGATTTTTATTTTCCTCAACTTGACAATTTTTGACTTGTATTAATAATCTTTTTCCATGGTTACAGTCATAGACAAATTAAAAATAGAGAGACTGTTTGAAACACTTGCGATTTTGACCATCAAATATTACTTATCCCACATGCGCGTAGAGGCGCTGCCCGCAATCGACAGACGACTGATGAGTGATGATAATGATACTTTTTCATTTCGACATTTGTCAAAATACAAAAGCATTTTGTTCAAATGTGAATTTTTTATTATTTCAAATAACGGTATATTCTTTTACTGTTATTGTATCGAACAGTACAACTAATATTATGGACTTGAATTCATGAACCAAACGTCGGAAATGAAATGTTTTGTTATTCGAGTTGACGCTGAAATTCCTGGAATTACTCTTCTCAAACTGATACTTATTTTCATCCGTCAGTTGCAGAAATTATAAACGGATAGTTATTTCTATCCATCAGTTCTCGTTTTCTATCAACATTGGAGGAAGTTTATAGTTGACAGATTATTCAAGTGGAGTATGTGTTATAGCTACTCGTTCTCATTCTTGCTAATAAATATACAAAATTTTATTGAAGGTTTGTTGTAAATGTAATTTGTTTTTATTTTGGATGATTTTGATGGTTATCCATGGTTTGGATTTGACGATATAAGAAAACAATATTCTCATTTTTGTTCTTCGATAAGAGTTCGATTATTGTGTAGTTGTTGCCTACTAGTTCCAAAACAATGTTATTACAGCATTCTACTAATTATTCTTAATCTATATATACTTGAATTGAGTTCTTGTTTCCATGAAATAAATATTTTTTTTGAAACCCTTTCATTTTATTCACGAATAATTTCTCAAGGTCCACGAATCGTTTACTGTATATATTTTAGTAGTGATTGATTTTTCATTCCTCTATTTCAAATGAAACAAGCATTCGTATGAAATACAGGAATGGCAAATTGATCAATGATAAAATATATACCTTATCAACCATATGAAAGCAGTACGGAAAAAAAAACGCCCTCTTTCAATCGGTAACTGAAAAGAGAAATCTGTTTTACCCACCGTACTAAGTTAGTTTACCCAGTTGCAAGGTAGGTCGTCACTGCTGAACTGCAGGTTTGACAACACTCCTTATTTTGCGTTTCTCTATGGTTACAATAATGATCAAAATTGAACAAAATGTATAGACAGAGAGTTCTTAACATACCGCCGGGCATTGACAGGTATAAAGTACATTCAATAAAAAAATATTTCAAACATTCAAAAAGTCTTATATTTCCTGATTTTATTAGGAATCATTTTCACTATGTTCAATAGGGAGTATACATAGTTTTGACAGTGGCGGATCATAACGTTCGGCAGACTGAGACGCAACTGACTTCAGCGCCCCTTTCCTTCTGGAATATGCCTACACAGTTGGTCGTATATTAAAAATAAAGACAGTTTTTCTCGAATATCGTTTTTACTACGAATTCATTACATAAAATTTGAAAAATAAGAATAACATTCTGCGGTCAACAATAACAAAAAAAAAAGAGAAAACAAAACAAAATATTTCAAAAAAATAAATAAAAAAGTCTCTAAATATGAACTTTTCTGGACTTTCTTTTTGCAAAGTCATCTATTACATCATCGAAGTTCAGTTTTTCCATGACTTCTCTTTCGATAAATAGAACTGAAAGGGATTTCAAATTATCTTGAGATAAACTATTCCGCCGATAATTTTTTATTCGTTTTAGAACGGAAAATGATCTTTCTCCACTTGCGTTACAAATGGGTATGGTTAAAAATATTTTCAAAATGGTTTCAATATGATTAATTTGTACATATCTTCAGGATTCGACAACTTCATTTTCTTTGCAAAGCTTTGGAATTGAATAAATTCATCTTTGAAAAGGGATGTATCAATGTCATCTTTGTACAATTCGAGCAATCTGTCTATGTACAAGTCTCTTTCCACTGTAGAAATATTGGTATCAAAAATGAATTTGAAGTGTGCCAGAATTGCATTGTATGCTTCAGCTCGTTTTTCCATCTCAACTATCAGAACGTCGCAGACAACATTGAATACATTTACGATGAATGATTTTCTGCCACACAAAATTGTATCGTTTTGTACAGATTCGTCAAATGGTATTTTTTTTTTCTCGTCCTGATTCTCTCATCTTGAAATGTCCTAGATTCTTTCAGTATCCCAGCCTCCTCTTCGATGATTTCAAAATTATTTCTGGTGTGTATTATGTGGTCTGTTAAAGATTTCAGCAAAGCAACTCCATTGAAAAGATTTGTGTGAGTATCTTGAAGACTCTTACTGGTGATGTCGATTCGTTGTAATAATTTTTCCCACATAACGGTCAGAAGAGCTATTTCATATTCATCGAATGATTTTAAAAGTTTTTGAGCTTCAATTTTACCTATGGGTTTCTCATGTGTACTGTTGGTCACTACAGTTAAAGCTTCTTTAATTGAACCGTAATTTTTTTTCAGTGCTGACACAGCATCTGCCCTGGCTGACGACCTAGTATCACATTTCGTTTTCAAATTTGGTAATTTCTTCGGCAAGATATCCATTAACGTTTTCCAACGACGCGTCGATCCAGAAAAAAATACGAACAGATTTTGCACAAAATCAAAAAATCGTATTGCTACTGAACAAGATTCCGCGGCACAATTCCCAACTAAATTTAAGGAATGGCTAGCACATGGAATGTAAACGGCATTAGGAGAATGTTCTTTGTATCTAGTTTGCAGACCAGTGTATTTCCCGACATATTTGAGGCATTGTCATAAGACTGTCTTCTGCACTTAGTTAAATCTATTTCGAAAGTATTTAAGACGTCTGTGATAATTTTGGCCAAATATGCCCCATCATGTTGCTCAATTGGAACGAATCCAAAGAAGCTTTCTTTAATTTCCTCAGAATAACAGTAAGTTGATCTACATGACTTACATCTGGTGTAGAATCGACGATAATAGAGTAGTACATAGCTTCTTTAACTTGCACAATTAAATGATTAGTGACCTTCTCACTCATAATTTGAATGAACTCCTCACACACATGTTGGGATAGGTAATTAACATGCCCTTTTCCTGTGTTCGAGAAGCGCTCTAAATGATTTTTGAGGAAGCTGTCAAACTGCGCCAAATATTCAATACATGTTAGATAGTTTCCCTTTCGTTCTGAATCTTCTCCTTCCCTATGACCCCGGAAAGTTATTCCAAGCGAAGCTAATAATTTGACTGTGGCAACAATTCTCTTCAATATTTCACGCCAATAATTTTCTTCCATTTCACATTTTTCTGCAAGACTGCTGTCGACTCGCCCAGTAACTGATGAACGTATTTTGAAGCGACACATAGAAGATATATGTTCCTTGGAGCATTCACGATCTTTTAAATCTCTTGAAATATTTTTCCAGGAATTGTAACCCGTAATCAGTTTATTACTTGTTTTTGAAAATAATTCACATACAAAGCAATATATCTTTCGACTCGTTTCAGAGTATATCAGCCACTCTCGTTCCTCTTTCTTACCATTTGCTTTGGTGCAATAAAAGTCACTAGTATGGAAATTTCTCATATAGGTTCTGTTTCTATCAGTATATTCAATTTTCAAACTAGATATATCGCCAACGCTGTGTGGAATAAATTTTACAAGATAATCCATATTTCTGTCAGATAAATTACTAGGCCACAAGGCAATGTCATTTGAAACCGGAAGTAAATCCTCATAATTTTCATAATCAACATTACAATTATCCTCTTCAATATTATCTTCCAATTCATCAGATTTTTGATTTTCATGTAAAATGAAAATAAAAAAAATTGTGAACTTCCAAAAAAACTGAAATTATTATTATTATCTATATCTGCAGTGTGTTTCACTTAGAATGGTAACACCTCAATGAATAAAAAAATAAAAAAATTCTTTATGCTTGTAAAGCTTTCAAGAGGGGTGAATTGAATTTTACCCTTATAGTAAAAAACTATCCTAATGTGATTAAAAATTAACGGATGAAAATGAAAAAAATAGGGATTTCTTTTCCAAACATTTTATTGAGAAAACTTGTTTGAAATTACCTCAAACCGATGATCCCAAATTTGATTGAAAACAAAAAAAAATCACTCCAAAAAATATTTAAATTTTGACAGTACAGCTCGAAAAAGTGAATAATCTATGTTAAAACACTCATCTTTTGTTGTTTGAATATTAATGATTTACTTTTTCGTGCTGTGTCTTATGAGAATGAAATAAAAAAATTATAACTTTTGTGGGGTGATTATTTTTATTTTTTGTTGTCAACCAAATTTAGAATTAGGGGTTTTGAGGTAATTCCAAACAAGTTCTCTCAATAGAATTTTTGGAAAAAAATCCCTTATACGTTTTTAAAATTTTTATGCGAAAAACGTTTAATCACAGTAGGCAATTTTTTTGCAAAGGCTGAAATGTGGTTTACCCATCTTGAAAAGCTCATAAGATTAACATAACGGAATTTTCAGTTTTTGAGTTTACTGAGGTGTTACCATTTCATGTGAAACACACTGTATATTCAAGAATAAAACACGCCGTGTTCTCAAGGTACCTAGTCGCTAAGTAACATCTTGAACCAAGTGAGAGGCGAATGAACTGAGTACCTACTATAGAGTAGTGAGATCGTGAACCAACGAATATGTCAATAATCCGTCTGAAATACCGCGAAAGTAAAAACAAAATTTAAAGCTTTCGAAAAAAATATCTTTACCATAACAGGGCAATAAGGTTTTGAACTTCAATTTCATTCACAGAATTTGGTTTAATCTCTAATCTATATTGGCACTGAAGTCTGGGAGAATAAGAAGAGTGGTTTATTCGGAAATGAAATGTTCTGATGATTCATTGTTTTCAATTATGAACATACACTAGTCTGTTCTGTTGAATATTATATACCTTGGTCGTTTACCGATCTGTTATTCATGCTACAAGTAAATGTCAACAATGGAGGGAACAACTGTTTGCCCGCGACCGTCAGTGAAATCACACTGATGCCAGATCACATAATACTCATATGTACAGCAGTGCGACAAACTATCTGTATATAGTGTATATGTACTTACTTGTTGAAGCATCCAAAAATGGTAAAAGTTCATTTTTTCTATCGAAGATACAGTCTTTTTCCTCATTACCTGTAGGTACCTACTTGATGATGATGGTAATGTTAAATTTTCGTTAATGAAGGAACTATCACTGCTATACTTTCATGCAGACTCATTTGTCTCTATCATTTCATCAGTTTTGTTTTGCGGAATTAAAAAGGATGACATGGATTGTCGTAATTTATCTTTCATAATGTCTTTTTATTTTTGTATCCTGCGGTTTTGAGCACCTGATTTCTTCTTATTTCCATTCATTATGAATCTCAATAATAAAAAAATGTTCAACATCCAAAACAATTATTTTTGCTAACAGCGAAATTTGTTAAACCTTCCCGTCGCACTAGTACCACTGCCTAATGCAAAGCGGCAAAATACTAAATACCAAAATAACTAATTGAGAATTCGTACTTCGCATCTCCGAAACGGTATTGTTTTATTCGGGTTCACAGTCAACAGAATCACCCAATCTCTTATTGAAAGCGGACTCCCATGCTACAACTGGCCCACTGCATCGAATGTCGACTTGTAGTGGGAGCTAGCGGCGAGTGCGTAACTAGCGCAAACTTGTCACTACAGCCAATGCAGGCAGCAGCATTGCAGTCAGGATAGGGGATAGGTCGTTTATATTGAAGTTCAATTAGAAGGCGCGAAGATTTTATTCCATGAATGCTCAGTACAGAAAAATTGACTTTGTTTCGCCCAGTTTGGCGCCCCCCGCCTGAAAAAATACGAGGCGCGCGCATCGTGTGCCTCACCTATGATCCACCACTGAGTTTTGACACAACTCGTTGAATTTCACTTCCATTTGAAAGTCTTACTGTTGCTACTCGAACTATGTTGTATTTTTCTGAATGAAGTTTCACTACTCATTTTCCATTTCAAAGGAGGTAAATTGTCATCCTTGATTAAGACTAATTTCCCAACCTTCAATGAACTGTGAAAATTGGTTTTCCATTTAATACGTGTTTGTAATTCTCCAATAAATTCTCGTTGCCATCTCTTCTGAAAATTTTGAATGGCTTGTTGAAGTTTTCATATTTTCCCAGTCTTGTTTCAACTTCAAGAAAATTATTTTCAGGAAGAGCCATCATGGACGTTACAATCAAAAAGTGTGATGGAGTTAAAGGATTATAGTCACATGGATCTGATGATAGTGGGCTCAAAGGCCTTGAATTGAGTATATCCTCAATTTGAATCAGTACTGTCATTAGATCCTCATACGTCAATTTGATGTTACCTTCAATTCTTTTCAAATGGTATTTGGTACTTTTTATTCCCGCTTCCCAAATTCCCTCAAAATTTGGTGACCTAGGCTGGATGAAATGCCAAAAAATACCTTCTTGGACAAATTGTTGCTGATTTCATCTTGTGATGATGTGAGAAACTTATATAAATCTTTCAGTTGAGAATTTGCACCAACAAATGTCGTAGAATTGTCCGAATAAATATGATCTGTTTTGGTTGGTTTCCGGGTTTTGCCGTAGTCCTCTTTGGTTTAAATCTCCAACCGTTTCAACTGCAACTGCGGCAGTCATCTTCAGTGGCGTGGTCGAAGTACTCTTCTAGACGTATCAACGGCAAAACCCGGAAACCAACCAAAACATTGACGCCAGCCGTGAAAGCCTACATTCCTACAAATATGATCTGGTCTACCCCTTCTACCAATGAATCGTCTCAAAACAGACATGAATGCATATGTTGATAAATCAGTTACAATATCAAGGTAGTCTTCGTTGACATACAAATCAAAAGGCAGAAATAAGATTTCAATAATTTGGAACCTCTCAACTTGCGATCATCAATCAGAATAGGACCACCGTAATCAATAACCATATTGGAAAAAAGATGAAATCCTGTAATACAACAGTCTGGAAAATTTCCCATTGAATATTGTTCACTGGAAGGCCTTGCACGAAAACAAGTTACACACTGATGTGTAATCTTCCGAGCTATACCGGTGACACAGCAAACATGTAGCAGCCTGTAGATTTTTTATTTGAAGATATAAAAATTTGAAATTTGCAGAAGTTACGAAACCAATGATAGCGCTTCATTTGAATCTAAAGACAACTTTTTTCAACTACCTGTTTGAACGGCAGTAACTCCAACTTCTTTTTTTTAATGACGTCCTGTATATTTATCTAGCCTATCTTATTTGTCTTGAAATTCTCTGTTCAACCGTGTATCATAAAGTGGCATTCGTTTCTCAATTCGCATTATTGAAAAACATCAAGTTGGCTGTTACCCGTATTCGATAATCTTTCGATGCTTGGTAGGCTTGGAAATCCAAAGAGTATCAATTAACCAATATAATTTCAGTTGTTTCCATATCTGATCACTTTCTACAGATTGACAATAATTTCTTTGATAAAAAGATAAAACATCTGAAAATAACTCACGATATTGCAAAAACTGAGATAGGATCATGTTTTTTTCAATTTGGCTACTTGTGAAGAAACTATCTGTCTTTCTCTTTGGCCATGTTGCCATATCATAATCTTTCCATTTGGAAACATAAAATTAAAATTGTTCCCCTAATCCACCAATTCACAAGTCTATTAGTCTAGAATATTTGCAATAATATTTTGCCTAGTAGGCGGTGTACACAAAAAGTTTTGTGTTTGACAGGTAAACATCATTTTATTGTTCTGATTATCTCCGTCAGTTTTATGCTGATTGAAATTGCATCGTTTGATTAGAGACTAAATATATATTCAAAGATCGAAAAGGTCGATATGTTGTTGATATTCGGAGAGTGCAAGAGAAATTCTAGACAGGCTGAACAATTGGATAACATATAATCCATCAGAAAAGTAAAATCTCAAACTGAAATTGATTATGAATTAAAAGTATCGAACCAATAAAATCCAGTAAACATATTCTAGAGAAGCGAAATGGTTCAGAATTAATTTTAAAGAAATCGAAAATAATCGAACGAGAAATTTGGAAAATCAATATATTGCAGTCACGGATATTCATTAAAATCTAAAAATTCGAGAATCATAAATGATTGTATCGATCTTTCGAAGAACTGAAATTCAAAGAACTGAACATTACAAGAATATAAAACTGTAATACCGTCAAAGGAGAATGACAGAAGATGGGAAGACAGATCAAACCAGCAAATCAGAAAATCAATATTTTGTAGAAGTGGAAAAATATCGGAACAGAATATTATAAGAATTGAAATCGTCGAATCCATAGAGTACAAGACCTAAAATTTCCATATTGAAAATAATCAGAAGAATAAATAGTAGAATCGAAAAGGACAGAACCGAAAAAGATCAGAATTTGGAGAGGGGATAGCGGATGGCTCTCTAGTCTCTCAGAGATTAGCAAGTCGATCGTTCTCTACAAGCATGGTTCTCAATTCGCTCATCCCCTCCACAATTTCTGCTAGATTTCGATTCTGACCGTTTTCAGTTTAACACATTTTGTTTCCAAGGATTTTATGTTACTACAGATTCATTTTCAGATAATTTGTTGGATTTACGTTTTTAGATACGATTATATGTTGTTTTGATGGAATTACATTTCGATATTTTTTGAGCGTGATCGTTTTATGTTTTGAAGAGCTTAGGTTATTGAGATTTGCAATTACTTTATTTGCTCATTTCTGTTACTTTCCAATCTTGCCAAATTCAGACCTATGAAATCTGGTTCTACTGTTTTCGCGTATGATGCTTTATTGTTAATTATAAAAACATATTAGATGAATTTCAATTTGGATCATAAATCATTTCTATCCACCAACAATTGTATGTCGAAAGATTTCCAGAAAGACGCCATTCGCCTGATAATTATTTCGCTAGAGTAGAAGAGCAGTTCAAAAGAGAACCGGAAAATCAAAACAACCCCCAATACATTGTCGACGAGGAAACTGAGGTAAACGTTATAGCCATAGTACATGCAGATCCGACGATATCACTGAGACAAATTGAGTACGAAATCGGCGTGAATCGAGAGACCGCTAGATCTTGTAAGTACTAAATTCACCAACATTTGTACGAAGGCGATTATAACAGGAGGATGGTTTATTGTGATTGGTTTTTGCGAAACTATAGGATGAATAACCATTTCCACCACCGAATTCTCTTTTCGGACGAATCACGATTTACCAACATGGGTTTATTCAATCGTAACAATACGTATTATTGGACAGAAGAGAATCCGAGGATTATGAGGGAAGGCTGCTTTCAAGATCGATTTGGATTCAATGTATGGTTAGGAATGATCGGAACAAGAATAATCGGACCAATAATTTTTGAAGGTCCATTAACTGGTGAGAGATATTTGGGATTTTTGCAGGAGCAAATCGAACAAGGACTTGAACAATTACCACTGAATATAAGACCTATAGTATTCCAACAGGATGGAGCATCTGCAAACAATAATAATATTGTTGTGCACTATTTAAATAACAGATTTGGAGAAAACTGGATAGGAACGAATATTTGTCGTTATTTACCAATAATTTAGTTGTTAAAATGTAGTCCATGGATACATAGCAAAACTGAAAAGCAAGAAGTTCCTCCACAAATTGTCGGACAAAACAATGAGTTATTTTCAGATGTATTATCCTTTTTATCAAAGAAATTATTGACAATCTGTAGGAAGGAAGTGATCAGGTATGGAAAAAACGGAAATTATATCGGTTAATTGATACTCTTTGCATTTCCAAGCCTACCAAGCATCGAAAGATTATCGAATACGGGTAACAGCCAACTTGATGTTGACATCTGCGAATTGAGAAACAAATGCCACTTTGTGATACACGGTTGAATAGAGAATTTCAAGATAAATAATATAGGCTAGATAAATATACAGGACGTCATTCAAAAAAAAGAAGTTGGAGTTACTGCCGGTCAAACAGGTAGTTGAAAAAAGTTGTTAATTCAAATGTAGCGCTATCATTGATTACGTAACTTCTGCAAATTTGAATTTTTTATCTCTTCAAATAAAAAACTACAGGCTGCTACGTGTCTGCTGTGTCACCCGGTACCTACATCGACCTGCAAGAGGCCAATATCTTTCTCGTATTAAGCTCAACAATTGTTGAGGTCCGCAATGTCCTAATCGTAAATGTTCATTGGACATAATCAATGCTGATAACTTATAACTTGAACCAACTACAGTTGGATGTTTCTTATTACATTCATAATTAGAATTGTTAATTCTACCACCAACTCTGATTATCTTATCACCATCCATATACGGAGAAAGTGATAAAATACCACTATTTTTATTGATTGGTTTATTATTGTATAAATCATTAGATTTTTGAGGAAACGCTTGATATTGAGATATTTTGCTTAACATATTTAAAGAAAATTCAAGTTCTGGAAGAGTTAAATTTCCAAATTGTCGATTATTCATTGGGAGTTTGGCATTTTGCATAAAACGAAAACAATTCGCCACAACTCTTTGTAATTTCAACAAACTTGAATATTTTTCAAATAGATTGAAATTGTGATGAGTTGTAGTGGCTGCAGAAACAGAACGTTTTTCTGGTATATTTTCAAAGGAACTTGTAGGAAAATTGATAATATTCCATTCATCTGAATTCAATAACAGCCATTATGTACCATGCCATCATAGAGAAGAATTCATAATATCTTTCGCATTCATTTCCCGTGATATAAGATCAGCAGGGTTTTCAGACGATTTGACGTAATTCCAATCAGAAGGTTCCGTTAATGTTTGGATTTCACTAACACGATTGGCAACAAAGGTTTTCCATTTTATGTATAGCCATACCTTTTATCTATGCTAGAGTGATAGTGGAATCACACCAAAAATATTGTTTATTGAACCTGATTGCTGATAAATTGATAATCTTCTCCACGAGATGTGCTAATAAATTTTTGCCACAAAGTTTTAATCTTGGCAATGAAATTTGCTTCAGAGGTGCTATTCTTGATTTTGCGCATAATAAATTGGAAGAATACTTACCTTCCTGATATATCTTGACAACGGATATATATACACAAGCACCGTATGCACACTCTGAGGAATCCGAAAACCCGTCAAGTTCAATATTGACTGGAAAAGTTGATAGAATAAATCGTGGCATTTTTATATCATTGATATTATGTAGATTATTCAGAAATTGTTTCCACAAGGTAAAAGTTTTTTGTGACACTGCCTCATCCCATGTTGAAACATCTCTCCATAAATTTTGCAAAAATAATTTGGCAAAAATGATAATTGGACCAAGGAGACCCAATAGGTCAAATATTTGGGATGCAATAGATAAAATAATTCGTTTAGTCACTATTTTTTGTTGTGGATGTTGACATAGAATAGAATGGAATAGAAGAGAATAGAATAAAATAGAATAGAATAGAATAGAATAGAATAGAAATAGAATGGAATAGAAATAGAATGGAATAGAATTCATTCGTACTGCCACAGCAACCACCAAAATATATATATAAAATACATATAAAAAATATAGATATAAGTCTAAAATACATGCCAGTAAACAAAATCAAATTCACAATACGAAAGCACCAGTTGCTAATATAAGTACATAAATATTAAATATCAGTTAAAATCAACAACAGTTCATAGTAAGCTCGATGCATAGTAGGTATAACTCATCGATGCTATAATATGCCCCTTTACCAAGCATTCGTTTCAGGACATTTTTAAATTTATCTCTTGGCATGTTGAATATTGAATTTGGTCTGCAACTGCATTCCATAAAATACCTAGAGTTTTATTATTTTCATCTTGGCCTAATTGTAAAATACTCAGTTTTGAACTGTCAGATAAATGAATTTATGATAAATGAACCACCAAACAATAAAATAGAAGAAACATATTTTTGAATGTACAAAAGTTCGTTTATTGAATTGGAACCCGTGAGTAAGTCATCTACATAGAAATGCTTCTTTATAACACGAGAAGCTAAAAGATACTGTGCCTCATTTTCAATAGCTAATTCATACAAACATCTGAAAACAGCTAAAAACGGAGCTGAAGCTGTCCCATATGTTACAGTATTGGGTTGAAAACATTGCAACTCGTCTGTTGAATTATCCTGCCAAAGTATTCTTTGTAGATGTCTTTGCTCTTCGTAAATAAGAATCTGACGATACATTTTGGACACATCTGAGCTAATAATGTATTTATATTGTTGAAATCTAATTAATATTGAAAATAACTCAGACTGTATGGTGGGTCCACAATATTGTGAATCATTAAGTGATATTCCGTTGTCAGTTTTGGCACTAGCGTCAAAAACTACTCGCACCTTACCTAGTGGTTAAACTTGACTCTTTCACCACTGCATGAGGTGGCAAATAATAAGAGATCATAATCCAATTGTTCATCAATTCTAGTCATGTGACCCAAGCTTTGATATTTTCTCATAATAAAAAAGAAAAATAAACATTATTTTTTACAAAAACTGATAAACGTAACAAAATTCTAACAAACAAATTAAATTTTTGAAAAAAAAACTGATAAACTAAATTTTGAAAACATTCACTACAGTAAAAATCCTCAACATCTTCATAGGACTTGCATAGGACTGACTATGCAAGTTTCGTGGAACCAAGTTCCACATTCTATACATCAAGGGCCTTATTAGTGTGAAAGATAGTACTAATGTTATAATAGATGATGGAGCACTATAAGTTTCTTTACGTAAAAGAGGTTGAATTAAAAAAGACGTCTTACCTTCTTGCACATGCACCTACTGTTGTTAATGGTGAATTGAAGTCGACGATCTTTCAGTATAGCTTTACCACTCGGATGATGCAACTAAACATTTTGACAGATTTGAAAAAAATTGCCAGTCTTCAAAGATGAGAAAGAGACGGTGGGCCTTATTAACCGCCGGGCCTTATTTCCCAACACTACCTTATAGGTAATTCCGATAATTGATAGCAACTATAAACAATATGTTGTTCATTGCAAAAATAGCATTTTCATTTATTAACATTCGCGACATAAGTGTTGCTGTGTGATTTCTTGGTTGATTTTTCACGATATTTGGAAACCTTAATATTTTCATTTGCATTGTATTCTAGTTTTTCAAGTAATTCACATCTTCTCTTCAAAAATGTATTCATGTTATTAGTAGTAGGCAATTCATCTGGAAAATTGTACGATTCCCATTCACATCTAGTACGAGGGTCAATTTTTGAAGAGAATATGAAAATAATTAGGGTAATAAGAAGTTTCAAACTCTTGAGTGGGCGTAATTTTTTTGTTATATTATCCAATAATTTTCTCAGGTCAGAATGATTTTCTCTTTGCAAAGAGGGAAAATCAAAAATTGCTTTGATATGGTTGAAAATCATCAATCTTTTATTTTGAAATCGTTCATTTAGCATCAAGCTATTTCGTAATTGGCTGGAGAAACTTCAATTGATTGAATTATTTCGCCTGCTTCTTCCTGCAGGGATGATTCCAAATAATAGAATTTTTCAATGTCATTCATTACGTTATTATCATGAACCAACGCTGTAAATGCATCTCTGAAATCAAGCCATTTGCCGTAAGCACCATTGAATGTTGGCAATTGAATTGCAGGATACTTTACCTTGTGGATATCTGATTGTGATGGTATATAGGAAACTTGTGATTGTACATTATTATTACCAACAGAAATATTGTTACCTTGTATAATATTGTCGAAAGGTATATTATTACTGAGAGAATCATTATTAGATGAGATGGTGTTATTGAAAGAACTTGAAATTGTATTTATTTTCGAATTACACATGGCATTCATTACATTGCTGGTACCAATACTCGATGAATAGCTAGCTTCGGATTTCAAAAAGTTAGAAATTATAATTTCTGTTCTACTGATGTAGAGAAAATGGGAATTTTCAAAGTTATCTCGCTCATTTTCCTCTGCATCAGTTATAGAATCACCTAATTTGATTTCTATCTCACACTAAATCGAATCAAATTGGTCAACAAAGGTTTTGTTTTGTCCATGCGACATTGCAGCTCTCGTATATTTGTTTCATTCAAATTAGATAAATCAATTGAATCAATAAATTTCTTGAACCTAGTATTCTTCTTCTTCAACTTGACAATTCTTGTATTGTATTAATAATCTTTTTCCATGGTTACAATAATGATCAAAATAGAACAAAATGCATATATAGAGAGTTCTTATCAATCACAGTTCACTGCACCCAGATGGCACAAAAACTTACTGATACTGAAACAGTTAGTTATCAAGCAGAGGAAAAAGAAAACAGAACATTTTTGCGCATCTCTCCCATAATTTTGAAAGGACCAACTAATGAGATCCAAACGTATGCTTCATTTGAGAAGAATCCACTATTACCTACCTAAATTGATGAACAATCACCATCATATTTACGAGCACCAGGTCCAATTGATCCTATGGGAATCCGATGGACAAATTTATCGAATTGACTATCAGAGGTGAAAATGAAACTGAAACTGAAGAATTCTTAATAACGAATATCAAAACAGTAAGCAATTTAAATTTTCCATCTCAAAAAATCAATTATGAAAAATATTAAAACTAATGGAAACATTTGTTTTTAGTCCAACCAACTATTTTTGATGCTCAACTAAAGTACTATTGAAAAAGATGATATTCATTTAATTATTTGACGTGAAATCATAGGGGGTAGATAAAATACACCAATATTGTCTTGTACAAAGCATGATTCGGTTATTTATGGCACTTTGTTACATCAGGGACGTGTAAACAATAAATGTATTTCACAATCACATGTCAATCAGGATAAAAATTAGAATGAATTAGTTGAAATTTCCTACAGGATTGATAACCTAGGTGTCAAATTGAAATACAAATTATCAGCAGAAGAATTAATTAAGAGCTTTAAAAATAATGGAAGAAACAGCGAAGAGAGTCGGAAACAGATGGGAGGACTTTTTTGAAAAAAAGATGAAATAAATATTCCAAAATAAAAAAACACCAGGAAATCGTCTCAAAACCATGGATGTTTAACTATCGAGGAATCCTGAATTTGCTACAGAATATTTAAAAAACTGGATTAATATAGAAATAATTAATTTTTTAGAAAGGTGATAGATATTGAAAAAATATATCTAATATAAAAAAATCTTGGTACCTACATCATTTTGGAGTGGTGAATCTATACAAACGTAGTGAATTGAGTTTCGTTTTTGATGTAGCCTCTAAGGTTAATGGTATCAGTTCAAACGATAGGTTAGTGAAAGGACTTGATTTTCTCAATTCTTCATTGGGTGTATTATTCAAATTCAGACAAAAGAAAATTGCATTTACATGCGACATCGAGGACATTGCATAGCATTTTCATCAGAGAAGAAGGAAGACAATTCCAGATACTTCTATGTTGGTGAAAACATGAAGAAGTGAAAGAATATGAAATGACGGTAATGATTTTTGAAACAGCTTCTTCCGCAGCCTCTGCTCAATTTATCTTGAGGAAAAATGCAGAAGAATTCAGAGAAAAATTTCCTAGAGCAACACATATGATTTTAGAACAACATTACATGGACGACTATATAGATAACGCGAATAATGTAGAAGAAGCCGAAGATTTGATAACTGGTGTTGAAGAGGTTCACAGAAGAGGTGTTTCCGTATAACAAATTGGGCAAGGAACTCCAAGAAAGTCCTGAAACAGATTCAAACAGAACACAGGACAAAAGAAATGATAGACATATGAATCGAAAAAGAACTGCCACATAAAACGTGTTTTAGGACTATACTGGAATTTAAATGAATACTGTTTTTTGTTTAATGCTGACACAAAAAAAGATTTTTATAAAGAGAGGAATGTTTTAATAATAATGATGTCAGTACTTAAACCTCTTGGATTCCTTTGCAGTTATACAATCGAAGTAAAGATCTTATTACAAGAAATTAAAAAAATGGAAAACTCCACAAGCAAAAAATGGTTAAAATGGTTGAAGAGGTCAGAAAAGTCGATGAGTTGAACATTCTAAGATACTATATTGGTGATAGTATAGTTGTTCAGTAATGTTTTGTGAAACCACTTTCAAAGCATATGCTTCAGTTTTTTATTTTTCAAATATACACTCTATACCATCGGTATGATCAAACCAGAGTTAGTCCACTGAAAATAGATTATATTCTGAAGTTAGAATTTGAAGCAGCAGTTTCAGGAGCTTGACTAGCGATATCAATTAAAGAAAATCATAGTACACTTATGTGAATAGTCCGAGTTTTGTTGTTGAAATAATTGGCCAAGTTTCCTCAGATGCCACAAAGATACATAATTTGATGAAAACGATTTTGGGAACTTATTTGGTATCAAAAACGCAGTGGAGGACAGCTCAATATCTTTCAGATTGCTTTTGGATGCGCTGGATCAGGGAGTGAAAGAAAAAGTGGATCGAAAAAAAAGGAAACCTAGTCATCGGGGATGTTATGATGAAAATTTTTTCCATGTAATTTGAACCTGAATTATCAGAGGGCAAACATACCTCCTTTTTTTTTGGTTGGTCAAAAGGCCAATAACATATTCATAAGGAAGATCGTTATGAATATATATGTTGTCATATTTATCAGTTTTTGAAAATTTGGTAGAAGGACGAGTTATGAAAAAAGGAAAAAAACATGTGAAACTGCCTCTGCCTTTCATTTATTTTTTTATTATTCATTCTTTACATCAGTTATTCACTAAAATATTTGAATTAATGCCCTCAACAGGGTGTTCTATAGGTAATGTGGACTGGCGACGAACCTCCAAAAGTTGTCAAAAATATGGAAATGATAACTCTGATTAGCTGGATGTTTTATCAATATCTTCATCCAATATTTTGAGGTATTATTTGAATATCATGATGGCTTCTTCAACTACTTTAACCGATGGGACCATTCATTAAATCGAAAAATGTGATATTCTATCCGTATGGGGTCGGACTGAAAGAATAATCATAGGTGGTCTATGAATACTATAAAATACCACCATGTCAACTATATGTGCTATGAATGGATTACCTACTACATGTCTGCGTGTGTGGTCGATAACTTCCGGACTCCCTTTCCTTCCCCTTTCATTTTTAGATCTTATACAAACGATAATGATGATTCCTTCTGTGAAATACCCCAAAACCAAAATTCCTCTTTTAGGAAAGCTTTTTTTTTCATTATTACATTCTAGGATTGTGAAGTTTTGAAACATTTCTAACATTCAAGTTTAGCTTGCATACCTTCCAGACTTTGTAATCCTGTCTCTCAGACATCATGAGCCTCAAATTATGGGTGAGTCATCGATTATATTCTTCAGTAATCTCCACGATCGAAAAAATTCAATAAGGACACGTTCACATATTATTAATTCATTTTATCATTCACTTCTATTTTATCGAATATGTTCTGAAATGTTAGATTTTCCAAGTCCTTCGCAGAATTGGAAAGTCTTATAGTTTTGAAGATTGGCCTATAACCATTTCTTGGTTTGAAATATGGTCGAACGAAAATTATGAGATAAATAAAATACTTGCAAAATTCGATGAGATTCAAGAGCATTGATTATCTCCCAGGCCTTTCAAGTCAACGGAATCGAAAACTCCTAGTAGTTATCAGAAAAACATTAGAATTTTTTTTCTGAACATGATAGTTATATGAATTGGATTTTACTACAGAAGTCTCTGAAACAACTTTGATCACAAAAACCACCATGACCTGAATTCGAATACCTAAGAAAATTTTTGATCGTGGGTCTCAACCACTGAACTCAAAATGAAAATAATCGGAATGATTTTGATGTCAGATTCGAACAATTTTTTTCACTGAACAAAAATATCATGAGTCGTTCAGAGTTAAGTCTGCATAATTCCACGCGGTAGACGTACACGTACAATGTCAACACGTATGCAGGTACTTTGAATTTCAAGAGAATAAGCACGGGCATCTTCATAAATTGCAATGATAAAAGTGATATACCGGCATTTACTTACATTATATTGTAGATATGATTAAGGAATATAAATGTAAAGAATGGAATGCTTCGTAAACTCACCTACCTATTGAGGAATATACTAAATATCATTAGTGACCTTTACTTGTAGCACATTTTGAAGTAGGTATTTCATTATATTTGTATTTTCTCCAAAATTGGGAAGTCTATTAATTTCAATATCTACAGGGTGAGTAAGAATAAGACCTTCAAACTTTGTACACAGATTCTTTACTTCATTTTGAAGTGAAAGGTTCTCTCAGTGTATATCCTAAAATGAACCCTCTATGAAAACTCCTGAAAAATAAAATTGAATCTTGGTACAGTGATCTAGACCTATCAATGTAATAATCTGATGCTACAGGGTTTGATTTTCGTAAATCAGTTGCGTAGTTGACATGTTTTCCTTCATAATTTCTTCAGACAAGTGAATTGACAAATGAGTATTTGGCATCAGTTAGGCTCATCATTACTTGACCTAAAAGTCATAACTTTCCATGTACCCAAAGAAATATTTACGAAAAACTATAAGTAAGTCCTGAGGAAGCATCGGGTAGAGATATCATTTGCCGTATGCCATAATCGCAGAATGCTAATTTCTTGGTATTTTTCATCTTCCTGAATATTTTTGAATATTGAAAGAATTGAAAATACGGCGAAGATGAGTCTAAATTACACCTTCGAACACTTCATCTTCACTCCTCACATTATTTCAAACAAGACAGTTCCTTCCAAGTTGTGTCTTGAAGTTGAAGTGTAAAGCCATAGACACAATGGAAGTTTTATGTAATAAGTTTTAAGATTTGGGATTTTGAATATCAATTTTACAAATAAAACAAGATGCAAAACAGAATTGAAAAATGAAGCTTGAATTTTATCAACAAGATTATTTATGAGGCGTGATCAGAATAATAATGGCAATGATAGTTTCGCGTTAAAAAATATCCAAAATTCTGAAAATTAAAACTAAAAACATAAAACTTCCGTTGTGTTTCAGCCTTAACCTGTTTGAGATTGTTGATTGTGACGAGGAATTTGAGCTTGCTATTTTTTTTGGAACACACACGTATTGGTTACATTTGACGTTTCATATGACAAAGTTGAGAACTTGGCGTTGTTACCAAGGAAAAACCTTTCTAGCATGGCGTGTTTAAGTTTTGAAGATTTCACACGCTCATTAGTGCCTTTGAAAGTTTCAGTTCGTTTACAACACACTTATTCGAGAAAAAAATAGCAAGCTCAGATTTTTTTGTCACACTTAACACTTTGTATCTCAAACAGGGCTGGGATTCCGTGTACCATAGAATTCTATGGTCGACACTTATGTCTCTATATCTTCTATTGATTCAACCATAATGTAATCTCGCTTATTTAAGAAAAAGTAGAGTTACTTGGAACTCGGGATCCCATTCCAGTTTACACTTCAAAACACCACTGGTAAGAAACAGTTCAGATTGAAATAATGTGCGGGGTAATGATAAGCAGTTAGAAGGTTAATTCATACTCACCCTAGCCTTGTTTTAAATTCTTCCAACATGCAAAAATATTCAGCAGGATATTCGCCCAACCGGTAGGGTAGGAGGGGGCACTTTTCAACGGGGGCACATTTGAACAATTGAAATGATCTCTCGTTCATAAATATATCCTACTTCATTTCGACTTGGCAACGTTGTTCGAGAAGTGCTTAACGCACCGCAGATGAGTTGAAGCGCAGTTGGTTAATTGTTAGAAAAACACATGGATGTGCAGTTTTGTGGTGATAAATAGTAAAACTGGACTAGTATAATTTTGTGAATTGAACAAAAAGTACAGGCAATTCTAAGTGTTTCAAAGTTTATCGTCTAACCATCTGTTGAGAACTATCAGAGAGGTGGTTTTTGAAAGGTAATATAACTCAATTTTTTTTCATTTCTAATTTAGAAAAATTTTATCAACTTGGGGCACATCTGAACATCTTGAGCGGGGCACATTTGAACGGTGTTCAATTGTGCACCAAATTGTCCGGGGTGAAATAATACAATATATTTTTAGTTTTTTAGTTACCGAATTCTGAAATAATTGTGAGGTTTCCCATAATGGTGAGGAGGACATGCAAAGGGCTATTGGAAGCGTCAAAAAGAAGGAATTGTCATTGAGAAAGGCTGCCCAAGTTTATGGAGTAACTCACACTGCCCTTTTTTATAGATTAAAGAAGCTCGATGACAATGCTACACAAAAAAGGATGCTGACACGTTTTCGTCAAAGCATACCTTCCGACAAATATTCAGTAATGAACAAGAAGAAATTCTTCTCGAATATACATTGGCATGTGCTTGCATGAACTATGGTTTAACCTATCGAATGCTGCGAACATTGGCATACGATTATGCATTGAAACTCAACAGAAAGATTCCAAATTCGTGGAATGAAGATGAGGCGTCAGGACTTGACTGGGTTCAAGGGTTCATGAAGAGGCACACGGAGCTTTCATTACGAAAGCCAGAGAATACAAGTCTCTCAAGAGCTACCAGTTTCCATAAAGCAAATGATACATTTTATGACAACTACAGTCGAGCCCTTCAGAAGTTTCCATTTTGACCAAGTAGAATTTATAACCTGGATGAAACTGGCGTAATGACTGTCGTGCAGGCTCCTAACGTAATTGCTTAAAAGGGTGCGAAGCAGGTGGAACAAGCAGTTTCTGGGGAGCGCGGAACCCTGGTTACAATGGTTGGCATTATTAGTGCATCGGGCAATACCATTCCGCACATTTTCATCTTTCCTAGAGCTAGATTTCATCACACATTCTTGAAAGGTGCATCACATGGAAGCGATGGTTTAGTAAATAGTCCAAGTAGTGGATAGATGACTGCACAACTATTCCTAAAAGCTTTGGAGCATCTAGTAAATAATACAAAATGCAGTAAACAAGATCCAATTCTTATTGTTATGGACAACCATCAAAGTCATTGTTCATTGGAAGCAATTTTATTTGCAAGGGAAAATGGAATAGTAATAGTTACGTTTCCCCCACATTGATCGCATCGTTTGCAGCCGCTTGATGTCTCTGTATTAGGACCCTTTGAAGGAAAGTATAAAGTAGCCTCAAATGACTGGATGACTTTTCATCCTGGAAAAACCATTACAATCCATAATATAGCTGACCTACCAGGCTGAGCATTTCAGAATTCTTTCACAATGAACAGTATTGTTGCTGGGTTTCGAAAAACGGAAATTTATCCTTTCAGTAGAAATGCGTTTACAGATGAAGATTTTGACGCATCAGCGGTCACTGATAGACCTCTTGATACCCATGTTCCTATGTCATCTAAGCAGTTAACAAACTCTTCGATAATTCAACAGACTGAAGAAATTCCATCCACTTCATCTGGTGTCACTGAGAACTCTAGTGGTTTGTTGTCTCATCCAATTGAATCTTCTTCAAGTTCTTCTTGCGGAGCCGGAGTGGGTTTGTCTGCGTCGACCATACCTAATCCACTTTCTGAAATTTCTAATTTGCCGTCAGTTATTTCACCAGATACTGTATGCCCTTTCCCTAAAGCACCATTCAGAACTAAGAACTCTCGTGGACGAAAAAGAGGTCGCACGAAAATTCTGACAGAAACGCCTGAGAAGGAAAAGTTAGAACAAGAGATAAGAGAGAAGAACATTTGCAAAAAGAAAAAGATAAAGGTTATAAAAAAAGTTTTTCTAAGGAAAACGAGCCACTCTTAGAATAGAAAAGGAAAAATATTACAAAAAGGTATAACTTCTAGAATATTGGGTGTATCAAAATGAGATTTGGTATAGGTAAATAGTATGTGAAGAGGAGAGTTTTCGCATATTTTTCACTTTTCGGTCACTTCTGGTTTCACCGGAAATGTCTCCGGTTTTGAATTTTCAATTGGAACACTCTGTATATTATAACATTTTAATACTGCATTTAGGTGGCCATTAAGGACCTCAAGTGATGTCAGAAAATTACGATCGCAAAGTTTTAGTGACTATTATGATAAATAGGAATGAAAGTAGTTGACAAAATTAAATTATCGTATATGCTTAGCTTAATATGAAAAATAGTATTGAACTGGCTTAAACTGTTTTTCCAAATCAAGTAATTACTGTAACTATGGAAATAAAATGGTATTTGTTGACAATTGGATTTTTGCTTGATTGAGGAACATAAAGGTTGAAATATAAAAATCTCATATAGTTTACATGCAGTGTGCGAAGTAAGTATTTCGAACACTTAGGCCAAGCAATAGAGATATTGTCCTTGACAAAAATACTACCTGGAAGCCGCCTGTGCCATTCCGTGCAGGACAGTCCGTAGTTTATTCCCACTATGTCCTCAACTCGAAAATGTCATTTTTTAATTTGTTATTAACAATAAACAACAAAAAATCGCATTTTTTTTTAGTTTTTTTATTGTAAAATGGAAACTATTGAAGCAGTATTAACGGTGCGAAAGGGTGAACTGTAGAAAATTGAATTCCGAAGAGAATGACGGATAAAACGATCCGATCAGATAATTAGAACCGGAGAAAAGCGGGAAAAACCGGAAAATTGTGTTTTTTTTCTTTAATTCATAACTATGCCATTTTTCAATATTAAGAGCTGAAACTTTGCACGATAGTAGCTATTGACGTGCACTTTCTGTGTGCAAAATCTGGATTCAGTCGAAATAACAGTTTTCGCACAATCCTCATCTGATATTTTTTTTTTAATACTTTCGCGGAGAGCTGGATGCGTGTGAGGTCGTCCGATTGAAATTTAAAAAATAGATTTGGAAAGTAGACGTGAGCAGTAACAAAACGTCTATTCTGATTTTTCGATAAAACGCGTTTAAGTGTGTTAAAAACTAGTGAGAACATGAGGGAAAACGGCCGGCGGCGCGTTAGCGATCTTGTGGTGGGGGACTGTGCGAATCGAGGAGAAACGTATATAACATTAATAGGCGCGCGTGCAGCTATTTGATTGGTCTTTTTCATGATTTTGGGGCATCTGAACCTGAGGAATTCGATTCCTGACTCAGATTTCATGAGTGATGAAAGAATAAGCAGGTATTCTATGTTTTTTACTACATATCTTTATTTATAGACAATATATGAATAGATTTTTTATTACAAAAATGAAAACAAAATCCTGCTGAAGTTCAAATTCATAGGACTTGTAGAAAATCATTTTGCAGTAGTATAAATATTACAGGGGCAACCAATAAACTTGCAAATTCTGCTGAGTGTCTGATTTGTGGTAAATGTTTGTGGTAAATGTGGCACCCACAAGAAAAATTTCCTAATTCAGGCTAGCACTGGAACTGAATTTGGGAAAAAAACAGACCAACAATTTTGAAGGCAACTTTTGGACGTGGTGATCCGGCAATGATGGAAAAATTGGAATTGTACCCAAATTAATTTGTTTCCAAAGCTATGTATCATCGTCCCTCATACTCTGAATACACAAAAGACTTCAAAAGCAGTACAAATAAAAAATCTGATTCAAATGGAAACTATGCCCCAAAAACAATGGAAGAACCATTTACTATTTACACAGTATGTATCATCGTAGGTAGAAAAATGAAAACCATTGCCTCTCTTGGTTCAGTTATTAAAAATCACCAAAAAAAGAAACTTATTGTTGATCCAACTACAAATTCAAACTTTCTGCGGAAGTCTATAGAAAACCACTTTCTTGTAACAAAATAAAAAAAATCTGTAGTTCCCAATGAGCCTATAACATGAGACACAAGATGTCTGTAGGACTTCTTATTGCTAATATCCTATAAAATAGCAGTATTTGGGTCAAAAATCTATTAGAAAATATCTACTTCCTGGCTAATGCCACTACAAACATTGAATTACTTGTGATAAAAGTGACGCTCTCAGTTTGGATTTATCTACGGTGCGGACGCGTTCGCGGCTTTTGCACTGAAATGGGATTTACATCGAACCATTTGTTGCAGTAATTAGTTATTGACTACTAGACCTACCCTATACTGATGAGGGGCGACACCCCGAAATCGGTCTATAGGTGGTCCGAAAATTTCGATAAACATTCCCATGCAACAAGCAATAGAGATTTCTAATGGCTTTCTACACCCTAATAAAAAGAGACGAAAGTTCTTAATTTTCCCGTCCTTGTTGCCAGGGAATGTACTCTGTGATTGGTTACTATAAGGTCAGGGAGTATAAATGTCATTTTCAACTATAGCTGTCATGTCATTCAAACTCCCCGCCATTATGGTAACCAATCACAGAGCGCGCCCCTGGCAACAATGATGGAAAAATTAAGAACTTTCGTCTCTTTTTATTTGGGTGTCCAAAGCCATTAGAAATCTCTATTGGAGAGGAACTCTGCAAGGAAATTTTATCAGATGTGATTCGATGTTGGTCGCGGTATTAGCCAGGAAAGTAGTTGTTTTTGATGAATTTTTGATCCAAATACTCCTATTGTATAGGATATTAGTAATGAGCAGTTCTACGGACATCTCGTGTCTCACATGTAAATCTGGAAAACCTACAAATCCTACATTCTCCAGATATCGTTTATGATCTTCCCAATTGCCAATTCCATATTGAATATTCTTGTGATATCATCTGTGAATTTTTTTATCAAGCAGTCTATATAAGTAATCTGTTTCGAATAAAATTAAATTTAATTGCACATTTCTTGTGAATACTTTCTGTAACACCGTGTAAATATATAATGAATTGTGTACAAATATGTTTCACAAGAATTAGGGACTTCAATTCAATGAACTTTATTCTATTTTCAAACCTTGACGTGAAAACTATATTGTTTTACTTGACGCCAGGCGACAATGGTTCGCCGATGGTATGTTTCGTCGTCGTCAAATGGATGCAGCCAATTTATTATCAAGAAAATATGTATATATAATATACATGTAATGCTATTTGGAAAATTGCGCAGTTTTAAGTGAAAAGAGAATTTTAGTTGGGTGAATCATGAGTGACTTTCAGCGTGTTGAAACATTAACATTTTATTGAAAATTTTATCTCAGCACAAAATAAAGCACATTTTCGGAAAATGCTTTTTTTCTTTGGAAATTTTTGGAGACCCATTCCAAAGTACGTGAATAGGCATTTCTAACAGTGAAAGAATTTTTCAAATAACTCTATTATACCAGAAGATATAGCGCTTTCCCAATTTTTTTCGTTTTTTTCATGTAATTTTTGTCACGACCAAACTGGCATGTCGTAGATTTCCATTTCATATGTGGAAAGACATAAGAAATCGACCTGCATAGGTCCCATTTTGATATACCGCAAAAATGGGTCAGACTTCGCAAATTCAGTTCCAGTGCGAGCCTGAATTAGGAATTTTTTCTTGTGGGTGCCACATTTACCACAAACATTTACCACAAATCAGACACTCAGAAGAATTTGCAAGTTTATTGGTTGCCCCTGTAATAGTTATACTACTGCAAAATAATTTTCTACAAGTCCTATGAATTTGAACTTCAGCAGGATTTTGTTTTCATTTTTGTAATAAAAAAGCTGCTATCTATTCATATATTGTCTATAAATAAAGATATGTAGTAAAAAACATAGAATACCTGCTTATTCTTTCATCACTCATGAAATCTGAGTCACGAATCGAATTCCTCTGGTTCAGATACCCCAAAATCATGAAAAAGACCAATCAAATAGCTGCAGCCGCGCATTAATATTATATACGTTTCTCCTCGATTCGCACAGTCCCCCACCACAAGATCGCTATCGCACCGCCGGCCGTTTTCCCTCATGTTCTCACTAGTTTTTAACACACTTAAACGCGTTTTATCGAAAAATCAGAATAGACGTTTTGTTACTGCTCACGTCTACTTTCCAAATCTATTTTTTAAATTTCAATCGGACGACCTCACACGCATCCAGCTCTCCGCGAAAGTATTTCCAAAAAAAATTCAAATGAGGATTGTGCAAAAACTGTTATTCCGACTGAATCCAGGTTTTGCACACATAAAGTGCACGTCAATAGCTACTATCGTGCAAAGTTTCAGCTCTTAATATTGAAAAATGGCAGAGTTATGAATTAAAGAAAAAAAAAACACAATTTTCCGGTTTTTCCCGATTTTCTCCGGTTCTAATTATCTGATCGGATCGTTTTATACATCATTCTCTTCGGAATTCAATTCTCTACACTTCACCTTTTTGCACCGTTGACACTGCTTCAATAGTTACCAATTTAGAATAAAAAAAATTAAAAAACTCCATTTTCGAGTTGAGGACATGGTGGGAATAAACTACGGACTGTCCTGCACGGGATGGCATAGGTGGCTTCCAGGTAGTTTTTTTGTCCAAAAAGCAATCATTTGTGGCTCTATTGCTTGGCCTAACTACTTCTCGCACGGAGTCATGGTAACGAAGGAAAATGAAAAAAAGGGTCACTTCGCATATTGTTGTCAATGCGCGAACCTTGTCATTTTTTTAAATTTGTAGAAATTTTTTAGACGAATCTAACGATACTAATTTCTTTGCGATTGGAATAAAAATAAGAACATAAATCAAATATTACTAAAGAAAATACTGGATGATACCTCATTTCCTTTGGCAAGTGTGCCATGGATAGCCAGGATGCATAATATTTAACAGTTATATTTTCATCAAGCTTCATGCGTAGACAGTAAGAGTTTTTTAATTTTCAGTTTAATTTTTCGTGAAGATAATGTATACTTGCTCAAAGTGAAAAAGTGGATATTTTATTAAGATTTGGAAAATCAAAAATTGCTGCTGAATTGTACGCTCTGAGATATCCCAGTCGGCAATTGGCAGATAATCCCAAGAATCGTTTTAGGCAAAAAGGAAATCGGGACAGAGGTGTATCATAAATGAAGAGACTGAAATAAACGTTCTTGTTATGTTTAAGATTGATAAAACGATTTCTTTAAGAAAACTGACTCAAGAATTGCAAATAAGTCATAAATTTGCAAGAAAAAATACTGAAAAAGCACGGATATCGAGCATTTAAATATCAGTTACATCAACATTTGTATATGCTGACGATAGAGATAGACAGATGTAGAATTTTATGATTGGCTGCTTCAAAATCAAATGTTAATTCAAATTTTCTCAACTTTATTTTATTTTCTGACGAATCACGATTTATAAATAATGGTATATTTAATAAGCAAAATAGAAGGTACTAGTCCCAACAAAATCAACACGCAAAGAGAGGAAAATTTTCAAGAAAGATTTGTCTTCAATGTCTGAGCTGGTATCGTTGGAAACAGAAGAATTGGGCCAATATTGTTTCAAGGCCAGTTAACAGGGCTTAGGCACTTTAGGTTTTCTTCAAAATGAAATCGAGGATCGTCTCGATAATGTACCTGCAGCAGTTTTATGGTGAATTCACTTCCAACAAAATAGAGTACCCCCTCATAATACCAGAGAAGTTCTTACTTAATAGAGCCGTTTAATAATCTAGTTATTGCAACCAATGGTCCAGTACGATTTCTTTATTTGGGGATATGTCAAAGAAAGGGTCTACTATGCAACACTCAGCCACTCTTGAAATCTTAGAAGGAACAATTCTACAGCTATTTACAAGTATAACGCCTCAAATATTACGAAACGTGTTGAGAGAAACAATTAATCGATCTGAAATGGGTCTTGAACAAGGAGAAATGCACTTTGAAAATTTACTACAGAAGCATATTTTTAAGAAATTAAGATATTCAAATCTCAAATAAGTGCATCTCTGAAATCATTAGTTAATTTCGTTAAAATTTGTAATCCATTACAAATAAATTAGTTTTGTTAGATTCGTCAAAAAAACATTTTTTGGAAAGTGATTAAAGAAGTTCAAAAATAATTATCCATGGCCCACTTGAGAAAAGTAAATAAAGTATATATCATCCAGTATTTTTCTTAGTAATATTTCATTTATGTTCTTATTATTTTTCAATCGCAAATAAATTAGTATCCTTAGATTTGTCAAAAAATCATTTTATCGGAAAGGGCTTGTCAAAACATGGTCGCTGTTCGAAAAATAATATTTAGACACAAAAATGTAGTTTTGCCAACTTATAATTCCTATTTATCATACTAGTCACTAAAACTTTGCGGTTGTAATTTTCTCTGATATCACCTGAGGGCCTTAATGGCCACCTAGATGCAATATTGAAAGTGACTCTAAAAATGTGAAGTAGGCGTAGAAACTTTCAAAACTGTCACATTCTGATCCAGAATTGTGTCAGAAATCAAAAAATGTCACAATATAGAGAGTATTCCATTGAAAAATTCAAAACCGGAGCCATTTCCGGTGAAACCGGAAGTGACCGGAAAGCGGAAAATATGCGAAAACTTTCCTCTTCACATGCCAATTTTACCAAACCTCATATTGATACACCCAATATTCTAAAAGTAATGTTTTGTCTAATAGATTCGTTGACACCCGAAATAATCAATAATATATCATATACAGAGTTTCTTAACCAATGAACGGAATCAACTCGCTTGAGAATATCTTTCTGATGAAGGTTGGTCAAGAAGGACTTTTGGGACGCCAATTGGAACAAACTAACAAAAATTGTCCCCTAACGCAATCCAGGCTACTACCAGGATACCCCGTAAACCCTCACTACCTCGACTGTCCCTTCCACCCCTGTCATTTGGCATTCATCTAACTTTCGTGTTATTGTTACGGACATTTTCATTCAATAAAAAAGATTGTTAAAATCTCCATAGCTGTGCTAATGACACACATCGTGTTTGTGTTATCTATCAATCGAACCACACGCCGAACTCGACCATGACCGACGTTTATAATATTGAACTTCAACTCATAACAATTTATGAAATATGAATTATGGTAGATGACAAAATGAATAAATTTTTTGCATTAGCGGCCTTCTTGACAATATGAGCTACGCCATTGTTGTGCGAAAATTAAACAAATTATCACATTGATGAACCTTAATTAGTGTAACAGGTTTCTCAATTTATTTCGGACTTTCAGCACCATGCGTATCTCAGAGAGGGTACATTTATAGACATACATTGATAAAAAAAATTCACCTCGAAATGAGGTAAGGACTCTGTACGAAGTTTGTTGGTCTTATTCTGACTCACTCTGTATAATATAATGATAGAAATTTTGCTTTAGATTTTTGAAAAGAAAACCTCTTCATTGATCAAATACTTATTTCCTACTGGCAAACCATTGAAATTTGTATTATTTCTTGAAGAAAGTCATCGAACCCAAAAGAAACTGAGTGGGATAGGTACTTTTGACATAAACCGATATATTAGTTTTTATAAGTCGATCTGTCCTTTTTAAGAGCAGTCAAGCTATCAGAAATGTTTACCAGTCTAGAGTGGGCGAATAAGTGATGAACACAATTTTGTTGAAATAAATGCCATTGAATTTCATTGTCCTTAGGTTTGTTTCAACATGATGTACCTAATGGTAGTGAACTGAATGTAGGTATATTGAAATATCTCCATGGTTAATGTTTGTAAAGTCAGTAGCACAGAAGAATGAGGATGAAACGTGTTTATGTTACTTTTGTATATTTATGAATTTTTTTATGAGGTAAAGCAGTTTAAACGTACCTATATTTGGTCGTTAGTTTAGTATTTTGCAAAAAACTGGGCGAAACAAAACAAAAACGATAGTCGCAAAAATTGTTAGGTACTGTTAGAAAATAGAATAGTTAGAAAAATATTATAAGAATCGATTTTACCTAAATAAATTAATATAGACAGAATTTTAAACCGAATCTCGAGCGTAATAATCCTGCATTATAACAACCAGCAATTTTATTTAGAGCGGGTTGCACAAAACAAGTTCTAGAAGTAAAACTACAAGAAATAGAACACCCAAAACACTGAAACAACATCAAATTGGCCCGACGCGCGTTTCTCCAACAAAGTTGGAATTCTCAGGAGTTCAAAGCAGTAAAATAATTGTTTTGGGTAGTTTCTATTTCTTCATTTATCCGAAGCAGTAAGACCAAAATTTTAAACATGTAAGTATATATTCAATTCGAAAGTTTTTGAGAGGCGCATTTGATAGGTTATATTGCTGATGATAATAACGAAACTGAAATTGAGTATTTAATTGATATGGATCCTCCTAACATAATTACGCTGACCTCTGTGAGATTGGCTAGAGAAAAGACATGTTTTTTTCGCATTGCATTGTACCAAATTTCTTGTATCCCCATTATAAAATTTTTGTAGGTGAATTGAAACTCAAAATGTGAAGAAACACTGTAAAATTTAATGCGATAACATGGGAGTTCTATTAGGTTAAAGTCAAATATCATTCATAAATATCAATGATTTATGGATTTTGCAAAATATCCTGGAATGCACATATCAAGAGCCATTTTTCGAGTCCAGTAAACTAATAATAATATCGATGAGTTGATAAGCCGTGCGGAATACGAAAAACATTTTATTATTTCTGTCAACTTAGATGACAAATGAAAGATTACCATTACATCATCAACTTCTAGCTATCGCTATTAATTTTCGTAAGCAAAAGTGACATTTTGCAATATAGTATCAAAAACTACAAAGTTTGCTGCAGTATTTCGGTGCATACCTACTTGTTTTTCCACAGTGGCAACAAGAAGTGAGGTTATGCCCAGTACACTAACTTTTACTGACAATTTTTTACTTATATACAGGTTTGGCAGAGCTAAACATTTATACGTTCTCCCAATACTCGATGGGGTGTTTTCTTGATGTTTACGGTGTGTGGTAATACAAAGGGTAGTAAAAAGATCCAATGAAAATTCGTTTTGAAATAGGTACCTACTGACTAATACCTAGCTGTGATACCACTATTATTCAGTTATTGATCACTTATTCGATTAATTATCCAAAACAACGATTCACCTACAGAATTTGGCAAAATTCATCTCATTCAACATTCCTCATATGTATTCGATGTTTGTATGATATGGATCTACATGGAGAAACACAGCTTCTGAGACATTTCAAATAAACGTTTATTCGTTTGAATCCAAAAATTATGTCGGGCAATGTAGATAATATATTAATTTCATCAAATTTGAGCATCCAAAATCGGCTAACTACCTATAGTACGGTTACAGCTTTGTGACGAAGACAAACTATTATATAAGCATTTCTGCGAAATATTTTTGTCTTACCTCCAGCCAGTAACTGATTGGTCCCATATTGTTCACTAACAACGGTAAAAATTAAACAAAATTTTAAAATAACTATTTTACTGAAGTTATTGACAAACATTTCGTTTTGTACTATAAATGGTACGCACTTCTTCAGCAGATATTTCGCAATAGACCAATTGTTTTTAAAGTCACGGCCATCGCTTCTTATAGAGCAAACTTCACCTCCCCACCGTTTCACTGAAAGGACCGGTAATTCGGGAGATAAACTTTTCGCTAATGTGAACGACTTTAGAATTCCTTAAACGGGGAATTGCGTGGATGAGATTGAATAAGTTTGTTGATACTAAAAATACTCGAATTAACCTGTTGCAGGTCATGACGTCGCCCCGATACCACTATGTTCAGAAAAAGTCGCACACATTATATTTTCTTTGTACATTGAGTACGAAATACTTCACTATACCAATAAAAATTTTCAATTAACTGCCTTACTTTCCTCCCGGGAAGGAAAAATGTTATCCTTCATTCTATAGGAAAAAAGCTATTCTTCCTTGAATGATACTCTCAATATGTCACACTTCCCCCCCAGTGGCTTTTTTCTATTTACCCCCTGTTTAGGAGACTTCTGTGGCAATAACTCTGAAGAAGCCAAATTTGCTGCCTCTAAAAGACCTGCAGGTAACAACTCTTCAGAATCGGAATCCATTTCTAATTGAAAGATGAAGTGATCTTATAAAGATTAATCAGATAGTGAATGAAACTCACTGCTGTGCCTTAAAAAAAAAATATTTGTTTACTTGTTCGTATACGTGGTTGCTAAACAAATATTTTTCATAATAAAGATGTCTCTTGCTACAATCAATTTTATGTATTTGTATTCAAAAGCGGATACCATCGTTAAATTTGAAAGCAAGCAATACAAATTAGAATAAACTCGAAAGAAAACGCATATCATCACCCTCGTCCATCGTTTATTACTGTCCTCCGCTTCGTGTTGGGCATTCAAAAACTCTCGGGTCGGAAATGCTTAATTTCCTCCCTTTGATGAAGCAATAGCTATTTGCTCCTTGGGAACAAAAATGTGAATAAGTCGGCTGAAGGAATTTACTGTAGGCTTAGAATTTTTATTGTAGTCTCATAGTCCGAGTCTAGAGAAAGGATTATATTGCAATTGATCAGGGGGTAAATGAGATATCACAGAAGGATTATTGCAGGCCCACTTCCGTAGTTCGAAACCTGCCTTTCGAAAAATTGCAATTAATTCATTTTTAGTATCCAGAGCTTCAGATACGGTCTCACAACTTAAAACTATCATGCACAAAAATATCATTGTCAAGAACCTGAGCGGCCATTGGATACTGAAATCTGTTTAAGTAGCGAGCTGTTTAATCACCGTGAGGGCTTGGAAAGGAGAGCAACTTTTTCCGAAAACGACTATCCGAAGTCGTCTTCGAAAAACGCCATAATACTCGTTGATAATCCCGATGTTCTTCACAAATCAGGATCTGCCTGAACATTTTTTTCAAGTCTGCCGAGAAAGCAATAGGGTGTAGCCCGAACCAATATCCTGTTGCAATTTTGGGCCGGTTTAGAGAGTTTGATTCAGAGATATATTATTCAAACAACGAGTGGAAGCATCAAACACGACGTGAAGTTTAGTGTTCTTATGGCTTAACCACACACGAATGGGGTATATAAAATGAGGTTGATTTAGTTGGGATGGAGGGACTATTTCCATGTTGGCTCTGACAGTTTGAAAAGACCCTGCACTATCGCGGACCTCAACAAGAGCTGTAGATAATACAGTATTACTATCGTGAGTGAACAAGTTTACAGTATCAGAGCAAGACTGATTTGAAAGAAAATTTGAGGTTGTCATAGGCGGAGGAGTTGACTGAGTACTACTAGTGGAAGGTGAGTTTGATGACACCAAATTTTGAAAATATAATAGAGAATGGTGCTTTGCAGAGCACTTTCTATAATGTGAGCGTGCGGTACATTTTGAAGAGTAATGTTTCGTACCTAAACAATTTGTGCACCATTTATTATTTTTTGTCAGAGGAAATCTTTCGCTTGGAGTCTTCGCAATAAATGTGGGGCAATCATAAATCATATGAACAGCCTGACAGAGCTGACATGAGAGATTGTTCGATTGAGTGAGCAAGGCAGAACTTGATCGCGTCTTTGGAAATGTTGTTGCTTTACTTGATTAGGAGTAAAATTCTACTTTTTATTCAGAATTTAAGAATAACCTACGGTATCTAAAGCTTCGCATTGTTCATTTAAGAATTCTACTAGGGTGGAGTAGTATTCATCTTTCACAAGTGTGGCTGAATGTTCAACTTCGAACCTAGTAGCGGTTGCGGAATCTAGCCTATCTAGGAGCATATTAAAGAGAATAAAATCCCATTGTTCATTTGCATATCCCAAGTTATTGAAAATCAAAATATTTTCATTGTAATTATTCATCAGTAACGAACGGAGCGTGAGTGGATCATCAGCGGAGTTAATTTTTATAGTGCGTTCAATGGCATGCCAGTGCGAAGTAACGATGAGGCGTTTATTAACGTACCTTTTGACTATAGATTAAAGAAACAGGAAATAGAACATGGTCCACTGCACACCCTGCCAATTTCCCCTGATATTTCCACTTCGAGGATTTTCCAATCAAATCGTTTATCCCTACCAACTTACCGCGTTGAAGGATGTGCTGTAACAGTGAGCACTGTTATGTTTATAAATGGTGTGCCCTGTATAAATCCGTCCTTTTGTTTGAGGGAAATATTTGTATTTCTATTTGGGTTATTTTCACTATAATATAAGGATCCATACTTTCCAAATATAACTGGTGAACAAAATTGTGTTTAAAATACTCAAAGGTCGCTCTGGGTTGAAATATAATGGCATGTCGAGGGTTGGAAGTGTCGTGTGAAGAAACTCGGACGAAATATTTTGTTAAGTCCCCCATACATGCCCAAGCATGCTCGGCTCGGAGAAAGCACCTCGAACCCAACTCCGAACCGAGCATGCTCGACGGTTTCCACACATGTACGTACCGAAGATGCCATCTTCAGTTTAAAATTTAAATCACGAGCCTTAGATATCATAACTCTTTTCAGTTCCCGAAGAAATGAAGCTCTTAAACTTTCTATTTTTGCTTTTACAAATTTTCCATCAGCATCCGGAAAAATTTCGGCAACTTTATCAACAAGTACACCATACTAATTCTTTTCCATGTGTATTCTTTACTTCGGACTTCCCAAAGGGTCCTTTGATCTCTGTATACACTTATAAATTCTGTCTATCACTGAACGACATAATTTTGAAGAAATTACAGCAAATTGATGCACACTGCACACTTCTTTCATACAGCACTAGCAGAAACTATTGCAATTCACCAACATGCTCGTGAAATCCCCATACATGTAACAACATGTTTGACGCTCCGTTAGTGTTGATAGGGATCGGCAAGCCGCACACCGAGAAGAGCATTCCAACTACGAACCACGTTTTTCGGTGTCACACACGTTCGTGCATGTTCGCAGAGCCACCTTCCAACTACTTTCACCAACATGCTCGTCCAACATGCTCGATTGTGTATGGAGTGTTTTAGGGATTCGTTGTTTGAGTGTGTGAGTGAACGGTTGTGGGTCGACCTCGCGTGAGAGGTAGGCCGAGCATGCCACTCTCTAAGATGAGAATTCAGGTATGAATTTTTCATAGGCCGACATGTGTGTTTGTTAATTGCGTATAATTTTTCCAAGGCAAATAATAAGAGTAATAGTAGTTTCGTTAAAAGCTGTGGCAAGTTTGGTCTATTTTAAAGCAATGCTAGTTTGAATAGGAATATGGGGTGTTTACTGTATCGCCGAGTTATTCAATATAAGCTTCAGGCATTTAAATAAGTTCCAGGTAAATAATAATAATTATAACTTAATAATAGTATTGTGTTAATTTAAAAATATGGCTATTGATATATTATCGGGTGAATTTCAAAAGTGAACTAGGGCTAATATAAATGATACATGCGAATACGATGATTTCAATTTGGAGAGAGATTTGATGGACAAGATAATTGAAGATTCATATTTCGGTGAGTTGGTTAGAAACAGGCATTTTAACACTAGAGCGATCTTTTATGTGTATGAGAGGGTGACCATTTTGTTTTTATTTGATATAATTGTTTTTCACATGTATGAGTGTATGAATTCTTACTGCTGGTTTCATTTACAAATTTGTATACTTTACGGATTTTTATATTTTTACGTTTTTTTTTCATATATTGAGTAATTATTTTCCACCATTTTTTTGCTTTGGTGAATAAAGCTGGTTGGTGGAACTTTGCTTCTTAATATTACTTACCCCTTCAACCCCTCATAAAGTCCTCGCATTTGTGAAGCCGGGGCCGAACCTACAAACCTACATCTTTGCCTGCGAGATTATGGCGAAATATCGAAAACCAGTAGAGCTGTGAAGCCTATTGGTAACGATGAACATTCTGGCTTTTGGGAAGGCTATCCTGAGCCTAAATCCGGGTGATCCAGAGAGGATTCAAAACTATACTCTGAGTCTGGTGGCAGCAAACATATTTAACATCTTATACTTCAATTTTAATTTAATATTAAAAAAATACTTCCTTGGGTGAGTGACTGAATAGTGGTTGGTTGCTTTGGTGTAAGTTTGAAAGTGAACTAAAGATATCGTCGCTTAACACCCTAGCGATTTATTACAGTGCATGCTTGTCAGATTTCGCAATTCGGAAGTTATATTGAATTGAAAGTGAAATTTTGTTTAATTAGAAAAGTGTTCTTTCATGTGTTTCGTGAACTTCATCGATGTCATGATGTGTTTTGAAGCAATGCAAATACTACCAGAGCGGATTATAAGAAGGATATAAAAACTGCTCATATATTCCGGTAAGTCTGTTATGGTTTTGATGGGAGTGGCCAGAGTACCAGGACCGTAATTGTTTCACAATCGAAGTTGGCAACATTTCATGTTTTCTTGCATACCCCGAAAAATCGTGATGGTATTTTCATTTCATTCGAATATTTAGTTTTGATTGCCACAAGCCATATCAAATAGTGCGAACAAATAGAAAAAATTACAAGGAGTTTTATTTGTTTTCAAATCTAAATTGATTCAAAAGTAAACAAAATTATCCATATCACATTCATTCAGACAAATCGTAATGAGGTTATTCCTCTCTGAATTTGCTCGCGGTTTTTACTCGCTGTCATATTAAAAACAAAAACCGATGAAAGTGGATTCTTTAAATTTTTATCATTTCCTCAAAATGGAGTTAGAAGTTATCCTTAAAAGAATAAACACATCTTCATATAACTGTTCTGCTAGACGAAATAATTTCATTACCATGACCTATTTCAGTTTTCTGCGCGATCTTGGAAGAAGAGAATCATGGAGACGTGCCATGGCAGTCGAGACAGAAGATCTGTATGAAAATTGTCGTGTATACCAATTACACTTCAGTGTAGATTCCTTTGATTTCGAAATTTCCGCGTTTCGAGTACATTTAAGAAAAAACTCTGTGTGAGGAAGAACGCTTTTTCTATGTTATTTTCGTATTTCTTGTAAAAATTTTGATAATACTTTGAATAATGGATTTCGAATTTTGTTAACAGATTACAGTTGAAGCGTATTCATCTCCACAAGCATCACAACCGGGTGCTAGCTTCATTTTCTCTTGCAATAGCATACTAGAGGATTAACACATACTTTAAAATGTGTTGAACAGTCGTATTGTGCCAATACTTCTTCAGTTGAATCAAAAATGAATTTACAACCTAGGGCCATTCTTTACAGAAAAAATATTTTGGCCAAAACACACCTGGGACAATTTTTCAGGTATACAGTTTAAATTTGGTCTGAATAAGTTTTTATTATGAAATTGTACGCCCCTGATCATAGTGTCAAGTATGAGAATAACACCCAGTACAAATATTTTTCAAATTCAAAATTAAGGTACCAAACCTGAAAACAAAAATAATATTTGGATATCTTTTATTTAAAAAATCTTGTAGTTGATTCATTTATTAGAATATCATCATCCTGTATAACATTTATTGAAATACAGTATTTCCTGAAATCCAAAGTTCAACGCCAGTCATTAACCGGCAGAGGTATTGTGTTTCATTCCGGTACCTCAATATTCAATGGCCAAAATGCTGATGAAGCAATAATGGTCAGCAGTATTTTCACGGGGATTGGAAAGTCAGGGATTCATTCAAATCATTAGTCGTTTGATACTACTGGGTGGTAGTTCACCTAAAAGTATAATTTTGTTTTGAGTTGCAATCATTGGCAGCATGGCAAGTTTCCCCTATGTGATAATTATAATGTAAATTTTATTTTCTTGTTGTTACCTTTATTGTTTTTTACTATCAGTTCATTTGTTCACTTCACTTTGATTTTGTTTTCACTTTTGTTTAATTTTTCCGAATGCGTTTTTTATATTTAATAAAGTAACTACTTAATTTTATTTAAATATTTTATTCCACAACATGAGGGTAGTCAAGGCTGTACAATGGTTTAAGCTCTCGCAAGCCAAGCAAAATAATATTTGAGCAACCTATACAGCTAGGGGGCTAGGTAACCCTCAAGTCCGTTCGAGGCCAAAAGTGGTAGAACAATCCCAACGTGACATATGGTGGAGGTGCCGGTCAGCAGTATTTTCAGGGGGTTGGATAGTCAGGGATTCATTCAGATCATTAGTCGTTTGATACTACTGGGTGGTAGTTCACCAAAAAGTATAATTTTGTTTTGAGTTGCAAGCATTGGCAGCATAGCACGTTTCCCCTATGTGATAATTATAATGTTAGTTTTATTTTCTTGTTGTTACCTTTATTGATTTTCACTATCGGTTCATTTTTTCACTTCACTTTGATTTTGTTTTCACTTTGTTTCATTTTTCCGAATGCGTTTTTTATATTTAATAAAGTAACTACTTAATTTTATTTAAATATTTTATTCCACAACATCAGTCAGGGCTGTACAATGTTTTAACCTCTCGCAAGCCAAGCAAAATAATATTTGAGCACCCTATACAGCTAGGGGGCTAGGTAACCCTCAAGTCCGTACTTCTTTTACAATACCTCACTCCTTTACTCAAGTAGTTACCTATATGTTTTTTTTTTATTCTCACCACTTTTACGGAAATAAAAATACTGTTCTTGCACGTCCAGAAATATTTCACCCTGTGTCGTAAAACACACTTCTACATGCTTTTAGTTCGGTAAATACGTTTTTACGATATTGAGTACCGTAATGAAAAATTTTACTGGACTTGTCCTGTAAAACATTTTTAAACTAGCACTCTGAAATTTTTCTAGTGGACTGGACAGGTTTGTGCAATTATTAATATCTTCAAAAAGTAACAATTTAGTTTTAATACAATAATTACAAACATAAAACCATCTCATTAGTTAAAGTTGGAATTTTTTTGTAGTGGCTCATTTACGGTACTGCAGTTGTTGATACATTTTTACATCTTTGTTGTAACACTTCAACAACATTTACCCACTTTGAGTCATGCGAGATACCCGGATTTTTCTCTGTATTGGCGACTCAATGTATTACTCTACAACAGAAGAACTTTTCAATCCCCTATGTCTTTAAAGTTTTAAGTAGCGAAAGATCGGATCCAGCTTTACTGGCGAATGTAAAGTGGCAGACGTTCTTCGAAAACAATGCCTCTTGTCTTTATTGGCATCAGACAACCTCAGAAATGTTGATATTTTTTTTGGAAACATCTCTAATTGAATGAATTAGCACTTGATGATATGGCATTGTAATAAATCGATGTTGAATATCCTTAGGCTGTAATGCTAAATATGTTTTATATAAATTTATATAAATATTAAATGAATTTTTTCCGTTTCATTTATTACGGTAAACACTGTTCTTTGGTTCGTTTTTGTGTTTGGTATTGTAATTACCAGCTGGGTACCAGTATCTTCAATATCTTCTAGATATATTACCTTCAACAAAAGATATTCCTTATCAGGTGCTTCTGCCTGAATCGACTCATGTCTTCTCGTATCTAAATTTTGGACTTCATCGATCATCATTGCTTCATCCATAGAATATTTGGTCAGAGAGATGAACTTTTGAATTTATTTGACACTAAAACTTGTACTCTTTGTCGTAACGAGATTACGATATTTTGGGTATCAGGTGTCCCGTAGCTTCTTTCTTTCTCCGCATAATATTGTCAAGAATAAGTAATTTTTCATGATTTATTTTGCCATTAATAACTTGCGATAACAGTAGGGTCAAAATAATTAATAGGAAATATTTGTCGCATATCTATGGAAGCTATTTAACAACTAGACCATACATTTCAATCAAATTCCTAAAACACTCTCCGTACATAAAATAATTAATTCTTTATGATAATTACTCATGTTCCTTGTTGTTTGTAATCAGTTTAAATGAAATGATCGCAAAAGGTCCTGTTATCTTTTTCCAGTACCCGTTTCGAAATTCTTACCCGTACTGTAAAAACGTATTTCCCGCACTTATAAAATCCTTATTTTCAAAATCATAATGAAACATACTCTATGACAGCAATCACGATATGGCTAGACGACCATTAAAATTTATATACACGAATATTTTTGGAGTCCGATTAGGAACATGTGGGAAACTGAGAAAAAGGTGAATTTTGAATTATACATACAGTTATAACCTCATCGCTCTAATTCACCTCCATACAACGTTGCCATATTTCAGAGGCCTATTGGAGTGGAGCCTATATGTAGGCTTTTTCTGCAGAGCCATTAATTATAGTGTATATGCGTGTTAAATGGTGGCGCCCCGTAGGGAGAGAACCGTATACTACATCGTGTAACTGTATAGATATACTGCCAAAAACGCCTCAACAGAAAAAAATTTCTAACGACCTCTGGTGACGAAAAAATAAGAATGAACGCAAATACACGTGTGATCGTATTGGCCTCCGATTTTTCGAATTCGCCTCCGATTTTGGAGGCGTGTTGTTCCAGAACGTATGTATTTTGGAGGTGTATAAGACATTTTGCATGTATATATATATCACGATAACAGTCACAGTGGCATCCGTATAGATTTGTAGCGCTGTGTCCGCCAATATACACAATATGTATATAGAGCAACTCCAATGCATCGAGATCAAGCACAGAGTGGCTTCCTGTTATTTGGCAACACTGAGACCTGAATAAATGGTAGGCAGAGGCTAAATCAGATTTAGAATGAGTGCGTACTGTATATTGTTTATAGATCGCGCCCGAGATATTTGAAATATATATCAGTTTTTCTTTCGAGAGAGGAGAATGTAACACGTATTCTAATAATTGACGCTGAACGACAAATACTTTTTGTTGTCTGATTAACTTGGAATGTGGCAAGTGATCATAATTCCGGTGACATCGCATGATGTTTCTGTTCTGAAAAAACAAAATACTGCTTTAAGATCGTCGACCAAATCTGTAATTAGAATAGAATCAAGTTTATTTTGTCAAAACCATACATGAAATAAAATACAACGAAGATATGTTCAAAATAAACAACAGAAGTTACACCTGCTTGTGAGAAGAATAATGAATACATTCTTAAGACTAATTTAAATACGATTTTGGATTACATATAATGAAGGAAACTGTTATACCAATCGCTACGTCACAAATTTGATAAAAATCACATAATAGACTGCTAGACTGCCAGATTTGTAAAATATGAAACATTTCATATTTCAGATTTCATTCCATATTGATGTGTGAGGATTTTTAGGATTGGAGATAATAAATTTTTTGTACTTTAGATAGCGGAATACTTTTTTCGGATATCTGCGATTTTTTTAAACATCATTTTTATCAAAGTATTTTGAATGACTTGAATATTGTTCAATGTTGTTTTACCAACACTACCCCAAATTATAATATAGTATCTTATTATTCATTCAGCCAAGGCATCATAGATCATAAGTCGAAGTTTTGTATTAGCAATGTTTCTCAGTTGGTAAAATTTGTAAATCAATTTTTTCAGTCTTTTTACGGTATACTTTACATGCTCAGTCCAACGAATATGTTGATCAACCTTCATACCAAGATATTTGATATATTCCACTTTTTCAATTTTCAAACAATTACAATTTGTATTATTCCATTCTAAATTATGGAGTTTAAGAAATTTGTTAGTTAGCTGATTTCTAGCGGTAGCAGTAAAAGTTATAAATTTCATTTTGTCAACATTTAAACTCAAAAGGCTTCTTTCCAAGAATCATTAATGAAGGTTATACCTGTATCGTCTGCATATGAAGTGACAAGACTTGTCGTATTTTTTAGGCAACCAATGTTGTTGATATATATCAGAAGTAATACAGGCCCTAAGACGGTTCCCTGAGGGACTCCTATTGAAATTGGTAACGGATCACTGATAGTTCCATTGATATTTACTCTCTGCATTCGTTCAGATAAATAATCTTGGATTATACTAAGTGAAGAACCTCTTATTCCAATTTCATTCAAACGGTCGAATAATATTTTGTGGTTGACATGAATACTGTTAGACACTTTTTATTTGCATTCAAATTGTTCACGACATTATTTATAAGCTGGAATATTGCCTTATCAGTACATTTATTTTCTCTGAAGCCAAACTGATTGTTTGATATTATATTATGTTTTTCCAGAAAATTCATGACTCATCTTGAGCGATTTTTCAAAAATTTTGGAAAAGTTATTGATAACAGTGATTGGTCGGTAATTTGTAGCAAGGTTTTTATATCCTGCTATAAAAATTGGAGTGGTTATTGATTCTTTCCATTGATTTGTGATAGAGCCAGAACAAAAACATAAATTCATAATATAACACAGTGGATCTATATAATAATTTGAGAATTTTTTGAGAAAGGAGACTGAGATGCCGTCCGGTCCTGGTGATAAGTTATTTTTCATACTCGATATTATATTCGATAAATCGGTATTTGTTAAAGGCTTCAAAAAAAGTGAATCCCTGAGGTAATTCTGGTTTGCAGTAGTATTGTTTGAACGTCTAATTTTATCTGCCATAACAACATTTTTAATTTGTCAATTTTGACATATTGAAACGATTAGCAACTAAGGGTATTCATATCTTCATTTGAAAGGTCGATTAAGAATGTCATCAATAATAATGCTTGTCTCACCCTGTGCCCAACAATACTTTTTATTAAAAACCAGTCTGAAGTTATTGTCTTGTGGATGAGCAATATTTGTCGCGAAAAACGTTTTTATTTAAGATGGTTAACTGAGAACAATGCTACATCAAAGAAATGGACACTTTTCAACCTCTACACCCTGTATATCGAGTCATAGGTTTGGCCCAAAACGATTTATATCATATTCTACGATATACAAAAAGTTCATAAAAATCAACAGGTGACAATTTTTCCATAAGTCAGCTGCCTCTGGTCTCCAGAAAAGGGTCCGAACAATCTCCCATTTTGAACTGTGCACAAATTGAGGCAATTGAAAATTTTTCTTCAAACTTCAAAACGTTGATATTGTAGCAGAGCGAAAAACTTGTTTAATTCTTTACTTCAAGTTTTCTGATGTTGTTTTCTCGCGGTACACACAAATACTAATAATTCAAGTGAATGAGGTCTTAAGGCCATGCTGCCCCTCTAGAACTGTTTTGTTTACGATTCCCTTGTGTGAGATTCTCAACAGGTCATGACATCATTGCTAATTTTTGTTCTTTTTCTTTCCCGTTTTGTTTTCTTCTCGTTCTCAACCGTTACTGTTTCATCAAACTCCCCGTACAATAATTCTCGGATCATCCATTCCTCGAACTACTATAATATCCAACAGGAATGTTGATAATTTTATCAATTATTATCAAAAAACCCTTCGAACATATGAATATTATAGAAATTCTCAAAAAATTTGATATTCAATTGTCGAGGCGAATTGATAGTTTATACCGGATATTCTTTTGCTCTAAAATTAAATTATTCACTGGCAAAATGATAAACGTGATCTACATTTTGGGAGAAATACAGTTTATTCAGTGACGGGTTCAAATTCAGAATTAATAGATAAGTTGCCGCTCTATTTGGTCGGAGAAGTTGATAACCAAAACAGATGATCAATAAATATTTGGAGAGGCCGTAATTGGAGATCAGGTCATAGAACTACATTTTTGGGATAGCACGTTGAATGAAGAAATTTACAGAAATATTCTTCGAAATGATTCACCAAATTTCTTTGGAGCATGTACCACTTGACACCAGACACAACCAATATCTCTCCACAATCACGAATGGATATGAAGGTTTCTGAACAGATATTCCCAGACCTCAGACCTCTAGATTTCCGTTTCTGTGGATATGTTGATGAAGGGGTGTACGGTAAGAAACAACGACACCAGAAGACATAAGGAATTTATTTGAAGTATTCTCTCCATCACATCATCAACTTGAATTGAAGTTCGAAGAATAGTTGTAGGAAGACCAACACGTTTACAAATTATTTAAATTAATTTTGTTACCTCTTTCGTAACTTAATGTTATTGATCTTATGACTTTTTCATATTTCTTTAAGAATTAGATATATTTTATATGAAAATCATGTCGACAAATTTTACATTTCTGCAAGGTCATGATGTGGACTATTCTAGTATTGCGTATTTACTGGGTGTTCCTATTGAAAAAACTGAGAGAGACGTGTTCGGTGGGTTATTTGACACTCTATAGTAAGAGCACCATTTGGTAAAATTATGATATTTGGTGTTGAATGAACCCATTTTGATATATAGATCCCACCGCGTATAACTTCTGAACCACCTGATATAAATCCATATAAGCCTATATTTCTTAAAAACACTATTTTAAAATGATAGCAAAATTAAATAGGGTGTTCCGTTTGAAAAACATCTTTGATAAGTCACACATTCACGTTGGTATTTACATTTGGAAATAGTTATAATTGCTATCAACAACTTTTATTTCAAGAAATTTTTTCCTTTTCTCAAATAGGAAAGCAGCTATTTTCCACACACACAACGTTATTATTTAACGTGCTAGGAATCGCACGCTAAAAGGTAATCGTTAATCCTTAGCTCGCACAAGTTTCGACTTCTGAGGGCTGTCGTTCGTAGGGGGATGACAGCTGGTTAACGAAAAAAACAATTTTAAACAGCAACAATATGCCAGAGAAAGTTTTCTCATCTCCATTATCTGAATGAACTTTCGTGTATATCAATATTGCGATTCGACTGCTAACAATCCACTTCGTAACCTGAAAAAAAAATTTCGAAAATTTTCCAAAGAAAAATTACTATACTATCTGCTATTATAGTGGAGTATAAAAATATACGACTCGAAAATTATTGTGAAAACTGAGTGGTAGTTTTGCTTCATCTCATAGTTCATTTCAGATAATTTAATTTATTTTCCCTTCATTTTCAGAAATTAAAAATTCAGTATTATGCATTTTCTGTCTCGTTTGTTTGATCGTCAGCATTATTAATTTTTTATAGCAATACTTTAACTTAGTCTCACAATCTGATTTCAGTAAAGCGTAGAATAAAAGTATAATTTGCAAAGGGAAAATGGTAGCTCTGCTACAATAACTGATCTTTTAATTCAGAAACATTCATTGTGAGTTTCCCATAATGAAAAGTGAAGTTGGCAACCTTGCCCCCACACAGCACATGTACGTACAATGGATGAACAATGGACGTTCAATATGGAAGTTCAAGACATCCAGTGGATGTCCAGAATTAGTACAATGGACATCCAATGAACGTTCAATGGACGTCCAGGACACCACTATGGACGTACAATTGAAGTCCATAAAACGTCCAATGGATGTACATTGTACGTATTTTGGGCGTCCATTGTATGTCCATATTTTGTGAAATGGATGTACAGAATATATCCAAATAACAACCACTGTGGATATTTTTCGGACATCCAGTGTACCTCCATTCAATATCCAAAATTAATCCAGAAATTATCGATTATACAAGGTGTTCTGCAAATAATTGGCAGTACTTAGGTAGATATTATAAAAGTAAAAATTATGTAATTTCCCATATGAACATTATTTGTAATTGAATAAATAATTACAAAATCTTCTTACTGGAGTTATCACTAAAATACGGTGAAACAATAATTGAAAGGGAAGAAGCACTTGGTGTCAATTTTTTACCCATACCATTACCATTGTATATTAGCCTGAACTGAACTGAAACACAAAACACAACACTGCAGTCATATCTAACCTCACATATTCTTCTTCTGCTTCAGCTGATTATTCTTTTATCGTCACCAATCGGTATTTTGGTTCTGTGTCATCGATCATTATTTTATTACACCAAAGAATATCTAGTATTACCAATATTCAAAATCCAAAACTATTTAATGCATTTGCATGAATTGAACGTCCAATGTTTACGATTGGACGTCCAATGGATGTTTACGACTGGACTTTCAAGTAATGTCCACTTAATGTCCTCTCAATGTCCAGATATTGTCTGACAAAGTGCGTTTTATCTAAGTATTACATTTCCATTAGGGATGAAGACAAAATAGCATAAACAGGATAATTATTCATATGTATCAAAATTTTTTTTTTTTGTACATCATATGTACGTACAATGGATGTACAATTTCGAATATCCACTGTACGTCCGTTTCCTGTACGTACAATGGATGTCCATTAAACATCCATGGACGTTTGGACTAGAGCTGGACGTAAAACGGACATCCTTTGGATGTCGTGTGCTGTGTGGGCCAGGATGCCACTCTGCAAGGAAAGCAGATATACAGATGCCAAACTATACCGTTCTTCAATATGTATATAGAAGGATGCCAACTAGTACGTGAAATGTATTTTCATTATATAAATGTGCTACTATTACGCCGTGCCCGGAAACTCCGCGAACCTTGGTGTATAGTTTCATACAGAAATCGACTAAAATGACGCCCCGCTGATTTCAGCAGCAATGGGTTTCCAAGGGTTAACTGAACCGTTTGCGATATTTTGGAGCTCGATGCACTGTGACATCCGTATATCGGATGCCACAGTACCGCGGATGCCACAGCAACCGTGATTTTAACATGGGCGGATGCCACTTCACGCCGGATTGTATATGTCATAGTTTCCGTCTATATATATATATATATATATATATATATATATATATATATATATATATATATATATATATATATATATATATATATATATATATATATATATATATATATGAAAACTAAAAGTTCGGGTTGAACCGCGTCTAGAATTTGTTGAAATTCGACGTTTCGGCTCCGATTTTGGAGCCATTTTCAAGAACTGAAATAGAAAGAAAATTAATGAAAGGTTAAAACGTAATTCTACGCTGAGGTCTCAATCTGCCTACTCCTCAGGTATAATTACGTTAGGTTTTTGTGACTTGACGTCGGGGTCTCAGGTCTCAATCTGCCTACTCCCCATGTCTCGTCACTGGTTCTCTCTAAGGTCTCAATTTGCCTACTCCTACTACTCTCGAATATATATATATATATATATATTCCAATATTTCGACAAGTTTTATTGTCATCATCAGGGAAAGCTACAAATCATGATCAAAATATAGTGAAAGCAATTGAACAACATGGATTCTAAACCACTTACGTGTTGTTGAGATTGATTGCAATGGATGAAGTAAATCGACGTGTACAGTTATTGAACATATTTAGAAACAGTTTGTGAGATATACATAAAGACAATCGTCACACATTAAAACATTATTTTGTTATATTTGAATTTATGTAAAATGGATACCATACCGGTGTCCGTAACGGCCGGCGTGAAGAAGAGAAACAATTATATTATTTAAAGTTAAGTTGACATGTGAAGTTAGTTTGGGTACGTTCCTGCATGGAACTGTATTAGAATGTAGATTTAGACAGATTGAACCTACTCAGAACTGGAAAAGTGTAACACGAGCTTGGAACAATAGATTAGACATTGTTTCATGATTATGACACATGACAGTTGTAAATTTATCAGTTTATGATTCAAATAAATTTGGAGAAAAGAATTTTGAAAAGTTACTGTTTTATACCTGTTTACGGGTGTCAACCGTTATTTAAAAATTGTATTTATTAAAAAAGGATTTAGTTCAATTATAATATGGATTGAGAGTTAAGCTCTCTGACATTGTATTTCTGTTTATCCAAGTGCAATAAAAATGAATATATTTCGCTTAAATGTTTTATATCCGTTTTTTTGTTTAAACATGAGGATGACTGTGATATGAACGCCATCTCCAGAAAGATTCTTTTGTAATTGTTTGATTCTCTGGCTAAGATTTTTGCTGCCTCAAAGTTCATCTTGTGGCCCCCATGATGTACATGGACACTTAGTGCACATCTCTCTGGGTGCAATCGACAGTCACTCTTATGTGAACAAATTCTGTCTTTTAACAACCTGTTAGTTTGACCTATATATTCATTCGAACAATTGGAGCAAGGAATACAATAGACAACATGTGATTGAAAAGTTACTGGAGTTTTGTCTTTAACACTGGTGAAGAGAGAGTTGACCGTTAAACTCGTTTTATTAGCAATTTTTATATTATTAAAAGATTTGAAGATTCTAGTAAGTTTTGGAGTTATATCCGTTATGTAAGGAAGAGATGCATAAAAAGTATTAATTGAATGGACCGCATTATCACTAACTGCAACATACAGGTATTTTGGATGTTGCAGTTAGTGATAATGCGGTCCATTCAATTAATACTTTTTATGCATCTCTTCCTTACATAACGGATATAACTCCAAAACTTACTAGAATCTTCAAATCTTTTAATAATATAAAAATTGCTAATAAAACGAGTTTAACGGTCAACTCTCTCTTCACCAGTGTTAAAGACAAAACTCCAGTAACTTTTCAATCACATGTTGTCTATTGTATTCCTTGCTCCAATTGTTCGAATGAATATATAGGTCAAACTAACAGGTTGTTAAAAGACAGAATTTGTTCACATAAGAGTGACTGTCGATTGCACCCAGAGAGATGTGCACTAAGTGTCCATGTACATCATGAGGGCCACAAGATGAACTTTGAGGCAGCAAAAATCTTAGCCAGAGAATCAAACAATTACAAAAGAATCTTTCTGGAGATGGCGTTCATATCACAGTCATCCTCATGTTTAAACAAAAAAACGGATATAAAACATTTAAGCGAAATATATTCATTTTTATTGCACTTGGATAAACAGAAATACAATGTCAGAGAGCTTAACTCTCCATATTATAATTGAACTAAATCCTTTTTTAATAAATACAATTTTTAAATAACGGCTGACCACCGTAAACAGGTATAAAACAGTAACTTTTCAAAATTCTTTTCTCCAAATTTATTTGAATCATAAACTGATAAATTTACAACTGTCATGTGTCATAATCATGAAACAATGTCTAATCTATTGTTCCAAGCTCGTGTTACACTTTTCCAGTTCTGAGTAGGTTCAATCTGTCTAAATCTACATTCTAATACAGTTCCATGCAGGAACGTACCCAAACTAACTTCACATGTCAACTTAACTTTAAATAATATAATTGTTTCTCTTCTTCACGCCGGCCGTTACGGACACCGGTACGGTATCCATTTTACATAAATTCAAATATAATTAGTTTTTATCCATAACAAAATAATGTTTTAATGTGTGACGATTGTCTTTATGTATATCTCACAAACTGTTTCTAAATATGTTCAATAACTGTACACGTCTTTTTACTTCATCCATTGCAATCAATCTCAACAACACGTAAGTGGTTTAGAATCCATGTTGTTCAATTGCTTTCACTATATTTTGATCATGATTTGTAGCTTTCCCTGATGATGACAATAAAACTTGTCGAAATATTGGAATAAAGTGTTATAAGAGTATACTTTCCTGCATGCTGCTTACCCAACAAGTTCCCTAGCTTGATCTTAACTAGTCAGCAACGACTACCTCTCTCCTATATATATATATATATATATATATATATATATATATATATATATATATATATATATATATATATATATATATATATATATATATATATATATATATATATATATATATATATATATATATATATATATATATATATATATATATATATATATCTAATATATAAAATTCTCGTGTCACGGTGTTCGAACTTGAACTCCTCCGAAACGGCTCGACCGATTTTGATGAAATTTTTTGTGCTTATCCGGTATCTATGAGAATCGGCCAACATCTATTTTTCATCCCCCTAAATGTTAGGGGTAGTCCACCCCTAAATTTTTTATTTTATTTTTTAGACAAAATTTTTAATTTCTATTTTTTTATGATACAACATTCAAAAATACATACAATCCTCAATTTTCACCCTTCTACGATCAACCCTTATTTTTTAATAGCCATTTTAGTAATTTAATCATTTTTCCTCTCCGGTCGAAAACTGATCAATCATCATTTAATTAGTTATCCCCTCCAGATGTCTACAGGTGTCACTTCTGACCCAGTAAACAGCACGGAGTAGGGATGAGAACGAAGCCGGTCTCCTTTCTTTCTCACTCCCTACACAGTTGTCGGCCATCAAAATTATTTATATGGCAAAACAACGTTTGTCGGGTCAGCTAGTATATATATATATCTATCCCACTTGAGACCCATAAGCAAATTACCCGTTTCATCTAAAACATTCGAATTGATGTTGAAAGATCAGATGGACGCTTTTGTATATGGGAACAAAATAATAACCAATAATCAATCTGGATTTCGTGCGTCTCATAGTACAAGTACAGCCCTTATCAACATCACCCAAGATATTTTCAAGGCAACAGATAATGAAGATTTAACATTCATGGTACTATTGGACTACAGTAAGGCATTCGATTCATTGGATCACGATTTACTATGTTCAAAGTTAACTTACTTCGGATTCAGCAACGAAGTATATGTAATTTATTGAAAAATTATTTGAAAAATCGAACACAAATCGTATGTATAGATGGAAAATATTCGAGGGCTTTACCTGTTGATAACGGAGTACCACAGGGTTCCATTCTTGGATCCCTTTTGTTTTCATTATATATAAGTGATTTCGACCAGGTAATTGACCACTGCACTATCCACCACTATGCCGACGATACTCAATTATATCACTCCTTTTCTCATAACACGTGGCAAGAATCCGTGAACAAAGTTAATGAGGATCTACAAAATCTGTTGAATATATCTGCAGCACATAACCTCAGGCTCAATCCAAAGAAGTGCCAAACTATTATCTTTGGTCCCAAACGCAAGCGGCTAGAAATGGAGGGGTTTATTCAAATCATATTGGATCATGATATTCTGCCAATAGTTACTGAGTGTAAGAATTTGAGTTTGTGGCTAGATTCTGACCTCAGATTCCACAAACATGTTAACTCACTTTGTCAAAGTTCTTATAATATTTTACGTCAGCTGTATCAGAGTAGAGATATTATGTCCTCCAAACTCAAACTGAAACTCTGGTAAATCCTGATACTCTCAAAACTTTCATACTGTGATATCATTTATGGATTTGCATTGATACAAGATGATGTGAAACGTCTGCAAAAAATGCAAAACAATTCGACTCTCATATGGTATTCGAAAGTATGATCATATATCTGCCAAGTTCGAGGAATCAGGTTGGTTGAGACTTGAAAAAATTTGGAAGCTCCAAATGCTCGTGAATACACATAAGATAATAGTTAATAAAATGCCAGATTACCTTCAATTGAGATATATTACTTTTAAATCTCAAAGTAACTCGAGTACAAGGAATAGAAATACTTTCAGCTGGCTTCACCTGAAGCTTCATTTACAATTCCATTAAACACTATAACTCTCTTCCTAATGAGTTTGAGCTCTACACCATTCTCAACTTTAAGAAAAAGTTGAAAGGTTACCTGAGATCTTCTAGTTAGCTCAATTAAATACTGACATGCTATCATTACCTGGTTTTCTTTCACCGTGATATCGGTTCATTATTATGATAACACTGTACTTTTTAGATTTAAGATTGTATTTTTATTGAATTTTTTTATTCACCTAGGTATATGTTAATTATATACTAAAGGTCAAGTTGTAAAACAGCGTAATCTGAACTTCGCCTGTTCATCGATGTGATTATTATTATTTTTTCCATATAAGTACAATGTACACATTTTTATATATTTCTCGATGAATAAAGCCCATTTATTATTATTATTATTATTATTATTATTATATATAGATGTACATGTATTCTTGTTTCTTAATTTTTAAACAAACTGTGATTGTATTTTGTCTTTTGACAAGTCACATATTTTTTATATTTGTACTTTTATCTTTTTTACCTTTACATTATTATTTATATTATTATACTGTGCACATTTGTTGAAAACTTTGTCCATGAGATGGTATCTTCTGACAATAAAGGATATTTTGATTGATTAAAAGATGTTTGAGGAAGTTGACAAATATTCCAATATGTTGTGAGAAATTAGTGTTATGAGATTATTTTACCGAGGAAATTATTTTGCTACTCCAGGACATATCTTCAGTTTTTCTCAATTTTCTCAGAAACCTTTACTTTCAGGTACATGGGATGTTATGACTTTTAAGTTGAGTATCGATGAGCCTAACTGATGTCAAACGCTCACTTGTCCATTCTCTTGTCCAAAGAAAATATGAAAGGAAATATTTCTACATACCAACGTAACTACGCCACTGGTTTACGAAAAATTATAAATTATAACTTTCAATTATCACGTTGATAAACCTTTGATTAGTGTACCGCGTTTGGTAAGTATATTTTTCTTCAGACATTTTGGAGAAAAAAATTAATCTAATTTTTTTTCGTACTTTCGACACCCTGTATCTCAGAGGAGATGCATTTTAGGACATACCTTGATAGGAATAACTCTTCACCTCGAAATGAGGTGAGGATTCTGTAGTCAGATTTTGTCGGTCTTATTCTGACTCACCCTGTATATCACATTCATATATATCGTCGGCTTAGAGTGTAAACCAGCTAACTCCATTTGAGTAAAATTCTCAAGGGATGGAAAAAACAGCGAATTAAAATTAATACTGAATACAATAGAATGGTTTTAAGCATCAATAAGAATCACTGAATATCTGTTTACTAATAACTTAGCTGTTTTTCACAGTCAATGAAAATGTTTTCCCTTTTTTTCATGGTATATATATAACAATTAATAAATTGTTACAAATTGGAGTTAGCAGGTTTACACCTTAAGCCGACGATATTATTATTTTGTGTAAATTGGAAGTTTTATTTCCTCTCTATTTCTCAGGTAAGATGAATTTACACTTATTAAATACCTTTACTATACAACATGACTCATAGTATATCAGCCATATCATAGACAGATTGTAATTTTTTTCATGTCAGTTATTCTCGTTAAATTACTTCTGACAAAAATCAATCCATACAAATTTTCATCCTAAATGCTTAAAGATACATCAACTTCGTATCAAACATAACAGGAATTTGAAATTTTTTACCATTTTCTCAACGAAAAACGTGTTTTTGTCAATATTCAATAATCAAAAGCGAAAGCATGATCAATTTACTGATATAAAACAGTTTATCGAAATTATATAGGTTTTAACGAATGTTTCCAAATTTCAATCAATATGTACTACCCCCTCGAAGGCCTCCGAATTATTCATCTCTTGGAATATCATTCTTCAGTCATCTGGAAGTATCTGTAGCAAAAATCAAGTTGGCAACGTCAAGACTATCTCATAATGAACGATGGCCTAACAATCCGGAAAATCATCATGTAAGTTATAATGGCTGCAAAAGCCTTTCATAATTTATCTTTGATGTTATCTGGCATATCTTAGCTTGATTAGAGCATAAACTCTGTCTTTTGATCGTAAGAAGCTCTTGCAATAGTGTCCTTCATGAATAATTTCACATACTCACATACATTTTTCATTGTATCAGAGTAAGTTTCGGTTTCAATATATTTTTCAATACAGTTCATTAGCTTTGAGCATATTAGTATTAAAGAACATTGAAATGATCTAAAGAAAAATGTTCTCCAGAAAACAACTCACCGTTCAAAAGGGAGTCTGAGACAAGTGATTTATTTACAATAAAATCCCAGATATGTGAAACACTTTTTAATTAGTCATCTTTTAGCATATCATCCTCATTCAAGGTGATTTGTAGGTTTCTAGCCCATATTGGAGGTAAAGTAGCAAATGTAAGATATCCTGTGTGACCTGGCAAACTTGCTGGAGGTATAGCACATACAGTCTTAACGACATCTCTTTCTTTCTTCACAGTTTCACTTCCGTTTTTTTCACTTTTTACAAAATCTAAGTTTACCACTGGTATGGACCTATGCTGAACAGCATACTGGGTCTGCAACACTTCCATGGTTTGTACTTCTTGAAAACCAAGTTTCAACAGCATCAAAGAACTTTTTTCAACTTGTTCAATACATGGTGAAAAAGAACACAGTCTTCCTCCTGAATTTTTTATGGATTTCACAGCATGAGGAATTGCCAACCACGGGTGAGGTAAATCCAAGAATACTGCATCTGCTTTGTTGTCTAAATGCTCTCCAAATCCATTTTCACAAACATCCCTGTGATATACTGTTACGTAACTCGATAATGCATGGTCTGCAAATTCTTCTGTGGCAGTTTGAGATCGTGTTTCATGGAAATCAAAAGTGTGAAGATGGCCATGAGGTTTTACAGCCCTAATTAGGGCGTGAGAAAGTGATCCACTACCTGTACCACTTTCTACAATTATACTACCAGGACCTAGTTCTAACTGTAGGATAATCATACTTATGTCAGGAGTATATATGATCTGTGTTCGATGTGGTAAAGTAAGGGTCCAGAGTTCTGGTGTAGGCTGTAAAACATATCCCCATCCCTTACTGAGAGAAATTTTTGACCCAAAACTTTTACCAATAAGTTCAGCACATTTCAAGGCTCCATAGGGTGTTTGAAATACATTTTCCACTAAATTTCCTTTTTTGTTGAGGATTTTTGGTTCAGCTTTGACACTGTATACCTGGGTGATAGTAAGATAAAGAATAACTGTATCACCCTCGTCTATTTCATCTTTGTAACCATTAAAACTCATGTTTTGAAAATTGTTTACGGATGCTGGGTACCGTCTTGGCTGATGATTGTTTTTATTTGAGATTTGAGGTTATGTCGTCGTCGTCGTCTATGGGTTGATGGGTTTCGTCCTGAAACATATACCCCGTTGAGGTTATAGAAAACAAAACTACGATTTCATGCCTATGTTCAATTTTCCAAGGCTGCCAACAGAATGGTCAGAATGTAACTAGGTCCTTTCGTTTCCGACAAGGTGTAGTGTAATTTAAACCACAATTTTAATCGAGTGCAGCTGAATGCAAAATGCGAATTTCGCAATTTTTCTGCGAATAAAATGGCTCCCAGTCATGCCGGAGCAATCGTTGATGCAGCCATTTTATTCGCAGAAAAATTGCGAAGTTCGCGAGGGTATGAACTAGACTAAAAGTGTAAAATATCCACAGAACTCAAACACAGAGTTCTGTGAAAATATCTGATGAGCTTTCATCAACTTCGACTTTGGTAGTTTATCACCGCTCTACTGTTTCGCTCCTTAGGGCAGGTTTTTCAATGTTCAGTTAAGAGTCCCTGTTAGCTGGCTGAAGGCTAAGCTTAACCAACAGCTAAACTGTCGGTTACCAACTTTTGCGTTTCTTCTGATATTTAGCTCTAGGCTAGCTAGTTTGTGGCTAAACGAATTTTTGTTTGTATTGGCAAAACTGAGTTTTCAGCGGCTGGTTCTGATTGGTTTTGTCAATTTCAGAATGTCACTTGTCATCCGTTATTTGAATGTGTTGCATAAATACATAGAACAAGTTGAATATTTTTATTGTGTTTATTTCGCGTTTCGCTTAGCAGCTTTGATTTTTTGTTGCCTACTGTTATTCGCATTATATGAACATGGAAAACGATAATCAAGATCTGGACCTGAAGAAGAAAAGAGTTGCAAACTTCACCTCGACAGAGAGAACTCTTTTATTGAAAATAACGAACAGTTTAAAATCAGTGATCAAATGTAAAAAGACAGATTCTTCAACTTGGAGAGACAAGCTGGAGACCTGGAAAAAAATTGAAGTGAAATTCAATTCTTGTACTACTGGGACGGTGAGTATGAGATAAACTTTCCCGCACAAATATTTATTTATATAAAAGATTCTGTTGTTCATTCTGTACATAATTGATTTCCTTATTTTCAGCCTCGTAGTTACAAACATCTAAAGAATAAATACGAAGCCATAAAAAAAGAGTTGAAAAAGAGGCATTCAAGTCACAGGAATTATATCATTAGTACCGGAGGTGGACCTTATATTCCACCACCACACTCTCCTGAAAATGAAGATGAGAAGATACTTGCGCAGACTATTGCTCTATCCATTGGAGGGATTTCGACCAAATGTGACTCAGATGGTCTTGCAGGTTGATTATTTCTGTATATGATGAATAACATGAAAATTAGTATAGTACAATATCTATAACTATCAATAATTTGCAGGTATATCTGGAGTTACAATAACTTCTGCGAAAGAGTTACTCAATAGTGATGAGGACGTAACAGAATATACTGAGGTCAATTGGGCAAGAGGAGATGCAAAATTATTGCAGGCAGAAATCCACCCTGCCTGAAAACACACCCAGCAGAAGTCATCACACAGGACAACACAGTTGAAAGGTTAGATACAGATCTAAAATATATTACTAAAGATAATGACCATTCGTACACACAAACGGGGTCACCAAAAGGTAGCCAAGTAAAGTCTAGTGAGTAGTTATTCTTTTGTCCAATATCATATGACATACTCCTGATGACACAGGAGGCATGTAGCATCCCGTTGTTTCAATACTAATACCAGTTTGTGATACATGCTTGAACAGAGGATTTACAGATTGACATTTAAAAAAAAGAGTTGGGGTTACTTCCGTATAAAAATAACGGATTAGTATCAAAAAAAGTGCTGGCATTGGTTGTGTACCTCCGGTAAATTTTCAGTTTTTATCTCTTCAAATGAAGAATTTACTGGCTGCTACATATCTTCCTTGTCACCGGTATATGAAGAAAGATATTCTTATCCGGAATCGAAAAGTATAAAATATAAGTTTTTTAATTGTCAAAGCCTGCTAAAGCTTACTGTTAACCTTATGCTCTACTGAAGAAAATATCCACTCTCATTATGTTCTAAATAAGTAACTTGATATTTAGTGATTTAAAGTATGGTAAAAACAAAAAAGATGAAAAAGTTGGATAATATGATTCTAAATTATTTTTACAGATACATGGCAAAGCAGACGACGACCTGTCTTACAAAAAAAGAAAAGCATGACTTCTGCAAGTGCAAGATTTGAAATTGTTGCCCAAAAAAAATGCCAGCTATTAAATATCGAGATGGCCTGTGCGGAACAGAAAAGAATACAAATGGACGAAGAACACCATGCTAAGATGAAACTTTTGGAACTGCAGATAGAGGAACAAAAAATGAAAAATATATTATTGAGACAAAGTGTAGATAACATCAATACAAATTGACTGTATATACCGTTCAGATAAGTTTATATTTATTTGGATGAAGAAATCAATTTTTTTTTCATTTTAATTTTTAAAAGTGATGTTATATATCATTTAGAAATAAAGATATTTTCTGATATTATATTGAATCAGTGTTATTTTTAGAATTATCTATTTGAGATTTTTCTACTAATGAAGACATTTATGTGGAAAAAATAATGTATTGTGTATTCTGAAGCTTCGATGTAATACTTTCAGGTAACTATTTACACATATTTCATTTCCTGATATGTATAGCAGGATATTTCACGATGAAATTAAATATTTCAGGTCAGTTTCAAATTATTTTATTGCAATATTATGAATTAAATATATATCAATGAAAAAATTCCTGAAGCTCAAATATAATAGTTTCTTATGCCTATTTATTCAGATCTAACTTTTCCTGTTGAGTATTGTAAGACATTTCAAGTATATAATGAAATCAATACTAATATTGTGCAGGACTCCACAAGCAACAATAATAATGTGTGTTTTCCAGTTTCAGTCGAAGTCCTAAACTAAAAACTGGAAATCTTCTCTTCCAGATACCATATTGTCTTTCAACGGGATTCCTTGTACGTCGAACTGAATTTTTTTTTGTTAGCATCTAACTATTTAAATATCTTCATAACAACATTCAAATTACCTGCTTCATTATAAATCTGTTCAACATTGGTAACTGCTCTCAACAAAGGAGTGATTACATGTGTGGTATTTGCATAACCACTATCTATTATACTATTTCCAAATTCATTTCCATGAAGTCTCCGGTTAATACTTGAGTTATCGAATATTATTTGATCATGAGTTGAACCTGGCCAGGGAGCAACAATATCCATTATTTTTAAATCCACTCCAGAAATAGTTTGAACATTAATTGACATATAGCCTTTTCGATTCCTAAATGATTCTGCGAAATCTCCACCTGAAATGACATGATTAAAGAAGTCATATTTCATTAATAGCTCATAAACTTACCAGGTGGTTGATGTTGGGCAATTTCTTCAGCAGTTGATGGCATTCTAATGTATTTTGGTGCCAGAGAAGCAATCGCTAGGCTAACATTCTTCACAATTCTACATGCTGTAGTTTTGCTAACATTTATAACATCTCCCACTGTTATTAGAAAATTGCCGCTGCCATAGAATCTCAGTACAAGCAATAACTGATTTATAGGTGAAACAGAGTGATTCCTGCGGTATGAATTGTTGAGTAGATAAAAAATTGCCTCTTAATAGAGTATTATAAACAGACAAGTACAAACCTGTTTGAAAATGTTTCAATTTGGTGTTCTATTTGCTCCAATACTTCTAAAACTGCTTCCTTCGAAAGTCGAAACCTCATAAGAAAATCCAAGTCGTCATAGTCCTCAAAAGGATTCAGTCTTTCCCTAACCACATAGGGCCTTCTTTCATATTCGATGAACTCAAGTATTTCCTTATCCTCATCACTCATAAAATCAAATGCCTCAATTTAAACAATCTCAACTATTTCACTGTACTCTGTACTACCCCTCAAATTCTGCTCAACAGTAAAAAAACTCGTTTCTCTATGTCTATGGTCAACTCCAACGTCTCCAATTATTCACTTTTCACGTATTCACATTCGCAGATCGCACTGATCACAAGTAAGATAATGAATTTAAATTTTAAATACAATCCATACCTAACCTAATAGAATAAACACCTGTCAGCCGTGACTCTTGAGCTTATGCGCATGCGTCACTCATGTAGCCAACAGCTAAATGCTTGACTGGCACTTTCAAGTTGCTGCTAATTTAGCCGATAGAATAGCTTGTAGTTTGGCTTAACTTTGAATGAAGAAACAGTTTGGCTGGAGGTTAGAGTTAGCTGACAGCTGAATTTGCTCAACTGTCGATTGAAAAACCGGCCCTTAGTGTCACTATAATCAAGCAGGCCGTTCCGTCCGGATTTGGTTAATTTACCCTGTTGCTCCTAAATTCTAAGCGCCATCTAGCGAAAAAGTATTTCACTTTTGGGTGAAATAGTTAGGCTTGTTTATTATATATAGATGGCAGTGGCAATAGTGAAAAATATTCTGTGGCTATGGTCTAGGACAATCACTGATAGTTGGTTGCATATTCCACTGGCAACTTTTTTTACAGTCATGTTAGTATTGTTAGTTCTTGCCTATTGGCAAAGTTTTTGATGAATGTTATTTGTAATTCGATGTAATTAATATCCTTCGATTATCTAAACATTTCATTACATTCAATTAGATTTATAACTTACTTCATTCTCTATCGCACTACACGAATAATGGTTTTACATCTGCTTTAGTTAGATACAGGTAATAATAATAATAATACTACCTCATAAACACTCGTTGAGTGTACCCAAAGGCATAGCCTGTGCGGGTAGAGGACGGCTATTATTATTATTTACCGTGGCGCTCCGGGGCGACTAACTTATGTTTCAGGTGATGTATTCACTTTTCAGCTGTAGGAAAACCCGGAAAACCTACAGCACCACCTCGGGTGGTCGGTGTGCACTCCAAGCTAGCACAAGACGAGATTGGCATCTAGACAACTCACCATACACTTGCTTTTCAAGGCATGCGGTCGCCTATAGATCCGATATAAAGTGGTTGAGAAAAATTCTCGTACCTACATCGGACTATCGCTATGCTGGAGTTTAGAACGGCCTGTGCCTTAGACCGCTGATCCACCGACCACATGAGATAAAGTTTTTTATTTGAATAATTCGTCTCTTTCGAAATGAATATAGCAGAATTAGCAAATTTCTTTGAGTGTGGATGATATGCTAACCATGTAGTAGTAATAATTGAAGGGGAAAAGGCCGCTCTCGCAGCCAGGCAAGGAGGCAAAGTAGGTCCACATATGGACCCTTTTTGCCATATTTGCTGAGCATAATATAATAATTATGTCGGCAAGAGAAACTTGTGTGAAGTTAGCGCCCAAACCCGGCACCCACCCCCACCACCTAGTCCAGTTTACACCAGCGAAATGAACAGAATGCTGGCGCCCTTATTTTAATAAAACTACTTAATTTATCCACGTTTCGTGAATCAAAATTTAATAAATAAAATATCATACAAAAATATTATGATGACTGAACAATTACTTTTTCTAAACAGGAAAGTTATAGCGGATTCTGTAGGCCTTTTTCAGAAACGAACTTTAGAGATAGGATACATTTTGATGAAAAATGTTGAGAAAGAAAAGTTGTATTCACCTCTGAATTTTCAATACTCAAAAATACCGGCTTCATAGAAAAAAAGTACTCCTTCACCAAAATCTAAATTAATTTTTTCATCAGAAACAAGCTTTTGAGACAGGATATATGCGATCTGATGGAAAATGTTGAGAAAGAAAAGTTGTATTCACCTCCGAATTTCCAATACTCTAAAATATCGGCGTCATAGAAAAAAGTACTCCTTCACCAAAATATAAATTGATTTTTTCGTCAGAAACAAGCTTTTGAGACAGAATGCGATCTGATGGAAAATGTTGAGAAAGAAAAGTTGTATTCACCTCCGAATTTCCAATACTCTAAAATATCGGCGTCATAGAAAAAAGTAGCCCTTCACCAAAATCTAAATTAATTTTTTCCCCAGAAACAAGCTGTTGAGACAGGATGCGATCTGATGGAAAATGTTGAGTACGAAAAGTTGTATTTAACTCCAAATTTTCATTACCCCACAATATCGGCGTCATAGAAAAAAGTAAAGTATTCCTTCACCAAAATCTAAATTAATTTTTTCCTCAGAAACAAGCTCTTGAGACAGGATGTGATCTGATGGGAAATGTTGAGAAAAAAAGTTGTAGTTACTTAATTTTCCATATCCCAAAATGTCGGCGTCATAGAAAGAAAGTAAAAATCTGAATTATGTTTTTTCAACAGAAACAAGCTTTTGAGACAGATTGCGATCTGATGGAAAATGTTGAGAAAGAAAAGTTATATTCACCTCCGAATTTTCAATACCCCACAATATCGGCGTCATAGAAAAAAAGTACTCCATCAAAATCTAAATCAATTTTTCCCCAGAAACAAGCTATTCAGGCAGGATGCGAAATGGAGATATGGAGAACGAAGGAAAAATTATAGGTAAATTACATGAAAACGATCTATATTCGTCCACAAGTAAGAGCCACTGCAACGAGTCAATCAATGGAATCACAATTGCCGAAGTTTATACTCCAATAAATGATCCGAAATCCTACTAGTTAAGGGAAAATGAAAACCAAAACTTGAGAAATTTTGTCTAACATTTCAAGAAATTGTACCTACTTTGAGAAGACGTTAACTTGAAATCGAAAAACGCATAATAGAATTGGAAAGAAGGTTGATTTTGAAAGAAACCCAACTGAAGAAGGTGAAATTGAGAAGAGAAATAAGGTAGTCGGTCTGAAGAAAGTTCCAGAAGTATGACAGAAAACCAAACTACTGATAACAGGAATCAAAAAAGGAAGTTGTACAAAAATGGATTGATGAAGTCGAAAATCTCGTTATTTAATAAGTTTCAGGTCGGACAAAAAATGTACTGACTGTTCATAAAATTGCTCCAGCGGTATGGTGAGACAGGGACAAATGAGGGTTATTAAAAAAAAGGTTTCGTTGAAGAAAAGTTCACCAGAGAAAATCATAAACTGAAAATTTTCAGCAGGGCAATCTATAACTAGTAAGAAACTTTCAACCTTTTATGCGGATCCGATGAAATGGTAACATTTTTTTGAGAGCCTTCAGTGAAACCACAGAAATGTGCGCATTCAGCGATAGAGAAAACTAAATTTTTTTTAATTTCAATTCAGCTTTGAAGTTGAACATATTATTTATTTTGTCTACTCTATCCAAAATTTGGCTACTATACAATGAGAAGTTAAAAAAATCAACAGTTTATTTCAAATTCACAATTATTGAATGAAATAGTGTCAAAGTTGACGTCTAATTTGAAATTGGAATGGGACCGGCAAACAATCGACCAAAGGACTAATTTTCATCAGTTACTTGTAAGATCAAATGACTTACGTGTGAAGGAAATTTGATCATAATTATACGAGGGTTCTGTCGAAATTATTACACCATGTAGTTATGCCTGATAATATCGTCTTCATACCACGTTCAAAGAAATATACCTAAAAATAAAATTCAGAGCTGGACACCCTGTTGACCAGTCATCCGTATCAACTGATTCGAGGATAATCGAAATCACTTATTTAAAGGAGAATACAACTATATTGATGCATGGGCGGGTAAACTAAATAACTACGGGACTTCAAGTAGTCTGGTATTTCTCAACATGAGAATTTTCTTTTTCATTTCATCCGGAGGGTTTGTGATAATTTCGACAGAACCCTCGTATGATTATGATCAAATTTCCTTCACAGGTTATTCATTGGATCTTACAATTATACTTCGGATTCTGTCTTCAATTATTACACCGTGTAGATGTTCAAAGTACTGCGATATAGTTGTAGGGTAGGACTGAATGAAACAAACTGTTCGATTTCAACAATTGTTTCGCCATTTTTAAGGGCATAAAATATAAAAAATCCATTTTTGGCATCAAAAACAAATTTATAAACTAAACATTACCTTCAAATAATGTTCGATAGGCACTTGAGCACATAAATGTGCCCTTCCTTGTTGCTGAAGGTTTATTGCAAATATTCAAAATTTCTGTGAATTTTCCTAATTTCTTTCTCGCTGACTCCTCTGGAAGCTACTGATGTAGATACGTGCATAGTGCTATAGCTACTAAAATAATAATAATAATAATGTTTATTTCACTTGTTGAAAAGTACAAAGAGAAAGTATCCATAACTACAATAACAAGGAGTACGCCATTGTATATATCTAACCTAAGAAGATGAAATATGCAATATAGGAAAGTTTATAACATAGAACTATTAATAAATAAGATCTAGGAATAATCAAAATATATGCACATGACAAGTTCAGTTGATATATATCAACCTAGCAATATAAAAACAAAATTCACCGAGGGTATATTTCAAGGAGCTTTAAGTAAATAAATTCTGCATACCTTAGGAATAGTCAAAATTATATGGAGATGACAAGACTAATTAAATATAGTCCTCGGATTATATTAATGAAATTCTTCGAGGGTGTAGCAATTTTTCGCGACAAGGGCAGTTTTCAGCCTTGATTTGAAAACATTTATATTAGGTGCGCTTTTGATAAGGTCATCCAGTTTATTATAAAGTTTTGGCCCGAGATAAAGATGGCTCTTATGGTATAGTGCGGTTCGATGCATATTTGGAATTAAGTCATTAGAGCGTGTCGAGTATTGATGTTGTTTAGTCGAGAAAGCAAGTTTATTTTTGTGTGCGAGAACACATAACTCATAAATAAACCAGTGACAGTAAGTATACTCATTTTCTTGAATAAGTTTCTACATGATTGCCTCCAGCTACTATACTGATTGCATATTTTTGTAAAATGAAGACTCTTTCAGCAGATGATCTTGTTCCCCACGTCAGAATTCCATACCTCAAATGACAGTGAATAGTAGCATAATATAAACTCAGTAAAATATCTTGTTGTTATAAATCTCAGTGCATAGCAATTTTTACGCAATTTATTGCATAGGGTTTCCATAACAATCTCATATTCACGGTCATAATACACGAAACTCCAATCACATTAGAATAAATCGATTTCATCTGCACGTATCACAAAAAAATTCATTAGATTATTCTCTGTACAATATCTTGCCTCAAGATTTCAAGGAGCTCAGTTTAAACACTTTCAAGAGAAAATTAAAAAATTATTTGTTGTGGTATTGCTTCTATTCTGTTGATGAATTCAGAAAACATTTTTGTGGTAGCACACATGTCACTGCTTCTCTTTAATTTAAGAAGAAAAAATTTAATTTCATGTTCTTGTATTCGTAATGTTGTGTTGTAATGCTGTTAACTTGTTAATTTAAATTTAAATTTTTTTTTACCATCTTACATTTTTACATTTTTATATATTTTCTATACATAAACCAAATATGACTTGCTACACACATTTTATATCAAGTATTCTATTTTATTCTATTCTATGAGGGGCCCAAGTGAGTCTGTAGTCCACTATGAGACCTAGCATTTTTGTGGATGAACAAGATTCAACGTACAAATCATCATTCTCGCAGATGCTGAAACGCTCAGGGGCATTATTAATGTTGAACTTCATCGAAGCTGTTCATCATAGATTTTTGCCACATTGTTTTTACCCTACGGCCAATAGTCTGGGATGTAGTTTTTACCTATTCATTAATTTTTTTTTCTTATGTTAGCATGAGTTTTTTAACCTTTTGATCTCAGATCTCTTGTCCTTGAATTATAATATTTTATTGTGGATGCCTATGTAAAGTAAAAGTATCAACAATTGATGTGTACTAATTTTCTTGTTAGGAGTGAATATTTCTAGTCTATATATCGTCTTATTATTTCAAATTATTGGTTCCAATCTCCACAAACGTTTGTACGTTAAGAATTAGTTTTCAAAATTTGTATTGACAAAATGTGTGACCTGACATCATATGGCCAATAAGTTCCCGAGTTTCACTGATATATCTTTCAAGGATAGTGATTCTAGAGGGTGACATTTTGTCTAGTTTCAAAAGGACATAGGATGAGGAGCCCATGTTGAGCATTATTGTTGTGATGGCGGGCTATTATAAATAATAATAATCTTTATCAACCACAATCAATTAAAAAAGAAAAAGCCTTGTAGAAAAAAAATTAATGGTAAGGTGTCAGCTTGAACTGTTTTCAAACTTTTCCTTTCTAGAATTTTTCATCTTTTTCATTACCAGTGATAAAATTACTGATAAGGCCGATTTGAAACTGTTCATGGTTGAGAAGCAACTTTTTGATAACGATTCCTCAAATAGCTTATGATTCTAATGAGATTGTTGCAGTATAGACTGAAATTTCTTTTCCTTCAGAATCTCCGCTAACTTTATAGCACATTTCATATTGTTTTAAGGTACGGTTTCTGATACAAATGTATTATAACATCCCCTGTAGATAAAGGATTTCCTGACGAAATTCATGTCACCAGAGAAATGTTCTTTCACAGGAGGTGTGGAGTTATGAAAGAAAAGTGCAAAAAAAAAGTTCGCTTCAAAAATCAGTGATTCAGATACAAGTAGGTTCAGAAATGTCAGAAACCAAACTTGTATGGGCCATCTAGATACTACCACTATGTTCCAGTAGCCTTGTCGGTGCTCATTTTAACAAGACTGCAATCAAGTAGAATGGAGGGAATGCTTACAATTGTGAATCTTCCCAGTTAGTTGTGGAAATGTCTGGTCGATAGGTGGATTTCCATGTAAAATAATGTAATTTTCCATTTGTGTGCTGGACCAGGAACCATGATAATTTTGGCTTCCACAAGATACTTCCCAGCTCGCTGATGAACCATACGGATATTGGAGTACCAATATCCGTGTGCGATATCATATTCATCCATCAACTCAAAGCTGGATTCAGATTTTCGTAATTCACTAGTTTTGTTTTTCAGTCATTAACCCCAGTGAACACTTCTCATGTTCGTGGGGTGAGTGATTACTAGGTCCGTCAATTATGTGCCCTGAGCAGGCGGAGTGAACCAAGAATTACGGTCTCCTGCATTCTTCCGGCTACGTTTTCTGCCACATTGTGGCAAGCAAGTATGATTTTCAGATTCGAGAGCAGCGTCTATCATTCCACCAAGTACCCCTATGATCAGATTCACCATTTTAACAATGGTTTGGGTAAAGCCTGCGGAGTTCAAATAGTAAATCTCGATATTTTGTCCGTTTTTCCTCCTCTTTTCGGACTATGGACGTTTCGCCAGGAGTCGATAACTCAGACGAAAATCGTCCTACTTTGATGGTCGAGTAGGACTACATCCGACTTATTGGCTTGTATTTGCCTGAGGGTGGAGAATGAGTATTTCCAATATATTCTGCACTTCTCATTCTCCACAACGGACTCAATATTTTTTTATAGTCATTATTGCTTTGAATGCTCCATATTTGTGTCATTCATTAAATGAACGCAGACACCCATATCAAATAGCGGGGCATGCTCTAACAAACGTAGTGTCCAAATGGCCGTGCAATGGAATCAATTCGTTATCTGATATATCGAAATGGGCCGCGGTGGCATGCGGGTAAAGAGTATGATTTCGATTCTCTGCATTGCCACTGGTCTCGTGCATGGCATTAAACGTATTAAAAGGTTATGGCTACTTCTTCCCCTAGCTCGCACAAGTCTCTGATATCTGAGGGTTGCACGTAGGGGTGCAACCGGTTGACGGATATAACAATTTTAACAATTTTGAAGCCCAAATATTGGCATTCCCTATCTGGATCGACCTCAATATAACATGCACGTGATTTGTGAATTCAGTGAAAGAGTTAATTAATTATAATCATATTATCCATGTATGCTACAAAATCAATGTGTGAATATTTTGACATAGATTTCAGCAGTATTCTCTCTCTCGTATTCATAGAGAGCGATAAATATGCATCTTTGAGATTAAAGGCACTTAAAGCACTAATAACATATTGTTACGAAATTAATAAAAGGACCCTAGTTACGCCGCTGAGTCCATTCCATTATTTCCAAGAAAAGATTAATAGGGTGGAATTCGGTCTTGAGAAATCTAGAGCGGAATCCGGAAGCATCTGGTTGCACGGCTTGACTATATAAAGCGAGAGACATATCACTGGCCAGATGAAGAAGTTTTTATGAAGAAGTTTATGAAGAAGTGATTGGAAGTTTTTGTAAAAGTTGATAAGTGTTTGGAATATTTAGCTAGTTGTATTGTTGTATAGATAGATCTAAGTGTTTTATTAGTCAGTGAAGTAGTTGTTTGTTTATAGTAAAGTTGGAAATAAACAGTTTTAGTTGTGTGCTCGGCTTATTATTTAGCAAATCGTAACAGTGGTGTCCGAAGCGGGATATCAGTGAAAAACAGAAACTATTTATAAACTATTTATGGTGAATACGAGGAGTACATCGTACGATACGATGGAGGACATTGTGAAATGTATCCAAAATCAATTTGCGTATTTGGAAAGAAGGCGCCAGGAGGAGAAACAAGAAGAGGAAAAGCCGCGCCAGGAGGAAAAACAAGAAAAGGAAAAGCGGCGCCAGGAGGAAAAACATGAAGAGGAAAAGCGGCGCCAGGAGGAAAAACAAAATGAAGAAACGCGTCGGTTGGAGGAAAAGAAAGAGGCACTCCAGAAAATTCTCGACAAACAGAGAAATGAACGAGGAGATGAAAAACGAGAAAAGGAAACACGAGAAGAGGAAATGCGATGGTTAGATGAAAAACAAGAACGATGGTAGCTTTGAGAGGGCCAGCTTTGGGTATGTTGCAGACCATACCTATCGAACAGCAAAATAAATATAAAGACCTGATTACTGCATTAGAGTTGCGATATGGCGATCAACATCGAGAACAGCTGTATCGGGCTCAAATGAAAACGCGCACTCAGAAATCAGGTGAGAGTCTGCAGGAATTTGAATTTGATGTGAGACGCCTAATTCAGCTGGCTTACCCAGAGGTACCGGGACATTTCAAAGAACAGTAAGCGGTGCAGTTATTTATAGATGGATTCAGAGACACCGAAATCTAAAGGATTCTGTGATTGACACACTTCAAGAGGAGTAGCGATGCCTTGGTACGTTCTTTAGAAGTGGAGGCGGCCTTTAACACCTCGAGGCTGAAAGTACGAGCGGTATCGATAGAAGAACCCGAACAACGATCAAGCGCAGCTACTAGTTCATTCCAGAAGGTTCTGGAAGATATTAAATCTTTGATAAGCGGAATGAGCACTCAGAAGAACAGGATGTGGGAAATTGGGACATCTTATTATAGACTGCAGGATAAGAATGCCACCACGCATATCGGGGCGCATGCTGGCTAGCAATAATGGAGCCCCCAGGGTCATCCCTATTAACAGGCTAAAAAGAAAACAACCGATAGCCTTACCATTTCAGAAAAATTTAACGAAATAGACGTCATATGCACCATAGACATCGGTGCTGCAGTTTCGTCGGTACGCAGTGATATTCTTCGGCCAGAAAGCATGAAACCTATCTCTTCAAACCTTGTGCTTCGAACAGTCACTGGAGAAAATGCACCTATTCGAGGAGAAGCTGAGATTACACTGATTCTTGGGCGACTCACCATCACAAATACAGTGTGCATCGCAGATCTAGAAGATGAATTTATACTTGGGATGGATTTGATCAGTGACTACGGGTTTTCGTTTGACAATGAAGAGAGGATCATGAATATTGGAGGAGAAGAATTTGTCCTCACAACTCCAACAGTGAGGACGATGTCTGTGAAACTGCGATTAGTGAAAACCGTGAAAATTCCTGGATTTTTGGAGAAAGTAGTTTATGCTACATTATATGTAGGTGGGTGCTGCGTTGGAATAGTACAGCCATGTGATGAATCACCCAGCCATTTGGTTCTTGCACGAGCCCTGGTGAAGACAAAACAAGCTATTCCTGTGATAGTTGCCAACGTGTATCCCGTAGAAAAAACAGCTAAAGAAGGCGATATCATTGGAATCTGTGAACCTATTTCATGGGTAACAAACTATGATTCAAGTGACCACCAGGAAAGAAAGGAAGCCTCAAAAAGTGTAATGATAATTCTTGAAAAATCATTTGAACACTTGTCGACAGAAGAATTGAGAGATGCTAAAAATTTCATCAGAAGTGAAAGCGACATCGTTGATTCAATGGCAACAGGAAGAACTAACCTGGTCAAACACAGAGTCGATACTGGCCAAGCTCATCCGGCAACCACCAAGAAGAGTTCCATTTGCCAAACAACAAGAGGTGTAAGAGCTTGTCAACAAGATGATGAAAGATGGTGTGATTGAAGAATCATCGAGCCCTTGATCTGCACCTGTTGTGTTAGTTTCTAAGAACGATGGATCCACGAGATTCTGTGTGGATTATATGAAATTGAAGAAGGAACCTTTTACCAGGGATAGAAACACATTAACAACTTTAGCAGGTTCTCAACCCTAGATCTGAAGAGCGGGTATTGGCAAGTGGGCATACATGAAGACGATAAGGAGAAGACAGCATTTTCAACTGGAAGCGGACTTTATCAGTTAACTGATATGCTTTTTTGATTGTGCAATGCTCCAGCAACATTTGAAAGACATATGGAGCTGGTTCTGCATGGGCTCACTTGGAAGACTTGCCTAGTATACCTCGACGACGTTTTAGTCATGGGAAAGACATTTGAAGAACATCTACAAAACTTACGAGAAGTACTCCAACGATTCAGGAATGTCAACCTTGAACTGAATCCTCAGAAATGCTCATTGTTCCCATAACAACAAGGAAGTGGATTTTCTGGTCCACAGAGTGTCATCAGACGGCATCAGAACAGACGAAAGGAAGATACAGATGATCCGAGACTGGCCGAGACCTAAAGATAAACATGAAGTGAGGTCTCTGCACCTACTACCGTCGGTTTGTAGAAGGATTTACTGATATTGTGGCACCCCTACATAAGTTGACAGAAGACCTAGTCAAATTTGGAAAACTTAAAGTTGCTCTTTGTTCCAGTCCGATTTTAAGTTTTCCACGTCAAAGAGGCCTTTTCGTTTTGGACACAGATGCCAGTAATAATGGGATTGAAGCCGTACTATCGCAAGAGCAAGATGGCCAGGAGAAAAGTAATTAAGTTTTACAGCAAGGCACTGACCAAACCAGAAAAAAATTATTGCGTAAAACGGAAGGAACTACTGGCAATAATCAAGGCTGTAGACCTCTTTAACAAATATCTATATGGAAGAGAGTTTCTCATTAGAACAGATCATGCAGCTTTGAAGTGGCTACTCGAGATGAAGACTCCAGAACGACAATTAGCAAGGTGGATTGAGAAGTTGAACCAGTATCACTTCAAGATAAAACATCGACCAGGACGAATGCACAACAACGCAGATGCCTTATCCAGAAGACCTTTTTCGGATACCTGTGAGCATTGCGAGCGAATTGAACGTCGCGAAGGAATCAACTAAGTGAGATTAATGGTTGACGACAATTGGACCACAGCGAAAATGAGGCAGGATCAGGAAAGTGATCCAAACGTTGCAGATTTTCTACGATGGAAGGAAAGCGGAGCGGAATGACCCACCTGGATGGAAATCTCCTTACGATCACCAGGTTTCAAGGCATTGTGGGCACGATGGGATTCCCTGATCGTTGAGAATGGTCTATTGAAGAGAGCTTGGGAATCGACCGACGGCAGAAAAGTGATTTCTCAATTGGATGTGCCTAGGTCGAGAATAAGTGATGTATTGGAGGGGATTCATGGCAGCAAATCAGGTGGACATTTAGGAGTGAATAAGACCTTGGATAAAATACTGGGTTCAAGTGAAGGTGTAAAGAGATGGTGCTGATGATGTCCAAAGTGTGAAGCAAGCAAAGGTCCCAAGACAAGATCGAGAGGAGAGATGAAACAATACAATGTAGGTGCTCCCTTAGAACGAATCGCCATTGATGTAGCCAGACCAGTTCCAATGACGAATGATGGCAACACATACATAGAATAGAATAGAAATTTATCAACCAAGTCAGGTACAGGTAGTACATATGGCACGTCATAATGTAGTTACAATAAATAAATGAATAATAAAAAAATGGATACTATACCAAACTCAAACAAAATAGGTAAAAATATTCATAGAAATTTCTATTGATAAAATTAAACATTCACAAATTTTAATCATTGTTAAAACCTAAAATTAGATGAAATCGAGATGAAATAACCGTGCTACTGGTACATAATGTGGCACGTCATAATGTATATTCTTGCAATAAATAAATTGAAAAAGGAATACAAATAACAAATAACATATAAAATTGTTGAGTACATACATAGCTATTCCATTAGATAAAAGTAAACATTCACAAATAGAGAGGCATTTTTGCAATCCATTAAACAGATAAATATTCAGGTACTGTGAAAACAATTATTTGCAAGAAATTTTTTCACGTTGGATTTGAATTTGAGTCTGTCAGGAATTTGCTCAAGTCTTAGAGGGAGCTTATTATACAGTGTGTCCATAAAGTAAACCCCCCCTGTTAACTTTTGAACGCATTGGAATTTTCGCATGAATTTTTTTTTGGAGGAATGGCAGTTCATACGCTACATTCTGACGAAAAAAAAATTCTATCTTTTAAAATGGTGGTCCGACGTCATTTTGAAAGAATTTTTCAAATGGCATGGGGGTCGAGTGATACTTCATTCGAAATATAATGCTCTATAGAATTTCAAACAAAAATATACTTCCAAAACAAAATGGCGGTACATAATGTAAGAACTCCCTTAGAGTAACCCCACCCATGTTAACTTTTGAACGGATTGGAAATTTTTTTTTAAATAAAGTCGGTCCGCCATTTAATTTTTTTTAAAAGGCTATGGGGTTCGAGTGACACATCATTTGAATTGCATTTCAATTCTCTACACAACAACAAAATTTTAAACAAAAATATTCGTCCAAAACAAAATAGCGGTACACAATATCAGAGCTCTGCTATGAGGATCCTTCGAATACTTTAGTTCTGGAAAAATCATCAAATCTTCTAGGTACCCTTCTACAAAAGTATTCTGTAATTGATTTATTATGAACAAACAGATAATCAAGCAAAATGAATAATATTAATATCGACCCAGGTAATCGGGGCAATCAGTTATGATAACATCCCTTAATTAAAAGTAATTCCTCAAATTAGAACAATCCATCATTTAGTCATTATAATAAGGTACCTGTGTAAAGGTATAATTAAGAAATTTCCTTGTCACAACTCATAGTTGTTAACTCAATCTACTTTACCAATTTTTAGTATTGAGGAGAGCGATGCGTACAGTATAGGAAAAATTTTTTGCTGCTTAAGTTTACTACCAGTCTCAAGCAAATGCTCATGCAGCTGTGCGATTATTCGATGAGATGTATCCAGGCAAACCCATTGACAGAAAATATTTAATAGAACTCATTAGGAAATTTGAACAAACTGGGAATCTGAGTAATATGAAGTGAATGAATGATGATATGAAGTGAATGAATGATGATATGAAGTGAAGTAATATGATAATAATATAAAAGTGGACGACCATCTGTCTCTCCAAACAAGCAGATTGATATCTTGGTGTATCTTCAAGAAAACCTTCAACAATCCACATCTGAATTAGCAGATAAAAGTGATATGCCACGTTCGACAGTACATAAAATAAAAATGCTTCACGAACTTACTGAAGATGATCCTGTAGAATTCAGTTCTGTGATCTGATGAGTGAGAGACTTCGTGTGTTCAGCTAGTCGTGTTCATATCGTGCTCTTGTTTACCCCCGAATAAAAGAGGTTAAAACGTTGGATTTCAATTCAGTTTTTGAGTTGGTGACTCAAACTAGTGATCTCAGTCAGAGAAGCAAGTTATATCGAAAAATCTCAACAAGAAATCGTGGAAACTTGATAAACTTTCTAAAGGAGTGAATTCAATCGGAAATCCAGTGTAAAATAAACTGCTGAAAAAGTTCGAGAACGAAAAATGTCCAGTTTGTTATATCGCTGTCCCAAAGACGGGTAGAAATCAACCCAAGATTCCTTTCCTACGATGCAAATAATATCATCAATTAAATTAAAAAATTCAGCAATACTCTTATTTCAATTATGGAAAATATCATGTACTGGGATGTACTTGGAAATGAATCTATTGATAGTTGCCACGAGGTGGCCCATTTCAACAGAGATATAACGTAATATAATTCTGAAACTTGTTTTGAATGGGCAGAAGCAGGCAATTATTTCGGCAATACGAAAAAGGAAAACATTATCATCGGAAGATGTAAACTATAACTCATCCATCTGCTCAAAGATATACATAAATGATCACCTGTATAGAAAGGCCAGAGAATTTTGCAAGGAAAAGCCCTTCCAATGTTGGACCCGTGAATGCAAGATTTTCGTGAGGGATACCGAATCAAACAATTCAATGCTAACTATAATGTTATAAATAATGTAATGAACGAGAAAATTTGAATTATAAACTGGTCTTCTCTCTTAGATAACCAGTATGTTGACGGTATGGTAGGCCTTTTTTATTAAAAAATTAATGAAATTATTACGAAATATGTACAATCAAAGATGATTAACAAAAACTATCTTATCTGGTTTTCTTATAATACAAAAAACCCCATTAAAATTAAAATTGCACAAGAAATGGAAAATATACAAAATTTTTTTTTGATATTGCGCAAACAAATCAATACAGATTTTTCTGAATATATTAATAAACTGGATAACGATATAGAGAACAAAAAAAAAAACAAAGAATACCATTGAGCATGTCATTGAATGGATAACAATTCGAAAATTTCCAGGTTATCTGTAATGGCTTTTCCGAGTTTTTTTCCTCTGTTTATGAAATGTTGGGGACGTATAGAGAATTGTAAAACGATTCGAATGAGGTATCACTCAACCCCCCATGCCGTTTAAAAAATTCTTTCAAAATGGCGTCGGGCCGCCATTTTGAAAGATAGACATTTTTTTGTCGTCAAAAAGTAGCTTATGAACTGCCATTTAAAAAAAATCCGTTCAAAAGTTAACAGGAGGGGGTAACTTTATGGACACACTGTATAATTTGATAGCATTATAAAGTGGTGATTTCTCATAACCTAGCGTACGATGTATAGGTACCATCAAAGTATTGCTATTTCGGGTATTGTGTTCATGTGTTGTTGAGAGAGTGGGTAGATATTTCAGATTTTTTCTTGCGTACATCAGACACTTGAGAATATATACAAGGAACACTAAGGATTTCATTCCGAATCATAATTGGTTTACAAATATCTAAACCTATTTTGAAAATCAGTCTTATAATTCTATTTTGTACTGAAAAAACTTTTGTGAAATTTGTGGCTCTGCCCCAACACATACTGTTTTGTGATATATGTGAATGAGCTAGAGCATAGTATATGGTCAACAAGCCAGCTTTGTCAATGCAATACCTACTTTATTTGAGAAATTGCGAAGTAACAACATTTAGTAAGTTTTTTACAGACACTGTCAATGTGGTCAGCCCAGGTGAGCTGGCTATCTACATGAGACCCCAAAAACATCGCCTTTTCAGATGATTTAATATTTAGTTAACTGGTTAGTATTTTGGGAATAGGGCGCCTGAGATAGAAATTCACTGTTATTGTTTTATCGACATTCAGGATTAATAAATTTCGTTGGCACCAGGTTCCAAATTCTTCAACAACTCTTATCACTTCCTCTTTCAATACATTGATAGTATTGCTAGCGATTGTATTGGTAGTATCGTCAGCATACATAGTTATGTGAGCCTTTATGTGTTCAGGTAGGTCATTGATAAAAATAGTGAAAAGTAGTGGTCCCAGTACTGAACCCTGAGGAACTCCCAGAGTCACAGGATGTTTTCTGGAATTAACGTCACCACATCTCACTACCATATCTCGTGTTGTCATGTACGAGTGTATCCAGTTTATCACATGATGAGGAAAATTGAATGCAGTCAGCAGCTTAGGAACTAATTTATTTCGATCTACAGTGTCGAAAGCTTTCGATAAGTTAAATAGAAGTGATACAACAGAATCCCCATTATCAATCTTTTGCAGTACATGGTTAAGAAGATAGCAAGAAGCCGTTTCTGTAGATCTTTCTTTCCTGAATCCATGTTGACTATCACAGACTAATTTATTTTTCTCTAGATATGATGACATACCGTTAGCTACTATTTTTTCAAATATTTTTGATATTGTTGTAAAGATATCTGCCTATAATTTTATTATTTTATTATTAAAACAGTTTTGAATATATCTGGAAAACGTCCTTGAAAAATTGATTGGTTCATTAAGTATACTAAAGGAATAATAATTATAACTAGAATATTTGAAATAGATAGATAGTTCATCCAAGCCAGATGTATTTTTATTCTTTGTCGTTTTAATTGTCTCAATAATTTCTATCTCAGTAATAGGATCTCCCTGATACTCATGTATAGTATGTATAGTATGTATTCTTACTGATATCGTACATGGCAAAGACAAGTTCAATCCGAAGTGATTCATCAAAGCATTGGTGGCAGCATTAGAGAAAAAATCTGCAAAAGCATTTGCAATATCGGTTGAATTCTTCAGTAATGTACCGTGATGTATGACAGAAAGTTGTTCCTCAGATGTGCTTACTTTATACTCCAGTTCTTTATTTATGTTTCCTTAGATTTATTGTTCGAATTTTTTTGTTCTTTGCTTGTTATATTCAATTTTAGCTAGTTTGACATTACTTTTGTGCAGTTGCTTGTCGAGTCAATTTATATAATTCTTTAAAATTATTACTTTCCTCTATGCATGGTTAATTGTTAAAATTGTTATATCCGTCAACCGGTTGCACCCCTACGTGCAACCCTCAAAAGTCAGAGACTTGTGCGAGCTAGGGGAAGTCGTAGCCCTTACCTTTTAATACGTGTGATGCCATGCACGAGACCGCTGGCAATGCTGAGATTCGAACTCACGCTTTCTGGCTTATGGGGCGAGGACTCAACCCGCACACCACCGCGGCCCAACTCCGTTCACATCTGAAAGATTTTTTCAATATTTTTGGACAAGATATATCGAAGCACTATAATACATTGTCAAGAAAATGCGTAAATGCTGTATTAATGTCAAAACGATAAAGTTCTTCCCAGCTTACTGTAGGAAGACGATTTCTAAACTCGGTTATATTTTTACGGATGCAGCAGCCTTCTTCTGATCATTGATGGTGACATTTGTGCTTCATTTATCGATTCAGAAGTTTTAATGGTTAGTATACGTGAGAGATGGTCAGCCACATTCGGGTTCACCAAATTACAATCAAATAATTGTATTGGAATGTTCGTCACCATATAATCGATACATGTGGAACTTGTGTGTCCATTTTTGTCGTTAAAAATTCTCGCAGACAGAAACGGTTTATTACTACCTATTGAACGCCTCAAATAAGTTTGTCAATTTTTTTACATTACAACAGAATTTGTTATGATGATTAATGTTGAGGTCACCACAAAGTATGACCCACCTCGTTAACCTCATAGCAGTGTCTGAGGCTTCAGATAATTTCTCGAAAAAAATGTCAAAGTTTCCTATAGTTGGTCTGTAAACTGAAATAATGATTAATTTCAATGCCGTAAAATTACAACGCACAGCACACATCTCAACATGACATTCAACAGATAATCGCCCTATATTTTGTATCTCTTTCACCGTTTTCAAATTCTTAGCAAGAATCAATGAACCTCCTCTAATATGACCAGTTCTTGAAAAGTATGAAACTAATTTAAGTCCATTAACATGTAAAGAAGAAATGTCACTGGTCGTCACCCAGTGTTCACTAATGCATAAAATATCTATAACATTTGTTTTTAAAAATACTTCAATAGAGTTCATATTATTCATGATACCTTGTACATTTCCATGACAAATGTTCAAGCGAAATGAATAGTCCAGTTCGTTGTTAAAATCATTTTGGCCAGATGTCAAATAATTTGAACTTGGTTCGCGGTGCCGGGTAAAAAATGCACATCTGCGTTTCCGTGTGAATTAGGTACGTCCTCAATGTGAAGCAATCTTTGTTGCATTATTATTTGCATGTCTTCCGAAGAAGATGTTGCAATGGAGTGTTCTCTCCTCTCACTGAAGTTGATATTTGAAAATTTTATAGACTTTATAACAATGTTACTATTTGAGTTTGTGAGGAAGGACACCACTTTTTCAAGTATCCTGGGTCATCTTCCATTTTGTTTACAATCTACCAGGTACCAGTTGCAGTTGCTCTGGTGGATGTTCTCAAGGTTTGGAGTACCAATGGAGCTACATTCCGATCAAGGAAGGAATTTTGAATCGCACTTATTCAAGGAAGTTTGTGAATTGGTGGGAATTAGCAAGAACAGAACAACGGCCCTCCACTCACAGTCTGATGACATGGTTGAAAGGTTCAACAGGACTATGGAAGAACATCTTTCCAAAGTAGTAGAGGAGCACCAAATGAACTGGGATCGACATCTTCCACTATTCTTGATGGCTTATAGGGCCTCTGTGCACGATTCCACAAAGCTCACCCCAGTCAGCTTCATCTTCATTTTCCCTGTGATTTGGTGTCCATATCACCAAGTGCTGAATAAAAAAAAATACAGGATTATGCAGAAGAACTGCAAGATAGTTTAAATGGGATCCACGAGTTTGCAAGAAAAAGATTGAAGATAACCAGTGACGAATGAAGGCTCGATACGATCTTAAGGCCAATACTGGTGGATTTAAAGAAGGAGATCGAGTATGGCTGTACAACCCTGGTCGTAAGAAAAGAGTGTCTCCCAAATTAACACCATCTTGGGAAGAACCCTATACGATAGTAAAGAGAATAGGTGTTATAATGGAGACAACGACACATTGTTTGATCTGGACGATCAAAATTGAGAGGGGGATAATGTTACGAGTTTGATAAAAGCCCCCTAGCTGCACCGCTGAATCCATTCCGCTGGCGCTTTGTCGATAATTATTTCCAAGAAGAGATTATAGGGTGGAATTCTGTCGTGAGTAATCTAGAGCGGAATCCGGAAGCATCTGGTTGCATGGCTTGACTTTATAAAGCGAGAGACATATCACTGGCTAGATGAAGAAGTTTTTATGAAAAAGTTTATGAAGAAGTGATTAGAAGTTTTTGTACAAGTTAATAAGTGTTTGGAATATTGAGCTAGTTATATTGTTGTATAGGTAGATCTAAGTGTGTTATTATCAGTGAAGTAGTTGTTTGTTTATAGTGAAGTTAGAAATGAACAGTTTTAGTTGTATGCTCGGCTTATTGTTTAGCAAATCGTAACAATATCTATAATCGTCTTATTTGAAATAGGGTTGTTCAATGTATTTATTTTATACAATGATTTTAAAATCAATATATACGACCCATCTTTCTTTTTTTCTGAACATATTTCAATAATTTTATTGAAATGATGGGATTCACTATACTCAACATTTTATTAAGGAAAGAATTTTTGATAAAGGTCAGCAGAAAATTTAATTCTAATTCCTGTTACTCACATTCTGAATTCTTTGTGGGTTTCTCTCCTATGTCGTGTTCCCTCTTTATTCATCCTGTCTTTTGCCTTGAGTCGCTGATGGTTCAAACAGTTGATATTTTCATGTGTGGAACCTAATCCAGATGGAATAGGTTTGAATATGAATGAGTGTGGAGAAATTTTCAGTGTAAACAATATTGCATACATCTGATATACCTCACACTTGAGAACGATAGTAGATACGAAAAATCGAAACGTCATGAACTATATCGTAAAGAATCAATATTTCTTTTACTTAGATATGGAAGTCTTAAACAATTTCACTCACATGTGATATAAGTCTAGCAAAATCTACCAAATCCATCAATAGGGAGTCTCATCTGATGATGGTATGCAGAACAGTTTTTTGATAGGCACGGACATTGCTGTGGCCGTATTGTCATCAAATAGATGTCTTGCTTCAAAATGTTATCTGCCAAACAACCCTAATATCAACGTTCAGTGAAGGTGCTTCAAGTCTCTCGCAGTTAAAAAGGATGCGTTTCTATAATTTTTGTCATCTCTTTTTCGAACTCTTTTTTAAGATAGCGTGCCCATCGGCTACTGATTTCCTAGTTCATAACAGTGCCCTCCGGATTGTTGGTACAAATGGTGTCTAACAATCCTGGGTTGTACTCTGAGAAAGCCTCAGATACTTGAGCCATTCCTGTCGCCCCTTCCCATCAGGAGGGTTTAGATCCACATCGTGGATTCCTGTGTATTCAGTGTGCGATTCATCACTACTATAATACTGAGACTGAATTTAAACTTGTTTCTGAATCTGTTTAAAATGTGTTGCTAGTATTCCTGTTTAACACTAACAGAACTTTATCTTCATTGTTTCCAAAAAGCAAATGAATAAAAAAGTTATAGTAGATATTGATGAATCGGAGTCCAGGTGCACTCATATCCCAGGGACATATTTATGCCCTGATAACAGGTACTTACCTTTGGAAAATGAAACAGCTCAGTTTCTAGATAGGTCTATTCAAACCAATATTTCAGGGACATTTGTATGCCCTGGTAATTCGGAAAATCAACCAACTCAGTTTTCATTCATTAAAATACCGAACACAACAATGATAAAAATATAAAAAATGATCGGCACTCCAGTGCAGCTCATATAAATGCCATGGCGCATTCGCTGTCACAGCTTGTAACGTAACCGGAGTTACTTTGATTGCCTGATTGCTCAGCAGAGAACGGCTTAGGTTCTTTGGACTATATTGCCAGTTTCGGATTTTTTATGTGTCAGGCAAGTGTTTTAAATTTTGAACTTCAAGAATTTGACTGGCTTGGATGCCAGTAATTTTTAATTTAACAGGAATAATAGTACAAAATACCTAATGATAGATAATTGAAATAATATAAATTGACTTCCTTCTGTATCAAGACCAACAATAAAACAATATTTCAAAACAAATATATATTAATAAATTTAACAAAATGTAGTGTCAAAGTAACACGTTGATATTATGAGGTTAGACCAAATATTTATAACAAATCTGTGAAAAACTACTGAATTTGTTTTGAGGACACAGGTTACCTTAGGTCATACAGTGTGTAGATTCACAGGCTAGTGATAACTGGAACGTTGTTATTGTTGTTCTGCTAACAGAGTACAAACGAGATGCCACTTCGAGGAACAATTTCAGGCAATCCTCTGGTATGGATTACGCCTCCAGGTTGTACCAATTTCCTTGTGTCCCCTCGTAGATAGGGGTCGAATTCATGAAAACGTTTGATAGATGTTAGTTTATCACAGATTTGAAAGTCAAACAGTATACGATACCCTCCTCACTGAATAAGTGATATAATATTACATTATAATGAAATGATGTACTCCTCAACACAGGAGTTGAGATGTGTGAGTACTTAGATCTAAAATATCTTAACAGGAGAATATTAATGGTGCACCATGAAAAACTTTACTTGAAATCATTACTGAATATGTGATATATATGTGAATATAAATAGAAAAAAGATAAAGAAATAAAGATTAATAAATGTCAATATTCAAAGTCCACAAGTTTTGAGGTTAGTTGTCCCGAAAATCAAAATTGATGGTTTGAGGTTAGCACTACGATTTATATATATATATATATATATATATATATATATATATATATATATATATATATATATATATATATATATATATATATATATATATATATATATATATATATATATATATATATATATATATATATATATATATATATATATATATATATATATATATATATATATATATATATATATATATATATATATATATATATATATATATATATATATATATATATATATATATATGTAAAACTTGAAAATGTTTAACTTGACGGTAAACGAAAAGATAGGATCGTCAGCTTGACAAAATGGTGTCGCTTTCTGGTATGCAACATGCATCGACAAATAAATATTTTATTTGACACTTACAGGTTTCTTAGTAATTATTTTCCACGTGATCACACCTCAGGATTTGCCCTAGGTGATTAATATCTGCTTATCATCGCAACACTGGATCCAACTAGAAGGCCATCATCGATGGTTGATCAACAGGTTATTAGATCATGAATTCCGTTGCAATTAGCACTTTCTTCTGGATTGGAGTTGATCGACAATCTAATTCACCTGAGCTTCATTCAAAAATATTTATGATGGCATCAATCCATGCCCAGTCAACCAGCGAAGTCGCAGTAAGTGGCAGGGAATTCAATTTAATGTCTCTATATGGATCAACAATGCGATTTTGCAGATAAGTACCAGCGACTTCGCTTTGCGGACAATGATATGCAATAAATATTAACCTTGTGATTTCGCAACATACCATTCAAAAGTAGTTGAAATCAATGCGATCTAGAGAAGTCCTTACGACTTTCACAATGTTACCACCATGCCAAATATTTTTGACTGTTTTATATTAACGTTCATTTCGTGATATTTATTGAATTTTCAATAATATATTACTCGAGAAGTTCCATGGATTATGATTGTGCGACTTTTTTGAGAAGCGAACAGCGCCTCTTTCGACACTAGCAGCAGAGGATATCAACTGGCAACGGCCGGTCCATGGCAGACATTTTGACTTTGTCATCTGATGTTGATGAACTTGTAGCTTGTAGCGCTATTGTTCGTTTAGTTTTAGAATTGTAAGTTGCTAACAAAACTTAAACTATTAGGTACTAGCGTGCCATATATGACACGACAAAAAAGTAGCTTTTTAAAAATAGGTAGCACGCCCCTGCGTTGAATATTTGCTTACATATTTACGTTTTTAGGATGGAGAGTACCTAATCTAACCTCAAATGTCAATGAAAATAATCGCTGACTGGTTTTTAGTTTTCTGGTTGAATTTAAAAGTCAATAACTTTTCGGAACGGAGAAAAGATGAGTTCTAAGAAACGGTAAGTTGATTTTTACATCATTGTTATTGAAATATGCCATTATTTATATAGTTTTAGATTTAAATGAACTCAAGTGAGATATCTATGTTTATGAGTTATAGATACGTTCATTGGCTTGTCTCTGAAGGTCACGTGTTGAATGGTGTGTCTTATATGGTACACTAGGCCTTTAGGCTACTGAAACGAATATTTCGGGAAACATGAATGTAAACAATATATTCGTGGAAAACCCATACGCTTTGGATATAAAGTGAGGTGCTTGAACTCAAAAAGTGGTTATCTAATTAATTTTGAGATTTACCAGGGTAATATACCAAATTCCAACCAAGCCCACCAAAAGAAATTTGAAAAGGCGACAGCTCCTCTTCTGCAGCTTTTAGAACAGATGTCCGAAGAAATAAAATGCTTTCCTTATAGAATTTATTTCGATAACTTACTTACGTCAATAAACATTCTTTACCATCTGAGGCTGAATGGGTACGAGGCAACTGGAACCATTCGAGAAAACCGATTTTCCAAAAAATGCCCTTTGCGCTCTGTCAAAGAAATGAAGAAAACATGTCGTGGTACGTATGAATACGCTTTGAGTAATGAGTATCTAATGTCAGTCGCTATTTTAGTACCGAAAAAAGAGAGTTGGGATTCCAAGACCATTCTGCATAGGAAAATATAATGAGTTGTTCATGGGAGGCACTGACCAGATGGATGCCAACATAAACGTGTATAGAATCGGAATTAGAGGCAAAAAGTGGTGGTGGCCAATATTTACATGGCTCATTGATTGCTGTATTCAAAATTCTTGGATTCTCTACAGAAAACATAACGCGTCCGTAACGCAACTGCAATTCCGAAGAGAAATAGCACAAGTATACTTAAAAAAATTTCAGAAACTTCCAAAATCCGGAGGACGAACTACGACATATTCTGCAAATAGTAGAGTAACGCCCGATATTAGATACGACCGGATTGACCACATCATTGAATACGTACCCAATAATAAGAGAAGACGTTGTGCCGGAAACCATATGCAATCCAGCGCTGTAAGAACACAATGTCTCAAGTGCAACGTGGGACTCTGTATTAATTGTTTTGGTGTTTACCATAAAAAAACTAGGGAATAGTTTATTTTTTTTTTAATTATGAATAAATACTTTTCTTGTTTCACTGCAATTGTTATTGTTTTCTTTAGTACCTCAAAGGACTAGCGTGCCATATATGGTACAGGTCATACCAGTTCTAAAAATATGAATAAATGAAAAAAAAACTGTATTTTATAATTTTTTAGGCCTCAGTTAACAAGAAAAACATTACTTTAGATCAGAATTTGAAAATTGGAAAACTCAGTCCCTAATGGGTTAATTATTGTATCGGTACTTTATAAATTTGTGTATTTTGTAGGTATTCGTGCAAAGTTCAGTCCCTTGGTGTAGAAAAGTTGCAAATTTTCTAAAGTCAAGTGAAACTTTTTGACTTCGTTTCATAAAATAAACAAAATTATGAACATATTTGATGAAAAATTACGCGATTCATCTTCAAGTGGAAGGTGAGGTAGCAGCAGAGAAAATCTATACTGAAAACAACTATAAATAACTGAAAATGTTATTGATTATGATTAGGTTAGATACAAAAATGTACCTACTGATGGGCCATGGGTTTCTATATGCAGATGCAAATCGAAATAATATAGAGGAACTAATTATAATAACATTTGATAGACAGATGTGTGATATTTCTGATCCATTCTCATGCCCTCAAATTATACAGGGTGGCTAAAAATGATTTTAGTAAAAATGAGGCACTGAAAATTATAAAAATTCAATAGTTGTTTTCTGTTGAATACTTGCAAACGAAAAATGTATAGGTCTATGCGGATATACCGTCAAGTAGGGTCGTTCACTCTTCTTTCTTTCTTTCTTATTTCTGATGCTGTGTTCTCTAAATAATTATATTTTTCACTCATATATTCTATTTGTGGAGGAGTAAAAATATTGAAGATTATGCAGTGGTGTAGTGGGGATGGCTCTACAGGCAGTGCCTTTAGGATAACGCGCATTAAATGTATTCCCCAAACTACTGCCTTAAAATAGCGCAGCAACTTATTCTCAACATTTCATTTCAGGTTTGTGGAGGCTGCATGCAATGAAGAAAGTTTTTTTAATTGCGTCGATTTCTGTGATTAGCCACCATTGAAATTTTTTTTGTTTTCGTTATAAATATATTTTTTTGAAGACTATGTTATTATTTTGTTGTTTTATGTCATTTCATATTAGTTAGTGTTAATAAATATGTTGAAAAATATATCAAATTGCTTTCCATTTATTCATTCTAGAGAAATTCCCAAACCTACATTCATTTTATCAATTTGGTAAATATAAAAGGAATGATTTCTGAAGTTCAATGCAGTAATTACAAATGTGTACATTCATTTAATTTCCGTGAGAGGTGCATTTAAATTCCATTTAAATATTTATAATCTTTCAAAAAACCGCTGCTTTGTGAATTCGCTTTGAGGCTGTCTATAGAAACTTAAAAATGTACGCTTCGCGACGTCTTGGGTAGTTACTGGCGATGAGCGTGTTTGCGGACATTAGGCACTCGCAAATAATTACTAGTGCCTCTATTTTGTATCCACATTGCGAAGTCGCAGATCCCAGCAGTAACTCTTTGCAACTTCTATGCGATGGATTCTGGTTCACTGGGTGTGGATTTAAATTTATTACCGTTACCTGATATATACCACCAAGCGAGTTCTTCACCCCTCGACAGCCAAACTAAGAAGAGACTCATCCCACTTCTCCAATTCTCAAACTGAATTTCCGACATCATGTCAGTGACATCTATATGAACCCAACGTTATCAACCCAGATGGGTGTCTACAAATGAAATTTACCCTTAGACAAGTTCAGCTATTTGCTATCAGCTGTCACTAGACGTGAAAGAATTCTGTTGTCTACTCTTTAGACAAGTTTACATGTTCGTTATTAGATGTCGCTTCTAGTAAGATTTTGGAATTAATTGGACTTTTAGATGTAACAATATTTTTGTTACAAGCTACAAATGAAATCTCATTTCCAGAGGAACATGCTTAATTTTTCCAAGAAGGGAAGCAATAAATTACAATGCCAATGAATACTGCAGAGGAAAACCTATAACCCAGGAGCAAATGCATGCCCTGATTATAGGATGGCATGTGTCACTTCCAGTACGTATTCTTCACTTTCCAACCAAGTATCAATAAAAAGGGCCAAGTGAACCCATACCCCAGGGACATATGTATGCATTGATAACAGGTACTTTGAAATAATTTCTTCTGGTTGCATTTCATAAAATATGATAGCAAAATCGTCAGTTTTTCACTTTTGATTCATTTTGCTATCAAATTATATGACAATCACTGCCATTTCTCTTGGATTATTCCTAAAGCATCAATTCAATTGAATTTGGTGATGAATAGTCACTTAACGTAGATTATCATTCCAGCAAAAGCATTTTTCCAACATTTTTTTAATTTTTCCAGTCTCTTTTAAGCGCTTTTCCTTATTTTTCCTTGATCTTCGCAACTTTTTCTCGGTTTTCTTGCTACCGAGTTGTGAACGTGTGTACGTCGTACGATACCACAGACAAAAGTGAGTTCGATTATCCTCGGATCAGTTGATATGGATGACTGGTCAACAGGGTGTCCAGCTTTAAATTTCATTTCCAGGTAGATTTCTTTGAACGTGATATAAAGACGATATTCAGCCCTATGCTGTATCACTTCTGTTAAAAATAACGTCACCGTTATTCGCCAATTCCGTTATTTTGCTATTGATTGGCATAAATACATGGTGTAATAATTGAAGACAGAACCCGAAGTATACTTATATAGATATGAATAAAAGATGGAAATGGGTGACATGAAATGAAGTCTGTTTCACCGGTTTGGGTTCTCGTCACCAGGATATATATTGCCATAAGAAAAGTGAATAATGTAAACAAAACTGCACCAAATTTCATAATAAATTACTTCACACAGATTCTCCGAATGAAACTATAGCAGAAAAAATCTTTTTAGTTGAAGAAGTAAACCAGATTATAAATTCAAAAAGTTCAGTTAAAATATGGAAATACTTGGTTTCGGTAAATATTTCGTACCAAGTTGGTTCATTCACTATCGCTAAGCCAACTCTGCTTATTTGCAAACTCTGTAACTAATTAACTAACTTTCGTAACTATAATATGCCGTCTGAAGTAGATTTCTCCACCATAATAGAACGTCGACAGGCAACGTGAGGAGTAGCCGTATTTAATAATTCGGAACAACCCGTGACTCATCTAGATGTTTCTCACATGGTTCCCGTTTCTTCTGTGATGAGTCATGCCTGCATTTCTATAATTCACAAACGAATCATAATACGATATCTACTAACTGTACATCTCACTAGAAAACAAACTGAAAATGTTTTTGATTTTACAAAGTGACTTAGAGACGTGCACGATTACCAGTGATTCTCGAATATGTCTATACCTAACCTAGGACTTTTAGGGTTCCTGATTAATTATCTGGAGGAAACGGGTTATGTAATAGAATGATTTTGTTTCGCAGTGGGTATTCATATTGTGCAATATGGGTGTACAATAAAGAAAAAATTTGAAAATATGACCATCTATTCTTTTTGATTTGTAGTATGTTACAATAACACAAGTGCGAGTGCGGTGCGCCTGACTGTCTTCTGCGAGGGAATGTGGCCATGTTTATAAAACTCCACTGATCCAGTGGCAAATATATGAAGATTGTTGTACAAAAAATATTCACAGTTGCTTTAGAACCACATGACAGACCATGTGACCATGACAGACCATGAAATGGGAAACTGCAGTTTCCTATTTCATTTTCGCCAAGTGGTGGCAGTCCACTCTGCATTGAAGGAAATTGATATCAAGAGGACAATAATTTGCTTACAGAGAGAAGAAGCCACAACGACACTTACGACAAATTTGAGTATACCTGGTAACGCTTCGCAGAATGCAGTCTTTTACATGATATTGGATCTGATGGTGGTTTCATTTTGCTAAGCGGTGGCATAAGTTACATCAAGTGGTCATGGTGTTAGAGCGTTTGCTTCCCACTCAGGCGTCGTGGGTTCGATCACACCGCTGCCAGTGAGCTAAATTGGTTCGGAGTCCACTTTTATTCAAGCTGTAGGTCCCGGATCTCCTTTGCTCGCACAAGCTCTGCTTTGAGGAGTTTTCTCCGTAAACCTGGGTGGTTTGTAAAAAGATACTCAACAAAAATTTTATTTGGTATTACATGAAAATCGTCATAGACAAGGAATGGGTTTGTTTGAATTCTTCAAAAAAATTTATGATTTTCTGTCGAGTATGCCTAGGAGAATTCAAGCTCTATGGGAGCTAGAAAACTAAAATGAATCCTATTATTACTGATGTTTTATCATTGTTGTTACTGTTTTTCCAGTTGAATATTAGTGCCAGTTAGACTATTTAAATATATTATTAACCAATCCTGTTCTAATTCGTTTGAAAATTCCAGTATATTATTATATTCAATGATGAAACATAATGGAGTAACTATTGAAAAATGCATTCTCAAAATAAAATAGGCCATCATGTGCCATGTGTACTTTTCGAATTACTTCACATTTATTTCGTTAGATCGTCCAACGCTCAACATTAATGATAAGTATATCAAGTTATGGAATGAAATTAGGTATAGCAGTATAATGAAACCAATCATTTGAAAAGAAACAGCAACTTTAGCACGATAATAGTAACTGTAGTCCACCCGGATATAGATCATGATATCCATCAATACCTACCTAACTTCAATACCATCATTTTTTCTGAAATGCAAAGTCACTTCTGGTTATACCTCTTCAATGAACATTTTTATAAATGGTCGATTTATTCCGACCAGGAATCTTGTTCAATGATAATGTCAAGGTTAAGTTTAAACTTTTATCACATTCTTCTATTTCTGGAACAATCCCAATCACGATATCTCGTTATGAAATGGGATAGTTCGATAACCAGAACCATAAAATACTTTAACGAATGAACTTCAACACATTCTCGATTTCCCCGAGATTTATTTGATGCCGGTACTTCACTAGGCAAAGCGTATTCGTGTATTACTTCATTTGCCCCAAAAGGGCTTACTCTCGGTTTGTTCTATATCGCACTCACAAAACACATATATAAGCACTTAGTGGCAGTCATAAACATGTGATGCACAGAGATTTTGGTGAAAAAATTGAGTGGACAATCAAAAATGTAATGAACATTTTGGAATTGTACCAAATGTCCCACTTTAGGATCTCAAGAATAGCTCATATAAAAATAAAAATAAAGAAAACGTGTTCAAATCCAGGATCGAAGCGTTAAATCCTTATGGGCAATAATTTTATAAATATAGTAGTTATACAAGGAATATCAAAAAAATCCCATCAGAAGGCAGTCTCCCAAAACAAATAGAAGGATCCGGGAACCTCTCGACGTTTGCAGATATGTCTCAGCAGAATCCATATATTGTGAATGGCGAGATCCTCGAGATCGCCATTAAAGGAAAACCTGGAAGAGCTGCAAATTCCAAAAAGTTTGTAGACAAGATACAGGAGAGCCCACTAATTTTCACCGAATTGAGTATTCCGAGTCTCCACCACCAAAAGAAAAAGAGGAAGCACTGCAAATTCCACAAAACTCACAGACAATACTCATTTCAGGTAGTCATTCAGAATTGAATGACAAAAAGTATCAAACAATAATTAGAACATAATAATGTGCAACCACTGTGCAAGTAACACAGTGCTCGGCAGCGAGGCGGTTAGATGCCGGCCTACGAAACTTCCGCTTGCATTAGACCAGGTTCGAATCCTGGAAAAACGAGAAAAATTTTCTCAATTTCTTAGGAGTCGATAGGCAATGTAATTTGTCTAGATGCCAATCCCGACGTCTGGTGCTTGCTTGGAGTTCGCGCCGACCACCCGGGGTGGTGCTGTAGGTTTTCCGGGTTTTCCTATAGCTGAAAAGTGAATACGCCACCAAAAATCAGAAAGTCGCCCCGGAGCGCCACGGCAAATAATACCCGCACAGGCTATGCCTTTGGGTACACTCTATGAGTGTTTATGAGGGAGTATTATTATTATTATAAACAAACAAAGTACAGATAAGCAATGCTTTTCACTCCTACAATAGCTTCATTCGTGTTTCAGTTTCAGAACGGTTCAAGAATCGTTCTTGGGCTGTGCAAAACTTGGAGGTTTTATTAAAAAGACCTTTTAGTTTTTGATATTTCTTATATCTACCCCAGGTATTAAAATCTGTTTACTTCTACTCTACTAGTACAGGAATTATAAAGTATATGTATATGAAAAAATTACATTTTGAATAGGAGTTATGCAATAAAAGAAAATTGAATGATCAACAAACTCATTTAATGTCATAAAAATTAAACAATGGTCAAATATCGAATGTGGTAGCTAAATAATTTCTATAATTAAATCCAAATCGTTAGGTGAAGGTTATCAAATAAACAAATGGTTATTACCAAACAAGTCTAAAGTGCAATGCAAGTGCAATGAGAACGACTCCAACTGTTGGAGGTACTGCTGAGGCTGCCGCCGCTTTCCAGTTGGATTAAGAAGGAGACAATGGCAGGTAGTTTGAGGATGCGGAACTCGGAAGTCTGGGTAAGCGAAGAAGAGACCATGGGCTAAGCGGAAATCAAGAAATGGTCGGAGATTCCTATTTCCACCCTCAGAGTGAAAAGCACACAAGATAAACTGCGATGAAACAAAGAGTTTGCTCTCATTATTTCAAGCAGAGAAAATGGGAAGGAAATAGAGTGGAGTTTCGCACGGGAAGCCTAATATGTTATACGGACGGTTCGCGTCTGACTGACAAGCAGGCTTCGGGTGCAGGCTTCTACCCGGAAAAAAAAGAGACGTACTTACGAAAAAGCTACGCTTTGCTTTGGATAGACACACAACAGTTTAACAAACTGAAGTGTTCGCCATCCTATCTGTTTGGACAGTCAGGCAAATCTCAGAGCCATCTGTCATCCTGAACCAAGCTCAGCACTTGTTCAGATTACATTAAGTTCATAAATCAAGTTGACAAAGTACCTGAGAGTGTATCCCAACATAAGGGGGTTCAACCTTGGTATCAAAACTCAGAAGAGGAGAATCACATAATACTAATTGGTCTTGAAAGGTTTCATTCAATTCATTTATTTCCGAGGTTCACAAAAAGCCCATCTTTCTTTCTCCACTGTAAGTATGAAATATTTATTCATTGCATGATTCGTTTCTTGTAAATGAATTTTCACAAAATGAATAATACATCATCATCAATCGATCAAATCAAATCAATTTCTGTGGTAGGGACACACAGGAAGTTTATCCAAAACCACGTGGTATTGTTGAGGTGTTGAACATAGTGGTTTGGTGTTGGTGAAGAAATTGATGGTATTCAATACTACATCAAAATTTCCAAGTACAGTGCAATTGTCATTAGAATATTGGCGGAGATTACTTCGAATATCTATCTGGGTTACCTGACCGGATGGGATGTTACCATTGTCTGCCTGTCTAAAGAGACACCCCAAGAAAAAGGAAAACAAACGCATGTTATTCAAAACAAAGTAATTAGCCAGGCTATAAATTGCGAAGATTTTCCAACCGCTGTATCAGTTTTACGTCGCTCTTCGAGAAGACAACATCCAAGCTGAACCGCCTCCACGGAGGTGAAGCGACCACTGCCTCAAGGCCCAGAAACCATACCTCCTCATTCTACTTCCGGCCGTGAAAGCCTTCATTCTATGCTCAATTTTTCAATTATTTTTCATCTTCTCAGAAACTAGTGAAACAAAACCTACAGGCTCAATGGTGTTGGCCTAAGTGATATACACCGGCCTCCAGTCGCGATGGAACAACTCATTTCGACTGTAGATCATATATAGGGGCAAATCACGCTATAAATTCCTTCATATTCGTGATCAGTATCCCTAACTCACTGAAGATACACCTTTTCCTGAAAAATCCGAATTCATCTATTTTTCATGGAAACGTATATGTAATGTCGTAATAATCGAGGTAGAATAATGAAACTATCAGAACTAATATGAATGCTAAAAATTCACCTTTTGTACACCTCATTTTTGAAAAGTCCCCAAAACTAAAAATCTAGAGGAGTCATGTCTGGTGAACGAGGGGGCACTTAACAGGACCATTTGTAGCAATCCATCTGTTTCCAAAATAGCCTCGCATCATTATTTTCACGCCACTGACATTATGTGCTGGTGCTCCATCCTGCTGAAAATAGATTATCTGACGAGCCTCCAGATCAAGATCATTGAAAAACTCTTTCAACACTCTTGTTAATTAATTAATATAACGGGGTCCGTTCAAAGAACCATGATAGAAAAATGGACCGATAATTCTGCCTCTAAATAGACCACACCAAACATTAATACTAAATCGTCTTTGTGGATTGTGGGGATGGACTAAATATGGATTATGTCAACTCCAATAATGAAAATTCTTTCTATTATACCTACATCCCACGATTTGAAAAATTAGCCTCATCGCTCCATATAACATTTCTATAGAAGTTTGGATCTTGTCTGCATTTATTCATAAACCACCGATTATCATCACCAGGTTCTAGTGTTTGCACTGGTCTTAACTTATAAGGACGAATCTTATGTTTCTTCAGAATTCGTTGAATACCAGACAGTGGAACAGCTATTTCTCTAGATAAATCTCTGATGGAATTATTTGGATATTACGAAGGCGTAGAAGGGCCAACAACAAAACATTTTTTCAAAATAGTTGGAATTGTCACTTTGAAGTGACAATTGCCACTTTGATCTGATAATTGTCACTTTGATCTGGTAATTGTCACTTTGAAATGGCAATTGTCACTTTTAACTGGCAATTGTAACTTTGAAGTGGCAATTGCCACTTTGAACTGGCAATTGTCACTTTGAAGTGGCAATTGTCACTTTGAAGTGGCAATTGTCATTTTGAACTGGCAATTGTCACTTTGAACTGACAATTGTCACTTTTATCTGACAATTGTCACTTCGATCTGACAATTGTTACTTTGAACTAGCAGTTTATTTGCCGACTCCATGCAAAAATATTGTTTTTCAGTCAAATTCGAAGTGACAATTGTCAGATCAAAGTGACAATTGTCACTTCAAAGTGACAATTGCCATTTCAAAGTGACAATTGCCAGTTCAAAGTGACAACTGCCAGTTCAAAGTGACAATTGCTATTTCAAAGTAACAATTGCCAGATCAAAGTGACAATTATCAGATCAAAGCGGCAATTGTCACTTCAAGTGACAATTCCAACTATTCTGAAAAATATTTTGTTGTTGGTCCTTCTACGCCTTCGTAGGATATACCTCACAGCAAAAAAACGCCGATTAGGTAATTCACGATCGGGGAAAGAATTGCTGTAGTTTTGGAGTGCTCCTACGCTATTTTTCTGGCAAACCAAGTAGGATTCTAACATATAACATTTTTTTTGATAGGAAAACAGTAGTTGACAGTTACAATAATTTATGACATTGTCATGATATACTTGAGAATATTTGATAAATAGTATTTCAACAAAGTTTCAAGGCAACTTGATTGCTCATAATAATTATGTTTTATCGCATCAAACACATTTTTTCCAACCACATTCATATGACCCTCCAATATTTTTTGTTCTGTACAAAAACGGCTTCAAAGTCATTATCACAGCAGACATATTTTGATTCACAAAATAAATGCGGCTAGCGGAATGGTTTTAAGATGGAAATTATCGTTTTGTAGCTCAGTGGTGTCAATTGAGTGGTGCGACATGATGATCATGGGTTTCACGAATTCACATCTCAGTCCAATTTTTTATTTTTACTGTCTTATTTTGTTATTTGTAACAAAATATTGTTATTCGTATAAGTTCCAAAATTGGGTGTTTGGACAATCATGAGGTTTTATTTGCCAAAACAAAGAAATTGTTTGTACTAGTGAAAGAAAGAAATATATCCACATAAGTCGATCATTTTCCACTTTAGGAAGAAAGGTGATATGAGCTTTGTTGTTGAGAATGTTATTACGAATCGAAATGCATGAAAAAATATAGGGTGTTGAAAGAAATCATTTTATGAAATATTCTGAAAACGCGACGGTTTTTTTTTTTTGTTTGTCGGTATCGAGAAGGCCATTGAAAATGCTACTAGTTTGCTCATTTAACCGAATTCGTATTATCAACAATAACGGAGTTGGCAATGGTGCCGATTTAATTTGGAACACCCTGTATACATGTATTTTTTTAGTTCATATTTTTATTATATTTTATTTTCCAACGATTACATTAACAAAAATTAACAATTTTAGGATTTATAATAAACAATTGAATGTTCCGTTTTTAACATTGCATGAAGTTAATTGAAGACGAGAATTCGGTGGGTATTTTATTCGTATTGCAGTTGAAAGAAATGGAGAGGAACTCCGATCGAGTAACACAACCTAGATGAGTAATACTCAAATAGAACTGATGGTAACATCTTTTCATAATGATATCCTTCAAATCATGACATTATTGCCATTTCGCAATTTTTTAAGGATACAATAAGCACGTCAGCTAGATTTTGTTATCTGTCGGGTATATTCATGGCAACGAAAACCCAAAAATACTGTCTTGGGTGAAATATATGACAATAAGAAGGCAATTGAAACGTGCATTGCAGCTTGTTGGGAGTATGTAAAATCGATAGTACTTCCATCGCCGAACGGAGATTCTTCGTTGTCGATATAGTCTTGTCAGTACGACAACGCTGCATTTGATATTTGACAGAACAATCATTTGAAACTACCAGTGTCGTAACTATCGAGAAAGGGAAACTAAATTAGAAAAGAGAAAAATAAATGAATGAATTATGAAAAAAACATGTCAATTAGAGCATCGGCTGTTCTCAAAATCCTGTAGAGATTCCATCATAATTTCACGTTTCCATTATTTCTATTTTATTGAAGCTCAATATTTCTGTTAACAACGCACGACACTGCCGTTGGGGGGAAGATGTCCCTTAGACACAAATCTAAATGCGTGTGCGGCGAGTTACTCATCTAGGTTATGTTATTTGATCGGAGGAGAGGAATAAATTATTGATGAAGGAGTTGCTTCTATTGTTGCAATTTCTGAAATATTTGATAACGACTGAATAAGAATACCTGCCATAAGGTAATTTGCAACATTACTTATTTTGACAGTTAAGTGATCTTTATATTCTCCTGCCACGCTAATCGAGCGCCAACCATCATGTTTCTTTAATGTTGAAATGTCATCTTCCGCATTTGCGCAGATGTTCTTTTCAAACTATATTCGGTATATTGTTCTGGATTATGCAACTTTGGTTATTTTGCTTCGTTTTATGGTATTTTTCCTACAACCTGTACTGAGCATTTTGATATTCTATATAACTCAAGAATCGACGATGATACGTTTTTGCTGGTCTCAGAGCTGCATAGTTTTTGATGATGTCAAGGATGTTGACATTGCCAATAGTATTGTTTGTTACAATGAATATCCTTCATATTTTCGTTTTGGTGTCTGGCAGTACTATTAAATAACATTGCCCTTCTTATATATCTTCAACGGTCAGATTCGTCACATCGGCATGCACCACAGATCGCAATTATTAAAACAACCTAAAAAAATAAACAATTAGTAACGAAAAACTTACTAATGATTGAAATATATATTCATCATTAAGTACTTGTAATCTGGTGCTTTGACAATAAACTTATTAATCTCCTCTATGGAAAAAAACAACAGCTTTCTTGGCCTCATACACAGCCCCTAATTTCTTTAAAAAAAGCTATTAACTTGAGGCACTCTATATTTACATCTTCCTTTATTGAAATTGTAGAGCGAAGCATTGAATATTTTGAACATAATGTGGTAGATTGAGAATTTTGGAAAATACGACAAAATTACGTCTTCACTAATTATTATTTTTCACCCTTGTTTTAGTAGAATATCATACTTTTTTCATATCGGAATCTTAATTTTCCGGTAATAAAGACATATTCAATAATTGTGCATCTTCCTGTATGTCATCGGTTATAACATTTTCTTCTGTCCATATATATATGGAGTGGTGGTACAGTATCTCGTCTATCATGAGGATTATGAAAAAATGTTTCAAATAAAAGTTATATGATTTATTTTGCTGCTTATTATAAAAATATTTTGAAATAAACAGAGTGTTTCTTGAATGCGAGGCAACACAAAGCATCATTTTTTTTAAAGGACCACCGTTAAAGGACCCCGCAAAATCCTAATGGAAAATGGCTTTCGGCTAAATTCGTTAAAACTTTGCGGAGATATCGTATTCGGTTTGCCGATCAAAAGTCCTCGTGGGCACAACCCTCAATTTTCAACCCCAAACCCCCTAAAGACCCCCAAAGCCCTCAAAGTACACTTTCTGATGTTGGTGATACATAACAGTTTCAATTCATCTTCAAAACGTTTCATTTTACTGCCCACCCCTTTTTCCAATCGAATCCTACAGTCTACTCTCACCACACCGCCCTTACTCTCGCACGCCCACTCAACTCGCCATTTACGCCCCATTACAGATTTCCAAGGTTAAATATTCTTCAATTGTTTTTTTTTGACTCTTTTGAAGCTTTTTATGTTGATAAAATGTATTTATATATTACAGTACATGTTCCCTCAGCCCCGCCCCAAGGTGTTTGCACCCAGCCACTTAAGGCAAGGTGTGTGAACCCAGCCGATAAAGTGAAATTAATACGAACTACCCTTATCTCCAAGCGTTTTCACCAATTGGAAAAATTAAGGCAAACAATTGTCAGAAAACAACTACTTTCCTGGCTAATACCACGACGGACATTGAACATCATCTGATATATATTTGTGCAACGTTCTTCCAAGAAGATCCAATTGCAATTGATTTTCCGTGTGGATGGCGCTGCGGCCAACTTAGTTGTAGGTCGTAGTTTCATCCGTGGGGAAATATTAGTTTAACAGTTGACTATTATGCATTTGGCAGGCACAGAACAATTATAATGTTGTTCGACCTACCCTGGCACTGATGAGATGCAAACCATTGAAACATGCATGTCTGCAGGTGGTCATTCCCATCCAAATGAAGGATAATCTTCTGTTCAGTTACAAGACAAGCACTTGCAATTGGGTCTCGGAAGAACACTGCCCAAATATCTGTCAGATGTAGTTTAATGTCTGTTGTGGTATTAGCCAGGGAAGTAGTTGTTAGCCTTTATTTTTCCACTCGGTGGAAACGCTTGGAGAAAAGGGTACTTCGTAATCATACACTATGTTGATACTCTCCGGCATATAATTTCGAAATTGTTCGAAATATTACATCCGATTAAGGCATGATGTCTTATAAGGTGGTGGTGGTATGGTGTTTATGTTGTGTGGGTGCAGTAAATTTAATTTATCGAATAGAAAATATAGAATGAACTTCTATGATATAAATGACTTTTTTAAAATGCCCTAGCTCAAACCTTTATTTTACCCGTTTTACCTTTCCTTATTTATATTTCCTTCCTTTTTCAGCTCAGCCGGTGAAACAGGAAAAACTCCTGGTCTCAGTTTTTTTTCATAAATTTTAATGCTGAAAATTTGTATGGAAATAAAATTATGAACAATTTTTTTTAGAATTGAAGCTTCCTAATTAAAAATAAACCTATCATCTGCTATATTTCATGTTTTTTTAAAATAAACTACCTCCTGTCCTCTATGATCTAACTTATCTACTACTGAAATTAGGTCCATTTTATAAATTCTAACAATGTGATGGCACTTTTATCAAAAATGAGATTATAGTAAATACTAATATCGTCCGCTTTGATTTTGAAATATAAATAATAAAATTGTTTATGAAAATCGTTGAAATATAGTCAGTGATAAGTTAGAAAAATGTTTCACTCAGTTTAAAATATTTCCTCAGCTGTACTGCTCTGCTCTGCTTCAAAACTCGTGTAAATTGGAGCCATGCTATAAATACTATAAATTAGTACTTACCTTGATACAAGATTTCCAAATACTTTTACTTCTTTTGGTGGGCAGTGAAAGGAAATGCTTTGAGTATGAATTGAAAGTCTTATGCATGCATGCACTAGGGTTGAAAATTGAGGGTTGTGTCCATTAGGATTTTTGATCAGCCTACTGAATACTATCTTTCTGCAAAATTTCATCGAATTTAGCCGAGAGCCATTTTCCATAAGAATTTTGCGGGGTCCTTTTTTCATCATTGAAGCTCGCAAGTCATCTCCCTTCTAGCACATAATTGAATTTGATGTTTTACACGTTTTCATTATTATTTCAAAGTGACACCCCGTTTATTTCACCTGTAAATATTTTTTTAAATTAATTTTGAAGTGGTTTTCGACCTTCTGGATCCCCTGAGACGGCTCACAAGTCATCTTCCTTCTAGCACATGATTGAATTTGATGTTTTACACTTTTTCATTATTATTTCAAAGTGACACCCCGTTAATTTCACCTGTAAATATTTTTTTAATTAATTTTGAATTCGTTTTTGCTCCTCTGGACCCCCTCAGATGGCTTGCAAATCATTTTCCTTCTAGCTCATGATTGAATTTGATGTTTTACATGTTTTCATTAATATTTCAAAGTAACACCCCATTTATTTCACCTGTAAATATTTTTTTAAATTAATTTTGAAGTTGTTTTCGATCTGCTGGACCCCCTAAGACGGCTCGCAAGTCATTTTCCTGCTAGCTCATGATTGAATTTGATGTTTTACACGTTTTCATTATTATTTCAAAGTGACACCTCGTTTGTTTCAGCCGTAAATATTTTTTTAATTAATTTTGAATACGTTTTTGCTCCTCTGGACTCCCTCAGACGGCTCGCAAGTAATTTTCCTACTAGCTCATGATTGAATTTGATGTTTTACATGTTTTCATTATTATTTCAAAGTGACAACCCGTTTATTTCACCTGTAAATATTTTTTTAAAATAATTTTGAAGTTGTTTTCGACCTTCTGGACCCCCTTAGACGGCTCGCAAGTCATCTTCCTCCTAGCAAATGATTGAATTTGATGTTTTACACGTTTTCATTATTATTTCAAAGTGAAACCCCGTTTATTTCACCTGTAAATATTTTTTTAAAATAATTTTGAAGTTGTTCTCGACCTTCTGGACCCCCTTAGACGGCTCGCAAGTCATCTTCCTCCTAGCAAATGATTGAATTTGATGTTTTACACGTTTTCATTATTATTTCAAAGTGACAACCCGTTTATTTCACCTGTAAATATTTTTTTAAAATAATTTTTGAAGTTGTTTTCGACCTTCTGGATCCCCTGAGACGGCTCACAAGTCATCTTCCTTCTAGCAAATGATTGAATTTGATGTTTTACACGTTTTCATTATTATTTCAAAGTGAAACCCCGTTTATTTCACCTGTAAATATTTTTTTAAAATAATTTTGAAGTTGTTCTCGACCTTCTGGACCCCCTTAGACGGCTCGCAAGTCATCTTCCTCCTAGCAAATGATTGAATTTGATGTTTTACACGTTTTCATTATTATTTCAAAGTGACAACCCGTTTATTTCACCTGTAAATATTTTTTTAAATTAATTTTGAAGTGGTTTTCGACCTTCTGGATCCCCTGAGACGGCTCACAAGTCATCTTCCTTCTAGCACATGATTGAATTTGATGTTTTACACTTTTTCATTATTATTTCAAAGTGACACCCCGTTAATTTCACCTGTAAATATTTTTTTAATTAATTTTGAATTAGTTTTTGCTCCTCTGGACCCCCTCAGATGGCTTGCAAATCATTTTCCTTCTAGCTCATGATTGAATTTGATGTTTTACATGTTTTCATTAATATTTCAAAGTAACACCCCATTTATTTCACCTGTAAATATTTTTTTAAATTAATTTTGAAGTTGTTTTCGATCTGCTGGACCCCCTAAGACGGCTCGCAAGTCATTTTCCTGCTAGCTCATGATTGAATTTGATGTTTTACACGTTTTCATTATTATTTCAAAGTGACACCTCGTTTGTTTCAGCCGTAAATATTTTTTTAATTAATTTTGAATACGTTTTTGCTCCTCTGGACTCCCTCAGACGGCTCGCAAGTAATTTTCCTACTAGCTCATGATTGAATTTGATGTTTTACATGTTTTCATTATTATTTCAAAGTGACAACCCGTTTATTTCACCTGTAAATATTTTTTTAAAATAATTTTGAAGTTGTTTTCGACCTTCTGGACCCCCTTAGACGGCTCGCAAGTCATCTTCCTCCTAGCAAATGATTGAATTTGATGTTTTACACGTTTTCATTATTATTTCAAAGTGAAACCCCGTTTATTTCACCTGTAAATATTTTTTTAAAATAATTTTGAAGTTGTTCTCGACCTTCTGGACCCCCTTAGACGGCTCGCAAGTCATCTTCCTCCTAGCAAATGATTGAATTTGATGTTTTACACGTTTTCATTATTATTTCAAAGTGACAACCCGTTTATTTCACCTGTAAATATTTTTTTAAAATAATTTTTGAAGTTGTTTTCGACCTTCTGGACCCCCTTAGACGGCTCGCAAGTCATCTTCCTCCTAGCAAATGATTGAATTTGATGTTTTACACGTTTTCATTATTATTTCAAAGTGACACCCCGTTTATTTCACCTGTAAATATTTTTTTAAAATAATTTTGAAGTTGTTTTCGACCTTCTGGACCCCCTTAGACGGCTCGCAAGTCATCTTCCTCCTAGCAAATGATTGAATTTGATGTTTTACACGTTTTCATTACTATTTCAAAGTGACACCCCGTTTATTTCAACTGTAAATATTTTTTTAAATTAAATTTAAAGTTGTTTTCGACCTTCTGGACCCCCTAAGACGGCTCGCAAGTCATCTTTCTTCTAGCACATGATTGAATTTGATGTTTTACACGTTTTCATCATTATTTCCAAGTGACACCTCGTTTATTTCAGCCGTAAATATTTTTTTAATTAATTTTGAATTCGATTTTGCTCCTCTGGACCCCCTCAGACGGCTCGCAAGTCATCTTCCTTCTAGTTGTTTTCTGTTGAATACTTGCCGAAGACCATACCTATTGTATAGGTTTTTTTGCGGAAGATTGGATTACGTAATCCACCATATTTCATTATTAGTTCTAGCACATGATTGAATTCATGAAGGGTTCTGAATAAGTTCACGTTATGCCTCTTAGTCGCACTACCACAGCATCTTTCCCCTCACCAAGGACTTATGCTAGCCAGAACCGCCTGTCATTGTACATACCTTCTTGAAATCGCTCAGACAAACACATATAAAAATTTTAACTTTACAGAAGAGATTTGAGCCGGTTCTGGGCCTCCCCCCACTACTATGACGTCATCAGTGACCTTGGGGTGACCTTCAGGGATGACCTTGGTGCATAGGTGCCTGTGTGGGTCTATGACCTTGGGTTGTCCTTGAAACGATTTTTTAATTTTGTAATTTTTGACCTTGATGTAGGTTTTGATGAGTTGTTCAAGGTTTTTGTTTGACCTAGAGATGACATTTGGGTGACAGAGATTTTTTTTTCATACACGGACAAGTACTTTTTCCAAGTACTTATATATTTTTTTTTTACCTCCAAGACTAAAAACATTTATGTGAACACTTGCTACTATGTATGACTTTCATATTATGTACTAACACATGAAAATCTAGAGAAGGAACACGTCCACACACCACGGAGATCCAGTCAGATATGTGAACTCTGATTCCTCTCCGATACTTGCCTTGTAGTTTTGGTGGTAGTAAGCGTGTGTGACGTCATCCGACTATGAGGAGTGCATCTGAAGTAGCCCACGCTCGACGCTTATAATATATACGGACAAGTACTTTTTCCAAGTACTTATATTTTTTACCTCCATGACTACTATAACCTTCATGTGTACACTTGTTACTGTGCATGACTTTCATGTGTACCAACACATGAAAATCTAGAGAAGGCACACGTCCACACACCACGGAGATCCAGTCAGATATGTGAACTCTGATTTCTCTCCGCCAGTGTATACCTTACAGTGGTGGTGGGTGGAAGCATGTGTGACGTCATCCAACTATGAGGAGCGCATCCGAACACGATCCAATCATACGTATCAGAAGCAACCCTCGCTCGACTCTCGCTATAGTGGGAATGGTCCGCTGACGTCACACATCCACACGATGCAGTTATGTAACGACTACTGTTCACTCTTCATCTTGTATGTATCGATAGCGAGTTAGATTAGAAGTGTGCATGGTGGGGGCTCTGTGACGTTGCATGAATAGTCGAAGCGGATAGAATTTGTTCATCCTCTTCCCCACTTATTGGAATTATATTTAAAGGAGGTGGGAATGATTGTTAAATCAGTATCTCATTGAGTTTGTGCTGAGGACACATCGAGAAAATGTATTCCTGTGACTGTGGTAAATCGTTTACTCGTAGTGATAATCTCCGTCGTCATCAACTTCAGAGTTGCCAAGGTGGGCCTTCTGTGAAAAGGATTAAGTTAGATGCGGCTGCATCGACACCAATGTACACGTGCAATTGTTGTAATGTGACAATCCCTGCATCCCAAGTTAGTTCTCATAAAAGAACTCTCCAGCACAAGAACAATGCATGTGTCCAAGTTAGTGATGGCATACAAATTATAAGGAATGCTTTCAAGTGTAGAATTGTAAGCTATCGAGTGGAAAGTCCGAATGTGTACACTGACTATATGTCGTTCTTCAATGAGATCAGGGAGAAAGTTATTGGATTACTTGAAGAGGCAATAAAGGTTCACAAGATATTCAAAGTGAATATGGAGGTATTTGGCAGCTACATTGTCCAAACACGGGATTTGATTGATACCAAGTCATTCAAATCACAAAATAGAATTGTGGACCAGTCTACGGATTTGGATGCATTATTTGATGGATTCCGTGATGCCATCATTGCTCAGACTACGGAATTTGAAGAACGTGATTCAGGTATGTTTAAAGTTTAAATTCTATTTACACGAATATTAAATTATTTTTATGTTTCAGGATGGAGCTGTGAAAAAGTTATGTTCCTCGAAGTGAACATCAACAAGTATAGTCCACTCAGCGGATTTTCATATGTGAAGCTGCCCGAGTTCATTGAGACAAGAAAAGGCGTTGTGAATATTCGCAATGAGGATCAACACTGTTTTGCATGGGCCATCACATCTGCTTTGTTCCCTGCGAATGGTAGAGTGTCAGAAGTTTCTTCATACCCCCACTATTTCAATATTTTGAATGTAACAGGTATGGATTTTCCAGTTAAACTTCAAGCTATAAAAAAGTTTGAGGACATGAATGATATTTCGATTAATGTATATGGATTAGAGTCGAAACTTGATAAGGGTAAAATGAAATATGAAGTGGTTGGTCCGTTGCGTTACTCACAGAGAAGACTAAGAAGACATGTTAATTTGCTACTTATAACTGATGATTCTGGCAATAGTCATTATTGTTGGATTAAAGACCTTTCTAGATCAGTTTCAAGTCAAATATCTGCGCATGAGCATAAAAAATATTTTTGTGATGGATGTTTATTGTATTTCTCTCACGAGCGATTACTGTTACGTCATCAGTTGCATGACTGTAATCATTAGAGTACTACAACACCATCAGTCAATTTCAGAATTAATAAATATGGTAAAATGATACCGGGGAATTCACTTATGTTTGAAAATTTTGAGAGACAAATGAAGGTGCCATTTGTAGTTTGTGCTGATTTTGAATCAGTTCTAAAACCCATTCAAACTAGTCAACCCAACCCTAAACACTCATACTCGAATAAAACATACAAACATGAACCTTATTCATTTGCTTATTCGATAAAATGTTCATATAATGACAAATTATCAAAATTTGTTATATATAGGGGTGAGGATGCAGCCGAGAAATTTGTCACAAAGCTTGAAAATGATTTAAGAAATATATATCACAATCATCTGAGATATCCAATTCCTATGGTTGCACAAACCCTCGCGGAAGAAGAAGAGTTTTCTTCTGCACAATTTTGTGGAATATGTGATAAACCATTCACGGGTGGTGATGTGAAAGTGGGAGACAATTGCCACCTCAATGGAAAGAAAAGATCACCTGCCGCTCATTCCGTATGTAACTTAAATTTCAAATTACCAAATTTTGTTCCGATAATTTTCCATAATCTTAGTGGGTATGATTGTCATTTGTTCATAAAAGAACTGTATAGAAACAAAGACAAAGTGGATGTTATCCCACAAACTAAGGAAAAATATATATCGTTCACCATGCATCTATTCACTTACACATAGACTGACAAAGATGGAAAAGAGAAAAAGAATTATTTGAAAATGAGATTTATAGACAGTTTCAAATTAATGTCGGATTCTTTGCAGAACTTAGGTGCTAACTTAACATCCGATCAGTGTATTGAGATGCATAAACATTTTCCACAAATTGACAAATTCAATTTGATGAGAAAGAAAGGTGTTTTTCCATATAACTTTGTTGACCATATTGACAAGTTGAATTATCCAACTATTCCCACTAAAACTCAATTTGATGACAGTCTTAACGAAGAGCATATATCAGATAAGGATTATATGAGAGCAAAACTTGTTTGGCATTAATTCGAGTGCCAGAGTTTAGGAGAATACTTGGATATATATTTGAAGTCCGATGTGCTTCTATTATGTGACATATTTGAAAACTTTAGAAAAATGTGTTTAGATAAATATAAATTAGATCCGGCGTAGTATTATACAGCACCCGGATTATCATGGGATGCAATGCTAAAGTATACAATATTGAATTGGAATTATTGACACATTGACATGATTAGTTTTTTCAAGAAAGGAATACGCGGCGGAATAAGTCAGTGTAGTGAAAGGAAGCATATAGCTAATAATAAATTTTTACCCGATTATAACCCTGATGAACCTTCATCGTTCATATCATATTTAGATGCCACTAACCTATATAGTCACAGTATGTCACAACCATTACCCACCAACGATTGTCCTTGGCTAACTCCCAATGAAATTATCAATTTGGACGTAATGGGTGTAGCATCTGATAGTCCATATAGTTATGTTCTTGAAGTAGATGTTCATTATCCCCAAGAATTACATGACAAACATGCTGATCTCCCTTTTCTCGTTGAAAGTTTAATACCTCCACATTCCAAATCAAAAATTCCTAATTTAAATGACAAAAGAAAATATATTATACATTATAAAAATTTACAGCAGGCTGTGGCCAATGGTCTTATTGTCATGAACACACATAGAGTGTTGAGATTCAAGCAGTCATGTTAGATGAAACCTTATATTGATTTGAATACTGAAATACGAAATCGATCTAACAACAAAGCTGAAAAAGATCTCTATAAACTCACGAACAATGCAGTTTATGGGAAAACAATGGAAAACGTTGATAACAGAATTGATGTTAGACTGTTTACGCATTGGGAAAGTATCAAGAGGAAAATGGGTGCTAGTGCCCTAATTTCACGTCTAAATTACAAAAGCTGTTCAATATTTTCCGAAAATTTTGTTGCAATTCAATTGGGAAAAGTTAATGTATTATACGATGGGATGGGATTTTGTATTCTAGAATTATCCAAAACAGTCATGTACAACTTTTTCTATGGTTGTATTAAACGTCATTATGCAGAAAATGCCACCTTACTCTACGCTGACACGGATTCTTTAATTTTGAAAGTAAATACCGATAATTTTTATGATTTCATTATCAACAATATAGGTGAATTTGATACTTCCAATTACAAAGTTGGAAATCAATTCAATATTCCTATTACAAAATCAATTCTGGGTAATTTCAAAGACGAATTTCCGAATGATCCCATAATTAGCTTTTATGGTACCGGTGCCAAAGCATATTATGTTCAGTCTGTGGGTAGTGAATTTAAGAAAGCAAAAGGAGTCAAAAGATCCGTTATAAAGAATGAATTAACATGTGAAGATTATAGAAAATTGTCGAACAGGGTGGTTTAATATTCAGGAAGATGAACTCGTTTAGAAGCATATTACATGACATGTATACCGAATTGAAAAATAAAGTTGCATTGTCATACCATGATGATAAACGGTTCATCATTCCCAATACGACACAAACTCTTCCTTGGGGTCATAGCGATATAGAATTCTACCAGAATGATCCAAGCGATATAGAATTCTACCAGAACGATCCAGAAGAGAATATTCGTTGGGTTTCCAATATTATTCAATCTTTTTCTCAAGAAAGTCCGTTAGATCAATTACTTCATTTATTGAATAAATGAAATATCATTCAAAATGGAAAATTCACCACCACCGCCATAATTATTTATTTGTATTCTAGATGTGATTAAGCTCAATGGATAAAAGTCGAATTATACTAGTCAATTTTAGTAAATGTCTTGTTTTCCTGTTACCAAATATATATATTTTTAAATAAACACGTTATTCTGATTTCCTATTATTTCATTGAAGTGAATAAAATACCTACTCAGAGATATATAGAAATGGTTGTTTTGAAATCATCAGTATGAAAGATATCGAGGTGGGGGAAAGATGTCGAAAGCTATTGATAAATTTGGTCGTAGACGAAAATGGGGTACTGTTAAAGTTCGAGTTCTTCAAGGTTCTCAGGGTCCTCAAGGTATAGGATTCAAGCTTTCACCTGATGACCAATATGATATGCAAGGTAAAAGACTGAAAAATGCTGGTGAACCGATAGATGAGGGAGATTGTGTAACTCAGTTATATCTCAATGAACAAATCAATGAGTCGAAGGCACTTGTCCTCAAAGGCTTGCAGGCTGCCATACTTGCCACAACGGCTCAAATTGTACCTGATGCCCGTCAAGCTTTTAACGAAAAAGTAGAGGAGGTGACAGATGAACTGGATCGCAAGTACAGTAATCTGAAAAGTGATGTGGATATCAAAGTATGGGATGCTACAGCTACAATGACACGAAACATTACAGAGTTGACAAGTGAACTCAATCACAAATGCGATATTCTGAAAAAGGATTCGGATAATGCATTGGATATTACATCTAAAATTATGAAAAAATATGACGATATGGAGAAGAGGTTAGTTGTATTGGAGAAGAAACATGAGAGGTTATTCGAATTGGAAAAGAAACATCCTGATATTTGGCTCACACATAGACCAAAACTTTGGGCTCCAGGCAGTGATCCACACCCAGCTGTTTGAAAAATGAATTTGTAATATCATAAAAATATATAGAATAAATTTAGTCAAACTAAAGTTATTTTTATTTCAATACTATCATGCTATTTACACATTCACGTACAATGATGTTCTCGCTAATACTGCTTGGGAGACTCGAACGCTCTCTACTCTTATGCAGAAGAATTGTGGTGGTGGTAACCCCCATACTCTGAATGAAACATATAAAAGAAGAACTGGTCACTGAATACTTCATTCGAATTTCATAGTTTGAATATTCTATTGTATTGTGATGGATAGTTATATGGAAGTCCTAGCCAGCCTGTCACACATGGACATCGGGAAGGTAGTTGCCACCATGGATCCCGTCGCTGGACCTTCAAGGGCAAGGGAGCCGATCACACACGTCGTCGCCTTGGAGTCTATCGCTCCCACGCTGAAGACGTACGTGGACCAGCTACTGGGGGAGGTAGAGGAGGCCGAGCGCGACTGCCAGCGGAGTCGACTAGCGCGGGCAGAAATTGCCCGCCAGCTGGCCGACCTGATGGTGCGAGATCGGCAGGAAGCCATCCTGGAGGCCGAAAGGGTCACCAGGTTGGAAACTGCTAGAACGCATGTGACGGCTACGACGGAGAGTATGTTGGCAGCCCTCCGACGTTTAGAAAATAAGTAGATAATTAGGTATTTTATATAGGTTTAGTTATTTGTAAGTGTGTTTTATAAATTAATTTAATTGTAAGTTGTAAATATAAGTAGTTATTAATAATAAAAAAAAGATGAAGTGAAAAAAAAGGAGTGTAAATTAAATTTATTGGTTTGGTACACACTGGGCAATGCGATGTTTGGGGCATTGCTCTTCACTTAATCTTAATTGTATTTTCTAATACTTGTGTTATTCAATAAGTATCTATATAATTCCAACTCTGAAACATTATTCAGGAAATCATCTCAATAGTATTATTCAATAAGTATGTTGAGTATTTCTACCACTACCACCATCTATAACCTCCACCTTCTCTCCCACCACCTCATACAACCCCTACCCTTCTTTCCCACCATTTCTATCTCATGAGTTAGTATAAATTCAATGTAAACTCAGATTATAGTATCAGTCTTCTAAGATGCCTCTCCCAGACTCCACCACAGCTCCGAGACGTTGCGAAAGATTTGAAGACGATGCCGAGACAATTCGACAGATGCCACCGTCGTTGTACCCGGTCCAGGTACACCAAATATTCCAAGGGGCTCTCTATCATGACATGAATGATGATCGAGTTCCCAGAGGGCCAATTCAGGTGGCTGAGATCAGCGACTCCTGGGATACGTGGAATTTCCCGTCCCCGTCAACATCATCATCATCATCAGAATATGGTGATGAAATGGAGGAGCACCCGGAGGAATGGTCAGATGAGTCTGACATCTCCGAGGATGACCACCTAGAAGATGACGCAGTGGTCGAGGATGTCGAATTCATCGGCATCGAGGATGTCGACATGGATGACCACCCGGAGGTGCATCACCTTGAGGACGATGACTCCGACGATGACACCATCATCGTGATGTCATCGGATGATGAAGATGTCATCTATGTCATCTGAGTTCCCTTCCGTGGTCGTCCCGCATAACTATGCGGGATGACACCCAGCTCTCCGGAGCACCCCATCGGCCCTTTTCAGGGCCACACAAAAAACACAAACATATGCATTTGAAAATGTACAAAGTTTCTATAACTTGAAGAGTTGTAGATGTTTGGTGATCTTTCGTCGTCTCACATAAACATGTGTGGATCGACATACCCTGGCTCTTCGAAGCAAAACAGCCCTTTTCAGGGCTGAAAAAGAGTACACACGCGCATGCGCACTTAACTGGAGGAAGATATTCGGATGTAGGTTAGGTTGTCAGATTTAATTGAGTAGTAATAAAAGAAAAATGTTCATCAGTGCAGAAAAAAAAATGATAATAGGGTGCTAGAACATTGGGGATGTTGATTCGCGGCCGCGGATTAATCCACGGTTTAATTCGCGGGTCGAAAAAAATTATTCTGTTTTGAGGCCGAAGGCTGTAGAATTATAACTTTACAATTTTCTACTTTTAAATTTTCCGGAAGCCGGAGGCCGGGTGCAGATGATAGAAGGCAACACAAAATCCTCCAAAATTCTAATAGAACCTGCGCAAGCGCGTAATGACCACTACCACTAAGCTATGTTACACATCCCCACTCCGATCCTTATAAATACGATGACAACCTACTCAAAGTATCATTCAGCAACTCAACATGTCTTCCACAACAGCACAGGAGATCCCACATATCACAGCGCCTCAGCGGCACTCAACAGGAGAGCATGGGTCCGATGATGACAGTTATATCGGAGATGCTACAGAATTTAATCGCGTGTGGGCGGACACGAAGGAGCGGGCTAGGGCATTCTATGCTAGGAATGTTGGTAATGTCGGTGAAGACTCAAGCTAATCAGTCTTCACCTAAACCCCCTTGGCTCTTTGGAGCAAAACAGCCCTCTTCAGGGCTACAAAAAAATACACACTTCCATTGGGAATCATATCTACAGTGGATAATTTTCACTATGAATATATACAATACGAAGGTGTGAATTAGAACTATGACTCACTCGGATCATTTTGTTCTAAATCACACCTTCGCATTATATTACAAAATGATTTCAATATTTATTGTCAATTGGGCAAAGTTTATGTCGGTGACATGGAACTACATACACATCTGGAGAAGACATCGATTGAAAGAACAATGTCTCTTTTCAACACTTCTTATTACTATGAAATTTGTGGAGTCAACTCCTGGAAGGGATATCTACCCCTTCTCCTCTTACGACAGATTGTTGTCATATTCATGTGCGCATGTACCAGTCGGCTGTTCGTATAAAACGTGAAGTCGCATCAACATCAGCACCATTTCTATCCACATCACATTGGTATCACACATTCCCTCCGAGCTAAATAATCATGACTTCCCTACCAAATATTTCTGTTGAAGAAGGTGCAATGTTACGTATTCCAACAACAAATGATGAGTTTGGTTTTGAAAATATTCCGGTATATCACTTGTCATCCCAAGAAGGTTTCACCGATGACTATAACATTCTTATCTGATGACGGTAGATATACCGGAACCTTCACAAAGTGTTGATCCAACCCTTTCACAACTGTCACTACCCATATGCCCTCCACTTCTCTCTTCTCTTAGTGTGGATACGAAACCAAAACCATCTAAGAGGAAAGGTACATCTACTGCTTCTAACCCTAAGAAAACAACGAAGGGTGTACGGAAACCTCGTAAGAACAAGGTAGATGACACCTTCTTGAATGTGATGGGCGATTTGGAAGATGTTTTGCTTCATTCTTTCGGTCCACTGCAGCGCTGTGGGGACATGCTGAAGAAAGCGAAATGCCGCATTATAAAAGCGAAAGCCACCATCGTCAAATGCGATGATGATGTTCGAAGTGGCAGCTTGGACGAGGTGGCTCTTTGGGAGCTCGATGCAAAGATTGCATTAACAAAGGCTGAACTGATCAAAATGTGTGATGATGCAGATAAACTCCGTTTCGAAATCACACACAAAAATCAGTCCGCCCATTGTTTGAAAATGCAAGCAGAGATGGAGCTTCAGGATTCAACAAAACTTTTTGATACGGCAGCATCTGTACGAGATAAGTGGCGAAAAGAGTTTGATCACGCATTTCAATCTGATATTGATTAGCTCTGAGGATTATGAAATGTTATCAATGTTGTGAGTTGAAAATATCTAAGCGGGAATGGTGTATGCAGTTAATTTGGTTTGGCATGCACAGAACGTTGCGATTGGCTGGGTCAACGTTTACCGCTACAAAATATTTTTTCTTCAATTCACTTCAACAGAGTCTACTCGAAATGAAAAATGAATTGCTTTTAATAGTTTATTTTACGAAACATCTAAGTTAATACATATATTAAACCATGTCACGTTTATCAATCCATGAATTGTGTTCATTCGGAAGGCCTAACCACTTCACATACAGTTTATTATTTTTCTTCTTCATTACCTTTTCAACTAGATAAATGTCAATATTTTTCGATTTTAATAACTCTTCTTCATAAAAACCACCTTTAATCGGTTGACCATTCATATCTTCAAGTATATACGTTGTGGGATATGTCCTATTAATTTTAATGATTTTGAATAGTTCAGTTATAAAATTGGCAGTGTACCCCTTTTCAAAGATATTTTTGTACTTGCTTATACGTACAATGTCATTCATTCGGAATTTGGAAATACTTTGTTTTCCACGGATGACTTTGACACCTTTAAATTTTAGTTTTGTTGTTGGCGTAACATTAATTGGTTCAATACCAGTTGTACGATGCACTTTATGGTTATATTTTCTTGTTATCATAGGAAGAACATCTAACCACTTGTTGTGTCCCATCGCTGAAAATTCTCTATATAGCCACGTCTTTATTGTTCGAATTACTCTTTCTGCTATGGCCGCCTTCATAGTGCTGAATGTTGAATAATGATTGATATTATATTTGCCCATTAGAGATGAGAAAGTTTTGTTGAAAAATTCTTTTCCTTGATCGCTTTGTAGATGTTTCGGAGAATAGTCGGCTTCTTTCAGCACATCTTCCATTGCATCCGTTACAGCACCACCTGTTTTATTTTTAATCGGTTTTGTCCATAGATATTTTGAGTAACAATAAATTACTACAAGAACATATCTATATCCTTTATTATGTTTAGCATAGGGTTGTAACTCGGCAACATCAATCTGCCGTAGATCTGCAAAACCTTTGAGGGTGGTGGTTCTTCTGGCGAAATTACGTCTCGCCGGTGAATGTAATTCATTGACAACTTGTCGTTTAAGATCACTTATTTCATTATCCATCCTCTCACTATAACTGTTCTACTTCGTCTCCGTACACATAATTCAACAATGTTACTGCATCATATAATGAGGACAAAGTGACCATTTTCTTGAACGTTTCAATATATTATACCTTCCTCACGTAATTCTTCAATTATTGAAATTATTTCATTGTCGTGTCCAGTATGTCCAGGCGATTTCGAGGATATCAACAGTCGTAAACGATCGACTAACTCGTCAGGTGAATTCCAGTACACATAATTCGCATGTTTGGTATAATACTTTTTTTGCATCTGATTGAACCCTTTACCTTTTTTTGTTCTACTCCTCGTCGACAGATGATGTGACAAGTTCAGTACTGGTTTGATAACTTCACGAATTTTTTTAGAATTCGTATGTTTGAAACCATTTCTTAGTTGATGTTGTTTGTATGATGCATTCGTTAGTCTCAATATTTTAGCATATGTATGACGAATTTCATCATTGAAATTTTCAAAAAAATCATGTCGTATAACTCCGGACTACCTGGGAATTTTTTGTTTTATTGTCATTCTAAAATATAATATTCCCATCACTGAAACGTACATTGAGACTACCCATTTTTAGTTTTTGTGTAGTAGGATCTAAACGTATACCATACCGGGTGGCTACGGAAGTATTGCCTACGGAATATCTCAGTTATTGTATGAAGTAGGTTTTTGAAATTTGGAGCGTCGATATAATGACATAAGAGCTGGAATTTGAGCATACTGACATGTCGAAGTTAACTTCCGGTCTGACCGGAAGTAACATCAACTTTCTTATTTTAAATGGAAACTCAATTTTTTTTTCTTTTCGCTTTATTCAGCATTCAATTTCCTTTCTAATGACATATCACAAGTTGGTATCTAACCAGAAACTAGATTAGAAAAAAATTATTATTGAAATTCACCGAGTAGGCCGTGGAAGAAAAATGAAAGCCAAAAATTGAAAAGTTGGCTATGGAAACCATACGTCACTTGATAACAGTTGCTACTACTGTGATATTTTATTTTCATTCGTCGGCGTTATAAAAAGCCGCCAAAAAAAATATTGGAAAAATTTGGGAAAAAAACCATACTCTGTAGGTCCATAACTTAAATAGGAACATACAACTTTTTCTTGCCTGTACTATTCAGCATAACTTTTCCTTTCTAATGATATAATAGAAAGTAATTTTTTGAAATTAAATACCAAAAAATCCAATTATTATTATTCAAATAACAAAACAGATTATCGCCATACGCAAAAATAACATTAAAAATAATGTGGAATGATAAATTATATCCTGTAGGTTCTAGGTTAAATAGGAACATAAACGTACTTGGTCTGTGCCATCGTCCATAGATATTCTAATATCTACCTATGGACGATGTTTGTGCTATTCAGAATAATCATTCCATTGCAATAATCATTCGAACCAAAATATTAACAAGTAGGCTGATTAAAATGTATTTTGGAATGAAACAAAAAAGAAACGAGAGGTCTCACGAACGCTGCTATCCATATTATTTTGACGTTCGAAGTAGTGTTTTTGATTCTGCCATTTTAAAAGGGTTTGGAAATCGAAATCAGTTAGTGGAATATTCAAAAAATGCCCCGTTATTCACGAAATGAACAAATTGGCATGCTTCTCATTTATGGTGAATGTTTAAAAAATTCTTATGCCGCTGAACGATTGTATTTAGAGCGATATCCAGGGAGGCAGCAACCGTCAAGAAGGTATTTCCAGTGGCTTGAAGAAAAATTAAGAACTGAGCCTGATGTTCACGAAGACCAAGAAGCATTTGTTATTAATGAGGAAACTGAAATTAATGTATTAGCTTTAGTTCAATATGATAGCACAATTTCCTCAAGGTAGATTGGCGACGAATTAGCTATAAGTAAGGACTCTGCTAGGAAAATTTTGAAAAAACATCGATTTAAATCCTTCAAGTATCAGTTGCATCAACATTTGTATAAAAATGACGGTGAAAGGCGCCTGGAATATTGTAATTGGTTTTTTTGACAAAATGCTGAGAATCACCTATTTAACTATTATATCTTGTTTACGGACGAGTCAAGATTTACCAACAATGGATTATTTAACAGGAATAATACAAGGTAGGTACTGTACTTTATTTGGATTATTGTCTATAGTCGAAGTGTAAAGTGCTAAAAGTGTGAACGGTCTTTTGTTTCAGGTACTGGGCGATAGAAAACGAGCACCGATTTCGACAAGGTGGCTTCCAGGAGAGATTTGGTGTGAATGTTTGGGCAGGAATAGTTGGAACTCATATTGTTGGCCACATTCTTTTTCAAGGCCAACTAACCGGAGAGAGATACTTTAATTTTTTAACGAATGAAATTTCGGAATTCATTAACAACCTACCAGCGGAAATAACTGAGAGAATGTACTTCCAGCAAGATGGCGCACCTCCGCATAATTCAAGAATAGCGAGAAATTATCTTCAAAATCGCTTTCAAGAGAGACTTATAACAACCCATGGTCCAGTCAGGTGGCCACCAAGGTCACCTGATCTTACTCCGTGCGACTTTTTTCTATGGGGGCATCTTGAAAATAGGGTGTATTCCACACAGCCTACAACTCTACATGAGCTAGAAGTAAAAATTCGTAGAGCTTTCCAAGATATCACGCCCCAAATGTTGAGAAACGTTTTACATGAAAATATCACCAGAGTCAATAAATGTATTGACGATGAGGGAATGCATTTCGAATATTTGTTTTGAATTTATTTTATCTTTAATCCTATCAATTTGAATTTTTTTTTTCGATAAATCTGTTTTTTTGTTATTTGAATAATAATAATTGGATTTTTTGGTATTTCATTTCAAAAAATTACTTTCTATTATATCATTAGAAAGGAATGGTTGTGCTGAATAGTACAGGCAAGAAAAAGTTGTATATTCCTATTTAAGTTATGGACCTACAGAGTATTGTTTTTTTCCCAATTTTTCCAATATTTTTTTTGGCGGCTTTTTATAACGCTGACGAATGAAAATAAAATATCACAGTAGTAGCAATTGTTATCAAGTGACGTATGGTTTCCTTAGCCAACTTTTCAATTTTTGGCTTTCATTTTGCTTCCACGGCCTACTCGGTGAATTTCAATAATAATTTTTTTCTGATCTAGTTTCTGGTTAGATACCAACTTGTGATATGTCAAAAAAAAATAGGGTTTCCATTTAAAATAATAAAGTTGATGTTACTTCCGGTCAGACCGGAAGTTAACTTCGACATGTCAATATGCTCAAATTCTAGCTCTTATGTCATTATATCGACGCTCCAAATTTCACAAACCTACTTCATACAATAACTGAGATATTCTGTAGGCAATACTTCCGTAGCCACCAAGTATATTGTATCATATGCAACATTCTTTGTTTTAACATTTTCCAAAATTAGAGATATCACAATCACCTATTCGAGATGATGACGGTGTTTCGAATATGGACATTTCATTTTCTCCGAATTCTTCGATAGTACCTGTCTCACTGTCAGCAGATGATATTTCACTATTATATGAGGATGGATCCTTCCCCAGTGTCATGGATATATAAAACTATCGAACCCCATGCGATATCTACCTTCATGCATTTTTCTATCCTTATCAATGACCAGAAATCCATATTGATCCTCCCAACATTTAACACACATCAATTGGAATTGTTTGAATGTTACATTGGGTGACACGTGATCAGAATAAATATGATGTAGATTCGTTTCATCTTGCTTGAACATTAGAATAAAGTTTGTATTGTTTCGCACTAACTGTTTGGGCACTCGTGAATATGTTTGAGCAAGATAAAAACAGTCAACATCTTTATGACGTCCCATACACAAGTATGATCTTATAATGTCCTGTTTTTCACATATTGCATCATCGAAAATGAAAACAGAATTTGGTTTGGCATCGGACGGTTCCACTATTTCTGCATTATTACTGAACGTTTGAAATCCCAAACCCTTTATGGGTTCCAATACATTTCGTAGGAATTGATATTTGGGCTGATTGAGTGATTTCGAATATAGATAAACGTTTGTGAATCGTAGTCCTTGTGGATGTGTCAGAAGAGAGATCATAGCATTCGTCTTTCCACAATTTGACGGTGCAATAATGAGTCCTCGAACAGATGGTGGAAGTAGCGGACCATGCCGCAACACATTCTGTCCATTCAATCCACAACCGAATTTTTCATCTAGATTATCTACAGCAAACTTTTCTTTCTGCTGTACAATGCGCATCGTACCGTGATTGGAGATTATGTAAGCGATGATATGTCGTGAACGTTTCATTTAAATGAGTACCATCAAACGATACGGATGTGTTCGTGGTGTATCAAGAAAGAGCGGACGTGGATTTGTTAATAATTTGATAAACAAACTTCCGTTCGAATTACATTTACTCGGAGGATATCAGTACTGTGGACCCGGTACATAATTTGAAAAACGTTTAGCCCGCAAAGATCCCGGAATCAATAAATTGGATATTGCATGCAAACAACACGATATTCAATATTTGAATCATCTAACTGATCTCACAGCGAGACATAGAGCAGACAAAGAACTCGAATACGCAGCTTGGAATAGGGTTAAATCGAAGGACGCTGGTATTAAGGAAAGAGCAGCTGCCCTACTCGTTACCAATATTATGAAATCAAAGAGACGTTTCGGTATGGGTTGTAGTACTACTATAAAGAAAAAGGTGAAAAATCAACCGAAGAAAAGGAAAAATAATAAAATCGCCTTTGGTTCTAGGGTGGTTCATAAAGTGCGGAATGTACTGAAAAAAGCTGGGGGTGAGCAATTTGTAAAGAATAATTTGAAGAAAGCTACCGTAGTGGCATTACATGCGTCACGTAAATACCTCAAAGCTGCTGGTGGAAAGAAAACAATCCGCACACCCCGCATACTTTCAATTCCTAAGGTCGGAGGGATTCTACCACTGATACCGATTTTTGCTGGATTGTCCGCGGTCGGAAGTTTAGCGGGTGTTGCTGCAGGCATCACCAGAGCTGTGAATTCAGCAAAAGCAAGCAGAACCTAATCGAAGCGAATCGCCATAATAAGAAAATGGAAAGTGTGGCATTGGGTAAAAGTGGTAGTGGTGTATACCTTAAACCGTACCGTAAAGGACTCGAACTCTACTTGAAACCATACAATCCAAAAAACTAGTTGATTCCCTACCTCGACGATCTCTCACCGACATCGATCTCAATTATTATGCCAAGAAAATGAAAATTCCATACTTTCGTGGTATTTTCATGCGTGATACATTACCCACTAGAGGTCCACGACACCACGAGACCGCCATTGTCAATTTAGATGGAATAAGAGTATCGGGAACACATTGGGTGGCATACAGCAAATGTGGGAAAGATATTGCATACTTTGATAGTTTTGGAGATCTACCCCCACCAAAAGAGTTGTTTCAATACTTTCAGAAATGTTCGAAAGTGAAAATTCTATATAACTATGATCGCCAGCAGAAGTTCAACACAGTTTTCTGCGGTCACTTGTGCTTGAAGTTTCTCTCTGAATTATTACAAAATGGATACAACTCCAGCAATGACTCGAGAGGCTATTAAGGGGATGGGATTTTCACTTAAGATGTATTCAAAATATCGCACCCTGACAAGAATGGATCGAGTGATGCTTGCAAATATGCCGAAGGAAGTAATACTCGCATGTGCTGCACATAAGATTGCTTATGTTTGGGAAAAGTTACCTAAAAGTCTACAAGATGATGTCGACATAATGAAATATAGATATTGTACTGACCACCACAATCTTGACGGCAATAGCATTCCAGATTCTGATGTGAATGATGGTCCTCCACCACGGAAAATATTCTGTTGTTACTGCAATATAAATGATATGAATATTGGTGATAATAACAATGAAATGGATATTGATGAACCATCTCCGAAAAGTCGTAGGTTGTCTCGAGTGTGTTGTAGACAACAATAAATTGAAGTGTTATTCATAAAATTTATCAGTCATGTCACAGAAGTTCGAACTACAAGCTGTCGGGACGAGTGTCTTGAGTGCAGACTTTTTCCCACCCATTGAATTGGACAGAAACAGTCGTTATGGATTGGGACTTTTAGGATTCTATGGATGCAACACAGTCAATAATATAACTGAAAAAACAATATGATCAGTTTCAGAATCAGTGATGTTAATTCACCAATACTTCAGAAATACACAATTAAAATACCATCTGGTGCCTATGAAATAGAAGAAATCAATGCAGTTATTCAGAAACATATCATGTTCAGATTGTTTCATGGTAAAAACAAAACGATACCGATGCCGATGATATATTCTACCTGCATGCCAATAATAATACTTTCAAATGTGAGATGCGATCAAAATATGAAATTAATCTAACTCATCCGAATTCCATAGCAAAGATGATGGGTTTCAATTTTGATAAATTCCAACCGAATCAGATACATGAATCCTCACAACCGATAAACATAACAACTGTAAGACTCATTCGCTTAGATTGCAACATTATATCTGGTTCATACATAAATAATGACGAATCCCACATTATTTTTTCATTCGATATCGATGTGGAGCCTGGATTCAATCTCACAAAAGAACCACACAAGAAATTTATATATGCCCATTAGTCCAGAAGGTCGTCAGTTGATTCACAACATCACAGTGCGTATTTTGGATCACAAAAATAATCTCATTGAATTTGGAAGTGCAGAAGAGATTGTCATAATTTTGGTATTGAAAAAAATCTCATAACTATCATGGGTTTTTGTTATAATAGACAGAATCGACGAGGATTTGAAAACTTTCCACAAACAGCTAAAGAGGAAGGCTCGGCTAGAAAAAGGCTCATTCCAAAAGTGTACGCTAAACAGTTAGCACACCACGCTCTGTCAGTGAAAGATCTCAAATTTTTGAAATCAATTGGACTGAAAATAAGGAACAATGGTGCTCGAAACAAATAGTGAAAAATTGAATATATTCGATGAGCCGATGCTCGATCATTCCCTCACAAGTTTACATGAGCACACATACAAACCATATGGATCACCATTATTCAGAAATTCAGATGAAATTCGAATTGCAATCAATAATCAAGATGTTATACTCGACATTGCTGAGAGTTTCATTTATATAGAGGGTAAATTCACACCTAAAGATGAAACGAAATCATGTCATCTCTCGAACAATGCTATCGCTTTCCTTTTTGATGAAATTCGCTACGAAATGGGTGGTGAACAAGTTGCTGTCGTCAGGAAGCCGGGGATATCATCTACAATGAAGCCTATGATTTCATTTGGAAAAACACATGCTAATACATTATTAACCACTGGATGGGGACTTTCGGAAACTAAACAGGATATCTTGGGACAACCAGTCATGTATTCAGTGGCAAATTACCACTAAAGTATTTGATGGGTTTCGCTGAAGATTACAACAAAAGTATCTTGAAAGCCAAACAAGAAATGATCTTAATAATCGCTCGATCTTTCAAGAACTCATATATTGGTGAGGTTAATGCTGATTTGGAAATTAATAAAATTGAGTGGAAAATAAGACACATAGTGCCAGAAGATAAGCACAAGCTAAAACTTTTGAATAGAATCAACAAAAGTGGTCTGAATGCTAAAATCAAGTTGGCTTATCGCATGTGGGATCTCTATGAACTTCCATCACTACGTGGCACATCTTCAGACATATGGGCTATCAAGACAACCAATGCCCTTGAAACACCTCGTTATATCATCATTGGATTCCAAAGCACTACCACGTCTGAAGACAGGGCAGAGGACATCACTAAATTCACAACTGCTGATATCAATAACATTCGTGTGTACTTGAACTCTGAATTATACCCATATGAACGTTGGAATTTGGATTTCGATAAGAAACTTGATACTTCAGCATATTATGCCTATGAGAACTTTCAACGAAGTTATTATGATAAAGATATGAGTGAACCTCTCATGGACATTGGGGAATTTCGATAAAATTCACTATTCATTATCGATTGTTCACATCAGCCGAATGCCACAAAATCATCAACTATTGATATTAAGCTCGAGTTTGAAACTAGGAAAGTCAACTTCCCAGCCAACACCAAAGTATATGCACTCATTCTACATGATACATTTTTGACATACAATGCATTGGACGGATCAGTTCACAGCAGATATTGAAGACACACACATTTTTCATTATTTTGTATTGATTTTTTTCATTCTTTATTCTTGTAAAAGAGGAATAGGTAAATAAAACATGTATGAACTATTTTATGTTTTTTATTCAGATATCACTAGCTTACAATTCAATTAGTCTTAGGTATATACAAACAATCTAATATAACTTCTTCTTCATCGTCATGATTTTCTTGACCATTTTCGATTTCATTACCATCGCTATCCAGTTGGTACTTTCGGATGACTCCATTAGGTAGGTATGGCAAGAGACGGTAGAGAAATCTCCTCAGCTCACATTCAACCATTGCATCGGAGAGTTGATCTAGATCCAAAGAACCATCTGTATATTTCTCAAAAAGATCCACACCTTTCTGATAGTTCTCAGCGTCACGCAAACATAACTGGATCTGCTCTTCATCATAACACACGCTCAGGTCATAGTTGGTGGCATGGTGAGCATCATCACTCAAAGCATCCAATTCAGAAGTCAATCGTTCAACAGCTGAAGTGATGCCTACAGCTTCGGTCCAGTTTTGGCTAGCATACAGCATCCACATCTTTCTCGAAAATGAAACTGAAATCAAAGAAAAATTATTGAAATAAGTATGCTATAATAGAATTCATCAATAAAACTCACATATACTTTCGATGATGCCAACCGCCAAAGAGTGTGTTTAACAATGTATGAAAACTTTTTATATTTTCCTTACAATTAACACCTATAATATAATTCGACTTAGCCTATGATATGTGAAAATTAACTATTACTCAATGAGATCGAATTTAACCAACGATCGTGTTTTCATACCAGCAAAGCTTTGTTGAATCTGACCCAAATATGCTACGGTATATTTACCATCAGATGAATTGATGCAAGTAACATCGTCGTCACTAAATTGCTCTGAAACACGTTTTGGTAGCCATGTTTTGAACAATGTGTTATTGCTCGCATCGAGTAATGTTAACAAAATGGATTTACCAAAACGAGTTGAACAAATTGACATATTCTTTATTGGATAAGCTTCATTTAGTGGCAAAGATGATATTACTCTTTGTTCTAATACTTCCATCTCTTGTTTAATTACAGAATTGATTTTTTGTAAATCCACCTTTGGAACTGACATGATGAAAATATATAAGGAAAATATAAATAATTTTTGATAGAAAAACACACTCACTGATATTCCTGTCTCTGAATGCACTGAATAACTTCACTACTCTTGCTGACTACTCGACTGCTAGGTATATAACTTCTGATTTTGTATCACAATATCCACTTCTTTTATAATGGATAGTGAACCACTCCCCCACCACCGACTTGTATAAGATACTATCGCAGACATCATGTCACAAACAATCCCAGAGCGTCGAGCTTGGGTTGCTTCTGACTGAATCGTGTTTGGATGCGCTCCTCATAGTTGGATGACGTCACACACGCTTCCTCCCACAACCACTGTAAGGTATACACTGGCGGAGAGAAATCAGAGTTCACATATCTGACTGGATCTCCGTGGTGTGCGGACGTGTGCCTTCTCTAGATTTTCATGTGTTGGTACACATGAAAGTCATGCACAGTAACAAGTGTACACATGAAGGTTATAGTAGTCATGGAGGCAAAAAATATAAGTACTTGGAAAAAGTACTTGTCCGTATATATTATAATCGTCGAGCGTGGGCTACTTCAGATGCACTCCTCATAGTCGGATGACGTCACATACGCTTACTACCACCACCACTATAAGGCAAGTATCGGAGAGGAATCAGAGTTCACATATCTGACTGGATCTCCGTGGTGTGTGGACGTGTGCCTTCTCTAGATTTTCATGTGTTAGTACATAATATGAAAGTCATACATAGTAGCAAGTGTTCACATAAATGTTTTTAGTCTTGGAGGTAAAAAAAATATATAAGTACTTGGAAAAAGTACTTGTCCGTGTATGAAAAAAAATATGTCACCAAAATGTCATCTCAAGGTCAAACAAACCTTGAACACCTCATCAAAACCTACATCAAGGTCAAAAATTACAAAATTTAAAAATCGTTTCAAGGACATCCCAAGGTCATAGACCCACACAGGCACCTATGCACTGAGGTCATCCCTGAAGGTCACCCCAAGGTCACTGATGACGTCATAGTAGTGGGGGGAGGCCCAGAACCGGCTCAAATCTCTTACTTACAAAATAAAGTTTATTTTAATTCATATACTACACACCTTCCGGTTCACCTGTCAGGTACTTGTGCTCATTGAAAACGCCTGTCAATTTTTTTTCATAGATTTCATTCACACTTTCAAGGGTATAGGGGTTGATGACGTGCAGGGCTGATACGCGCCAGGCGATGGTTACCGTACTTAGTATGCTATGACTCATCGCTATAAGGATTTCTAGCCATACAGACATACCTTTATTCGGAGGGTTCACTAGCTCTTGGTCTAACAGTCAAACTGTTTGATGTTTATTATACGTAACTAGGGATACCAATTGAACATCTTGAAATCTAAATTAACTGGATTTGAATTTTTCATTTTTTTTATTTCGATCTGATGTTATTGGGTATTTCAAACATGGGTTCAATTACTTATTGTATTTAGTGAAAAATATAGGATCGCTCGATATATTTGAAATAATGTATTCTTTGTTATTAATTGGTGGTTTTATACTGGAGGTGTTGGAAAAAATCATGTTTTAGACTGAAGTGAAGTGTCTTTTCTTTTCCCTTCTCTGGCATGCGGGAGGAAAAGTGACACTTTCCTGTCTCGTTAAACAAATAGCTATTTCTAGTGAAGAATGATTATAAATTCTGATCATCGGCTTATGGGGCTCCAGAAAATCGATTTCAATGTTTCCTTCCGGACGATGGTCACTTGGCGACTGAAACATGTAAAAATGGCGGATTCCATGATCTCACCCGCTAGATTTAATTCACGGAGAATTTTAAAAATAAAGTGTAAAGGAATAGGCCATCTACTTGTGAATATTATCGCACGAGTCTAATTGAGACATGCCAAGATGTTAGACCTGGGAAACTAAGAAAAGTTATTATAAATAATAGAAAAAGAATAAAAATAATCTATCTTTTTTGAGAGAGGACTCATAGAAAGAGCAATTATTTGAATTTTGTGAATCCGAATAAATATGAAATATTTTTTTACATCAATTATTGCTGAGGTAGTATCGCTAATATCTAACATTATCATAATCATAGAAATATATATTTATATCTATATCTATATCTATATCTATTATATACCAACTCACTCTAGAATGCTAATGCCATAGGCCGAAAGTGCATGTGCGTCATCAGTATAATTTCTAACAGACTCGGTTTCTGCAAAATATTATGGTACCAGTAGAGGTTAATGAAGTATAATTCTCAAAATGTATGTATTACTGCTACCATCATTTTCGCATACAGATTGTCATTTCGCATACACATTGTCAATTTTAACATTCAGGGAATGTTTTTAATATTTGATTATTTCCATATCATTCAAAGTGGTTCAAAATATATGATCGGAAAACTTTATTAATCTACTGATCAACTGATTTGAATGTTTTCACATATTCATGATTCAAGATCGTCAGTGATGGCCCTCCAACGTGTTTTTCTGTGATGTATATAGAGTGAATCATAAAAACCGGTTTGAATTATTATATATCTGTAATTTTTGAGTCAGTGCCACGATCTAATAAGCATACTTCATGCCATTAAGATTGTGGAAAATTAGTTCATATAAAATGAAGTTTTCTGTCAGATATTTGTCTCATTTTTCCACTTTTTGGAAATGTTTGGAGAGAAGAGTATTTTCGACCATAGTCGGATTCATTTCTTTTCATTTAAAATGAAGTGAATTAATCAAAATTAAGTCATTTATTCTAACGAATATAGATGTTAATATACTTGCGTTGATCCTGATTAATGGATCAGTATGTTTACGAAATACGTTGAAATTATATAGTGTCGCATCTAAATATTTTATGTTAAATGTTTTTCATATTCTAAGAAATTTCGTACTTTCAAGCGCATTATTATTATGGCAGTCCTTTAATTAATACGATTTATAGCAATGACACATTTGGTTCAGTTTCCAGCACTTCTAGGTTTGCTCACCCGTGGAAATGAAAATTAATAATTTTTTAGTGTGAATGACGTTAGTTAATCTGAACGAAGACATGTATAAGGACAAATTTACTAATTTGCACTTTTAAAATCAATTGTTTTTACTAATAGGAAAAGAACCAAAAATGCAGTGGACTGAATTTCATCAGTCTGAGAGTTATTGTTGTGTTTTTTGATTGAAAATGCTCGCGTAGATGATGAACATTTATTTCCTGTCTGACAATTATATAGAAAAACCCCTGTCAAACTGACGTACCTTAGCCTAGTCGATGTATAGAGAATAATAAATAGTTAAGCCAGATTCGAAACTTTGGGAAACAAACGAAATGTCAGATTCAGGAAAGCTGGAAAAAGCATAATCACATAAAAAAACATCCAGTGAAAAATGAATCAGCGACAGGCAGTCGGGGGGTCGAAATCACCATAAGAAAAGAAAAATAAATCGAAATTATAAAAAGAAAATTAAATGTCAGATCCATATTTTGATGGAATAATCTAATTCACTTTCCGAAACACCCAGTGAAAAAATTAATCAGTGACGGGCCGTCGGAGGGGTCGAAATCACTATAAGAAAAGAAAAATGATTTGAAATTATAAGAAGAAAATGAAATGTCAGATCCATATTTTACTGGAATAATCTAATTCACTTTACGAAACACCCAGAAAAAAAATTGATCAGTGACGGCCGTCGGAGGGGTCGAAATCAGCATAACAAAAGAAAATTGATTCGAAACTATATTTTACTGGAATAATCTAATTCACTTTACGAAACACCCAGAAGAAAAATTGATCAGTGACGGCCGTCGGAGGGGTCGAAATCACCATAACAAAAGAAAATTGATTCGAAACTATAAGAAGAAAATGAAATGTCATGTCCATATTTTACTGGAATAATCTAACTCACTTTACGAAACACCCAGAAGAAAAATTGATCAGTGACGGCCGTCGGAGGGGTCGAAATCACCATAACAAAAGAAAATTGATTCGAAACTATAAGAAGAAAATGAAATGTCATGTCCATATTTTTATATAATAATCTAATTCACTTTACGAAACACCCAGTGAAGAAATTAGTCAGTGACGGGCCGTCGAAGGGGTCGAAATCACCATAAGAAAAGAAAAATGATTTGAAATTATAAGAAGAAAATGAAATGTCAGATCCATATTACACTGGAATAATCTAATGCATTTTCCGAAACACCCAGTGAAAAAATTTATCAGTGACGGGCTGTAGGAGGGGTCGAGATCATCATAAGAAAAGAAAAATAATTCGAAACTAAAGAAGAAAATGAAATGTCAGATCCATATTTTAATAGAATAATCTAATTCACTTTACGAAACACCCACTGAAAAAATTAATCAGTGACGGGCCGTCGGATGGGTCGAAATCACCATAAGAAAAGAAAGATGATTTGAAATTATAAGAAGAAAATGAAATGTCAGATCCATATTTTACTGGAATAATCCAATTCATTTTCCGAAACACCCAGTGAAAAAATTAATCAGTGACGGGCTGTCGGAGGGGTCGAGATCATCATAAGAAAAGAAAAATAATTCGAAACTAAAGAAGAAAATGAAATGTCACATCCATATTTTAATAGAAATAATCTAATTCACTTTACGAAACATTCTGTGAAAAAATTAATCAGTGACGAGCCGTCAGAGGGGTCGAAATCATCATATGAAAAGACAAATAATTCGAAACTATAAGAAGAAAATGAAATGTCATGTATATATTTTTATATAATAATCTAGTTCACTTTACAAAACACCCAGTGAAGAAATCAGTCAGTGACGGGCCGTCGGAGGGGTCGAAATCATTATAAGAAAAGAAAACTAATTCGAAACTATTAGAAGAAAATGATATGTCAGATCCATATTTTAATGGAATAATCTAATTCACTTTCAGAAACACCCAATGGAAAAATTAATCAGTGACGGGCCGTCGGAGGGGTCGAAATCACCATAAGAAAAGAAAAATGATTCGAAATTATAAAAAGAAAATTAAATTTCAGATCCATATTTTACTGGAATAATCTGATTCAATTTACGAAACACCCAGTGAAAAAATTAATCAGTGACGGGCCGTCGGAGGGGTCGAAATCATCACAAGGAAAGAAAAATAATTCGAAACTATGAGAAGAAAATGAAATGTCAGATCCATATTTTACTGGAATAATCTAATTCACTTTCCGAAACACCCAGTGGAAAAATTAATCAGTGACGGGCCGTCGGAGGGGTCGAAATCATCATAAGGAAAGAAAAATAATTCGAAACTGTAAGAAGAAAATGAAATGTCAGATCCATATTCTGATGGAATAATCTAATTCAGTTTACGAAACACCCAGTGAAAAAATTTATCAGCGACGAGCCGTCGGAGGGGTCTAAATCATCATAAGGAAAGAAAAATAATTCGAAACTATAAGGAGAAAATGAAATGTCAGATCCATATTTTACTGGAATAATCTAATTCACTTTACGAAACACCCAGTGAAAAAATTAATCAATGACGGGCCGTCGGAGGGGTCGAAATCACCATAAGAAAAGAAAAATGATTCGAAATTATAAGAAGAAAATTAAATGTCAGATCCATATTTTACTGAAATAATCTAATTCACTTTACGAAACACCCAGTGAAAAAATCAATCAGTGACGGGCCGTCGGAGAGGTCGAAATCATCATGAGAAAAGAAAAATAATTCGAAACTATAAGAAGAAAATGAAATGTCAGATCCATATTTTAATGGAATAATCTAATTCACTTTCCGAAACAGCCAGTGAAGAAATCAGTCAGTGACGGGCCGTCGGAGGGGTCGAAATCACCATAAGAAAAGAAAAATGATTCGAAATTATAAGAAGAAAATGAAATGTCAGATCCATATTTTAATGGATTAATCTAATTCACTTTCCGAAACACCCAGTGGAAAAATTATTGAGTGACGGGCCGTCGAAGGGGTCGAAATCACCATAAGAAAAGAAAATTAATTCGAAACTATAAGAAAAAATGAAATGTCAGATCCATATTTTTATATAATAATCTAATTCACTTTACGAAACAGCCAGTGAAGAAATCAGTCAGTGACGGGCCGTCGGAGGGGTCGAAATCACCATAAGAAAAGAAAAATGATTCGAAATTATAAGAAGAAAATGAAATGTCAGATCCATATTTTAGTGGAATAATCTAATTCACTTTCCGAAACACCCAGTGAAAAAATTAATCAGTGACGGGCCGTCGGAGGGATCGAATACACCATAAGAAAAGAAAATTAATTCGAAACTATAAGAAGAAAATGAAATGTCACGTCCATATTTTTATATAATAATTTAATTCACTTTACGAAACACCCAGTGAAGAAATTAGTCAGTGACGGGCCGTCGGAGGGGTCGAAATCATTATAAGAAATGAAAAATTATTCGAAACTATTAGAAGAAAATGATATATCAGATCCATATTTTAATGGAATATTCTAATTCACTTTCCGAAACACCCAATGGAATAATTAATCAGTGACGGGCCGTCGGAGGGGTCGAAATCACCATAAGAAAAGAAAAATGATTCGAAATTATAAGAAGAAAATTAAATGTCAGATCCATATTTTACTGAAATAATCTAATTCACTTTACGAAACACCCAGTGAAAAAATCAATCAGTGACGGGCCGTCGGAGAGGTCGAAATCATCATGAGAAAAGAAAAATAATTCGAAACTATAAGAAGAAAATGAAATGTCAGATCCATATTTTAATGGAATAATCTAATTCACTTTCCGAAACAGCCAGTGAAGAAATCAGTCAGTGACGGGCCGTCGGAGGGGTCGAAATCACCATAAGAAAAGAAAAATGATTCGAAATTATAAGAAGAAAATGAAATGTCAGATCCATATTTTAATGGATTAATCTAATTCACTTTCCGAAACACCCAGTGGAAAAATTATTGAGTGACGGGCCGTCGAAGGGGTCGAAATCACCATAAGAAAAGAAAATTAATTCGAAACTATAAGAAAAAATGAAATGTCAGATCCATATTTTTATATAATAATCTAATTCACTTTACGAAACAGCCAGTGAAGAAATCAGTCAGTGACGGGCCGTCGGAGGGGTCGAAATCACCATAAGAAAAGAAAAATGATTCGAAATTATAAGAAGAAAATGAAATGTCAGATCCATATTTTAGTGGAATAATCTAATTCACTTTCCGAAACACCCAGTGAAAAAATTAATCAGTGACGGGCCGTCGGAGGGATCGAATACACCATAAGAAAAGAAAATTAATTCGAAACTATAAGAAGAAAATGAAATGTCACGTCCATATTTTTATATAATAATTTAATTCACTTTACGAAACACCCAGTGAAGAAATTAGTCAGTGACGGGCCGTCGGAGGGGTCGAAATCATTATAAGAAATGAAAAATTATTCGAAACTATTAGAAGAAAATGATATATCAGATCCATATTTTAATGGAATATTCTAATTCACTTTCCGAAACACCCAATGGAATAATTAATCAGTGACGGGCCGTCGGAGGGGTCGAAATCACCATAAGAAAAGAAAAATGATTCGAAATTATAAGAAGAAATTTGAATTTCAGATCCGTATTTTACTGGAATAATCTAATTCACTTTACGAAACACCCAAAGAAAAAATTAATCAGTGACGGGCCGTCGGAGGGGTCGAAATCATCAAAAGGAAAAAAAAATAATTCGAAACTTTAAGAAGAAAATGAAATGTCAGATCCACATTTCAATGCAATAATCTAATTCACTTTACGAAACACCCAGTGAAAAAATTTATCAGTGACGGGCCGTCAGAGGGGTCGAAATCACCATAACAAAAGAAAAATGATTCGAAACTATAAGAGGAAATTGAAATGTCAGATCCATATTTTAATGGAATAATTTAATTCACTTTCCGAAACACCCAGTAAAAAAATTAATCAGCGACGGGCCGTCGGAGGGGTCGAAATCACCATAACAAAAGAAAAATGATTCGAAACTATAAAAACAAAATGAAATGTCAGATCCATATTTTAATGCAATAATCTAATTCACTGTCCGAAACACCCAGTGAAAAAATTGATCAGTGACGGGCCGACGGAGGGGTTGAAATCATCATAAGGAACGAAAAATAATTCGAAACTATAAGAAGAAAATGAAATGTCAGATCCATATTTTAATGGAATAATCTAATTCACTGTCCTAAACACCCAGTGAAATAATTAATCAGCGACGGGCCGTCGGAGGGGTCGAAATCATCATAAGGAAAGAAAAATAATTTGAAACTATAAGAAGAAAATGAAATGTCAGATCCATATTTTACTGGAATAATCTAATTCACTTTACGAAACACCCAGTGAAAAAATTAATTAGTGACGGGCCGTCAGAGGGAACGAAATCACCATAACAAAAGAAAAATGATTCGAAACTATAAGAAGAAAATGAAATGTCAGATCCATATTTTAATGGAATAATCTAATTCACTTTCCGAAACACCCTGTAAAAAAATTTATCAGTGACGGGCCGTCGGAGGGGTCGAAATCATCATAAGAAAAGAAAAATAATTCGAAACTATAAGAAGAAAATTAAATGTCAGATCCATATTTTAGTGGAATAATCCAATTCACTTTACGAAACACCCAGTGAAAAAATTAATCAGTGACGGGCCGTCGGAGGGTTCTAAATCATCATTAGGAAAGAAAAATAATTCGAAACTATGAGAAGAAAATGAAATGTCAGATCCATATTTTACTGGAATAATCTAATTCACTTTCCGAAACACCCAGTGAAAAAATTAATCAGTGACGGGCCGTCGGAGGGGTCGAAATCACCATAAGAAAAGAAAATTAATTCGAAACTATAAGAAGAAAATGAAATGTCACGTCCATATTTTTATATAATAATTTAATTCACTTTACGAAACACCCAGTGAAGAAATTAGTCAGTGACGGGCCGTCGGAGGGGTCAAAATCATCATAAGGAAAGAAAAATAATTTGAAACTATAAGAAGAAAATGAAATGTCAGATCCATATTTTACTGGAATAATTTAATTCACTTTCCGAAACACCCAGTAAAAAAATTAATCAGCGACGGGCCGTCGGAGGGTTCTAAATCATCATAAGGAAAGAAAAATAATTCGAAACTATAAGAAGAAAATGAAATGTCAGATCCATATTTCAATGGAATAATCTAATTCACTGTCCTAAACACCCAGTGAAATAATTAATCAGCGACGGGCCGTCGGAGCGGTCGAAATCATCATAAGGAAAGAAAAATAATTTGAAACTATAAGAAGAAAATGAAATGTCAGATCCATATTTTACTGGAATAATCTAATTCACTTTACGAAACACCCAGTGAAAAAATTAATCAGTGACGGGCCGTCAGAGGGGTCGAAATCACCATAACAAAAGAAAAATGATTCGAAACTATAAGAAGAAAATGAAATGTCAGATCCATATTTTAATGGAATAATCTAATTCACTTTCCGAAATACCCTGTAAAAAAATTTATCAGTGACGGGCCGTCGGAGGGGTCGAAATCATCATAAGAAAAGAAAAATAATTCGAAACTATAAGAAGAAAATTAAATGTCAGATCTATATTTTACTGGAATAATCCAATTCACTTTACGAAACACCCAGTGAAAAAATTAATCAGTGACGGGCCGTCGGAGGGGTCGAAATCATCATAAGGAAAGAATAATAATTCGAAACTATAAGAAGAAAATGAAATGTCAGATCCATATTTTGATGGAATAATCTAATTCACTTTACGAAACACCCAGTGAAAAAATTTATCAGCGACGGGCCGTCGGAGGGTTCTAAATCATCATAAGGAAAGAAAAATAATTCGAAACTATGAGAAGAAAATGAAATGTCAGATCCATATTTTAGTGGAATAATCTAATTCACTTTCCGAAACACCCAGTGAAAAAATTAACGGGCCTTCGGAGGGGTCGAAATCACCACAAGAAAAGAAAAATGATTCGAAATTACAAGAAGAAATTTAAATTTCAGATCCGTATTTTACTGGAATAATCTAATTCACTTTACGAAACACCCAGTGAAAAAATTAATCAGTGACGGGCCGTCAGAGGGGTCGAAATCATCAAAAGGAAAGAAAAATAATTCGAAACTATAAGAGGAAAATGAAATGTCAGATCCATATTTTAATGGAATAATTTAATTCACTTTCCGAAACACCCAGTAAAAAAATTAAAAATAAAATTATAAGAAGAAAATGAAATGTCAGATCCACATTTCAATGCAATAATCTAATTCACTTTACGAAACACCCATTGAAAAAATTTATCAATGACGGGCCGTCGGAGGGGTCGAAATCACCATAAGAAAAGAAAATTAATTCGAAACTATAAGAAGAAAATGAAATGTCATGTCCATATTTTTATATAATAATCTAATTCACTTTACGAAACACCCAGTGAAGAAATTAGTCAGTGACGGGCCGTCGGAGGGGTCGAAATCATTATAAGAAAAGAAAAATTATTCGAAACTATTAGAAGAAAATGATATGTCAGATCCACATTTCAATGCAATAATCTAATTCACTTTACGAAACACCCAGTGAAAAAATTTATCAGTGACGGGCCGTCGGAGGGGTCGAAATCATCATAAGGAAAGAAAAATAATTCGAAACTATAAGAAGAAAATGATATGTCAGATCCACATTTCAATGCAATAATCTAATTCACTTTACGAAACACCCAGTGAAAAAATTTATCAGTGACGGGCCGTCGGAGGGGTCGAAATCATCATAAGGAAAGAAAAATAATTCGAAACTATAAGAAGAAAATGAAATGTCAGATCCATATTTTACTGGAATAATCTAATTCACTTTACGAAAAACCCAGTGAAAAAATCAATAAGTGACGGGCCGTCGGAGGGGTCGAAATCACCATAACAAAAGAAAAATGATTCGAAACTATAAAAACAAAATGAAATGTCAGATTCATATTTTAATGCAATAATCTAATTCACTGTCCGAAATACCCAGTGAAAAAATTGATCAGTGACGGGCCGACGGAGGGGTTGAAATCATCATAAGGAAAGAAAAATAATTCGAAACTATAAGAAGAAAATGAAATGTCAGATCCATATTTAAATGGAATAATCTAATTCACTGTCCTAAACACCCAGTGAAATAATTAATCAGCGACGGGCCGTCGGAGGGGTCGAAATCATCATAAGGAAAGAAAAATAATTTGAAACTATAAGAAGAAAATGAAATGTCAGATCCATATTTTACTGGAATAATCTAATTCACTTTACGAAACACCCAGTGAAAAAATTAATCAGTGACGGGCCGTCGGAGGGGTCGAAATCACCATAAGAAAAGAAAAATGATTCGAAATTATAAGAAGAAAATGAAATGTCTGATCCATATTTTAATGGAATAATCTAATTCACTTTACGGAACACCTAGTGAAAAAAATTCGAAACTATTAGAAGAAAATGATATATCAGATCCATATTTTAATGGAATATTCTAATTCACTTTCCGAAACACCCAGTGGAATAATTAATCAGTGACGGGCCGTCGGAGGGGTCGAAATCACCATAAGAAAAGAAAAATGATTCGAAATTATAAGAAGAAAATGAAATGTCTGATCCATATTTTAATGGAATAATCTAATTCACTTTACGGAACACCTAGTGAAAAAATTAATCAGTGTCGGGCCGTCGGAGGGGTCGAAATCACCATAAGAAAAGAAAAATAATTCGAAACTATAAGAAGAAAATATATGTCGACGATGCTAGGTGTGAAAGGTAAATTGAATCTTGATAATCATTGAAAATGAATGAGTTCCCTAGTAACATCTAACTCTCCAACACCTACAAACGCCGTAGTTTGTAGTTTACAACACAAACACCAACACCAAAATTCTAGGAAAAAGCGGTATCCCGATTTTCAGATGGAACGCAAGTTTTCTCGGTAGCTCAGTTGGTAGAGCACTGGGGCCTAAATCTCAAATGTCTAGTATCCTTTATCGCATGCAACACAATATGTTCATTGTTTATTTCGAATGAGTATTGAAAAAAGATAGAAATATTTTGTCGTATGCGACAAAGGGTAATAGACATTTGAGAATCGGGCCCCAGTACCGGCAATCTAGAGGTCGTGTGTTTGAATCCTGCTCGAGGAGAAACATTTTTCAAGAATTTAAAAAATCTGTCTGTATGCCGCAAATTTTCTTCATTATATTGATATCGAAATTGTGTAGAATTTTGTGCTTTATAGTTTGGTATACTTCATTTTTGGGGACTTTCAAAAACAGGAAACGATCATAATTAACATATTTATTGAAATCTTCTTGATTCCAAAAATGAAAATGTTATTACATACGAAGCGATTTTGATATTGATTGTAAATGATTTTTCAAACACGTAAAACAGAGTTTTCAACTCAATATCGTTTTAAAATAAAACTATTTATATTTCCGCTTTCTCTGGTTCATTTTTTCACTGGGTGTTTCATTTAGGAGTAGACCTTATTCTGATTCTTTGAATATCGTGAATAAAACTATTTATGGGATATGAAATAAATATATAAGATGTTTGACACCAACTTTTTCTTTGTAGGTCTCTTGGGTTCTCTGGTTGTAACTGGCTGGGTTACCCCTGGTAATTTCTTGCGTAATGAGCGTTGAGCGATAAGCGGCGGTGTTAGTAGAAAATATTTTTATGTATGCCGTCAGATAAAACATGTGGTTTTCGGTCATGTAACTTTTCACGACTGCCTTCTAGGAAGACGAAATTCCTCCTTGCACATGCGTATGGGAAGGTGTTAACACCAATATAAAAATAATAATGATAATCAAATTATTATGAAACACTAGGTGTTTTATAATGTGAATATTATTTTTCCAGTGGAATATATATCTGACATTTGATTTTCTTCTTATACTTAGTTTCGAACTATTTTTCTCTTCTTATGGCGATTTCGACCCCTTCAACGGACCGTCAATGAATAATTCTTCCACTGGGTGTTTCGTAAAGTGATCACATTATTCCATTAAAATATGGATCTGACATTTCATTTTCTTCTTATAGTTTCGAATTATTTTTCTTTTCTTATGATGATTTTGACCCCTCCGATGACCCGTCACTGATCAATTTTTTCACTGAGTGTTTCGGAAAGTGAATTAGATTATTCCATTAAAATATGGATCTGACATTTCATTTTCTTCTTATAGTTTCGAATTATTTTTCTTTTCTTATGATGATTTCGACCCCTCCGATGACCCGTCACTGATCAATTTTTTCACTGAGTGTTTCGGAAAGTGAATTAGATTATTCCATTAAAATATGGATCTGACATTTCATTTTCTTCTTATAGTTTCGAATTATTTTTCTTTTCTTATGATGATTTCGACCCCTCCGATGACCCGTCACTGATCAATTTTTTCACTGAGTGTTTCGGAAAGTGAATTAGATTATTCCATTAAAATATGGATCTGACATTTCATTTTCTTCTTATAGTTTCGAATTATTTTTCTTTTCTTATGATGATTTCGATCCCTCCGACGGCCCGTCACTGATTAAATTTTTCACTGGGTGTTTCGGAAAGTGAATTAGATTATTCCAGCAAAATATGGATCTGACATTTCATTTTCTTTCCTTATGATGATTTCGACCCCTCCGACGGCCGTCACTGATTAAGTTTTTCACTGGGTGTTTCGTAAAGTGAATTAGATTATTCCATTAAAATATGGATCTGACATTTCATTTTCTTCTTATATTTTCGAATTATTTTTCTTTTCTTATGATTTCGACCCCTCCGACGGCCCGTCACTGATTAATTTTTTCACTGGGTGTTTCGGAAAGTGAATTAGATTATTTCATTAAAATATGGATCTGACATTTCATTTTCATCTTATAGTTTCCAATTATTTTTCTATTCTTATGATGATTTCGACCCCTCCGACGGCCGTCACTGATTAATTTTTCCACTGGGTGTTTCGTAAAGTAAATTAGATTATTCTATCAAAATATGGATCCGACATTTCATTTTCTTCTTATAGTCTCGATTTATTTGCCTTTCCTTATGATGATTTCGACCCCTCCGACGTCCCGTCACTGATTAATTTTTTCACTGGGTGTTTCGGAAAGTGAATTAGATTATTTCATTAAAATATGGATCTGACATTTCATTTTCTTCTTATAGTTTCGCATTATTTTTCTATTCTTATGATGATTTCGACTCCCCCGACGGCCTGTCGCTGATTCATTTTTCACTGGATGTTTTTTTATGTGATTATGCTTTTTCCAGTTTCCCTGAATCTGACATTTCGTTTGTTTCCCAAAGTTTCGATTCTGGCTTGTTTAGTTAGTGTTTGTTGGTGTGCTATTTTTCATTTTATTTCATGGCTCATTCGTTCATATTTTCTATTATTAAATCAATTCTATACCCTAATAAGTCCGGTAACTAAGTTTTTCATCGAACGAGTATTTTCTGTTCTTATACGAGAAAGATGAGTTCATTTATCATCGAACCTTCCTTTTCATTCCTTTGAAATTATATCTCATTTATTGTAAATTGATGTTTGAAAATATTTGAAATTCCATATAACTATTTCATATACCAATCATCTATGATCTAATAAGAAATAAAAAAAAGCTGGTACGTCTATGGATGTTTGGTAATCTTCGACATTTTGCATTCGGCGGTTTGCATTCTGACAAATTTCATATTGAATTTTTGCTAAACCCTGAAACTTCAGTTATTGAGTTGACCCTCAATTATACTTCGGGTTCTGTCTTCAATTATTACAACAAATAGTTATTTATGCCTGATGATATCGTCTTTATACCACGTTCAAAGAAATATACCTAAAAATAAAATTGGGAGCTGGACACCCTGTTGACCAGTCATCCGTATCAACTGATCCGGAAATAATCAAACTCACTTTTGTCTGTGGTATCGTACGACGTACACACGTTCACAACTCGGTACCTGGAAAACCGAGAAAAAGATGTGTACATCAAGGAAAAATATGAAAAAGGGCTTGGAAAAGCATGGAAAAATTAAAAAGTAGTTGAAAAGGCTTTTGCTGGAATTGCAATCTACGTTGAGTAAGTATTTATCAGGAGAAATTCAAGAAAATGGCGGTGATTGCCATATAATTTGAAAAAAAAAAATTAATCAAAAGTGAAAAACTGCATGATTTCGCTATCATATGATATGCGACTAGAGGAAAATAATGCATTGTACCTGTTATTATGGCATACATATGTCCCTGGGGTGTAGGTTAACATTAACATTTTCATTGATAATGCAACTTGGCTGAAAAGTGATGAATATGAACTGGAAGTGACACATGCCATCCTATTATCAGGGCATGCATATGCTCCTGGGTTATAGGTTTCCCTCTGCAGTATTCAGTGGCGATTGGCGCCTATTTGACCACAACGCTTGGTATAAGTTAGTCATCTTTCGGTATTCACAACGGATTACTTTTCTCAGTGGGGAACGATATAATACATCTATATTAGAAACCGCACCTTGAAAAAATATAAAATATGCTACAAAGATAGTGGAGGTTCTGAAGGGAAGGAAATTTCAGTCCAAACTGCAACAATCTGATTAGAGTCATAAGCTATTTGAGGAATCATTATATAAAAAAAGTTGCTTATCAACCATGAACAGTTTCTAATCGGCCTTATCAGTAATTTCATCTGGTAATGAAAAAAATGAAAAATTCACGAAAAGTAAAGTTTGAGAACAGCTCAAGCTTTTTCATGTTCTTGTGGTTGTGGTGGGTGAAGATTATAAATATTTATGCTAGCTTGTTATCATTACAAGAATGCTCAACTTGGGATCCTCATCCATTGTCCTATTGAAACTAGACGAAATGTCACCCTATAATCACTTTCCGTAAAAGATCTAGCAGTAAAACTCGGGACGTGATTGGCCATATGATGTCGGGTCACATATTTTTTCAACACAAATTGTGAGAGCTTAATTTTAAAGTACGGGCGTTTGTGGAGATTGGAACGAATTTGAAATAATATGAAGATGGCCTGGAACTATTAATTCCTAACAAGAAAATGAGTACACATCAATTGTTGTTACTTTTATTTTTCATAGGCTTCCACAATAGAGAATTATATTTCAAGGGGAAGAGATATGAAATCAGGAGGTTGAAAAACTACAAACGTTTGTGGAGATTGGAACCTACAATTCGAAATAATACGAAGATAGACTGGAACTATTGACTCCTTACAAGAAAATGAGTACACATCAAATGTTGTTACTTTTATTCTTCATAGGCATTCACAATAAAATATTATATTTCAAGGAAAGAAATAAAAAAACACTACATCCATCTTCATCCCAAACAATTGGCCGTTGGGTAAATGCAATGTGACAAAAATCTATAGCAGCAATAGCACTATGCACGCATCTACATCAGCAGCTTTCAAAGGAGAAACATTCACAGAAATTTATAATAAATCTTTAGCAACAAGGAAGGGCACATTTATGGAGTGCTGAACGGCTCAATCAAAAATGATTAGCTACTTAAATTAAGAATATTATTTGAAGGTAATGTTCAGGTTATGAATTTGTTTTTCCAAAAATGGATGTTTTTATATTTTATGCCCCTCGATTGGGGAAACAATTGTTGAAATCGAACAGTTCGTTTCATTCACTCCTATGCTACAACTATATCGCAGTACTCAATCAAAAATGATTAGCTACTTAAGCAAAGTAACTATCGAACATTATCCAAAGGTAATGTTCAGTTCATGAATTTCATATTTCAAGCCCCTAAATAAGGGGAAACGGTTGTTGAAATCGAAAAATATGTTTCATTCACTCCTACTTATTCTACATATCGCAGTACTTGGAACATCTACATGTGTAATAATTGAAGACAGAACCCGGAGTATAATAGTAAGATCAAATGACCTACCTGTGAAGGAAATTTAATCTCATGTTGAGATATACCAGACTACTTGAAGTCCCGCAATTATTTAGTTTACCCGCCCATGCATCGATATAGTTGTATTCTTCTTTAAACAAGTGAGTTTGATTATCCCCGGATCAGTTGATACGGATGACTGGTCAACAGGGTGTCCAGCTCCAAATTTTATTTTTGGTATATTTTTTTGAACGTGGTAGGAAGACAGGCATAACTACATGTTTTAATAATTTCAACGGAACCCTCGGATAATTATAATCAAATTTCCTTCACAGGTAAGTCATTTGATCTTTCAAATATATATATATCCTTGACTTTCCACAATTGTATTATTTTTGCAGTTATTTTTTAAATTCATCATATTAATTCAAAATTAATATTAACTTCTAGATAATTAATTAGACAAATTTTCAATAAAAATCAAATATTTATTTTCTCCTCGAAAGTTAGTGATTATGGAAAAAATATTCGAGAAGTGAAATATGAATATGAACAATACCATCTTGACCTTTGTTAAATATTTCAAAATTATTTCGAATTATGAATGGACATTGAAAAATAGGCGAAGTTATCCCAAAGAATAAATTAATATTAGGAACCTTTGGTGTAATTACAGTTCAAGAGATAGAAACTACTCAGACACCAAAACAACGTCAGTTTTACTGGACATGTGTTTCGCCAGCAGAGTTAGCATCTTCAAGAGCTACACGCTAAGTAGTAAACTTTCAGCTCCTGAAGATACCAACTTTGTCCGCAAAAGGCGCGTCGAGTAAAATTGTAGTCCATTTCTTGAGTAAATACTGATGTTTTTTATACAAAACTTCAAGTGAGATTTGAATTTAATTTTATCAACAAATTATTGTTCTGAATGGTGTAGAATTAATTCCATAGTATGTTATCGTAACTGGCGGACGGTTTATATCTCTTTGGCCAACACCATTGAGCCGGTAAGTGCATTTTCAAGCATTTCTATCAGTCCTGAGAGTTTCATCAAACTCTCTCTAAAATTACGAAGTTTTATGAGAGATTGCTTAGAACTGATATTTTTCATGAACAGGGAGGATCTGTAGTGAGTTTGGTGTTCTGATCAGGAATCTGAAGGAATTTCGAACCTATTTTATCCCCTAAAATAATTTACGGTAAAACTGAATTGTTCCATCGCGACTGGCGGGCGTTGTATCTCATTTAGGCAAACACCATCAACTCAATGGGTGCATTTTTAGCATTTTTAACAAACCTGAGAGTTTCATAATTTCGACCAGTCCTGATAGTTTCATCATTCTACCTCGATAATTACAGAAGTATATGTGATATGAAATTCAATTTCTTTTGCTCCATAATGAAATATGTATGTTTGGAAAAAAAATATTTTCTACTCATGTATATGAAATTGATCATTTTTCAATAAATGAAAGTGATAGTTTTTCACTCTAGAGATGAAAATGAATCAAACGAATTTTGTCATGCGACCCGATGGAAAAATAGTAAAAGAAGTTGAAGGAATTTTGACATCAATGACAATTAATCTCACTACTTGGCACTTGAATCAGCAAACGAACGTCACTTCGTTTGACAGTACATAAACAGTTTCACAGTATTTTCATCTCTTGTTGAAAAATATACTATTTCACGCAATGCTATTTGAATACAGGTATCTATTATTCATTTCTGTAATTTTTGAAAGTATTTGAAAAACCAAAAGATTACCAGTTAGGAATAATTACAAGAAATCCGGAAACAGAAATTCACTCAAATATATCTAAAATAATAATCGGCTATTTCTGAAAACTATACACAATTAATTATGATTTGCAATGCCTTTATCCATAATTATTATACCTACGAACTGATTGTTTAAAAGCCGAAATACCATCAATTCGTGAAAGAGGAACTTGTTTGCCATCAAGCATAGTATGTTCAAATATACCACCAGAAGTCCAACATTACAATAACTAGCAAAAAAAACGTTATTATTGACTTAATGTTGCTCAAATTGGTATCATTTATTCTAATGATCAACGACAAAGTAATATTTTAGATGGCCATAAAAAATAATCCAAGTTCTTTTTGTATAATTATCCACTCAATTTTTGATGTACTAAATGGGCTGTTGCAATAGAAAATATTTGGTCACGCATTATATATTCAATTCTTTCACATGAAGGTTAACTCGTGCAGTCTTCACAACCTTCTGTAATTAGTGTAATATTTCGTCTGTATTCATAAATAAATGGATTCTAAATGTCCTTCGGACTAGCAGTTAATTAATTTTTATAATCTGCTACCGACGAATCGAATCATCTGTAATTACCACTTCAAAATACTTATGCATGATAAGAAATTGTGTGAAATCCAAGATCGTAAAAAAACGGGTTGGAGGTGTCAGTCTTTTTTTTTTTAATTTATTAACACCTTGCATAATACTACAAGTAAAAGTGAGAGGTGCAATGTTAATGAATCGGTTTCTCACAGATCAACAAGGCAAACTGTGGGGTGAGAAAATCATAGTGACTATTCGTCTATTGAGATGTCGATACTAATTACCTGATTATTACTCACTGATGCTCAAAAGAAAATTTCGTTAATAAAGTTAGTAGATGAATTTTAACTCGATTAGGCTTCGTTTGACAATACTGGTATAAACCTAGAAGTGGAATGAACTGAAAACTTTCAGAGCACCGGAACAACGTCAGAATCGTGTTGAAAAGGAAAACATTCTCAATGGAAAATTGAAATAATTTAATTTTATTTTTCGAAAATAGAAAAAACACGATAAAATGAAGAACTTTTCATAAAATTCAACAGAAAACAACTTCTTCCAAGGCGGAGTCCACGGAGTACATCTGATAGATATTGTGAAAAATAACTGGGAAGAAAAAAAACTGAAAGTGAAAATTTGCATATTCGTTCAGGTAGTCGATTCTTTAATTAATTTCGCTAATTTATTTAAAACTCTTCTAAACAATAATTTATTTGGAACATTGATTTTTTACTGTCGCTACTCTACTATGACTTTATGCGAACTATCGATAACTATAGCTGCAACTGCAACTCTGCGACTCTGCCTGCGATCTGATGTTTAGCGTCTTATATACTGGCAAGAAATTCCTTTTACCAGTCTTGAACCATCGAGACTATACAGTGACTCGTTCAAATGGCTCCCATAAATTCTCGATGTGGGTAAAACGATTAGTCATGGGTGTACCGCTTTCGAGCAGAGATGACATCACCGGAGCAGGCTGAGCGTGAGTATCGCGGTCAGGTCCGGCCTCAGCATCATTCCAATACTCTTCGGAAGCAATTTCACTCAACAACAATGGAAATTATGGAAATATTTCTTGTGCGATGGCAGTAAGAGATTTGAGCCGGTTCTGGGCCTCCCCTCCACTACTATGACATCATCAGTGACCTTGGGGTGACCTTCAGGGATGACCTTGGTGCATAGTGCCTGTGTTTTGTAATTTTTTGACTTTGATATAGGTTTTGATGAGGTGTTCAAGGTTTCTGTTTGACCTTGAGATGACATTTGGGTGACAGAGTTTTTTTTTTCATACACGGTACCTTTTCCAAGTATTTTTTTTACCTCCAAGTCTGAAAATATTTATGTGTACACTTGCTACTATGTATGACTTTCAGATTAAGTACTCACACATGAAAATCTAGAGAGGGCACACGTCCACACACCACGGAGATCCATTCAGATATGTGAACTCTGATTCCTCTCCGATACTTACCTTGTAGTGGTGGTGGTAGTAAGCGTGTGTGACGTCATCCGACTATGAGGAGTGCATCTGAAGCAGCCCACGCTCGACGCTTATATATACGGACAAGTACTTTTTCCAAGTACTTATATTTTTTTACCTCCATGACTACTATATTCTTCATGTGTATACTTGTTACTGTGCATGACTTTCATGTGTACTAACACATGAAAATCTAGAGAAGGCACACGTCCGCACACCACGGAGATCCAGTCAGATATGTGAACTCTGCTTTCTCTCCGCCAGTATATACCTTGCAGTGGTGGTGAGAGGAAGCGTGAGTGACGTCATCCAACTATGAGGAGCGCATCTGAACACGATTCAGTCATACGTGTCAGAAGTAACCTACGCTCGACTCTCTGGGGTTGTTTGTGACATGATGTCTGCGATAGTATCTTATACAATTCTGTGGTGGGGGAGTGGTTCACTATTAATTACAAAAGAAGTGGTATTGTGATACAAAATCAGAAGTTATATACCTAGCAGTCGAGTAGGCAGCAAGAGTAGTGAAGTTATTCAGTGCATTCAGAGACAGGGATATCAGTGAGTGTGTTCTTCTATCAAAAATTATTCATATTTTCCTTATATGTTTTCATCATGTCAGTCTCAAAAGGTAGATTTACAAAAAATCAAATCTATAATTAAAGAAGAGATGGATGTTTTAGAACAAAGAGTAATATCATCCTTGCCACTGAATGAAACTTATCCAACTCGTTTTGGTAAATCCATTTTGTTAACATTACTCGATGTGAGCAATAACACATTGTTCAAAACATGGCTACCAGAATGTGTTTCAGAGCAATTTAGCGAGAATGATGTTACTTGCGTCAATTTGTTTAATGGTAAATATACCGTAAGATATTTGGGTCAGACTCAACAGAGCTTTGCTGGTATCAAAACACGATCATTGGTTAAATTCGATCTCATTGAATAATAGTTAATTTCCACATATCATAGGCTAAGTCTAATTATATTATAGGTGTTAATTGTAAAGAAAATATAAAAAGTTTCCATACATTGTTAAACACACTCTTTGGCGGTTGGCATCATCGAAATTATATGTGAGTTTTATTGATAAATTCTATTATAGCATACTTATTTCAATAATTTTTCTTTGATTTCAGTTCCATTTTCGAGATAGATGTGACTTCTGAATTGGATGCTTTGGGTGATGATGCTCACCATGCCACCAACTATGACCTGAGCGTGTGTTATGATGAAGAGCAGATCCAGTTATGTCTGCATGACGCTGAGAACTATCAGAAAGGTGTAGATCTTTGTGAGAAATATACAGATGGTTCTTTGGATCTAGATCAACTCTGCGATGCAATGGTTGAATGTGAGCGGAGGAGATTTCTCAACCGTCTCTTGCCATACGTACCTAATGGAATCATCCAAAAGTACCAACTGGATGGCGATGGCAGTGAAATCGAAAATGGACAAGAAAACCATGACGATGAAGAAGAAGTTATATTAGATTGTTTGTATATACCTAAGACTAATTGAATTGTAAGCTAGTGATATCTGAATAAAAAACATAAAATAGTTCATACATGCTTTATTTACCTATTCCTCTTTTACATGAATGAAGAAAGAAAATATTAATACAAAATAATGAAAAATATGTGTGTATTCAATATCTACTGTGAACTGAACCATCTGATGCATTGTATGTCAAAAATGTATCATATAGAATGAGTGCATATACTTTGGTGTTGGCTGGGAAGTTGACTTTCCTAGTTTCAAACTCGAGCTTAATATCAATAGTTGATGATTTTGTGGTATTCGGCTAATGTGAACAATCAATAATGAATAAAGGATTTTGTCGAAATTCCCCAATGTCCATGAGAGGTTCGCCATATCTTTATCATAATAACTTCGTTGAAAGTTCTCATAGGCATAATATGCTGAAGTATTAAGTTTCTTATCATAATCCAAATTCCAACGTTCATATGGGTATACTTCAGAGTTCAAGTACAAACGAATGTTATTGATATCAGCAGTTGTGAATTTAGTGATGTCCCTTGTCCTATCTTCAGACGTGGTAGTGTTTTGGAATCCAATGATGATATAACGAGGTGTTTCAAGGGCGTTGGTTGTCTTGATAGCCCATATGTCTGAAGATGTGCCACGTAGTGATGGAAGTTCATAGAGATCCCACATGCGATAAGTCAACTTGATTTTAGCATTCAGACCACTTTTGTTGATTCTATTCAAAAGTTTGAGCTTGTGCTTATCTTCTGGCACTATGTGTTTCATTAATTTCCAAATCAGCATCAACCTCACCAATATATGAGTTCTTGAAAGATCGAGCGATTATTAAAATCATTTCTTGTTTGGCATTCATGATACTTTTGTTGTAATCTTCAGCGAAACCCATCAAACATTTTAGTGGTAATTTACCACTGAATACATGACTGCTTGTATCCAAGATATCCTGTTTAGTTTCAGAAAGTCCCCATCCAGTTGTTAATAATGTATTAGCTTGTGTTTTTCCAAATGAAATCATAATCTTCATTGTAGATGATATCCCCGGCTTCCTCACGACAGCAACTTGTTCACCACCCATTTCGTAGCGAATTTCATCAAAAAGGAAAGCGGTTGCATTGTTCGAGAGATAACATGATTTCGTTTCATCTTTAGGTGTGAATTTACCCTCTATATAAGTGAAACTCTCAGCAATGTCGAGTACAACATCTTGATTATTGATTGCAAATCGAATTTAATCTGAATTCCTAAATAATGGTGATCCATATGGTTTGTATGTGTGCTCATGTAAACTTGTGAGGTAATGATCGAGCATCGGCTCATCGAATATATTCAACTTTTCACTATTTGTTCCGAGCACCATTGTTCCCTACTTTCGTCCAATTGATTTAAAAAATTTGAGATCTCTCACTGACAGAGCGTGGTGTTCTAACTGTTTAGCGTATACTTGTATGCTTATACTGAGCCTTTTTCTAGCCGAACCTTCCTTTTTAGCTGTTCTTGGAAAGTTTTCAAAACCTCGTCGATTCTGTCTATTATAACAAAAACCCATGATAGTTATGAGATTTTCTTCAATTCCAAAATTATGACAATCTCTTCTGCACTTCCAAAATCAATGAGATTATTTTTGTGATCCAAAATACGCACTGTGATGTTGTGAATCAACTGACGACCTTCTGGACTAATGGGCATATATATAATCTTGTGTGGTTCTTTTGTGAGATTGAATCCAGGCTCCACATCGATATCGAATGAAAAAATAATGTGGGATTCGTCATTATTTATGTATGAACCAGATATAATGTTGCAATCTAAGCGGATGAGTCTTACAGATGTTATGTTTATCGGTTGTGAGGATTCATGTATCTGATTCGGTTGGAATTTATCAAAATTGAAATCCATCATCTTTGCCATGGAATTCGGATGAGTTAGATCAATTTCATATTTTGATCGCATCTCACATTTGAAAGTATTATTATTGGCATGTAGGTAGAATATATCATCTGCATCGGTATCGTTTTGTTTTTTACCATGAAACAATCTGAACATGATATGTTTCTGAATAACTGCATTGATTTCTTCTATTTCATAGGCACCACATGGTATTTCAATTGTGTATTTCTGAAGTATTGGTGAATTAACATCACTGATTCTGAAAATGATCACATTGTTTTTTTCAGTTATATTATTGACTGTGTTGCATCCATAGAATCCTAAAAGTCCCAATCCATAACGACTGTTTCTGTCCAATTCAATGGGTGCACTCAAGACACTCGTCCCGACAGCTTGTAGTCCGAACTTCCGTGACATGACTGATAAATTTTATGAATAACACTTCAATTTATTGTTGTCTACAACACACTCGAGACAACCTACGACTTTTCGGAGATGGTTCATCAATATCCATTTCATTTTTATTATCACCAATATTCATATCATTTATATTGCAGTAACAACAGAATATTTTCCGTGATGGAGGACCATCATTCACATCAGAATCTGGAATGATATTGCCGTCAAGATTGTGGTGGTCAGTACAATATCTATATTTCATTTTGTCGACATCATCTTGTAGACTTTTAGGTAACTTTTCCCAAACATAAGCAATCTTATGTGCAGCACATGCGAGTATTACTTCCTTCGGCATATTTGCAAGCATCACTCGATCCATTCTTGTCAGGGTACGATATTTTGAATACATCTTAAGTGAAAATCCCATCCCCTTAATAGCCTCTCTAGTCATTGCTGGAGTTGTATCCATTTTGTAATAATTCAGAGAGAAACTTCAAGCACAAGTGAATGCAGAAAACTGTGTTGAACTTCTGCTGGCGATCATAGTTATATAGAATTTTCACTTTCGAACATTTCTGAAAGTATTGAATCAACTCTTTTGGTGGGGGTAGATCTCCAAAACTATCAAAGTATGCAATATCTTTCCCTCATTTGCTGTATGCCACCCAATGTGTTCCCGATACTCTTATTCCATCTAAATTGACAATGTCGGTCTCGTGGTGTCGTGGACCTCTAGTGGGTAATGTATCACGCATGAAAATACCACGAAAGTATGGAATTTTCATTTTCTTGGCATAATAATTGAGATCGATGTCGGTGAGAGGTCGTCGAGGTAGGGAATCAACTAGTTTTTTGGATTGTAAGGTTTCAAGTAGAGTCCAAGTCCTTTACGGTACGGTTTAAGGTATACACCACTACCACTTTTACCCAATGCCACACTTTCCATTTTCTTATTATGGCGATTCGCTTCGATTAGGGCGGTTCTGCTTGCTTTTGCTGAATTCACAGCTCTGGTGATGCCTGCAGCAACACCCGCTAAACTTCCGAGCGCGGACAATCCAGCAAAAATCGGTATCAGTGGTAAAATCCCTCCGACCTTAGGAATTGGAATTATATTTTATATTTTCTTCCCACTAGCAGCTTCGAGGTATTCACGTGCCGCATGCAATGCCACTACGGTATCTTTTTTTCTATTATTCGTCACAAATTGCTCACCACCAGCTTTTTTCAGAACATTCCGCACTTTATGAACCACCCCAGAACCAAAGGCGATTTTATTATTTTTCCTTTTCTTCGGTTGATTTTTCTCCTTTTTCTTTATAGTAGTACTACAACCCATACCGAAACATCTCTTTGATTTCATAATATTGGTAACGAGTAGGGCAGCTGCCCTTTGCTTAATAGCAGCGTCTTTCGATTTAACCCTATTCCAAGCTGCGTATTCGAGTTCTTTGTCTGCTTTATGTCTCGCTGTGAGATCAGTTAGATCATTCAAATATTGAATATCGTGTTGTTAACATGCAATATCCAATTTATTGATTCTAGAATTTTTGCGGGCTAAACGTTTTTCTAATATTGTACCGGGTCCACAGTACGGATATCCTCCGGGTAAAAGTTTGCTGTAGATAATCCAGATGAAAAATTCGGTTGTGGATTGAATCGACAGAAAGTGTTGCGGCATGGTCCGCTACTTCCATCATCTGTTCGAGGACTCATTATCGGACCGTCGAATTGTGGAAAGACGAATGCAATGATCTCTCTTTTGACACATCCACAAGGACTACGATTCACAAACGTTTATCTTTATTCGAAATCACTCACCTGAATACCAATTCCTACGAAATGTATTGGAACCCATAAAGGGGTTGGGATTTTATACGTTCAGTAATAATGCAGAAATAGTGGAACCGTCCGATGCCAAACCAAATTCTGTTTTCATTTTCGATGATATAATATGTGAAAAACAGGACATTATATCATATTTCTGTATGGGACGTCATAAAGATATTGACTGTTTTTATCTTGCTTAAACATATTTACGAGTGCCCAAACAGTTAGTGCGAGATAATACAAACTTTTTTGTAATGTTCAAGCAAGATGAAATTAATCTACATCATATTTATTCTGATCACGTGTCACCCGATGTAACATTCAAACAATTCCAATTGATGTGTGTTAAATGTTGGGAGGATCAATATAGATTTCTGGTCATTGATACGGATAGAAAAATGCATGAAGTTAGATATCGCATGGGGTTCGATAGTTTTATATATCCATGATACTGCAATCCACCCTCATTCAATCGATCATTGAATTGCATAGAGGTAACTTCAGTGTATTCTCTTGACAAAAATAAAATGAAGACAAAAAATTATTCAGTGACTGAAAAAAAAAAAAATTGAATTTGAAACGTCAACTGGTTGAGACAACAGAAGCTGTACGGCAGAAATTCAATTTTATCAAGAGTGGACTTATTGAAAATCGAATGGTGCTTGAAAAAATCTATGATCCCATAATGAAGCCATTAAAGGTTCTATCTTCAGCTGCTACCATGAAATCACCAAAGTCAACGTTTCCAATGAAGCAAGGGAATTCTCAGTCTATTCCAATAAAAGTTACGAGTACCCCAATGGGGAAGGATCCATCCTCATATAATAGTGAAATATCATCTGCTGACAGTGAGACAGGTACTATCGAAGAATTCGGAGAAAATGAAATGTCCATATTCGAAACACCGTCATCATCTCGAATAGGTGATTGTGATATCTCTAATTTTGGAAAATGTTAAAACAAAGAATGTTGCATATGATACAATATATGGTATACGTTTAGATCCTACTACACAAAAACTAAAAATGGGTAGTCTCAATGTACGTTTCAGTGATGGGAATATTATATTTTAGAATGACAATAAAACAAAAAATCCTGATTTCCCAGGTAGTCCGTAGTTATACGACATGATTTTTTTTTAATCCACCTGAAGTCAATTTAGATGATGAAATTCGTCATACATATACTAAAACATTGAAACTAACGAATGCACCATACAAACAACATCAACTAAGAAATGGTTTCAAACATACGAAATCTAAAAAATTTCGTGAAGTTATCAAACCAGTACTAAACTTATCACATCATCTGTCGACGAGGAGTAGAACAAAAAAAGGTAAAGAAGGTTGCTATTTCAAACAAATCGCCGCTACTGTTACAACAATTATATCGATACGACAAATAATTGATGGACTGTGTAATTTCATTTGAAGCTACTGATTGAAAACTTTTCTATTCGTTTCCAAAATGAAATGGAAATACTTGAATCAAGTACTGGGCTGAACAGACTCGCCCCATGTACACGGTATGATCTGCGTTCCTATTCAGAATTCTACAGCTACGGCCTTCTCATGTAAGGAAATCTCGGACTTTTGTAAATGAAACAGAATGAGTCATCACCGGTGGTTATTTTAACAGAATATACTTCACTCTTTTGTAGTTATACGATAAAATTTAAAAAAAAATTGTTTAAAATTGTTTTTTCCGTTAACCAGCTGTCATCCCCCTACGAACGATAGCCCTCAGAAGTCGAAACTTGTGCGAGCTAAGGATTAACGAGGTTTTACCTTTTAACGTGCGATTCCTAGCACCAGACCAGTGACCATGCGGGGAATCGAACCCACATCCCTCTGATTGATAGACTAGCGCTCTACCATCATGACCACTGCGACGATAACATTGATAAGTTCCGGATCTGGTAAAACCAATATCTTAGTGTTCATATCTATTGGCTGGTCTCGACTTTTCACCACCGGTATCGTCTTGTCTCGACGGGTCTCTTCATTTCCCAACCTGTCACTGCCAGAATCGACTGGTCTCGTATTTTAAAACCATACTTCTCTCGTATCGTGTGATCTTGACTCGTCTGGACTGGTCTTGACTTGTCTTCACTGGTCGACTCCCCTAAACCTGTCTTCTATCAACTGGTTCCGACTCGTTTGGACAGGTTTCAGCGTGTCTCGACTTGTCGCTACTGGTATCGATTTGTTGATACTATTTTGTAAATGTCTTGTATCGACTGGACTTCACTAGTTTTGACTTGTCAAGACTGGTTTCGACTTGTCTTGACTAGTTTGGACTAGTTTTAACTTGTCAGTACCGTTATAGGCTCGTGTAGATTTTTTTAGACCTGTCTTGTATTGTAGTTGACTGATTTCGTATTGTCCCTGCCAAAATATATCCAAAATATAAGTATATGCTGGTTAATGGAAAAAAAAAAGTTTGTTACCTCTTGGCAAATCTTTCGAACTAATTTTGAATACTTCGCATAACTCCGTCTCATTCTATCTAACTTTAAAACAAATTTCTTGATAAAGCCCAGAGTGAATTATAATTCAGCAATGATAACTTTTTAGCGACAAGATTATTGGCGCGTTCATTATGAAGACAAATTCAAAATGGCCGAAAGCTTTCAGTAATATGAGGAGGAAGCTGTAAGGGAGGAGTCAGTTCGTTTCTGTACTTTGATCGAAATGTATCGCTTGTTGCCTTTTGTTACTGCATTCTGCTGTCGTTTGATACCACCGCTACCTACGGAGATATGGATAATCATACTTCGGTTAATTTAGTTTTTGATATATCTCTATTTTTCATCATTTCGTCTAATTTTGACCTATATTCTAATATGATTTGTTCTATTCCAGACGTTAAAATCCACTATCGCTAATTTCTGCTGGCAGAGCCGATCCTCATTGGTGGAATATCACACAAGTATATATTGTTCTGCGAAGGACGTTACGAGAAGGTTTGAAACTGGAATAGCAAATCATTTTCGATGCAATGATGAATCCTAGCATCTTCGTCAACACCTCTAGAGTTGACAAGATAAATACATTGTTTTCGGAAAACGTTAAAAAGACAGTTACTCACAAGAGAAAGAGAGTATTTACAAATACTGTTCATGATACTAAGAGAAAGGAAAACTGATCGACTCACACTCCCCCCACATGGGAAGTTTTCAAAAAGTGCAATTAGATCCTCACTATATCGTTGTTGAAATATGGAATAAAACCGTTTTTCATGTTTTATTTCGTTGCTTGTTTAGTTCATGAAAAATATCACGTTTATGTTGTTAGCATCATAATCTGTAAGGGTCAAATAATGTATTATAAAATTTTTGGGTTTTACCTCCAGATGAATGAACTCGGTCCGATTGATCATTTGGTAGAATGATATCATGATAATGCGTATTTCATTTCGATTTGTTCTCATTTGAATTCTATAGTTTTTTCAATTATATTCGATCTAAAAATATTACATGAACTATTCATATTACACAAAATGTATATGAGGGTACAATTCAGGCATTGGCAAAGAAAGTCTTACCAGATTATCGTTCGAATTTTTTTCAATTCATTTCATCAAAAATTTATTTAACAGAATATTGCTAATATTATAAGGTTGCTATTTCAACCAAATCGCTGCTACTGTTACAACAATTATATCGATACAACAAATAACTGATGGACTGTGTAATTTCATTTGAAGCTATTGATTGAAAACTTTTCTATTCGTTTCCAAAATGAAATGGAAATACTTGAATCAAGTACTGGGCTGAACAGACTCGCCTCATGTACACGGTATGATCTGCGTTCCTATTCAGAATCCTACAGCTACGGCCTTCTCATGTAGGGAAATCTCGGACTTATATTATACCAAACATGCGAATTATGTGTACTGGAATTCACCTGACGAGTTAGTCGAAATCGGCTGGACATACTGGACACGACATTGAAATAATTTCAAAAATTGAAGAATTACGTGAGGTAGGTATAATATATTGAAACGTTCAAGAAAATGGTCACTTTGTCCTCATTATATGATGCAGTAATATTGTTGAATTATGTGTACGGAGACGAAGTAGAACAGTTATAGTAAGAGGATGGATAATGAAATAAGTGAACTTAAACGACAAGTTGTCAATGAATTACATACACCGGCGAGACGTAATTTCGCCAGAAGAACCACCACCCTATAAGGTTTTGCAGATCTATGGCAGATTTATCTTGCCGAATTACAACCCTATGCTAAACATAATAAAGGATATAGATATGTTCTTGTAGTAATTTATTGTTACTCAAAATATCTATAGACAAAACCGATTCAAAATAAAACACGTGGTGATGTAACGGATGCAATGGAAGATGTGCTGAAAGAAGCCGACTATTCTCCGAAACATCTACAAAGCGATCAAGGAAAAGAATTTTTCAACAAAACTTTCTCATCTCTAATGGGCAAGTATAATATCAATGATTATTCAACATTCAGCACTATGAAGGCGGCCATAGCAGAAAGAGTAATTCGAACAATAAAGACGTGGCTTTATAGAGAATTTTTAGCGATGGGACACAACAAGTGGTTAGATATTCTTCCTATGATAACAAGAAAATATAACCATGAAGTGCATCGTACAACTGGTATTGAACCAATTAATGTTACGCCAACAACAAAACTAAAATTCTAAGGTGCCAAAGTCATCCGTGGAAAACAAAGTATTTCCAAATTCCGAATGAATGACATTGTATGTGTAAGCAAGTACAAAAATATCTTTGAAAAGGGGTACATCCAATTTTACAACTGAACTATTCAAAATCTTTAATTAATTAATAGGACATATCCCACAACGTATATTCTTGAAGATATGAATGGTCAACCGATTAAAGGTGGTTTTTATGAAGAAGAGTTATTAAAAACGAAAAATCCTGACATTTATCTAGTTGAAAAGGTAATGAAGAAGAAAAATACTAAACTGTATGTGAAGTGGTTAGGCCTTCCGAATGAACACAATTCATGGATTGATAAACGTGACATGGTTTAAAATATGTATTAACTTAGATGTTTCGTAAAATAAACTATTAAAAGCAATTCATTTTTCATTTCGAGTAGACTCTGTTGAAGTGAATTGAAGAAAAAATATTTTGTAGCGGTAAACGTTGCCCCAGCCAATCGCAACGTTCTGTGTATGCCAAACCAAATTAACTGCATACCCCATTCCCGCTTAGATATTTTCAACTCACAACATTGATAACATTTCATAATCCTCAGAGCTAATCAATATCAGATTGAAATGCGTGATCAAACTCTTTTTGCCACTTATCACGTACAGATGCTGCCGTATCAAAAAGTTTAGTGGACTACTGAAGCTCCATCTCAGCTTGCATTTTCAAACAATGGGCGGACTGATTTTTCTGTGTGATTTCAAAATGGAGTTTATCTGCATCTTCACACATTTTGATCAGTTCAGCCTTTGTTAATGCAATCTCTGCATCGAGCTCCTGAAGAGCCACCTCATCCATGCTGCCACTTCGAACATCATCATCGCATTTGACAATGGTGGCTTTCGCTTTTATAATGCGGCATTTCGCTTTCTTCAGCATGTCCCCACAGCGCTGCAGTGGACCGAAAGAATGAAGCGAAACATCTTCCAAATCGCCCATCACATTCAAGAAGGTGTCATCTACCTTCTTCTTACGAGGTTTCCGTACACCCTTCGTTGTTTTCTCAGGGTTAGAATCAGTGGATGTACCCTTCCTCTTAGATGGTTTTGGTTTCGTATCCACACTAAGAGGAGAAAGAAGTGGAGGGCATATAAGTAGTGACAGTTGTAATCATTTGTAGTTGGAATACGCGACATTGCACCTTCTTCAACGGAAACATTTGGTAAGGAAGTCATGATTATTTAGATCGGAGGGAATGTGTGATACCATTGGGATGTAGATAGAAATGGTGCTGATGTTGATGCGACTTCACGTTTTATACGAACAAGCTGACTGGTACATGCGCACATGAATATGACAACAATCTGCCGTAAGAGGAGAAGGGGTGAATATCCCTCCCAGGAGTTGACTCCACAAATTTCATAGTAATAAGAAGTGTTGAGAACAGACAGTGTTCTTCCAACCAATGTCTTCTCCAGATGTGTATGTAGTTCCATGTCACCGACATAAACTTTGCCCAATTGACAATAAATATTGAAATCATTCTGTAACATAATGCGAAGGTGTGATTTAGAACAAAATAATCCGAGTGAGTCATAGTTCTAATTCACACCGTCGTATTGCATATATTCATAGTGAAAATTATCCACTGTAGATATGATTCCCAATGGAAGTGTGTCTTTTTTTTGTAGCCCTGAAAAGGGCTGTTTTGCTCCAAAGAGCCAAGGGGGTTTGGGTGGAGACTGATTAGCTTGACATTACCAACATTCCTAGCATAGCTTAGTGGTAGTGGTCATTAGGCGCTTGCGCAGGTTCTGTTAGAATTTTGGAGGATTTTGTGTTGCCTTCTATCATCTGCACCCGGCCTTCGGCCTCCGTCCTCCTCCTTCCTGCTTTCGGCCTCCGGCGGATTGAAAAGTAGAAAATTGTAAAGTTATTATTCTACGGCCTTCGGCCTCAGAATAGATTATTTCGACCCGCGAATTAAATCGCGGCCACTAATCAAACCCGCAGCCGCGGCCCAATTTGCGGCCACGGATTCGCGGCCGCGATGTTGATTCGTGGCCGCGGATTAATCCGCGGTTTAATTCGAAACCCCTATGTTCTACCACCCCATTATAATTTTTTTTCTGCACTGATGAAGGTTTTTCTTTTTTTCCTACTCAATTAAATCTGACAACCTAACCTACATCCGACTATCTTCCTCCTGTTAAGTGCTCATACACGTGTGTACTCTTTTTTAGCCCTGAAAATGGCTGTTTTGCTGCGAAGAACCAAGGTATGTCGATCCACACATGTTTATGTGAGACGACGACGTTGACGAATAGGGAGCAGGGCATCTTCATCTTCCGACGAAGACGAGAATGGGATTGGGGGAGGCCATATTCGTTTCGGTGGCCTAGATGATACCGTATTATCTTGGATTGGCTCTTGTGACGGAACTTCGGGCACATTCTCATCTCCCTGGTCCGTAATCTGGCCGAATCTGAACACTAAAGGCCACGTCGAATTCAATCGGGTAACCTGAGTGGTCTCCGACGACACTGCTGGACCAGGCGCTGGTGCTGCTTCAGCCTCATTGTCCTGACTGGCGATTGCCGCTGCTGGAACTGGTAATAGACCTTCTAACACTTGATTTATACTAATTCATAAGACGAGTAATGGTGGGAATGAGGAGTGAGGTTTTTTAACGCATCAACAATCTAAAAGTTTCCATCCTTTAATCCTAGGATTTTTAATCTATCGAGTGAACGATCACTAAACTTCTACAACAGTTCAAGTTATAGAAACTTTATACATTTTCACCATTAAGTGGCGCAAATGTGTGTTTTTATGTTTTTTTTTGTGTGGCCCTGAAAAGGGCCGATGAGGTGCTCCGGAGAGCTGGGTGTCATCCCGCATACTTATGCGGGACGACCACGGAAGGGAACTCAGATGACATAGACGACATCGTCATCGTCATCATCCGATGACACCATGATGATAGTGTCATCGTTCTCCAGGTGATGCTCCTCCGGGTGGTCATTCATGTCTACTTCTGACCATTCCTCCGGGTGCTCCTCCATTTCATCACCATATTCTGATGATGATGATGATGATGATGTTAAAGGGGACGGGAAATTCCACCTATCCAGGGAGTCGCTGATCTCATCCACCTGAATTGGCCCTCTGGGAACTCGAGCATCATTCCTATCATGATAGAGAGCCCCTTGGAATATTTGATGTATCTGGATCGGGTACAACAACGGCGGCATCAGTCGAATTATTTCTGCATCTTCTTCAAATCTTGCGCAACGTCTCGGAGATGAGGTGGAGTCTGGGAGAGACATCTTGGAAGACTGATACTATAATCTGAGTTCGCATTGAATTTATACTAACTCATGATTGAGAAATGGTGGGAGAGAAGGGTAGGGGTTGTATGAGGTGGTGGGAGAGAAGGGTGGAGGTTATAGATGGTGGTAGTGGTATAGTGGTAGAAATACTCAACATAATTATTGAATAATATAATTGAGATGATTTCCTGAATAATGTTTCAGAGTTGGAATTATATAGGTACTTATTGAATAACACAAGTATGAGAAAATACAATCATGATTAAGTGAAGAGCAATGCCCCAAACATTGCATTGCACAGTGTGTACCAAACCAATAAATTTAATGTACACTCCTTTTTTTCACTTCATCTTTTTTTATTATTCATATCTAATTATATATAGGTACAACTTACATTTAAATTAATTTTAAAACACTTACAAATACCAAACCTATATAAAATACCTTACATCTACTTATTCTCTAGTCGTCGGAGGACTGCCAACATCCTCTCCGTCGTAGCCATCACCCGCGCTCTGGCAGTTTCCAACCTGATGAACCTTTCAGCCTCCAGGATGGCTTCCTGCCGATCTCGCACCATCAGGTCGGCCAGCTGGCGGGCAATTTTTGCCTGCGCTAGTCGACTCCGCTGGCAGTCTCGCTCGGCCTCCTCTACCTCCCCCAGTAGCTGGTCCACTGGTCGAACTCGTTCTCGCTATCCTCAACGATCTCTATCGATTTCACCTTCTTTGACGATTTTCCTCGTTTGGGGGCAACATCGTCAACGGATTCGCCTTGTCGCTTTCGTACACCACCACCTTTCTCCTGTGAAGCCATCGGCGTCAGTGGCTCCGGGATATCCGCATCCTGCCTGATCGTCTCCATGACATCATTGAAAGCATTTTCATTGATGTCCTGGTGTCCTGGTGGAGGTGGCGGAGATGGTCCTCGACGTCTGGCTTCTTCATCGACCCTAACATTACTCAGGGCTGCTGCTACCATCAGAAAGTTGGCCGCTGGTATCGATGATGGATCCATTGCTATACATCGAAAAAATAATTAAACAAATGCATGAATATAAGATTGTGTACTTACCAATGAAAATTGTATTCTGGAGACTGGAGACTGGAAACTGCTGCTGGTGATGGAGATGTTGACTTTGAGAACTCGAAGTCAATTGAAGAATATTTAGAGGGAACTCTCCTTTCAAACAATTGCCCCACCTTCCACTCTACCTCTCATGCGCAATGGTTGAGTTGCGCATGACACACCCCTCTCATGATCCCACCCAAATTACATCCCGCCCTCCGTCATAACCCCGCCCCTATTTCAACTCCGCTAAGTATTACAAAAGACACATGTCCTTAGTGGAGTCAGTGGAGTTTGGCACGCATAACAATGGTGGGTTGGAGAATCAGCATACTCGACAGTTACATGCGAATGGTGATTATCATACAATCCACCATTGTCATTCGTACCACAGTACCGTACTTAACACATACGGCAGACGAAAAATTGGCCTTCATCACCAGCATCAATTGCAACGAAGGCCAATGTGCAACAATACAAATTGGTTGCAAAATTGTTCAACGTCTCCGACATGTTGATTGGTATGGTACGACTTATGATGGAGTCGAAGCCGCTGACAGAATCCACCTCTACTCCTTCATCGACGTCATCTTCTGCATTGTCCTCATCTACGGCCTCATCTTCAGCGGCATCCATCTCCACCGGGTCCTCCGGCTCCACCTGGTCCTCGAACACTAGCTGGTCCACCATTTCCTCCACCTCATGGACCGCTGGTACGTCCACAACTTCCACCTCTAGGTCGTCGTTCCAGTACTCTTCGAAGTTGTTAATGTCCATGTGGGACAGGCTGGCTAAGACTTCCATATAATTATCCATCACAATACAATACAATATTCGAACTATGAGATTCGAATGAAGTATCCAGTGACCAGTTCTTCTTTTATATGTTTCATTCAGAGTATGGGGGTTACCACCACCACAATACTTCTGCATAAGAGTAGAGAGCTCTCGAGTCTCCCAAGCAGTGTTAGCGAGAACATCAGTGTATGTGAATGTGTCAATAACATGACGGTATTGAAATAAAAATAACTTTAGTATGACTAACTTTATTCTATATATTTTTATGATAATACAAATTCATTTTTCAAACAGCTGGGTGTGGATCACTGCCTGGAGCTCAAAGTTATGGTCTATGTGTGAGCCAAATATCAGGATGTTTCTTCTCCAATTCGAATAACCTCAGATGTTTCTTCTCTAATACAACTAACCTCTTCTGCAAATCGTCATATTTTTGCATCATTGCAGATGTAACATCCAAGGCATTATCCGAATCCTTTTTCAGAATATCGCATTTGTGATTGAGTTCACTTGTCAACTCTGTTATGTTTCGTGTCATTGTAGCTGTAGCATCCCATACTTTGATATCCACATCACTTTTTAGATTACTGTACTTGCGATCCAGATCATCTGTAACCTCCTCTATTTTTACGTTAAAATCTTGACGGGCATCAGGTACAATTTGAGCCGTTGTGGCAAGTATGGCAGCCTGCAAGGCTTTGAGGACAAGTGCCTTCGGCTCATTGATTTGTTCATTGAGATATATCTGAGTTGCACAATCTCTCTCATCTATCAGTTCACCAGCATTTTTCAGTCTTTTACCTTGCATATCATATTGGTCATCAGGTGAAAGCTTGAATCCTATACCTTGAGGACCTTGAGAACCTCGAAGAACTCGAACTTTAATAGTACCCCATTTTCGTCTACGACCAAATTTATCAATATCTTTGGACATCTCTCTCCCACTTCAATATCGTTCATACTGATGATTCCAAAACAATCATTTCTATATATCTCTTAGTAGGTATTTTATTCTCTTAAATGAATCAATAGGAAATCGGAATAATGTGTTTATTTAAAAATATATATTTGGTAACAGGACAACAAGACATTAACTAAAATTGACTAGTAGAATTTGACTTTTATATAATAAGCGTAATCACATCTAGAATACAAATAAATAATTATGGCGGTGGTGAATTTTCCATTTAGAATGATATTTCATTTGTTCAATTCAGCTGTTAATAAATGAAGTAATTGATCTAACGGACTCTCTTGAGAAAGAGATTGAATAATATTGGAAACCCAACGAATATTCTCTTCTGGATCATTCTGGTAGAATTCTATATCGCTATGACCCCAAGGAAGGGTTTGTTTTTCAATTCAGTATACATGTCATATAATATGCTTCTAAATGAGTTCATCTTCCTGAATATTAAACCACCCTGTTCGACAATTTTCTTATAATCTTCACATGTTAATTCATTCTTTATAACGGATCTTTTGACTCCTTTTCCTTTCTTAAATTCACTACCCACAGACTGAACATAATATGCTTTGGCACCGGTACCATAAAAGCTAGTTATGGGATCATTCGGAAATTCGTCTTTGAATTTACCCAGAATTGAATTTGTAATAGGAATATTGAATTGATTTCCTACGTTGTAATTGGAAGTATCAAATTCACCTATATTGCTGGTAATGAAATCATAAAAATTATCGGTATTTACTTTCAAAATTAAAGAATCCGTGTCAGTGTAGAGTAAGGTGGCATTTTCTGTATAATGACGTTTAATACAACCATAGAAAAAGTTGTACATGACTGTTTTGGATAAATCTAGGATGCAAAATCCTAAATTTAGAGGTTTATCGTATGATACATTAACTTTTTCCAATTGAATGGCAACAAAATTTTCGGAAAATATTGAACAATTTTTGAAATTTGGACGCGAAATTAGGACACTAGCACCCATTTTCCTCTTGATACTTTCCCAATGCGTAACCAGTCTAACATCAATTCTGTTATCAACGTTTTCCCATGAACTGCATTATTCATGAGAAATCTTTTTCAGCTTTGTTGTTAGATCGATTTCGCATTTCAGTATTGAAATCAATATAAGGTTTCATCCAACATGACTGCTTGAATCTCAGCACTCTATATGTGTTCATGACAGTAAGACCATTGGCCACAGCCTGCTGTAAGTTTTTATAATGTACAATATATTTTCTTTTGTCATTTAAATTTGGAATTAATTTAGAAATTTTTGATTTAGAATGTGGAGGTATTAAACTTTCAACAAGAAAAGGAAGATCAGCATGTTTGTCATGTAATTCTTGGGGATAATGAACATCTACTTCAAGAACATAACCATATGGACTATTAGATGCTACACCCATTACGTCCAAATAGATAATTTCATTGGGTGTTAGCCAAGCAAAATCGTTGGTGGGTAATGGTTGTGACATACTGTGACCATATAGGTTGGTGGCATCTTAATATGATATGAACGATGCAGGTTCATCGGGGTTATAATCGGGTAAAAATTTATTATTAGCTATATGCTTCCTTTCACTACACTGACTTATTCCACCACGTATTCTTTTCTTGAAAAAATGAATCATGTCAATGTCTGTCAATAATTCCAATTCAATATTTGTATACTATAGCATTGCATCCCATGATAATCCGGGTGCTGTATAATAATGCGCCGGATCTAATTTATATTTATCTAAACATATGTTTCTGAAGTTTTCAAATGTCACATAATAAAAGCACATCGGACTCTAAATATAAATCCGAGTATTCCTCGTAAACTCTGACATTCGAATAAATGCCAAACAAGTTTTGCTCTCATATAATCCTTATCTGATATATGCTCTTCGTTAAGATTGTCATAAAATTGACTTTTAGTGGGAATAGTTGGATAATTCAACTTGTCAATATGGTCAACAAAGTTATATGGAAAAACACCTTTTTTTCTCATCAAATTGAATTTGACAATTTGTGGAAAATGTTTATGCATCTCAATACACTGATCGGATGTTAAGTTAGCACCTAAGTTCTGCAAAGAATCCGACATGAATTTGAAACTGTCCCTGAATCTCATTTTCAAATAATTCTTTTTCTCTTTTCCATCTTTGTCAGTGTATGTGTGAGTGAATAAATGCTTGGTGTAAGATATATATATTTCCTTAGTTTGTGGGATAACATCCACTTTGTCTTTGTTTCTATACAGTTCTTTAATGAACAAATGACAATCATACCCACTCAGATTATGGAAAATTATTGGAACGAAATTTGGCGATTTGAAATTTAGGTTACATACGGAATGTGCGGCAGGTGATCTTTCTTTTCTATTGAGCTGGCAATGGTCTCTCACTTTCACATCACCACCCGTGAATGGCTTATCACATATTCCACAAAATTGTGCAGAAGAAAACTCTCCTTTCGCGGGAGTTTATGCAACCATAGGAATTGGATATCTCAGGTGATTGTGATAAATATTTCTTATATCATTTTCAAGCTCTGTGACAAATTTCTCGGCTGCATCCTCACCCCTATATGTAACAAATATAAAATTTGTCATTATATTGTTACGAACCTGGTAGTAGATAGAAAAATCATGAATCCTTCTGTTTGCCTTCTAGAAACCCATTAGAATGTACTAGAAACATTAAAGTTTATTCGAGAACTTAGTATGGAATGTTCTGTTATTCTATAAATACGATCAGATTTGCCAAGTATGGGAAGTTTTTGAGTTTTGTTTACTTTTCAACATTTGACTGTTGTAACATTACCAAGTGAAGTTTGAAGTATTTATTTGAACTGCAAAGTGTCAAACAGTGTTGTCAGTCGTATTATTTGTTCTGTGACAATAAAGGCGAGTTTATAAGTAAGTGTACCACTTATTGAACCTGAAAAACGCAACATTTGGTGACAGCGGTGGGATGAGTGGTACTGAAGAAAGAAGAGTGGAGCAGATTTACAGTATTTGATGGTGAATACTCGAGCACAGAATTACGACGAGATGGCGACGTTTTTGAAGGAACAAGAAGCTAAAAGAAAACAAGAGCAAGAGGAACAAGAAGCTAAAAGAAAACAAGAGCAAGAGGGACAAGAACTCAAAAGGAAACAGGAACAAGAGGAGTTTTTCCAACAATTTGAAATGCGCAGAAAACAAGAACAAGATGAACAAGAAGCTAGAAGAAGACTAGAACAAGAAGAGCAAGAGGCGCGGTTAGTCCAACGGTTACAACAGCAGCATGTCGATCTTCTGCAACAGTTTAGTCACAGTCAACCATGCTTCCAGAATGAAATCACCGAAATAGTCCAGGAAGTTAAAGGGGAGGTCCGGGAAGTCAGAGATGAAGTCCAGGAAGTCAGAGGAAGAGTCCAGGAGGTCGAAATTGAACTGTCCAAAATGAATGAACGGGTGGCACAAGAAGTAAACAAGAAATTCAACGAAGAAGTGGATAGGATCAAGGAGAGGATAGAAACAATACACCTTCCACACAAGCGGTCACCCTCTGAGGAAATTTCTCCCACCAGTGAAAGGCAATTTTCACTGACATATCCAAGGCCTGCTCAAGCAAAAATTTTGAAGCCTCCAACATTTGATGGGCAATCTTCGTGGTCTATGTATCGACGTCAATTTGAGGCGGCAGAAAACGCAAACGGCTGGTCCGAGGAAGAAAAGGCCACTTCACTAGTAGTCCTGTGTCTGCGAGGCCAAGCATTAGAGATATTGCAGAATATCCCCGAGAATGAGCAGAAGGAGTATTCTAGAATCGTGGAAGCTTTAGAGATAAGATATGGGCAGCAGTATCCTAAACAAGTGTTCCAGAGTCAGCTAAAGAGTCGATCCCAAAAACCAAACGGATCACTGCAGGAATATGGAGCAGATGTGGAGCGACTCATTAATTTGGCCTATCCACAAGCACCGATAGAGTTCATAGAACAAATTGGAGTGCAAACCTTCATCGACGGCCTAAGAGATCCTGACATGCAGCATGCCCTTCGACTAGGACGTCTTCAGACCATAAGCGGGGTACTAATAGCATCATTGGAGTTCGAAGCGGCTAAAAATGCATCAAGAAATACGAGATCCAAGTTACGAGAAGTCAAATTCATCGAAGATTCTTCTACGAGCGAGGCGTTGTTGAATAAGTATTGGGTAAACAAATGACTTCTGAAGAAAATGCTATAGCTGCGGAAAAACTGGTCATCTACAAAGAAGCTGCTGGGAAAGATCAAGGTCCAGAAGTCCAATGAGGGTAAGGATGGCATCTACAAGCAATGAAGCGAGATCGAGATCCCCAAGCCCAAGAAAGGAACAACGTGGTCGTTTTATCAGAGGAGGCTACAGGAGGTCACCCACGCCAGAAGGGAGACCTCGAACGCCTGAAAGAAGACTCTCTTCCAACCAGAAAAACGAGAATTAGTCGGCACTAGGGGGCGTGTGTCGACTTTCAGTGTTCAAAGCCCCAAGATTCCTATCTCGACGTTGAAGAGAAATGGACAAAGTCTACTAGTCCAAGGCCAATTAGAAGATCGAAGATGCACCTTCACTATAGATACAGGAGCTTCCAGAACAGTTGATCGTCCAGACCTCATACAAAAATCTGTAAAGCCGATAAAGAGAAATATGGTTTTGGAAACAGCTACGGGACAAACCTCACCAATCATTGGAGAGACGCTTGTACGCATCCAGATAGGCCCCATTACCATGGAACATTTTATGTTGGTTGCAGACATAAAGGATGAATGTGTTTTGGGTCTAGATATCATGGAGAAGAATGACTTCATCCTTAATGTCAGAAAGAAAATATTGCGGATCGGCAATGAAGAAATCTTCCTGAGCAGATACGAAGAAAAACTCCAACCAATGAAGATTTATGTTGAGGAAGACATCCATATTCCGAAAAACTCCGAAACCATTGTTATGGCCAGACTGGAAGGTGAACCTGGGGATTTGAGCACTGGAATAATTGAAAACGATGAATACCGTAACGATGGACTTCTAAGTGCCCGATGTCTTGTGAACACGGAACAACAAATTCCTGTCAGGGTTGCCAATACTACAGATATCAAAGTTTTCCTGAGGAAAAACGACCAATTGGGCATCTGCAAACCCGTCACACGAGTCATCAATTGTGAAAACCAAACTCGAACACTTCTAAGAAAAACTACCAATATCGATCAGAGAACAATCGATAAAATGATGGAATCCACGGAACACCTATCTCTGGAAGAAAAACAGAAGGTCAAAGATTTTCTCTATAGTCATGGAGACATCTTCTCGATAGAAACTTCAACGGGACGTACCAATCTAGTCCAACACCGAATCAACACCTGCGACGCCCAACCAATCCGACAAGCTCAAAGGAGACTACCATTTGCCAAACAGAAAGAGGTAGTCAACATGATCAACGACATGCTGAAGGATGACGTAATTGAAGAATCCACAAGCCCGTGGTCCTCACCGGTATTCTTAGTAATTAAAAAGGATGGATCAACCCGATTTTGCGTGGACTATCGACGATTGAATGACGTCACCATGAAGGACAGCTATCCATTGCCAAGAATCGATGACACGCCTAACACACTATCTGGTTCAAAATGGTTTTCAACGTTGGATTTGAAAAGCGGTTACTGGCAAGTGGAAGTCCATCCTGATGACAGAGACAAGACAGCATTATCTGCCGGTCACGGGCTGTACCAATTCAAAGTTCTTCCGTTTGGATTATGTAACGCTCCTGCCACCTTTGAACGACTTATGGAACTAGTTCTAAGGGGTTTGACATGGAAAACCTGCCTTGTCTACTTGGATGACGTAATGGTAATGGGAAAGACGTTTGACGAACATTTGAAAAATTTGGAAGAAGTATTTTTGAGGTTAGAAAACGCCAACCTACAGCTCAATCCAAAAAATGCTGTTTATTTAAAAAAGAAGTTAATTTCTTAGGCCATGTCATCTCGGCCGAAGGAATCAAGACCGATCCTGCAAAAATCGAGGCTGTTAGGAGTTGGCCACGTCCCAGAGACAAACACGAAGTAAGAAGTTTCTTGGGACTATGCACTTACTATCGAAAATTCGTACAAGATTTTGGAAAAATCGCCAAGCCACTCCGTTGCTTGACTGAGAACAACGTTCAGTTTGATTGGAGTTCTGATTGTCAGCAGTCATTCACTGAACTGAAGAAAAAATTAACAACTGCACCTATTTTAGATTATCCATAAGAGAAAGGCATTTTCATTTTGGACTGTGATGCGTCTCAGCATGGTATTGGATCTATTTTATCTCAGGAACAGAATGGCGAAGAGAAAGTTATAGCCTACTATAGTAAAACTCTTGGCAAAGCCGAAAAGAACTACTGTGTTACGAGAAAGGAACTTTTTTCGATAGTCAAAGCCATTGAACATTTCCACACCTAGCTCTATGGCAGACGTTTTCTCGTGAGGACTGATCACAGCGCTCTGCAGTGGATAATGAACTTCAAGAAGCCTGAGTGTCAGGTTGCCAGATGGATAGAAAGACTCCAACAATATGACTTCATCGTAGGGGCAGGAAACACAGCAATGCAGACACCTTATCAAGACGTCCATGCTTGGAGCAGGAATGCCGATATTGTCAGAAACTTGAAAACAAAGAGGCCAACTTCTACAATGAAGAGCAGTGCAAAGAAATTTTGCAAGCCACTACCGTGAGAGTCGAGTCCGAAGAATCTGATTTATGGACAACAGAAGAAATGAGGAAAAATCAGAAGAAGGATAACAATCTGAAGTTAGTCCTATGCTGGCTAAAAAATGGAGTAAGACCCGAGTGGCAGGAAGTATCCAAGTTTGGTGCAGTTGCCAAAGGATACTTGTCTCAGTGGGATTCCCTATGTCTTCGTGATGGCCTATTGCATCGCAGATGGGAGAGCCCAGATGAAGCAACCGTGGTGTACCAACTGGTGCTGCCAAAGGTTCATGTCAAAGATGTGCTTGAACAACTTCATATTAGTCGTGCAGGTGGACACTTCGGAATCAAGAGGACCCTAGCTAGAGTTCGAGATCGACTCTATTGGGTGAATTGCCATCGAGATGTTGAAGAATGGTGTAAGAGATGTGATCTATGTTCTTCAAAGAAGGGACCGAAAGCCAGAAGTCGAGGAAAAATGGCCCAGTATCTTTCTGGTGAACCATTCGAAAGAGTAGCAGTTGACATTCTGGGGCCACCGTTTCCTGTTACTGAGCATGGAAATAAATACTTAATGGTAGCCATGGACTATTTCTCCAAATGGCCCGAAGTTGTGCCCATTCCAAACCAGGAGGCAAAGACAATTGCAAAGGCCTTCCTAGAAAATGTGATAGCCAGACATGGAGTTCCGCTAGAATTACATTCAGATCAAGGAAGAAACTTTGAATCCGAGTTATGGCAGGAAATGATGAACATTTTAGGCGTGAAGAAAACTCGCACAACAGCCTTACATCCACAATCAGATAGAATGGTTGAACGACACAATAAAACCATCAGCCAGTATCTGTCGATGTTCATCTCCAAGAATCAAAAGGATTGGGATGAGTTGGTGCCACTATTACTCCTATCCTATCGAAGTGCCCAGCATGAGTCCACCGGATATACCCCTTCAATGTTAATAACTGGGAGAGAAATGAAACTGCCAATCGATCTGCTATTTGGAATGCCACCCGCCAGGAATGTAGATGAGGACAAAGTTCTTCCAGAATTTGTCAAAGCATTGCGAGAAAGACTGGATCGAGTGCATGAATTCTGCAGACATCGTCTTCAAATCACCAGTGACAAGATGAAGAAGAGATTTGACAGGTACTCCAGGGACTATGTTTGAGCCAGGTGATGCTGTTTGGCTGTACCAACCTCAAAGAAAGAAAGGACTATGTCCCAAGCTACAGAGGAACTGGACAGGCCCTTATGTCGTCGTAAAGAAAATCAACGATTTGGTGTACCGCATCCAGCTTACCCCAAGGAGCAAATCCAAAGTTGTTCACGTGGAGAGGTTAGCAGAATACCGAGGCCACGACCCTCCAAATTGGTTCCAGCGAGACAATCAAGATGGAGATGATGTTATCCGGGACGGAATAACCTAGAAGAGGAGGCAGTGTTACGAACCTGGTAGTAGATAGAAAAATCATGAATCCTTCTGTTTGCCTTCTAGAAACCCATTAGAATGTACTAGAATCATTAAAGTTTATTAGAGAACTTAGTATGAAATGTTCTGTTGAAAGTTCTATAGCTTCTAGAATAATGTTATCCTATAAATACGATCAGATTTGCCAAGTTTGGGAAGTTTTTGAGTTTTGTTTACTTTTTAACATTTGACTGTTGTAACGTTACCAAGTGAAGTTTGAAGTATTTATTTGAACTGCAAAGTGTCAAACAGTGTTGTCAGTTGTATTATTTGTTTTGTGACAATAAAGGCGAGTTTATAAGTAAGTGTACCACTTATTGAACCTGAAAAACGCAACAATATGAACATTTTATCGAATAAGCAAATGAATAAGGTTCATGTGTGTATGTTTTATTCGAGTATGAGTGTTTAGGATTGGGTTGACTAGTTTGAATGGGTTTGAGAACTGATTCAAAATCAGCATGAACTACAAATGGCACCTTCATTTGTCTCTCAAAATTTTCAAAGTGAATTCCCCGGTATCATTTTACCATATTTGTTGATTCTGAAATTGACTGATGGTGTTGTAGTACTCAAATGATTACAGTCATGCAACTGACGCAGCAGTAATCGCTCGTGAGAGAAATACAATAAACATCCATCACAAAAAAAAATTGTATGCTCATGCGCAGATAGTTGAAAAAGCTTCTGATAGTGCTTGGATCGAGAATCCGGCTCATTCCTTCTTAAGCGTAGTCGCAGATCGAAATCCATTTGGATCGGGACATCGTGGCATATATCTTCGGCCTAATATTAAAACCATGTAACTCCACAAATATCAAAGGACCCCGCAAATTTAGTACGTAAAATGGCTTTCGACTAATTTTGCTCAAATTTTGATATATTGTAGATCTTGGCATTCTCATTACATAGTCCAATTTACAGATCGATCCTATGACCAGTTTTCGAAGTACAGGGTGTCAAAAATTTGGTTTTCGCTATTTTGGGTATTATGCATCGATTTGATTTTTGTGCTCTAATTCGAAATTGAACTGTCTTAGAAATGAACTTAATGTATCTAAGTAAATACCTATAAAATATTGATGATATGTTTTTTCATTTCATTTCCATACGCAGATATGATCACAAAAATAATATTCAATTAATTGTTTAATGAGGAGGTAGAATAGATCAATTTTTACCAGCTATTCAATGAGGTAGTACAAGTAGAGATTTCTATTGAAAGTATTGGAATGCAGGTGGCTGTAAATCAAGGGGGTGATGGGGGTTGGATATAATGGGGGGGGGTGATAGGAAGGATTATTTCATGAGTACGTTTAAATTTCATATCCTAGTAACAGTTATGGACAATTCGTAATGATATAATTTTATTCATAAACTGTATAGCATTTGAAAGCATTCAAATCGTCACCCTGTACCTGAAAAACTATATACTGTTGGACAAACAATCCTCATGTAGTTGATCAAGACCCATACCTTATAAAAAAATTCTAGCCGTTTGTTTTCTAATTTTAACGGATTGAGTGAAAATCAAAACGATTATGGTATTGATTTTAATCTATTTCTATGAACATTGTCTTGTCATGCTGTAATGCAACACCCTTTGTTAGATATTATTTTTCATTCGTATGGAGGGACTCATGAGCTACAACTTAGAAACATTAGGTTCATTTCAAATTAGAGCACAAAAATCAAATCGATGCATAATACCCAAAATTGCGAAAATCGAATTTTTGACACCCTTTACCTCGAAAACTGGTCATAGGATCGATCTGTAAATTGGACTACGTGATGAGGATGCCAAGATCTACAATATATCAAAATTTGAGCAAAATCAGCCGAAAGCTATTTTACGTACTAAATGTGCGGGGTCCTTTGAGAATTTTATGCTCAATTATTGGCATGCGAATTCTGCATATTTACAGAAAACCTCATAACTTCAATAAATTGAATATAGTAAGAAAAGAGAAAATTTCAAACCACGTATCATTTATTAGGATATTTTGTTTTTGCAAACCTGGTAACTCCGACTTGTTTGCATTCATTGAGTGGTGGCACAATCACGCGCTTGTTTCAGCCTGTGTTGTCATTGTTTATCGTCACTTCACAACGTTGCTGTTGACTTCCATTGAGGTAAGTATTTTTATCGTCTTGTATCATTAGGATTTTATATTACATTTTATTCATTTAGACGTTAAATTAGGAGAAATAAACTGTACTTTGGAGTTACGTATTTTGTTGTCGAACAAGTTTCATACCAAGCCGTTCGTTCATAAAAATGAAGTTACTATTACATCAATGTAGTACAGATTATTTATATTCAGGTAATCACTCCCTCTGTTTCAATGTAATTTACAACATCTGAAGAGATTCAAATTCCGAATAACTTGACTGATTTATTATTATATTGTTATTTGTTACCAACATAATCCAATTAAGTCCAATGGTATTGTATAGTTAAACATGTAACTCGCAACAATATATTAAATACACTAAAACATGTTTACTTGCCCGTTTGTATAATGTATAGTGTGTTTTAATTGAAGAATATTATTTTCAGTTCATAAATTATGCATTAAATCATGAATTATTATATTTTTTTCCTCCTCCTGTAAAATGATCAGAATGGAGTTCTCGGTTTTACTATTAGGACGACGATAGGAAAATAATCAGATTATGTTAAACGCGGAGAAGACCGTGATCGTCAGTTTCACGAAGAGGGGACGCTTTTCGAAGCTCCGTCCACGTGGAATGAGGGTCAAGGAAAGATTTGTGAGAGAGTCAATCGCTTTGAGGTACTTGGGGGTACAACTCGACAAGCGGATGACAATTCACAGATACAAATCTTACTATACAGAGGGCTGGTGCCGCGGTAACGCAGATCTACACTCTGATAGCCAGAAATTCAAAGCTTAGTGTAGATAACAAATTGTTGCTATACAAGCAAAAAGCGGGCTATGGTGCAATGTTCTACGCTTATCCAGTGTTCTGCAGCCTGAGGAAGCTTGACAGGATGCAGAACAAGGTGCTTAGTATGGTTACTGATATAGTGACATTCATTCGTCTGGTTGACCTTCGGGATATCTGCGAAGTCGACTCCCTTCCGTCATAAATTAGAAAATTGTAAAACTTTTGAATTTTTCTTACCTTAAGGCACATTAACAAGCAATCTCACTCGCACTAGGTAGTTTATAATGGCCCCCGTAAACATGAGAGTTTTATCTATCAAGCTTTGGATTTATTCCAGGAACGTTACGGAGAACCGGTCCATAAAGGGTAGTCAAGGGTAAGAGTAAGGCTGCATTGATGAGTTCCGCCCACTCTTTGAATAGAATCAATTCATCCTCACCGCCTACCACGGAATCCACTTGTACGAAAGCTGTATGTCCTGGTTCTTCCTTGCTCAGACAAAAGTTCTGATTTGGAGCGTTTTCTTTTGAAACCTGGGTAATTCGTGAAAACAAATTTTACAAGTGTTCACTTTGGGGCTAAATTCTTACGTTGAGAATTGAGAATTTATTATTATCATTTCCTACATTTTCCTCATTTATGATATCAGTATTGATTTTTATATAATTTTTTTTTATTTTTACTCGGAAGTTTTTCGTGGTGAACAAGATTAAATATTTCTAAGAGTTTTTAAATGTTATTTTTCAGTTGACTTCAATTCTCTCTTATTTACATACGAATAATTAAATTTATTGTCTCTCATTTGAAGTGGAAAGAATAATAATTGGTATGTCTCAGATCGGGTGGATTCCATAATCAGTAGTAATATCGCGCGAGCATTGAAAATAAGTGATTATACTTCCGAGTCACGAGACGTACTCTATCTACGTAACACCACGAGAGCGTTAGCTTGAGTGATATTTTGAGGAATACGTCGAGTTAAGTATGATGGATATTAGTTTAGATTATAGAACGAAACCTGATGATTCCTTTTTGACGTTTATCAACAAACGTCAACAATATGTCACGATGACAGAAATTACCACTGTTGGAAGCAGCGAAAGGACATTCTACAGAAACACCGACAAGACGCATGGAATATGCCGTTATCGGATACAACAAATCTAAACATTCAGCAACAGGATATACCCCTTTGGAACTTATATATGGACATACCGCTTCAAGGAACCTATATGATATATTCTACGATCAACCTTATTGTTCCACATTCACCTGCTGCACCTGCTGCACCCTCGGATCTGCCGAACGAAGTGGAATAGTAATAACGAAATTTACAGAAAACCCAGGACTGCTACCCCAGAACCTTGGTACAGCCCGCAATATCGTCAACTACTGGACTTTCATCAGGATATTCGACCTTCAAAGTATCTATCAAGAATATGTAAGAATCCAAAACATAACCAATAAATGGGACCAACCACCATAGAGAGCAAAATTACATCACTATAATGGACTACCTCTCCAACGAAATTCAAAGAAAACTGACACAGATATTCCCAACAACAACAATACACCGCAAAAAACGTAGATTGATTAATATTATGGGAAATGTTGTTGAAGCAATAACAGGAAACTTGGATGCAGAAGATGGTCAAAAATTCAAAGAAGCCATCCAAAAACTTCAAGCACAACAAACGAAACAAAGGATACCATCAGAAGAACAAATTTCATTGACTACAAAGGCGATCAAAAAATTCAATTCATCAATACGTTCGATCGCAACAAACCAATTAAATATTCAAACAAAATTTCTGCAAATTGAAACAGCCATTAAAAAACAGTTCCTTCAAAATACTGATACATATGAACTACTGAACTCAAATACTGTGTTCACGCAAATGATAGCAGCCACAGATGCCATCATAAGGATACTGGAAGACTTAGAAACAGCAATGACCTTTGCCAAAATAGGAGTGCTTCATCCATCCATCATAGAAGCCGACGACCTATTGAAAGAGTTAACGTTCATCTCTCATCACTTAGATGATGCCATCCTCCCATATGAACCGAGCAGAGATAAAATAGTCATCTTTGAGAAAATAACGAAAATAAAGGCCTACCAAAAAAATGCTAAAATAGTATTTATCTTACCTTTACTCCCTTCCCATCGAAACACAACATAACCTGTTCCAAATTATAGTACCCAAAACTAAATTCCTTTTTCTCAATGAGCATCACTACTTATTTTCGAATGAACCATGCCATGAAGTCATTCCATAATGGAACCCAATGGAATTCGAGACGCTATGTGAAGTACAACTCATCCGTTTCACCAAAGACTATGGAAGCTGCCATCCGGAATACCTTAAACTCCAGGACCAGAAAATTCAGGAGATAAATACCAATCAATGGATTGCAATATCCACCAACGAAACCACTGCATTATCAATTTGTGGTAACGATGAAGAGATGTCATCCCTGAAGGGCACCTATGTCATAGAAGTTCCCGAATATTGCAAAATGAAAATCGATACCACCATATTACAGACGTACAAACACTCGAATGCTGTTACCAAAATCCTAAAAGTGCTACACCTAGACATAGACATAGAAGAAAACGTCAAAAGAAACCTTCAAGAAATGCCACCAATTCATCTTGAATCACTGGATCTTGACGACCTAGAAACCATCTGAGACAGACTGGATAACGTGAAGGAAAAACTTCAAGAAGACGAGCCTTTCATTTCTTCACGAACCAACATATGGAATGTTTTGTTATACATCGCCATAGCCTGTTTTGCAGCCTACTTCGTCTTAACAATATATATAAAGAAGTACAAGGGGATGAACGGTTCCGTAAGTTCCACTAGTGTATTGGAACCATCAACTCATCCCATACCAATAAAAGACCTGTGAATTGGAAATCAGGACCGATAAATCAATCCCGATTTCCAAACAATGGAGGGAGGTGTTATGTAACAATTCCCCGTATTGTGTAGATAACGAAGACAGCATCCCAGAGTGCATTTACATTGAAGATCATCGGGCTGGACACTTAGAATTCGCTGAATTCTGCATTTTCAACCGAGATAATTTTTGGTTTTCGAGTTTTTGAAAATAATTTATTATTTTTTTTTTTAAATTGAGGTCGGAGGCTCCCAAACTTAATTTGGGGCTGTATGGAGCACGGCTATATTTTCATCATAAATATCAGGTGTTTATGACTGACAATCAAACATTTCGTTAAAACGTAAGCACCTTTCTCAGCTGTTTATAGTATGGATAATGCTCAGTTGGTAGCTAAACTAACAAGTTCCCTGCATTTGCGAAGTGCAGGTATAATATTGATACTCCCAACGAACAAAGCCGTAACTAACATTTCAGCAATTTTCAGTTATAGGTGTAGGCGTATTCAGCTTAAAAAACTGATGCTGACGATAAAATAGTCGTATCTCTAGACCAAGTAGTTACGGAGAAATCTACTTGAAAAAAGTTGTATTTCGATATGAATATTGAAAAAAAAAAAATCAGTATTTCGGCTCTTCTGAGATATGATAAAAAATGAGTTACGTCTTTGTTCGTTGGGAATGTCAAATTATGACTATTATTGAAACATCGCCCCTAAATTTTTCAATACTGTAATTCAACGACTGACACTTTAAAACATACGTGAAGTGGACTTGCTGGATCAATTAATTCAGGTATCAGTCATCTCATGTATCGGTGGAATGCTGTCAGTCAACAAATGCAGCATCGCGCGAAGCGCCCTGATCTGTATATTCAGAAATTACTTGCACTTTCCGAATGACCGTACTCTCTATAAAATGTTTATGACTGACAATCATAAATCATTAAAAAATGTTGAGGAGGTTGACAAATATTCCAATATGTGGTGAGAAATTAGTGTTATGAGATTATTTCACAGAGGAAATGATTTTGCTACTCCAGGACATATCTTCAGTTTTTCTCAATTTTTCGTACTTTCGACACCCTGTATCTCAGAGGGGATGCTTGTTAGGACATACCTTGATAGGAACTTTTCACCACAAAATGAGGTGAGGAATCTGCAGTCGGATTTTGTCGGTCTTATTCTGACTCACCCTTCATTAAAAGACAAATTATTCAGGAATGTATAAAGTTAAAATAATTATAATATGATAAATATAGATGTAAACGTAAATGGGTAAATAAAAAAGCACAAATTGTCGAAAACCAAATAAAAAATACATAACATCTAACAAATAAGACATGTCAAAATATAATTAAAAATCACTGTTTACACATATGAAATATGAAATAAAAATGTAGATAAACATATATGCACACATATTATACAGATATATAAACAGATACACACACACACACACATATACATATGCACAGGTATATAAAATATAAATATGATAGGTATAAATAAAAATCTGTATATAGAAAATTGAAAATACAAAAAATATATACATGTGAATACAGAAGGACATAAATATGAGTTTATGACATTAACATTGAAAATCATCCTCAAAAAATTCCTGTTTTTTATAATATGGCCTGGAGCAGAACAGTTCTTTCAGAGCATGTTTAAAGCGACCACATTCAACAATCTCCCCAATTTTTTTTGGTATAAGTTTGTACATATTACGTCCATTATAGAATATCGAATCTTTTACTAGTTTCGTTTTTGGAATTGGAAGATTTAGTTAGTCATTCCTGGTTTGACTTGTATAGTCATGGACCAAGTTATTAGAAAACTTGCATTTATGCTTGTATATCATATAAACAGCTTCCATGATGAAAATAGATATAACCGCATCCTGTATTTTTCAAAATGTTCTCTACAAGAATCTCTGGGGTGAACATTGTATACATTTCTCACAGCTCGTTTTCGTGATACCAGGACTGAACCTAGCAAGCTATCACTACATGCCCCCCAAAATGGAATACCCTACCTGAGGTGGGCGTCCACTAAGGCATAGTATGCCACTCTCGCTATAACCCTCACTGCGTAACGTCCAGATGATATTTTTTAATTGAGATTATGTATATGATCTCCAAATTTCAATTTGTTATCTAGGAGGAGACCTAAAAATTTTGTACAATCTTTCTTTTCAATCACATTATTATTCGGTGATATGTTTTCCAGGACTTATTTGAAAGATATAACATTGATTTTTTTTTAACATTGAGTGAAAGTAGGTTCGTATCACACCAGTCCTTAATTTTATTGAGATCCAGCGTCAAAATATTTTCCAAATCTTCTTCGGTTTTGCTATGTCACATAATGGTTATATCATCCGCAAAAAGAGTGAGTTTTTCAGTTAAATCAAGGACATTAATATCATTATCATATAAAATAAACAATACCTAATGGTCCTAATACAGTCCCTTGTGGAACTCCAAAATTAACTTTCATTTCTACCGAGAGTGATGTTGTTTTCACTATTTATTTTCGACCAGCTAAATCTGAATGAAATCAGCTCAATGTTCTTCCCCTGAAGCCATAAATTTGGAGTTTTTTCAACAATGTTCCATGATCTACAAAATCGAAAGCTTTCGACAGATCACAGAACACCGACGCGGCAAATTCTCCCTTGTTTATTTCAGAATAAACTTCGTACAAAAAGGAGAAGATAGCATCATGAGTACTTCTACTGGTTTGGAACCGAAACTGATTTTCACTAATTATACAGGGTGGGGCACACCATACAACACGGTCCTTGAAAGCCACATCATTTATATTTTCGGGAATCTGTCAATTTCATTATATGTATATTGATAAAGGCCATACAAAAAGAAATTATTTTATAGTCTACAGGGTTGTTCGAAAAGGTGTGACATATCAAAGTTGTTCATGCTGTATTTCGTTACACTTTTGAATAGGCCAGGAAAAAATAATATGATTTTATATGAGGTACTATGTACCTAACTATAACCGTTCTCGAGTTATTGATTTTTGTATGAAAATTGTTGTTTTAAAATTGTTTTTTCCGTTAACCAGCTGTCATCCCCCTACGAACGACAGCATTCAGAAGTCGAAACAATAATTAGAAACTAAATAACATCGAAATATATAGAAATCATCCCTTCGAATTCTCACCACGCATGAAAGAGGTTTTGAGCTATTGATTTCGATAAAATCCGTTTTTCAATATTATAGAGAATGTTCAAAAATCATTTGTCACTTTTTTATAATTTCGGACAAAGATAACTTTGTTATTTCGAATGGAACCCCCTATATTTTTTTGCTCTGAGGAATAGAAAATTTGATTATCTTGAATGGGATTAGTTTTCGTTTTCGACGGTAAATATTCAGTGAATGATTTGAATAACATAAAACACAACAGTCAATGAGAATTCTCTCAACAAGTTGAATAAATGTCGTTCCAAAGTTATCTTGATTCAGAAAATGCATTGAAATGAGAACTACTATTTGAAAAAGCCAATATCTGAAATACTATTGAGGTTAGGTATGGGGAAATCCAATACGAAATGAAAGATAATTGAATTTTATATTATAAAAGCCTGCGGAGTTCAAAGGAGAAGATCTCGATATTTGGTCCGTTTTTCCTCCTCTTTTCGGACGATGTTCGTTTCGCCAGAAGTTGAAAACTCAATAACGAAAATCATCCTACTTTGATGGTCGAGGAGGACTACACCAGGCGTATCGGCTTGTATTTGCCTGCGAGGGTGGGTAATGAGTAGTTCCAATGGATTCGGCAATTCTCATTCTTCACAACGGACTCAATATCCCCGGAGCATAAGGCAATACCGGTATCTCGTGTACACCGTACGAATGTTGTAGATGGTAGTACAATACCCGAAGGGCCGCGTTATGCCTATGGATATAGGCTAAGATCGCATAAGCTGGACAAGCTGACAGCAAATGCATTATGGACTCAGCTGCCCCACGACACGCTTTGCATCTAGTGTCACGGACCTCTATAACCATCACGCGACTACGGTAGACGAGAGTGTTGAAAACACCAACCTGACAGACCATTATGATTCCCTCGTTTTCCGACTTCAGCTCACTTGATCTGAGAAAACCGAATATCATTCGTTGAGCGTCGAATACGAGATCGAGTTCATCGGCTGCACTAGTTGCTGCCTTGGATAGAAATGCTCCAATCCCTGCAGAGAAGGGGACCTGAACTCCTAATGACTTTACAGGCTTCATCTAGCACCATTTGGTTGTGTGGACACTACAAACTCTAAAGTCCACGGCCTCCCCACTGTCTAGGGAACCGTAGAACGGATGATTTAGCATGCAAGCTCCTATGAAAATGCATGATTTTGCCAGTTTTTACGTCGAGTTGTCGCAGCTCTTCCTGGGTCCAATTCATTACTTCTAAGGAGTGAAGTAGAATCGGAACGGCAAGCATATTAGTTGCAGCAACTTTGTTATTCCCTACAGTTCTGATGACCAGATCTGTCGGAGTTTGTGCTGATACTTGCCGCGGAGAGACTTTTTAACAGGAGTTACTTCTTGGGAGTGGTGTTGTTCTACCCCTAGGTAGGTTTACGTCTCTCCGGCATTCAGTTTATGTAGGATGCTTCCGTCTTCGATCTGAACTTCCTCTCCGTATTCCTCGCATCGTCCTCATTTGAGATGAACCGTGGCCCATTTGTCGATTCCAAACTCCATTCCGTTAGCATGCGGATACTCTTGCACTACCCTCAAGTACTTATGAGGATCCTTTTCTCCGTAGGCATAGAGTTTAAGGTCATCCATGTAAAACCGATGGGTGACCTTATGCCTCCAGTTGCTGGTGGTGCCGCAGTTGTATCCGCGGATTTTGCGTAGTGCAATGGACAATGGCAGTAGTGAGAGGAAGAAGAGAAGTGGGCTGAGGGAGTCTTCCTGTTCCTTTCTGTTTGGACTCTGACTTGACCAGATGTTATGGTAAAGCGAGTCCTCCAGAGCTGCATCAGCTGTTTAATGCATCTCACTATTTGATCGAGTACCGCAAGGCATCTGAGCAAATGCATGGTGAGCTCATGCGATGTTGTATCAAATACAATGCGTCAATCGATCCAGGTCATTGAAAGATTACGCTTATACTGCACAGAGTCCTGCGTGATGCATCGGTCGATCAGCCAGTTTTCCTTGCAGCCAGCGACCCTCTTCTTTGACCCTCTTTGCTCATATACTCGTCCATACACCGGCTCAATTGCGGAGAGTATTCGCATGTATAAGATGCGTGTGAACATCTTATGACATGCGTTCAAGCATGTTATCGGTCTGAAGTTCATCGGATCAGACAAATCTCTTTTTCTGGGGATTGGCACGGTTCGCCCCCCGACAAACCAATCCGGAATCTGCTTCTCCCCATTTAGTCATGAGTTAAAAACTCTTGCTAGATGGTACATGGAATTTTTTTTCCACCAATAGTTATTTAGGCTATCATGGCCTGGAGCAGGAAAGTTCTCTGAGCCTTCGAAGGCCCGTCGAACTTCTTCCAAGGTTACCAGATTGCGCGTTCATTGAGCTCCGGCTGACGAAGCCTCCTGCAGAAGGATTCGAACTGCGCTAGGACTGGAGTATCTACGTTGTGTGGATGCGAAAACTGATAAATGTTCTTTCAGAAAAATTCGTCTCGATCAGCTGCCAGCGGGTTATCCACAACACGTGGATGCTGTTGGAATAGGCGAAAAGGTTTATCGCGGAACTTCATGTTTTCCGCGATGCTCCTCGCCTGCCTCACTAGTGACATTTTGCACTGCAGGCGTGAAGGGCCTATTGGCCACCTCGTAGTCTGCCACACACTGGATACGAGAGGCGTGTTGTCTCGCCGACTTGATCTTAACTTCCATCTTGTGAATGCGTCGTTCATGCCTCCCAATCAGAGGGGTGGTATACCTCCTCTCCGCTTAAGGCAGAGCCTGAGCGGCGTCATACACGGCAGAGTTGATCTGCCAGATGTCAGCATCTTCTGAAAAGACATCGTGAATCTCCGCATCCGCCCGTGCGAGTTGTTGTGGCTTTAGGGGCTTAGTGTTATGGATTACCCTGCGGGTTCTGATGCCTTCCATTGGTGGTATGATGCGGGCCTCCTCTACAGCCAGCTCGACACGTGGCATATCTGCTGAGGAGGGGCTCTAACAGCCTCGAACCCGAAGGTGAGATACATAATCCCTTAGATTTTGTGCGGAAAAGGCAGCATGTTCTGGGTGTGTTTTACATCACAGAGCATGCATTCTCTCCAGGTATCTTCTTCAAGCGGGCTCACTGCTCTTATAGGAATACAGAAGACCGTCCCTTAGCTCATCCGTCCACTCAAAGCGCCAGTTGTCATCGCGGTTGTCATCGTTTGGCAAATCATCATTTTGGGCCCCACCACATTGCCAAAAAAACCCTAATCCGAAGGGGTCGGATGTGGGGGCCTCTTCCTCGTGCGTCCTGAACTGAGTAGTAGGGTTTACCAGAGGGGTTAGCCTAGTATACCTACGGTCGACCTCAGAGGGAATGAACATTACCTCCAGGGTGCGCCTTGGCTGCTGGTACGGATTTACACCGGTTGTTCAGGAAAGTGGTGTTGCAACTCACCAAGGCCTTGAGTGGTGATTGGCCTTCCCTGCTTGGTATTATTATTATAACTTTAATCCGTTAGGAATTACTCAGACAGGCCCTGTCTCCGTAGCCCCGACACTTCCGGATGGCACGCTGGTGTGTCATTAACCCCAGTACACACTCCCCACATCCGTAATGTGAGTAATTCCTGGGTCCGAGTCTTGTGCCCTGAGAAGGCGGAATGAACCAAGAATTAAGGCCTTCTGCATTCTTCCGGTTAAGTTTTCTGCCGCATCATGGCAATCCGGTATAATTTTCAAGTTTGAGAGCAATGTGTCCATCCAAGGACCCCTATTTTCAGAACCACCATCTTGACAGAATGGCTTGGGTGAAGCCTGCGGAGTTCAAAGAGTAGATCTCGATACTTAGTCCGTTTCTCCTCCTCTTTTCGGACGATGTTCGTTTCACCAGGAGCTGAAAACTCAATGACGAAAATCGTGCTACTTTGATGGTCGAGGAGGACTACTACATCAGGCTTATTGGCTTGTATTTGCCTGAGAGTGGGGAATGAGTAGTTCCAATAGATTCGACACTTCTCATTCTACACAAAAGTCCAATATCCCCCGGAGCATAAGGCAACAACGGTGTCTCGTCTACACCGTACGAGTGTCGTAGATGGAAGTACAGCACTCGTAGGGCCACCTTATGCCTGCTGAGAAATCATAATCTGGACAAGCTGAGAAAATACATTATGGTCTCAGCTGCCCCACAATACGCTCTGCATCTAGTGTCAGGGACCTCTATACTCATCACGCGACTGTGGTAGACGAGGGTGTTGAAGACATCATCCTGGCAAGCCATTATGAATCTCTTGGTTTCCGACTTCATCCCACTTGACCTGAGATGAGCGAAGGTCAGGTTTCTGGATGAGCCAATGTCTTCTATGTTCTTGAAGAAAACCCCATGCATTGGCTCATCCTCATGTAGCTGTAGGAGCCTCCCACTCTCCGCAGTTTTGACGTGGACTTTCTGCTGAACGGGTTCCAACTCGGAGACCGAGTTCACCGGCTGCACGGGTTGCTGCCTTGAAAAAGAATGCTCCAATCCCTGCTTTTCCATGATCGCATACCAAGCAGAGAAGGGAATCTGAACTCCTGATGATTTTACAGGCTCCTTCCAGAGCACCATTCCGTTATGTCCAAACTCAAAAGTCCACGGCCTCCCCTTGTCTGGGGACGTATAACCGTGGAACAGACCATTTCGGATGCAAGCTTCTATGAAGATGCATTATTTTCCGAGTTTTTACGTCAAGCTGCCGCATCTCTTGTAGAATTACTTCTCCATTTGGACCTCTGCTGTAAATTGTGCAGATAATCTTTCGATCATCTTGCCCAAAAATGTTGTAGAAGAAGTTTCAAATGCTTGAATTTTGATACATGGATATCAAGTTCACCACTTTCAGGAACTGCCCGCAAACTGCTTCCAATAAGGAAATGTTCAGGCGTTAATGGGAGGACGGGAGTTCAAGATAGATTGCAAGTAGCGTATAAAACTCTTCATATGTTCATTTAATACTATTCAAAACCCTGTTCAAATGGTATTTTGTTAATCGAACAGCGGATTCCCAGCGTCCACCAAAATGTGGAGATCGGGGATGTAATTGATGCCAGGTGTTTTTAAGTAGATACTTTTGAAATAGGTCTTTATTGGCAAGATTCGCTATTTCGTTCAGAATGTTTTCAGCGCCAATAAGATTGGTGGCATTATCTGAATGTAGATCACTGCAAAGGCCACGTCTCGACACTATGCGCTTGAGAGCATTGAGAAATCCTTCAACAGTAAGATCACTCACCAATTCCAGGTGAATTGCCTTTGTGGAAAAACATATAAAAATGCAAACATAAGGCTTGGTGAATTTTTTATTGTGAATTTTACTATCTTGTATGAGATAGGGACCACAATAGTCTATACCAACTACTAAAAATGGTCTAGAAGGAGATACCCGAGTGATAGGCAACTCACCCATTTTTTGCCTTATTAGTCCGGTTCCACTTTGAAACAAGTGACACACTGGCGCAACACTCTGCGCACAGCCTGTCTTCTACTAAGAGGCCAATACTTGATAAAACTGACTGAGGACCGGCGTGTAAATTCTTATGATGATCATGTGTTATCAATAAAGTCGTGAAATGGTGTTTGGAAGGTATAACTATTGGATGTTTGTTATTATATGTCAACTCCGCGTTTTTTAGTCTTCCTCCAACCCGAATGATTCCGTGTTCATCTGAAAAAGGATTTAAGCATGCTAATTTACTTTTACGATTTACAGATTGAAAATTCTTCAGTGCTTGCAAATCTGCTGGAAATTCATGTAGTTGTATTAATTTGACAACTGTGTTGATACTTTGCGATAATTGACTGATGTTGAGATTACCTATTTTTCTTTCTTCACGTTTTACCTTTGTGTTATCTACGAATCGAATAGTATGAGCAATCACATTCACCATATTCTTGAATGAAGAAAATCGGTTCGATATGTCGTTCGGAGGATTAAAAGCCATCTGAGTTACCTTTTTTGTTTCTGGCACAACAGCCTTATCTAACAGAGATTGATGCGGCCAGAAGACGGAATCCAAAGACAACCATGCACTTAGGGCCATTTCACCATAGAAAGTTGCTTTCTATTTTATCTGGGATTTCTCCCCTAGATATGATATCAGCAGGATTGCAATCGGTTGGCACATATCGCCAGATTTGATTTGATACGAATGTCTTGAGCTTACTAGCGTCAGAAGCTATCCAAGCTAGAACTATAGTCGAGTCGCACCAGTAATATATATTAGTGATATTGACTTTTAATGATTCTATTGTCCGTTGACACAATTGCACCACATAGCTCTAATCGGGGAACAGTAATACTAGCAACAGGAGCTACACGTGATTTAGCACGTGGTAATCTCACGAGACATTCTCCCGCTGTATTTTACGAAAATAAGTATACACAAGAACCATACGCTACTTGAGAGGAGTCACTGAAAACGTGTATTTCTATATGATTAGCATCTTTCAACAGAAAGTGTCAAGGAATTTCTATTGAATTCAATGCAGGACGATTATTATAAAATTGTGACCACATTGTCAGCAATTAAGTGGGATTCTTATCATCCCAATTCAATCGCTGTTGCCACAACTTTTGCAAAAATGGTTTTGTGGTTATTATGACTGGGCCGATGAGAAAAAGTGGATCAAAAATCTGCGAAACTATCGAGAGTATCCTACGTTTTGTGAAGGTAGAATGCTTGAGAGGTTTGGTTATAAATTGAAAATGATCACTAACTGAATTCCAAAAAATTCCCAACGTTTTTATATTTTGATTATTCATGATAACATACTGGAAAATATCAGAAATATTCGAGATTTGATTGGATAAAACTTGATAATCATTCGATCCATTGTGTTAAAACAAAACCTGTGCTTTTTAAAATTGTATCCTCCGATGAATTAACACAACCTAGATGAGTAATACTCAAATAGAGCAACTGAAGGTAACATCTTTTCATAATGTTATCCCTCAAATCATGACATTATTGTCATGTCGTAATTTTTTAAGGATACAATAAGCACTTCAGCAAGATTTTGATATCTGTCGGTTATATTCATAGCAATGAAAACCCAAAAATACTGTCTTAGATGAAATATATAGCAATAAGAAGGCAATTGAAAGGTTCATTGCAGCTTGTTGGGAGCATGTAAAAACGATAGTATTTCCATCGCCGAACGGAGATTCTTCGTAATCACTTTTTTCGCATAATTTTTGACTTGACGTTTACGTTCAGCTTTCGCAATTGCAGTGTCGACAGGTGATGTAGTCGGCGCCATTGCTCCGGACAGAATGACGTACTAAAAGCATCACAGTTGAATATATCTGTCAAAGCCCAGACGGTAGCGCCCTTTGTTCACATCGAAGTCTTTGACAATGACCAAAGATCCAAATTTTTCTTTCCAACAGGTGGCGCACATACGGCAAAATTCCTCAAATGTGTAATTCGGGGAGACGTGCTCTTCGAAAGCGTGCCTCAAATTCAAATCGTCTTGCCGAAACACTATAATGTTGCAATTGTCCCTGATTAGCTGTTTGGGTATTTTCGAGTAGGTTTGACACAAGTAGGTCGCGTCAATACCCTTGTGGCGCGCCATTTTATTCTGTTTATCACACGCCACATCGTCAAATTTGAAAATTGAGTTTTCTTTCGCCTTTGACAGATCGATTACCTCGTCATTGTCCCTGTATGGAAAATAGCCTACGCCCTTGACTTGTTTCAGTACATCGTGCAGCAGCTGCTATTTATGTTGGTACTGCGATTTTGAATAAATGTAAACATTCTCGAAGCTTGCTCTATTCAGGCTGAACAGCAGACTGAGTACAGCGTTGGTCCTGCCACATCCGCTGGGGCCACAAAATATCGCTCGAAACGAATTCGGTAGCAGATCACCGTGTTTACGTCACAATGGTTGTCACCGCCAATACCCCCACCTATGATATCCAAATTGATGATTTCCAGAGCCGGCTCTTGTTGCACCACTTTCATTGTCTGTTTGAATATTTGTGTATAACCACACCCACATCTGACATTCGAATGACATTTTGAGTGGAGTACAGCTATGTAAGTAGGTATGCAACATCATTCGCATCAATGTCGACAGATGACACCTCGCCAGCAGTTTGGCTGTCATCACTATTACCAACAGATGGCGTTGATATTCATCCGGAAAGTAGAGTGGCAGATGACACTACCAGAGACAGATGATACACCGCCTCAAGATGGCGCTGTAGTTCTTCCTACAGTAGTGACACTTGACAGTCGACAGATGGCGGCGTCGCAGACTCACAGAACACTTTGCCATTTAGAGACTTGGTGTACTACTTGCAGTGTGCCAACTAATGCGACACATGCGTAGTTTGTAGAGCACCCATTACGACACTTCTCAAAATATAAGTATCTTAGTTGATGATTTTTGTTTTATTTTCAATATTGGCGGTGACAACCATTGTGACGTAAACACGGTGTTCTGCTACCGAATTCGTTTCGAGCGATATTTTATGGACTCAGTCTGCTGTTCAGCCCGAACGGAGCACGCTTCGAGAATGTTTACATTTATTCAAAATCGCTGTACCAACCTAAATATCAGCTGCTGCACAATGTACTGAAACAAGTCAAGGGCGTAGGCTATTTTGCATACAGGGACAACGACGAGGTAATCGATCTGTCAAAGGCGAAAGAAAACTCAATTTTCATATTTGACGATGTGAGTGTGACAAACAGAATAAAATCAGAGAGTTCTATGCAATGGCACGCCACAAGGGTATTGACGCGACCTACTCGAAAATACCCATACAGCTGATCAGGGACAATTGCAACATTAGAGTGCTATTTTGGCAAGACGATATGAATTTGAAGCACGCTTTTGAAGAGCACGTCCCCCCGGATTACACATTTGAGGAATTTCGCCGCATGTGCGCCACCTGTTGGAAAGAAAAATTCGGATCTTTGGTCATTGTCTAAGACTTCGATGTAAACAAAGGGCGCTACCGTCTGGGCTTTGACAGATATATTCGAGTGTGATGCTTTTAATTCGTCCTTCTGTCCGAAGCAAAGGCACCGACTACATCACCTGTCGACACTGCAATTGCGAAAGCTGAACGTAAACATCTAGTCAGTCAGTTGTCAAAAATTGTGCGAAAAAAGTATCTGAGTCTGAAACTCGGAAAATCCGAACATGATGAAATACTGAGTGAAATATTCAAACCCATTACGGTGCCGCTGGAAAGATTCAGTGCGGCAGTGCCACCACTCTTCAAGCGGTCACGGCTGACAGTGAAAAAAGAAGAGAAACAGGAACCGCCATCGAGTCCAGACGTCATGAAGAAGAAAGAAGATGAAGAAAGCTACCACACAGATGATAGTGATGATGATGATATGATGATGATGATGACTACTTGGAAGTGTACCCTGAGGTAGCATATCAGTTTGTAGATGAACATCGTGCGAGGTCCGGCAAAATCGATGTGAATTACGGACCTATTTACGATAGATCACGGGCTCAATGGCTACTCGGCACTAAAGTGATGGAGTTCGATGAAAATACGGGAGATATTCGCATCGATGGTGTAACATACGAGGGCACTCCGGGACTATATAAATTGATTTTCTACAAAAATCCTAAGTTTAATCGAACCGACTTGACGGCATATAAGCAAATTTTGAAAGCTACAGGAGTGCAAGTATATGCAAGAGTTAGGTTGAATCCATCTCAGACTGCCAACTATGAAAATTTAATTCGACCAATATTCAAAGACCCTCAATCAAAAATAGGTAGTGGAGGTGGTCGAGGTCGTGGTCATGTCGGCGGTAATGGTATCCCAGATCAGTTGACATATAACATGAAACTTGTAGAATACGTGTACTGGGATGACGATCTCCCATAAACGTTGTCTTGTTAGAGTACTCGCACGTTTCTGTACCTTCACTACTAACGAAGATAGCATCCTATGACCTTTTGGTATCAGAAAATGTTTAAAAATATTTCTTGACATCGAAACGAATCCATTGATTTCAAAATTATCGAAATCGGACAACCGGAGGTGAAAACTTCCGGTGGAAACCGGAAATGACCATTTTATTGCAAATTTGAACTCTTCTCCATGTGGGCAATCCGAATTCACTATTACTTTTCCTCTATCTCAATTTTTTCAAACCGGAAGTACTTATCTTTTCATGATTCATATCTTAAATCCTCATATCCCCAATGATACGTTTTTGTCTGCCCCAAGCAGCCATGTTTATTTCTCTCTCAAATGATGCATTGATACACCTGGTATACTGAATTTGATAAGCACCCAACTCATATTTTTATTTTCTCTTGAATGACATGTTGGTATATCTGGTATACTAAATCTAACGAGCAGCCGCCATATTTTTTTCTCTTAAAGGTTTTGTTGGTACACCTGGTATACTAAATCTAACGAGCAGCAACCATGTTTTTATTTTCTCTTAAATGATATGTTGAGACACCTGGTATACTAAATTTGACAAGCACCCGCCATTTTTTTTTTCAAAATATGCCTTTTGGGACACCCTGTATACTAAATCTAACGAGCAGTCGCCATGTTTTGTTCTCTTAAAGGATATGTTGGTACACCTAGTATACTAAATCTAGCGAGCAGCCACCATGTTTTTATTTTCTCTTAAATGATATGTTGAGACACCTGGTATGCTAAATTTGACAAGCACCCGCTTTGATTTTTTTCTCAAATTATGCGATTTGAGACACCCTGTATACCAAATGTGACGAGCTGTAGCCTTGTTTTTTTTTCTCCCAAATCATATGTTGGTACACCTGGTATACTAAATTTGATAAGCACCCACCTCATATTTTTTTTCTCTTGAATGACATGTTGGTATATCTGGTATACTAAATCTAACGAGCAGCCGCCATATTTTTTTCTCTTAAAGGATATGTTGGTACACCTGGTATACTAAATCAAACGAGCAGCAACCATATTTTTATTTTCTCCTAAATGATATGTTGAGACACCTGGTATACTAAATTTGACAAGCACCCGCCATTATTTTTATTTTCAAAATATGCGCTTTGGGACACCCTGTATACTAAATCTAACGAGCAGTTGCCATGTTTTTTTCTCTTAAAGGATATGTTGGTACACACTGTTTGCTAAATTCTGCAAGCACCCACCATGTTTTTTCTTCTTAAATGATACGTTTTGAGACACCCTATACACATGGCTCGTCAAAACGCTAGACCCCCGTTAAACCGTTTTTTTTTTTTTCGAATGATGTGTAACACCGTCCTGACGCCATCATAACTACGTCCTATTCACCTTCTTCAATCAATATCCTCCGTGGTCTAGTGGTTCAGATCTCTGCCTGAGCTGGAGGCCAAAATGGCCATATACAAACAGATCATACGGCCAGCTATGATGTATGCCTGCCCAGCGTTCTGCAGCCTGCCCAAAACCCCTTTTATGAGGTTGGACAGGATGCAGAATTTCGTATCATCACCCTTAAATGATACATTCGACTGGATGCGCTGCGCGCCCTTGCTGGTGTCGACTCCATCCCGGCACATGTTAAAAGCCTGTCGGAGAAATTCTACAGGTTTCACCTCCCCAAGGGTTCGTTAACGAGAGACCTTACCAGGCTCAGAATACATGATAATCAGACCCACAAAAACGGCGGGCTGATCTATCAATCTTTGGCCATTTTTCAAGAAAGATTCCATAGGGAACCAAGCCGCCTTTAGATATTGCGCGAAGTACCTCGACCCGATTTTCTGCATCAGGCTTTTCCGGGGTTAGCTCGAAACAACCTTACTCTGACCAAACTTAGACAAAGCAGTATCTACATTGAATGCTAACGAACGATATGCATAAGCTTTGCAGGAGGCATGGATTCTACGAACTACATCCACTATCATTTGGAATGTTTGGCCTCCCGCTAACAACAGCGGAGGTGGATACTGGCGCCTCCTCGCCGGGGACTCTATGTACCCATTGGCACAAGCGCCCCCCCCCCTAGAACCAGTTATGGTCAGTGGGAGGGGGAATCGGCTTTCAGTGCGTCCTCCCGATCCTCTTTCTCCCAAGATTGGGTGACGGAGTTTGAAATATATCAAATGATGTGTAGACCAAATCGATAACTTGTATCAATGAACCTATTTAATTTATTTATTTATTTTATTTATCTCCGCCTGTCAACCCAACTAGCGCGAGTTCAAATCTGCGCAGCAGAAGTATATTTTTGTTTGAAATTCTGGGGACGTATAGAGCATTGTAAGACATTTTGAATGAGGTATCACTCGACCCCCCATGCCATTTGAAAAATTATTTCAAAATGGCGTCGGGCCGCCATATTGAAAGATAGACAGTTTTTTTTTGTCGTCAGAAAGTAGCTTATGTACTGCCATTCCTCCAAAAAGAATTTCATGCGAAAATTCCAATCCGATGAAAAGTTAATAGGGGGGGTTACTTTATGGACACACTGTATATAATAACAAATACAAACATATGTCACAACACAAGAAAGTGAGCATCATGGTGAAACTCCTGTAGGGTATAATAGGATTTGAGCAAGAGAACTTCTTTGACTTTTTTACGTAAAATATGATGTATGGAGATTTTTATATATTATTTTACTCCCATACATTATTGATTTTTTCGTCAGTTCTAAACAGGGGATGGGGAGAGGTAGTATTTCCTCGTTATTTGGCGAGTATTATGATTTGATTGAGTGCGCTCAGTATCGGAGACGTTAGACTTGTGCTTGTGCTCCAAATATAGAGTTTCAAGAATAAAAACGGAGGTTAGTGTCAGAATTTTGTGTTTTATAAATATCGGTTTACAATGGTCGGCGGACATGAATCTGACTGCTCGTTTTTGCAGTACGAAAACAGAATCGAACAATTGTCTGCTGCCATAACACCAAAATGCGATACCATATCGCAGGTGTGATTCGATCAGAGAAAAATATGTCACCTTACTCATTGGCAGACCCAGTTCCTCAGACACAACTCTCACTGCAAAGCAGCTCGAAGCCAGTTTCCCCATGCTCCAAACAAGCTGCAATGAAAGTTTCAATTGCCTTCTTATTGCTATATATTTCATCCAAGACAGTATTTTTGGGTTTTCGTTGACATGAACATACTCGACAGATATCAAAATACAGCTACATTTTGCTTATTGAATCCTTAGAAGATTGCGACATGGCAATAATGTCATGATTTGAGGGATAACGTTATGAAAAGATGTTACCTTCTATTTGAGCATTACTCATCTAGATTGTGTTACTTGATCGGAGCTCCCAACCGACCAAAAAAATCTTAATATTGGATATCAAATCAATGTCAATATATTCAATGAGTACTTCAATCCTTTCTGAGTTCACCTACCAAATTTGAGTTTTCCAAGTGAAACCGTTTCCAAATGCAATATGATCTTGGAATACACGAAATTGAACGCCCACCTTAACGGTCTCGCCCTTTTGAAAAATGCTTAGTGCTTAGTGCTCGCGAAATCGAATTACTTTTTGAATGTGCTTAGTAATCGCGAGCACTTCAGGAAAAAAAGTGAATAGTGCTCGAGACTCCAGAGCACTTTTCAAGAGTGCTTAGTGCTTAGTACTCGAAGCACTTTTTGTCAGTGCTCGGCACAGCTCTGGCGCGAACTGAAGTTTGACAGGCCCTCAAAGGCTCGATGAACTTTGCTGCTCCAGGCCCTGATGGCCTAAATAACTATTGGTGGAAGAAATTTCCAAGTACCCACTACAATCTAGCAAGAGTTTTCAACTCATGGCTAGATGAGGAGCAACAGATCCCGGATTGGTTTGTCGAGGGGTGAACCATGCTAATCCCCAAAAACGGAGATCCGAAGAACTACAGAACGATAACTTGCTCTAACGCATGTTATAAGATGTTTACACGCATCTTATACATGCAAATACTCTCCACAGATGAGTCAGTTTATATACGGATATATGAGCGAAGAGGGTCAAAGAGGGGGTCGCTGGCTGCAAAGAGAACATGCCGATCGACAGATGCAGCACGCAGGACTCCATGCAGTATAAGCGTAATCTTTCAATGGCCTGGATCAATTATCGCAAGGTATTTGAAACAACATCGCATGAGCTCATTATGCATTTGCTCAGATGCCTTGTAATACCCAATGAAATAGTAAGAAACATCGAACAGCTGATGCTGCTTTTAAGGACTCGCTTCACCATAACATCTGATCACGTCAGAGTCTAAACAGAGCAGGTCATCTTCAGAAGGGGCGTTTTTCAGGAAAACTCCCTCAGCCCTCTTCTCTTCTGCATCTCACTACTGCCATTATCCGATGCACCTCCAGAAACCGGAGGCATAAGGTCACCCATCTGTTTTACATGGTTGGGCTCAAACTATATTCCCCCGGAGAAAAGGATCTTCATCACTCCTTAAGAGTGGTGCAAGAGTACACGCATGCTATCGAAATGGAGTTTGGGATCGACAAATGTGCCACGGTTCATCTCAAAAGAGGACCATGCGAGGAATACAGAGAGCACGTTCAGCTCATAGATGGAAGCATCCTACATCATCTGTATGCCGGAGAGACGTATACCGTAGAACAACGCCACACCCAAGAGGTATCTACTGGTAAAAATTCTCTCCGCGCCAAGTATCAGCACAAAATCCGACATATCTGGTCATCAGAACTGTCGGGGAAGAACAAAGTTGCTGCAACTGATATTGTTCACAATCAGATCAGAGGGATGGATAATGAATCAGTGGTCAAAATAGAATTGATTGATTAACTCGAAACGCATTTTCAAAACTATTTCAATGCCAAAATATCAATATTTATTACAGTTTACTTATACTGTCGAAAAAAAATTTTATTACATCAAAAATATGTCATTCCAGGTTTCACGGTCCTTCCGCTTCTAGTATGGTAGAGGGCGGTAGGACTATTATCATCTTTTTTGTCATTGGAAAATTTGTTTTTGTCCTCGCAGGTTTTCTCTTCATCAACTGGGTGGCCTTCAGTCGTTGGATGTAGTTCTAACGGAAAGATACGTTGCAGAGGACGAATGATTTCTCCATTTTGTTTAGTTTTGCCAATCTATTTATGCCATCTCTTCCAGGAAGCAAACCCACAACCTTCCCCATAGGCAATTCCAAGCGCCGTTTGTTGTCACTCCCCATAAGAACGATGTCCCCAATCTTTAGTTCATCAGTGCGTTTGGGCTTAACACGATGAAGAAGTCCTCTTTACTCTTTACTAAACCTTTTCTTGATTCCCTCTCTTACTGACTGGAGATAGTTCCATCTTCTCCTCAGTACGGTTGACTCAGTATGATCAAGATCATCAGTATTATTCCCAACAAGACACTGAAGGAACATTGAAGGACTAAGAGGAGTGAGCTCTGTAGGATCTTCCGAGAGATACGTTAGTGGCCGGTTGTTCATCACAGATTCACATTCATACAACAATGTGATCATTTCTTCATAATTGAGCGATGCGTGTCCCATGTTTTTTCTCAAGAGGTCCTTCATAACTACGATCAATCTCTCCCAGAAACCTCCCCACCAAGCAGCGGTGATTCTCTGCACGCCACATTATTTTTCTATATCGGCCCAGTTTAGATGTTTCATGGGATTGTCAAGACCCACGAAATTTGTTCCGTTATCCGAATGAATAATCTTGGGATGCCCCCTTCTAGCCATGAATCGCCTCAAAGCTTGCACAAAAACTTCAGAGCTCAAAGACTGTATCAATTCTAGATGCACTGCTCTGTAAACAGCGCATGTGAATATCACGATCCATGCTTTGCCTTGTTTCTTCAAAAATACTGGTCGGGTATGATCAACTCCTGTGACTTGAAAGGTAGCTGAAGGTCTAGTTCGTTCAACTGGTAATGGTGCTACAGGTACTTCAAGTGCTTTTAATTGATTTTTACGACAAGTAACACACTTTTCACAACCATACCGACAGCCCGTCTGCCACAGATCAACCAGATTCGTTCCCTGATTATAACAAGTAGGGACAATACACCTGCATGATTGTGGATGATATAATGATAATAATAATAATAACCGTCTATATTATTTCCATTCGTTAAAATAATACAAAAATCAAAAAACAAAAAAAAGTATGTGAATATAATGGAACGAAATGAAAATAAAAGGCGAAGTTCAATTTTTATAGAGACCAACCCTGGGGCCAGTCGCTATTAATTGTTCTTCCACTTAACCTTAAACTCGCTGCGGTATACATGAAGTAATTTTTATTTGTCCAGTATAATATAAAATTGAGAAAGAAACGAGAGAAATATCTGGATTTTATTGTGAATTCAATAAATGACTTTTCAAGTTCAGTCGAAATCGCTGTAACCCACTTTGTTTTATATGTTCAGGTATGCTACTGTAGATTGCGCATATTTGAAAGCTGAAGCTACGTCTGAAAAACTCTGATTTGAATCTGGGTGGGGTGAGCAATCCTTTATTTCTCACATTGAGATTGTGTACGTCGGCTCTATATGTAATTTTCCTATGCAGATATGAGGGAGTTTTACTTATAATAACTTTGTGGAAGAGAATTACAGAATGCAGAGTTCGTCTATTTTCCATATTCAACCAGCCAATATCTTTCAATTTGTGTGAAATTCTTTGACGACGTCTTATGCCATAGATGAGTCGTAGACAAGAATTTTGAACTTTTTGTATCTTTCCTACATATTGGCTGATTAAAAAAGGGCCATACATTACGTCTGCATAGGTAAAATTTGATAAAACAAGTGTTTCACATAATGTAGCTTTCAATCTCAATGGAAAAAAATGCCTTTGACTGTAGATAACTCTCAACATAAAATATGCACGTTGTAATATTTTATTGATGTAATTATCAAATCTCAAATCAGAGTCGAGCACAACGCCCAAACTTTTCGCACTCTCGACTATTTCAAGATTCACATTGTATATGTTTATATTCACAGAATGAAGAATAAGAGTACGATTGTTTTTTGAGCCGAATACAAGGGCTTTCGATTTATCATTATTTATGATTAAGCCACGATTCAAATCTGTTTGAGTAAAAGCCGCAAGGTTCTTATTTATGCGTGAACAAGCATTTTCTACTGCTTGATGTGGAAAGCTGTAATAGAGCTGGGTGTCATCGGCATACATATGGATTTCACAATGCTGAAGACAGTTCACTAAATTAATTGTATAAATAGCAAATAGCAGGGGCCCCAAAATAGACCCTTGTGGAACACCTGAATGAACATCAAGATAATGAGAGTCAGTTCCATCAATAGTAACTTTTTGTTTTCGATTTTTCAGAAATGATTCAATCAGTGAGACAGCATTTTTAGAGAGACCTATGTAATGTAAAATGACTAGTAACAAATCATGACTTATCGTGTCAAACGCTCTACTGAAATCCAATAAGATAAGAACTGTACAATTTCCTTGATCTTTTGCCCTGATTATATCATATACAATATGTAGAAGTGCAGTTGTACAGCTATATCCTTTGCGAAAGCCCGATTGTATTGAAGGTAATAACGAGAAATGATCAAGATGTTCTTTTAGCTGTATGTCTAGTGCCTTTTCCAAAATTTTTGAGAAAGTAGGTAGAATACTGATTGGACGGAGATGATTATATTCAGATGGGTTGGATTTTTTAGGTAACACTTTTACAACTGCACTTCTCCATGCTGCTGGAAAAGCATTGTTTGTTAGAGCAAAGTTTACTATATGGGTGATATAAGTTATGATGTGAGGGCAGCATAATCTTATATATCTAATATTCAAATTATCACATCCTGCTGCATTCGTTTTGATCTGACAGATCGTTTGATAAACAAATGAGTCATTTATTTGTTTTTTTGGCCATATGTATGTATTATATATGCTCGTTTTTCTCTTTTGACTGCTTGATTTACATAGTTCCTCATATCTTTGCAGAACTGTGAATGGATGTCTGACTTGGATGACCTATATCGTTTTAATGCTTTGTCTCTTGTTGCCATCATCTCCCTTATAACGCTTGTTAGCCACGGAGCTCTTTTTTTTGTAACTCTTGATGTGATAATCGGTGCATGTCTATCAAGTAAGTTATTCATACAGTTTACCAAAAAAGATATTTTTTCATCAATATCAGTCATGTCAAATATTCTGAAGAATGGTGTTAAAAATAAGTCTCTCTCGAAATCATTTTCATTGAAATATTTGAAGTTTCTATATGTGCACATTTTTGGTCCCTGTCATCCCTATTCAATCGTAATTTGCAATATACCAATAAATGATCAGATATTCTACCATTTTCGATGACACCCTTCTCTAGTACATCCTCTCCACCAATAATGATTACATCAAGTAAGGTAGCTGTATAATCAGTGATTCTTGTGGGAGAATCTATAATTTGGGTAAGATTAAAAGATTCTAGAATAGAAGAGAACTTGTTCACGTTAACATTATCATAATTAAGGATATTAATATTCAGGTCCCCTGTACAAATAACGTTATCAACCCTTGGATAGATTGAGCTTAAGGTATCTTCGAATTCATTTATGAATGAGTTTACATCTTCAAAGGGTGGCCTATAAAGCACGCCTATGGCAAATAATTCCTTTTTTAGCTTCACTTTTAACCAAAGTTGTTCACAAAATTGACCTGGGTGATTGAGTATTTCACAACTGATTATTTTTCGTATATATATACATAAACCTCCTCCTCTTGTGTTTCGATCTAATCTGAATAAGTTATAGCCATCTATATTTATTTGACGATCAGTTACGTCATTTCTAAGCCATGTTTCGCATGCCGACAATATGTCAAAACTGTGTTCTGAAATAATAAGTTTTACCTCTTGTAAAGAGGGCAACAGCGATCTCACATTGATACACGCTATACTGAAATAATTTGTCATAATAAAAACGAATTCAATTCTTTAGATTACTAAAAAACTTAAAAAGAAAAGCAGTTATATCTCTCTCGCAAAATAAAAGAAAAGCATAAGCCAAACTTTCTGTTGGGTAGAACTCAATTGCACGAAATACTGCTGAGACTACAACTATAAAATTTATAAGCAAAATACAACTTTATTTTAAAAACGAAAAAGAAGTATGAAAATATGAAAAAGAAATTGAGGGGCGAATAAAGAAAAAATTATTTATGTAATCTAAAATCAGTTGACAGAAAACAAAATAAACAAAATAATTCACATATTTTTGATTTGTTCCACACTAGTGATTTTGAGTATTGTTTCCGTTTCACCATACTTCATAAATGTGGTTCCATAATTTGTCCATACATTTCCGCCATCACCAACTTTAACTGCTCTGAGGTCAAATCTTCTCGTATTACTAGACCAGTCTTCTTCAAGAGCTTCTTATTTCTATAAACTAGATTTTTCTGGTACTCGTTACATAGCTTCACCAATATGGGTCGATTTTTTCCTTTGTCGTATTTTCCTACTCTATAGCAGGAGTCTATATGCGGTTCTTCTATTTTTAGATTCAATTTATTATTGAAAAGTTCTAGAACTGTCTGCGTACAATTATCGTTGTCTTTCTCCTTCATTCCATAAATTCTTATGTTTTTGGCGCGCAAAAATTGTTCCTGCTTTTCTTGTTTAACAACAATTGACTGAATTATTTCTGCCTGACTATTCAGCTTAGCAATCAAGTTTTCATTCTCGCGTTTCAACTTTTCTATTTCTTTCTATTTCTTTATTTAATAACTTCTGAGATGACGCTCGTGAATTGAGTTATAAATTCGTCCGACGAACATACTTTGGTTACCACCATTTTAATGGTTGCCTGCAGTTCGTCTTCTCCCCTTCGTGGCGGCACAGTGAATTTCTAAATTTATGTACTTACACGGACTTCTATGAAATATTTTCTTCAAATATTTACATGTATAACACGTATGAAGCACTATTCAAACTTTCTGACTAGTGTTAAAATTGCAATTGCATGTTATTCCACAGTAACAACAATATTCAGCAGCACATCGATAAACACGTTTACTCCATGGGCACACACAGCGAATATCATCTTCGTATCATCACGGATATGAAGATGTTCAATCATCCTCAAAATCATGGGATGTTTTCCTGGCAAAACAATGGGGCAGCTGAATTATTCAGTATTCTCTTCAGCCAACAATCTAGATTTGATGCGTAGCAATCCTCTTTCGTCATGTAAGACAAAAAACCTTTGAAAGTTGATTTTCTCCTGTTTTCACCGAAATATTCCTTTTGTATGGAAAGCAGCAAAAACACTTTCTGAATTAATGAATTTTTCACTGGTATATCCTCTCTTCAGGGCGGTTTGATCATCCAGACCACAGAAATTTATGAACTGTGGGCAACGTATGCAGATTGCATCTATAATATGCATCACAATTTCAACAATGAGGTAGTTACTTGAAAATCGTTCAGCAAAAAACGTAAATGAGAAAGCCGTTACCTCAATTGTGATAGCTGTGACTACATTTTTTTTTCTTTCTCTGTCAATTTCACTCAATATTTCGTCAGAAAGAGACTCTGAAGAAGGCAACAGTCTTGAGGTAAATAAACGATGGTCCCTCCCACCATCTACTTTCGAGGAGTTGTCGAGGGGTGCATCCTCGTGAAACTAAATCAGTAGGATTGAGGTCGCCTTTGATATGCTTTCATTGTTTCGGTTCACATAATGTTTTTATTTCATTAACTCTGTTATTAACGAAGACAGTCCAAGGTCCAGTATGTTGAATCCAATTTATTACTACAGACAAATCCGACCAAAAAGTAATATTTTCAGGTTCGATGTTGAAACTAGAAGAAATCATTTTGTACAATCTGGAGCCAATCAAAGCAGCAATAAGTTCCAAACGAGGTATTGTTACACCATCAGGGGGAGCAACTTGAGTTTTAGCCATGACTAGCAAAACTTGTTTATCGTACAAAAAATACAAGTAGCACAAGACACCTTACTTGCGTCACAGAATATGTGCATTGTAGGAGTTTCATTCACGCATATTCTTCTACAAATTCTGCACTCTTTCAAAACAGGAATTTCCTCGATCCACTATTTGAAATTCTCACAGATATCAGCAGGAAGTGGATCATCCCAAAGAGCTTTCGTCGACCATGTTTTTTGAAGAAGAACTTTCGGTACCAAACTAATGGGTGCTGAAAATCCAATCGGATCATTACACGTTGAGCGATTGATAACAAGATCCGTCGAGTCAATGGCTCCGGCACACTCAACAATGGCTTTATGTTCATTCCCATCTCATCTGAATTACAGTACCAGTTCAGGCCCAAAATATTTTCAATTCGGTCTACTTTGTCTACATTAGATACCCAGCCCCTCAAATTGAATTTTGCAGAGGATAAAAGCTGTTTCGATTCCGAAACAAATGCATGCAATTCTTCTTCCGTATCAACATAAAATGATCTCTCCAGTTTGTCAGCTGTAGTAGATAGAGCAGGGTCAGCATTTTGTAAGAAGTGCTGCAAAACTGCTCCCAATAAATAAGGACTGGAAGAAACACCGAAGACCATCCTACAGTGCCTCAAAATCGAAATTTGCGAATTATCAGTCCATCATAGGAAACGTAAGAAATTTCTATCACCTTCATGAAAACCAATCTGCAGGAAAGCTTTTTCTATGTCTGCAGATAGGCCAATTTTTCAAGTGATTTGTTGAGTGAATTTCCTTTATTGTCACGATTGGATGCGTCAAATACTGCCTTACACGTATAGTGCTTGCTTCTTTGAAGACGGCTCTGAATGGCAAATAATGTCCATAATCGGTGACTTCTTCTATCCATGGTAGTCTGACGATGTAGCATCCATCTTCAATTTTTACGGTATCTTCGAAAAAGTTTGATACCTGACGATTCCGCTCGTCTTCAGTTACTTTAACAGCTGAATCACGTATTCCCATGAGTTCCAAATCCCAAAAATTATGCAGATGGGCATGACAAGTCTAAGTAATCAGTAGAGTTGAAGTCGCAGTTGTTTCTTCATTTTCATCAGAATAGCCTAATAACGTCCAACCAAGTTCAGTATTGATGGTCTAATTGAATATGTTCTGGAGAAATCACTTTAGCCCATGCATCTGCTCCGAGCAATATCTGCACGTTATAACCATTTCCGTCTTGCTCAGCTGAATAATCAGTTGAAATAATACCCTTCTCTTTCAATTTATTGTATAGAGCGATGTCATTCACTTTCGGGACAAAATTGCAAATGCGTTCCTGATCCAGGACTTCAAATTCAGATTCAAAACTATTGTGCAAGGATTTCAGTTTGATGTGATGGACTGCATGTGAACTTATGAAAGATTTACCACCACCAAAAATTTCTTGTAGTAGCAACATTTTCCTATTCCTGGACAATCTACATTTCTTCACACATGACTTCAGAATGTATCTCCTTTGCGAACTAGAATCTAATAAAACTCGCACCAGCACTGGGACTCTGATGATTAGAAATGTTTCATAGCATCGAAATGTGTCGAGAATGTGACGTCATATTCGAACGTTAGAAATGGGAAGCATAGTACCGATATTTCGAATATGACGTCACATTTCGATTCTATAAAACATTTCTAATCATCGGAGTCCGGGGGCTGGTATTCCTCGTCACGTATAACTAGTTTAGCAACTAGTGTTTGTAAATAAGTTAATGAAAACTTCTGATTATCTCCAGTCGGCATCGCCTTCGTCGTAGTAGTTGCTGTAGTAGTTACTTGCACTTGTTCTTGTTTTGTTTCTGTTGGATTATGGATTTTTTGACATAGTATAGGGTAATGAAGTCCTTTGCACACAGCACATTTAACGAAGATTTTACATCTGGAACTCAAATGACCCGTTTTTCTCAAGCATTTAAAACAAGCACCCTTTTTCTTCAAAATTTCATTTTTCTCAGTAGAGGTCATATTCATGGCATTGGCACAAGCATGGGATTTGTCACAAAATATACAAGAAATCTCACGAGGCTTCACATCATCAGTCATCAACAAAGCTGCGGCGGTAGAAATATCTTGCACCTTCGGTTTTGATGAAAAAGATTTCGTTTCAGGATGGTTGTCAAAATTATTCGAACGGAGTTTGAGTCTTTCCTCTCCAGCAACCTCCACTCGTAGAAATTTTAGTAGCTCACTCAAACAATCTGCTGGTTATTTCATGGAAATCTCTTTTGTTACACGATGACGCTCCCAAATTTTGAAACTATTTTCAGGTATCGCGGATTCTACTAAAGGAAATAGCATGGCAGCGTACTTTTCTTTAGTTACTTTTAGAGAATCAAGTGCATTAAGTTGTACTTCCAGTTCGTCATAAAGTTCCGAGGCCTACTTTCGGTTCTTAATAATACGAGATTGAGTAACTGCCTCACATAATATTCTATTAGATACTCATCTTTTCCATATCGTGATTGAAAAAGATCTACAGCTTTAGTGTAATTCTCGCTTGATGGTGGAAATCTTTCAATCAATTTAGCTACTAGTGAATCAGGTTTCAAAGCTCGTAGGAGGATGTCAAATTTTTCATCATCACTCCATTTATCACTATCGTGTATTTTAGAAAACTGCGTCCAGAATCCGATCCAACAGCTTATACTTCCATAAAATTTTCTTGTGATTTCTGGTTTGAACTTATGGTGAATTTACGCCGAAATATCATTATTTGTTGGTTCACTCAAAACGGAAGTTTCACAATTTTGATTACTTAACTGTCACGTTTTTTCCAAGAAAAATATCTACCAAACCAAGGAATATATTTCATGTCGTATTCACTGCATTTTTCGTATTCCAACTCAAGATCTTCGTCTTTCAGGTCATCCTGTTGCAATAACGTTCCTTGATAAGTCAAATCTGCCTGTCCAAGTTTTTCATACTTCAATGTGAGATTGAAAAATCTGTTGTTCACTTCAATTCGCGGCGTGTTTTTATCCTTGATCGATAGCCACACATTCTTTAGTGAAACCAGATCTCAGCACCCGTCGTTGTTTGTCCATTTCGTTCAGGTTCCAAAAGTTCATTCGTATTGTTCACCGTCCAGAGCTTGTCCAGATCAGATGGATGGGTAATGAATCAGTAGATAAAATAGTATTGATTAATTAACTCGAAACGCCTTTTCAAAACTATTTTAATGCCAAAATATCAATTATTATTACAGTTTACTTATAATGTCAAAAACATTTTTTATAACATCAAAAATATGTCATTATTTTCTGAAATCGCAATAATCCACCATGTGTTGACCGAACTTGGACATCAATTTTATTATAGAATTAGAAATTATCCACAGATATGCTTGCCGTTCCGATTCTATTTTACTCCTTTGAAGTAATGAAATTGTCCGTTCCACGGTTATACTTCCCCAGACATCGCGGAGGCCGTGAACTTTTCAGTTTTGGAGTTTCTACACAACAGAATGGTACTGGAAAAGTCATCTGGAGTTCAGATCCCCTTCTCTGCTTGGTATGTGATCATGAAAATGCAGGGATTGGAGCATTTATTTCCAAGGCAGCAACCCGTGCAGCCGATGAACTCGGTCTCATAATCGACACTGAACGGACGAACCCAAACTCTGTCACCGAGTTGGAACCCGTTCAGCAAAAAGCCCACGTGAGAGCTGCGGAGAGTTACTGGTTACATACGGATAAGCTCTGTAGCGAGGCGGTTAGATGCCGACCTACGAAACTTCCGCTTGCATTAGACCAGGTTCGAATCCTGGAAAACGAGAAAAATTTTCTCAATTTCTTAGGAGTCGATAGGCAATGTAATTTATCTAGATGCCAATCCCGACTCTGGTGCTTGCTTGGAGTTCGCGCCGACCACCCGGGGTGGTGCTGTAGGTTTTCCGGGTTTTCCTACAGCTGAAAAGTGAATACGCCACCAAAAATCAGTAAGTCGCCCCGGAGCGCCACGGCAAATGATAATAATAGCCGTCCTCTACCCGCACAGGCTATGCGTTTGGGTACACTCTATGAGTGTTTATGAGGGAGTATTATTATTATAATTAAGCCATTGCATAGGGTCTGCTTCAAAAATATTGAAGACCTTGGCTAATCCAGAAACCTGACCTTCGCTCTTCTCAGGTCAAGTGGGCTGAAGTAGGAAACCGAGGGATTCATAATGGCCTGCCAAGATGGTGTTTTCAATACCCTCGTCCACCATAGTCGCTTGATAAATATAGAGGTCCGTGACACTAGATGCAGAGCGTGTCGTGGGGCAGCTGAGATCATAATGCATTTGCTGTCAGCCTGTCCAGCTTATGCGGTCTCAGCCTATATCCACAACCATAAAGCGGCTCTACGAGTGTTGTACTACCACGTAAAACACTCGTACGGTATTGACGAAACACCTGTGTTGCCTTATGCTCTGGGGGATATTGCGCCCGTTGTGGAGAATGAGAAGTGCCGAATCTATTGGAACTACTCATTCCCCACCCTCAGGCAAATACAAGCCAATAAGCCTGATGTATTCTCCTCGACCATCAAAATAGGACGATTTTCGTCATTGAGTTTTCAGCTCCTGGCGAAACGAACATCGTCCGAAAAGAGGTGGAAAAACGGACTAAACTAAACGGACTAAAAACGGATCTACTCTTTTAACTCCACAAGCTTTACCCAAACCATTCTATCAAGATGTTGGTTCTGATAATGGGGGTTCTGGGTGGAATGATGGAGTCACTGCTCTCAAACTTAAATATCATACCGGCTTGCCATGAAGCGGTAGAAAAATTTGCCGGAATAATGCAGAAGGCCGCTTGTTTGGATAGAAATATTTTTTATGTTCCGCTGTATCAATATAAGCATCGGGCATTTGACTCAATTCCATGTGAATAATAATAATCATGATCTCAAAATTAGATGTTTGGTCATTTCAAAGTGAGGGTATTTTCTTTAAAATCATGAGGGCGTTATGAGGGCGAATAGGTGTAAATAATAATAATTATAATAAATAAGGTAATGAATTCGATCATATTTTTTTATTGTAACAATAATAGTAGTAGTTTCATTATGGATTTGGCTGTTGTTATACCCTGTTCGTTTTACAAGTGAACTTTGGGTTGCTAAGAATGTTACCTGTAAACATGAAGATTCCACTTCGGAAAGAGATCTGATGCACAAGACAATTGCAGTTTCATATATTGGTGAGTTTTTGGCTTCTAGGAATGCATTTTTGACAAATCGATCTTTCATGTTTATGAGAGGGTGACCATTTTATTTTTCTTACTTGATATTATTTCTGCTTATTTGCATTCTCTTTTATATTTGCGTTATTATTTTCCACCATTTTGCTTCGGTAATTGAAGCTGGTTAGTAAAACTTGCTGACTATTACTTATCCCTTCAATTCCTAATAAAAAGTCCACGCATCTATAAATGAACATTTCTGCCTGAGTATAAGGTTGAGTATTCTGGCTTCTGGGAAGGCTATCCGCTGAGCCTGAATGCGGGCGACTTGAAGCGAATTCAAAACTATACTCTGGGTCCGGTGGCAGCAGTAGTATAATAGTATATTCTGTAACAAGGTTAGAATGAAAATTCGATGCGAGTGGAAAGGTCCGGGCGTGAGCCGAAGGCAAGCGGGAGGAACCACGAGCATAACGAATTTTCATTCTAACCGAGTAGCAGACTATACTTTCTCCACGATCAAACCTTTTAAAATATTTTTAAATGGAAACTAACAAAAGACAATTTCCACACGAAATAATAACTATTATTTGAAAACACTGTTTATCAGAAAGGACTAATCCTGGACTAACCAGAACTAATTATTATTTTAGCAAATTCTGTGATGATCGTGAAGAAACATTATGTACTTCAATTTAATCTTGAATTAAAAAATATACTTCCTATGGTGGGCGACTGAGGAGTGGTTATTTGCTTTGATGTAAATTTGTAATTGAATCAAAGATATCGTTGCCTGTCACCCTAGCGAACAAGAAATAAGACACACTGTATTTTTGACGTGAACAAAGTACCAATAATTAATATATAATGTAGATTTATAGATATACAAAATAAATTACACCTTGTTCTACCTTCCACTAAGAAAAATGTGAAAATTTCCTTCAGAACAGAAAAAATGTATATTTTTCACAATATCTTACTGTATTACAGACAGTAATAGTTATTATCCTAACGAGTACGGAAATAGTACCTTTCCCGCATACAACTGCCGTAACTTGAAAGTCGCAAAGCGGAGTTCGGGTAAGCAGTCGAGTGCGGGAAGTACCTTTCCGCATGAGTTGGGATCGAGATTTTCAAGTGTATAAAAAAATAAAATACTATTTAATGTTCATGAACAAACTTCCGAATGAGGGAAGAGTTCATTGAATCGTGCTACTGAAGACTTTTTGACGCGCTTGTAAGAAAAGTCTTCATCCTAGCTCATACATACGAAAGGGTATGTACTTTCCCGCACTTGGCTGCTTACCCGAGGATGGCCCAATTCGGTGATTTTATCTGCCTCCCCCCCCCCCCGCTCGCCACCAGCTATGAGTGACGTCACCTGGCCTACACTGATCGGTTTGCCATAAGAGCCCTTTTCTCGGTTTTCGAAATCTTTTATCTCAGTATTTATAAGGTAAACCTGGTAATTTTTTGGGTGTTTCTGGTTGGTGTGTGTTAATTTTCTTTTGTTTCATTGATCTTTTAGAACTCTGGATGCCCCAGTTTACTGTAGATAACCCATATATTGAACTGATGCCAAGCGTGTTTTGAACGTCATTTCGTGATGAGGCACTTTACTGAAAATATTTATGGAAAATAGTTGTAATGGATGGGTCTATCTTAATAAATAGGAATTAAGGAGTTTTACTGATATTTTTATGAGATACAAATTGGGGTGAATTTCGATAATATACCTATGAGGAAGTGATTCATAAAGACATATTGTTGTCATGAATTTACTTGAAAGTGGAAAATTTCAAATTCAGGCAAAAAACTTGGAAGGGTATATCATAATTAAATGTTGAATATTCAGTTAAGTGCACGTGAAACTAATATGAATGAGCATATAAGAAGTAATTGTAGTAAATAGAACAAACTCGTGTTTGGTTATTTTCCATTTTTTACCAACCAACTACAATTTTGCACATAGGCGATTCTGAGAGAATTAAATTAATTATTTGAAAATAAAATACATGTCATTCCAAACTTTATTTGATTTTTATGTCAGACCATGCCGTGGTTCTTGTGATTTATTCCAATTAATCCAGGCAACACTAGATGTATTAGAATCACATAAAAAAAATCTAGGACCAATATCTAAAGGATGCCCAATGCTTCAAACTCCAAATTGATGCTATGGGATAATTCAACTTCTTAGCCAGTACAAGTTGTATACGACAAATTAGGTATTTCGAAATTATTAATAGCCTTGGGATATTATAAGTGATAAGTGCCCCGATAAATTATCACCATTGAACAATCGAGTCACCATGGTTATGACATAGTTTGACGTTTACTCAATTAAGTTTTCAAAATGTCAGTCCCTTCAAGTAGATATGGAAATATCCAATATGAGTCGATCGATATAATTATATGTGACAATTCTATGAAAAAATGTTCTTACTGAATATCCCTCGGCTATTGACAAATTCTCAAAATTTGTCTTAAGTTTTCTTAAGCGAGTTGCTTTTAGGTAACATTTATGGTAACAGCCTTCGGCGTCGGGCTATTACCAAGCAACTCGCTTTCGAAAGCCTTGGGATATTATAAGTGACAATTTCCTTCATATTATAATAAAATCCGATAGACTTCGTCTTTTCATTCTTGAAATTGACTAATCGAATATCCCTTCGAAATGTAGAATTATCATAATTTTCTTTCACCTTGCTGTAACGAAAACTGTATTGCTTAGAAATTAGGTAATGAAAAATTTTGGAACAGAAATATCACTTTGTGGCACAGATATGTGACTTTCCGGCACACTTATGTCAAATTTCCATTATTGTGAGAAATAATTATGTTTGCGAACGTAAAACTATGCAGAATAGCGTGTTTTGGAGTGTGGTTGTAGATAATAGTTATTATCCTAACAAGTACGTGAAGAGTACCTTTCCCGCATGCGACTGCGGTTACCCGAACGACACAAAGCGGAGTTCGGGTAAGCAGTCGAGTGCGGGAGAGTACCTTTCCGTATGAGTTAGGATCAATATTTTTTCTACAAGCGAATTAAAAATATTTATCTAGCACTCTTGAACAAACTTTTGCGTACCGGAAAAATTTTACTCGTGCGGGAATATCTCACTTGAAGTGACTTAAGCGTGAGGGAAAATTTTTCCCGCACTAGTGCGGGAAATTGACACCTCTTGAATTAAATTGCGTGCGGGTATGGGGTGAATCACGCACGCTTGTAGGAAAAATACGTAGCAACTGTGAATCAAAATATATCAAAACATCTAACAGACAATTCCAAAAGAATTATAAAATTATCATTGCAGCCTCAACTGGATAATTTTCTTTTTCCATTCAGAAAAACCCGGTTCAGGATTGAAGATATCAGAGTTGATATTCAGCTATAATTTTTTCGTAGTTTATGCATACAAAACTCAAAACTTACATAATATTCTTGAAGGTTCAGCAAAACAGCTTCCTACTGAAAAGTCAAAAGACATTCCCGATAGTTTATTGCAGAAGCAAACGTGGGCGTGTGTATTTGCTCAAGTAGATAGTTAGATGTATATTTCTGAATAAATATCGTAATTCACAGTAGGCAAATGCCATATAACTTAAGGTCATGTTCCGCAGTAGTTATTCACCAAAATATGCAAACTTCAGATAGTTTGATTATACATTCATATGAATATTACAGTTCTGTAAATGAACTTGTTTGGGCTTACCTTATCTATTTCAGCTAGGCTTCATTAAAAATCGGTAATATACTTGTTATCAAAGGTAACTACATATACATATATGTACAGTGTGTCAAATTTAGAAGTTTACGTTGGGGATATCTCTAATATCAAAATATACATATTTAAAATTCACAACACGTTTTTAAAAATGCTCAAAACGATTCCTAGGCAAGCTTGGGAACTTACTTATGGTATACTTATGTTTGAGCGAAGAAATAATTCAGTATTAGTTTAATTCATACTTTTTTTCACTTGTTTATAGGTAAAATAAAAACAACCTCTTCAGTAACCTAGGAACGGATGAAATATCGTAGTTTGAAGTTTGATGGATGATAACTATTAGATTCTTGATTACTTAGGTTTTGGACGATTCTTGTTAGGTTTCAATTGATCACAATGCATATATACCTCTTTTCTTTATTGATATTAACTAAATAAGTTATAATGCTTACAGGTTTCAGGTTTACTCTTCTCCCCTCAAAATTCCGTACGTAGAAGCAAAAATGTAGTTGTAGGAGCTTGTTTGAATACTAATTCTGATAGCTTCAATCCTAAACCGAGTATTTTTGAATGAAAAATAAAAATTATCCAGTTGAGGCCGCAATGATAATTCTTCAATTCTTTTGGAATTGTCTGTGAGTTGTTTTCATAGATTTTGTTTCACAGTTGCTACGAATGTTTCAGCAAAACAATTTGACTGTGGATGATTTGAAGGAGTGGGGGTAAACTTGATACCATTACTCAAACAAAATATTCTAGAAACCTCACCATTGGAAGAAGAACAGTTGTCTGAAATAATTTATTTCGCTCCATCAACCAAAACGTCAATAGTGAAAAGGACCACCCCCATGTGCGATTCATCATGGAAAATCTCCCTAAACATGTGTCTAAAATTCCCACAAAAAATTCCGATTACCAAACATAGGCGCAAAGATTCTAAAACATTTTTTGTTTGGCCCTCATTGAATTCTGTCTTTCAAAAAACTGCAATGAAGTGAAGAAATGACAACCAACGAAAAAAACTCAAGAACCTGGAACGATTTATCATTTATTTATCTGCTGAGGACCAAAAAAGAAGAATACTCCTAGTAACTTCCTATCATCAGGGTAGTTTACCGTTTATTGCTGTTTTAAATTGGGTTTTTTGCTAATTCTCAACTGTGCGGTGAAGAGTTCGGACTTACGCAAATTTTTAAATCTCGAGTATTGCATATTTTTTTAGTTTTGCGAGTGTGTTGCTTCTGAAGTTGTCTGTAATATTGATTAATGTGGTTCATTTATTCTGTGCATGTAGCATGTATGCGAAACGGGTTCATTGTTTCAGGAAAACCGTTTTTAACAAACGTACATATACGCAAGTTGGTGACAAAATTTGAAGAAACGGGCTTCGTCATGAAAAAAAAAAAGCTACAATACGAGGATTTGATGAAGGTACTAATGTGGAAGTTATAAAAATAATAATAATATTTCATCTGTAAAATCCTTACAATTCAATATGTTGCGATATATGTAGAATATTTTCATATTTCACAAACCGGAGGTAGAAATCAATTTGAAAAAGATTATATTCCAACCCCACAACTGTACTATAGAAAGATTCTATTCCGTATATAGCATCACTATACCAAAAAGACCCAAAAAAAAAATATAATGAATAACACACATACTTAGTTGAATTTCTAAAAATATCGAAATTTGTTATGAACGCATGTTCAATAATTTTTTTGATATATCTATATTTGAATGCAGTTCTCTGATAAGGTTTTCAAATAAGTGAAAACGGGGATATCGATATAAAGTGTTATCCAGTTCAGTTCTACTTTACGTGGCCTAAGATGGGGTTTTCTCCAAATTAACTGTCCGTTGAGAAGTTCTGCCAATTTTTCTGGTGTATTAATCACAATTTTCTAATGTTATCAGATAGTATTTCCTGATCACTATAAGAGCCTCCGCACATGGGTCGACTGGCACTCGAAGCGGTTGCGTCTCGAAGTCGAAGCGGAATGTACGTCACATACGATCTAAGAGATGTAATCGAAGGGTGAACCGTACACGGGACGATTTGTATCGCACTTCGCGTACATTTCTGAACTAATTCATGTTCCATAATGACGAGTTCAAGTGATGAGGAGGGTGCCGTTGTTCTTTATATGTCGGATGAAAAACAAAGAAAAAAGAAACAGAGAGTATGGGTACACCCTCACCTAGAGCGGAATATTCATTGTCGGGTGTTTGTTGTGGCAATTGCATGAGAGTAATAATATTTTTTTTATATAAAGTTTTGAAAGAAAGTTACACTGCTCTAGTGGAAATGGGAGCTCCAGCCATTCTGTACAAGAGTACAAATATGAGAGAATGTGTCAGTGCAGAACCTCATTGCGAAAGTAAATGGGTTTCCATTTTCTTCCCATTATATGCCCAATACTCAGTACTATCTTCCTTCAAAACACCTAGCTCCATATTGTACTACCGCTCGTCACGATCGAACTTTCCCGTTCCTTACAGGTAGCAAGGTTCGACTCGCACTAGGCATACACCACTCACGCGAAACTAGTTAATCATGAGTATTTTCTTACAACTAGATCAAAACTTGTAATCGTCCATTCGAAAAAATTCTCATAGTTAGTACTGAAATTTTAAAGGAACAAAACAAGAAACTAACGAAGGAAAATACGTAAGTACCTTTAGCAACGTTTTCTAGACATCGTTCGCAAATTGAAAAACACAACTTTATCGTTTATGAACTCAATTGCAAACAAGAAAACACCAACAATAGGTGCAATTTCGGAAGAAGTTTGCCGACCCGTTGTTGTGGAAGTTACAAATTTGAATAAAAAAAAACATATTGTATAGTTCCCGTAATACTGCAACTGTGCCAACAAACCTGAAAATATTGTCTACACACGATCTCTCTTCAGAACGATTTCTCAAACCATTTTCTTCCTCAAATAATTACTGTAATTTCGTCGCAAATTGAAAAAACAGAACTTCATCGTATATGAACTCAATTGCAAACAAGAAAACACCAACAATAAGTGCAATTTTAGAAGAAGTTTGCCGACCCGTTGTTGTGGAAGTTATAAACTTGAATAAAAAAAAAGCATTGTATAGTTCCCGTAATACTGTAACTGTGCCAACAAACCTGAAAATATTGTCTACACACGATCTCTCTTCAGAACGATTTCTCAAACCATTTTCTTTCTCAAATGATTTCTGTAATTTTCGAGCAGCGTTTTTTTAACCGAATTTCTGATTACTTCATTTTCAGTAAATGATCCTGTCAGATTTGGTATATGAACAGAATACGCATTTGAATTTTCAATTGTCTCGTCTTCCTGTTCAGCTATTCCAGGGAGGTTTGTGTGTATTCCTCTCAACGTCTGGTGTTGGCTTAGAGTGCGTACTGCCCACCCGGGGTGGTGCTATAGTTTTGCTGGTTTTCCTTCAGCTGAAAAGTAGATACACCACCAAAAATATCAGTGAGTCGCCCCGGAGCGCCACGGCAAATATTAATCATAGCCGTCCTCTACCCGCACAGGCTATGCCTTTGGGTACACGCTATGAATTTTCATGAGGGAGTATTATATTTATTATTATTATTATAATCTCCTCCTTTTATTTTTCGGGCTGGGTGGGGATTCAGCCTCCTCCTCCGAGCTACTTATTGTGAAAGCTGTTTGCAGCGGCATTTGATTTCTTTGGAGGAGTTTTCTGCTGTCCTGTTCTTTTTGTCTGGATTTCGATCTTTTTCCTCGACTTTCTTCGATGGATTTTTGCCTTTGTTTCATTTTCCTCAGGGCCTATTGAAACCTCCACTTTTGTGCTCTTCGGATTTTCAGTCGTTTTAGTACTAAATGCTTTCCTCACTAGACTCTTCGTCTGTACTTCAGCCATACTTTCGATTTTTTTTGGGTTTTCGAATTGTTATTTTTGAGGTTTGCCACGGTTTTCTGTTTGTTTATCATTCTTTCTGAATTCAGAGTCTACTGCAAAGGTTGTTGAATCGATTGATGCTCTGTTTGTAATGTACTTTTCCATTGGTTATTCGAATCGTGTTGCGAAAGCATTTTTGGCAGCGGTACTGCTCTGGCTATGATGCCTTGCAATGGTTCCTTGAGAAGTAGATTCTGTTGGACAGTGATTTGTGTTGTCTTCATATTCACATTTCCCGGTGATTTAAAATTGTTGTGAAGAACTTTGTCTTGTGTATATTCTGCGCTTTCCAAGTTATCAGGAACTCCACTAGTCGGTGGTGAAGACCAGTTTGCAACACGTTCATGTTTGACTTATCTGGACCGAAAGTGTGATACAGAAAAGTGTTGGTAACTGGACTCATAATTCTTTTGTTTAAATCTTACACAGGCAAAACTTTGGAACTTGACATGGACTATTTTCAGTAACAAGACTTTCGCTGTCCACAGCTTCTGTGCCAAGAGTGCTATTCTTCTCTGGTATTCATGGAGGAAGAGACTATGAGTTATTACTTGTTTTGTCCGATGATGACTCCCAAAGTCTGAAAGTATGGAGTATCTCAGACGACATCAGTGGTTCAGTCTGTGGTTCTAATGTTTCGTGCGCCACACTTTCAATTCTGACAGCATATAAGGATATTAAGCATCTGAAAAAAATTTAGGGTCGGTGGAAAGTCAATAAAATACATTAGTTTGATCATAACTATATGACCATCTTGGCATTTGTCATAAACGTTAAAGAAGCCCTCAAATTAGAATCAGCTGTAGATAAAATTATGTTTTGCATTTCAGGTCTTATAAGCATATTAAACACTCAAAAATAGCAACAGTCCCTGCGCTCTCATCTTGCTCTTCTTTCGTGTTTTATATGGCTGATAAGATACTCATACAATAAATAACTACAAGATCTGTTGTATCCTAACTAAACATTTCATGCAAACACACTAAAAGAATCGTTGATTAGTAATTGATATTACTCCAAAAATACCTAAGTACCTAGAAATAGATATTATGAAAATGTGTCTGATGATTCTTTGAACTCTCATTCAGATGAGAAATGCAGAAAACGAGTCTAGATGTATTGATGCTCGAATATGTATCTAAATTCGGAAGCAAAATTCAATTGCAAAAAATATTGCATCTGGAATTCATGATTTAATAAAACATGAATTTGCAAAATATGAAAACTTACCAAATTTCTGATGTGTGATGATAGACGAAAATATGCGGTGTCCTTTGTGTCCCATAGTTTAGCAGCCAAATGCTCAAAAACTGTTTGACGATTTAACCTAAGCTGACCGAAACAATTTATTTATAGCTATAATGAAAGTAAAAGAGAATCTTATTCCGGGAAAGGTAATTCAACAAAGTTACCAAATTACAAATGTATGACAAGTAAATTCTTACCAATTTCTTCAAATTTCTGTGAACCATGAATCAGGCTCGCTACGAAAATAAAAATCACGAATTCGCATCCTGTAAACCAGGTCGTAGGAGTGTCAAAATACCCAAGCACGAGCTCTGCGGTGTCACTGGTCCCTTCTCCTCAGCCTTGTGACCTGGTGAACTCCTGAACGTGTCTTCATCGGCAGTCGGCAGCATCCACTGGGCCGCGAAAAGTGTTGCAGTGTTTTGTTTTTGTTGCATTTGAGTGCAGATAGAACTAAGTGCTCGACCGTTTTTCAAAATGTTTTGGCCCTTGACGATTGGAGTGTTGGTGATGTTGGCAGCTAGTTTGAACACAGCACAAAAGGTTAGTTTTTCGTTAGATACATTTTGCAAAATTACAACAATAACAAACCAAAAAAAAATTATAGTGTACCACGTGAAACTAGTAACGTCAGAATATGTATTGATTTGTGGTCAGTTGTATTTCTAGGATCTTAAGCTGCAAAATATTAAAACAATCAAATTTCATAATAGGAGCCATCAAAGAACATCCTCTTTTGAAATGTGACAAGAAATATTCACATCGAAAGAAAAAATCATATAGATCAGAAACAATCAAACAAAATAGTATTTTTCCTGTCGTTCTGTTAATGTAATTGAAAACCGATTCCGAAAATGGTTTACAATAATGATAGTTATCTTGTCAAAATAATCGCAAAATGTAATGTAGGTGCGCACTTATTACATAATATATAAAATAGTTTTTCGAGTATTTGGAAAAATTTTTGATGGTATGTATGTTTATTAACATGATGTATTGAAGTTAGATTTTTATTTTGTGGAATTCGGCAAATATGTGTACAGAAATTGACTGCTAGTTGGGAGCAACAAGGGTTTTAGGATGAACAAAACCACGTGCTTTACTAATTTATGAATGATTTTCGTGATATTCTCCACTTCAGGAATGTAGATATTTACTCTTCGGTTATGAAACAAAATGGTATTTTTCGAATTTTTTTAAATACAGATAGAAAAATAAATAGATAAATATACCTATATACAGAGTTTCCGAAATAGGGTACTGCTTATACTATACATACTAGTATTTTAAAATTGGCCCCCCATGTACTAATGTTTGTTACCTACCTTAGAAACGCTTTTAGATATAGGTACCAATAAAAGTCGGTATATAATTCAATATATTTGAAGGTTGTTATTTTGAAATCAGCCAAAACTGATTCTAACCAAAGGCGTACGAAACCTGAATGAGGGGATATTTTCTTTCCGTAGTTTCGTATTGAATTTCGAATTATGAATAATTAGTTAAAACTAGATAAATAAGGTTATCCTCATGAAATGCCCGAAATCAATCGATGAGAATTTCAAATTCGGTGCAGAATTAGTTAGGGTAATGAAGACGGATTAACGACTTTCTTGACCAACTCAACATACAGATAGAGGAAATGAAAATAACTACAACACATTTGTGGGCGATATAAAGTTATTACAACTTGTACTGAGTGAAACAAATAATGATTCAATGAATAATAAAAAAAATATTTTCAAAAAATAGACGATCTATTATTACAAAAACCAATTAGTGTCATAAATTGGAAAAATTATTAGCAAAAAAGGAAAACTTGAATAACGAATCCATTGTTAAAACACATCAACCAAAAAAAACATCCCTTTCTCTCATACAAAAAATCCAAATAAGGAGAACTTAAAAAATAAGCATTTAACGAATAAAAAATAAACTGACAAAAATGTATTATTCAATGATGCAATAAGCATCCTGACAAAAAACTTTTACGAATCTTTAAACTCAAGTAATCCTTATCGGTGTTTTTATGGATCTGAAAAAAGCATTCGATACTGTCGATCACTCCATACTTTTAGACATACTAGAAGATTCAGGTATGAGTGGTTTAGCAAACAGTCTAATTGAAAGTTAGTCATCAAGTAGAACACAACTCTCAATTGTAAACAACTTTTCTCAATAAAATTTTGCCGAAGTTTCTGAAATAAGTGTACTTTATTACTACCTATTCAGCAATTTTTATATTTTTTGACCTACCCTGTATGCTGGTTGATTTGCAACCATTTTGAGTGTACCTAATAAAATATTCGAATATACACCAACTTTTGTCATTATTTGAATTTTGGTTGTGAAGTTAATTAAAAAAATCCCATATGTTGCACACTTAAATGCCCACGCTGTATACCTACTCACCACATACAAGTACGTATAATACTCCTGTGGGGTTGTACATATTCAATTATCTTATATTCAATATTTCTCCTATTAATAGATACATACTACTGTATTTTATATTCTGTATATTTGTATTTGTAAACGTATATCCGTCCTATGTATATTCACTGGTAAATTTCTCAAATAATAACGAACACGCTAAAAATAATTGAATTTATGTTTGTACTGCCCATCATTCATTATAGCTTATATAATAAGGGAAGAAAATGTTGTCCCCCTCAAATTACGCACGGCTATGGCACGGAATTGGTTTCGAAGGGCCAAAGCTTCAATCAGCAAGCCTTTGGGAACCTATGTTTATAGGACTTCTTTTCATCAAACTCAAAAGTTTATTACCCTACCTCGAAAACACACTGCACATATTATCTCATAAGCCAGTTAACGTTAGGTTCGTCACGAAACATAGGGGAGAATATAATCACACAGAGAAATATTTTCGAAATAAATGTGCAATCACTAATGTAATAATATTAATAAAAGAATAATAATACTCCCTCATAAACATTCATAGAGTGTACCCAAAGGCATAGCCTGTGCGGGTAGAGGACGGCTATTATTATTATTTGCCGTGTAAAAAAAACTTTCATGTTACCGAAATATATTTTAATGAGATTTATAAACTCGTTCAAAGTGTATGTACAGTTGAATAAAGGTATTGAATTCAATATTAAAATAATTGCAGATAACAAATGAATGATTTTAGCAATCGATGCCACTATAAACACTTAAAAAAACGAATGAAAACAACGGTTTGGTAAAACACAACTAAGATCCGATTTCACTACTTTCAGAATGTAATGTGATAGTATTGATATATTTGACATAACATTCAATATATTCTATCGTATTCTTAACTGCAAGTGCCACTTAAAGCGTTAAGTGTAACCTGTGGAACTGGCCCTAAATCCATTATAAGTTGGAAATTTTTCCTACAAAAACCAATGAAGAAATGAAAGGGAATGATCCCGGAAATATCGAATATTTAGATTTGAGGAGATTTTCGAGTGACTTATTAAACTTCTTAGACTCTTTTTATATTTTCTTGAAATAGGTTGTGGGAGTAGCTTCCTGCCACATCCGGAGATGTCTTTTATGACACATGATGAACGCTTTCCTGATACATTTTACTGAGGTCATGAGAAAATTAACATTTGTGCACATCGAGGTTTTTCTTAATATTACTTCTATTTTTGTGAATATGCTCCAATAACCATAAGGATTAAATTATTTTCAAACTACAAGATTCATAATGTTTGAAACTCTGATTCATGATGATGAAAAATGGAAATAGTAATCCAATATTCCGCAAGCAAAAACATATATAATAGGTATTACCAACAGAAAACGACTACTGCCGTCTGCGACCATTGAATTATATGTTTCGATAAATTTTCCAACAAGAAATACTTTGCAATGCTCTCTGAATATCAGAGGTGAAATAGTTTTTTGTAATCCATTTCTTATCATCAATATAATGGTCTTATGTCTTCCATAACTTGATTCTATCGCTTTTAATTATTGTACTCAACAAGTCATTGTTGATGGTTGCTTCCAGGTTAGGAATGGTATATTTAATATTGCACAAATGGATACATTGTTTTTGTGTTATCTATAACCACCACTGATGTGTCATCAGCATACAAATATCAATAAGGTGGTAGTCCACCACCCTAAAACCAATGTCAAAAATGCATATAAATCATTGCTTTCAACTTTTTCAGTCAATTTATCTGCATGTTGTTTCAGGATTGCACGAATTTATTGAAATCCAAATTCATTACATCCTGACTCTAGAACAAGGTTTTCAAGCATGTTTTGATAATGTCAGTTGAAGAATCTAAACCTACATAACATCAATAATTCACGCAAATTAACGAAAAACCGTTTCATACCAATAAGTGTACTAGAATCATTCAAAATCGTCTATGAAACCATATTGAAAATATTTTTTCAATTACATACCTACCAGAATAAAAAATATAATTTTGTTCAATTACTTCTGGTCAGTATTCATGCTTCACCATCTTCTTTACTCACCAAATCAATAATTAAATTTCAATCTATTTTTCTATATCTATATCTATTTATATACTCACAACAGAAGTTCAAGTACAGGGTAAGTGGTCCCTAGATTTGGTCTTCAAACACAGTAATAGTGTGAATAAGTGTTACTTAGGTAGAAATCGCTGATAATGGAATAAAGACTTTTTGTAGAAGATATCTTTTCAAAAGACCGATTTCGACATTTTTTAAATAAATTTTCGTAAAAATTAGCTTATTTGTTCCTTAAATTTTAACTTTTTCAAACAGTTGGGAAGTAATAAATTCGGTAATTTTTAGAATTACTGTGCAGTGATGTTTAGTTCGATGTGTTTGTTGTTGATTTTCGGGTCTATGATGTAGGCAGGTGAAAAAAATATGTAAAATAATTAAGACTTCCGTAATTTTTGACGTAAAATTGTGAAATTTGCAAACTCAACAGATACATCAAGAAATACCAAAATAGCCTGAAAGGGGTTATTTCAACTGTACCCCCCCCTCCAGCGACGGGACCACGAAATAACGCCAAAGATTTATTATATTGTAGGCAAAATATGTCGAAAATGTCTTCAGATTCGTAGAGAAAACCCATGTTACTATCAATTTGCCTCATTTCGTATGAATCTGTTACGGAAAAGCTCATTCTTGAAATCAAATACCTATAACTTAATTGGACCAGTGAGCGGCATTATAAAAAAGTTTTCGCCGGTTAATTTTTCCGAATTTTTGGTTTGTTGTAATTTGACCTCGTTAACAAAAGCGTCCATGGGCATCCTATGACTAGTATTTAGATACACGATATTGAAATTAGAAAGCGGCCATCATTTTGAAGTAATATTACTCTTAAGAAAACATAATAAATGTAAATGTTTTACACAACTAGTGAGTCAAGCATTATTCAAAATGAAATTCTCAATTAACCCTATATAAAATGAAGATGTAACTAAGCCAACCCAGGTTCATATTCGCTGAATCTTGGTTCAATTCTGGGCACATGCAGATCAATTTAAATGTAAAAATTATTCAGTATTACGTCGCTCTTCGAAAAGACTAAATACACGCTGAAGATGCTCAACCGCAGTTGTGAGTGAAACGTCCGTAGAAACTTCCCCCACGGAGGTGAACCGACCACGGCCCCAAACAAGACAATATTTTCATAATATTTTACAAGTATCATAGTGAAATGTTCATCATATTTTTAATACATTTTGAGCTCTATGGATACTTGAATACGGACATTCAAAATAGTTCTTGGCCGAAATTGATTACAGTGTGAGACAAGCGCTAAGAGGTGATTAAAATTGTAAAGAAGTGACTTTTCAATTATTGCAGTTTTTTTCATTACTTATTTTGTTTTCAGTACACCATCATAATTACAAACACTAATGGCTTTGTTATGGCCAGTTTTTTATATACACAGGTAATACGCCAAGAGGGGCTCCGATGAAAGAAGTATATAATGAAAATGTCATACTGGGTGCTTAAAAATTTAGGATTTTTCTGATTACCCTGTATTACATTCGCATTATGTAAAACTTGCTTTGAAAACTTTTATAATATCGGATATATAATATCGAATAGGGAAACTTGTAGAACAATTTTCACACGTTTTAATATTATGACACATCCGAGTCTCTTTCATCTTCGAAATGCGTGTTTATGTTTTCAAACACGCAAAGAAACATTCATAGATATAGAACACGAACAATGCACCACTTTCATGTTCATTTGGAAAGAAATAAGTAGTGTCTAGTGCTCCAGATCATGTCGGTCTTCGTTTTTTAAAAATCTTCTACTCGAACATAAGAATATACCTACAATGGGTGGTAGGTATTCATAAAAGTTAGCAAATGCTTATACTATAGGTTTGTCTCTCTCATAACTGAACAAAATTAATACGTCTGTTTCAATCTTGTTTCAAATGTGAACTAAAATATTTTTATTGTGTGTATTAAAGAAGTTCAACTCACTTGTGACGAATTTTGTGTATTTTATAAATCTATACTTTTTATTTTTTTATCACTTCTTAAGTGTTCATATTATTTTATCAATTTATTATTTCATCTTGTATTTTTATCTATTCATTGATAATTCCGATACATGTGAAATATGTCAAAAAAGAAAATAAAGTTTGAATAATTAATTGATTGCTACGAAAAAAACAATTTCGACCACGCCGAAAAAGGCCTTCTCTTAAAACGCTCCACAGCGTGAAACGCATGATACAAGTATATGACAGAAATCTACTATTTTCCTGGCTAATACCATAACGGGCATTGACGAAACAATTGCGAGTGCTTCATGTAATCAAATAGATGAGATTATCCTTCATTTGGTTGTGCGATGACCACCTGCAGACATGTTTCAAAGTTTTTGTCCTTCATCAGTGCAATAGTAGGCCGGACAACATTAGTGTTCCTCCCATCTGAACGAAAACCTCAATGTGTTAAGAGTATATGCTCACGAATGAAGCCGCGGCTCACAGTGTTAGCGCACCGCATTCAAAAAGCTATGCCAAGAAATGAATATTATCCACAAAAAAAAAGTTCAATCAATGAGTATCACTGCTTTCTGAAGCGTTTGTATCGTTTTATAATTTGGTGGTAAGTCCTATAAAGAAGAACCGAATCATCACGTCATCAGGAAACCGTAAGTTTCACAGGATCTAGAATAATATCAGTGAAGTGTCCGGGGTAACATATTCTGAACGAATCTGTATGCATACTTAATTATTTCAATAACGGTCATAACGCTCGTAAACGATGGGTAAAAATGCACGATTGCAACTTAATATGCATAAACAACACTATAAAAACAAGGTGATTCTGTCAGGTACACCAGTTCATCTTTCTAAATTCTTCAAATCCTGGGGATTTGGACATTTCGAACTACCAGGAACTTGCCATTACTGTTAGTTGAAAAACATTTTTCACAGCAACATACGGCATCTTATTCAATATGAATCATTTATTGGTTCTCGGGCATATATCATTTTCGTGATATTCTACCAAGATCATCCTATATTTTACACCTCGTAAAATAGTTACGGAATATTTCAACCGTAGATACGAGAAGTATATTCGTTAATTTCTCACCATATTCTTCAAAAGAGTATTCAACGTTTTTTCCTTGACATTTCAAACCGTGTACACTCTGAAACTTTCCTCTACTTTCAATACATTCTACTTTTTTATTGTAAGAACCGAAACATTTCTTTTCCGCTACATTGAACACCTACATCCATTTAGAATAAAGAGTGATTAAAATTCAATTGACCATATGGATTTATTTAAAAATATGAACGCCCCAAAAAAGTTTTGTTGTAAAAGTAGATTATAATTTTCCCGAACAATGGGATAATATTGTTGTAGCCAATAAATGTGATTTTTCTACGAGGCACGTCTCATTTTTTCTGTTATCAGTATAAATTACTGGCAGATAAACCGTTTCGAGCGATTTTTTAAATATTTACTTTGAAACGGGATGTTGAAAACAGTTGTCAGTAATGAAAGAAAACGAAAGTGATATCGGCATACCTATCTAAAAAAAAAACATTTTGAACATAAATTCATTTATTTATATTTATTCAAATATCGTTGGTCAAAATGTTTTCAAATTTGTTAGAATGAATACCCATTTTCAAAGAATTTGGTCAAGGGAGGGTAATTTATTTTTGAATGCACTTAATCCTTGGATTTATGTGATGAGTTCCAAAAATTGTAATTTATTATATCTCTTGTAGCAATGAAACATCAGGCTGCAAGATAGTAAAGGTTGAATTTCACTAACAGGACTGTTTGTAGGGTGCATGTGACTAGAGTACATTGACAGTTTCGTGTTAAAAGAAAATCTCAAATTAGAAAAAATAGATGCGAAATACCAAAACCACCATTTTGTTCGACCTTTACTTTCTTCAGAAAAATCTTGTGTACAACAATTATACAACAGTTATTGTTATATCTACAGTTCTTTAATTTTGGTAACGTAACTCTTTTTTAAGTCTCAAAATAACAAACGGAAAATATTCTTTTTTTTTCAAAATTCAAGAACAAATATAATTTAATTTCCGCCATTTTTTGTGGCCTTTTGACGGAAATATGAAAATGATGTCTAGCAAATGTAGTCCTGAAGCAGTTAATATTTGTTGTTATTCTAAATTTTGTATAATTGTAAAAAATGCTCAAGCAAGCTCTCGCGATTTTTCACTCGCTTGTTTGCCATAAAAATTAAATGAATATGCATTTACCTTTCGAATTGTTCACAAATATCTCATAATTTTGAAGTCATTCTGATTCTCGAAGTTTTCTACATTTGCAAGTCAATTGTGAAAAACCTACCTACCTTGTTTCAATTAAACCAAAATAATCAAGTTTATTCAAAAAAATATGTCGCAAGAAAAAGATGGATAGAAGCTTGTGAATATGTTGTTCTATAATGCCATGTGATAAATATTTTCAAATTGTCCAAGGCAATCTAGTTCCATTGAGATTTTATTCTGCCATTAAATCTACAAGGAAGCGTTTCTATTAAAAACTAGGTATGCAAATCTCTGTAAAATTATATTCATCTATTGATTTTTTAAATTCTCTCGACCTTCTTGAACCATCCAATTAATAAAGTAGTCAAATCGATTTAAAGTCTGATAATGGATCTCTTGAATTTGACATCATTCAGCTCATCTAATTTAGAGTTATCCTTTTTAAAATCGACACAGTCCTTTGAGTTTATGTCGATGAGTTCATTTTGATTTGTTTTAAATGAATGAATCAGAAATGTTCACCCACGAAAATTATTCACGGTGATCAGTTATATCAACAAACTGTTAAACAAAATCGCTATCCGCGTCTGTCCTCACCATTCCTGTTTCCCTGCCTACTTCTTCTGAATTACGCAACGGATTCTGATACGATTTTCACTGTCATTTAGAGAGTTTTTTAACGAATGATTAGTATTACAATACATTCTAATTTAATTTTTCTATAGTAGAGAAAATTTATAGTCAAGACGCCAAAACATTCATTTTTGGGCGCCTACATATATGGCTTACGCTGGCTGAACCTTTTGAAAGAAACATCAAAATAATGTATTGAAGAATTGTAGTTCATCAAAAAGTATAGAGAAATGTCTGCGATGGCGTATGTCTATCTCCTAAGGTTGATCACAGTAACCATTTTCATCTTTAAACTATCCCATCTCATCAACTATCAATACCAAAAATCCAAATAATCGATTGATCAGTGATTTTCAAACATAGATGATGCTACATGTGAATTGCCCCCGTGCGAAGCCGGGCATGTCGCTAATTATATAGAAGAGCGCTTGAATAAGTTACTTCCCCTATTAAGTTTTCTATTGTTACACCATCAGCAAAACGTTCAGGCAGGTCGATTTTTATAATAATCTTAGCATCCTTACATGATTATTCTTCATAGGGCAGTCACCCTTAATAATTGAAGTAGGGAAACAATTCAATTTCTTGAATTTTATTCATACCAAAGGTTCCAAATATTCATTTATTTGTGCAGATCCTAAATGAAGAAAGCCTTGGAACTCATTGTCTAGCGTAGTTTTCCCTGAGGCATATTGTTTTTTACTGTCGATCCATGTGTAGGCGGGCAGAAATTTTAACTTATTGCGACCTGAGAGGCCCAGCATACCAGCAGTACATTTGTATTGAATAAATATTTCCTCCACGAACATCACATATTTTGCCTTTGAATTATGTAATGAAATTTGATAACAGTGCTAACATTTCCTCTCTTGACATTGAACAACTTATGCAACACTTCTGTTTCTATGCAATCTAAATACATTCTATAAATTCTTCAAAACATAGCAATGTGAAATTTTCTGATCTACTTTCTATATAATTCTCAGCAAATCCATGATAATGTAGCCAACGTATAATCAAAATCCAATATCAGAAAGCATTCGAAGCGGAACAAAGTTAAAAAAGTACATAATGTCAGTTGTTCGTGATCTTTGAATTCCGAACGTAATACTATAATTTCCTTATGATAGTAATTATGGGATATATTGGATATCTTATGATTAATAGAATTAAGTTGCGAAATAACATATTGTTCACATAGAGCCATTATATACTTCTTATTCTGAGAAAAGGCCCCTTGTTTACTTTATTGCGTAATTTTTTGATTGCTCATTAAAATGCACATGTTAATCTGTTTGTTCTGTTGAATGATAAACTGCAAAAAACTTGTTTTGGTCAGTTCCAACTCAACAGAAACAACTTGTGGAAGCAGTTCCGATGTTTCACAGGGGTTTTTATTTGGGTCAAGATTTCGAAGGGTTCAAGGGCAAGTGTAACCAATATGAAGGAAACAAAACCCACATGGCATTACTTGGACTACATATTTAGAAATTAATTTGAAATTTCAAGATCATGTAGTGGATTGTACCCAACATTTGGCCTTAGGTTATTATGTTTTTCAATATACTGAGTTCTATGGGAAAGTTGAAAATCAATAGCTGTCTTAAATGTATAAGCTGTCTAAACACCCAATAATTCACACCACTAACATTAAAAAAAATACAAAATAACACGTCTAAGAAAAGAAAAGTATATTGACCGGGATCTAACCCGAGCCATCTGTTTCATTCAGTGTAATATACTTCTCCTCAAACATCTGCACATTTTTTGTCTATGCCATAATAGGTATTATGAATGGTGCGGGAAAGCACTGGCGGATAAAGGGAGTTTTTGCTTTGTTCCATGGGGAGGACTAATTCGGGGCACGGAAGTTACAGAAAATAGAAAAGCAGCGCCGCAGGAGAGTTATTTTTTGTTCAAGGTCAAATGCCTTTGAATTGATAGTTAGGTTTGTCAGTGGGGTATCATATAGGTGGAAAAAAGGATTCAGATTCAGTTTTATTTTATATGGAGGAAGAAAACATTATTTTAATGAAATTAACAGATGCATTCTGAAACTGAATAAATTTCATGTTATATATATATATATATTGGCAAATGAACAAAGATTAATTTTGTGAATCTTATTGTATAGTAAAAATGCACCAAACTAATTTTGTTAATTTATTTGAAAACTCGTCTTAATCAATAATTTATATCACAATCACTATTTCAATTTATCTTCACTGTCACTCTCTGTCCGCGGACTCTGGAACTATATCTGCAAATCTCTGTGACTCTCTGTCTGCCACCTCCCATCTAACGCCTTATATATACCCGCAAGTAGATTCTTTTCACGGTTCATAGAGATGGCTGTAGAAGCGGGTAGAAGCGACCGATTTTATTCAAGCTTGTTCTCGGCGATGAGTCATAGTTGTTTATCTGTTGGCCACCAGATATGCGGACGTCGTTAACCGAGGGTGCATAACTAATGAGGCGATCAGGGCCGGTCTCGAAATCGTTATATTATGTTGATTTTGATTGAAACACTGAATTTTTGATCGTGAAGAAAGGGTTGTATTTATACGCGCCTGTAACCAAAGTAATAAAATCCACAAGAATATGAACTGAATCTTACTGATGTGTTTGAAGACCTAATGTGAAATGAACCCCTTCCTTCAAAACCAAGTGGAATAGAATGATTCTTTGTTTATGCGGTTTCTGATAAAAACATATACTTATTTCCTTTGTTTTTGATTCTTACCACTCACCGTCACCGCTTACCGCTAATAGTAATATGCATTTTACTGAAGCCCAGTTTCCGAAAATAGTTATTTTTTCTCTGTTATAATCTGTTTTGCCACCCTTTAACTTATTTAGCCGCCTGTGTTCTTTTCGCGTATTTACAAAGGTGTATAAGGGCCACCTATTGATAAAGAAATTATTTATGCTAATTCTGAGATACTAAGTTAGAATTCCGACTTAGTATCTCAGAAGAATTGGCTGATTCCGAGATACTAGCAACTTTATTTTAATAATGACTGGCACTATTTTCTGTGATTAAAAACAAATATATCGCAGTTTTGTCTGCCCGTCCCTTATGATAAAATGGCTAAAGGGGGCTCCGATATCGATTTGTGCTGAAAAAAATCATACAGTTATCTGGCATGAGTTTTGTCGTCTCGACGATCCGAAGTGAAAATAAAAGAACTTTAAATCCTGGCCTTAACCGTCCTCTACTAAAGGCAGGCAGTATTTTAATAAAGTTGTCCCTATTCCATATTCACATTGCGCGTGCGTAAATGTAAAAATAAGGACAACTTTATTTCTGCCTGATGTTATTATGAACTGCAATATCTCTCTACTGAGTCAGAATTTCGACTTAGTATCTCAGATTTAACTAATTCCGAGATATCAAGTCAGAATTCCGACTTAGTATCTCAAAATTAGAACATGTTCTGTCACTCCTAATTCTGACTTAATATTTCGGAATTAGCTAATACTGAGATGCTAAGTCTGAATTCTGACTTAGTATCTCGGAATTAGCTAATTCTGAGTATTATTTTAGATGGCGCTGCGAATATTTGTGGAAGATATTTAATAAGTAATTTATCAGTACGACGAAAACAAATTTTGATACGTTATGTCCGAATCAAGAGGTATTGCACTGTTGGACACAACCAGTGGTAAAATCGCTGAAAAATGGAACTTTTGGATACAGAAATTCAACTATTTGAAAGCGACTAAACACGACAAAAAAAATGAAGATGTTCAGTGTGCTCTGTTGTTACAATGTACAGGTGATGAAAGGATACGTATCTTCAACACTTTCAAATTCATAAATGAGGAACACAATAAGATCAAACCTCTCATAAGAAAGTTTGATGAAATTTTTAGGACAGAAAGAAGGTGGGTTGCACGCTTACCGGTTGTCGGTGCTGATCGGCGCCTAAATTTACTAATGGTATAGTATATATAGTACCCGCACAGAGATAAAGCAGGCTGAAGCTTGTCGGCGCGTGTAGCGTCGGGCGGGGGGGGGTTAATATGTGAAAATAAAATTATAGTAGTAGAATTAGAGCGGTGTTGACTTTCTCGTATTAGTATAAATATTCATTTCGTATTTATTTAGGGGGGGTTTTGCTCCCTCTAACCCCCCCCCTGTATAGAAAGTTTTTATAAAGACTTTAAAGATTCTGGGGTCGGACCAGACCGCCTGTTGGGATAATCAAGCTCAACTCGAGAATGCTTTAATCACTTCGAAGGAAAAACGAGAGACATCTGAGAATTATCCAGACGAGTCGCCAAGTTCTTTTTTCAACGGTTATGGAAATAGTTATTATTCTAACAAGTACGGAAAGAGTAGCTTTCTCGCAAGCGAATGCCGTTACCCGATCGACGCAAAGCGGAGTTCGGGTAAGCAGTCGAGTACGGGAGAGTACCTTTCCGTACGAGTTAGAATCAATATTTTTTCTACAAGCGAATTGAAAAAATTTCCCGCACTAGTGCGGGAATAACTCACTTGAAGTGATTTGAGCGTGCGCGAAAATATTTCCCGCACCAGTGCGGGAAAATGACACCTCTCTAAGTAAATTGCGTGCGGGTATAAGGTGAATCACGCACGCTTGTAGGAAATAGTTATTATCCTAACAAGTACGGAAAGAGTACTATTCCCGCATGAGACTGCCGTTACCCGAACGACGCAAAGCGGAGTTCGGGTAAGCAGTCGAGTGCGGGATAGTACCTTTCCGTATGAGTAAGGATCAAGATTTTTTCTACAAGAGCATTGAAACATCTTATGTGATGCTCTTGAACAAACTTTCACGTGCGGGAAAAATTATTACCGCACAAGTGCGGGAAAAACTCACTTGAAGTGACATTAGCGTGCGGGAAAATTTTTCCCGCACTAGTGCGGGAATATGAAACCTGTCAAACTAAATTGCGTGCGAGAATAGGACGGAACACGCACGCTTGTAGAAAAAAATAGTTTACGCGCTACTTACAGTGACAGTCATGAAAGTCCTCAAATAATGTTCAAAATATCTCCTCCATTCTTCTCGAAATTAACAAACTAGTAAAATTAAAATTTACATGATGATGTCTATTTTCGCAATCATTAAATTAATAAGTCGACCCTGACTATGTTTGTGAATCAAATCACACATATATACAGAAGAATATCCAACATTATAGAGAGAGATAAGTCATTCGAACTCTGTCTATTAGCACCAAGAACGTATCTTATATTTTATTATGTTATACAGTGTGTCCCAAAAGTTACCAACAGAAAACTCTTTAATTAGTGATTGAACATGAAAAATCATGTGATAAAAGTTAGTATTCATCGAGGAAGTTATCCACAATAAAGCATTTCTATTTCTCAAAATACAGAAAAAATTCTTTGGGAATATTTAGTTGACATTAGTAAACTATTCTGATCCTGAATATCAAAGATGACATCATTCAAATAATTTTCGATAAGATATCCTCTAATTATATCATGACTTCATGACAATCTCATACAAAATCAATTGATTTTGATTTGTATATGTTTTTTCATCATCGTTGTTGCACAAACGAAAGACTTGGAATGATTTTTCGATGACCCATTATGAGTTTCTCGATAACCATAAACTTTTATCTCGATAATTTGGTTTTATGAAATCAGTAAGTGAAAAGTTTTCCAACTGTAGATACGTTTTGGGAACACATGATTAGGAAATGTATTTACGAAGAGAATGTCGAAAATACTAATCACCCTTTTTCAAATAAAGCTGTAATGAGAGCGAAAGGTGCATAACAAAACTTCAAGTAAAAATCTAGACTCGCGGGCAGATGTAGCCAATTAACGAGAAGCAGATTTATAACTCAACAGTTGTACACAAGATGAAAGTAATAGAGAATGTTCGTAGGTCAGTTTAGCGGAGGATCTCATAATAGTAAGAATAAATTTTGGTTAGCCCTTGAAAAGGCACTTTGATATAATTTGCAAAAAAGCATCATTATTCTTCTTCTGGCACGGATGGGCGGGTTTTGAAAACCCTGCGTGTAGGCCTCTCAGTCTGGACCCTTTGTGCACCCACATGTTTGGCCTTGGTTGGAGGCAGCTGTGCAGTTTCCTCCAGCTGTAGTTTCGGGAGTGTCTGTTAACTTGTATTCTGGGCGTACATACGGTTCCTCTGGTTCCCTTTTCTCAGGTGCCTGCCTCCGCACCGAAGAGTTTTGGGTTCCTCGGTTTGGCGCCCTCGGGATGGTTCGCTTGGCTCCTCTCGAATGGGTCTCAGAAGTCCCTGTTTTGGTTTCCCTTATAGGTGGTTTCGAGGGTCCCATAAGAGGTTCCTCTGATAACTTGTGTTTTGAGCGGACCTTCGGTTCCTCTGGTTCCCTTTTCTTAGGTGCCTGTCTCCGCACCTAGAGATGCAATGCGGGGTTCCTCAGGTCAGCTCCTTCGAATGGGTTCCAGGGTTTTCTGCTTTGCTGAATATTGCTGGTGTAGTCTTTCAGTCGCCTTCTACGATGGGCAGACTGTACCTGGGATCAATTCTTTCTAGCCCCGAGTCCCCAGAGGCTCTTTTTTATGTTAACTTACTCATAACTTTTCATCGGGTTCTCCAATATTGATGATTCATTTCGATTCGACTGAAAAAAACTTTTTCGAGGTGATACTATATGCATTTTTTCAATACATCATCTACTCTCTCAAATAAAGAAAACTATCAAACAGCCCATTGATGAGTATGGGTTTTTTTTTTTTTTTTTTTTTTTTTCAGTGGGGTGGAAATCCTCATGGACTCTGATCGCTCGGTGTCCATCGCGTATCAGTAGTGTCAGACTCTTACTGACTAAAACCACCCCAGGTGTGCTGCACTTGCCAAGCCGTTAGGCCATAAAGCTGCACCTACATCCCATTCCAACGTCCACGTCACGATATCCCTCGCTCATCCTCCACATTCAAACAGCGCCCTCCCTGGTCGGCAGTCTTATTCTATCCGAGCGCCTGCTCTCCCGATTTACTTTCGTCGCTCGTTTATCCCGAAGCCAGGCCACTATTACCGTCGCATTGACACTATGTTGGTTCTCATACTTCTTCATCCTCGACCACAGCCCCCGCCCATTCATTCAATATCCTTACCCATTCATCCTTCACACCATTCGTATCCCTTAGCTGTAACGCTCCAAGTCTATCCTCCTCTTCCTCGATCCTCCTTCTCCATTCTACCCTTTCTCTCCGCATGCAATCGTTCCTGATGTGCTCCGCCGTGTCAGTCCTGCCAGTTCCACACTGGCATGGGGTCTCTTGTGCAATTCCGAACCTTGCCAGGTAACCCCGAAAGTTCCCATGCCCTGTGACCAGTTGCACTGCCTTCCTTGCTAATGGTATACACCCCATCCCTACCCTGTTGCACATACCATGTACGCTTCTGCCGGTCCTGCCGCTGTCCCATTCACCCTGCCATTTTTCCATCACCATTCTCCTAATCCTTTCCCTCTCCTCCATTCTGCTATGTCCCAAGTCTATTTGCCATGTGATCTCTTGCAGTTCCGCACCTCTTCTACTCTCTTCATCTGCTCTTCTGTTACCCTCATTCTCCCTAACATGCCCTTTCCTCCACTCAATTTCCGTCACCAATCCCGCTACCCTTCTGTTTTCAAGCATTCTCCTAATACGAGCTGCCCTTTTGCTCTTCGTCCTCGCATTCCTAATGGTCTCCACTGCTCCAGGCGAGTCACTTATTATTCTTATGTCCATCTCTCCACCCATCAGTACCCCTTTACCTATAGCCACCATTTCGGCTTCCTGTACGCTTCCCAGCTCACTGATTCTTTCCCGACCCATTCTCCACTCGCTCCCCTCCTTATGCGCCCATCCTATACCCACTCGTCCATCCTCTCTCTTAACCGCGTCCACAAATACCTCTTTTAGCCCTTCTCGGTTCTCCAGAATTGTTCCGATCATCCATGGGTATATTCTGTCGCACCCGTTTATCCGTCCTCTTACTTTTTCTTTTCCGTGCGCCTTCCATTCTTCATACCTCGTTGCTGCCTCTATGTATAGAGGCGCCATCCCAGTCAGCACGCATAACGCGGCTGACGGCGCCGTTCTATATGCCCCGCTGGCCGATAGCGTAAACGGTCTCTGTATCGCCCCCAATTGTCTGATCACCCTAGAGTCCTTCGCTCTTGCTCCCCACACTTGGACGCCATACATCACCGCCGGCTTAACCACTCTTTCGAAAATCAGTCTGACACATCCTCTCCTTAGCCTTACGTCACGGCCCGTCCATCTTCTTAGTTTTCCTGCAACTATAGCCGTTCTCCTTCTTACCTCCTTAAGATGATCAATGTACAGTAGGCCCTTGTCTACTATCATGCCCAAGTATGTGATGTTACCGCCGCACTCAATCCGTTGCTCTCTCACCCTAACCACCGGTTCCTTGTCCAGTTTCCTGGCCGGGACAAACATGCATTCGGTCTTGTTTTCGTTATACCTCAGCCACATTTCATCCTCCCATTCTTGACATTCTTTCCACACCTCCTTCCACATCCTTTCTATTTTCTTTACCGACGGGCCAACCACCACTATCAGTTGGTCGTCGGCGCAGGCCTGGGCCCACACCTTCGTCCCACCACTTACTCTGTGCGCTGCTGGCACCCCTTCATTTATCCTGTCATATTCCTTTTGGTTTACTGCCCTCATCCTCTCGAACCACGCTTCCATGACAATAAGCCATAGCGTGGGTCCCAGGCTGGATCCCTGCGGGCACGATCGCTTCCACGCCTCCACTCTTGACTCTCCTTTCGCCTACAAATTCCATGCACACCTTGCCAATGTTCTCCGGTAGCCCCATCTTCCTCATATTCCATCCTATCGCAGGTCCCCATGCCGTGTTGAAAGCGTTCAACAAATCCAGCGCCATCACCATGCTATGCATACCCTCGTTCTTACTTCTCTTTATTCTCTCCACCATATTCTCAACAGCAGTCGATGTGTCCAATCCCGCCCTGAAGCCAAATTGGCAGGGCGAGAACTTCTGTTCTCTTTCACACCACACCTGTACTCTTCCGCTGAGAAGCCGGTCGAAAGTTCGCCCTAACGCGGTCAGCAAGCTGATCGGCCTTAGGCTACTATCCTTCGTAGGAATCCACACAACCTTCATCACCTTCCATACTGCAGGGAAATACCTCAGCCTAAGGCATGCGTTGAGTATATCCGTAAGATCTTCGCTTATTAGGTTCGCCACGTGTTTCATCACCTCATTAGGTATGCCGTCTGTTCCCGTCGCTTTGTTGTCTTTTAATCCTTCCATTACCTCTTGTACCTCCCTCACCGTGAAGTTGGGCTGCTCCGGTCCCCATCCTTCATCTCCGTCCTCCCTAATGCAGCGTCTACCCATGGTGTCTTTTCCCCTGTCATCGTTCGGGAAGTACTTGTCCAGCAGGTATCTGCTGGTTTCGTGCTTCCCCTCGGTGTATGTGCCATCCTCCCTCTTAGCCGTGCCCGGTATTTCCTCTGCCCTTTCTTTCCTCAGGAGCCCAAACACTCTGTTCCACGGTTTCTCTCGACCCTTTCTTTCAGCCACTCGATTCTTGCCCTTGCAATCCCCCTCTTGTACTCATTCCTCTCTCTCCTAAATATACCCTGTTTTCTGATTCTTTCATCCTCTATTCTTTCTTCCTGGTACTCCCTCCTGAGTTTCCTCACTCTTCTTCTCATCCTACCCAACTCATCATTCCACCATTCTCTCTCCTCTTGCTCCTCTTTTGTACTCCTGGGTATTGCCTTGCGACACGCCCGAACAATCAAGGACTGGAGTTTCCCCGCTTCTGCTTCTACCTCCTCACTGCTATCTATTTTCCCCATATCATATGTCGAGACTATCTCCTCCACCACGGCCCAATTTGTCCTTCCCACATTCAAAAAGGTCCTTTTTCGCGTTGTCGGCTCTCCGGCTATTAGGAAACGTATCACTCGATGATCGCTCAGTGACTCATCCTCGCTTACCTCCCAGTCTCTCACCCAGCTCTTGCTGCAAATGGTTAGGTCAATCCAGCTCTCGCCTCTTCCACTAGAGAACGTCGCCAGGCTGTTCGCATCATTCTCAATCTGATAAACCTTCTCCACTATCCAGTCCAGTATATCCTCTCCTCTTTCATCCGTCACCATTCCTCCCCATGCGACATGCTTGGCGTTGAAGTCCCCTAGGATGATCTTCCCGCCTGCCCATTTATCAAAATTCCTTCTCACCTTTTTCCATTCATCATTCCTCCTCCTTCCAGGTTCCTCATACACATTCATTATCTTGACATCCTGCCCATCTTGCATCCTTAATATCACTCCGACCCCATTTATGCTCCTCACTGCCATGAGGGCAGAGCTGTCTATCTTTGTCCTTATCCATGTTCTGACCTTGGTACCTTTACCCCCGTCATGTTTATGCCACCCTTCCCAGTTCCCCTCTCTCTGCCACGGTTCCTGTAAACATACTATATCCGCCCCTTTTTCCTCTGCCATACCTCTTATGAGGTGTGTGGCCTCCCTGCCCCGTCCTGCTTTGAATTGCAGGACTTTAATACTCTGTCCGCCTTCTGCTAAGCTCTACCCTCCTCATATATACCGGGCATTTGGGGTCTATCGCCGGATGTCTTCTTTCACTTACCCCCGCCCTTTTGCAGTTTATGCAGTCAAGTGGCCGGATACCCAAGCACTCCTTGCCTTCGTGTCTACCTCCACATTTATTACATACCGCCGTCTCCGTGCAGTGTTTAGCAGTATGTCCATAATGGCAGCATTTGTAGCATACTGCTACACTCGCATGTTCTTCCACAAATATTCTCGTTAAATCAATAAATATAACTCCCACAGTCATCATCTTCCTAAACAGTTTCGCTCCTACTTCCACCACTATGTTCTCCTTCCAACTATTCGTCCTACATTCTCTCCTGCTTCTCACAATCATCCCTTCCCAGTCCTCATCATTCGTCTCATTATTCAAATCCAAGTTTTGTTCCCTTATCAGCCTCGGTAGCTCTTCATCCTTATATCCCCTTTCCACCCCTGTAAGAAGTAGCGACGGTTTCCTTCCCTTAATTTCCTCAACTCTCACCCTGTCATCATTTTCTATCGCCCTTTTCACTCTCTCCCTTTCTTCCACGCCCTTACTTTCCAAATATAGCGTACCTCCCTTCACTTTCGTCAGGCCCAGCACGTCATCCGCACATCCTTCCTTCTCCAGACATTCCTTGATGATCCTAGCGGCCGTCCTCTTCGCTTCCTCGGTCACACCCTCTACCTTGATTTCTTGTATCCGCGTTGGCGTTGTCCATCCTTCACTTGGTTTTGGCCTCTCTCCTCGCATGGGTATGCTGGTCATATCAGCGTAGGTTCTAGGTCCATTGTCGCCCCTTCCCCTCCTTTTTCTACGCCTAGTCTGCTGGAACTGTCCTTTCTGTTCAGAATCAGTTTCCATCTCCGTATCGAAACCCTCCTCGTTAGCCGTCGACACTGGTGCCTCCATTTCCTTTCTTCCTTCCCTCACTCGGCTCCCAGTCGACTCGCCCCCTCTTCTAATTACCTCCGCTTTCTTCCTGTTAGTAATCATTGCCCTACCCATGTCTTCGATGGTAACATTCATTCTTCTAGTTTCCTCAACCAACCCCTCGATCACTACTTTCATCCCATCCATCTCGTTTAGTTTGTCCTCACATTCCTCTACTCTTCTTTCCATCACTCTCATTTTAACTCCATCACCTTTCATTCTCCCTCTTTCCCAGTTCCCTCCCCTTCGTCATGCATGGTAGATGATAGCTGGTTTGCTACTATCTCTTGCAGCTTTTCCACCGACTTGTTCATGATGTCAGTCATAGCGTTCTGCATTGCTCCGGCTGCCTGATTTACGAGTTCTCCCAGTACCTTTTCTGTTCGTTGCATCTTGTCCCTTTCTCTCTCCGCCTCTGGTGATTTCAGCTCCCCGGCTTTCGGGAACCTACCGTGCTCCCGGTAGAATTCGTCGATCCGTACTTCCGACCTCGTTCGCTTCCTCGTACTTGCACCGTGATACATAGCACCGTGATCCATTTTAAAATTTTTATTACTTTGTTCCATATTTCATCCCACGAGTAGCTAGGGAAATACCCCCGCAGAGCCCCGCATACAGGGGTGAGGGCGGGTTTTCTGTAGGATGTTGCCCATGTATCCCACAGGTATCGTTATAAGCACTGTGACCCCAGTGCCATTCATGCCGTAGACACGATGACTCACGCCGTAGCATTGGGGATTTATTATCGAGGTTTACTCCTCTATATGGGTATGGGTATGGGGTAACTGCATTATATGCAAAACTTTCTTTATCATACAAGTCTTATAATATTAATAATAATAATAATACTTCTCGGCCACAAAAATACCCTAAGGTATCCGTAAAGTGTTGTGTGGGAAAGGCGGCTTAATCTGGTTGTTTCTCACACCATGAAGTATGCATTCTTGCCATATAGGTATCTTCTTTAGATGGGTTTTCTCATAACAAAGCAGAAGCTCAATGCTTCTATTGTTAAAGGGTTTGTCATGGTTAGCCAGTCCTCGTTATTGCGGCGTATACCTTACGTTTGAGTTATCAAGTATTAGCTACTATGGGGTGTAATTATTATTATGATTATCATATATTTTCATGGCCGATGCTTATCAGTCGTTCACCGTCGGCAATGTCATCGGGATGGAGATGTCTTCTATTCTACACACTGTGGTGCCCAGAGGATAATTTTCCATCGATCAATCCGTTACAAATTGAATTCAAGAGGTGTGTTCTCCCGCCGACAAAATTTTAGCATCCATCTTGTGACAGCATCGCTCAGGCATCCCAGCCAAATGGGCAGATTGATATTTATTCCACTTCCTTGACATTTTTCTCGAAATAAGCGTTATCTATATCCAGAGAACATGATAATGTACTATTATCTCCATTCAGTAGAAAACAAACAATTACCAAATAACATATTCGAGAATAAATACTTTTTTATTAAACGAAGGCCTTCCATAGTACTAAAGATTATATCATTATTTGTATATTTTAAATTGAATTATTCGTTACTTCATTTTTTAATATAAATAAGTATAACAGAATGAAAATACAATGTAGAATATTTTTTTTTAATGAATGTATTGATTTTAATCTTTATGACTTTATCATATACTTTATATGTATTACTTACATGTAGTGTAAGTTCTGTATAATTTATAAAACACCAATACTAATGTAGGTAGGTATCCGTTTGTGTGTCCTTTTTATGTCTTATTATGATGGTTTGTAATATGTGAATATGTGGTTTTCTTTATAATTTGTTTGAAGCAAATAATGTACCTGCTCCGTATCTACAGAATAAGACCGACAAACTCCGAATGCAGATTCCTCACCTCATTGCGACGTGAAAAGTTCCCATCAAGGTATGTCCTAAAATACATCCCCTCTGAGATACAGGGTGTCAAAAGTACGAAAGAAATTTAGATTTCATTTTTTTTCTCCAAAACTCCTGAAGGAAAAAATATCAATTTTCAAGGTTTATCAACGTGATAATTTGAAGTTTTCATTTTCAATTTTCATAAACCAGTGGCGTAGTTACGTTGGTATGTGGTCATATTTTCTTTGGACAAGTGAATGGACAAGTGAGCGTTTGAAATCAGTTAGGCTCATCATCGATACTCAACCTAAAAGTCATAACATTCCATGTACCTAAAAGTGACGGAGCTCTAACATAATTTCCTCTGTACAATAAACGCATGATACTAATTTATTATAACATATTGAAAGATGAATGAAAGAAATGGAGTTGTCGGTCTCATTCTGCCTCACCCGTACTATGTTTCCGATTCTTTCAACATTAATTGATGTTCAAGAGGTTGACAAATATTCCAATTTGTAATAAGAAATTAGTATGATGCTTATATTGTACAGAGGAAATTATGTTGGGGCTCAGGACATATAATTCTTCTCAATTATCTCGGAAACCCTCACTTTCGGGTACATGGAATGTTATGACTTTTCGGTTGAGTATCGATGAGCCTAACTTATACCAAGAGCTCACTTGTCCATTCACTTGTCCAAAGAAAATGTGAAGGAAAATATGACCACATACCAACGTAACTACGCCATTGGTTTATGAAAATTAAAAATGATAACTTCAAACTATCACGTTGATAAACCTTGAAGAATGTACCAAGTTTGATATTTTTTCCTTCAGGAGTTTTGGAGAAAAAAAAATAATCTAAATTTTTTTCGTACTTTTGACACCCTGTATCTCAGAGGGAATGTATTTTAGGACATACCTTGATGGTAACTTTTCACCTCGAAATGAGGTGAGGAATCTGCATTCGAAGTTTGTCGGTCTTATTCTGACTCACCCTGTATATTGGCAGTAGTTCTCACAGACCAAGGAATATAGGAAGAATAAAAATTATGATTAATTAATAATATATGCTTTTTTTAATATCTTGTTGGAGAGTATGGAGTAGAAAACATTTCTATAAATACAATAATAGGGAAAGCGTCTCGAATTAGATAATTACACTAACGTAAAAAATCACAATGAACAAATATATGTCACAAGTTAATACAAATCAACAAGAAGAAATATAAAATCTGTAAAAAGCACAGAAATAAACATGAATGTTTATATCCCAAAAGGAAGTACGAATCAACAAGAAAATAGATTAAATCTGTAAAGAAACAGAACATAGTGATTTTTTTCAATGGGGGCGCTTTTTAGTCTCGACATTTCGTACTGTAACGATTTAGAGACCGGTCCTGATCATACAATTAATGATGCACACTCGAAATGTAAACAAGCTCTCCGCTGACAAACACGTAGAAGAAGCGCGAACGTTCCAAGAAAAAGAAGCTTCGAGAGAGAGCCATCTAGATGAATTGTTCTATTTTTCGGAACAATCGAACAATCTGTAAAAGGCACAGAAATAAACATGAATGTTTATATCCCAAAAGGAAGTACGAATCAACAAGAAAATAGATTAAATCTGTAAAGAAACAGAACATAGTGATTTTTTCAATGGGGGCGCTTTTTAGTCTCGACATTTCGTACTGTAACGATTTAGAGACCGGTCCTGATCATACAATTAATGATGCACACTCGAAATGTAAACAAGCTCTCCGCTGACAAACACGTAGAAGAAGCGCGAACGTTCTAAGAAAAAGAATCTTCGAGAGAGAGCCATCTAGATGAATTGTTCTATTTTTCTGAACAATCGAGAACTGTAAATGCGACTATATAACCGCTGGATGACAGAGGGCAGGATAGTGAGATATAGGCAGTCACAGAGATTTACAAATACAGTTCTAGAGTTCGCAGATATATAGCCACAGTAGAAATGAATTTGAAATCAGTGAAGTCAATGTATCAGTGAATGATTGTTTTAAGTAGTGTTTTAAATAAATTATAAAAATTAGTTATTTGCAGTTTTACTACAGTACAGATTCGATACCATCATCAAGCTTATTAAAAAGTTTTTGCCCAAGAAATAGATGGCTTTTTTCATATAGAGTAGTTCGCTGCCTGTTGGGTATCAGTAAATCTCTAGAACTAGTTGAGTACTGATGCTGATTTGTTGCGAAGTTGAGTTCATTCTCATATTATTTTGTTTTTTCCGTTAACCAGCTGTCGACAGCCCTCAGAAGTCGAAACTTGTGCGAGCCAAGGATTAACGAGGTCTTACCTTTTAACGTGCGATTCCTAGCACTTTGTCAGGCCATCAGAAAAATTAATTGAAATCGCTGGGATTGAACCAGCGACCGGTAAAACCAGAATGATTGAAAGCATTGACTCTAACCACTCGGCTACCTGATATATACGTATAGATGGAAAGTTCATAGATGTATTTGGAAGCAAATTTTTTTCAGGCAATGAAACGTATACAGTGTGCACGTAAAGGTTGGGACAAATTCTTTACGAGCTGACTGAATAGTCAAACATGAAATTACCGTTTTTGGGAAGTGTATAGATTAGGAAAGTAAATAGTTTCAGACTTTATTGTGGTTATTCGTTGTATTGCAATCGTCGATAATTCATGTTAAGAAAAAAGTATTATTGGATTCCGCTTTTTATTATATTACAATCATCGTGAGATTATTGGGGATAATATCATAAGTGCTTTAAAAACTAACGATAATTCTGAAGAAAAAAACGTGTTTTTTCAGAATTATTTGGTTTAATTCTTATTGGAATTCGGTGAAAAAATTTCAAGAATAGAAAAAGATTCATATTATTCATTGTTATAGTTGATACAATAATTATTGTTGGCATATCCTGTCAGTTATCAGTCACTTCAGTTGAATTGTCACCAAGCATACTGAATTATTGAAAGGGTTTGTCAGTTTCATTATACATTTTAAGGAGCCGTTCTGTGGCTTGCCAGAGCATTGCCATTTCATTTTATTCAATACCGATCTTTTTTATTATTCATTGTTGTTTGGTCGCCCATGACGACGTGGCGTCGTGACGAGTTTCACTTTCGTATCAAAAAGACAAACTTTTTGCAATACCTATCAAAAATCTAGTTTGGATGGATTTTGGAATGTTCAAGAAATTGAATGATATAAATGTAACTATCCTTACGACGATGTTGATGGCGACAAGAAACTAGTGTTATTCCACCTACATGATATAGAACAATGCGTGATATCGTTATTTACACACAATAACAATCTTCGCCGTTGCATAATAATTTCCTTGAGAGAATCGCGGTATGATATAAACCCATATATTGTATTGAGCAATTAAAATGCAAAGCACCTATTTATTCTTTTATAGGTGCTTCAAGAATCCAGGCATCGACAATCAATTAATCTCTGATTCGGTTCGAGGTAACTAATGAGCAATATATTCCGATATTAACATATTTTATCTTCTTCAAATAATATTACAACTAAAACTGAAAACGTGAAAGCAAAATTAGTTTCTGCAATACCCATTTTATATTAAGATCCCAATGTTGCACATTAACATAATGTTTATTAGACATAATGGAGTGAGAGAGGATGAAGAAATTGAAGGTTGTAGGTGTTGTGAGTCGAGAGCTGAATTTCATTCAACCAGATTGTGAATGTATCTAAGAGAAAGAAAGCATACAAAATGAACTTTTTATCAAAAAATCCGAAGTTCTTGATTGTACAATATAGCAAATATCTTGTTATCCACTTTCATGTTTGTTTAAATTACTCAAATTCATGATGCATACTCGTTCAGTAGGAATTGACTGGACTCATCTAGACAAGTCTAGTCATGACTAGACTTCGCCCATTTGCCCTCTGTATGTATATATATATTTTTTTCTAGAGGACAAATAAATACAAATTATTATTATTATTTCCATATAATGTAAATATTTCGTTAGTGTCTTTTCCCATAAAGGAGAGACAATACCTATTATTATTATCAAGAATATCAGATGATTCAAGAGCGACAACATTTTTGATTCAGAGAATTAGTATTGCGTTACAAAGGGGAAATGCTGCACCTTCTTCAAAAATCACTAATTCTTTTATGTCTTCATCAAAATCTATATGCAGCAGCCCGATTATGGATTCATTTGCATTCAGTTCCACCGACAAGGAAAATTTCAAACAATTTGAGAACGATTTGGATAATCTACAACAAGAAGATTCATTGACTACTCCAAAACTCACATGTTATGAACAAACTATGTCCAGCAACTTCAACTCAGATTCGTTATCACGTCACAGTAACAGAGACAACCAATTCATTACAGACTACTCAGAAGAAGATGATAGTGGTGTAAGCAGCGAGAATTGGCCTGTGGTACATAGTATATACTACCAAAACATTCGGTCTGAATGGGTTGAAAAATATTGGTGACACTTGCTATATGAACAGTGTTATCCGGTGTTTGTCGAATACTAAATGGTTGCTGGAATATGTGAAGGATGCGTATACAAGAGATATTAACACCAAATCGTCTAAAATGAAGGGAGCTTTGATCAAAGCATTTGCCGAAGTGATAAAAGAACTGTGGTCAGAAAATGAGTCGGATCGAGTTGTTAATACAGTCTCTTTGAAAAGTATGATCGAAAGATTTGCCCCACGTTTCTTCAGTTGCGACCAACAATATGCCCCGGAGTTTTTACGATACCTGCTGGAGGGACTACACGAAGACGTGAATGGAGTAACGGATATGTCCAACCTCATTTTGGCCGATAATCAGCCCTACACTTCCGTTAAAAATAACGTCACCGTTATTCGCCATTTCCGTTATTTTGCTATTGCTTGGTAATAGCAAAACAACAGAAATGGCAAATAACGGTGACGTTATTTTTGACGGAAGTGATACAGCATAGGGCTGATTTCACGAAATTTAACTCTAGTGATGAGTCCAGAGAGTCATGGTCGAGATACTTGGGAATGGACAACTCCAAGATAGTAGATAACTATGTTGGACAGCTGAAATTAACATTGAAATGTACTTATTGCGGTTACTGTTCAGTCACTTTCGATACATTCTGGGACCTTTCTCTTCCTATATCAAAAAGAACAGGCCAACTTAGACTCTCGCAATGTTTAGATTCATTCACTAGGGAAGAAACTATGGATGGTGATGAAAAGCCGACATGTTTTAATTGTAAAAGAAAAAGGAAATGCACAAAGTCCCTATCGATTCAGGAATTCCCCAAAATTTTAGTAATCCATTTAAAAATATTCTCTCAAAGAGGAAGATTTAGAGGAAAATTGAATATAACCATTGATTTTCCTCTGGAAGGTTTAGATTTGAGCAACTACACTGCAGACAATGTAGCCCCTTGTCGCTATAACTTGTACGCATTTACGAATCACAGCGGGACTACCAATAGCGGGCACTACACTGCTTACTATAGGCATCCATATACAGGCACATGGCACGAGTACAACGATTCCCTAGTTTCACCAATTCAATCGAATTCCCTTGTGAGTGGAAAGGCATCTCTTCTACGAGCAGGAGGACACTTCATCACATGTTCGAAATTATACCTAGTTTTATATTATTTTATGAATATTATTATTGTATTTTTAGCAATATATTGTATATTTTGAGATTGAATGAAAGTCACCACTATAAAAAAAATATGTTTTTTATAACTACATCCTGAATGAGCAAGGTTATCAACAAGATGTGCAAGTTTTTGTTGGTGGCCAAACCTATGATGAGCAACCTGCAACCGCTTCATTTTTGAGATACAGGGTGTTGAAATTAAATGAAATAATCAGTTCTTCTCGAATAGGTATTTCTAAAAACGTTTTATTTATTCTTTCGAACTTTGGCACATGCAAATAACGCATAAAAATATCACATTCATCCATCAATGGCGTCCCATTCAACATGCTCTGGAATATTTTCATTAAAAATATCATACGATACGGTTTGTTTTTCAAATGAATTATAATAGTCCTCTTGCATGTCTGAGGAACCCCTATACATCTGGTAGGAGCGCTGGTGTCATTTACCCGGAAAGTCACTCCCCGTTTATGGGGCGAGTAGTTACTGGGTTATCAACGTATGAGCTGGTATTTTGGGTGAATATATCATGGATAAAATATGTATGGCAGAAAATTTAACTGGGTATCTATATTCAAATAGGCTTCGAAATTAGATCTACCACATTCAAGAAGTAGTTGGGGGATAAGTCAAGCTTATGAAGTGTTTTATCCACTGCTGGCATGTAATAAATTAAAAAATAAATCCGTTTATAAACGTCTTATATTGGCATTAAACACTGGGTCTTAGGGGTCATAAAATACTGGCAGATTTTCGAAAAAGAGTTATTCATAGATCAAAACAAAGTTCGAGCATGGGTATATAAGAAAGTTCAAATCAATCAAACAAATATTTCTCAAAACCGAAAAATACCTGCCTCTTTCCAAAATTCCACAAAATTGAATTGTATCTGTCGCCCACTTGTGCACCGTTCCTCATGGACACATAATTGCCTACATGCGTTTTCGAGGTTTGTTCTTCCTATCAGTGCTAGGACAGGTCAGACAACATTAGAGTCGTCTTGTTCCACCCGATTCCACAAGTTACACTCAACGCTTTAAGTGACACTTGAAATCAGAATTCCAATGAAATATTTTAAATGATATGCCGAATATATCAATAATATCACATTTGGCCGTATCCATAAATTCAAAATTCGCATAAAGCAGAGGTGGTGGAATCGGCTCATAAACAAATGTTTCAATCACAAATCGAATTTTTAAGTCACGAATAAACTTTTGTTTGATTTCCACTAAGTCATTATTTAATACGATTGAGGTTTCGGCTTTTACACCAAATATTATATTCAATATGAATTTTCATAAAATTAATAGATCATCAATCGAACGAGTTAGATCTGACATTCCATCAATAATTAATTGACGTCTATTTGTTTCGTCAAGTCAATAAATATATACATATTTTTCAAATGCCAACATAATTATTTTTGAAACTACAGATACATTCCAGTTATTCATTATGAAAATTAGTGAACACATGGATTATCATTTCTTTGACAATAATACGAAAGCAACTTATTCATCTGTCATTTGAATATGGGTGATTTTGATGATAGTTTACATTCCGATTTAGGGTGTGAAATTTTGTATTTTAAATGAAACTTTATGTTTGAATTTCATTATAGTACTAGGACTTTTTGAACTTAATTATGTCATCAAAATACAATGACATAACTATGTCATTATGATATGCCAGTAGATGAAGTAATTTTATAACACAACATCTTTCATTCTGCATTTCATTTCTTGTTTGCAATAAAGAACTATTCATTACCATGTTCAGTTCAATAATATTGTCGTGGAAAATGACTAATTCGATAAATGATCCATATTTCAGGTTTATCATAACTTTAAAATCATTTTGACCTTGCAGGGTCAATACTGAATCATATTTCGTTAACCACAACAATGTATGAATACTTCTTTATTACTAACATTCGAAGAATAATTACATACACGGACCATCAAACAAACACGTAACCTGAAATGGATAATTTTTCCAATTATCCAATGATTTCCCCGGTTATCATCATGTATTGTGCACGATTTAAATAATTATCTTTTACATTGTTCATTGGATAATTCGTGTTTAACGATGCACGAAAACGACTGGCCACTGAAGGACCTAGAATGAGGTTAGATCTGAATGATTTAGACGTCTATAATATAAACCTATTCGTGAAATTTCGTATTCTTTCATAGCAACATAACAAATACAGAGTGAATGTTCGAAAAACGAAATGATATTTTAATCAATCTCAAAAATAATGTAATTCATACCCGAGTTCATATCTAAGCTCATTGAAGTTATATTCTGTTATGTTTTGGACTCGCAACTAGGGCTTTGCGAGACCAAGACCAAGACCGATCAGTCTTGGTCTTGGTCTCAAAAAATTAATGTAGTCTTGGTCTTGATGATACAAGACCAATACGAGACTGACTCAGTCTTCGACTTGGTCTTGGTAGTCTTGGTCTTGATAGCCTTAAATTAAAATGCGTCTAGAAATTTGAATTAATCAATTCAATTGTCCAACAGTTTATATGCATATTGTATTCCTCAGTCTTAACAATTGTCAATTTATATGGGAAAGAAAGCGAAATAAATTTCTTATTTCACCATAAGAATATAATTTGTGAGGAATCTTAAATAAAGATTAAATAAGACCCACACAGCACACAGCTTGGTATTAATGATAATAATATTTGTTTATTTATTCGATCTTTTCCGTAGATTTGCTGTAATATCAAACCAGTGTTTGGCATCAGCAAAACCCGATGCGGAAACCTAATAAATGAGTGGAAGAAAACAAGACACCAAACATATTGGGACCAAATCGAAGGGCATCGACACAGCACAGCCATGGTGAGGCACTTAAGCCAAACACTGACGGCTGACATTCTCAACCTGAACAGACCTAAGATACGCATACTTACCGGCTTACTAACCGGACATTGCGCCCTTAGGAAATACCTGCACACCATGGGAATAAACAGAGAAACCGTGGAGTGCAGACTTTGTGGTGACGAGGAGGATGCGACGCGCTGTACAACAAGCGCTACAGAATATTCGGACAGACCAACCTAGAAATAGGCATGAATCCGAAACACCTAGTGAACAGATTACTAAACCTGATAAAAGATACGGGCCTATTTAACTAGGAACTACTGACGACAGAATACAATAGACCCCAGTTGGTCTCAGTGTTAAGGGTCACCCTCACGGGTAAACCCTGCGTCTGGTTCGTCAGCCTCAAACCAACCAACCGACCAATATCTAGGCTTGCGGTATTCAGAATCGAAGTTTTGAGCAAATCGAATCTACGAAAAGATTGAATAAATAAACTACTATAATTTCTAATGGAAAATTATTTTTATAATTATCACATTATTAGTACCTACACTGTAGTTGACATATCTCAAAAACAGTTGAAGATAGGTATAGAATATTAATAAAATATTTAACCTAAAATTCAAATAGTTATGCATCAATATACAGAATGATTCATTTAAAATAAAAAATTGATGCCAAAATTAGCTGGGAGTGCCAACAACGCAGTACCAAAATATTTTCAAAAGTTTCAAATTCAAACCAAATAACTATTGCATTACATTCTTTTCTATAGTAGGAAATATGGACTACTGCGATCTTAAAAACGCCTATTTGTTGTAAACTGTGAAACTGCAATACTGAATCTGAAAAATATATTTTCGATTCTGAATGAACAAAAATTAAAAACATACCATATGAAAAAAAAAATATTTTCAGATTTTTCTTGATACTGAGAAGATTTAAGTTCATTATTTTTCTTTCGAGACTGAGACTCCTGGGATACAGTCTTGATCTTGGTCTTGGTCTTGAGAAGATTTGCCAAATCTTGGTCTTGGTCTCGGTCTTGTATCAAGACCAAGACAAGACCAAGACTATTCTCTTAATCTCGCACAGCCCTACTAGCAACTGTCATTAAAGTATTTATTTACAACCATATATGTAATGCTGTCATTACTAACGTCATTTAAGGTTGGGAAGTGTCACATTACACACTTCTACTTCCCGACCTCACTTCCCGCCCTCACTTCCCGCCCTCATTTCCTGCCCTCATTTCATCTATTCTAGATGAATATTTTTAATATTTAAAAAAATAACAATTTTTTTTGAAATTTTTTATAATTCCTATTTAATGGCAAACAATAAAAAACAACAATGAACTAAAATACAACAAACTACTTATTGATATTAATCGTTAAATTTAAATTATTGTAAGCGTTTATTGAAATATTTAGGCATGTGCCAGTCGTACTTCTGGTGGAGTACAATCCATAAATTCTTCATCGGAAGATATGTTTTTCAATGTATTATTCGCGAATTTATCCGACTTTATCTGACATATATTGACTTTATCTGACATTTATTTATATTGGTGACAATTGTATACCTCGTAGTCACGGTAACAATATATCTACTTGATTATTCTGAGAAAACCGCGTTCTTGATAATTTGTCGTTTAATGTAATATTTTAGGTATGTTCAGAACGAAACAGAGATTTATTAATTTTGATAGAAATATGATGGTTGTAAATAAAATAGTATACAAACCTCGGTAGGAAGTTTCATTCCTGTTTCGAGACCTCAACGCTTTGCGTCTCGGTTAACTATCTGATCTCACACACCTCGGTGTGTAATGTACTATTTTTATATCCGCAAGGCTGTAGCTCCACAAATATTTCTCTGAACACAATTATAACGGCCCACCAAAATGAAAATAATAAAGTAATTAGTAATGAGAGTAATGATGAATTGAATAATTCAACTATTTGTCATCAAAACATTCAATGTCTTAGCGATACAATTCTGCATTTATATGAGATAACAGATGAGGATATTCTATGTGATATATTTTTTATTTCTGAACATTGGCAAAATAGTATACAGCTAAATACGATAAAGTTGGAAAATTTTAGTGCCTACTTTTGCAGGAATAAAACGAAAAATGGTGGTTCAGCAATTTATAATCGTGACAAAAGTTCAATGAAAGTATCAGTGCTTGATCTTACTGCTTTCTATGTAAAGGGAGTGTTTGAGTGTTGTAGTATTACAATACAGACAACCAGGACAGTTCTCGTATGTACTTTATTATTTATGTATGTATTAGGTAATTTCAACTCATTTTTAATTTCTCTCAATGTGCTATTAGCTCTTGTAACTGAGAATAATGATAACGTGATAGTAGGAGGGGACTTCAACTTTAACTTTTCTGTCGAAAGTATAAATTTAAATCTACTACGAGATCAGTTGGCATTTTTTAATATGAAATCTACTATTTCTGAACCAACAAGAGTCATTGCCAGCTCAAGGACATGTCTAGATAATTTTGTTATCAAGAAAGAATCAGAATATAGAGTAGTTGTCAATCTGTCTTCCTATTGAGAAATTCGAAAATCAGGGTAGTAAGCGTCCTCATTGTGGAAGAGTATTTGCAGGGGATGATATAAATAATTTCAAAATTTTATTTTGAAAAGGGATCCTGGGACGAACTTTACAGAGAAATTCGCCCGAACAAGGCCTACGATGTTTTCCATAACATTATTTACTATTATATTGAACTAGCTTTCCCTATGAAGCGTCTCCAAAAGCAACCTGGTAAAACGAATAGCAATACTACTCCGGAACTACGCGAACTCAAAAATCTAGTTTCTCTATACTCAGAGTGCGCGAAAGAAAATGCGGATGACAGAGAATTAAGCAAGCAAATAACCCAAACACACAGAAAATAATTAAAAAAGAATCACAAGCAAAGAATGGATAAAAAAAAATCGGTTTCAAGTAATAAATCAAAAACTATGTAGCAGACAGTAAACAATATTAACAAAAAGGCTAACAAATCTAATGATATCATTATATATGATGGTGATACGGTAGTATCTGAAACTGATAAGGCTAATAATTTCAAGTCACACTTCTCTAGAGTTTTGAAGCAAGATGGCATTGACGAACGCTTTATGGAAAATAATATATCTGCCTGTCATAGCGCTTTTTTCATATACCCAGTAATCGAACAAGACGTAAGAGAACTGATAAAAAAGTTGAAGAATTCCAACGCAAGAAGCCTTGATTTTCCCTGAAAAACTAAAAATATCTTAAGTCACACCAATTTTAAAAAAAAGACATTGTAATTTATATGAGAACTACAGAGGTATAAGTCTGCTCTCAAGTATGTCGAATAAAATTCTCTCACCAAACCAATATGGCTTTATGAATTCAATGAACACATAATATATGCTCTTGACTGCAAATTTCAGGTCTGTGGTCAGATTGATGTATGATTTTTCATTTTATAAGCAATTTTTTTTTATTTTTTAATGTTTATAATAAATTAACTCTTTACAGTCTCGAGTCCTAAACATAACGGAATATAACTGTGGACTGTCTCTTATGTGTTGCCACATTTGGTTTCCTACTAGTATTTTTGTTACGAAATAATCCTCCATTGATTGGCCTATATCAACAGTAGCTACAAATATTTTCACTGTAACTTTTTCGATATGGTCTGTCACTGAGACTTCGGAGGCATGTACACCCGTTTATTTATATATCACGTTCTAGCCGGTAAAGATCAATTATTTGGCGATCTCGTTCTTAGAAGTTTGGATTTTTTACTTCCCGTGTCTTTGGCATATGGCTTATCTCCTACGACCCAGTGCCTCGCATTCGCACATTCTGTGGTATCCTGTATGGCAATCTCCTGCATTGTTTGCTGTGCGAATTGCCTTCAAATAATCCTATTTTGTGCAAGCGCCTTCAGAGAAGCATTCCTGTAATCTTCCTCAACTGACTCCTGCAGTGTTAGTAGACGATGTTAACTTGATTGCTATCATTTCGAACGTCTGTCGTGATGACTGGTGAAGGTTTTTTTCGACTTGTTAATTTGCTTCACGTTTATGCAGACAAATGATTCCCGACTTTACATTCAGCTATAGTGACACTAGTTCTGGGCACGTAGCTGATTCCTGCTTGGGTGCTTGGCAAGTTCGGTAGTCTTTTTCATCTTCTTGAAATTCCGTTCTATCCTAGCACCCAGAATAAATTCACTCAAAGAAATAGCCGGTGCGGGTAGACGACGGCTATTATTATTATCTGCCATGGCGCTCCTGATGATGACTTACTGATATTTGATCGTGTATTCACTTTTCAGCTGTAGGAAAACCCAGAAATCCTACAGCAACTACCCGGTTGGTCGTTGCGCACTCCAAGCAAGCACCAAGAAGGCAGAAGTCCTGAAAAACAGTTTTTCTTGAGACGATCCTAGAATTCATAAAACTGTGTATATAACAGAGATTTCAATCGAATTGAATCGAGTATCGAGCATACGGAAACTCGAGTGTTTTTCGGACTACCGTATGATCAACACATTGTGGAGTCAGCAACCCAAATGTGGCAAACTGGATGTCTCAATCATTATTACTCGTCCGAGGTAACTTGTGTCCAATGTAGCTTGTGTCCAGGATAACTTACTAATTTCTTTGGGTCGTATTAACTTTTCTGCTGTAAGAATACCCGGAAAACCTACAGCACCACCCCAAATGGTCAGTGCGCATTCCAAGAAATCATTATACGCCTGGAAGGGCATCAAGACAAATCAGATCACACTTGGTTCTCAACAAGGCATGTGGCAGTCTATCGATTTTGATACCTTCGATAATAATTTTTTTTCCACGCCTAGTCTTGAACCAGGGTCCAATGCTAGCTGAAACTTCAACGGCCGACACCTTACCGCTAAGTGCTGATCCAGAACTTGACTGAGGGGAGTATAGTGTGAGCAAATGCAGTAGGCCCAAACACATGATCACCTACATTGTTTAATTCTTATGATGCTGTGAAAGTAGCTTACATGCAGGAAGCACCGTAGATAAGTGATCAGAAGTAGGTTCACTCTCAGTCGGCGCCTTTGATGAATCGCGTTCAGATTCTATTTTTTTCTGGCATGCGGTGGGGTAAGCGGGGTTGGATGAGAGTTATCGTCTCTCACTTGGTCTCACGTCGGCGTTCGATCTCGGATTCAATCGGAAATGGCGGATAACGGTGACGTTATTTTTAACGGAAGTGATACAGCATAGGGCTGAATGACATCTCCCTTATTTGATAGACTATATAAGTCTATGGTACACGGAATCCCACCCCACGGATCTTCTTTATGTATGAATGAACTCTTGAATTTAAATATTCGTTTAGTTTCATTATACATCGGTGTCAACTAATAAATATATGGGTCTGAGCAAATATATTTGAGTGGACACCAACGGCGCCCTATATTACAAGCCCGATGACGCACTGAGTTCGTAAGGCGAACTAAAAAATTCATAATTTCATAGATGGAACGTTGGACTACATATATATCTGAAATTGTTGTGACACTCACCTAAAATTATCATTGGCTAATTCATCAAGGTTCACCAGATTTAAATCAGCCAATTCTCAATGCGGCAATCTCTTTTAGTTGAAAATTTTACCAAGCTCTGACGTTTGAGATCCTTCATCGTCAAAAATAAAATGTTGGGCGATAGGAACCTTTAAGGGCGCCTTATTGAAACAAGTAAAAATGGTGTACGAGGATCTCGTGGAATTATTATTTCACCAAATAACTAAACCTAACAACCATTCATAAATTTGAACAGGGTGGAGAGAAAGTTTCACTACTAGGTACTGAAGGTTTTTAGATCAAAGTATAAATATATTTTCACTTTAGAATGTCATGATTACCTATATTCACTTAACATAAGAAATGCAAATCAAACAGAATATGTACCTACCTTCATAGTTTGTACGTGTTATATGTACGTTAACAATTTTCTCTAACCTTGTGAATTCCACAATAATTTATAATATAATGATTCAATGATGACTTATAAACGCATCAATGGCCTTTTTAACAATAGCTTGGAAAATTTATACGCATCTCTTAATTGCCATTCTAAGGTTATGTACCCAAATTGATCTCTATTGTGTTATATATCTTTTTATTTACAAACAGGAAACGGTGAAGTAACACAGTAACAGATGTAAACTAATTTACTTTAATTTATTCTTGACTTCCATTGTTTATCGCATAAAAACAATTGAGGGTAATTTACTCAGCATCTACACTAGACGTATAAAAGAGGAAAGCAGTTTATGCGACAATTTTGTGTGTGCAATATGCATCCATTACCAGGGAATTGTGAAATAAATATTTTTGAAATAATGAATTTAATGTTCGAATAAGATTTTGATAAATGTGACGAACGAAGTACTCTCCTGATAGCTCACTGGCCTGTGATCTGTGAATACAAAATAAAAAATCTCTGAAGTCTAATAAGAAATAACATCAACAACTAAAACGAGTAAGGGAAAAATACTATTGCACAAAGTTTGAAGAGGTATTGAGAGCGCAAAGTAATACTTTGCCGCTTGAAAAAAAAGTTTGCAATGTTCTGAAAGCGGCAAAGTTTTTGCTCTGGAATTACACACAAGATTTTTTTCTTCAGCCTCAGATTTTACAAAAATATTTGGCTAAAGTAAAAGATTATTGATGACCTCAAAGACAGTTCAGATTTTAAAACGTGCGAGCATTACTTTGCGCTACACATGTGTGTTATTGTAAAACACATTTTGAAAAATTACTTCAGTAAGTACCTATTTGATACATTATTTACATATTATTGTGTCACTTCATGATTTAAATGCATGTGTAACGCTATCTAAATGTTTTTGGAAATCTTTACCATTAAATAAGTTATACTTTTCAAAACTTTCCACTATCAGATAATTATTACACTCGATTCATTAAACACAAATAGCTGTTGAAAAACTTTTTGATACGTCAAATAATCATTTGTTTATTTTTCTTGGCAATTTTTCAGAGGCAAGCATGGCATGGAATTAGAAACAAAATGATTTCTATCACCTTTACTAATACAAAATTGTTCAAAAACAAAAGAAGAATAACCGTCAACCAATTTTTGAACTTTTTTTCGTAACTGAGTTATTAGATGAACGCGATAATTTGGGCATCACTATAATTTATAGATAATGTAAGTTATTTACTAAATATACATTTCTTCCATCTTTAGTATAATGAAAAGTGAAAAAAATGAAAGTTTATAATTTTCACTCAAGTATAATTACTTTCTAGAACTAATTTGCCTCATTTATGGCTCTATTTATCGCAATATGCATAGTTATATAATGTAGAATCTAAAATTCAGTAACTTATAAAAAAGTACATTTCTACCACCATATTCGTTTCAAAAAATTCATGTTGATATTTTCGTGGGTCAATTTGAAGAAATAATCCTAATCGTTGGACCAGTAAGATTCCTTGGAACGGTAAAACCATCAGGTTAGTTCAACGAGGAATCATTCTTGGAATTTTTAGACCATTTTTTGAGTTCTGTCAAAAGCTCAAATAGAAATCGATTCATGCCGATTTTAAACAATCATGAAACCCAAAAGTTCTTGATAATACTTCTGATATGATAGTTAATTTTTCCATTTTGATTTTATTGAAAATATGAACATAAGTTACAACCACTAGAACTGTTTGATTTCGGTCCCTGAATGCAATTTCAACCGATTTGTTGAATCATGGCTTTTCAACAACAAAAAGGAAATATTTGATAGATTCATTATAGCAGAAGCTTCATCTACAGCACATCCACGAGCATTTACTTCGAATAATGTTTTGTCTAGCGTCAATCAGAAACATTTTCCTTCATTGAACAACTTTCACGACGATTTCCTCTATTCCTACGTGATTAATAAGCCATTAGACAATTCAGTTCTTGATTCACTTGAAGTTCCTAAGCCTTCCATTCTTGCAGCCGCTGTTCCTACATCTCTGATTCTTCTGCAGTCTCTGGACCTTCAACTTATTCATCCCTTGTATTTCGCTCTTCTTCAGTTCCTATCTCTTCCATGTCTTTAGCGCTTGTTAACCATTCTGCAGTTCTTGGTTCTTTGTATTTTCAGCACACGGGTCCTGTTCTTCAGCAACCCATGAGGTTTCTATTTCTTCAGCTTCTGAATTATTTGCAATCATCCGATAACGAAGTCAAAATGAAAACGTTGTTCTTACTTACTGAAGAAGTGCAGCCCTGCCCTAAAGCATATGACCGTAAAGAAAGCAGAGGACAAACCATGGTTGCCACAGAAAAATTTAATGCAAATAAATAGTAAAAAGTAAAAAAAAGAAAATTGTGAGAAAAGTTGTATGCCAAATAAATAAGTATCCTACTGATGCACCAACGGATTGGCTGCAAAATAAAGTTCATCAAACAAGCTCTAGCCTTCTTTGATTCTTGAGTGATTATATACAAAATTATATTCCATTATATACAGAATGGTTTGAAATTCAGCTGGGCCAAATACAATTTCACAGTTTGAATTACAGATTGACATAAAACTAAAACATTTCAAGTGATCTAAAGTACAACTGTCACTAATTATCTATCAAAAAAATTAACGAAAACATGGATTTTGCTAAAGCAAAACCGACAATTTCGACAATTATCCCATAAACAAATTGAACTGGTATAAATCGTCACACAAAACATCCAAATAGGAATTTCTTTCGAAGGACATTTTTATGATGTTACTATGAAGATGGGTGACATCATTGTGAAACCATCCTTTCCTTCTAAGGAATTCGTCAATATGGAGATAATAGCGATTGTCGAGCAGCGTTTATTCATTCGAACTTATACAGAGTGATACCGCGGATGTAACTGAACTGAGTAGATCAATGTAATTTTGGAATATTTTTATCAAAGATTATATAAAGATAGCCTTTCAAAACACATTCTCAAATTGTTCTAGCTTTTTTTTTGAATATATATTAATATGATACCAACTAAATCTCATATTATGGCCGGTCCTGTACCTGCTAGGTGCAAATAGTTTTCGATTATGTTATGAGTAGGTACTCACATTTCCACTTCAACTCATCAGTCGTTCAATTAGCAATTTTTTATGTTATCCAATGTATAATCGTCGGTGAATATAAATTTTTACCGAGCCATGTTTATTGACAGGGTTCAAGATCTTCAGTCATGGTCGTATATTTAGTATTCTATATTATAGTAAAAGTGAAAGAGTCGAACAAATTGAAATCGGGATAAATTCTTGTTCTGATATGAACGCCACGTTGTATTCTGTGAACCTGAAACAAATATACTAAAATACAAAAAAAAATGAGTAATTTCTGTGAGAAGCCTAAAAAAATTCTAGAATTGAGTAATCACAATAGAATTATGAATAATGGTAGTAGTTAACTTTACAGTTTGTTGAAATAATAATTCAGTCATCTGATACTACACATGTAGATTATAATAAGGACTCAGTTATTTTACTTTAAGTACTGGACTTGTCTTAGGAAGGGAAATTCATAAACTAAGTTTAGTTTAATACTACCACAGAAGATGGTCAGTTGTAATTAAACACGTGTCAAGATATCTATAAAAATTGAAGTTTGGCATGAAACTACACCAAAGGCTCCAAAAAATGTTGTGTAAATATATTTTTCATCAAGCAAAAATGTATGTGAAGATCAATAACCTGTTTGACGTTTAAACACGTAATTTCGCAGGAAATTTAACTTACTAACCATTCCTAATTGCTGGAAATTATCACTAGAAATATAAAATTGAAATATATGCGTGGGAACAATCGAAGCGTCGAAAGAGACTAAGAAAGATATGACACAGTAGCAGTGACTATCTAGGAAAAGGACAACAAATTTATAGGGAATCCATTGTCAAAACAAAACCATCATCTTATTGAATTGTTCCAACTGATACTTTTAACTTCAATGATGCCAAGTTTGGAGGAATGCCACCTATAGTTGAACTGTTTGCCAATGTCTTTCATATAGTATGAGACCGTACTAAGAATAGCTTCATGGTGAAACTTTCCCATCGTAAGAGATAAATTGAAGGATAATTATAGGTGTTAGATGGACTATACCAATTAAAATCGTTTTTTAGAATTGATTTTTCCATTAACCAGCTATCATCCCCCTACGAACGACAGCCCTCAGAAGTCGAAACTTGTGCGAGCCAAGGATTAACGAGGTATTACCTGTCAACGTGCGATTCTTAGCACTTTTTCAGGCCATCAGAAAATATTAATGTAGTCGCTGGGGTTTTCACCCACACGACCGCAGCCAGAATGATAGAAAAGCGGTGATACTAACCACTCGGCTACCTGGCCTGGCTAATGCCCGGTGAAATATCATAATATCGACTAAATATATCATTTCAAGTTTTAGTGTTTGATCGATAATTTGTGGGTACATTTTTTGATCCTCCACTTCCCTTTCATTTCTTATTTTATTGCATTTCATTCTCCTCGAGTAAAAGAATCCGGGCAAAATACTCCTTACGAGATGATGTCAACTTTTACCTTAAATTTTTTTTCTGGCCAACGTGAGTTTGGAACCGAAAGACTTCGATATAATGAGGTTCACTCTTGTTCAATACCAAACTGTACAAATTCCTCTACTGCTTTCAACTATCACCTAAAAAACCATCGTATACCGATGTTTTGGAATGTATTTCACCCAAATTTTATTTCATTCCGCCAAACCAACCAATGCTGCATGTCTCAGTTTTTTCGACGAAACGATGAGACAGGTCGTCATGCTGAGATCTTCGCATTCACTTTTAGTTCAGGGCAGCTGTTTGAGTTACATAGACGCATCCCTGGTGCCCATAAACAGCCTGCTAATATTCTCCATCATTCACCATTCACCACCTACTCTAATCGGTAGAGATTATAAGTGAGCGGTCCACTTAGAAACCCTTACCACACCCGCATCACCAGCAAGTTCAATTGTTCTTCACTATCGAGCAGCACAATACAGCTCTGTCCCATATGGCATTGCCTTCGGCAGACTGGTTTGGTCTTCATATCCTTTACTTAGCGTTTCTTTGGAGGCAATTGTGTTTGTCCTCTTGAGAAAATTGCTAAGGTCATCATGCTGGGAATACAAATATATACATTAATACCAAACATGGCTAGAAGACCAACCATTGATGAATTACTAGGAAATGTTTTAGAGCTGTCGCTCCTAAACAAACAGAATTGATTGTAGATTGTAAGGAGGTCGTACAGGCTGTGCAGCCTCACAAGCACTTCGACCAATAAGTTCTTGTGTGTGCGTGACCCTTGATCTATTCGAGGCCCGGGATTCCGAGACTTCTTTTATCTTTTATTAGTGTCCTGGGAGCTGAGTTTCTGATGTTTCCTGATAAGAGCGTTGAGAAGGCCACTTCCAAGAACTTAAGCCTCTTGCAGAAATGCGTTGGACATTCGCACAGCAAATGTTCTGCAGATTCCGCGAAGTTCTCGCAGTAGCGGCAACTATCACTCTCTGATTTATCCATCTTTTTGAGGTGGTACCCCAGAGGGCAGTGTCCAGTGAGAAGTCCCGTTACCATCTTCAAGTCTTTCTTGTCCAACTCCAGAAGCTAATTAGCTTTCTTTGGCGATAGATACACTAGTCTTTTCGCTTGTCTTTGTCCTGGCACTTTATTCCAGTGAGATTTCATTTCATCAGTTTCCCAGCATCGGAATTCTTTTTTTAAGTGGGCTCTGGAGAGTCCACAGAAGGGTTCTGGGCCGGGTAATTGTGTGTTTGCACCTTCTTTGCCAAGGCAATCTGCTTCTTCGTTGCCTTTAATTTCTCTGTGATCTGGCACCCACATCAGGGTCCTGTAATGCCCACTCCAACCCTTTCGTCCATCTTAGATCCATCTGTCTGATCAGATCTCCTGCACTGTTTTGCTAGGATTGACGTTGAGTCCTTCCTTAGCGCACCAGCTTCTGATTGTGTTTAAGGCTAATTGGATGCGGTCGGAGATTACTTCGTCATGTTTGCCCCTAATGGTGACGACTAGGTCATCGGCATAACCTTAAGTCGCGAAACCAGATTCGTGTAGCTTTACTAGCAGGTCGTCGACAACCAGTGACCACAGCAAAGGCAATGAAACTCCCTCTTGGGGGCAACCTTTTTTGCTGTCATCTTGATTGTCTCTCCCCCAAGGGTCGCCACAATGATTCTGCTTCTCAGCATTGATTGTATCCATCTGATCAGTGGGGCGTTAATATTTCTTTCCTCCAATGATCTGGTTATGGAAGCATGTGAGGTGTTATCGAAAGCACCCTCTATGTAAATGAAGGCACAAAGAGCCATTTATTTTGCCACATATATCTTTTCGATGCTTTCAATTAGGCATTGTATAGCATTGATCGTGGATTTTCCTGCTTGATAAGCAAACTGTTTCTTGTGAAGCGGTCTTAACTCGAGGAGTTCGCTTCTGACATAACAGTCTATTATTTTCTCCATTGCTTTCAGCAGAAAGGAGGTGGGGCTAATGGGGCGGTAAGACTTTGGTTCGTCTATTGGGCGTCTTCCAGTCTTAGGTATGAACGCCACTACAGCCTCTCTCCAGGACTCGGTATGTAGCCAAAGATGAAGCTGGCTTTGAATAGTCTTTTCAGGAAGGACTCTATCAATTCAAGGCGACTTGAATGGTTTGAAACTTTTGATATCCCATCTGATTCTATGATTTGTGAAAATTTTGCCAGCTAGGCATTTGCTGGCTCTGTTGAGGTTTTGAACGACCCCTTCCAGGTGATCACTTTGCTGTTCATTTTCCACAACCGCTTTAGAACCAGGGAAATGCGTCTGCAAGAGAACTCTCAGACTCTCCTTAGGGTTATCAGTGTATGCTCCGTTCGGTTTTTTTATCAGACCAATTTTATTGGAATGTTCTTTTGAGAGATCCATGATCCCCTGGCACAACTGTCTCCATGTTCTCCTTTTCGATTTTCTGAGTTCTTTGTTGTACTCAAAAAGAGCTGTTTTGTAGTCTTTCCAGTATCCCAGACTCTTAGCTCTATTGAAAAGTCTTCTGACTTTCACCCGGAGTTTTGCTAGTTCCTTATTCCACCAAGGCACGTCCCGAGTGGTTGCCTTTTATTTTTCAGGACAGCTGAGTTCATATGCTTTTGTTATAGCATTTTGAAGTTGTGTCGAGGCTGCATCAAGTTCTTCTATTGATTCGATGGATGTTTGGTTCTCTTCCTAGATGCTCTTTGTAAGTCAACTTTGGCACCCTATACCACGCGAAGCGTGTCTCCGATGTCTCCAAGTCGAACCTAATGTGCTGATGGAACGACATTGAAGAGACACGCCAGTTGTTGATGTAATTTATTATAAATGGATCAGCAAGGGTTAGATCAAGAACCTCTTTTCTGATCGCATTAATAAAAGTGTGTTTGTTACCTCAATTGATAATGTCAATGTTAGTGGGCGAAAAATACTCTAAAAGGTGCTCCCCTCGTGTGTTAGTGTCCGTGCTTCCCTATGTGAGGTGGTGGGCGTTCTCACCGCAGCACAGAATGAAGTGCCTGTTCGCTTTTTTGCACCTTCTGATGAGGCATTGAACTTCCCCTGGTGGAGAGTGTGTTGTCGAGTCTCCTGGGAAGTAGGCCGAGGCAATGACCATTTGACTCCTGCCTGCTTCAGTTGGCACTTCCACGATGGCGGTTGCCAAATCCGCAGTAATGAACTCTGGAACAGGTATCAACTCAATATTAGGTGCAAGCAATATGGCTGCTCGTAGTTTTTCGTAAAGTAACTTACACGATTCAATGTCGAGTCCTTGTATCCGTCCAACGGTAATCCAGAGCTTATGATATTCCACCTTGAACTTGGAGAGATTTTTTTTGTAGTTCTCTTCTACTCCGCATCCACTCCGGTGCGCGGAGGGCGCTCCGGACAGGGTATCCAGTCGCCCCCCCTCCTCGAGCATCGGAGCGTATTCTCTCTCCTCCACGATGTGGTTCCTAGTACTATCCCTTGACCAAGGGAGATTTTTTCAACATTCTTGCTGCGGAAGCATTGAGAGACCACTGCTATGCAGGGTCACCTCGTGCAGGGTGCCATTCTTCGTAGCGCACAACAGTCTTGGGATAAGCGTCCTCGAGAGGTTTATTTCGCCTCCTCAGCTAATTCCCCTAGAACCAATGGTTCCTTTACCTCAAACAAACAGCATACCTATCTTTACATTTGGAAGTATTTACTCCCTACTGAAAAATTGCGAGAGTACAACTCTCATCATCTATATCAATAACAGTCCTATCGTACCGTACTGCAACAGAGCGTATATCTTGAGTTTTTTTTCCAAATATGTCTCCAATCTCAACCTACAGCTATAGCTGCCACAAAAAAATCAATATAATATTTTTGAACCTCTGCAACAATGCCAAGGATCTGAGGATTTGTTTATAGAAAATGCACGAATTAATTCTATGTAGAGTATCGCCCACATTAGTAGTCATATTCTGAATCACCCTATATATATGTAATATGCATGGAGACATTGTTTATGGCGTATCTAAGAGCTGGGTGTGATTATAATAATAAAAAAAGTTCTTTACAAAAAATGCAAGGACACCGATCTTATAAAATTCGCTTCTGCATTCATCTCCACAAGGAAATATTGAAGGAGACTAACTTACATAACAAAAGATCAAATGCCGAAGAGGTCAAGATGAATAATCACATTGAATAACCAAAAACGATATAGTTAGTAAACGAGAATGCTCACCATCGATCTCTTATTGTGTTCTCTTAAATCAGCGTTTGTTCTCTCGGTTATATAAATAACGCCCGCGCAAGGTGATTCCGATTCGACCTATAAACGAGATAGAAAGGACGATGAAGATGCGTTTTCTTGCTGAAGGTACCAGAGGCGTATTTACTACGAAAGTGGAGCGCCCATTTCATAACTGTTTCTCACGCTATTATTTCTTCGAATCATCTTAGGAGAATTATACAGTGCGTTCGTAAACTGTGGAAACGATCCAGTTGACCATTTTCGAAAGTCAACCTCGGACAGGTCCATTTGTATTTCATCTTTCCACTTTTTTATTTTATTTTTCTCCACCATCTTTCAAGAAATGACGTGATCAATATTTTTTATTTTTCTAGGGTAAGTATATTTTTATATCAAAATTTGAAAGCCAGTATTTTTTTGAATTCAACCATAACACATACGTCATATTCATTATCATTATTTGAGCTCCTTGGGTTATTTGGCAATATTCAAGACGTGTTATGTTTGGGTTACGCGTTTAATGTACATTTCACTCTCTAAGTAACCCCAGATAAAAACGTTAAATCTAGAAACCTAGCAGGCCATTCAATTGGAGCGGTCAACCAAATCAGCGATTGAAAAGGTTTCATTGAGAAAATCTCCAATCACTCGAGCATAATGGGACCTCTATTCTGATGGATCCAAATAGTAGAAACTATTCGACTCGGTTGATAACTGTATGTTAATGTTACAGTTGAATATGAAGCTAGGTACATGAGTTTGTAACATATTCAAATACAGTACAGTATCTTCGAAAAAACATATAGTCGTACAGTGGTATTCCTAAGAATATCAGCCCATACGGTAAATTTTTGGGGATACTAATTGGGTATAAGCTTCTATCGTATAGATAAAGTTGATTCGTCGAAAAATTAAACATTAAATTCATAGCCATTATTTTGATTAAGGTAAGCTCGGGTAAGTGTGACCGTGATTTTCATTAGTTCGCATTGAATTTAGTCCATCTGATGAACCTGAACTAATATAACAATCAACTTTTGCAGGTATTTACTTCGAAGGTCAGTCTTTGTAATACGCCACAGAAAACTCTTGAAAAACGTATTCTATGAATTTTATTTATATATTCAGATATACATCTCCATAGGTCACACTTCCCCGGAAATTTGGGGCAAGTGTGATTCTGGCCAAATTTAAAGATATTAATGCACGTAAATCTCTCTTTGGGGCAGGTGTGAATAAACAGTAAAGGAACTTTCACCACAATTTATTTGTTTCGAGATATCTTAATTCAAAACATAGTTACGAACTTTTCAATATTGAATTTGAAGTTCCCCATTGGAAAAAAATAAAAAATAATCGTGAAAGTGAACATTTGTTGAAAAGAAAATTTTTGAAATATCGAATGAGAATTTCATGGATCCCCATCTTCTGACGAGTGGTGATGGAAGCACAGTTGTTATTTCATCCTCAGAAAGTGTATCAATGTCTTCCACATCTTGCCAGTTATATTGTTTGGCTCTATGAGATTTCCGTATATAATTTCGTACTATAGCGGAAAAAATATTACTGTTTAGATTGACCAAATGAACCAGGTTCCCACTTACCCCGACAGATAGGTCACACTATCCCCAATAACATTTAATTTCGGGGTAAGTGTGACATGCAATGGAAAAATGAAAAAAAAAACAACTTCATGAAAAAACAGCTATCTATAGTAAGATTCATTGTTTAGGCAGAAGAAAAGTGTATGAAATGGAATCTTACCTTAGATTTTAACAATACACTCGAAGCTTGAAATAAACTCGTTATACTCGTTCGGGTTAATGAATTGTAGGTTAGAAAATTGGGGAAAATATTTGGATTTCACAAGATCTCTTTTGTATTTTATATGATGGTTATGGATTCATTATGAGTGTAGGCTATTCGTCAATAGATGGCATTGGGCTGTCGCCCGGTTTAGCGAAGATAGCGAGCAAACTCACACTTGCCCCAAATTCACACTTACCTTACCTTACACCCGAGCTTACCTTACACAATTTTTGTATACGTATGAGTGTAATTTGTCTTTTCTTAGACATTTTTGCACAGCACCACAACAGATCTCATTGTAGTCAGATGAAGTTTTAAATGGGAATTTTCTGCAATTTCAAGTAATACATTCAAATGAGTGTCATCGGCAACGGTAAGTCGGCCACTCTTAGGCTCATCCCTAACATTGTCAATCTCATCAAATTCACATTATATTTAGCACACCGTCGATCTGCGATTCTTCTTTTACGATCGCCTAACCTCGGATCATCATAACTTCTATTCGCTGTTTTTCTGACAGCACCATCATAGTTTCGAATAATTACTTCTAGAGTAATATTTTTTGGAAAGGTATTATTGAAGACTTATAAATCGATATGCAATGGTAACTAAGAACATTGTCTGGTTGCTGACAGCCCTGTCTTCGGAGGGCGCGTTGGTGTGTAAGTAACCCCAGTAAACACTCCCTACGTCCGTAGGGTGAGTGATTACTGGGTCCGAGAGTCATGTGCCCTGGGAAGACGGAGTGAACCAAGAATTACGGCCTTCTGCATTCTTCCGGCCAAGTTTTCTGCCGCATCATGACAAGCCGGTATGATTTTCAAGTTTGAGAGCAATGTGTCCATCATTCCACCAAGGATCCCTATTATCAGAACCACCATCTTGACAGATAAAGCCTGCAGAGTTCAAAGAGAAGATCTCGATATCTAGTCCGTTTTTCCTCCTCTTTTCGAACGATGTTTGTTTCGCCAAGAGCTGAGAACAATGACGAAAATCGTCCTACTTTGATGGTCGAGGAGGACTACATCAGGCTTATTGGCTTGTATTTGCCTGAGGTTGGGAATGAGTAGTTCCAATAGATTTGGCACTTCTAATTATCCACAACGTACTCAATATCCCCCGGATCATAAGGCAACACCCATGGTCTCGTCTACACCGTCCGAGTGTCGTAGATGGTAGTAAAACACTCGTAGGGCCGCGTTATGCCTGTGGATATAGGCTGAGACCGCATAAGCTGGACAAGCTGACAGCAAATGCATTATGGTCTCAGCTGCCCCACGACACGCTCTGCATCTAGTGTCAGGGACCTCTATACCCATCACGCGACTGTTAAAGACACCATCCTGGCAGGCCATTATGAATCCCTCGGTCTCCGACTTCAGCCCACTTGACCTGAGAAACGAGAAGGTCAGGTCTCTGGATAAGCCTAGGTCTTCAATGTTCTTGAAGAAGACCCCATGCATCGGCTTATCCTTATGTAGCTGCAGGAGCCTCTCACACTCCGCAGCTTTTACGTGGGCTTTTTGTTGAACAGGTTCCAACTCGGTGACAGAGTTTGGGTTTGTCCGTTCAGTGTCGAATACGAGACCGAGTTCATCGGCTGCACGGGTTGCTGCCTTAAAAAGAACTGTTCCAATCCCTACTTTTTCATGATCATATACCAAGCAGAGAAGGGTATCTGAACTCCTGATGACTTTACAGGCTCCATCCAGTACCATTCTGTTAAGCAGACACTCCAAACTCAAAAGTCCACGGCCTCCCCGTTGTCTAGGGAAGTATAACCGTGGAACGGACGATTTGGGATGCAAGCTCCTATGCAAATGCATCATTTTGCGAGTTTTAACATCGAGTTGTCACAGCTCCTCCTGAGTCCATTTCATTACTCCAAAGGAGTAAAGTAGAATCGGAACGGCAAGCATATTAGTTGTAGCAACTTTGTTCTTCCCCGACAATTCTGATGACCAGATCTGTCGGAGTTTATGCTGATACTTGCCGCGGAGAGAGTTTTTAACAGTGTTTACCTCTTGGGAGTGGCATTGTTCCACTCCTAGGTAAGTATACGTCTCTCCGGCATCCAGATGATGTAGGATGCTTCCGTCTACGAGCTGAACGTCCTCTCCGTATTCCTCGCATCGTCCTCTTTTCAGATGAACCGTGGCACATTTGTCGATTCCGAACTCCATTCCGATAGCATGCGTGTACTCTTGCACCACCTTTAAGGACTGAAGTAGAACCTTTTCCCCAGAGGCATATAGTTTAAGGTCGTCCATGTAAAACAGATGGGTGACCTCATGCCTCCGGTTACTGGGGGTGCCGCAGTTGTATCCACGGGTTTTCCGTAGTGCAACGGACAATGGCAGTAGTGAGATGCAGAAGAGAAAAGGGCTGAAGGAGTCTCCCTGAAACACGCCCCTTCTAAAGATAACCTGCTCTGTTTGGACTCTGACTTTACCAGATGTTATGGTAAAGCGAGTCCTCCAGAGCGGCATCAGCTGTTCAATGCATCTCACTATTTGATCGGGTACCGCAAGGCATCTGAGCAAATGCATAATGAGCTCATGCGATGTTGTATCAAATGCCTTGCGATAGTCGATCCAGGCCATTGAAAGGTTATGCTTATACTGCACGGAGTCCTGCGTGATGCATCTGTCGATCAGCAGGTTCTCCTTGCAGCCAGCCGCCGGCGGGTTATCCACAACACGTGGAGGCTCTTGGAATAGGCGAGAGGGTTTATCGCGGAACTTCATGTTTTCCGCGATGCTCCTCGCCCGCCTCACCAGTGACTTTTTTGCAGCCACCAGCATTCGTATCATATCAATACAGTGCTGTTTGATGGTCAACAGCACGCCCTGATTTAGTGTGTGGTGAGCTCGTCTTAGATTTGCGGCAATTTGCCGCACTGCGGGCGTGAAGGGCCTATTGGCCGCCACGTAGTCCTCCACACACTGGATACGAGACGCGTGTTGTCTCGCCGACTTGATCTTAGCTTCTATCTTGTGAATGCGTCGCTCATGCCAACCAATCAGAGGGGTGGTATACCTCCTCTCCGCTTGGGACAGGGCCTGAGCGGCGTCATACACGGCAGAGTTGATCTGCCAGATGTCAGCCTCTTCTGAAAGGACATCGTGAATCTCCGCATCCACCCGTTCCAGTTGTTGTAGCTTCAGGGGCTTGGTGTGATGAAGCGCCCTGCGGGTTCTGATGCCTTCCGTAGGTAGAATGTTGCGTGCGCCCTCTACAGCCAGATCGACACGTGGCATATCTGCCACTTCTGCCACTTCGTCAACCGGCTGAGGAGGAGCTCTGACATAGCCTCGTGCCCGAAGATGAGATACATAATCCCTCAGGTTTTGGGCGGAAAAAGCGGCATGCTCAGGGTGTATCTCACACCACAGAGCATGCATTCTTTCCATGTATCCTCTTCGGGCGGGCTCACTGCTCTCATAGCAATGCAGAAGACCGTCCCTTAATTCATCCGTCCACTCAAAGCGTATGTTGTCGTTGCGGTCGTCGTCATGTGGCAATCCATCGTTTTGGGCCCCACCACCTTGCCTATGACCCCTCATCCGAAGGGGTCGGTTGTGGGGACCTCTTCCTCTTTCATTTGGAACCGAGTATTAGGGTATACCGGGGGGTTAGCCTAGTATACCCACGGAATGATATTATTTTTTTTTTCCGTTAGGAATTACCCAGTCAGGCCCTGTCTCCGGAGCCCCGACACGTCCGGAGGGCGCGCTGGTGTGTCATTAACCCCAGTAAACACTCCCCACGTCCATGGGGTAAGTGATTACTGGGTCCGAGAATCATGTGGAGTAGGCGGAGTGAACCAAGAATTACGGCCATCTGCATTCGCCCGGCTAGGATTACTGCCAAGTCACGGCAAGCCGGTATGATTTTTAAGATTGAGAGCAGTGTGTCCATCATTCCACCAAGGACCCCTATTACCAGAACCACCATCTTGACAGAATGGTTTGGGTAAAGCCTGCGGAGTTCAAAGTGAAGATCTCGATATTTAGTCCGTTTTTTCTCCTTTTTTCGGACGATGTTCGTTTCGCCAGGAGCTGAAAACTCAATGACGAAAATCGTCCTACTCTGATGGTCGAGGAGGACTACATCAGGCTCATTGGCTTGTATTTGCCTGAATGTGGGGAATGAATAGTTCCAATAGATTCGGCACTTCTCATTCTCCACCACGGACTCAATATCCCCCGGAGCATAAGGCAACACCGGTGTCTCGTCTACGCCGTACGAGTGTCGTAGATGGTAGTACAACACTCGTAGGGCCGCGTTATGTCTGTGGATATAGGCTGAGACCGCATAAGCTGGACAAGCTGACAGCAAATGCATTATGGTCTCAGCTGCCCCACGACACGCTCTGCATCTAGTGTCAGGGACCTCTATACCCATCACGCGACTGCGGTAGACGAGAGTGTTGAAGACACCATATCCTGGCAGGCCATTATGAATCCCTCGGTCTCCGACTTCAGCCCACTTGACCTGAGAAACGAGAAGGTCAGGTATCTGGATAAGCCTGGGTCTTCAATGTTCTTGAAGAAGACCCCATGCATCGGCTTATCCTTATGTAGCTGCAGAAGCCTCTCACACTCCGCAGCTTTTACGTGGGCTTTTTGCTGAACGGGTTCCAACTCGGTGATAAAGTTTGGGTTTGTCTGTTTAGTGTCAAATACGAGACCGAGTTTATCGGCTGCACGGGTTGCTGTCTTGAAAAGAAATGCTCCAATCCCTGCTTTTTCATGATCACATACCAAGCAGAGAAGGGGATCTGAACTCCTGATGACTTTACAGGCTCCATCCAGTACCATTCTGTTATGTAGACACTCCAAACTCAAAAGTCCACGGCCTCCCCGTTGTCTGGGGAAGTATAACCGTGGAACAGACGATTTAGGATGCAAGCTTCTATGAAGATGCATCATTTTGCGAGTTTTTACGTCGAGTTGTCGCAGCTCTTCCTGAGTACATTTCATTACTCCAAAGGAGTAAAGTAGAATCGGAACGGCAATCATATTAGTTGCAGCAACTTTGTTCTTCCCCGACAGTTCTGAAGACCAGATCTGTCGGAGTTTGTGCTGATACTTGCCGCGGAGAGAGCTTTTGACAGTAGCTACCTCTTGGGTGTGGCGTTGTTCCACCCCTAGGTAGGTATACGTCTCTCCGGCATCCAGATGATGTAGGATGCTTCCGTCTACGAGCTGAACGTCCTCTCCGTATTCCTCGCATCGTCCTCTTTTGAGATGAACCGTGGCACATTTGTCTATCCCAAACTCCATTCCGATAGCATGCGTGTACTCTTGCACCACTCTTAAGGACTGGTGAAGGTCCTTTTCTCCGGAGACATAAAGTTTAAGGTCATCCATGTAAAACAGATGCCGCAGTTGTATCCGCGGGTTTTCCGTAGTGCAACGGACAATGGCAGTAGTGAGATGCAGAAGAGAAGAGGGCTGAGGGAGTCTCCCTGAAACACGCCCCTTCTAAAGATAACCTGCTCTGTTTGTACTCTGACTTGACCAGATGTTATGGTAAATCGAGTTCTCCAGAGCGGCATCAGCTGTTAATGCATCTCACTATTTGATCGCGTACCGCAAGGCATCTGAGCAAATGCATGATGAGTTCATGCGATGTTGTATCAAATGCCTTGCGATAGTCGATCCAGGCCATTAAAAGGTTACGCTTATACTGCACGGAGTCCTGCGTGATGCATCTGTCGATCAGCAGGTTCTCCTTGCAGCCAGCGACCCCCTTTTTCCACCCTCTTTGCTCATATATCCGTTCATACACCGGCTCAACTGCGGAGAGTATTCGCATGTACAAGATGCGTGTAAACATCTTATAACATGCGTTCAAGCATGTTATCGGTCTGTAGTTCTACGGATCAGACAAATCTCCGTTTTTGGGGATTAGCACGGTTCGCCCCTCGACAAACCAATCCGGAATCTGCTGCTCCCCATCTAGCCATGAGTTGAAAACTCATGCTAGATGGTGGTGGGTACTTGGAAATTTTTTCCACCAATAGTTATTCAGGCCATCAGGACCTGGAGCAGCAAAATTCTTCGAGCCTTTGAGGGCCCGTCGAACTTCTTCCGGGGTTATCGGATTGCGCAGTTCATTGAGCTCAGGCTGACGAAGCCTCCTGCAGAAAGCTTCGAACTGCGCTAGGGCTGGAGTATCTACGTTGAATGGTTGCGGAAATTCGTAAATACCCTTCCAGAAGGTTTCTACCCGATCAGCTGCCGGCGGGTTTTCCACAACACGTGGAGGCTATTGGAATAGGCGAGAAGGTTTATCGCGAAACTTCATGTTTTCCGCGATGCTTCTCGCTCGCCTCACTAGTGACTTTTTTGCAGCCACCAGTATTCGTATCCTATCAAGACAGTGCTGTTTGATGGTTATCAGCACGCCTTGATTTAGTGTGTGGTGAGCTCGTCTTAAATTCGCGGCAAATCGCCGCACTGCGGGCGGGAAGGGCCTATTGGCCGCCACGTAGTCCTCCACACACTGGATACGAGACGCGTGTTGTCTCGCCGACTTGATCTTAGCTTCTATCTTGTGAATGCGTCGCTCATGCCAACCAATCAGAGGGGTGGTATACCTCCTCTCCGCTTGGGACAGGGCCTGAGCGGCGTCATACACGGCAGAGTTGATCTGCCAGATGTCAGCCTCTTCTGAAAGGACATCGTGAATCTCCGCATCCACCCGAGCCAGTTGTTGTGGCTTCAGGGGCTTGGTGTTATGCAACGCCCTGCGGGTTCTGATGCCTTCCGTTGGTGGTATGATGCGGGCCTCCTCTACAGCCAGATCGACGCGTGGCATATCCGCCACTTCTGCCACTGCGTTAACCGGCTGAGGAGGGGCTCTAACATAGCCTCGAACCCGAAGGTGGGATACATAATCCCTTAGGTTTTGTGCGGAAAAGGCAGCATACTCTGGGTGTATTTCACACCACAAAGCATGCATTCTCGCCATGTATCCTCTTCGGGCGGGCTCACTGCTCTCATAGCAATGCAGATGACTGTCCTTTAGTTCATCATATTTTGATCAAAGAATTTGAAGGTTCTATAAGTGCATATTTTAGAATGGTTTCTAATTTCTTTAATTTGACTTTTGCCATAAACAATTTGGTGATCAGAAATGCCATTGTTGTCCAGGACTCCGCATTCCGTTACTTTGGAAAAAATCGTAATAATTACATCTAGAAGAGTAGCTGTATTAGATGTAATTCTAGTTGGACAATCCACAATCTGTTTAAGGTCAAGAGACTTCAAGATTGATTTAAATTTTTCAGTTTTACATTATCTATATCCAAAAGATTAATATTGATATCCCCCATACAAATCATATCATCAACACATGGCCAAATATGACCCAAATTATCTTCCAATTCATCAAGAAAGACATCCGTCTCTTGTTGAGGAGATTTATATAATACACCAACAGCAATAACTTTTTATTTTTCATTGTAAGCTTGATATAAAGTTGGTCTTGATCTCTAGTTTCAAGTTGAATTATATCATATTTATATTTTCTACTATACAAATCCCTCCACCTCGAGACCCTCTATCTTTTCTCAGCAAATGAAATCCGTCGATTTGTAAAAAATCATTCGGTATATCTTTTTGTAACCAGGTTTCACATACTAAAAATAAATCGGAAATTTCAGTTGTAAGAAACGTTCTCAATTCATTCAAGGAAGGTAGCAACGATCTAACATTTAAACAAGCAAAACTCAAATAGCACATAAAAGAAAAATGTGAATACTAAAAAAACAAAAAAACAAACCTTTTCGTTTAAGTCATAAGAAAATGTAGATATGAGAAAGTTCTTTGATAATGGGTACGTACAAACTGCATAGCGAAAAATCAATATAATAATCATAAAATGAATGAGCCATGGGAAAATCTGACAATATTTTATTTTATTTTGTACTTAATGAATAGTAGTAACGTTTCTCATAGTCTCGCTACATCTTCCAAGCGTTTCACTTTCACTATTGGTCTTTCGTCATCTCTGAACTTAACAAAAATATTACCAAAATTACTCCACACCGTGCTATCTTTACCGATTTTATTAGTGGTTGCTTTCAGTATGCGATTCTGTTTGTTAGTTAGATCTTCTCGAATTACCAAACCAGAGCCCTTCAGCAATTTCTTTCAAGTGAAAATCATATTTCTTCTCCAGATACCACTGAACATGACGATTATTGGGCGTGTTTTCTTTTCTTCAAATTTTCCGATCCTGAAGCACCTCTCAATTTCATAATCGTTGACGGGTATATCCAGTTTTTCAGAAAAAAGATTACGAACTGTCTGACTGCAGTTCTCAAGATTTTTCTTTTGTTTCAATAAAATAACAATTTCCTTCGCTTCAGCAGCTCAAATGTCTACTCCATATGCGGTGCGGTGCAATATCAGTATCTGATTGTTCGTCTATTCCAATTAGTATCATTCAGCGTTCTCGATATGTCTCATAAGTTCTAGAATCAATCTAGTCTAAAACATGTTTTAACCGTATACAAAATCATTGGGAGGCGATCTAAATGTTTCTGGTCGGTTTTTATATGCTTCGTGTCATTACCTCCTCATGTAGTTCATTCCGTCTCAGATAACACATTCATTGTTTTCGTTGTCTTTCTGAAGCAACTGTTGGAGTGTGGCCTCTATATTCAGCTAATCTCTCCACATGAACCTTCGATTTGCACCTTGAAGTGAGCTGGTTGCGATACAGCAGATCTTAGTTATTCTTGACGATATAGGAGCCTCTTCAATTCCTCCGTAGCTTGGAACATACACCGTTCTTTCTCCGAGACAGGTAGAGCAAAACTGAATTATTTGCTGTGACTGAAGATTTGAATCTGGCGCCTGCTGAACTCGTGAACTTTGGTCAATTATTGTTGTCGAAATTATTTGATCTACCTACTTACTCTAGATAAGCTTTCTCCTTCGCAATTTTTGGTGGAAATCAACAGCAAATCACGAAGCCGTTTTATTTGTCGCCTTATTGTCAACATATCCATAACTCAGTATTGGCATGAAAAATAAACGCAAAACAAAAAAATAATAACTTGGATATAACACCTCGTCAAATTCAACATTATAGAAATCTACGCCAGCAACTGCATGAAAAACAGGATAATGAAAATATCCCTGATATCAAATACATTCATAGATTTTTAAATATTCTTACTTACTAGTAGACTAAGAGCCATTGGCTGGCTACCTGTATGTATTTGACCAGGGGTGCAATTTTCAAACCGTTTCGTATGCGAATTGGATTATTCGTTTCATACCAACACACACGAAATATGTAAATCTGTCTGTCTTTATTCGCATGCGAACTAAAACTGAAAGATTTGAAAATAGTACCCCTGACCTTGTTTTTTGCGCATTGACTCCTTTATACCTACCATACATGAAGTGTAGACTCACTAAGCCCAGCGTGGTTAGTGTGCACGTAAGACAAGAATGAAAACTTGGCCGAATCCAAATGTATTTGATATATTGAAATAAATAAGTATTAATATTTAAAAATAACAATGGATGGCCATTATCGCGCGCCTAGCACTGTGACAGACAACTTTGAAAGTAAAAAAAATATATGTAATAATTATGAAAGTACTTGACCAGGGTTGCCATTAATATATTTTGTTCATTGTACTGTTATGAAGTTATATTCATAACGGCAGAAGTGTCTAACGCGAAATAACATCAATAGACGGCAGATTAGTGTGTCCATTTAGTGCATAATTCTTCGATATCTCGAAAGCTATGACCTATAGAGAAAAACTTAAACTGAAAAACTTTTTCAGTTACTAAAGTTGCTTATTTTCAAAATATTTTCAACACTACTGGGTGTTTTATGAAAGCGGGATGACTCGGAGACGAGTTTTTTAAATAAAACACTCAGTATTTTTCATTCGAAATTTATTCCACTAAGGTTTTCCTATGCATCGCTGTGAAAAAAGTTCAAATCGGTTGCGGCGTTACCAAGTTATAATTGATAAACCTACGTTTACCACTATTGAAGGATCATGTTGAATTGGGCATGGTATATTCATTCATTCATATATTTGGCATACAATAGTAGCAAGGTATCATGTTCACCAATCCAGTAATTTTGCGACATGATTCTTTACAGGGTGCTGGAATTTGCAGTTTGAATATTGTTAGATACAGATGAAGTTCATTAGAATTTTTCAAACGGAACACCCTGTATTTTCCTTCACAAATTTATTCTGGCATCTTTCGCCTTTTTATCGCTGAAAAAACAATAAAAATCGGTTACGGCATTTGTTTGTTTGTTTGTTGTTTATTGTGTTACTACATTTTTAAATGTTTACACTTGTCAAAATATAAATCTACAATAAAGATAAAAGATAAAACAAAAAAAGTATACATACATAAATACACACCTATATCATTACACATATACACACATATAAATAAAAAAATATGTAAAAATTTCAAAATTTCAAATTTTAAAAATTCAAAAACTCATTTTACAATTATATAAAGGCAGTTTCAAGAAATTGGATACTATAGATCATTTGTCGCAGTATTTGTAAACTCTTGAATGGAGTAGAAACATTTTTTAATTAAATATTGTTTTAATCTAAACTTGAATATTTTTATATTCAATATTTTCATTTCATCAGGCAGTTTGTTGAAGAAATTTGGGCCATAATAGTTTACACCTTGTTGTGATTTTTGGAGCCGGTTTGCAAAAATAGCATTATCTCTATTTCTTGTATTGTAATCATGAAACTGACTGTTTTGTTTATAGGTATCTAAGTGATCTTTTACATAGACCAAACACTGACATTATATACATACTAGGTAGGGTAAGAAGATTACACTGAATAAATAGCTCCAACACCGGATATGATTCGAATTGCTTGTTTTTGCAGCGTGAATAGGTTTTTTATGTTGGCACTGTGACCCCAGATCAAATTTTCATATTGTAGGTGACTATTTATAAAAGCAAAATACGCTATTCTCATCATATCATGAGACACAGATATTCTCAATCGTCGTAGCAGAAACAGACTGTCAAGTAATGAGTAATTTATTTGATTTGATTGTGGAAATATTGCCTGCCACATGACAATCGAGGTTCTACATAGATCATTCAGGTATTTTTGCGATATGTGTACCTATGCGAAAAAAACAAACATGTCAAAAGCAACGTCTACCTATGAAACTGTAGTCTGGAGGCCGTCAGAATAGTGGTCTAAAGGCAGTTCATCTACTGGCCTGCTCAAATGGTTGAACCTAATTCAAAGTGTTTCTATTTCAATTACATTCTTTAGTTGAGAGCATCAACCCATTATTTATCATCTAGTCTCCCAAAAACCCCACTGGAATAGAATTATACACTGAAAAATACCTGAAATATTCACACACAAATGGATCATAAATTGGATATCTGGTTCTTTCATCTGTAGTAGCGCAGAATTCCTCAAAATTGTTCGCTATTAGTAAGTATTTCTGGGCGTCCTATCTCCTCAGACTTAGGACCTCAGTTGGCCATGAAAAAAAAATTAATATTTTGTTGACACTTAATTGTTGACGTTTGATTCAGTTTCTAAAATTTAGTGTATTTCATGTTGAGTGTTTAAAATAAATTATTCTCAGGAAGAATTGATGGTGTACACTTTGAGGGAAAGCCATGGTAATTGTCTGTTAGCTTCTAGAATAAATGCCCAAAACTTTCCTCAGAGACGACAGTATCAAGAAATATGCTTCAGAAGATTAAAAGATATATTTAAGCGCACAGGAGGTGTAAATTATGAAAAATCTACAAGGTAAAAAACTGTTTTGACAGAAGAAAATGAATTTGCAATCGCTTTATCAGTAACTAAGGATCCGATATTAAGTGTTAGAGAAATAAGTAAGCATTTAGATATTAAGAAATCATCAGTAGCGAAGTCTCTCAAAAAAAATAAATTTCATCCATACTATCTTCAACCCCACCAAGAACTTACAGAAAATGATTTTGGAAGACGAGTTACATTTCGACAATGGGCACGAAACAAAATAGGAGAAACCCCTTAATTTTTAAAAATTGTGCTGTTTAGTGATGAATCAACATTTCACAGAAATGGTTTCGTTAATCGTCATTATTTCCACTATTAAGGCGGGCGGCCACTGCGAGCGAAACGAAGCTAAGCGAAGCGAAGAAAAAGCGAACTAAATCAAACTACGTTAGTGCAGCCACTGCGAGCGAATTTCGCTTATCTATCAGTCGGGTTTTGTGCGGAAAAATGAGTGCTGTTGCAAACATGTTGTTATTAGATCTGAGTTCGGAATCAGATGAATCTGATTGTCTTGATGATATTATTGCGGTGGTTAGAACGAACAAAATGACGAAATGTTGGATAAGCAGTTACATGCAGATAAGAGAACAATTTGGAGAATTTCATAAACTGATAAATGACCTAAACGATCCTAAGTTCAAGAACTATTTCAGAGTCAGTCGAGAACAATTCTGGAAATTACACGAATTGATAGCGAGTGATATTTTAAAGCAAAACACAAATTTTCGGAGAGCAATAAGTACCCCAGAGAGACTATCAACTAAATCATGGGCAAAAACCTCGCTCGAATCTGATACGAGCTAAAACGAACGAAACGAAGATAAGATTTCAAAATTCGTTCGCTTAGTTTCGTTCCGTTTCGTTACAGTAGCCGCGGCTACATTGACAAGTACGAGAGCTGATTTTCAGGAAACTTATCTTCGCTTAGCTCCGTTTCATTTCGCTCGCAGTGGCCGCCTGCCCTTATGCTACTGAAAACCCGCTTGCAGTTTTAGTTTCTAACTTCCAACATGAGTGGTCGCTCATTGTTTGGGGAGGTATATTCCATGATTACGTTGTTGGGTCGTTTTTCTCCGAGCAGCATTTAACCGGGAGAGATTTTTACGTTTTTTTACAACTTACTTCGGCATATTCCACTGGTGATTCAACATGCCATATTTTCAATTGGATGGTGCGCCTGCACACTATCATAGAGAAGTTCGGAACCGTCTTAAACAATATTTTCCTTAAAAATAGATAGGTCGGGGAGAACCAATCCAATGGCCAGCGACATTTCCCGAGGGTTTTTATGGGGTCACGTGATGGTTTATCGCATACGTGCGATGACATCAAAGAAAGAATTCGGGTTGCCTTTCAAAGTATAACACCTATCATGTTGTTCAACGTTAGGGAAAATTTTAAAATGCGGCTTGAGGCTTGTATCAATCATGGAAGACTTCTATAATGACTCTTTCATTTGCTTTAATTCCTCCATTACTTGTATTTCCTTCATTTCAACCTCAAACATTATTATTGGGAATACTTCGAATAAAAACATCTCGACATGAAATATGTATTATTTGGCAACTTCTACAATACAAACAATGGAGATTTGGATTGCGAGAATAAGGACGATTTTTTAAAATTTGGACCACTTTCATTGTCCTTATTCCCGCAATCCAAATCTCTATTTAACTTGAAGGGGGCAAACTCTACATAATAATACAAACAATATTCCTTTACTACGTGGGTTCAAGGTATATTTGATTGTTGCGATGTTTGACACAAATAATGGAAATAAATTTCGAAAAATTATTTCATAGTCTGCAAAAAATATCTATGAAAGTAGTATTTTAGATCAATTTGTCAAGTACTTGGAGAGCCTGTAAATGTGAATGGTCCATGTAGAAATTTGATTATACCGTAGCAACGCAGTATTTCCACATACAAATAAATGAAAGAACTATGACGTACAAATTACCCCGAAATAGTAGTAAAAATAATGAAATTACTCATAACTTGACAACGCTGCAACCAATTTAGATTTTTTTTCAGTGATAAAAAGGTGAAAGATGTCTGAATAAACTCGTGAAGGAAAATACAGGGTGTTCCATTTGAAAAATTCCAATGAACGTCGTCTGAATCTTGCAAAATTCTAGATGCAGATTCGAGCACACTGTTAATGAACATGTCGCAAAATTACTGGATTGGTGAACGTGAGACCTTGCCACTACTGTGTGCCAAAAATATTTTAAAAAATTGAATAAATGAATATATCATGACTAATTCAACATGACCCTTCAATAGTGGTAAAAGAAGGTTTATCAGTTATAACTTGGCAACGCCGCAACCGACTACAATTTTTTTTACAGCTTTGTATAGATAAACCTTAGTGGAATAAATTCCAAATAAAAAATACTGGATGTTCTATTTAAAAAACTCGTCTCCGAGTCGTCCCGCTTTTATAAAACACCCCAGTATTGTTGAAAATATTTTGAAAATAAGCAACTTCAGTACCTGAAAAAGTTTTTCATTTAAAGTTTTTCTCTATAGGTTATGGCTTCCGAGATATCGAAGAATTGCGCACTAAATGGACACACTGATATGTTTGGATTTTGCCCTCCATTGATGTTATTTCGCGTTAGACACTTCTGCCGTTATGAATATAACTTCATAAGAGTACAATAAACAAAATATATCAATGGCAAGTTCTTTCAAAATTATATACTTTTTGTTACTTTCAAAGTTGTCTGCCACAGTGCTAGGCGCGCGATAATGGTCAGTCATTGTTATTTTTAAATATTAATAATAATTAATTTTATTAAATCAAAAGGTCAGGCGTTGTCAAGTACATTTGAATTAGGCCAAATTTTCATTCTTGTCTTACCTGCGAATAAAATTCCTTCAGTAAACTACCCGAAATATTCAGAGTACCAAAAATTTCAAAAGGCATAGATAACTAGTATTCATCATTGTCTTGTGAAAGTTTTATATAACCCTAATCGAATTGATATCCGTATTCTGCTGAATTTTACGAATTCGTCGATACACAATTGAAAATAAATAATATTGTGTAGAAATAAAAATGAAATTTCATTTTAAAATTTGAAATAATTTGATAACGTTTAGACTTTAGTAAAGGACAAGAAATATATACAGGTAGTCAAATTCATAACAAGGAAGTTGAGGTCTACTTCTGATACAACCGAAAGTGCTACAATCTTGAAAACATATCTCCCATTAACAATGCCAAACTACAATTTTTTTAAATTCAACCCAACTACTGATTTCCTCATATTGATGGATGCAGTTCCCTGACGGGCCTCCTTTATACTTAGTTCTATATCATTCATTTCAGTTTTATTGTAATCTGTACATCATTGAATTTTTGGAATGATATTTTTTCCCTGATTCCAAAAATATAAAAATGTTTCGAGTTATCAAGTAGACTATGAACAAATTATGTTTGCTTAATGACATATCGTCAATGGAATAATCAAAATGATTTTCAGAAAGGAAGAAATTGAAATATTTATACAAAATAAATAACGGAGATTTATTCACGAAATTTAAATAGCATGAAAACATAAAATTTGTTAAATGTGTTCACCATTATTGTCGATGCATAATTCATAACGTCTTGAAAACAAAAAAGAAGCCAGAAGCTGAAAACTCTATGACAAAAATTGTCCTACTCTGATGGTCGAGCAGGACTACATCAGGCTTTTTGACTTGCATTCGCCTGATAATGGAGAATGAGTAGTTCCAAAAGATTCAGCAGTTCTCATTATCCACAACAAAATCAACATTCCCGGAGCATGAGGCAACACAGTTGCTTCTTCTACATCGTACGAGTTTCGTAGGTAGTACAATACTCATAGAGCTGAGGTATGCCTGTGAATGAAAGCTAAGACTACAAAAGCTTGACAAGCTAACAACAAATGTAATACGATCTCAGGAGCCCCACGACACGCTGTATATCTAGTGGCTGGAACATCTAAACTCATCAACCGTCTACAGTAGACCAAGGTGTTGAAGACACTGTCCCGGCAGGCCGTTATGAATCCCTCGGTCTCCTACTTCAATCCACTTGACCTGAGGAAAGTAGAGGTTGAATTATTACTCAATTCGAGGTTTTCGATGTTTCTGAAGGAGACCCCATGCATTGTCATCTCCGCAGCTGTGGCGTGGGCTTCATGCTGATGGGGTTCCAACTTGGTGACAGAGTTCGGGTCACCTCGTGGAGTATCGAATACGAAACCAAGTAGTTCATCGGCTGCACACACTGCTGCTCTAAAAAGAAATACTCTGATTATGCAGAAAAGTGATTCTGAACTCCTAATGACTTAACATACTTCACTCAATGTCATTCTTTTATGTAAACACTCCAAAATCAAAAGTCCACGACCGACCCATTGTTCGGGGAATTAAAAACATTGATTGGACGAGCTAAGATGCAAGCTCCTTGTTGTTATTTTGTTATTGTTAAAATTGTTATTTCCGTCAACCAGTTGCACACCCTTAAGAGTACAACCCTCATAAGTCTTGGAAAGACTTGTCCGAGCTAGGGAAGACGCAGCCCTTACCTTTTAACGTGTGATGCCATGCACAAGACCGATGACCATGCTGGGAATCGAACTCATGACCCTTAGGTTAAGTGACAAGCGCTCTACCATCATGACCATCACGGCCTATGAAAATTCATAATTTTGCGAGTTTTTACGTTGAGTTGTTGCAGTTCCTCTTATGTTTATTTCATTACTCCGAAGGAGTGAAGTAGAATAGAAACGGCAAGCATATTAGTTAAAGTAACTTTTATATTCCCCAACAGTCCTGAGGACCTGATTTGTAGGAGTTTGTGCTGCTAAGTTATGCAGCTACGAGAGTTTTTAAATGTGGTTACCTCTCGGAAGCGGCTTGTTCCACCTCTAGGTAAGTATATGTCTCTCCAGCATTGAGATGTGGCTGCTTCCGTCTACGAGCTGAACGTCTTGCGTATTCCTCGCATCGTCCCCTTTTGAGATGAATCATGAAACATTTATCTTCCGATAGCATGCATGTAACCCTTCTGGTTTGATGGAGATCCTTTTTGTCCTGAGGCATATGGTTTGGGGATTAGCACGGTTCGCCCCTCAACAAACCAATCCGGAATATAGTACTCCCTATCTGGCCAAGAGTGGAAAACTCTCGAGAGATGGTGGTGGGTGCTAAAAATGTTTTCCATCAATAGTTATTCAACCCATCTGGGCCTGGAGCAGCAAAGTTTTATTTTAGAGGTGAAAATTGAGCTGAAAACGGGTAGCGTCTCTAGCATGATCAAAAAAAAATTTTTCAACTGCTAAAATATAAATATTAAGGAATAAAATATTTTTATTACTATCCAAACAAATAAATAATAATTCGCCAACAAAAGCTTTTCAACCCAATTTTTTCGATTAACTCTTTTGAAGCTACTTTTAAATCGTTTCGAAGACGATCCCAGTTGGACAAATTGAAAAATTTAGATTTTTCACTTTTTAATTAACAATCAAAAGTATTAAAAATAATGAATGTAAATAAAAAAACGGAATTTTTTTATTTTATTTATTTTGTATTCTTATTAGTGAAAGCTATATAACAATTTTTTTTCATTTTTAACTTTCATTATTTTAATAATTGTTATAAACAAATGCATTGTTAATAAGACTTTTGAAAAACAATATTTTGTAATCCATTCCTTGATGAAAATACTGATTTAAAAAAAAAATCGTTTCCTAAAAAAAGTTTTCCATTGATAAAAAACGCACTCGTTATTTAACTTTTTTTTTGTTAATAAATATTAATATTGAGGAACTATTATATTATTTATCACGTTCTTTCATATTCTGAAATGAATTTCTTCCATTAACTTTTCATTTGTTTACTAAACAAACAATTTGTTATAAACAAGTGAGTTTTGTGCAATATTTTTTTAATACTTAAATAGAAAGAATGCAAAGAGTACATTATCATTTAAAATTATATGAAAAATGGAAAAAAAGTCACAAAAAAAGTGTGCAAGTTGTTTCCATAATACTTTTTAGTTTAAAAAATTTTGCACAAATCATTAATTTCAACAAGGATAAACTTCTCAAAAAATATTGTATTAAATGTATTGTTAATAAGACTTTTGAAGTCTTATTAACAATACATTTGTTTATAACAATCATTATTTGAATAATGAAAGTTGAAAATGATAAATATCATAAAGTTAAATATATAAAGTTATATAGCTAAGAGAGACAAAAATTCTTGGTTTCTAGTTCTGTAGTAATCAGCGTTTTCATGTTAACTGTCAACTGGTAAAAATTAACCAATTAACAAAAACATAGGTAATTGAAAAATTGGGTTATTGTATACCTATTTGTTTATTTGAAGGAAACAATTTTTTTTGTTCCCTAATATTTATATTTTATTTACTAATTCTTTTTTATCAAACTTCTGATTCGATCGACGCGCCCGTTAGAGCCGCTACCCGTTTTGAGCTCAATTTTCACCTCTAAATTAAAATTATAAATATCGTCGCCACAATTCAGGGAGGTGGGACTTCTTTTAGTAAATTTTCTGCTCTTTCAGGATCTCTTTTCGAATTATGGTTATCTCAAGTTATTTTTTAACTATTTGCTAAAAAATAAACCATTCTATTACGTTATTGTTTATAACTTTTGCAATTTTTTTCGACCACAATTTTTCTTCTCAACATTTTTTTGGTTGCCATTTCGAATCGAATAAGACTAAAATGATAATTTTCGGTGGTCCAGCATAGGTTTTTGAAGACATGGAACTTGTGAACCACACTATAAACCTTCAGCATTAACTCGGTATCGAGGAAAAAAATTAAAGACCAAATTTCACTTCCATCTTTTCAGGGGTGATATCTATGAAAATAAATGTATTTATTTATTGTATGACAACCATTGAAATTGAGCCTATCCGGGCCTATGTGCAAATTTTTTCACATCTATCGATACAGTTTGTACCATTTTCCTCGTTGGTGATTAAAGAGGTTCACAGAACTATTGAAAAAATTTATTTGTTACACTTTCGACATAAAAGTAAAATCATATCGTAATTGAACGTGTTTCTAGTCATGCTTTAGAAAGGGTATAATGCACTTATCATGATCTATTCTCGATTCGAAAATATTAAATGTCAGTAGTAATTTTTTTAATGATCGGCGTGAAAAAGCTCTAAATTAAGTTTGTTAAGTGTTACATAACCTCAAGAATATATGTTTTACAGATAGATAGATTGAAATTGTAATTTGATGGTTTTTCCTCTTTTTCAAACGGTAATCACCATCAACTCAGTTTCTCTTATGCAAGCAAGTATAAACTCCCACTGCGTTTATTCGACTTTTTCTCTAGAATTCAATGACATTCAACATGTTTCAAATTATTCAAAACCGTTTGGCGATAATGGTTCCATATGATGTGAAATTGTTAAACAAAACATATCCATCTAAATTTGTACTCTCATAGGCTATCCTTGAACGCCCATTGTATGTATATACAGGGTCCTACAACAAGTACGCGGTCAGCAAAATGATACTATTTTCTGAGCTCTGAAAAATGAAAATGATGGCACTCATACAGATGTTTAGTCAAATGGCAAACTTAATTCCTCAGTTTTTGTGTTTTTACATGAGAAATTAATCTGAGGCTGGACCTGACCACATCTGTTTAGATATTTATGCTAAGCCTGCTCGGGTGATCTCATCGCTGCTTGTTAAAGGTACAACCATAACTCATCGTTCCGAATAGTTCTGGAATACTCGAGAGCCATCTGAACGAGTCACCCTAGAATCGCAGCTGTTCTAGAATGGTAAAAGAATTTAACTTGACTGTATAAAGACGCTGAACATCAGATGGCAGGCAGAGTCTCAGAAGTGCAGTTGCAGATATAGTTATCGGGAGAGCTATAGTAACGACAATTACTGTGAACTCAATGTTTTGAATGAATTATTGTTTCGAAAAGTTTTAAATAAATCAGCGAAATCAGTTAAGTGTATTTTCACTACATTACTTTATCAACATAAATATTTTTTTCAATATTGACGGTTTTCGAGATTTTTAGCATGTCAGCTTTTTTTTTTCAAAATTCGTCATCCATAATATTTAAAATTATAAAGTTGTGTCAGGTCGCAATAAAATAAATTTTTGGTCAAATACGTTGGTGACTCTCTCAAAAGATATATTAAAATTCGACCTATGATATACAGCTTGCCACACATTGTTAATAAAAATGTGCAAAATCATTCTGATTCCAAATGGATTATCCTGTATCCATAAGAAGCGTCAAAAAGGCTCTACAAATTTCATTAAATATTCTCTATGGTTAAAATCGATAATTTTTCTTCAAAAATAGCAATTTTTTCTATTTCTTCGCCATAATTAACAACTTTTCCTACCTCGATCTTCCATTTGGATGATTCGTATATGGATATTGTCGAGAATAAATTCTACTTGCCAATAAACAATTCTTGTCTGATTCACCTGATAATAAAAATCATATGAATCAAATCAGTTTTTTAAATCAACCTTTTTTATTCAATTGTATAGAAACTCATCAATACACTAACATTCATTGACTATTTCACTAGGCACTCATTCATACTGGTAGGTAATTATTTTGGCTTGACAAACTAATTGTTTTTCAAAGAATCAATTTATTCGCTTTTCCTTTAAAGATTGTTGTAAACTGGAAAATAATGGCACAAATTTTGAGGTAATTGAAATTAATGTTAACATTTCAAAATAGTTGGTGGTGGTCGAATTCACTACTTGTTTATTTCCTAAACCGGTATAGGTATATAGGCATGGAGCGATGTTAAAAAATGGGATGGACAAAAACTATGCATTGAATGAAGGAATTAGATACATAACATGTGTCTACCGCAGTCGACAAATATGTATTTCGAAGTAAAAAAGGTTATTCATTAAGATTATGGCGAAGAAATAGGAAGAATTTCCATTTTTCGAAATAAAAAAAAAAAGTTTTTATGGAAAACTTCTGATTTTCAACCACAAGGAATATTCATTAGAATTTGTAGAGCCTTTGTTGGCGCTTCGAATGGATCGATAATATACAGCGTGTTTCATTTAAAATAAAAAAAATTCTGCCAATTCTTATTTACAACTTCCTTAACTTCCTGAACTTTCAACCTTTTATAACTCTCTTTACAAAAAATCAGTTTCAGTTTCCAAGGCGGGAACGATCTCTTCGTAGATGAAACAATTCATAAAATCGAAAATCCCATGGGATTTCACTACTTCAACATAAAACTCCGCACTTGTGAGTATAATTACTATTCCCGAATTCTGAAAAGAAGCTTCGCAAGGGATATAGTAAAACTGCTCTGCTTCAAGTTACAGATGATATTTTTCAGACTCTGGGTCGCTAATAGGCTAATACTTTTCGGACCCCATACCGGGAAAAAATTATTAGCTTACCGTTGGTTAGATAACATGCTATTTGAGGAAAATTATCGGTAGTATGTTGTCCATCTCGACATGAAAAACAGACATACGAAGTCTCAAAGGTTGGATAATTTTTTTTATTGGTATTAGGCCGAAGGACTTTTAGCTGTCAGCTAACTGTACGACATTTGAGCAATGGACCGTATAATAAATAATTGAGGTTCTATTTAATCTATTCGATGCAAGAAATATGAATTCCACTTAACATTTGATTTCGGGCACTAACATACGAGTATATTGCGAATCGAGAGTTCATTCAGTACTGCCTTTTTCCAAAGTAAGTAATTCTTCTTTGCGACTTGTCCCGCGCACAGTGGCGTTACCATCTCTTATATATAAGGGTACGCGAGCAAGTTTATTTACTATTGTTGGATTGGTTTGATGATATAATGTTATCGCGGACGTAACAGCTAACTAACTGAGACTCTCAACACATAATTGCGAAACCGGCCCTAAGATCCAATGCTTAACCATAACTTGACTTTTGTCCCGACTTTGTTACAATTAAATTTTAATCACTTCAAGCAATTTCACATTATTTGTGGCTGTTTAGATGATTCAATAACTTTAATGAGATTACATCTTCTCAATAGACAACAGAAGATAAACATAAATCTCAACACTGAAATCAGGATTACCTCAAGGATGTATTCTATATCAAATGTTTGCAATAATATCCAGTTCGTTTACACGCAGATGACACGAAACTGTATTACAGTTTTTGACTGAGAGTGAAATTGATGTACAAGTAAACAATGAGTCACTCACTCTGATCAAATATCCTGAAAGCCTTGATGTTTTATCAGATGTTGATCTAAGGTTTGAAGAATAGGTATATTGACAAAATCATACAACGTGCTTATTCATCACTGAATCTTATTTATAGCAACAAACACTTTCTTCCAACTTCACTCTAATCTATACTTCGTGAAACACTCCTGAATAAAAGTTTTTGAAATTCTGAATATTTTAAACTATGATGAATTTCTATGAATTGTCGATACTTTTGATCCACTAATTTCGACAATAGTGAATGGAGATAGATAATGAATGGAAGCAAGACAGTTTTGTCGAGTTTATTTACATAAAACCTGATCTACCTGTATTTTGTGGTGAGCTGTATGTATTTTTTGTGTCGATTTACTTTTTGAATTATTTTTTCATGTTCTTGTCTTGGATGGATGGATTTTCCTTCTCATATTTGAACATGGAGAAAAATAATTGAAAAGGTGATTTTCCTGTAAAAGTATGTGGTATGCTACGGTAATTAAGGAGAAACTGATTGATTTAAAAGCCAAATTTTTTAGATTCTATGCTAGCACATTTCAATGATTTTTCAAACTTTCGCACAATCTTTTCTGCCATCCCAGTGGCTTCTGGCCGATGAGGTGCTATTCTTTTGTGAGTCATATTGTATTCCTTAAAGGAAGTTTTTTCAATCATGTCCATCGTCAGATTTGATTGAATGGGGATTCTAAATATTGAAGAGGATCTTTACAAAACTGTTTTCAAATTAGCAAACCCAGTGCATGGCACCACTATGATGACAGGATATCGCAAATGTTCACTTTCTAATATTGATACATTTGTGATTTGGAAATGGACCTGCATAGTCGAGGTCCCATGCTTCGAATAGTTCATATGAAGTTGTTGTGATATGATCTCTTCTTTTGAATTTAACAACTGCTTGATAAGATCTGCACTCTCTTATGAATGTTTCTACTATTTGATCGAGTCTTAAAAAAAAAACTATATCAACAGAAAGATGACTGGGTTTCTTTTTATCAAAGCATCACTCAGCTGATATTTTCAAAACTGGGACACTTGATCATGTTCTGAAGACTAGTTCTTTAACGTGCTAGGAATTGCACGTTAAAAGGTAAGACCTCGTTAATCCTTAGCTCGCACAAGTTTTGACTTCTGAGGGCAGTCGTTCGTAGGGGGATGACGGCTGGTTAACGAAAAAAACAATAAAAAAAAATCAATTTTCTTATGGATTAGATCTCTTAGAACTTTTCGTGTTTTTAGCTAAGCTTGCATGGTTAGAATGTTCCCATATAACTCAACATCCATTGATTACACCTGGAATGTTAACCATAAATTGTCAGATTGTATTTTGAAAAACCACAAATGCAACGTTGATTCCAAAACTCAAACATTTGAATCTATATATAGCCCCTAATGGGTATAGAAAGTTATGTTGTATCAGGAACTTTCACTTAGCGTTAGCTGATGATCCATCTTTCAATTCTCATTTGCTGAACAAAACTGATCCGTTTACTCTTTTTCGTAATCCCATACTGTTATTTTGATTAAACGGCATTCAGATGACAATTGAAAAGTTAATCCTCCATCCGTTAAGATTTTTTAACGGCCGGCACCGGCTGTTAAGAAATCACTTGTTTAAATATTTTAACACGATGTGGAGATTTTTCTGTAGAATTACGAGGTACATGGTTTGTTCTTTCCTCGAAATCAAAATGTAATCTATCAACGGGATTACGAAAAGTCTTGATCGGCCAATAACGCAAATAACGGATTCGGTTGTTAAAATCCTCGGCTGTGCCTCGGATTACAATATTCAACCTCATCCGTTATTTGCTACATATCGGCCTTGTAACGTTAATAATTATAATAATTTCATCTATGTTAGCTGTCAAATACCGTTTTCTCAAATTGCTTCGTTCGGAATTCTACACAAATACGAATGGCATCTGAAGTGTTTTGGTCAGGCACTATTACCAAGGGTAAAACCCATGGTGCTGCTTCTTCTGCCTTTTCAAGGATGTCTTGATCCTCTATCCTTGACAATTTCTTTACGACCACTAGATATCAATTCATTCAGTCTTCTCTTACTGAACTTTCAGCATTAAGTAGGTGTAGGTTTTGTGAATTTTGTTTAACCGTATTTACCCGAATAATCACTCCACGCCCAATAAGTGTGGGCACTGAGAATAGGAAGTGAACGAAGCATGACGGTCTTCTGCATTTGCCCTGCTGAGATTTCGGCCGTCTTACGGCAGGCCAGTAATTTTCAGGTTCGAGAGCAGTGTGTCCATCATTCCACCAAGGACTCCTAAGATAAAAAACACCATTTTGACAGAATCATTTGGGTAATTCCAGCGGTGTTCAAAGAGTAAAACCTTAATATTTAATTTGTGTTTTCTTCTCTTACGGGAGATATTGGTTTGGCCGGGAGTGTGAAACTCCATAACAAAAAACGTCCTTCTTTGGCGGCCGAGAAATACTACATTAGGCTTATTGGTTTATATTTGTGTGAAGGTGGGATATGAGTAGTTCCGATTCGGAAGTGACTCGTCTTCACCTAACAAGATGGTAGTATGAAACTTGTAACGCGGCGTTATGGCTGTGGTTATAGACTGGAAACGCATCAGCTGGTTGACAGCAAATGCATGATGATCTCACGTGCCCCATAATACGCTCTCCATTTAGTACTAGTGACGTCAATACCCAATTCGCGACTACGGTAGTAAAGACATTATTCTGGAAGGCCATTATGAATCTCTCGATTTTCGATTTCTGTTCACATGACCTGAGGAATGCAAAGATGTTTTTAAAGAAGATCTCATATATTGGCTCGAGCCGAAATCCCACGGCGTGTGGAGTGACACTCCTCGCGCCAAATTGCCAGTTCACGCACCGTCGGTGAGTCCCGTCAACTGTCGGTAAATGAACACGGTCCAAAGGAGCTCGGACGATGGCGCTCGCAACATGAGCCGTGGTAACTTTCACTATGGAGTGGTCGAACGAAGTGGTGTTAGACTTTCTTGATTTCTGTACAAAAATAGGTACTCTCCACCATCTTCTCTTTTTTCGTGTTATTTGTCCTCGTGCCATCCTGTAAATTACTGATATAAAATAATAGGCTGCAGCAGCAACGATATGTCTTCTATCACGGTTCATCTTTTCGTGCAATTAAACAAAATAGTTTCACTTTTTAGTCGCGACAACCTCCGACCCTCAACCCTCAATCCATGATTGCCACTCCACGAGCCGTTAGAGGCGCATCCTGGAGGGAATGATCGTTACCTCTGATTTAAGCCGTGGGTATACCCAGAAACATAGTTCAAATATACGAGGAAGAGGCCCGATACCCTCGGAATAGGGGTCATGGGCGGGGTGGAGGGGCCCTGAATTGCCACTTAATGACGACCGCAATGACAACGGATGCTTTGAGTGGACGGACAAACCAATAGACGATCATCTGCATTACAATGATGCGAGCAGTGAGCAGGCCTGGACAGGATATATGGCGAGATTACATGCTGAGTAGTTTGAGATACCCTCCTTTGCCGGTTAACGAAGAGATAGACATATCACGTGTCAGTTTAGCTATAGAGGAGGCCAGCATTATACCACCAACGGAAGGCTTTGTCAGCCTGAGCATAATGATCTGTGAAATCCGATAACCTCGCAAGAAATTCGAATGGCCCTTAAAGGTTCGAAGAACTTCGATGCTACAGGCCCAGATGGGTTGAATAACTATTGGTGGAATACATTTCCAAGTACTCACCTCCATCTTGGAAGAGTTTACAACTCATGGCTAAATGGAAAGCAACAGATTCCGATTTGGCTTGTCGTGGGGCAAACAGTGCTAATCCTCCAAAAACGGAGATTTGTCTGATCCAAAGAACTGCAGAACGATAAAATGCTTGAATGCATGTTATAAGATGTTTACCTGCATCTCCTACATACAAATACTCTCCGCAGTTGACCCGGTGTATGAACGGATATATGAGCAAAGAGGGTCAAAGAGGAGGGAAGCTGGCTGCATGGAGAACCTGCTTATCGACAGATGTATCACGCAGGACTTTGTGCAGTATAAGCGTAACCTTTCTATGTCCTGGATAGATTACCGCTCATCATGCACTTACTCAGAGGCCTTGCGGTACCCAATCAAATAGTGAGATGCTATCGACAGCTGATGCCGAGTCAGAGTCTAAACAGAGACTGTTATCTACAGAAGGGGTGTGTTTCAGGAAGACTCCCTCAGGTCTCTTTTTTTTCTGCATCTCCCTATTGCCATTGTCCGTTGCACTACGGAAAATCCGTGGATACAACTACGGCACCCCCAGCAACCGAAGGCACAAGGTCACCCATCTATTGTATATGGATGACCTCAAACTTTAAGCCTTGTGAGAAAAGGATCTTCAACCGTCCTCGAGAGTGGTGTAAGAGTACACGTATGCTATTGGAATGGAGTTTGGGATCGCCAAATATGCCACGATTAATCTCAAAAGAAGACGATCATCATCTGGATGACGGAAAGGTATACTCACCTGGGGGGAGGAACAGCGCCGCTCCCAAGAAGTAACCACTATTAAAAACTCTCTCTGCAGCAAATATCAGCATATACTCCGACAAACTCATCACAATTTCCGAGGAAGAACAAAGTTGCTGCAACTAATATGTTTGCTGTTCCGATTCTACTATACTCCTTTGAAGTCATGATATGAACTCAGGAAGAGATGCGACAACTCAACTTAAAAACTCGCAAAATGATGCATTTCCATAGGAGCTTGCATCGTAAATTGTCTGTTCCACGGTTATTCTTCCTCAGACAACCGGAAAGACGTGGACTTTTGAGCTTGGAGTGTCTACATAACAGAATGGTAATGGATACAGCCTGTAAAGTCAGGAGTTTAGATCGCTTTCTCTGCTTTGTATGCGATCATAAAAAATAGAAATGGGAGCATTTTTTTTTCAATGCAGCAACTCGTGCAGTCGATGAACTCGGTCTCGTATTCGACACCAAAAACGGACGAACCCAAATTCTGTCACCGAGTTGGAACCCGCCTAGCAAAAAGCCCACGTCAAAACTGCGGAAAGTGAAAGTCTCCCACAACTACATAAGGATCAGTCAATGGTCTTCTTCGAGAACATTGAAGACATTGGCGTATCCAGAAACATGACCTTCATATTTCTCAGGTCAAGTGAGCGGAGTCTTCAACACCCTCGTCTGCCGTAGTCGCATGAAAGGTATAGAGGTCTTTGACACTCTAGATGCGTGTCGTGGAGCAGCTGAGACCATCATGCATTTGCTGTCAGCCTGTCCAGCACATAGACTTATAAATAAATAATGGACCCAGTTATTTACATCACCAAGTCGCTGAAAGGCACCATCCTAAGGTCGTGCCGTTGAGTTAGGTGTTGCCACCTCGAGTCTGTGATAATTCTCCACCAACTCTATCTTAAATTCAATTGCCAGCGAATTCCATTCAGTAACTGAATATTCCGATCCATTTATGAAATGAAACTTTGCATTATACATTCCATAATCAAAACTAGTGAAATTAATTTGAAAAATCCGTGTACACTTCCAAAAAAATCTGTACTGTCCGTTGCAATGCTGTACGTGCGGCAACGCTGTTGAAGTACGCTTTGTTTCTCATCATTTTTTGGTTGTTTACAAATTTCACCACTTTATGTTGACACTCAGCCCTATGCTAAGCAATAGCAAAATAACGGAAATGGCGAATAACGGTGACGTTATGTTTAACGGAAGGACTGATTGTCTGTCATATACGGTATTTGTGAAAATATTGGTGTTTTGTTAGACTAATAGAGACTAATAATGGTGCTTTACCGTTGGGTTTGCAAGCAATCCAATTGTTCTAACTACCAGAATCGCAGCTTTCAAAGGTAAGTACATAGATTGTTTACAAATATTAAATTGACGTTCATATTCTTCATTGACGTCACAGTGGGTATCAAATTTCTATGCATACAAAATGAGATGGTACCGAAATCTTGTTACTTATATGAAGGTGACGATCAACAATAACAAGAAAAAATTACGTGCAAACAATTAAACCGTTTTAAATGAAAATGCATTATTTTTGACTAAACAACGGTTTAGTCAACTAGAGCTTCGCGAGACCAAGACCAAGATTGCTCAGTCTTGGTCTTGGTCTCAAAAATTAAATGTAATCTTGGTCTTGGTATTGGTATCGAAAAATAAATGTAGTCTCGTCTTGATGTTTCCAGACCAAGGCGAGACTGACTCAGTCTTGGTCTTGGATTAAAATTTGTCTAGAAAGTTTAATTATTCAATTCAATTGTCCAACAGCTAATATGCATAAAATAAGTATTTCGTATTTCTCAGTCATCAACAATTGTCAATTTGTACGGGTGAAGTACACGGAATAAAAATTTCTCATTTCACTTTCATAACCATCATAATTTTTAAGTAATCTTAAATAAATATTAAATTAAACCCACACGGCCAGAAAAAGGTTCAAAATGGTTGGAATGTTAATTACATTTTTATTGACCATTTAACAATGGATTATTGTGTGATGAGCAGTAAGATGCGGTTGCGGCTGAGTGGTAGAATCGGAATCCCGAGATAATTGCAATACTTATCAACTACTGGGACCTTACAACATACACCTATTTGCTGTAAACTGTTTAACTGCAATACAGATTTTGAAAAATGTATTTTCGATTTTGAATTAACAAAATTTATAAACCTACCATATTAAAAATAATGAATTGAAATAAAATGCCATAACATTTTCCATCAAAATTTTCTCAAAATTGAGTAGACTTAAGTTCACTATTTTCCTTTTGAACCCAAGACCAAGACCAATACTCTTCGGGGAGAGTCTTGATCTTGGTCTTGGGAAGATTTATTAAGTCTTGATCTTGGTCTTGGTTTTGTATCAAGACCAAGACAAGACCAAGACTAATCTCGTGGTCTCGCGAAGCCCTATAGTCACAGACTGATTGACTGAAAAGATGGAATAACAAGTGTTTTATACAGTTTTTACTTTTACAAAGCTTTGATATATACCGAAAATCAACAATGAAGCATTTGTTCAACTTCACCTGTTGACCCATTTCTAGTACATTTTTTTAGAATCAAATTATTAAATGAAGACAATCATTGGTGAGTATTTTAGGAGCACATCAGATCGTATCTCACAAGTTTTGCTGAAATTTTCATAATCGTGTATGTAATTCCACATATTTTTGTAATTCAGTTAAATTGCATGCGCCACTGTCGCTGGAGGGTAGGATCAAGATACAGTCTATCGCAGGTCTCCTCCTTCCTCGCAACCCGCGCGCCTACGAACCGAGCGGCTTCAAAACAAACTGTATTGAAGGTATGGGATTGCTGAGCCCATTACTAATTTATACGTCCATGTTCCAGCATATGCGATCCCAGCGGCGCTACGAGTGTTTTTCTACCATCTACGACACTCGTACTGTATAGACGAGATACCGGGGTGATGTAACTTCCTCGATCAACAGACTGATACTATTATTTTCGTCATTGAGTTTTCGGCTTCTTGCGAAACGAATATCGTCCAAAAAGAGGAGGAAAAACGGACTAAATATCGAGATCTACTCTTCGAACTTCACAGGCTTTACCCAAACTATTCTGTTAAGATGGTGGTTCTGATAATAGGGGTCCTTGGTAGAATGATGGACACACTACTCTCAAACCTAAAAATCTTACCGGCTTGCCGCAATATGGCAGAAATCTCAGCTGGACGAGCGCAGAAGGTCGTCATCCTTGGTTCACTCCGCCTGCTCAGGGCACATGATTTTCGGCCCAATAGTCACTTAACCCACGGTGTGTGAAGTGTTAATTGGAGCAAAAGATACAGCGCGCCCTCCAGAAGTGCCGGAGCTTCGGAGACAGGGCCTGACTGGAAAACTCCTTACGGATGAAGAAAATATAAACAACAGTTCTAGAGATCGTAGAACGTGAAAATAATGAATGTTACTGTGGAAATTTTACAGAAAAAGATAAAAATTGTTGAAGAAGAATAATTTATTAGATTATATTTTTTAGTGTTCTCCGATTTTTGTTTCGTAGTTGGTGTTACTCTCTACAATATACAGCATAGTACCTTCATCACTTTCTCAGAAAATGAAGAAAAAATGAAGATACCTATAAATTGGCGAGTGCATTTCTAATTCTTGTGGAAATGACAAAGAAGGCCAATCAGCCGATAATAAATTGACTGTCACGTTTAATACGTCTTTAATAGTCAGTTTTATTGATTGATCAATTAGTTGGCACGGAATTATCACATAAGTCTTCTGAAGTAAATTCAAATTAGAAAAGGTTTCACGCGTAGATTGATTGATATCTTGATACAACCTTCTTCAATGCGAATGGATTAGAGGTAAATAAGATGAGGACATTCATTAACATTCAAACAAAACTTTCAGATATTGATGTTTCACAATGTTGCTGATTGAGTTACTGATAGCTCCTCCAAAACTGATTTACATCTAACTGTGACACTTAAAGCCCTTGACAATGTATCGCTTGTTCTTGTGGCCGTTACTTCTCTGTCCGAGTGATCCCTGGTACGGTTTATGATGTTCATTATTGTAACAGAACCGTTATTACTCTTTATTCAGTCAATCGCTATAGAATTCTACTGTTGTTCTTCAAATATTAATAAAGATCCTTCGTTCTCTCGCCGACCGATGCCTCCAGGTGTCCACTGCTGTAGAATAACTTTTTATGTCAACTAGGTAAAAACGCAAATAACATTTTAAATATTCACTGGACAATTGCGAATTTTCTTTCCTTCTGATTACTGATAGCCATTGTGGTGAGATGCTAAAAATATTTCTTTGATTTATATACCGCGGTGCCTGGTATTAGGTAAGGACTTGTTTGATTGTTCAAATGACTCGTTGTACTCATTGTTATTTTATTTATTAGTTATCAACATGGAAGAATAAAACCCATTGCTGTATTGAATCGACTTGTTCATTTTCTTGAACCCAACTTCTTCATAAAATACGGGTGGTTGACAAAAACCCATCCGCTTCATCTGGCGACCAACTGCGTGGCGAAGAAAATAAAGACGATTGAATACTATTCAAAGATGCCTATCCAACATTCACCTCTGGAAAATGAAGAACTTGAGCAATCAAATAGGTATTTTTTGAGAAGAAGACAAGGGACTGAAGAAGAGCATGGAAATAGCTTGCAGAAAAGTTCACAAGTCACGACGAAAGACACAGTTACGAAGTCCACAGGTGCAATACCAAGATGTACTGTGGGACAACAGGAATTAGGTAACATTACCCCTGAGAAGACAAAAGGTAGGACAAACTTGGGGTATCATGGGCAGCAGACACAGACAGGTACAGCTTATGCAGAACGTACATCAAATGATGCTGAATATTATAATGTTGATTCGAATGATAATTTCAACAAGTTTAGAGATATTAATACTCCAAGGGTAGGATTGCCTCCCTCTTATTCATCATTTAATATTCCTAACGTTAATGAGATTGATGGTCAAAAGTCAAGTCAAAACTATTATAATTCAAATCAAGCAGTTCCTATAAGGTCCTCAAATTCTGTTAGAATCGAACAGGATCCAATACTTGTCCATAATTATCAAGTGCCAATAATGTCAGAGGTTGAACGAAATTCATTGTTTCTGTATGATGGGGCATGGGGCCACGATATAGAAAGAAATACATATCAAACTGAGAAGTTGGTTAGACTTCCGAAAAATTTCGTGTCAAACACTGCTCATTCAAGTATTTGTCCTGGGGAGAGTTATCTCAGACCGACTAATTCAAGTGTAACTTGTGAACAAAATGTTACTACTAATATCCCATTTGCCAAAGCAAGTTTTACCAATCAGGTAAATAAAATTTGCACGAATATGAGACAAGGTAATCATTATTGTCCAAAGGCTAATAATTTGGAACAAACCTCGCAAACAAATCATTACTTTAATAGCGAGCCTACTAGGGAAGAAATTTCAAATGTTGCCCCACCACCTTTGTCAAGGAGCCCGGGGGGGCAACATTCACGTTACACTACTAGTTCGAATGAGAAAAATCCAAATTTTATAGTCAAGACTTAGAAAATATTATTAGACAAGTAGTATCTGCTTTTCAACAAATTAATGTAAGAAATAATGATAATAATAATAGTCATCTGGAGGCGATAGCACGATGGCCCATTTTTGAAAATAATGCAAAGTTGCACCCTATGGAATTTTTATCACAAATAGAATATATTTTTTCGAATACTAACAGAAGTTTCGAGCAGTTTCGGTTTCTGTTAGGCAATCAATTTGGAGGGGATGCTACTTTGTGGAGTCAAGCTTATTTACATACTTTTTCTAATTTTGAAGCATTCAAAGTTGCTTTCAAAGAACAATTTTGGTCTGAAACGAAACAATTAGAAGTGAGATTGAAATTGCAGCCAGGCAGGTATACTGAAAACGAAGGTACACTGGTAGATCATTTCATAAACAATGTGGTTCTCTCAAAATTTTTGAATCCACCGTTGCCCGAACAACTATTGATACAAACAATTTCCTCCAAATGTATCATCGGTTTTAGTAGGCACTACCACACTTCATGATGCCATGAATAAATTGAGGCAAGCCGACTATTATTTCAACAATTCTGTTCGGATTCAGACTACCGGGGTGAACTCGAAAGTACATTTTTAGGATAGTAAATTTAGAGGACATAACCATCAACATCCTATGAGAGACCGACCATGTTACCGGAAAGATTATATTACAAAGAAAAACAAAAATATATCTGTATTGGAATTTTCCAATAACAATCACTTAGAAACGGAAAATTCGGAAAACTGATAAGTCACACATTTAGGTCCGGATGTGTTGACGGGTATAAATCGAACCGATTTTTTCAACAATCCTCGGGAAGACCTACTTGCCGACTGTGACTTTGAGCCCTGTTCGGTAAATCCACTTACCCCCGTAATCGTTTTATCCATTTTAATTGACACTGGTTCAGATATTTGCGCGATAAGTGAAATAACTTGGGATCAGCTAGGCGACATTCATAAAGAAATACCTAGTTTTCCTTGTACAGGTGTCAATGTGACCGGTGCATTCAAAAATAAGCAAAGGAAAGTTAAAAAATAGTGCTTGATCAAATTTTCGATAGCAAACATGAAACTTTGTCATGAGTTTTTATTGATCCCAGATTTAGTGTATCCTATAATAATTGGCAATGATCTTTTGCGGTTATTGAAAGCAAAAATCGATTTCGATTCAGAAAAAATTTCCTTGCTGTACGATAATCAGACTATTACTATTCCGGAAATCCGATATGATCATGAGTTCCCCATTTCAGAATCAGTAGAATTGCGTATGAAATGGCGATTAACGCAACTAATTACCGTGCTCCCCGGTACGAGCAAACAATTTTATCGAGTTGTTGTCGAAGTGTAGCATTTCTAAGGAACAAAAAACGGTGTTGAGTGAACTCTTGAATAAATATAGCAACATTTTTTCTGATAAACCTGGTCGTACCCACGAATATTTGCACACTATTAAAATGCGTAATGGCACAGAATTTTGCGAAAAGCAATATCCCGTACCAATATCTCACCGAGGTGCTGTACAAAGACAGTTAGATTTGATGGAAGAGTGGGGTGTTATCAAAAAGATGGCAACACCTTACGTTTCTCCGATTTTAGCGACTTTGAAAAAAGATAACAGTGTTAGGATTTGCTTGGATGCTCGTAGGTTGAATCGCGCCATGGAGAAGGAGTACGAGACACCTTTGCCGATTGAAGAAATTTTGAGGACGTTTCCGAAAATCACTTACATGTCGTCAATCGATTTCACTCACGGATATTGGCAGGTTCCTTTGACGGAGGGGTCTCAAAAATATACGGGGTTCAAATTTAATGGTCAAACTTATTGTTTTTGCGTGCTTCCGTTTGGTCTTTCTTCTAGTGTCAGTACGTTTAAAAGGTGTCTCCATGAAATTTTTGGTGCGGAATTCTCCCCTTTTTTAACCATATACGTCGATGATATTTTGATTTTGTCGGAAGACTTTGACTCACACATACGTCACCTGGAAATGGTTTTTCATAGAGTGCAAAGGGCAGGATTCACTTTGCGCTTGGAAAAGTGTTCGTTTTTTAGAGAAAATGTTCATTTTTTAGGCTAAATGTTCTAAATTCCACTGGATTCAAGCCTGACCCAAGTCGTACACAAGCGATCCTGGACTATAGAGAGCTGAGGAACCCTAAAGAATTACAAAAATTTTTAAGTCTCGCCAATTATGATCGGGCATTTTGTCCAAATTTTTCTGAATTAGCTGCCCCACTAACATTTCTGCTACGGAAAAAGTCTCGATGGCAGTGGACCGAATGTCAACAAAAAGCTTTTGAGGCTCTGAAAAACAGTTTGGCGGAAAGTACGTTACTGTACCATCCACGAATGGATATTCCGTACTGTTTGGAGACTGATGCCTGTGATTCAGGTATAGGAGCACAATCATTTCAGATAGTTGATGGAACCCGCCGTGTGATCGCGTGGGCAAGTCGCCTACTGCTGGATCGCGAAAAACGTTACAGTATCAATGAACGGGAAGCATTGGCTGTTGTATGGGCTCTTAATAAATTCAGGATTTATTTGTTAGGTACCCGCTTTGAGATATATACTGACAATAATTCGGTGACATATCTTAAGACCTGTCGACTGATGTCTGCTCGGATTTCTAGGTATGCCCTAGCTATACAAGAATTCGAGTTCGAACTGCATCATATTCCCGGATCGAAAAACATAGTCGCAAATTGTTTATCTCGATTTTCCGCTGGACGAGCGCCGACTCCTAGTGATAAGCTGTTTAAAATATTGTCACTGTTGAAATTACCGACGGAATTTTTGAAATTAACTAAAAATATTAGTCAATACCAATTGAAAGATGAAAAATTGGGAGCTATCATGAAGACTTACCCAAATAGTGTAGAATTACAAACTAAATTCATTATCCATAATAATTGTCTGTATTTGAGGCGTGAAAATGATAATTACTATCGACTTTGTGTTCCAAAGTGTCTAGTCAATGATTTTGTTACTGCCTATCACACTAAGTTGGGTCACTTTGGGTCCTATAAAACGTGGCAAGCACTTAGATCGGAGGTTTGGTGGAACAACATGAATGAAGATGTTAAACGTATTATTCGCGGTCGTTAGATTTGTCAAAAATCCAAAATTTTGCAAAAACCAAACCCGCCACTGCATCCAATTATAACTTCGGGAAAAATCGATCTGATTGCTCTCGATTTATATAGGCCCCTACCACGTAGTCGCGGTGGGGTAATCTACATTTGTGTAGTTTTGGATGTTTTTTCGAAGTACGTTACTTTCTATGCTTTGAAAAAAGCAACCACACGGGCCATTTTGAATCGGTTACAAAAATATTATTTCGTGAAAATGGGGATTCCTAAGAGAGTTTTGACTGATCACGGAACTCAGTTCACTTCTTCCCGTTGGAAAAAAGAATTGACCAATTCCGGGGTACAAGTCATATTTTCCTCTGTTAGGCACCCCCAGGGTAATCCGAGTGAAAGGGTCATGCGCGAAATTGGACGTTTATGTCGAGTATACTGTTCTGAACAGAATACGAGGTGGGCCTACGAACTGCCTAATTTTGAGCTCTTCCTCAATTCGGTCGTTCACGAATCCACGGGCTATAGTCCCATTGAATTGCAATTGGGCAAGGAACGAGTTCGCCTATGGCCTGCTCCGTTTCTTAGCTCAAATAAGGAGGCTAACATGATAACGACTGAGAAAAAACTTATATTAGCCCAGGAAACTTTAGAAAGTAAAGCGGCTCGTCGTGCCTCAAGACATCCTTCTAAACCCCCTCCGATGTTTCAACCGGGAGAACTCGTTCTACTTCGAGCAAATCCTACATCTTCGGCTATCCGAAACTAGGAAGTTTCTGCTTTTATATGAAGGTCCCTTCGTGGTGAAAATCCGACCGACCGATGTCTCCAGGTGTCCACTGCTGTAGAATAACTTTTTATGTCAACTAGGTAAAAACGCAAATAACATTTTAAATATTCACTGGACAATTGCGAATTTTCTTTCCTTCTGATTACTGATAGCCACTGTGGTGAGATGCTAAAAATATTTCATTGATTTATATAACGCGGTGCCTGGTATTAGGTAAGGACTTGTTTGATTGTTCAAATGACTCGTTGTACTCATTGTTATTTTATTTATTAGTTATCAACATGGAAGAATAAAACCCATTGCTGGATTGAATCGATTTGTTCATTTTCTTGAACCCAACTTCTTCATTAAATACGGGTGGTTGACAAAAACCCATCCGCTTCATTATTATTATTAGTTCTCGTAAAAATTAACATTTGTGTTTTTTCTTTGCCCATATATTTCGACAATATATTTACTCAGCTCAAGATCGGGAATTTTTTTCTTACCGAGCTCAAATCATTGAAGCGGAATCCGTCCTAAATTTGAACACGATAACGAGACTATACTTAATTATACCAGCAAACCTCGCCAAACTGTACCTGACATGATTTTTCCGATACGAACGAACTTATGCGAGGTGTCCTTATGTCCGAAGTTGAAATGATGCTTTATTCGATTTTTGTTTATATGGGGTGTACGGGAATAGTACTAGTATTACTAGCAATATTATTCAAAAACTATAGTAAACTAAACAACAGAAATAATTTTCGAATATACAGGGCCAACCGACAAAAATCTACAGAATTGGGTACTTGTTTTACATTAGTTAATTTTTTGAAGAATTTTTGTGATCTCAACGCGCCCTTTACTATTATTATTGTCTATCTCTGAAAATTATGATTTTTGTAAAAATAATGCCATCTATAGAATTCAAGAGGAAATAATAATAATACCATTTGATAAACAGATTTGTGATATTTCTAATCATTCACATATCTGTGAAAATATACAGGGTGGCTAAAATGATTTTTCAACTCGAAACTATTTTATTTAAACTTCTTGATATTTTTCACCCGGTATTTATTGAATTTTAAATTTTTCTGTTAGTCTTTTTCTACTGACACACATGCCTTTGCTCCATAAAAATAGCGTTAGTTATAATTTTTATTAATTTTCAAGTGTTGAATGTTAGTTAAAATGAATGATGCGGAAGAAGGTCTTGTTGATATAATTTTTGACCTGGTAGTGACTAAAGAAAATTGTTTCGATGACCTGCTAGATGAAAGACGTGAAAGAAATCGTATCGATTTATAGGTATAGATATACACCAAAAACCATTCAAAATATGAATGCTTACTGTAAATTCTGAGAGCTGAAGAACACTAATTTCAATGACGGATAGAGATTTGTATCAAATGTAATAGGTGACATAGCACTCAAGTTACTTGAGAATAGAGTAAAAACTGAAATCCACCGTAACAAAAGAAGTATCAGCGGAAATTAGACAATAGATATTTTATTCATCTACTTAGTATTCCAACATACATTTTTACAATCAAACAAATTTGTTAATTTTGTTTTCCAATTCCCTACTTTGTGTATCTAGATTTGACATATGAATTGTTGTTGTTTGCTTGCAGTTTTGTTACAATCAATGTACTTGAAGGAAGATGTATTGAAAATCACCAAAATAAATAATGAATCCCATATGTTTTTTTATGATACAAAGCAATATGTGTCATAGAAAAGGAGTAAGTAAACAAACATGTGAAGTAAAAAAAATGAAAATGGTTAGAAGTAACAATTGGGATATACATCAAAATGTATGTTCCAATCCGACTTCATACGTTCGAAAAATATACGGTGAGTTTCATTTGGAAAACACGAGAAAATTTTGTTCAAAAAGTTCAGAATAGACAAATAATTTTAAGCCACCCTGCATAATTTAAGGATTTCACTATGGATCAGAAATATTACACATCTATCTTTCAAATGGTATTATAGTTATTTTCTTTTAAATTTCATAATCGTGACAACAGTGAATTTTTTGGCATGCATCTATGTTGTGGCTGACAGGGAATTGAGTTATGTACTCATTGAAATAATGTTTAATATTTCGGAAAAAGAATAGTTTGACATCACACTTCTAATAATTCTACGACGGCGTGTTAGCGCCACCACGATTCGTAAATTATTTTTGAAAATCTCAAAATTTCAAGATTATTTCTTAAAATTTTAAGATTATTTCCCAAAATTTTGAGATTATTTCTCAAAATTTTAACATTACTTCTTAAAATTTTGGGATTATTTCTCAAAATTTTAGGATTATTTCTCAAAATTTTAAACAATATCCATCACACAAATGTTCGAGTTGAGAATACATTGAAACTCGTTTCTGAAGAACGGATATGATTCATAATTATCAGGCAATACCAAAGAACAACTGCATGTGTGAGCTACAGGCGTTCTACAAAGAACTCACAGCTTCTATAACTGAAATTTCGATCTTTCAACTGCTCATAATTTCAGAGTTTCATCTGATTATTGTAACTGAATACATGCTATGGTATGGGATCAAAATTTCGACAAAAATCACATTATTTTGAAAAATAATCTCAAAATTTTGAGTAATATTCTCAAAATTTTAAGAAATAATTTTAAAATTTTAAGAAATTATCTCAAAATTTTGAGAAATAATCTTAAAATTTTATGAAATAATCTTGAAATTATGAGAAGTAATCTTGAAATTTTGGCTCTACAAGGTTTACCTTATCATACTTTGATGATATATTGGTTCACGGATCAACAAAAGAAGAGCGTTTAAAAAACTTATTTCTGTGTCTTCAACGATTAGAAAAATTCGATTTACACCTAAATAAAAAGAAATGCTCCTTGTTCCAAGAGAAAATTGAGTACCTCGGATTCAATTCAATAAAATCTCTATGAATCCTGAAAAAGTCTGTGCCCTTGTTGATGTGCCTAGACATACCAATCAAGAAGACATACGCCGTTTTTTTGGGGGGTGACAACCTACTCCAAATTTCTGCCAAATATTTCTACAATCACCTATCCTCTTCGACAACTACTCAAGAGAAATTCAAAATTCTACTGGACAGCCGCATGTGAAGCTGCTTTTTTGAGGCTTACAAACGAGCTCTCAAGTGACCATACCCTCACACCATATGATCTATCGCTTCCGCTTCTCCTAGCGTGTGATGCAAGTCCGGTTGGAATTTCGGGAGTCCTATCGCATTTAGTCATAGGTGAAGAGAAACCAATTGCGTTCGCTTTGTAACGAAAATATCATTACATTTAGATTTCCGTTTGATTCCACTTAATTCCAAAATCGTACTAGAAGCGACACTTAATAACGAACATGTTAACTTGTCTAAAAAGTAGACAACAGAATTCTCTCACTATCTAAGACGTCCAGTGACAGCTGATGGCATATAGCTGAACTTGTCTAAGGGTAAATTTCATTTGTAGACAGACCCATCTAGTGCCATCTGGGTTGATAACGTTGGGTTCATATAGATGTCAATGACATGATGTCAGAAATTCAGTTCGAGAATTGGAGAAGTGGGATGAGTCTTTCTTAGTTTGGCTGTCGAGGTGTGAACAACTCGCTGGATGGTGTAAATCAGGTCATGGTAGTAAATCTAAATCCACATGGATTGATGCCATCATAAATATTTTCGAATGAAGCTCAAGTGAATAATACTGGGAATTAGATTGTCAATCAACTCCAATCCAGAAGGAAGCGCCAATTGCAACGGAATTTATGATCTAATACCCTGTTGATTAACTATCGATGATGGCCTTCTAGTTAATTGGATCCAGTGTTGCGATGATAAGCAGTTATAAATCACCTAGGGCAAATTCTGAGGTATAATCACGTGGAAAATAATTTACCAAGAAACCTGTAAGTGTCAAATAAAATATTTATTTGTCGATGCTGTATGACGGGAAGCGACACCATTTTGTTTAGCTGACAACTCTGTAATTCGGTTTACCTCTGCCGTCAAGTTAAACATTTCATCAAGTATAACATACATATCAGAGTGCTTACTTCAAAACGTCAGTTTTGATTTTCGGGACAACCACCGTAGCATCCGTGTAAACTCGAACATCTAACGTCCAAACATGTGAACTTTAAAGATCTTTGACATATATTGATTTCTATTCATATTTGTATTCACATATAAGTATAACACATTTTCAGTAATGATTTCAAGTAAGTTTTTCATGGTGCACCATTTATATACTATTGTTAAGATTATTGTAGATCTAAGTACTCATACATCTCAACTCCTGTGTTGAGGAGTACATCATTTCATTAAATTGTAATCAAGTTTCACGTAAAATTATATCACATATTCAGTGAGGTATCATACATATACTGTTGATTTTCAAATTTGTGGTAAAACTAACATCTATCAAACGTTTTTCATGAACTTGAACCCCTATCTACGAGGGAACACAAGGAAATTAGTACAACCTGGAGGCGTAATCCATACTAGAGGATTGCCTGAAATTGTTGCCTGAAGTGTCATCTCATTCGTACTCTGTTAGCAGAACAACAATCACAATGATCCAGTTATCACTAGCCTGTGAATCTACACACTGTTTGAACTAAGGTAACCTGTGTCCTCGAAACAAATTCAGTAATTTTTCACAGATTTGTTATGAATATTTGGTCTAACCTCATAATATTGTTTGAATAACGTGTTACTTTGACAATACATTTTGTTAAATTTATTGAAATACTTATATTTGTTTTGAAATATTGTTTTATTGTTGGTCTGATTACAGAAAGAAGTCAATTTATCTCATTTCAATTATCTATCATTAGGTATTTTGTACTTTTTATTCCTGTTGAATAAAAAATTGCTGGCATCCAAGCCAGTCAAATTCTTGAGGTTCAAAATTTAAAATACTTGCCTGCCACATAAAAAATCCGAAACTGGCAATATAGTCCAAAGAAGCTACGCCGTTCTCTTACAGCTTCACGCTCACTGACTACGTCTGAACAAAATTACTCCCAACTCGATAGAGAAGCTCTCGCCATAGTTTTCGCAGTTGATCATTTTTTCAGTTATCTCTATGGAAGGCATTTTAAATTTTGCACCGACAACAAACCGCTTACCAGAATTTTCCACCAACACTCCAAAATTCCACCCATGACTTCTGGCCGTTTGCTTAGAATGCAACTTTTCTATCAGCTTTCAATTATGAAGTTGTCTTCAAAAGTGGGGAATCAAACATCAACGCTGATTGCCTCTCGCGCGCTCCAGTCAAACAAAGCAAACCATCTGGAGATATTCTCATCAATGATGAGTTTCAAGAAATCTCTATGAATTCCATAAATCAAGTTTCATCAGAAATTCTCAATTCTGGTTCCATCCGTGACGCCACTTCAAACGATGAAGAGCTCAAAGAAATTAAATTTCGAATGGAAACAGATCCTGAATTGTCACTTCAATACACACTAGACTACGGCATTTTCTTCAAGGGTCAAAGAATTGTGATTCCACGTGTTTTCAGAGATGCAATACTTCAAGAGGTCCATCGAACACATAGTGGCATAAGCAAAACGAAACAGCTTGCCTGCCGTTATGTGTATTGGAAAGGAATTGACAGGGATATTGAACATCTGGCAAGATCCTGTGAGCCTTGTTCAAAAACGAAGTGTAACCCACCAAGAGCCCAAGTTCACCCATGGGATGAACCGCAACCTAATTGGGATCGAATACATATTGATTATGCGGGTTCATTCCAGGGATTTTGGTACCTTACCGTCGTGGACTCAAAATCTCGATGGGCTGAGATAAAGATTTGCCGCTTAGCTCCAACTTCAGCTTCAACAATCGACATGCTCTGCACATGGCTATCCTTTTGTAATGGTACCTACCTGACAACGCATCAATTTTTGCAAGCGATCAATTCAAAAAATTTTGCTCTTCAAAAGGAATTTTCCAGAAACTGATTGCTCCGGAACATCCTGCAACTAACGGGTTAGCCGAACGTAATGTTTATACGCTGAAATCAAAACTAAAGGCTATGTCAGAGGATCATGCTCCAATGCAAACAAAAATTCGTGAGATCCTGTTCCGCTATCGAATGACTTCCCTCGCAAAAGGTTCAACACCAGCTGAGAATTATCTACATCACAAAGTCCGCTGCGATGCTGGATGCCCTTCGCCCAATGCATCATTCCAGAAATTCTCATCCTGACTGGTATGCTCGACAATTAAGCGTGGGAGACAGAGTCCAAGCTCGTTACTTCCAGAGAAATCAAAATACTTGGAAACTCGGAAGGGTTGTCAAAAAGTTGGGAAAACTTCACTACCTGATTCGACTTGATGGTATTTCTACTGGTGTCCTCGAAAGTATGTTACTTTCAATGAGAACCTGGACAATTCTGAAGAAAGACTTTCGTCTTCAAGCCGAAACTGTATTCTCAATGATTTTGAGTTCCATAGCCAACATCATCCCAGAGTAATCATTCACAATCAGCCTGAACTTCAACTACTTCAAGAACCACCTCAACCTGAATTTCGACGATCTGAAAGAATTCGAAATGCACCGAAGTTTCTTCGAGATTACATGACCACTTAGGAGAACTTCAGATCATCCATTTAATGACTTGAGCTGTTATGTTTTTTCTTTTGTTTTTTGTTCAACATATTCAAATTTAATAATTTTAATAGTTATTCCTGATTGTATTCATTCAAGCATGGGAGAATTGTTGTAACTTATGGCCTTTTGCCTTTTTGTACAGTTCAGTCAAGTGGTAGTCTTAGTTTTCAGTTTTGTAAGTGAATGTCAATTATGCGACGGCCTATTAGCGCCACCACGATTCGTAAATTATATTTGAAAATCTCAAAATTTCAAGATTACTTCTCATAATTTCAAGATTATTTCATAAAATTTTAAGATTATTTCTCAAAATTTTGAGATAATTTCTTAAAATTTTAAAATTATTTCTTAAAATTTTGAGAATATTACTCAAAATTTTGAGATTATTTTTCAAAATAATGTGATTTTTGTCGAAATTTTGATCCCATACCATAGCATGTATTCAGTTACAATAATCAGATGAAACTCTGAAATTATGAGAAGTAATCTTGAAATTTTGAGATTTTCAAATATAATTTACGAATCGTGGTGGCGCTAATAGGCCGTCGCATAATTGACATTCACTTACAAAACTGAAAACTAAGACTACCACTTGACTGAACTGTACAAAAAGGCAAAAGGCCATTAGTTACAACAATTCTCCCATGCTTGAATGAATACAATCAGGAATAACTATTAAAATTATTAAATTTGAATATGTTGAACAAAAAACAAAAGAAAAAACATAACAGCTCAAGTCATTGAATGGATGATCTGAAGTTCTCCTAAGTGGTCATGTAATCTCGAAGAAACTTCGGTGCATTTCGAATTCTTTCAGATCGTCGAAATTCAGGTTGAGGTGGTTCTTGAAGTAGTTGAAGTTCAGGCTGATTGTGAATGATTACTCTGGGATGATGTTGGCTATAGAACTCAAAATCATTGAGAATACAGTTTCGGCTTGAAGACGAAAGTCTTTCTTCAGAATTGTCCAGGTTCTCATTGAAAGTAACATACTTTCGAGGACACCAGTAGAAATACCATCAAGTCGAATCAGGTAGTGAAGTTTTCCCAACTTTTTGACAACCCTTCCGAGTTTCCAAGTATTTTGATTTCTCTGGAAGTAACGAGCTTGGACTCTGTCTCCCACGCTTAATTGTCGAGCATACCAGTCAGGATGAGAATTTCTGGAATGATGCATTGGGCGAAGGGCATCCAGCATCGCAGCGGACTTTGTGATGTAGATAATTCTCAGCTGGTGTTGAACCTTTTGCGAGGGAAGTCATTCGATAGCGGAACAGGATCTCACGAATTTTTGTTTGCATTGGAGCATGATCCTCTGACATAGCCTTTAGTTTTGATTTCAGCGTATAAACATTACGTTCGGCTAACCCGTTAGTTGCAGGATGTTCCGGAGCAATCAGTTTCTGGAAAATTCCTTTTGAAGAGCAAAATTTTTTGAATTGATCGCTTGCAAAAATTGATGCGTTGTCAGGTAGGTACCATTACAAAAGGATAGCCATGTGCAGAGCATGTCGATTGTTGAAGCTGAAGTTGGAGCTAAGCGGCAAATCTTTATCTCAGCCCATCGAGATTTTGAGTCCACGACGGTAAGGTACCAAAATCCCTGGAATGGACCCGCATAATCAATATGTATTCGATCCCAATTAGGTTGCGGTTCATCCCATGGGTGAACTTGGGCTCTTGGTGGGTTAGACTTCGTTTTTGAACAAGGCTCACAGGATCTTGCCAGATGTTCAATATCCCTGTCAATTCCTTTCCAATAGACATAACGGCAGGCAAGCTGTTTCGTTTTGCTTATGCCACTATGTGTTCGATGGACCTCTTGAAGTATTGCATCTCTGAAAACACGTGGAATCACAATTCTTTGACCCTTGAAGAAAATGCCGTAGTCTAGTGTGTATTGAAGTGACAATTCAGGATCTGTTTCCATTCGAAATTTAATTTCTTTGAGCTCTTCATCGTTTGAAGTGGCGTCACGGATGGAACCAGAATTGAGAATTTCTGATGAAACTTGATTTATGGAATTCATAGAGATTTCTTGAATCTCATCATTGATGAGAATATCTCCAGATGGTTTGTTTTGTTTGACTGGAGCGCGCGAGAGGCAATCAGCGTTGATGTTTGATTCCCCACTTTTGAAGACAACTTCATAATTGAAAGCTGATAGAAAAGTTGAATTCTAAGCAAACGGCCAGAAGTCATGGGTGGAATTTTGGAGTGTTGGTGGAAAATTCTGGTAAGCGGTTTGTTGTCGGTGCAAAATTTAAAATGCCGTCCATAGAGATAACTGAAAAAATGATCAACTGCGAAAACTATGGCGAGAGCTTCTCTATCGAGTTGGGAGTAATTTTGTTCAGACGTAGTCAGTGAGCGTGAAGCTGTAAGAGAACGGCGTAGCTTCTTTGGACTATATTGCCAGTTTCGGATTTTTTATGTGGCAGGCAAGTATTTTAAATTTTGAACCTCAAGAATTTGACTGGCTTGGATGCCAGCAATTTTTTATTCAACAGGAATAAAAAGTACAAAATACCTAATGATAGATAATTGAAATGAGATAAATTGACTTCCTTCTGTAATCAGACCAACAATAAAACAATATTTCAAAACAAATATAAGTATATCAATAAATTTAACAAAATGTATTGTCAAAGTAACACGTTATTCAAACAATATTATGAGGTTAGACCAAATATTCATAACAAATCTGTGAAAAATTACTGAATTTGTTTCGAGGACACAGGTTACCTTAGTTCAAACAGTGTGTAGATTCACAGGCTAGTGATAACTGGATCATTGTGATTGTTGTTCTGCTAACAGAGTACGAATGAGATGACACTTCAGGCAACAATTTCAGGCAATCCTCTAGTATGGATTACGCCTCCAGGTTGTACTAATTTCCTTGTGTTCCCTCGTAGATAGGGGTTCAAGTTCATGAAAAACGTTTGATAGATGTTAGTTTTACCACAAATTTGAAAATCAACAGTATATGTATGATACCTCACTGAATATGTGATATAATTTTACGTGAAACTTGATTACAATTTAATGAAATGATGTACTCCTCAACACAGGAGTTGAGATGTATGAGTACTTAGATCTACAATAATCTTAACAATAGTATATAAATGGTGCACCATGAAAAACTTACTTGAAATCATTACTGAAAATGTGTTATACTTATATGTGAATACAAATATGAATAGAAATCAATATATGTCAAAGATCTTTAAAGTTCACATGTTTGGACGTTAGATGTTCGAGTTTACACGGATGCTACGGTGGTTGTCCCAAAAATCAAAACTGACGTTTTGAAGTAAGCACTCTGATATGTATGTTATACTTGATGAAATGTTTAACTTGACGGCAGAGGTAAACCGAATTACAGAGTTGTCAGCTAAACAAAATGGTATCGCTTCCCGTCATACAGCATCGACAAATAAATATTTTATTTGACACTTACAGGTTTCTTGGTAAATTATTTTCCACGTGATTATACCTCAGAATTTGCCCTAGGTGATTTATAACTGCTTATCATCGCAACACTGGATCCAATTAACTAGAAGGCCATCATCGATAGTTAATCAACAGGGTATTAGATCATAAATTCCGTTGCAATTGGCGCTTCCTTCTGGATTGGAGTTGATTGACAATCTAATTCCCAGTATTATTCACTTGAGCTTCATTCGAAAATATTTATGATGGCATCAATCCATGTGGATTTAGATTTACTACCATGACCTGATTTACACCATCCAGCGAGTTGTTCACACCTCGACAGCCAAACTAAGAAAGACTCATCCCACTTCTCCAATTCTCGAACTGAATTTCTGACATCATGTCATTGACATCTATATGAACCCAACGTTATCAACCCAGATGGCACTAGATGGGTCTGTCTACAAATGAAATTTACCCTTAGACAAGTTCAGCTATATGCCATCAGCTGTCACTGGACGTCTTAGATAGTGAGAGAATTCTGTTGTCTACTTTTTAGACAAGTTAACATGTTCGTTATTAAGTGTCGCTTCTAGTACGATTTTGGAATTAAGTGGAATCAAACGGAAATCTAAATGTAATGATATTTTCGTTACAAAGCGAACGCAATTGGTTTCTCTTCACCTATGACTAAATGCGATAGGACTCCCGAAATTCCAACCGGACTTGCATCACACGCTAGGAGAAGCGGAAGCGATAGATCATATGGTGTGAGGGTATGGTCACTTGAGAGCTCGTTTGTAAGCCTCAAAAAAGCAGCTTCACATGCGGCTGTCCAGTAGAATTTTGAATTTCTCTTGAGTAGTTGTCGAAGAGGATAGGTGATTGTAGAAATATTTGGCAGAAATTTGGAGTAGGTTGTCACCCCCCAAAAAAACGGCGTATGTCTTCTTGATTGGTATGTCTAGGCACATCAACAAGGGCACAGACTTTTTCAGGATTCATAGAGATTTTATTGAATTGAATCCGAGGTACTCAATTTTCTCTTGGAACAAGGAGCATTTCTTTTTATTTAGGTGTAAATCGAATTTTTCTAATCGTTGAAGACACAGAAATAAGTTTTTTAAACGCTCTTCTTTTGTTGATCCGTGAACCAATATATCATCAAAGTATGATAAGGTAAACCTTGTAGAGCCTGATCAATAATGCGATTGAACTCACTAGGGGCAGTTTTTATCCCGAACGATAATCTGTTCTTCTTGTAGGTCCCCTTATGTGTAGTAATAGTCTGGATTTTACTGATTTCTTCGTCTACTGGAATGTGGAGATATGCCTTGAAAAGGTCTAGTCGGCAGAAATATTTGGAATCTTGAAGGCTGTTCAGAATTTCATCGATACGCTTGATAGGGTAGTTCGAATTTACAAGTTCGGGGTTGACACCAATTTTGTAATCATCACATAATCTCACAGATCCGTCTGTTTTTGGAATTACTACTAGCGGAGATCCCCAATCACTTGTAGTAGATTTGGTTAAGATTCCTAGAGCTTCGAGATCGTTTAGTTCTTCATCAACTTTATCACGAAGAGCATAAGACAATTCTCTTTCTTTCTTTGATGAATACAGGCTTCAAATTTTCTCGAAGTTGAAGTGACACACAGACATTCGGGACACAACCGATTTGTGCTTGAAAAATTTTTGGAAATTTCGAAAAAAATGTCTCAATTGTGTTGAACTGCTGAATACAGAAAATGGAGGAAGTTGAAGAAGTTATAGGCTCGATTTCTTGAAGATTGATACCCAAATGACGTATCCAAATTCTCCCGAGAAGCGCGTCAAAACCGTCAGAAACTACATACATTTCCTCTCTTGACGTTTTATTCTCATAGCACACATTCACAATGACTTTCCCATCTGGTACGAATACATTCCCGGTGTATGAGCGGAAAGCTACAGTCGAGGATGGAATAGGATCTCGAAGGTGTAATTCTTGTAAAATATCGAACCTGTAAATATTAAAATCAATGAAGATCCGTTAACTGTAGTTAATAAAGCCAAAAATTCATATTAGTTGCCCTCACTTTCCTAGCCACAGTTTCTTATTGTTGGTAGAAATGAGGGGTGAACATCTGCGATGTTGCCACATCAATTATTTTTACAGATATCTTCTTATATCTTACAGATATGTTCATAATAAGTTTTTCGGGTTATTTACGACAAAAGAGGTGGGCAGCATAATTTTATTATTCAAGGAATTATTGATATGTATTATATAGAAAACGTCGAATTCTCCGAAAAATTCCGATTTATTCGGTAAATCAAGTGCATTTTTTAATGAAACTATCACGTGACTGAAAAGCAGAAAAAATTAGTAACAAAGTAGATATTATATCGAAACGTATGAAATCGGACGCCGAATATTTTGAAACTGCGATTATGAATTAGGACAAATACAGAAATTATCCAGATTGAGTAAAAATAAATTGTTACAAATTACAAAGAATTGTTGATAAATATTTTGTCAATAACTTCTTGAATAAGTGATCTAATGTAATAAGGAGGGTGATACAACGAAACTTCGTTAACACCCATAGAGACTGAAAAAAATAATTTCTCTGAGAAAGTTGAAAAAATCATATCTTCCAAACGACGACGATTAAGTCGAAGAGATTTCCACGAAAACTTGTTGAAGGAATGTTCTAACATTGTGATACAACGAAATTTTGTGACAACCCGTACAGACTACGAACGAATAAGTCGATGACATTTTCACAAAAACTTCTCATCTCTCCAAGAAGTTTTTGTGAAAATCTCTTCGACTTATTCGTCGTCGTATGGAAGATATGATTTTTTCTATTTTCTCTGAGAAATGATTTTATCTCAGTCTATACGGGTTGTCAAGAAATTTTGTTTTATCACCCTGTTAGATAATCCCTCCATGAAATTTTTTCAACTTTCTCAAAGAAATGTTTTTTTTTTTCAGTCTGTACGGGTTGTCACGAAATTTCATTGTATCACCTTGTTAGATCATCCCTTCAAGAAGTTTTTGTGTAAATCTCTTCAACTTATTCGTCGTCGTTTGGAAGATATGATTTTTTCTACTTTCTCTGAGAAATGCTTTTATCTCAGTCTGTACGGGTTGTCACGAAATTTTATTGTATCAGCCTATGGGGGTGAATAAAAAGTTTAAATGTAAAATTTTTGAATATCGTTCAATGACAAACCTTAGATACACAATATTGACCAACCTCTTGTAACTTCGGGATATTTACTTCTGTGCATGTCCATCTGTCTTCACAACACACATGAATTGTTCAAAAAAGGATAGCACTCGTAACGTCGAGATACCGATCCAAAACGGAAAAAATTATAATAGAAAGGGTAGCAGTACGCACGGTCATTCAAAATCGACTCGTCTTTTCGTGGTAGTACCAAGATATGCCATTGGGGGAAGCGCGATAGTTCCTTCTTTGTATAAATAAATACACATCGAGTTCCGAACATATACCGGATGATACAACTGATACCAAGACGAAATTACATATTTTGCCTAAAATTAAAGCAATATCATATATCGAATTCGCGATTCGATTCGCGATTCGATTCGCGAATCGAATCGAATCGAAACATTTCACTTATTTTGTTTTTGAGCTCTCCGAGCTCGAAAATATGATTTTTGGGTGATTATGAGCTCTCCGAGCTCAAAAGTCTGAAAGAAGTTTATACAATTTTTTGAATTTTCAAACCACCGCAATAAATTTTGAATAAATGAACCGATTTTCACGCGGTTGGCGGCATTCGAGGCAGTTTTTCAAGCTCCATGAAGAATCTTTAAGTTTGAATTGATCGAATTAGAAATTTCAGAGTGATTCCGAAAAAAACATTTTTTTCGGTTTTCTTTCGACAACGATAACTCACGAATGAAGCAACCGATTCTGACCGGATTGGCGGCGATCGACGTGGTATTTTGATATTAAGATATATTATTTTTTTAAATCGATGGATGAAGCCATTTGAAAGTTATTCCAAAAAAAACACATTTGAAAAAGTAAATTTTCGTAGTTTTTTTGAGATTTCTCAAAATCTACTGGTACGAATCGGTTCAAATTATATTCAAAATCTAAGTTTGACCAAGCCAAATAGATAGAGAAAGAGTGAGAGAGAAATAGTAACGCGGAGAGGGGAATATAGGCATTACGCAGCTGCACGCATTAGAATTTATTCACGAATTTTTGTTATTTCGGCTTGTCGAGATGACGGTTTTTTTTTCAACTTTGTAGCCCTTCCCTTTCTTTACGTCACTCTCAAATTGTCAGATTGCTAGAATATAAATTTTTTAGCATGTAATTAACTCACCCTACCTTAATCTGACGCGCTCGAGAATTTTTGATGATCAATTTTTTTTAACTAATCTGATCCTTTATCCTGGACGGTTCATATTTGGTGGAGGTACTTAACCGGGTACAAAGTATTCCCCGCGCTTCAGTATTATGATAAAAAGGGCAGCGGTACGCACGGTCATTCAAAATCGACTCGTCTTCTCATCGGTAGTACCAAGATACCTGTGCCATTGGGGAAGAACGCGAGAGTACATTTTTGTCTAAATAAATACACATCGAGTTCCGAACATATACCGGGTGATACAACTGATACCAAGACGAAACACCCTGTTAGATCATCCTTCCAAGAAGTTTGTGTGGAAATCTCTTCGACTTATTCATCGTCGTTTGGAAGATATTATTTTTTCTACTCTCTCTGATATATGCTTTTATCTCAGTCTGTACGGGTTGTCACGAAATTTTATTGTATCACCCTGTTAGATCATCCTTTCATGAAGTTTTTGTTAAAATCTCTTCGACTTATTCGTCGTCGTTTGGAAGATATGATTTTTTCAACTTTTTCTGAGAAATGCTTTAATCTCAGTCTGTAAGGGATGTCACGTGTATCACCGTGTTAGATCATCCCTCCAAGAAGATTTTGTGAAAATCTCTTCAACTAGTTCGTCGTCGTTTGGAAGATATGATTTTTTCTACTTTTTCTGAATGCCACGGAATTTCGTTGTATCACCCTGTTAGATCATTCCTCCCAGAAGTTTTTGTGAAAATTTCTTCGATTTATTCGTCGTCATTTAGAAAATATAATTTTTTCAACTTTATCTGAGAAATGCTTTTTTTTTCTCTCTGTATGGCTGGTAACGTAATTTCGTTGTATCACCCTCCTCATTAGATCACTCATTCAAGAAGTTATTGTCGAAATATTTTTGAACCATTCTTTGTAATTTGTAATAATTTTTTTTACTTTATCTGGAAAATAATTTCTATATTTGTCGTAATTCATAATCGCAGTTTTAGAATATCCGGCGTCCGATTCCATACGTTTCGACATAATACTTTATGTTACTCATTTGTTCTGGTTTGTCACGTGATTTGCCATTTCATTAAAAAATGCACTCGATTTACCGAATGATCTCTAAATCGGAATTTTTTGGAGAGATCGACGTTTTCTATATAATACATATCAATAGTTCTTTGAATTATAAAATTAAGCTGCCCACCTCTCTTGTCGCAAATAACCAAAAAAACTGATCATGAACATGTGTAAAAATAAAAAGATATCTGTGAAAATAATTGATGTGGCAACACCGCAGATGTTCACTTCTCAATTCCACCAACAATATGGTACTGTGGCTAGGAAAGCGTGGGTAACTTCACAATAATAAAATTCAGGAGTAATGTTAGACTCGGACCTAGGATTTGAAAAACATATGAATCGAAGAATTCCAAGCATACATACCTCAATAAAATTAATTTATGGGAACCGGTAATTTTTTCCTGAAAGTGTTAAAATAACGTTAATATTTTAACATTTTTATTTTTCAAATCATTGGGTAGATAAAGAAAATCGAGAAATTACGGAATTCTTCCTTAAGGTTAATGAATAGCATTAAAAAGTTGCTAAGAATATTACACAAATTGGCTGAAAATGGATGGTTGAATATGGACCATAGAACATCATCATCGTGCAACTTCATCATTTCACAAAATTCTTCCATAAACCTCTACAGAAAACTAACACTCAGACCGGATGTACATTATCTGATTCAGAGATTCAAAGATTCGTAAGTACCGGTATTTGAAACAAATGTTCGGACGTTCTTTCACATACCAAATTCATAAGATGCGTAACTCTATTCCTGAAACCGTGAAAAATATTAATATTGCAAGTTCTAAGTCAAAGTATGACATGCTATATTGTATATTACTCTTGAAGTATTTGAATGAATAATTACTAAAACTATGAATTATTTATATTATATATATTATTCGTGTGGGTACTACTCGATGCGAGATACACTTTGTGGAAGAACATTTTCCTGCTGGAGTGATTGCTTCATCAGAGAAAATGAACTTCCAATTACCTCGAAAATATCATTACTTTACTGGAAAATGTGACGTTTTGTTATTATTATTATCATGAGTGAAATTCTTCAGTAAATTTTTTTATTTTACAGTTGTCAAATAATGCCTTCTCTTGTGACGGCCGAACCACAGGATACTATGCTGATGTAACTTCAGGTTGTCAGGTTAGTGCTTAATACTCTACTCATATAAGTTTCAACAGAGCAGATTGAGCTTAAACCCAACCAACTTTATCTAGTGAGATTTAAAATTAAGCAATAAAAAAAAACAAATGACGGAGCAATCGATATTCAAAATATTCAAATTATTCATTTCCAAAAATTCTTGGTATTCAATCTTTCCTGTGCTGTGATAAGGTAATTGATGAAAGTCATAAGATAATTTGGGAGATTGAAATTTATATAAGCAGTATCTCAAAAGAATAGAATAATAAATAGTTTTGATCCTCCCAAAATACACCATAAATATATCTCGGGAAATCATACAAAAGCCTCATAGTAAGGGCCAATTTATGCAACTTGTCATTATCATAGTCACAATCATTAACACAGTTTTGGTCTCAATTGTTGTTATTTAAGACAAAACTAAGGAAATTGCATAAATGCTACTACTGGAATTTACAGTTTTAATTTCATTTTATGATTAAGACAGTAATTGTGATTAGGACTATGACAATGACAAAGTTGCATAAATTGACCCTTAGAATTGGGTTCAACTGAAGCATTTATAGTGACGAATGTTGCATGACCTAAAGAGGCCTTTTCGTTTTGCTGATATAAAACTGAAAAAAATGTATGGCCATACAGTCAAACTGAAATTTGTTAGTGGAAAAAGGATTGATGAATGAAATGTACTTACTCTAATCAGTTGATTCGGTGTAACAACAACTGAGTATTAATTTGTATAGGTATAAACAAAAGTGATGCGCCCATATATTCGTCAACCATTGGCTGGTTTATTAATTTATTTTTTTGGGAAAGGACCCCGCACGGAATACATGGGATTTTGGTTGATTGCGGAAATCAATGAAACTTGGGTATGTTGTAGATCACGATCTGTCGATAACACTTTAAATGGACCATAATCGAATCGTATGATTAGTTTCGGAGAAACAAGGTGATTTTGAAAGATGTTACGAAAACACAACATAAAAGTAATTTTCAAAAATTGAGATTATTTTCTTATTTATTCACGTGATTTGGCTCAAATATGTCTTGCTTTTGAAAACGCCATACTATTATGATCCAAAACAGTATTCAACTCAAAACATCAAATTTCGACGTTGTTTACTCCACTTAGTATTATTGAGATATTTCCTAATTTAATTTCGAGGTATGGCTGGGAAATGTTTACAATTTGAAAAAGCAAGACTATTATGATACAAATACAATATTTTACTGTATCGGGGTAATCAGAAAAGTATTTGAAAATATCGTATTAAGAAGTTATGTAGGTATGTCATTCATTCAATAGAATCCATACAGAATCATACGTTTTCGATTTTCAACATTAATTAATATGTGAAAACCCTTAAACCATGATAATTGAAAAACCACAAGCCAAACTTATATATAAAAAAACAAGGGCTATACAAATATGTTTGCCAGTGACACTATATCTTTGCAGTTTCTCTAATAAAATAAGTAAAAAAACTTTAAGCTAAACAATTTAATTGTAACGAAACATAATGAAGATGCAGATTATAATTAAAGCTAAAAAATAATTAGTTAGGTACCAGTCATCACACCACTCCCCTCATCAATCTAGGGCATTAATCAGACATGTTATTACATGCACATTAAGTAGTCAGGTATATAATAGAGTTAGTTTCTGTAAGGCCTTTGTATTTTAAAAATTTAAGTATGGCTTGAGTTTATCATATCCTTATTATGACTTAAGGGTCTTTACATATTGACGTTTTGAATCTTGAAACATATGGTTCTTCAAGGTTTCTATTGAAAGAATAAAGTAAATATAGGATATTTTCAAGTACTTATCTGATGAACCCGATATGGTAAAATACTGAGTTGGTATTATAATAATTTTGCTTTTCCGAACTGTCGTATTACTGAGCCATATCTTGAAATTAAACTAAAAAAAATCTCATAAGTGATAAGAGGCATATTTATTCAGATTACGCTACGCCCCACGATGGTGTTTTAGTCTGATCAATGCCCAAGATTGATGAGAAGACTGGTACCTGGTAACTACCTGATTATTTTTTAGCTTTTATTATAACTGCATCTTCATTATGTTCCTTTACAATAAAATTGTTCAACTTAAAAGTTTTTTTACTTATTTTTTTAGAGAAACTTCAAAGATATAGTGCCACTGGCAAACATATTTGTAGACCCTCGTATTTTTTGAATAAAAGTGTGGCTTGTGGCTTTTCAATTATCATGGTTTAAGAGTTTTCACATATTAATTAATCTCAAAAGTCGAGAACGTAGGGTTCTGTAAGGATTCTATTGAATGAATGAACATAACTTCCTAATAGGATAATTTCATGTACTTTTTTGATTACCCCGATATAGTAAAATACTGTATTTGTATCATAATAGTAATGCTTTTTCAAATTGTAAACATTACCCCGCCATACCTCCAAATTAAATTAGGAAATATCTCACTAATACTAAATGGAGTAAACAACGTCGAAATTGGGTGTTTTGAGTTCCCCCGGTAAGCTAACCTGTTTTGGATCATAATAGTATGGCGTTTTCAAAAGCAAGACATATTTGAGCCAAATCACGTGAATAAATAAGAAAATAATCTCAATTTTTGAAAATTACTTTTATGTTGTGTTTTCGTAACATCTTTCAAAATCACCCTGTTTCTCCGAAACTAATCATACGATTTGATTATGGTCCATTTAAAGTGATATCGACAGATCGTGATCTACAACATACCCGAGTTTCATTGAATTCCGCAATCAACCAAAATGCTATGTATTCCGTGCGGGGTCCTTTGTTAATATATTTAATTGCTTTGAATAATCGACAAACTCTTATCAGAAATTGAACGATCAATTGACTTACCTGTAAGGAAAATTGATCATAATTATATGAACATTTTCGTCGAAGAATTATAAAGAATACTACTTGTAGTCGTCGCTTTCGACGCCACTGGTACGAACTTCAAAGCCAAAAAACAAAAACTACCAACACCTAGTTTTTGCTACGCTGCTATCTACTCATGCTCCAATATTCATTTTTTAAAGTATTGCTGGATCGTCGGGATGGGTTACGAAGTATTTATTGGGGGGGACTTTATAATTCTTCGACGAAAATGTTCATATAATTATGATCAATTTTCCTTACAGGTAAGTCAATTGATCGTTCAATTATATTTCACATTTTCGTCTCGAATTATAAAGAATACTACTTGTAGTTGTTTAAAGGATGAGACGATCCGGCTGTGGCACAATGTGCCCTCAGAAATGATATACCAAAGTTATAAGGATATAAATAACTTTTATTGCATGTAAATATATATGTTAAATCAGTCTTCTTTGGTTTGAGTTTTTTAAAACAGACTTTATTCACATTTATTGCAATATGGAAATATTGAATTTTACAAGTGAAATTATAATGGTTTAAAAACTCGTTTTGATTCAAATCTACTAAACTACTTGTTTGAAGACTGGAAAGACTTGAACGACTTGAATCCGGTCTCCTCAACTTTTATAGGTTCGGGAATGCTGACTGGATACTGCGTAGTTTCTATTATTCCACGAAGACCTTCAAATGTGCTGAGGAATATCCTCTATCTTCTGCGTAGTAGATGATGCAATGTTTATAGTGTATGACGCAATTCCGGGACAAAGGGCTCATTCAGGAATCGGATATAACAACTCCCCCCTTGAAAAGAAAGTTGATGCGGTGCTGCAACTTTCACATCAAGCTAATGATTTATTGGAGTTCAATTCTATACTTTCTTCTTCTCTTTCATCTAAGTGGATACTTGGTCTTCTTTTTGAAGGTAACAATCTTCGAAGGGATGCAAAAGTTCTTCCTGTTCTTGGAGGTGGTGGAGGTGGATTATTTCTTGATGTCATAATTCCAATTTTCACTGAACGTCTATTTTTGCATTTACAAAATATGTAAAGTAAAATTACAAAGACAATTATTACAATTGTGAGAATCGTAAACCATGAAACATGTTTCCTCACAAAGGGTTCATTAATAATTTGATCAAGTTGGTCAGAATATTGATTTAATTTATGTTGAGCAATATTTAAATTATCAACATTTAATTTGATCAATTTCAAAGGCTTTAATTTTGGAAGATTTTCTTTATTTGGTACATCACTGCAACATTGATATGGAATCAAAATTTGATATCTTTTATAAGTAATATTCTTTTTTTGAGTAACAAAGTATTTTGCATATACTCTTGTATTTCCAATAAATGAATTACAATTAGGTTCCAGTTTCAAAATTGAATTCGTTTTAATTACTTTTGTGACAATATCTTGTTTTTGACAATTAATTGTAACAGCCAAAGGATCTGATACAGTTATTAACCAAGTATTCTGTTGAATTTCAAAAACATTATAATCTTTTGCAAAAAGTAAGGAAGTTGAACACATTCTAGGAAGTTCTAGTAATGGTCTCAAAATTTGAGCTTCACAAATTGCATTGCTATCAATTGAATAAGAAATAACATTTTCACATATATGAAAATTATAAAAAAGTAACTTACACTGATCTAAATTTTGAAAAGCAGTGTACATCATAGAATCATCATCTTTTGCAATATAATTTTTATTTGTTGGTAAAATATGATGTAACCCTGTTCTGTTATCTAGGATAGGAATGGGGTACAATCGGTAAACAGTATAGATTTCAGGTTCGACTAAGGGAATTTTCAATACAAAAATTATCCTTGAATCTGCTTGAAATGCTTGTAATTCAATAATATCTAAGTATTTAGATACTGATGAAAGTTTCGCGGGTAAAGGAAAATAATTCTTTTGAATTGTTTGTGTTATTTCTTGAAGAGATGATACTAAGTCATTGGGTTTAATTATTGAAGTATGGATAATATGTAGTCTAGCAAACGTAATTGCATTGAGAATGTCATTCAAATAATTTTCCAAAAATGTATAACTTTCCAATAGTTGTTCACAGATTTCGATGGTTTTCAACTTTGCATCAACCATTGCTAAATGGTCTGAAAGATCATAAATTGAAGTTTCAATTTGTTTTATATCTTCATTAAATGTTTCTTCATCTACTTGCAATTGTTGAATGGTACTATTGAATTCTTTTATTACAGAACTGAAATTTGGTTTTTGAGTAAATTTTCAATTTGGTGTTCATCCCTGTATATTTTGTTAATACAATTGTTAAAGTATTCACCGTCACTGGCATCTAAATTTCCGGTAAGGGCTTTCCAAATTGATCCAGCGCCATTTATTAAACCTCTTTTATATCTTTTGTTATAATCATTCGAATCAACTTGAGATTCGTAATACTTTTCCTCTACTTGATGAGCAATTTTATTCAACAGACTAATATGCGTACTGATTTCTCCATTAAAATATTTCATTCTCGGATTGTTGGTTTCTATAAGTTCAATCAAGTCATTTAATATTCTTGCATTATGATCAATAGCTTCTTTTACTTGTGCCATATCTTTTACTACTAATAAAGTCCATTTTTCATTTGAAATTTTAATATCACCTTGTTCATGGTAATATACTCCTACTGAGTTATTAATAGGTGTTAACTTATACTGAGCGTTAACAATGTGGATGACTGCTAACAGGAGAAGAATCATTCTTGATCTGAATTTTCTTTTTCTAGATTTTCCTGATCTGAAACAAAACATGGTTTCAGTCTATCAAAATTTACTTTTGAATTTTGATTTGTTTCAGGATTCTTAAGCATGGCTGAATTTCGAAAGGTCCATTAAATTTATTTTCTAATTTATTCTTTATTTGGGATTCTTTAACAAAGACTTTATCTCCAATTTTAAAAGATCGAGTTTCGTGATGGATATTTTCGTCAAATCGTTTTTTCGCATTTTGTTTTCTCCTTTCAGTATTTTCACGAGCTACTTTATAATATTATTCCATTCTATTATTAAGATCTCTTATATATTTAGTTAAAAGATCTTTTTGATTATATGTAGTTTCAGGGGGTCTACCTGAAGTGTGTCCAAATATCAACTCATAAGGACTGAATCCATGAGTTTTATTTTACTGTTGTTATAAGCAATAACAGCAAGGGGTAAGATTGACAGGGGATGTTCATTAGGATTTTCTATCTTATGAACTCGTAACATTTCGACAAGGGTGGCATGAAATCTCTCTAGTGAACCATTTGATTGTGGATGGTCTACACTAGAAATTGTAATCTTTATGTCGTATAGTGTACAAAGGTCTTTTACAATGTGATTATTAAACTCTTTACCTGAATCTACGTGGATTCTGAGTGGAGTTCCATAATGTTGGAAAAATACAAGTAAAGTACTAGCGACTGATTTTGCGGTTTTGTCAGGTATTGGATATGCTTGGGTGAATTTAGTTAATTCGCATCTCAGTGTGAGAATATAATTTTGTACTGGAATTTCTAAAATATCAACATTTACTCTTTCAAAAGCTGTTTTGGGAGTTTCTGTTATAACAAGAGGATTCTGTAAATTTTGTCGACATATTTTCGCTTTTTGACTAATTTCACAAGCTTTTATGAAATTTTCAACATCTTTTGTGATGCCTGTCCAATTATATTTTTCTCTTATTCTTCTCAAAGTTTCATTTATTCCACGATGCAAATTCTTTTTACCATTGTAGTATTGATCTAATATTATTGGTATTTCATTTTCGTTGGGGGTTCGAACTACGTCTTGACATATTTCGAATTTAATATTCTCTTTATCTGCTAGGATATATGAAAGCATTTCTTGAATAGGTAGATCGACATTATTTTCGACATAATACGTTTTTGAGGGTTGAAATGTGTCTTGGCATCGATATAAGGAACTGAACATGTATTCAATTGCATCTTCAGGTTCAAAAGGTACTAATATCAAATAATACTTCCGATCTTTTACAGTTCTACTGGAAACAATATTTATTTTATTTGGATAAAAATCTATATCTTCTTCAAATATATCGTCAAGTATTTTATCATGTAATGGTGTTAATTTTCTGTGTTGTGGAAAAATAACAATGTCTTTATGACTTTTGTCTAGTAATTGATCATTGATGAATTTAAATTTTGAGTAATCAATTAATGATTTGATTTTAAAATGTCTAGAAAAGTTTGTTAATTCTTCTAATACGGTTTCTTGAGCTACTTCAGTCTCTGTATCTGAAATATCATGTTCTTCAAGATTATCATTTGCCATTAAAATATTTGATAAGACTTTGCTACAATCATCAAAATGATTCATTCTGATTCTAGATAAAGCGTCTGCGTTCTTATGAATTTTTCCGGGGATAAATAACTTCGAATTGGTATTCCTCTAATTTCAAACGCCATCTGGCTAATCTACTGCCAGGGTCTTTAATTGAAAATAACCATGTTAGTGGTCGATGGTCTACTATAAATTTAAATTTTCTACCATAAAGATAGGGTCTAAAATGTTTAACTGACCATACCATGGATAAAAGTTCTCGTTCAATAGTTGAATATTTTGTTTCAGCGGGACATAATGTTCTAGATGCATAGGCAATAGGTAAGTCTTTTCCTATTGGTCCTTGGGATAATACGGATCCAATTGCAAATGAGCTTGCATCGGTTGTCAAGATAAAAGGTTCATCAAAATTTGGATAAATCAAAATAGGGGTTGAAGTCAAGGCTTTTTTCAATTCTTGGAATGATTTTTTGCATTCTTCATCAAAATGAAAGGATACATCTTTCTGTAATAATCTTGTCATGGGTTTAGAAATTTTTGAAAAATTTGGAATAAATTTTCTATAATAACCTGCAAGTCCTATAAATTGTTTAATTTCTTTTGGGTTGGCTGGTTCTGGGAAATTAATTATACAATCAACTTTTACTGGGTTTGGTTTCACTCCATCTTTAGTAATAACATGTCCTAGATAGGCGACTTCTTGTCTCAAAAATTCACATTTGTCCGGTTGTATTTTCAAATTTGCATTTCTTAATCGTTTGAAAACTAGTTTTAAGTCAGATATGTGTTCGTCTATAGTCGGGGAATAAATAATTATATCATCCATATATACCAAACATCTCTCGTTTCTATGTCCGGTTAGAATATGATCTGAAATTCTTTGGAGAGTACTAGGAGAGTTTTTCATTCCGAAAGGCATTCTGAGAAATTCGTATAAACCATTTTCAACAGAAAAAGCGGTTTTTTCTATGTCGTTAGGATGCATTTCAATTTGATGAAAACCTGAGGCTAGATCAAGGGTGGTAAAATATTGACATTTTCCGAGATGGTCTAATAAATCTGATATATTGGGCAAAGGATATTTATCATCAATAGTTAGTTCATTTAATTTCCGATAGTCAATTACTACACGCCATTTTTGTTTTCCTGATGCGTCAAGTTTTTTCGGTACGACCCAAACTGGGGCTGACCATGGTGAAATTGAGGGTCTAATTATATTTTGTTCTAATAATTTTGAAATTTGTGACTTCACTTCTTCTTTATGTACGTGTGGATATCTATAAGATTTTGTTGAAACGGGTTGTGCACCATCTTTCAGTTTCACTGTATGTTTAATTTCACTTGTGAAAGTTAAAGGATCACCTTCTAAATAAAATATGTCTGTGAATTCTAAACATAAGGTCTCAATTAGTTCTTTCTCTTCTTCATTAAGATGTTTTAGACGAAGTAAATTCTTTATTTTCTCTTTACGACTTGTTTGTATGTTTTCTGTTTCAATGTCAACTTCATTTCCATAATATTCTTCAAATTGTAAGTCATTAAAATCAATAGATTTTTCAATTGCATTTACATTTACAACGGTTACTAAAAATTCTCCTTTTTCGTTAATTTTGACTAGGGCATTTGGAAGTTTAACTTTCTCTTTTTCAGTAGCTAACAGTATAGCTTCTGTATTTCTTAATTTGGATTTTAATTTAAAAACTTTTTCAACTCTTGATTCGATTGTTATTTTATATTCGAGATTTTGTGTACTAAACTTTTCCTGTAAGTTTCCTTGAATATTTTGTTCATTATTTATTTTTACTGATGTTCCAGCAAGTGTTTTCGGGGCTGAATATAAAGGGAAGGTTTTATAATTCAAAATTAAAACTTGATTACCAATATCTACTACTCCATCAAATCTTTTCAAAAAATGGGTACCAAAAATTCCGTCAAATTCGATATCTAAATCGTGTACGTAAACTTTATGCCAAACTGGTTTTTCTTCTGTGCCAAATGGTATTAAAACTGACTCTTTTACCATTACTTTTCCATCTGTAACTCCTGTAACTGGTATATTTTCTGAAAATCTTTTTGTATAATTTTCAGCTGTTTTCCTTTTAAAAATCGAGATACCTGCACCTGTGTCAATTAATATTTTAAAATTAGCTGGACTGATTAAATAATACAAATCGCTACAATTGGATGTTATAGAAATTGCTGATCTGTCTTGAGGTCGTTCATAGTGGGTATTGTTTTCTCTGGCTTGAATTCGCGAGTTTTGATAAGCGCTGCGAGATTCGCTTTCATTTCGATTGCAGGAGGAATCTGTTGAGTTGGTCATTTTTGTTCTATAATTAGATTGTCTGCATATAGGGTTTGTCGAGATTGGGGATTGGTATTCATTAATTGTGTCGTACATGGATTGGTAGTTGTACTGATAGGTGGGTTGTCTAGTGACAGAAAATTGTGAAAATCCGTTTGAAGTTGTTCTACTTCATAGTCAAAATTTCCATTTGGTATTTGTTCATATTGCTGTTGTTCAAAATCTTGTTGTTCCGGGAAATAATCTTTCTCGTCATAGAATGACTCGTTTCCTTGGTCTGAATATTCATAAATATTTTCGTTTTGGTACTCAAAATCTGTATTTGAGCATAATGAATCGTACTCATGATCTAATAAATGGGTTTTATTCGCATTTAAATTCCATTGAGGGTTATTCTTGATTACTGTGGGTCTATTTGTTTGAAAATATTGTCCGCGTTGTTGCATTTGAGGATTTGCTTGTCTTTGAAAGTTTTGATTTCGGAAATTTCGATTTGGATTTTGATTTTGGAACATATTTGGTCTCATTTGAGGTTGACTCATTTGGGGTTGACTCGTTTGAGGTTGATACATTTGGGGTTGATTCGTTTGGGGTTGGAAATAATTCCTTTGGAAATTATTTGGTCGATTTATTTGTGGTCTTGTATTATGATTTGTTCTTAAACTTTGAGGTTGTGATGAACGATTGATTGATTTTTGATTTTCAAAGTATGAGAGCTGTATCTCACGCTTTATTCTAACTGAAGCTTCTAGCATACTGTTTGGATTGCTAGCTCGAATAATTTGACCGATTTTGGGTTCGAGGCCTGTTAATAAGGTATTTAAAACCATATTTTCAATTAGTTGAGACTGTGCGTTTTTCTGTGCGTTTGTTAACATAGATCTTTGTATACACGAATACATTTTCGCGCTATGACTTTGAAGTCTTGAGAAAAACGTCAGCGCATTTTCTCCATTTGCTTGCCTTATTCTTTGTAAATCCTGTATCAAAGATGTTAAGTCACGGGAATCACCAAAGTGAGAATTTAATAAAATTTTGATCTCTTGATAATTTTCTGGATTTCTGGAATTTATCAATTGAGCAGCTTTTCCTCTGAGTTTGTTTCTAATGTGAATAGTTAAAAGCAATTTTTGTTGGTCTACTGCCATAGCTTGCGCATGGTCACAGGCGTTAAGAAAATTTCCAAGCGAAATTGAATCACCATCGTATTCTGGAATTATCGAGAATATTTCGGAAAGTTTATACGGTTCTAATGGTACTTCGCGTTCATTATGTAAGCTTTCATTTGAACTATGATGTGACATTTTGGGTAAATTTTGGGATAACAAAGTTAAATCAAATTTAGAAAAATATCAAAATACAACAAAATGATTAATGATTCGATGTGGTACTTACAATGAGTTTCCTACGTCTAATGCTGGTTGGTTGAGCTTCCTAAGCTCTGGGTGGCTTGCTTCTTCTTTCTTCTTGTTTCTTTCTTCTTTTTCTTGTTGTCTCCGGGGGTTGTGGAAAGATGAAGTCCTACTTCATAAAGCTCTAGCTCCAACAGGATGAGCAGCGTTCGACGACTTACGCGGGTTCCAAGAGGTGATTTCTTCACGACGAGGTGAGCAACGTTCGACGACTTATGCGGGTTTCTTGTTGTTGAAGAGACCGTCTTGTCCACTGGGTTCTGCTTTGCGGTTCTTGGACTCGTTGGAAGTCTGGAGACTACCGCAGTTTCTTCGTTGGATCACAGCGTTTTCGAGATCCGCACGACTGCGCCAATTTGTTAAATCAGTCTTCTTTGGTTTGAGTTTTTTAAAACAGACTTTATTCACATTTATTGCAATATGGAAATATTGAATTTTACAAGTGAAATTATAATGGTTTAAAAACTCGTTTTGATTCAAATCTACTAAACTACTTGTTTGAAGACTGGAAAGACTTGAACGACTTGAATCCGGTCTCCTCGACTTTTATAGGTTCGGGAATGCTGACTGGATACTGCGTAGTTTCTATTATTCCACGAAGACCTTCAAATGTGCTGAGGAATATCCTCTATCTTCTGCGTAGTAGATGATGCAATGTTTATAGTGTATGACGCAATTCCGGGACAAAGGGCTCATTCAGGAATCGGATATAACATATATATCTATCCATAACATTTGCAGTCAATAACAATTAAGTATTCCAATTACCAACGATTGTAATATATATATATACACATACCGGGTGGCTACGGAAGTATTGCCTACGGAATATCTCAGTTATTGTATGAAGTAGGTTTGTGAAATTTGGAGCGTCGATATAATGACATAAGAGCTAGAATTTGAGCATATTGACATGTCGAAGTTAACTTCCGGTCTAACCGGAAGTAACATCAACTTTCTTATTTTAAATGGAAACCCTATTTTTTTTTCTTTTCGCTTTATTCAGCATTCAATTCCCTTTTTAATGACATATCATAAGTTGGTATCTAACCAGAAACTAGATCAAAAAAAAATTATTATTGAAATTCACCGAGTAGGCTGTGGAAGCAAAATGAAAGCCAAAAATTGAAAAGTTGGCTATGGAAACCATACGTCACTTGATAACAGGTGCTACTACTGTGATATTTTATTTTCATTCGTCGGCGTTATAAAAAGCCGCCAAAAAAAATATTGGAAAAATTGGGAAAAAAACAATACTCTGTAGGTCCATAACTTAAATAGGAACATACAACTTTTTCTTGCCTGTACTATTTAGCATAACCATTCCTTTCTAATGATATAATAGAAAGTAATTTTTTGAAATGAAATACCAAAAAATCCAATTATTATTCTTCAAATAACAAAACAGATTATCGCCATACGCAAAAATAACATTAAAAATAATGTGGAATGATAAATTATATCCTGTAGGTTCTAGGTAAAATAGGAACATAAACGTACTTGGTCTGTGCCATCGTCCATAGATATTCTAATATCTACCTATGGACGATGTTTGTGCTATTCAGAATAATCATTCCATTGCAATAATCATTCGAACCAAAATATTAACAAGTAGGCTGATTAAGATGTATTTTGGAATGAAACAAAAAAGAAACGAGAGCTCTCACGAACGCTGCTATCCATATTATTTTACGTTCGAAGTAGTGTTTTTGTTCCTGCCATTTTAAAAGGGTTTGGAAATCGAAATCAGTTAGTGGAATATTCAAAAAATGCCCCGTTATTCACGAACCGAACTAATTGACATGCTTCTCATTTATGGTGAATGTTTAAAAAATTCTTATGCCGCTGAACGATTGTATTTAGAGCGATATCCAGCAACCGTCAAGAAGGTATTTCCAGTGGCTTGAAGAAAAATTAAGAACTGAGCCTGATGTTCACGAAGACCAAGAAGCATTTGTTATTAATGAGGAAACTGAAATTAATGTATTAGCTTTAGTACAATATGATAGCACAATTTCCTCAAGGCAGATTGGCGCCGAATTTGCTATAAGTAAGGACTCTGCTAGGAAAATTTTGAAAAAACATCGATTTAAATCCTTCAAGTATCAGTGATGCAACTGATACATTTGTATGAAAATGACGGTGAAAGGCGCCTGGAATATTGTAATTGGTTTCTTCGACAAAATGCTGAGAATCACCTATTTAACTATTATATCTTGTTTACGAACGAGTCAAGATTTACCAACAATGGATTATTTAACAGGAATAATACAAGGTAGGTACTGTACTTTATTTGGATTATTGTCGATAGTCGAAGTGTAAAGTGCTAATAAAAGTGTGAACGGTCTTTTGTTTCAGGTACTGGGCGATAGAAAACGAGCACCGGTTTCGACAAGGTGGCTTCCAGGAGAGATTTGGTGTGAATGTTTGGGCAGGAATAGTTGGAATTCATATTGTTGGCCCCATTCTTTTTCAAGGCCAACTAACACGAGAGAGATACTTTAATTTTTTAACGAATGAAATTTCGGAATTCATTAACAACCTACCAGCGGAAATAACTGAGAGAATGTACTTCCAGCAAGATGGCACCCCTCCGCATAATTCAAGAATAGCGAGAAATTATCTTCAAAATCGCTTTTAAGAGAGACTTATAACAACCCATGGTCCAGTCAGGTGGCCACCAAGGTCACCTGATCTTACTCCGTGCGACTTTTTTCTATGGGGGCATCTTAAAAATAGGGTGTATTCCACACAGCCTACAACTCTACATGAGCTAGAAGTAAAAATTCGTAGAGCTTTCCAAGAAATCACGCCCCAAATGTTGAGAAACGTTTTACATGAAAATATCACCAGAGTCAATAAATGTATTGACGCTGAGGGAATGCATTTCGAACATTTGTTTTGAATTTATTTTATCTTTAATCCTATCAATTTGAATTTTTATTTTTCGATAAATCTGTTTTTTTGTTATTTGAATAATAGTAATAGGATTTTTTGGTATTTCATTTCAAAAAATTACTTTCTATTATATCATTAGAAAGGAATGGTTATGCTGAATAGTACAGGCAAGAAAAAGTTGTATGTTCCTATTTAAGTTATGGACCTACAGAGTATTGTTTTTTTCCCAATTTTTCCAATATTTTTTTTGGCGGCTTTTTATAACGCCGACGAATGAAAATAAAATATCACAGTAGTAGCACCTGTTATCAAGTGACGTATGGTTTCCATAGCCAACTTTTCAATTTTTGGCTTTCATTTTGCTTCCACGGGCTACTCGGTGAATTTCAATAATAATTTTTTTCTGATCTAGTTTCTACCAACTTGTGATATGTCATTAGAAAGGGAATTGAATGCTGAATAAAGCGAAAAGAAAAATGTTTCCATTTAAAATAAGAAAGTTGATGTTACTTCCGGTCAGACCGGAAGTTAACTTCGACATGTCAATATGCTCAAATTTCACAAACCTACTTCATACAATAACTGAGATATTCCGTAGGCAATACTTCCGTAGCCACCCGGTATATACACACATATATACATATATACATACATACATATATACACATATATTGAATGAACATATATAACCTACACATATATAGATGTACACACACATATTTTATGTGAAGAACCAAACATTAATAATTATATAATAAGAGTAGTTATTGAGGTACGTTAACAATTAATTTAGGCCTGATCCTTGGAGTACCCCTAAAGCAAAGGCACTGGGAGTATCTACTGTGGGCTTGTTATAAAATTTGTTGTATACCTGGGATCGCTCAGTCCAGCCTGCCGTTTTTCTGATTATGTCAATATTCACGCCAGCACGAAAGGCTGCTGAAGTCGCAGCATGCCTCGATGTGTAGCTTGTGAACCGTGTCATGTCTATGCCACTAGAAGCTAATACGCTTTTTATATATCTGCTTATGGTTTGAGTAGTGGCTGCTTGATATGGTTTTTAACAGTGGGTTTCTTGAGGAGGTCTATATGATGACGTTGTTGATATATAGTACATAACTGTGGTGGCAAGACATAAGGATGGGTTTTCTCGAAAGTATGGTAAAATCAAGACTGGTTGATTTCTGGTGCGATCCGTTGTTTTAATTTTTTCAGAGATGAATATTTCAATGTGAGTCTCCGTTTGTTTGATGTTTTGTAATTGAATATTTGCAATTGTCTGAATTCTATGAGCTGACATCAATGCCAGTAAAGTGACCATCTTCACTGTCAATGTCCATATGCTAAGACTTTCGAGAGGATGGAGTTGTTCAAGATATCTTAGAACAGGGTGAGGGTCCCAGATAACCTCATATTTTGGTTTAGGGGGCCTTTCATTGAAGATACCTTTGAGGTATCGTTTTAGCAATTTTTCCTCATGTTGTTCCTTGATATAATCAGACTTAATGCTGATTTGCAAGAATTTATAACTGAGTATGATTTACCTTCACAAAATTGTTCATCCAGAAATTGGACAATATATTTTATACCGGGTTGATAGACATCAACTTGTCGGAATTTACAGAAGGTCCACCATTTTTTCAGACAACTCTCATATTGCTTGTGGGTGCCTTTTGAAATAGATGACAACATTGTTGAGATTCCCTCCTCCGGAAATCCTTGTCGTAAAAAAGATGCCCGGATAATATACCTGCCATCAGGGAAATCTTCTCCCATAAGGGATGGATCGATCTGAAAGGAGATAAAATAAGATCTCGCTTTGGTGAGAAATCAAGTGGTGAACTTTCTAGTAGGGATGAAAAAGTTGGATACCAGGGCTGTGACTTCCAGTTTGGAACAACTACTATGTCTCTTGCGCGGTCGGTTATTATTTTATTCAACACATTAGGTATGATAGCGAAAGGAGGGAATGCATAAAAGAAATATGTATTCCAAGTAATTGTAAATGCATCAATTATTATGGAACCTGGGTCCGGTTTCCATGATACATAAACTGGACACTTGCATTAGCAGAGCTAGCAAATAAATCTATCTCAGGAAGACCAAGTTGTTCCTTGACATTAATGAAGTATTTTTCTGACAGTTCATATTCTGTTTCGATAGAGGAGCAGCGACATCCTGCATCTGCCTCAATATTGAGCTTGGAATTGATATAGGAAGCATATATCCAAATATTCCTATGTTCACACCATTCCCAGATTTCCCGAGCTATTGTACTCAGATTAGCGTGACGAACACCCCCCATTTTATTGATATAAGCTATTGTGGTTGTATTGTCGACACGCAGTAAGACTGAACAATTTTGAAAGTCTTTTGCAAAGCATTTCAGCGTATTGAAAGCTGCTAAAAGTTCCAATTGATTGATATGAAATTTTCTTTCTTTATCCTGCCAGAAACCCTGAATTCTTTGGTTGTTTGAATAACCATCCCAGCCTGTAAGGGAGGCATCCGAATATAGTTCGCATTTGAAACTGTGCCTCCTTATAGGCATTTTATTTTTGGATACATTGTTCAGCCACCACGTAAATTCTGTATACAATTTTTCAGAAATTAACATTTGGTGACTATAATTTCCTTTATGGGCAGTAAGGGCTTTATACTTTTCCCATAGTTAACCGCTGGACATGCTGCTACAAGGTTGCCAATGTATTGTGCAAAATTTCTGATTCTACAATGTTTCTTCGTTTTGAATTTTTGAGTTATATGTTTTATTTTTTCAATTTTCTCGACTGGTAGATGTAAAGTCATATCAATAGTATTGTATACAAATCCCAGGAAGGTACATTCTTGGCTAGGAGTCAATACAGATTTCTTGTAATTAATAGTGAACTCTAAGTGTTTCAAATTTGAGTGTTCCAAACATTCAGTATGAGTTCTACCTATTATTAGAATATCATCGAGATAAATTAGAGAAGTTATACCCCGTTCTGTTATATGCTCTGAGAAGGGTTTCAATAATTTTGTAAATACAAATGGTGCTATCGATAGGCCATTCGGAAGGCAGTTGAAAGTATAAACCTTATTCTGAAATTCAAAACAAAGATATTTTCTGTCTTGTGCTTTGATAGCTAGAGAATAGTACGCATTTTTCAAATCAATTTTTATCAGAAAATTATTTTGATATAGATATTTTACTATTGATCGGTAATCTTCTAATTTGAAGTAGGGTGCTGTAATAAATTTATTAGGTTTTTTGAGGTTGAGTATAAACCTAAAAGTACCGTCAGATTTCAGCGCGAGAAAATATGAAGAGAGAAATATTTCTTCTGTTTGATTGGTCTCCGAAATTGCTCCAATTGTGAGCAAGTTAAAAATCTCTTTTCTAGTTGCTTCAATTTGATGCTCGGCTATATAAGTTTTTGAACGAACTGATTGGTTGGAGGGTGAATCGAATTTTATTTGATAACCCTGAACACCCAACTCAATATCACGGGATTCCTGGTAATGTCTAGCCAGTTGAAATAATGCTTAGCTAGAGAGCCTACACTCACCTCATTTACTGACGCCCCCTCCACTGGTACTTCCGTGATGATGGTGTTTTTTGGAACCTCTGGGACTCTGGCTGTTTCTGTTTGAATGGTCTTCTCCGTTCCGGGTCTTTTTTGCGAGGCTGGTGAGCTTGGCGCTTGACGTTTAAAAAAGCCTTCGAAGTAGAAGGTCTGTCGTCTGCAGCATATGGTGTAATCGTTGAGGAAGAGAAGGGTCGTTTGCGTAAGTTCGCGCCGACTTTTTTCAATTCTTCATTTGCTTTCACTCTGCTGGGTAAGTCTCCCCCAAATAAAAATTCGTCAATAGGCCCATCATCACAAACCTTTTAGGTAGTGAAATTGAAGTGGGGTGTAATGAGATATCGTCTGTGTAAGGATACTGAATGATAAGCATCGGCAATGAGCTTTGCACCATTTTCTAGATCACCAAGCAACTCATTGGAGGAGTCGCTTGGTTGTGAACACATTTTATTAAGTGGTAAAGCAACAGCACTCAATCCTGCTGCCAACTGTACTTGGAGTTTTTGCAAAAAACCGTCCATTTTTAGGGTTTTATCAGGAATAATTGTCTGGACCTCAGAGTTCAGTTGCGGGGGTAGCAAGCCTTGACAGTTCCCGATTCGTGGGTACTTAGCAAGGAGTTCTGTGCGCTGGTCTTTTTCAATGCCCTTTGTTAAGAAAACAGTCAATCTTGTTGCGATTTCGTCATGGATCTTTGGGCCACTTACAGAAGCCGTACTTGGGTCTTCACCTAGCACTGATATTGCTACTTGGTGAGCTTCTGGTGAGATTTCCTCGTTATCAAGAAGAAGTGGGTCTTGTATTTGAGGTTGATCTATTTCAGAGCTGGATTCAGAGTCCGAACTCGAAAAACTCCCACTGCTTGTGGAATTACCTGCCAATAAAAACGCGAAATCAACAAGAGGTATTACTTTCCTCTCGCTAGAATATTAAGAATGGACTGACTATATTGCAATCTGTTATATATGTTGACTTTGACTTTGTTCATGTTAAAATGTTGCCTCATATGAGAAACATAAAGAATGCCATTGAATGAATTGTTCTGAATTTCTCAATATCAGTTACAGTTGTAAAATTTTGAAAGAAAATAACAAAATACTACTACGCACTACACCGTCGCGCCAGTTCAGGGCGAGGTTAGGACGGCGCCTCGTATGAGTGCTTAGGGTTATATTAATCACTGGCCAGCGTATGCCGGCAGCTCTAGTGAAAATCCCTTTTTGTGCGTTTCTTGCATTCACCAGTAACATAGTCACAAAAAAGTTTGTCAATTCCATTTAAGGACAAGAAGACCTGAATGATTACTTTTTAATAATATATGTTGGTACTTACTCGTTGAAGAGAATGAACGTTTCTTTTTCAATTTACGTAGTTTACTTTCCAATCGTCTAATTTTCCTATTTTTCAATTTTTTCGCTTTTCCCATGATGAATTTACAAATGTTTCTGGAAAGCTCGAAGTTCACTCAGCGGGTACGAAAAGAACAATGAATATTGGAGCATGAGTAGATAGCAGCGTAGCAAAATCTAGGTGTTGGTAGTTTTTGTTTTAGGCTTTGAAGTTCATACCAGTGGCGTCGAAAGGGACGACTACAAGTAGTATTCTTTATAATTCGAGACGAAAATGTGAAATATAATTCCTAGTGTTGATCTTTCCAAAGTAATGTTTTCAACAAGTGATGAAAGTGATGATATTATTGGGTACTGAAAAAATTCTATAATCAATGCTATGCTGAGAATAATATAGGTACATATTTGATCTCATTTTATGTATGTACACTGTGTTCATTTAGAAACTTATAACCCACTATAATTTGAAAACCACAAAATACTTTATAACAAGAAACGTCAATTTTTTTTTTCTGTGAGTACTTTTTTGGTACTCAATCTAGTCGTCTTGATGTACTCGTCTCCGAAGTTATTCTTGTAAATGATTTGAAAGCTTTTTTCGATGGGAAGTCTTTTCTTTTCAAAGCAGCAACCCATGCAGACGGTGAACTAAATGAATCAACGAAACTCACCGAGTTGGAACAGCAAAAAGCCCACGTCGAAGCTGCGCAGCTATATGACGATAAGTTAAAGCATGGGGTCTTCTTCAAGAACATTGAACACCTTGGCTAATCTAGAAACCTGATCTTCGCATTTCTCAGGTCAAGTGGGCTGAAGTCGAAAATCGATACCTAAATTAATGATGGCCTGCCAACATCTTCGTCTATCGTAGTCGCATGATGGGTATAGAGGTCCCAGACACCAGATTCATTGTGGAGAATGAGAACTGTCAAATCTATTGAAACTTCTCGTTCACCACCCTCAGACAAATATAAGCCAATAAGCCGAAAAAAGGAGGAAAAATGGACTAAATATCGAGATGTAATCTTTTTTTTTTCCCAAACCATTGTGTGAAAATGGTCCTTGGTGAAATGATGGACACACTCATACCGATTTGCCTACTATGACAGAAATCTCATGTCCGGACAAATGCAAAAGGCCTTCATCCTTGGTTCACTCCGCCTGCTAAGGGCACATGATTCTCGAGCCCAATAGTCACTTACCCTACGGCGTGAGAAGTGGTTATTGGGGCAAATAATCCAGCGCCCTCCGGAAATATTGAAGTGTTCAGAGACAAAGTCTGACTGTGAGATTCCCAACGGAAAAATATAACAACCGATCCCTTTGGACAGAGGTCATAGACAAGGTGGTGGGGCACAAAACGATGGTTTGTCAATCAGCGATAACCGCGACGACAACGGTAGCTTTGAGTGGACGGATGAATTAATTAAGAGATGACCTTCTGTATTACCAGAAGAACAGTGAGACGGCTCGGAAAGAATTCGTGACGAGAATGGTGCGGAAGACACCCAGAGCATGCCGCCTTTTCCGTGCAAATTTTAAGAGATTATGTATCTCATCCTCTATGACGACGTAACGTCAGAGCTCCTCGCCTCAACCAGTTAATGAAGTGGCAGAAATGCCACGTGTCGCTCTGGTTGTAGAGGAGGCTCGCAACATAACACCGACAGGAGGCATCAGAACCTGCAAGGCGCTTCATATTCATCGACATAACCGTGTAAGGTTATGTCGATGTTAATAATACGAAGCCCCTGAAGCCACAACAACTAGCACGAGTGGATGCGGAGTTTTACAGTGTCGTTTCAGAAGAGGCTAACATCTGGTCAATTGACTCTGTCATGTAAAATGTCTCAATCATAGAGGAGGAATACTGTTGAAATGACAGTGTAGTGGTCAAAATAACTCAAATTAACAGAGTATAATATTATATTTCAAAAACAGGAACGAATATATGAGATCAATCAAAAATTACTTTTTAGCAATTAAAAATCAACATTTTTGATGTACAGAGTACCTACAACTAGATATTGACCGGTCAAACGAACTTGTGAAGTTCGATCGTAATTATATGAGGCGCTTCGTCCGAAGAGATCACTTTTGATTGACTAAGTAGTACCGCTTTTCGGTGCTGGCTGGTGCACATAGTATAAAAAGGGAAAAAGGATATTTTCCTTCTCGCTTATAGATTCCTGAATTACCTAGAACTCATTAAGTTCAAAGGTGCATTATAACTACGATCGAACTTCACAACTTCGTTTGATCGTTCAATTATATCTTGGCGCTTCGTCCTCAAGATCACTTTTGATTGACTAAGTAGTCGTTCAGAGATTGATTTTATAAAAATTAAATTATTTGACCACCAACCATGTGTTCTTTGGTGTTCTGAATACATTCCCCAACCAGTTAAACTGGCATCAGAAAATATTTCCAAATCAAATTTATCCTCCCTTATGTTGGAAGAACTTGAATGGGTATTGCTCTTCCACCAATCTAGATCAGCATTGAATTTTGAATGCCGAAGTATCATTGTTGCATTATAATTTTGATTTGATTTTTTCTATGCGAAAAATTTCTCTCTTTCAAAAGATCTGGTATATGTATAAGTTACCATATTTAACAGCGGGACACGCTGATATCAACAAACCAATGAAACAAGCAAATTATCTTATTTTGCACGAATAATATTTCTTGATTTCCAATGAATTGTAAAAGTTTCAACTTCTTTTCCATTCGTAGAAATATAGATATTTGTACACTATTGAAGTGAAAACCCAAAAATTTACACACTTGACTTGGTTCTAGATTAAAATATATAATGAATCCAAGGGCTTCCAATAAACTTTGTGTAAAATGTATATTTTTTGTACAATCAGTTCGAGTATACCCAATTATCCAAAAATCATCCAGATATACCACACATGCAATGCCTTGACTGTGAAGCATTGAAACCACTGGTTGAATGAGTTTTGTAAAAGCATACGGGGCTGATGATAACCCATTGGGTATATATGTAAATTCATATAGTTCCCCTCTGTACTGGAAACGAAGGAACTTTCTAAATTCCTCCTTGGCACGAACTGAGAAATATGCATCTTCAATGTCTATAGATCCCATTAAACTTGTCTGTAAGGGCTTTTCCAGGAAAGGAATCCTATACCCCCAATACATTCCAAAATGGAATCAGATGGGTTAACCACAGAAACCCAAACATCAATGAATGAGCTTAGTCTACCAGCAATGATAATTACCTGTGCTAATGTTTCAACTGATTTTGGTAATGGTAATTGGTCCTTCTCGAAGTTGAAGGAATCATTTTGATTGCGAAAGAGATACTGGCTTTATGAAACTGGACTGACTTGTCTGAGGTTTTAGCTCGACTTTTCAATAGCTTCAACCGCAAAGTCTTTCCCAAACAGATAAATTTATTATCAATGGTTGATTTTCGAGCTAAATCTCACACAGAGAACGCCAACTGTGGTACGATGTTACTTCATCTCCTCATCGACATGTGATAATGAAGATCTGTAAGTATTCTTCCTGTATCAATCTAGTACTAGTTTCATATCTTCGGTAACCTCCCTTAAAAGAGCATTGAGGACTGTCCCCAAAGCTGTTATAGCTGCAGCTAATTGATTTTGAGCAGTAATCTGAAACTTATCTTTCAACTGAGAGGATTGAGTCATAACCTGAATGAGTTCAGGATTCAATATGAGTGCATCTAAAAAGGTATCATTAGAAGGAGTTGGATATTTTTTAAGTAGTTCAACCTTCTTATCACTATCCAGACCCGTAAGTACAATATGTGACCATCTGGATGTCAAGGCTGTATGAAGTTCTACTGAATTTGCATTTTTCGCTGATGGGTCCATGCCCAATAGATCCAACATCTCTTCATCAAGTGTCCCATTGTTACTTAATATTGATATAATCACACCTTGGACTTCTTGTCCTTGATGGTTCAAGATTTTCAGGTGATTTGTTTGTTGAAACTCTTGAAGAATTTGGGGAAACATGATTGTTGCTCCTTTGTGGAAACAGAAGAGTCAAGCTCTCTCGTATTCCCTTTCCCCTTTGTAGGGACGGTAGAGTCGGGCTCTTTCGTATTTTCGGTAGAGTCGAGCCATTACGTTTTTTGTCCCTTCGTGGGCAAGGCGGAGTCCTGCTCCTACGTGATCTTTTTCCTTGAAGATCACGCTGACCTAAGATGGCGTACTCAAGTTTTTTTAGTCTTTTTTGGAGTTTTTTCCGGCTTGGCCGATCAGAATCGGAGCTTGAGCTACTCGAAGAAACTGTACTTTCTCCTTTTACTACTCTCCATTATTACCTGAAAACAATTTTTATTAAATTTAAATGACAATAAATGAGATCAAATAATTTCTACTACATACACAAACCGGCCCAAAAGCGTCTATGTGAGTTATATGTAATTCAGGAATCTATAAGCGAGGAGGAAAAATATTCTTCTTCCCTTTTCATACTATGTGCACCAGCCAGCACCATCGACATAACCTTAAACCAGATTGCTAATGGTCAAATTACCTCTACTCGACAAATTCATCCCAATTGAATTTACGGAAACGTGTCTGCGCAATGCGCAAAAGACTCAAAACTGTCATTTGAGGCGATGTTTCATGGACCCTAACTGCGCATGCGCTTGAGGCTCACTGAAATTTTGTAAATTGATGAATTTTTCGTATATGGGTAGCGGTCTAGTTTAAGGTTATGTCGATGGCCAGCACCGAATAGCGGTACTACTTAGTCAATCAAAAGTGATCTTGAGGACGAAGCGCCGAGATATAATTGAATTAGAAATCTGAAAAATACCACCCCTCTAATTGGGAGACAAAAGATGGAAGCTGAGATCAAGTCTGCGAGACAACACGCGTCTCGTATCCAGTCTGTGGCGGACTACGTGTGTTGCGGCCTGCGGTGCGGTGAATGCAGCAAAATTGAGACGAGCCCACCACACACTGAATCAAGGCGTGCTATTTAAAGCGGCGTCCACACTGTGCCGCGGTTGGCTGTTGGCACTGCCAATTTGGCAAAGCCAATACAATGTAGACGTGGCCGTTGGCATGTGCCGCTGAGCCAATGGTTTGTCAACGAAAATCGCTCTAGTGTCGGTCTCCATCAAAGGAAGCCAGCTAGAGCCGGTAGTGGGGACGAGCCAACCGTTAGCTTCACGCGGCACGCACGTGGTTCAGTTGTGGATGAGACAGCGCTGTATTCAGTCATGGAGTGGATCAACGCGAAAGTGTGTGAACTTATTGAGTTTTACCGTGATCGTCCTGTTCTGTGGGACTGTCGTTTGAAAGTGTATAAAGATAGAAATAAAAAACAAGATGCTCTACAAGAAATCGCAGATACTTTTGGTTTTGATAAAGAAGTTGTGGAAAGGAAAATCAAGAACCTAGTGTGTCATTTTTTACGTGAAGTAAAGAGGGAGAGAGTCTCAAGTAAATCTGGTGCGGGAAATTCTGATGTGTACAAGAGTAAATGGTTCTGCTTCAACGACATGCTATTTCTCAAGGATCGAAATACACCTAATGAATCGACGGACACAATCACGCAGGTAAATATAAATTGACACAGTAAATTCATAGAATAATAATTAGTAATTATATTTTACATTAATATACAACACTCATGACATAGTTTAGGGCTTATTATTTGTCGTGTTGGAAGGATGCTATTCCAGCCGGGAATTAAAGAAGTCTGCAAATTCATTTCTAACGGTTTGTGCCTCATCAGTGCTTCTTCTTGAAGTTCGAGGAATGTTGACCAAAGCTTGATTTGAAGGGGATTGTCTCCAAGTTCCTGGATTGATCTAACCTGTGGTTGAGCACTCAGAGTCGAATGTTCCGAGGGGATTGTACACTGATTTGGAGTAACTTTTCCTCAAGTAGTTATGCAGATAAAGTACTGCCAACACAACCATCGTAGCCCGCTCTGGTTGTAATAGCATAGGTCTTCGTAGTATGCGGTACACAGAGGATATTATGCCAAACGCATTCTCAGACACTCTACGCTCTCTACTTAACCGATAGTTAAACACTCTTTCCTTGGAATTCTTTTTTTGAACACCTGGGAATGGTTTCATAATGGTTTTTGACATAGGAAAAGCATCATCGGCCACAAAAACATACGGTGTTTCATCTATTCTTCCAGGAAGAGCAGTAGGAGGAGGAAGATGCATTATGTTGTTCATAAGGCAATCTTTGAATGTTGTGTGACTGAACACACCTCCGTCTGATATTCTTCCTCGACAGTCAACATTTGCTTAGGTAAAGTTGTAGTGCGCATCTACCACCGCAAATGGAACTATACTGAAAAATCGCTTGTAGTTGAAATATTCTGTGCCAATATGGATAGGTGCTTGCAACGCAATATGCTTTCCATCAAAGCCCCCCACACTGTTTGGGAAATTCCACTTATCATTGAACTCTTTTTCATTTTGTGGCATCTGAAACAAAATTATAACAATATAGCAATATTCAATCATTTATCTTTTCCTTTTCTTTAGGACGAGCATTCAAATGAAGATGAAGATGCTGCAGACCAAGTAAAGACACACCTCGAAGAGGTGACAATGCAAATAAAAGTTTGCCAGAGGAACCGTCTGTTCGGCCAGGCGGAGGCTCACAAAAGAAACAAAAGACATCAGCTACAGAAGAAGCTCTGTCAATTATGAGAGGTATCCAAGGACGGCATACATCAGGTATGGATCAATTCAAGTCTTTTGGAGAGCTAATAGGACTGCGTATTGCTCAGAAAATTGTGAAACACCTTATTAGCAATATTCTGTTTGAAGCTGAAATGGGCAAGTACGACTATGGCAACCCATTGAGCGGAAGTTACTCACAGCCTTCCTACCCAATACCTAACTACGTACAACAACCGATTCCTGCTCCGATGCCACCAGCTTCTCCCAATCCAAACCTACACAAGCAACCTGTCCGCAGTCAGCCATGAGTCCCACGTCTTCAACCCATACGGTAACGGACAATGACTCTCTTGACACTATGTTGATGCATCTCTTCAAAATTCAAATTTGAGTTAGACTTTTCTTCATTTTGTGTTGTAATAAACTTAAGACACATTTTAACTGGGTAAATGTTTCATTTGTAGAGAATGTTTTGTTCACTTGAGACACATGTCGACCAAATAAAGGTTTTATGTATATGTAATAGACTATTTTTTCTTACCTTGATGTAATCCTGTAAAACGCTGACAATTGCCTTACAAACAATCTGGATGATGGCTGATATTATTTACTTTGAAATCTTGAATGTGTAACTTAACGAGTGGTAAGAGTCTCCCGTTGCTAAAAACCGCAGAGTAACTGTATGGCATTCATGTGGAGGAATAGCACTTCTGAAGGGTGTGTCTCGTTTCTGGATGATACGAGCTATCTTATTTAGAAGACCTTCAAAGTCACTACTTGTCATTCGAAAAAAGTTTTTGAAACCACATCCAGATCTGTACTCGAGATTTAATTCGTCTGCATCATCCAATAACAAATCCTCCATTAACTTACTAGTTTTCTTCTACTTTGAAGGCTTGGACGCACCCAAAACCATTGTTTGCACCGTTTACGCACTTTTTCGCTGTTTTCAATAATTATAAACGCACCTGAAGCAACTAGTACATCCTCCACGACAGACATTTTGAGACTGAATGCCAACTCAGATGAAGACGGCAAGTCAAAATCGGCTTTGCCGCGTTAGCTTTGCCAACCCGGCATTGCCAACAGCCAATCGCGGCACAGTGTGGACGCCGCTTAATATAGGATACGAATGCTGGTGGCTGAAAAGAAGTCACTAGGCGGGCGAGAAGAATCGCGGATAACATGAAATTCCGTGATAACCTTTGTTTCTTATTCTAAGAGCTTCCACGTGTTGTCGATAACTTTCAGGCGGCTGATCAGGAGGGTATTGTACTACTACCTATAGCAATCGTACCATATATAAGAGACGCCGGTATTGCTTTATGCTCCGGGGGATAGTGAGTCCGTTTTGGAGAAGGAGAATTGTGGAATCTATTAAAATTATTCATTTTCCACCCTCAGGCAAATAAAAGCCCATAAGCATGATGTCATCCTCCTCGACCATTACTGTCGGGTGATTTTCGTCACAAAGTTTTCAGCTCTTGGCGGAACAGACATCGTCCGAAAAGGGGAGGAGAAACGGACCAAATATTGAGATTTCTTTGAACTCCGCAGACTTTCCCGCTGACTTCTTCAGCTTAATACTCTGTCGATCTCTTGAAAAATAACTATTTTGAACTCGTAAATAACTTATTTTTCTTGATTTTGCACTAGTCAACCAACATTTCTTATAATGTTCCCTGATATCGCTGGACATTCTGTATATTTCCGAGAACACTCTTTATGGGAAGTCTCACTTCTTGATTCAACGTTTTCGACAGACTGTAAACAGCTAGAATATTCAATATTGAAATTACGAATTTCCACCTGGCTCTTGTTTCATTAAACGGAACAAATGTCTTTCATATTGTTGCCAATGCTGATATTTTGTTCGCTCGATATAGATACTCTGGAATTAGAGTCCATTTTTATCCTTGCAACTTTGTACATATACATGCCCATAAACCAGTCAATGCCAGAAAGAACCATTCATTCAGTTTCCTGTTTTACTGTATAGCACATTTTCATGTCTATACAGATTTTATTGTACCACTGTATGTCTACATGTATACTACAAGTTAATTGTTATTTTTTGTAATCTTGTACATTTAAGTTTATGAATCCTTGTCACCATAAGGTACACCCCAAGGGTAAACCCGGTATCTTGCTCGTCAGCCATAAACCAACAAACCATTCTTCATACCGCTTTCTTTTCTATAAATCAATAAGACAACGTGGGAGGAACGTGAACGATTTAAATATGAAGTAAATATTCTAGAATAGGGATACAAGTTTGTAGACTTACTTGTAAACAAAACACAAGAATGTATTTTCTTTAGAAAGGCCGATACATAACAGCAGATTATAAAAACATCCTTAGCGTACAAGAGCTATTTTGTATACCACTTTCTTTCGAACTGCTCAGCTCGTTAACAATGCACGCATGACATCATCACATCAAAGAAGAAACGACAGCTGTCTAGCCGAGTCACCAAGTGTTCTGAACTCTAAACGGCAACCTCTCTCGTAGTCTCTCGACAACTCTAGAATTTCTAGAAACGTACTGTTGATATAAATATAGGAATATCGAGCAGCCGTTAGTGCTTTTTTATTACAATAGGCACGTTCTGGTTCTAAACTAGAATGGTCCTAGGACCGCCAATAGTAGTTAGTCAATAGAGTACTTACAAATTACAAAGTTATCATCTTGAACTTGAATGTGACACTACTGAGATCTGGTTCGTTACTGGTTATGAAAGGAACCAAAAGATACCCAATAAATCAAACAAAAAATACAATTTTCCAATGTCAGTGATGAAAAAAAATAGATAAAGTATCCATTGATGATATGTACTTTCATAAAATAATATCAGGGAACAATAAAACCATATAAGTTCTAATTAAAACACGTTTTGGTGTACTTTCTTGCAAGTATTTTAAATTAGGTACTGAATTTTTTCAATCAATACTACGCTATTGAACTTATATTTTGATCATTAAGAATCATTTTAGGGGTTCATAGTTCATTTTCTACGTAAAATGGGTTACGGCTGAGTTGGACCAAATTTTGAAATGTTGTAGATCTTGGCATCATCATTACGTACTCTACAGATTGATCTAATAACCAGTTTTCTAGGTAGAGGGTGTCAAAAATTCGATTTTTTTGTGCTCTAATTCGAAATTGAACTTTCTTAGAAATGAACTCATCATATCTTAGTTGTAGCTCGTGAGTCCCTTCAATCGAATAAAAAATGATATCTCACAAAGGGTGTTGCATTACAGAATGGCAAGACAATGTTTAAAAAAATTAATAAATATCAGTAACATAATTGTTTTAATTTTCACTCAATCCGTTAAAAATAGAAAACAAACTTGCCAATTTTTTGAACAACTATGGGTTTTCTTCAACTAAATGAGGTTTTATTTGATTGCCTGTCCAACAGCACATGATTTTCCATGTACAAATGCTATACTCAAATACGTACAATTATAGTACGCCTTAGGATTTATTCGAGACACATGCAGTAATGGGACTCGGTATCAATATCATTAGGTTGTTGTACAAATACCATATCCATCATCTACCTCACTGAATGTAATTGAAGAGGGTAGGAGTAGGAATAATGCAGATGCTAATATCCTCGAGAACAATGAAAAACAATTTTTTGAAAGTAAAATTGTCAATTATTATATATAGAATGTAAAAACCACTGTTTTGCAGGTTATGAAAGTTGATTTATCTATCATATTTTTTTTTTTAACCACCTTGATTTTTTTTTAACAATTGGTATATCTATTTTCTGTACATTATCTTGACATGTTGTAATGCAACACCCTTCGTGATATATTATTTCTTATTCAAATGGAGGGACTTCCAACCTACTGATTGATTACTTCATTTTCGCCTCGATTCCATCACTAACTGTTTCATTCATTTCGTCCATGTGCTAGGAATCGCACGTTAAAAAGGTTTTTAATCCTTGGCTCGCACAAGTTTTGACTTCTGAAGACTGTCGTTCGAAGGGGGACGATAGCTGTTCAACGGAAAAATCAATTGTGAACAATTATTTTTAAACAATGTCTACCTCAATTCCATATGTCTTCGAATATGTTCTCTACACCAGAAAGTTTTTTTCAGGGGGCCTTTCATCCTTTGAAAAAAATTCATTAAAAAAGATTCGTATATGTGTGTATCAATATGTAAGAGGTTTTCCCTGCTATAATACAGAATATATGGCGTTTCAGTAGGTTTCAGACAACTCAAGTTCTCCAGCGTGGCTTCAGAAACATAGGAATCATTGAATTTGTACCAACCCAACTGCTTATCTTCAGCGAGAGTGTAATACCGCCCGGAATCCAAGTTCGAACCGCAATGGACCACAGCTGCATAGAGTTCATAGCGGAAGGTTTCCAGAATGAGGTGCTCGTCTAAATTTACTAATTGCATTAGTTTGATACGATGATGTGATGCTGGATTATATTGGAAACATTTGAGAGTGATAATTAAAATAGCCGACGCTATCAAAATCTTTGTTTTCTTCTCGCTGTCGGTCAAAATAATGCACAAATCCCATCGGTACTTGTTATCGCCTGTTAATTTTTCCGTTTTCCAATAACATCTGTACGGATAGTTTCGTCGAGTGGTTCGTAATTGAAAGCTGGAGGACTCTGAAAATGTCCACCCGCTTGGACTTGAACCCGCACTCTTCGCAACATGATATGCTCAACGTCTTTCCTCCGAAAAACTGCTGCATCTTCAGCACAGACTGAATTAAAGTTGGTCTCTTGTTCATGCAGCGAGTCCAGTAGATGCGCCAGGAATTCTGAACTATCTTGTTGATGTCATGGAAGGAAGCCGGAAGGCCTTGAAATAATTGATATTTCATTCGGTGACAAAGAAGACTCATTGGAGAACTGCATCAAGGCAAAAAAGTATTCTAGCCTCAAAAACAGCTCTGAAAAATCCCTGATACAAAGCATCGTTACGGAAAGACTTCGACAAAAATAACGCTTGCAGGATGTTATTAATGTAACCTAAGTTGACTCAACCCGAAGACGATACTTATATATTTTGGATATGTTGTTGAATTTTTTTGAAGAGAAGAATTTAAGTCAGGATATATTTCTTTTTCTATAAAGCTAGCGATATTCAAGCATATTGGACTGCAAATTCCTCTGCTCTCTTCTTCTTTCGAGTAGACTCTATCAGATTTGCTGATTTAGTCGCTGAAACGTCTTGGACAGTAATTCAAGGTATAACTAGTGAATGACGATACGCCAATTTTATGACTTGAAATATTTTTGGATTCATTATGAGGCTTCATGAATAACTCTTTAAAATCCTTAGACCATGGAATGGTTCCGAGGAAAGAAGCAGCATTGCCTCTCTGGATTGCCATACTTATTTTTGAATGAGAAAGGAAGTAGCCCTGGATTCATTCGTTTCTTTTGTGATCCTTTTTCCTATATCTCCTCCTTGATGAACTTAGATGCTTGAGGACCAAAAAAAACGTTTCAATGCCAACAGGACAATAAATGTAATTTTTGTCCAAGTTTTCGTAGTTACGGGACATCAGTTTTTCGCCTGCCGCGGCTGCTGATTCTGTAGAGACTGACGTGGTGGGAATATGAGAAGGTGTTAAAGTGTCGACGTAGGTGAAGTCCCAGATATAAAACAGGTTTTATGATACAAACCTTATACACTCTAGTATAAGCGTCAGCTTAGAGACAAACTAAGGTCTGAATGAATGAGTCAACGGTATCAAGACCAGTATTTATAATTCAATACACAGCCCAAAATATCACGAAGAGTACTGAAATATTTTTTCCTATGACCTCATAGGAAAGTGTCGTATATCACACTATTCAGTCCCACGGAAAGTGGCTTATGTCCATACGCGTGCGGAAAGTAAATCACACGGGTGCGGAAAGTTAATCGCTCGCTTTTGGATAAGCTATCATATATTTACCGCTTCAAGTTATCAAATTTATTATTTCTATGAAAAAAAAACAATATTCCGTAAAATGGGGTCAATAGAAACAGTTTTCGACATTTCAGACTCTATAGCTAAGTTGATATTCACTTTATCGACAAGCGAAAAAATGGAAAATGCGTGTCATGGCTAATAGAAGAGAAGGCATTTAAAGCAATTTCAAAAAATTTGCCAGTAAACCATATGGCGAATGGAAAAAAATAAAAAAAAAGTTCCACAAAAACGTTTATTACGAAAATAACAACATAAACTTCCATTACAAATATAACAATGGTATTAGAAAAACTGAACTAATTTTTTATTCTTTAGATCTGCTGCCTCAGTTCTTCCAGCAACATCTTTGGCAGGATCGGTATCTTTGGTTATTGAGAAGCTGAAATACTGATATTTCATACATACATCTACTTAATTGAGGTCATTTTGATTGATTGGAATTTTGAGAATTTCCCCCTTTTAGAACTGCTTGGAACTTCACAATCATCTGTTGGATGAATCTGTCCAACCACTTGTTCATACGAAAAAACAGACGTCAGGTTGTGCAGGAAATCCATAAATGTATCCTGAGGATTGCTTGGTTGGGCGGTTTCTCAAGAAAGTTCCACAAATTACATCAGTTTTATCAACGTTTCTCAGCACTTTCCCAATATAATATTTAAAGGATACCGCACACTTTGATAGGGAAAGTGGCCCGCTGTCGAATAGGCTGAATTTTTGATATTTTATAGTCCAAGTCATTCCGAACAAAAAGTTTAATGGGCACAACTTTTTCTTTGGGCTAGTTTTGGTGCTAGAGGCCCTCGAAAACTTTCATTTGTTCTCCATTGTTAAACAACACGAAACGTTATCCTGGATAATAATCACTATTCTACATAATTAGGATCTAAACAGTCATTAATATGACATACTATTGAAAGTATTTTTGTTTGGTGTTGTTACATTCGATCCATTATACAGTATGTTCTAGTTGCTTACAATTTTCAAAGTTCAATAATTCGAAAATGGTTACTAATCGTCTTGAAGATCTACAATGAAAAAATGTTTATTAATCCTATTTTACATCATATTCTACCTCACATAGTCAAAAAATATAAGGACTGTTCATTTTAAAAGAAAGCGAAAGTTATTTTCAAAAAATTCCATACTTTTTAAGCCATAAAAAAGAATAAGAAATATTACGAATCTATCTATAAAATGGCCTTGCAAAGATTGTCTTTCAAAATCTATCATTATGATGTCAGAATCTTCTGCTACCTTTCATAAATGGGCTCAGAGGAAAAACAAGCCATATATATATAATTTAAAATATAATGAACTCATACATATTTTAGTATCGTTACGAGAAACTGTGCTGACGTTAACTCCAATAAAAAAAGTTCAGTACACAGACTTTGCAATCGCGTCAGTATTCACCAGGAAAATAAAGCAGTAGGTAGCGAAAAAAGATTTTTTATGTTTCTTGTGCAAATTACGACAAGGACTTTCCGATCAATTTTTGATGGGCTTGTTTTCCTTTTCCAGTCGTCAAGCTGTGAGTTTGGCAATTCATCATTATTACAAAAATTCGTTCCGCCAAATGTAGGATATCAGCATATAGAGAGAGGACAATATATTGCTAGACATGTTACGGATTTTGCAAACACTCTCTACAATCCTGAACCAAATTATCGAAGAGCAATCGCTTATATTGACGGGACTCACTTATATAAAAATACCCAAAAGTCGGACATTTCAAGTATTACGTCAGTCGTATTATTGTGTACACAAGGGATATCATCTCCTAAAACCTGCCTTGACTGTTGCTCCCAATGGTTATATCCTAGATGTTCACGGACCTTATTTCGCTGATTCAAGAAATAATGATGCGGCACTGGTTCCAAGAAAGTGATATCTTCATGTTAGATAGGAGATACCGTGACGCACATAACTTCTTGGCAGACTTAGGTATAGTAGTGAAAATGCCCGTAGCACTTGGTCTTGGACAGCATCAACTTACAACCGAAGAGGCAAATACATCCAGACTTGGACTTTGTTATATTTTCCATGAGTTTCATCGTCAACTTGAAGTATTAATTTGACCATGATAGCTGGAACATACTGTATAATTGACCACCTGCAATGAACAATATTTCTCATAGTATCTCATATTGATGAATATTCAGATCTTGATACCGCAGAATAGTGATTACCAGAATACCGATCTGTGTTGTATAACAATGAAGAACAAATAAAAGTTTTGGAGGTCCTCTGGCGCCAAAACTAGCCAATAGAAAAAGTTGTGCCCATTGAACTTTTTGTTTGGAATGACTTGAACTGAAACATATAAAATATTCAGCCAATTCGACAGGGGTCCACTTTCCCTATTAAAATGTGCGGTATCCTTTCTTTATTTTGCCAAAGCTGGTTGGGAAGACAACCAACAGCCAGTTTGATATTTGAATTGACTGCTTTGAAACGGAAAAAATATGTTTGAAGAGTCTACCATCGTAGGATATACTAGGGATTGATTCATATTCATATTTTGCTTGAGCAGCAGCAATTTGTGCTGAAGACATGTTTATTTCTTCATCTGTGTCAGATTCAAGTGATTCTTTATCTTCATTCAATTCAAGCACTGCATTATCTTCATCGTCCTCATCCCTTGTATGATCTGTCAAGCATGGATCATCATCTTCATCTTCAATTTCAGGTTCTCCTTCATCTCGAAAATCTGCTCCAGATACGCTTTTACCAGCTGCCACTTGGACCGTTTTCCTTCGTTAACAGAGGTACAGCTTTTGGAAGAGTTGAACACTCGTTCGGGATAACGACATCCTCTCTTTGTAATAATTATTTTTCTTCCAGGATCATCCGATAAATTAGTTTCATCATAGTTCACGATATTGGATGGTGGTATACCCTCCAGCTCCTCATCTAGGTGGCCAAAATATGAATTTGAAGTCTCGGATAAAACCGCCGCTCTGGACCTCTTGATGTTTTGACATGGCATGTCCGTATTTGTGTCCTATGTCGTTTTCTGCTGAACTGGGTCCTCTGCTATGAATGAATCGATACACAATCGAAAATAAATGATCATAATGAGAAGTTTAGTGTTTCTGTGATAGCAGCGAGAAAAGTTCAGGTCTCACAAAATGAATTACAAGTGCTGCAAACTCAAACCATTCGTGTATTGTATATGCACAAAATGCTCTAGTGTATTCCACAAGAGTTGCCTTCAATAGAATTTCAAGAATAATAAAATTATTTGTTGTCAAGAGGAAAACTGTGCAAGTGATCATGAAGAAGATATCAGTGTACTACAGAAAACAATAAGTGACCTTGAGGAAGATGGAGAATTGAAAGACAAGTACATAAAAAAGTTAAAAGATGAAAATCAATCCATAATAATTAAACAAGCTAAGCCGCGTCCTCACTGAGTTGACATTCAGCTCTATGCTGTATCACTTCCGTTAAAAATAACGTCAACGTTATTCGCCATTTCTGTCATTTTGCTATGATTGGTAATGGAAATGGCGAATAACGATGACGTTATTTTTAACGGAAGTGATACAGCATAGTGCTGATTGTCGATCGACTTTGTCGGTCCACAATGTCGACTCAGTGTGTACGCGTCAATTGACTTCGTCGATCGACAAAATATGTCGATTGACCTTTCGATTGGTTCCATAAACTGTCGGTAAAATCAAAGGGTAGTCAAGTCGAATCTAGAGTGTGAACGTGCTATTCGTCGTTCGATATCGGCAAACAGATCAGTAATCAATGTGAGCGTGTCATGTTACATTGTTTGTGTTTACTTGGGAAAAAAGTTGATAGCGTTTATTGAAGCATACAAAGCAGAAACAAATCTATAGAACAGTAAAAGCAGATATTATAAAGACCGAAATATGAGGCACGATGCCTTGATGGACATTGCCAAAGAATTTACTACAGAGAAGCAAGTGTTAGAACAAAAAAATAAAAATCTCTAATGTACACTATCAAAGGAATTGAAAAAATTAAGTATAGTTTTGAATAATTAGTTCATGTTGATCAAACCTTTTCGTTTCGACTTATCGGCCAACTTTCTGTTTACTTAGTGTGGACAGGTGAAGTCTTTTCGATTCGTTGATCGACAACGTCGACAGACGGAGTCGATCGACAATGTCGACTCAGTGAGGACGCGTATTTAGAATACGAAACTGAAATGAACACACTTCTAGATGCCTAGAAAAAACTTATCAAAGAAATGGGGTACAAAATGCAGGAGATGGAGAAAAAAATTGTGTAAAAAGTGGTTTCAGTAAAAACTAACGAAACACAAACAAATTCTCGTCAGGTGAGTCATCAATTTACAATGACTAAACTCACAATCTCCAGCGGCGTACAGATGGGGGACTCAAATGCGGAACAAGATGAAGAAGGAAATCATTATCAAAATAGGGAGATGAGGATAACCTTGATTCTCATTCATAAAGATTTTATTGATGTTTAATTTTACTAAATTGAAAAGTTATGATTATATGTTGGTTGAGAAGGAGTTCGAATTTTCGGGCATATATTGTAAAAATATCTCCTTATTCATTTTCTGTTTGTACCGATGTCCATTTTCAATGAGAAACTATTTCTGGAATGGTTAGGAATATTAGTAGCAAATATTCCTCACACCGCTTCTATAATACTCACTGGTGATTTTAATATAGATTTCAGTGATAAAACTTCAAAATCCACAATTTTGTTAGAGAACTTATTGACTGATTTAATAGGTAATGAGAGTCAATTCCGCAACGCGATACTCCAAAATGTCCAGTTCGATTATGGACTATGTGTGCTCCAACACTGATGAAACTGAATGTGAAGTCATAAATCTGGGTCTATCAGACCACGAAGCTGTTTTGTGTTATGTCTCAAACAATTCAAGAACTTCTGGTAGAACAAGACATATAGGAAGAATGAACAGCAAAACAAATTTCATTGAATTTCAACAACTTTGTACTGCTAATAACTGGGACGAATCATTGAAATGTAATGATCCCTTAAGTAAATTTCATCCGATGCTGTCGGATATTTTCAACATTGGTTTTCCTCTCAAGAACATTAAAAGTAAACCTGGAAAACATAACCAAAGGTTTGAAAGTGTCCGAAAAAAATATGAGAACCTTCATTATAAATCAGAAAATATGCTATGGAAAATCAAACATTCATATCATTTTATAACACGTACCGATAAATTTATAGAGGAACTCTAAAAGCGACAAAGCAAGTGTATTATAGGGAAAGAATTGATAATTCCGCTAATAAACAAAAAGAGAGTTGGGCAATTATCAATGAGCTGAGGAAAAACAATTTTCTATTCCTGTAAAAACAAATCTCGATTGTGGCAACATTAATGCAATAGCAGAAAATTTCTCCAAATTATCCTTCCTACCATGGAACCCATAAGTTATCAAAATAAAATTGTTTTTGAATCTTTTTTCTTCATGCCAATAGACATTGGAGAAATTAAGCGAACATTATTTCATGAAATAAAAAATAATAATTCGTCTGGATGCGATGACTTATCTACCAAAATTTTTTCTCACCTACCGGACTCCGCTTTCATGATTCTAGCTGAAGCCATGAATTTTCCGTTTTCAGCAGGAGTAATCCCAGCATGTCTAAAAAAGGCGTTGGTAAATCCGTTACACAAAGGTTTCATCGTTACCATCCCTTTCTAAATTAATTGAGAAGCTTGTAAAAAATAGAATGATGACTTTTTTGGAAAAGCACAACGTTATCCTTTCTTTTCAATTTGGGTTCCAAAGATTGAAAGGAACAAGTGATGCTATTTTTAACCTACTATAATTGTGGATACTTTAATATTACTGGGAACTTTGCAGGTTTCGATGGATGAATTCAGATTTAATAGAGTCTGGGCAATATTACAAAAATAATCATCTGGGCTGCCTTTATTCGGCAGAGAGAAAATAATTGCCTTTTAAATAAAGTTTTTGATAGTCAATCAAATTGAAGCTGTCTAAAACGTGTTCATTGTATCTGTGAGAAATTGGAAAATCAGGGTCCGTATTGTCTATTTTATTACCTAATTGATGTATACTTTTAACGTAGTAATTATTCAAAGCATTATGCATTTCATATATGTCTTTTATTATTACATCATCTCCAACTTCTATTTCTCTTAATGTATTATCATTTACTTTCTTTGGAACACATAATTTAACGATTTTCCACATTTCTGCGGGGTTGCCTTTATTTTCTGATATTTTATTTTCAAAATAATTACGCCTTTCCTCTCTTATATTTTTTACCGCTATATTCCTATTTTGTTCATAAATTTATTAAGTTTTCTTGAGTTCTGTGTGTAACTAACTTTTTATTACTACTGTCTCTATTTCTTGTTGCCTCTTCAACACGCTCTGTCCACCATTCCCTGTATTTAGGATATATCTTTTACCAGAGAGTATACCAATTCATTGCATTCCATGATAGAATGACCGGGTATCTAGAACAGAGATTAAACTTGCATAATAAATAACTATCGAATTATCATTCATATCAGGTATATTTCATTCATCAGTCAATGAAGCTTCTTCTTCTTCAGTATCTTTGCATAAAACTCTCCACATTAATGTTCGAAATTTGAGATACGGAAATTAATTTGTTAGCGTATTTTACATAATTTTACTTGAGAAGAGTGCTTAACGGTCTTCATCCCTCAGAAAAAAGGGAGTCAGAAACGTTTTTTTCTTTTTCGAGTGATGGAGAGATGTATTAGTGTATAAACATAAAAATAACAAACAAAATATTATTCAAGTATTAAATGAATGAACAGAATATTTCCCTTCAATTTTGGTAATTTTTATTCATTTCCACCAACAAAACGAACGAATATTTTTATGTGGTTCTGTTTCAGTATTGAAGTGTATCATTTACTTAGTTAAATGTCATTCTCACTTTTTTTTTCGAAGCCTTGATTTTTGTGTAAATCATTTTACAAGAATACATAAAAATACATTTTTGTTAAATTATTTACACAAAAATTGAAGCTTCGAAAAAAGAAGTGAGATCGACGTTTAAGAAAGTAAATGATAGACTTCTTTACTGAGATAAAACCACACAAAAATATTCGTTCCTTTCGATGGTAGAAATGAACAAAAATGCCCAAAAATGAGGGGAAATATGCTGGGAAATATATGTTCATTTAATACTTGAAGAATATTTTTTAAATTATTTTTGTCTTCATACATCCATACATCCCTCTATCAATCATAAAGAAAAATTCGTTTATGACTCCTTTTCCTCAGGGATGAAGACCCTTAAATGCACGTAAATTTCAAAAACAAATATATAGAACAAAAATTTTAAAATGTTATAGTGAGAATATATATTACAGAAAATATAGGAAGTATATAAGTAGTATATTATGTAACAAGTGTTTATAAACGCCTTTTTAGTAACGAGTAGTTTAAGCACGAGCGCAGCATAGCGGAGCGAGTGTTTGATATAGGTAAGAGTTTCTGAAAGAGTTTATAAACGCGTTCTATGAACTCATATCAACACAAAATTGTATTCTACCAAGTTGAAATATTTTAGGTTATCATGAAAGTTTCATTTCAGAGACCAAGAGATCTACTCTTTCAGGCAAGTTTTCATCAACTGATATCAAATAGTATAATAGAGTTGCCATAATAATGTTTGAAAATTTGCTTTAAACATAGATTGTGAGTCTGTGATTGATCAATCATTTAGCGCGTAACATATCCGTACCTACGATAAATGCTATTTTAGTTATAAGAATAGAAAAACAAAATTAATTTGCATTATCTTTGCAGGTATATCACATGTGCGATGGTCTAGGCAGGCAATTCAGTTACACTTGTCCCAACGCAACACTTTTTCAACAAAGAATGCTCATCTGTGATCACTGGTACATGGTAAACTGCAGTAAGTCGGAACAAGATTATAGTGCTAATCTTCTCATTGGGCAAAACAGGCCATTCGTTGAAGATTCCGACACACACCCTTATGCAAGGACTCCCAGACCAGATCTGCTTTCCGCTCCTTCGAATACTTCGGAGTACAACACCATCTATAGGTAAATTAATTATAGAAAAACTTTCATCTTTGATATACCACGATGGCGTATCAATAATAGTCATAAATTCTTTTGAAAAACGTATGAATAAGATTAAGTACTGGTTTCTCGAAATTTTAGCTTTTGCGTTGATTGATAACATTTGTAGATTTCTAATAGAGGAGAAACTGATACCTTAAATTCAATCAACAAATGCCCCCTTTCTTTGACTTGAGAGCTGTTAAGATGTGTTTGGAGATGGATATACTACATTTACATCTTCATTTACAAAATTTAAGTTTACGGAATTTGAAATGAGAAAGTTTATATTCATTTCCTTCCTATCCCCAATATTTTACTAGTTTCGTGCTTGGGAAAATCGTAATTTTCTCCCAAATTGATTTTTACACCACGTACCTACCCTCTATAATTAGAGCACAAGTGGCCAAAAAACTGGCTTCGGTTATTTGGCTAGCTTTCAATCTAAGACAGAAGGCTTTCCTAAAACTATATAATAATCTGAGCAAATTGAGTGTATTTCACTCGCAGTCTCCAAAGTATTCAATGTGTCGTCAGTATATAGGTCAGCAAATTAATTTCAGTAGACCGATGTTGTCTGAAAACGAACTGCTGTTCAATTAACAATCTGTCAACGTCTTAGTTCTTAGTTTAGAATTCACTGTCGGATGGCAGGCTCAGCAAACGTTATGTTTATGCACAGAGTGGTGATATTTTCCTATTGATGAGGATAAATTGGTTATCGAAATGCGCATCTAGGAGTGAAACGACTGGTGTGATAAAGGTAAAAAATTATATTTGTTCTCACTGAGTGACACCACAGGCGTGCGCTCTCCCATATGCTATGTAAATGCAAATGATTAATGATTAAAAATTTGTAGTTATTTTTAATCCTCACAAAAATTAAAAAAAGTGGATTATTTCACCAAAACAATGATTCAGTTGAATTAAGCTCTAAAATTTTCATCACAACACATCATGTTTGTTTCTACAGAACTGGACATGACCATAATCTTTCCCCAAAAAACCTGGTTGGAGCAGAATCGGAAGATGAAGATTCAACAGAACCAACTTACTTTCCACCAAGTCACTGGTCTACGGAAGTGCCAAAACAATCAGTTAAACCTGCACCAATCAGACGTAACCGATATCAAGAAGCCAGCCCAGGAAACAATGTCTACAGAACGAATTATACCTCAGGAAGAGCTACGAGTAGTGACAGTGTTTCAAGACCCAAAGCCAAAGCCATTCAATTGGAATCGCCTAATAGAAATAATGGTAAGTTAATTTCATTCTTCCAATGAATAAATGATTTTCACCCATCACAATATCATCAACGACTTATAAATGAAAATCTCATACGCCATATATCATATAGCCTCTTAATTATTATAGCAATATTTTTTTGACAGAACTGTTAATCACTGGGCAAACCTGCAACATCTCTTCATGAGGATGTGCATTCGATGAATTTAACTAATAGGAGAGGTGACAGGTATCGCATATACTGAGGTCATATGTTTGATAAAGTGTTGGTGTGTGTCGGTCTTGTATGGTCTATGAGAGTCGTGATATAATAACTTGTTATTTTCTAGGTAGTCGAAGATATTGTGTGGGATTTAGATCTAAATCTAATTGGTATAATCTGTTGTTTACATTAACACAAATATATCACTTCGTAGATTCCTCGTGTAGCCGACCATGTCGCTTTTCATATGCAGGTTTGATATTTAGCTTACAGTGGTGGAAGTGGATTTATGTTGACAATTTCAGCAATTTTTTCTGCTTTCTCATTGCCAGTGATACCAGTGTGAAATGGAATCCATGCTAGTTGAACGGTCTTTGTGGTATAGTCACCCTGTAGTCAAACAAAAGTGAGAGATAGAAAAATATCAAGTTGGCAGTTGAGTCAATTTGGGGCAGTCTCGAAGGAATTGAGGCGCTAACTGGCTGAACACAGTTCTATTGGCGTTATCAATACATTATTACAGTTACTTGTATTCTACATTGAATATAGTTCGAAAGAACCAACTGTGTTGAACCCATTTATTGTCATACTACATTAATGTCAGACAAAAATGCAACCACGAGACGAAATTTGCTACTTTCCAAGGTTGGATCACAGGTTTTCAAAATATTGGCTGATCATCTCAAACCTGACGAATCAACCACAAAGACTTAACGAAGTGGTGGAAGTATTGAATCGTTTCTACGAAAGGATAAAATTTGCAAGTAGTTTCCGTAAAGAAAATGAGACTGTTACTGAGTATGTTAACCGATTACGTGCTTTAGCAGGAGACTGTTGTTTCGGAAAAGGACTAGATGAACGTTTGCGCGATCAGTTACTTTTCGGGATGAATAATCGAGACTGGCAAGAAAAATTGATACAAGAACATCCATCAGTTGAAACAACGCTAAAAAATGTCGAATCAACGGCTTGCATGCTTGAGCAAGCATGTATCGAAATGAAAGAAAGGATTCTTTTTCAAACAAGTGGTGTTAAAATGGAAAATAATTATGTGAATCGCGTGAATAAACCACAGACCAGAAGTAGTAATTCGCTTAACAATCAGACTTTGAAAAATAAATTGCGAGAACTACATTCCGATTCTGATTGCCTGTACTGTGGGGATTCGACACATAGACAAAAGAGTAGCCCAGCTTTTGGAGGAAAGTGTAGCAGTTGTGGCGAAGAAAACCATTTTCCTCGTGTATATGTGATTTCAGGAAACGCTGTTATCAAACAATATTTACTTTTGTCTTATCTATTCTAACCTACAGTATTTGATATCAATCTGGGGAACCGCTAATAATGCAGTTTTGAAACCTCTAAAAAAATTACAAAATAAATCTTTGAAATGTATTTACAACTTACCTACTGTTTTTAGAACCAACAGCAAACTTATAATATACTAAATTACTAAATTTGAATTCTCTTTATGAAGTAAAAATTTGTTCATTTATTCACTTTATTCGATTGAAACAGAAAGTTTCTAATTGAAATTTCATTGAAATCACTAACATACATGAACACAAAACAAGACAAGCAAACTGTTTGAGTCTCAGCAATTTCAGAAGTAATTTTGGGAAAAATCGATATACCATGATGGTATAGATATCTACAATTCACTACCAAATGAAATTAAAAAAATTACAAAAGTAATTTTCATCGTCAATTAGTCTAAAATGACTTTTTCTTTTTTTAAATTGATTATGAATTGTACCTATATCAATTGTATATTATTTTTTCTGTAGATTTGTAAGGTATTATAATTATTATTGTTATTTTGTATCCCTAGCATAAACAAACCTGTTTCTTGGGATATTATGAATAAATTATTATAACTTCCAAAGCAAAATACGATAGTAAACCAAAACGTCACACACGCCATGTCAGAGAAACAAGCGACGATGAAAATAATTCCTCAGACTCTGGCAGTATTTGAGGATATGAAATATCGCATTTATTGAATGTAAGAAAAATTGGCAGTTCAAGTAAAGTTATATTATCTGTTCGCATTAATGAAAATGACATTGATATGCTCTACGACCCAGGCTCCGTCCATGCTGTTATATGTAAATTAATTTAGAAAAATATTGATAAACCGCCTCTTTCGAAAGCCGGTGGCTTAGCGGTCTAATGGCACAGGCCGTTCGAAACTTCAGCATAGCGATAGTCGGTTCGAGTCCGATGTAGGTACAAGAGATTTTTTCTCAAATACTCTATAATGGATCGATAGGCGACCGCATGCCTTGTTGAAAAGCAAGTGTATTGTGAGCTGTCTAGATGCCAATCTCGTCTGGTGCTAGCTTGGAGTGCACACCGACCACCGGAGGTGGTGCTGTAGGTTTTCCGGGTTTTCCTACAGCTGAAAAGTGAATATACATCACCTAAAAATCAGTAAGTCGCCCCGGAGCGCCACGGCAAATAATAATAGCCGTCCTCTACCCGCACAGGCTATGCCTTTTGGTACACTCAACGAGTGTTTATGAGGGAGTATTATTATTATTATTATTATAATGTATTGTCAATGTGAAAGTTTTCGGAAATAAACTGATGTTACCTATATACCTATAAGAGGATATACCACTTTTTGGTTTAGACTGGTGATTGGCATTCAATCTACCCCTTCCACCTGGTGCAAAAGTATTGCATGTTACAGAAGATTTATTTTCAGATGAAATATCATCAGGTTATATTAAAATTAATAGAGGAGAGGAAACTATTCAGAAGAATCGAATCAACGAAATTCTGAAAGAATTTCCTGATCTTTTCGAAGATACTCTTGGCCACATCAAAGGACATCAAGCAAAAATTCATATCGATGATGACGTCACACCCAAAAATTTTCGTCCAAGAAGCGTGCCTCTTGCTTTACTAGATCAAGCATCTGCGGAAATTTATCAATTAGTTCAAGAAGGTGTGTTAGAGCCCGTGGACACAACAAATACTCCAATCTCATGGGCATCCCCTATTGTTGTAGCCATAAAGTCGAATGGAAGACTGAGGATTTGCGCCAATTTCAAGGTGACCATCAATAAGTATGTTCAGATAGACAACTACCCGTTACCCAGATTTACAGACATCACAGCTAAGCTTTCTGGAGGCAGATATTTCACTAAAGTTGACCTAAAAGACGCATATTTACAGATGGAAGTTCATAGTGCATCTCGTAAATATTTGGTTATTGCCACTCATAGAGGCTATTTTTCACTTATAGGCGTTTACCATTCGGTATCTGTTTTGCACCTTCTCTTTTCCAACGTACCATGGATCGAATTTTAGTTGGTATTGATGGTGTTGTTTGTTACCTTGATGACATTCTGATAACAGCTCCCAATTTAGTTGTTCATACACAAAGATTAAGGGAAGTTTTGCGCAGACTTCAAGCTTCTGGGATGAAAACGCAAAAATCCAAATGTGAGTGGTTCGCAAAATGGGTCAATTATTTTGGCCATAAAATTGACGAAACTGGTTTACATCCAAAGGAGGAAAGAATTGAAGCTTTCAAACTAATGCCAGTTCCACAGAATACTACTCAATTACTGTAATTTTTAGGTGCTATCACATACTATGGTAGATTTATTGAAAATCTTCATGTGAAGTGCGTTCCACTACATCGACATTTGAAGAAGAATTCAAAATGGGAATGGACGACCGAAGATACCACATTAATGAATCAGCTTAAACAAAAATTGATTTCAAATGATACATTAATTCATTACGATCCCAAACTACCTCTAGTTGTCACTAGTGATAACTGTTAGTACTGGTGGGGTATGTCACATAAATGTCCCGATGGAACACTGAAATCTATCGCTTTCACATCACGTTCATTGAGCGAGGTAGAAAAGCGTTATTCCACTATCGACAAAGAAGCACTAGGACTAGTATATGTAGTAACAAAGTTTCATCAATATTTTTATGGAAGACCATAAGCCTTTGGAACATATATTTGGAGAAAATTGTCAGACTCCAAAGGTTGCAAGTAATCGGCTATTATGCTGGGCTATGACATTAAACAGCTACAATTTTAATGTAATATACCAACCTAGAAGGAAAAATTACCCCGCGGATTTTCTTTCAAGGCTACCACCACAAGTTACCCCTGATCAATCAGGATTGCCGAATCATGCAAAACTAGGTACTACATATGAGGGTTTTAAATTTTCCTGTAAAAAAAGTCAGCTCAAAAATGTAATTCACTGTTTACGAACATATTGGCCGAACAAGAATAATTATAACATAGAAATCTGGTTCCATTCTATGAAAAACGAACCGAGTTGTCATTCGAAGAGGATTTATTACTATGGTAAGGGCGTACCTGTATACCACTAGCCCTACAACCAGCAGTTCTGGGTATGTTACACGACGGACATCCAGGAATAACTGCTATGCAATCACTAGCAAAACTCCATGTTTTTTGGCCAAACATTAATTCCGATATTGCTCAAGAAATAGGAAAATGTTTCACCTGTCAACAATCGAGGCAAAATGACTGCAACGCACCTTCAAAAAATTTAGAGGTGTAAGATACGGAGATCCTTGGTGGACATTCTGTACTTCCCCTGCTACCTATTCATCGCCCAGGAAGGTTTTTATCGAGAAACTCTCTAGCCATGCGATCGAACTATGGAGGTGCCCCATCCTACTGAAATACGATTTCACGATTTTCAAACTCTTCCGGATTGTACAACACAATTTATCTTATCTTCAGTTTCTGAAAGATTGTGGAGAAAACTCATGTAGGATTGCCTCTGATGAAAATCGGGCCAATAACGCGATAACCCAAATTCACCTCCCAAACATTCACCTTTTCAAGAAACTTGGTATGTCCCTCTCTGAAAATATGCGAATTAGTATCACCTCAGTATCTTACATTCTGTTCGTTGATTTTTTCATGAAAAAAAATATGCATTCGTCTGAGAAATATACACGTTCTCCTTCAATTATTGTTCTTGTTAACCACTCACAAAATTCAATCATTCGGTCTGGATCATCCTTCGTGAGAGCATGCAGGATTTTCATTTTATGGGGATAAGCCGTATCTTTTTGTAGGACTCTTCGGACACTTTTCGAACTTACTCCACAGGATTCAGCAAATGCAGATGTCGACTGAGTCAGATTGATAACCATTTCAGCAACAATGTCTACGTATTTTAGGAAAGAGGAGGTCTTCCTGAACTTGGAGCATCTTTCAGCGTACTAGTTGTTTGAAACTTATTTGAAAGTTTGCTCAAATATGACCTCTAAATAGGTAAGGTAGTCGAATGGTTAGAATCAATGCTTTTCAATCATTCTGGTTTGCCGGTCGTTGGTTCAATCCCAGCGATTTCAATTAATTTTTCTGGTGGTCTTATGAAGTGCTAGGAATCGCACGTTGAAAAGTAAGACCTCGTTAATCCTTGGCTCGCACAAGTTACGACTTCTGAGGGCTGTCGTTCGTAGGAGGACGACAGCTGGTTAACGGAAAAAACAAAACAAAAAAAACAATAATTTTAACAGTAGGATTATCGGGAAATCCATCATTAAACATACGGACTGCTAGATGAAAATTCCTTCCAGCTTCTCCAAAAATCAAAACTGCTCAAAATGTATCGTCTGATCTAAGATCCATGGTCACACTTTTCTTAAAATGATTAGGCGCTCAACGTACTATTTGATAGTAAGCAGTTCAGTTTGACAGCAAACAAGATGTTACTGCGACAACGATTTTTTTCCATTGCAAACTTGATTGAAAGCCACAGTAGTGTTTTTGGTTGTGTTTGAAAACTGTTGAGAATTATGAGCAGATTTCGAGTTCTATTTCAAAAAAATTTGAAGATGGTGCTCAGATGCCATTTTCAAACTTTTGGGTGTGATTTTTTCATGAAAAATTAGGTTTTTATCACTTATTTAAGACTATATACAAAATTTTGTTGCGATATAACAGATGGTTCAAAAATTATTAGGGGGGAACGGACTCTAGACGGGCACTGTATGTATGAATGATCGAGTTTAGGATTGAGTTTGTTTGGCTGAGTGATAATGAGAATTGAGGATGGGTTAGTTTTATTTAGTATACCGTGGAGGAGAGGAACCTTTTTTGATAATGAGAAAGTCTAGAAAAAGAAAGAAGTTGTTTGATTTCGTATCCACAGTCCAGTTGGTATTTCTCATCTTTTCATAGGATGCAACGCTAACTGGGACTATAACCAAAGTGCAGCCTTTGCATGCATTTGTACGAAGCCTACATATCTCAACTTTATTGGTATCACAATTCTACTTCCCTACAATTCTACTTCCCCACAATTAAATCCAAATTCTCAATCAAATAAATGTAACACAGTTTTGAAAATGTTCTCTGGAAAATGTCTGGAACTGCTTCAATTCCAAATGAAAGTCTCTTGTATTTGTAAAGTCGCTTACTACTGATGAATATGTATCGAGACATAAAAAAATTAAAGTGAGTTCATTGTTGGAAGTGGGTATATAATTTTCTCTTAGGGCTGACTTATAGCTGTTACTGTTCTATCTATCCGAATGTTGACAATATCATCTCAAATTGTGGTTAACGTTGATACATTCAAATTGTTACCCGATATGCTATAGCAATATTTTTTCTAATAGATTCTTTTTGCTCTATTTTATCACGTAGAAGGTAGCCGAATCTCAATAATTCACTATTTTTGAATCGCTATCCAAGCAGCCTAAGATTTGTGAAGAATCTTTGGAACCGTGAACAAGAAAAGATCTGTTTCACCTGATTCCCGGACTTCTGACTTTACAATTCCCAGGTGTCTGCCACATATAATGTTACATTAACATACTACCGGAATCTACATTAACATGAATATATTTATTCCTCCTACTTCACAATCAATTTTGCCACGTTCTTGTCTAGATCGAATACATCCCAGATAGTACAGATTATTCATAGAACGTTCTCTCAATCATCCAAATGGATGATCAGAGAGCATTCACAAGGAATATGAAATGAATATTCCAGGAATATTTTTATTCTTAATTATTATAATATTATCCTATTGTCAACCAATTGCAATATTCTGGAAAATGTTTCTAAGAGTATTTACTAATATATTTGAATAGATTATTATTGTCGTATTACGCCAGAATGTTGTAGAAATATTTCAGAAAGATTATCAACTAAATGGAATATTAAGTACAGAAAATTCTTCTGGGAATACTGAAATATTCGAATAGATTATTATCATTATATAACCCAGAATATTTCGAAAATATATCAGAAGGATCAATATACAATGTTTTCAAAAAAAGATAATGAAATTGAAAGGAACGTGCATTTTGAAATGGTATAGGTAAATATTTGTTTCAACTATTTAAAAATAGAAAAATTTCAAATTATATACCTAGTATAATTAAATAATAGTTTTTTTACAAATTCCATTGGGTTACTTTATGACATTCCTACATTTTATTTGGATCAAATATTGACATTGAAGTGAGTACCATGTTATTATTATTCTAAAAATAATCCGAAATATTTCTGGAATATTCACTTGAATATTCGTGAGTCTACCTCAGAGCGGACATTTGAATCACCCAAGAATAATCATTGGAATAATCATAGAGTCATTCAGTCATCTTGGAAAATATTTTAGGCATGTTTCAGGAATCTGTTTGTTCCATCTGGGTATTATCTTCAGCTTCACGGTTGACATTGACTCTTCTAGTTATTTTTGATGACCTGAAGTTTTTTGCTGGGGACTAAATGTTCGTTATCATTTTCCCTGTGACATTGGAAGTACGTTTCTTGAAGCAGCATCTTGTGTAATGACCAACTTGATTACAAATGGCATTCGTGTTGCTTTTTGTTGTCTTCCAGTCTGGAGCAAAAACCATTTTTCACTTGTGTTTACGAAAATTATTAAATTTCACATGTACATATTGTGTACTAATGCTAAGAGAAGGAGAATTTCCTTTCCTTCATTCAACCGATTGATAATTACCCCCTATTTCACGATCACACCACAGATCCAGAGAGAAATATCTTAAAAATAACATTTCGTCAGAAAATTATAAATAGAAATTAGTTAGTCCGACATTTAGATGGAAACCTATCAACAACACCGATCAGCTAGACAATAGTCATAAGCTACAGTTTCCTTAATGGCACTACCAGTACTGAGGTTCATAAAGAAATGTAATAATTGTTTTCCTAACAGCGCAATGTATTACTTTTCCGCACGCAAATACAGTTAGGCGAACAAAGCGTATCATACCTCCCATCATGGTTTAAAAATACCTATACATAGTTTTTTTCTAGTTCAATATCTGCTCAAATGCGCTGACTTACATTATGAACTTACTCCAATCGCAGTAAGAAAGTTTGCTTACATCTTTGCAATGGAAAATAACAAAAAAAATTCAGCAGCTTGGGAGAAAAATAGAGCGACAACGCGTGATTGGCTAAGAGGTTTTATGTCAAGACATGGTAACTTATCACTTGGGACACCAGAAACCACGAGTGTAGGACGTGCCACTGCATTTAATAAATATACCTTGCAGCTATTTTGTGACAATTTGAAAACCATCATGACATGGGAACAGAATACACCTGATTGCATATATAATGCAGATGAAACGGGAGTTACAGCAGCACATAAGCCGCTAAAAATAATTGCGGAGAAAGGGCAGAAGCTGGTGTCAAAGGCAACATCGTGTAAAAGAGGATCACTGGTAACAGTTTAATGCACTAAAGGTGCTAACGGTCGTAGGGGCCAGTAATTGTTTTCTGTTGAATACTTGCCGACGACCATACCTATTGTATAGGTTTCCGGCGGAAGATTGGATTACGTAATCCACCATTTTTCACAATTCACCATAGGTGCGTCTGGTAACACTATTCCTCCCTTTCTAATTTTTCCGAGGCCTAGGATCCGGGATCAGATGACGAGAGGACTTCCTATTGGTGCCGATGCTGCTGTTAATCTATGAGGTTGGATGACCCACAAGAATTTTGAAAAATATTTATAGCACTTCATCAACTATTCCCGAGTCAAAGTGTCTGCTGATACTAGACAACCCAAAGGGGCTCAACATATGTAAAGAAAATGAAGTAATGCTACTGACTATTCCACTTCATACTAGCCATAAGTTACAGCCCTTGGACATCAATATTTTCGGGACTTTTGAAATGTTTCATAATGAAGCGGCAGATAACCGGATGGTCAACAATCCTGCACAGCTGATATCCTTAAAAGGAATACCTGAACTTGTGGCAAGTGCTCACGTTCGCGCTTTCACGCCGGCCAATATAGTAGGTGGATTTTCACATACTGATATTTGTCCATACAATCCAGCTGTATTTTCAGATAGTGATTTTACCAGTTCGGAAATTACAGACCGGCTAGATCCATCTGAAGCTTTACATCCTACAGAAAATTAACTTTTAGCTGTCCCTAGTACTTCCCAAAATAATTCAAATGCATTTGTAAGCCCTGAAGTTATAAGGCCATTTCCGAAAGCTCTTCCACGTAAAAAAACCTGGAAGGAAATGTGGGAAAACACGGATTTTAACGGACTCTCCCGAAAAAGACCTAATAGAAAAAGAATGTGAGGAAAGAGCAAAGAAAAAGGAAGAGCAGCAAAAAAAGGAAAGAATAAAAAAAAATTGTTGATAGAAGATGAAAAACAGATGCCCGTTAAACAAAATAAGATTGCGATAGTCATGGTGGAATCAGAACAATCTAACGATACTTTCGATTTTTCGAGTTCTGATGAAAGCTTCATAAATCAAAAAGTTTGTAAGGATGACTATGTTCTTGTACGATTTCCCACCAAAAAGATTTTCCGACATTACGTAGCTAAGGTCATAAATATTATTAGCAATGAATACGACGTATTATGAATGAGATTAAAGCCTCCGGGATACAAATTTGTTTTTCTTGATGTTGCCGATGAATGTTGTGCACCTAGGGACGATCTAAACCCCCTAAACCCCCTCCTTTACTGAACACATAGGACCCTTTCTTTCCCAGTCGATTTTTCCAAATATGAAAATTTATTCTAGGTTTTTTGGCAAATATTTTTATGACTCTGTATTCTTTTTAAGTACGTATGCGTATTTTTTTGTTAATTATTATTATTACAGGGTTGAAGGGTTGAACAATTGTCTATCATAAATTTGGTTTTAACTCGAGTCTTTATCGTTACTACTCTTGTCTCAAGCCTCCCTTTACTTGTCTCAAGCCTCCCTTCATAAAGGAGGTTTGGGACAAGTGCATGTGGTACTTAAGTCCATTATTCATTGCTCAAGTAACAATTTTTCTTGTGCTAAAAAATTAAAATCAATAGTTAATTAATATGTAACAAACTTTTCTATCCTCGATCCTCGCCCGCGGATACTTTTTTTTCATTATGATATTGAAAAAAATTACACTTTTCAAATAGATTGCTTCAAATATTTCATATTTAAAAGTAATTATTAAAAATAAATGAAGTCCGAATGGTTCTCAGGCGGACTAATCATTAGATTTTCTTGGACACATGTCAATATCATCTATATTTTTTGGAGTTTGATTTGAACCAATATCCATTTAAAAGCATTCTGAATCATCTAAATGAAGCAAGGAATTTTCAAAACTCATGTTTATTTTCGTTAAATACTTTCATATATCAAATCGCTACTTTAGTCAGGCAATCTTGTAAGCATCTTGTTAGTGATTGATTGTATATAAGAAGCAGGCTTTGAAAAATGTGTGTGAAACGTCAAAATATTTTAATACATTATCTAATGAAATTATTATGTGGTCGTAGGAAAAATAGTGTACATTACTCGTGCGAAAGTGAGTTTTCACACTCGTGTGAAAAATGTCACTTTCCGCACTAGTAATGTAATATACTATTTCCTACGACCACATGGGTAAGTAACGTATATCGCACTGTATAGTTACACGGAAAGAGGCTTATATCACAAGCGTGTGAAATATTTTCCGCACAGGCGCGGAAAGTAACTTTCTGCACCCACCGTTAGCTCAGTTCGTAAAGCAGCGGGACATATTGATTTCTGACTAAGAGTACGCGGGTTCGATCCTCGCCCGCGGATACTTTTTTTACTAGGATATTGAAAAAAAAATACACTTTTTAAATAGATTGCTTCAAATATTTTGTATTTAAAAAAGTAATTATTAAAAATAAATGAAGTCAGAATGGTTCTCAGTCGGACTATTCATTCGATTTTCTTGGACACATGACAATATCATTTATATTTCTTGGAGTTTGATTCAAACAAATATCCATTTAAAAGCATTCTGAATCATCTAAATAAAGCAAGGAATTTTCAAAATTCATGTTTATTTTCGTTAAATAGTTTCATATATCAAATCTCTACTTTAGTCATGCAATCTTGTAATCGTCTTGTTAGTTATTTATTGTATATAAGAAGCAGGCTTTGAATAATTTGTGTGAAACGTCAAAATATTTTTATACATTATTTGGTAAAATTATTGTGGTCGTAGGAAAAATAGTGTACATTACTGTATAGGTCTCTGCTGTCTCGTTGTCAAAGCTAAATTGATTGCCTTTCAAATAAAGCTGTGGTACCTTTCCACTTGTCCATTGCCTTCAGGATTATGAGGTGTAGTTCGACTAGTAGCTAATCCTCAAGAATGTACATAATCAATCAATTCCTGTGACATGAACGACGTTCCTCGATCTGAGTGAATATATGCAGGCATGCCAAATATTGAGAACAGTTGATTGAAACATTCAATTGTTGTTGTTGTTTGTTTGTTGTTATTTTTTCCGTTAACCAGCTGTAATCCCCCTACGAACGACAGCCCTCAGAAGTAGAAACTTGTGCAAGCTAAGGATTAACGAGGTCTTGCTTCTTAACGTGCGATTCATAGCACGAGACCAGTGACCATGCTGGGAATCGAACCCACATCCCTCTGATTGGTAGACTAGCGCCGTACCATCATGACCACTGCGGCCCATTGCCAATTACAGTAACTGAGGTCATATCCAAACAAGGGAAGGCAAAAGGGAATCGTGAATATTCATCTATAATTGTCAACATATATTTGATGTTGGTACAGCTTGGTAAGGGTCCCTTGAAGTCGATATTGAGACGTTCAAATGGTGAAGTTGCTTTTATGAGGTGGCTCCCAATATTGTTCTGAAAGTTTGGTTTCAACTCGGCACAAATTGGACAGGAAGTTGCCATTACGTTAAACTTGAAGCTGGCGTAGAATCATTACTTTTTGAAGTTTTTGCGTTTTTCTTGCAGTAGGTACATGTTTGCTTTCGTGCTGGGAAGTTTATTCTCGGATGACCACTATTTCCACAAAAGTAACAGCGTTGTATACTTATATTGTTGCTGATTGTAGTTTATTCGTAATGTTCCTTCTGCTGAGTAGAGTTTTTGTATTTTTCTGTAGAAATAATGATTGTTGAGATTGTTTTCGAGCTTCTTCGAATGATCGAGCTTGAGCAACGGCATTATCCAGAGTCAGGGTATTATTCGAACTCTTGTATGGGCCCCCTTGTCTATGGGAGCCCTATATCATAAGTCAGGTGACAGGAAAAACTCACTAAGTGCTTTTTCGTTAATAACTTCTAATTTTGAAAAATGTATATAAAAAAACTTTAATACTCAGATGTAAAGTAAAATATGTTTTATCATTGTGTTCGATTTGGCTAAGAATTGCTTTTCAAATGGATTTATGTTTTGAAACAGTAAAAAAATCTATAATTATCTCAATTGTTCAAATAGCACTTGGTGAATTCTTCCTGTCACCCGACGATAATATGACTATATTTTTTATACAGTTTTAACTCGAACAAAAAATATCTGCAAAGCAATATAGAACATTGGTATGGGATACTTATTCATTATTTCATTTCACACTTGAAGTAAATTTTATTGTGAGGTCTTACAATCTGTTGGTGAAAGTCAGTAAAGAGTATAGTGTGAATTTCACTATACTGAAGACCACTGATGAAGGCATTCCTTAAAGTCGTTTCTGTTCTGCTCGGCTGGCACATATTTGAAATCACAGTCCTTACCCAGCAGTTTTAAAGCTTGAATATATTGATCGATAATTTCTGTTGGTATCTGTTTATGAGTGGCTAATAAGTGCCAGGCAAAAACTTCATTTGCAGGTTTTACGTACGTTTCATCAACTACCTTGAGAGTATTGTCGTAATTTTCGCATTCGCTAATGTAGGCGGTAGTCGTAAACAAAATGAGATACAAAATCTATTAAAAGTTTAAGTTCAAGTACTTTTTGAGCCCAGCTTGCCATCAGGATCAGTAATTTCTAAAAAGTTCTTAAACGTTTTCAGCCAATGAGTCCATTCCTTTGCTGCATTCGTTGAGCTTGGATCCGTTTCAAATCTTTCGTATCCATAATGTATGTTTCCTTCTTCTTATTTGCGAAATAAATTGTAATAGATAAACCTTTACGATTTGTAGGCTTTATTTCGCAAAAACTACATCGTAAATTAACTGATGTCACATATAACAAATTCAAAACAAACTTGATAGTTGTAACTGCAAAATAATCATACACGAGGTTCATTATCAATTATATATCAACTATATAGTCTATTTCGCACGATAAAAGCCTATCAGTTCTTTTAACACGGAGATTGTACACGCGAACACTTATTTATTTTAAACAATCCTACTTCTAACACCAATGTAATGAAAATGCACCTAATTTCAATCCACTAATATATTTTAAGTCTTAGACTACAACTTCTAGTTTATTTTATACATTCACTATGACTGAGCCAACTCTGTGTTTTTATCTGCACTCTGTAACTAACTATACCCGCATCTACCTGCCATCTGATTTTGAGCGTCTTATATAGGTACCGACAAGTAGATTCCTTTTAATATTATGGAACCGCCAAGAATCTATGACTCATTCAGATAGTTCCCATTCATTTTCGGTACGGATACAGCACGGATGATTTCTTGCTTCCACCGTAAACAAACCGAGGTTGAAAAAGTACACGGTCAGATCCGGCGTTAGAATCGTTTCAATAATTTTATCCAAGGTCCAAGTAATTTTTTGCCAAGTTGACACTAGGGAATTACACTGGTAATATTCTTATGTAAATATTTTTAAAATTTCACAAGTCAAACAGGGTAAAAATGATTTTTCAATTTTTTTTTCCGATTCCGCCCTCACAGAATTTCAGCAATTTGGGTTCTGTAAGCTCCTGGCCCCTCCTCCGTTCCTTTGTCCCTGCTGATTGCTGGTTTCTATTTATTCGATTCACTCGGTTTCTCGCTGCAGATGAAAATTCAAAGTCACGAAAACTAATTTCTCCGACACGATGCGAATGTTCCTTCCACAACCGAATTACATTTTTTATTCCTCTGGAAACGTGCCCTGGACTATAGTGAAACTTGCCCTGGACTATCAGTGTATTATTTATAAAAATGCTGATTCCTTTTTATTTCCAAACCTTTTCTTAATATTGATGAGTCTTATTTTGTTCCAAGAGTTATCTCTTATAATTTGATTACATATATTTTAACTCGTAGAATATCAGTGCTTATTCATGTTTTATTCCAAACTTTATATTAGCTGACATATATTTTATTTCGTAGCTTATCTCAATATCACATATTATTTTATTATAAATTCTCTGACTTGTGGAGAGAAGTTCAGTTCAGTCACAAAGTTGTTACCTGCTGTTTATTCAATAAAACAACACATAGTAAGATCGATTATCTTTATTTGTGGGTGTTATGGGTATTCATGAGTAAATCAACACAACTGTTCTCACACAAAATCGGAGAGGCTTCAACGGACCAACAACTGCTTGGGGCCTAACGTAACTGGCGCAGTCGGTAGGATTCTCAACACAAACGTTGGGAACAGCGGAGTTCTGCTACCAAAGGAATCCTAGGTGAACATCGACTTTTCACATTTCGATTCAAGTGGCAGAAAACAGAAGAAAGAAACAAACAGACAAACAAAGAGCGGAAGAAAGAAGCAAACCAACAGAAGAAAAGAAGACAGTACAATCATATCACTGGTATACATACAGAGTGAGTCACTTATTCTTATCCTTCATTTCAATCCTAATCGTTCATCCTATTTTTTTATGTATTGGTAAAGTTTCAGACGGTATTCTTTAGTGAAGTGGTAACTGAAATTCTATGTTACGTGATTTGCGAAATTTAGCACAAACAAATAGTGAATTAAGACAACAAATTAGACAATCATTTTTTGAATTACCTTTCCTTTCTGGAGAAAATTCTGAAAATATTGATTCAGAAGTAGATACTTTAACTCAAGATTTATCAACTTTGAATATATCTGATACAAATCAACAGAACGACACAATGGTCGACACCAATTACCAACAGCTTAGACTATTCTTGGATATTATACCTATTTTCGAGGGAAATCCATGTGAATTAAATAATTTCATTGCAGTTTGTGATGAAACATTTCAGCATTATACTAATGAACCACAAGCTATTAAAAAATTAATTTTGAGAGCAGTGATTGGAAAACTAAGAGGAAAAGCACTCACATTGGTTTCTAGTAGAACAGAATTGAACACATGGAATGATATCAAAGACTTATTGAAACTATCTTTTGCCGATCAAAGATCTTTCACTTGTTTACTACAAGAATTGCATAATTTGAAACCTTTAGCAAAAGAAAATTCTTACAATTTCGGTGTTAGATGTCAGTACACTAGAAGTTTAATTTTTTCATCAATTAACAATGATCCATTGTTGAATCAGCAAGCAAAAATTGCCCAAATTACCAATATTGAAAAATTGATTTCGGTCTCATACCTAAAACATTTGCCACCAATTATACAGATGGGTGTTCGCTTGAAAAATCCAACTTGTTTGGAAGACGCTTTGAAAAATGTTATTGAAGAAGAAAATTTCTTATCATTAGTCAATGACAGAATAACCCACAACAGCTACCTTCTCCAAACTTCAAATCACCAATGGTACAAAAATCAAATTATAATCATTCCTATGAACCAAATAATGCTTATCAAAATCAACAATATTTTCAACATCCAAATCAACAATATTTTCAACCACAAAACCCACAGCATTTTCAAACTAGCAATACACAATATTTTTCACCCCCATCGAAAAAATTTCCAAGTCAACCAATTCAATTAAACCAAAGACAGGTTCCACAAAAATTCTTCACGAATAAACAAGTGTTTGGTACTTCAAAACCAGGCAGTACCAATGTATGGAAACCAAAAAATCAATTACCATCGTACAAACCAACACCAATGTCAACAATGACTAGGAATATTCCTCAACGGAATACTTTTCAATCTCAATCAAGACCAACGTTTATGTCAGAAGAACTTCATTTAATTGAACCAGATTCATTTTACGATGAAGAAAATGAATACGATAATTATGAATTTACTCATAATGATCAACAATAATTTTTCGAACCCGAAAATTAAGAAACCGGAGATACTTTTGAACCAGTTATGGAAATATCAAATGAAAATTTTATCAAAACAGCCTCTGGAAAGAAAATTACTTAGAACTTAATTGTACTGATGAAAGAAAGTTGCCTTTCATAACAATTTACGGGCATGAAAAACCATTGAATTTCTTAGTTGACTCAGGTAGTCATATCTCTCTAATAAATCCAATCATAGCCAAAGAATATTACCCAGAAAATATTTTTGTAAGACCCAAAATATGAAGCTCATATTCCAGCTTTTTCAGAAATTCAAATAAATGAAAAAATTATTTTCACATTATTCGATTTTCATCCTTTCTTTGACGGGTTAATGAGTTTTAGAGATATAAAAAATATGGGTTTTAACTGGAATTTACAGGACGGTTATCTAATTAGAGATATTCCTGTTAAACAATGTTCTCCTTCAGAATATAGTACATATAATATTAGTCTATAAGAAAACGAGATATTGAAAACTAGATTGCCAACTGATGCAACTATTGATGGAACGTATTATATTCCATTTAAAGAAATAAATGAACACTGCTTCATACCAGAAAGTATAACTTCAGTTGAAAATGGTTACGCAATTGTTGAAATTCATAACGTAAGCCTTGAAGATACTTATGTCAAAATGACAGCACCCTTACACATATATCCGTTAGATGATTGAGAACTCTTTCAAAGTGAAATATCAAATTTATATCCTTATCCTGATTCGGAAGAAATAGAAAGCTTATTGAGATTAAGTCATCTGAATGATGAAGAAAAGTATAAGTTACTTAAATTATGTAAACAATTTCACACTATTTTTCAATATCCAGATCAACCACTTTCAGCAACAACGCAAACAACTCATTCGATTAAAACCACAGATGAAGAACCAGTTTATACGAAATCCTATAGATTTCGCCAAATTCATAAAAAAGAAGTACCGATTCAGATACAAAAAATGTTAGAAGATAGAATAATTCAAAATAGTTCTAGTCCTTGGTCCAGTCCTATATGGATTGTTTCGAAGCAGCCAGATGCTTCAGGGAAACCCAAGTGGCGTTTAGTAGTTGACTATAGGAAACTTAATTCAAAAACAATTCAGGGTAGATTTCCTATCCCAAATATAGATGATCTTTTGGAAAAATTGGGAAGAGCCCAATATTTCACAACCCTAGATCTAGCTAGTGGATTTCATCAGATCAGAATGAACCCAGACAGTATTTCAAAAACATTTTCAACAGAAGAAGGTCATTTTGAATTCATGAGGATGCCTTTTGGTTTAAAAAATGCTCCTTCAACCTTCCAAAGAATGATAAACGAAATTTTGAAAAATCAAATGAATAGAATTTGTTTGGTCTATATGGACGATGTTATTATTTTTTCCTCAAGCCTAGAAGAACATTTAAAAAACCTTAAAGAAGTTTTCAAACAATTTAAAGAACATAATTTAAAGGTCCAGCTAGACAAAAGTGAGTTTTTGAAAAAAGAAGCAGAATTCTTAGGACACATCATAACAACTGATGGAATTAAACCTAACCCAAGAAAAATTAAAGCCATTACAAAATTTCCTGTTCCCAAAACTCATAAGGAAATTAAGAGTTTTTTAGGAATGATTGGTTTCTACAGAAAATTTATAAATAATCTAGCGGAAATTACGAAACCCCTAACAACTTGCTTGAAAAAAGGTAAAAGAGTGGAACATACTCCTGAATTCATTAATGCTTTTGAAACTTGTAAAAAATTACTTTGCAATGATCCAATACTAGTTCATCCCGATTTTACTAAAATATTCACAATAACCACAGACGCTAGCAAATATGCGATTCGAGCAATTCTAAGCCAAGATGGAAAACCAGTTTGTTATGCTAGCCGTACTCTAAACCCAAATGAAATGAATTATTCTGTAATTGAAAAAGAAATGTATGCTATAATATGGGCAGTGAAATATTTTCGTCCATATATTTTTGGTCGACATTTCAAAATTAAAACAGATCATAAACCTCTCAAATGGTTAGATAGTCTGAAAGAATTCAATTCTAAACTTGTTCGTTGGAAATTACAATTATCAGAATATGATTACGAAATTGATTATATTAAAGGTAAGGAAAATATAGTTGCGGTTGCATTATCAAGAAACCCACTAGAAAACGAATCAATAATAAATGAGCCAGGAGATATAAATGAAACCATTCAAAACTATATAGATGAAGTTGAAAACTATATTTCTACGATACATTCTGCTGAAGAAATACCCATACTTACTTTTCCATATGCAAACAAACCCCTGAACTATTACAAACATCAAATGATTATTAAACTCTCAGACTCCTCACCTGTACCATTATGTAATCGAGAAAAGGTTTTCGAAAATCAAAGATACTTTATCAATCTTAGAAAACGATAAGTATATAGAAGAAGATTTAGAAACTTTCATTAACAATTTGGTGAACAATACCACTTACCATTTATACTTCCCAAATAAAGACGATGAACAATATTTTCTGAAATTAATTCAAGAAAAGCTGATAAGAATAAATTCAAAATTAATAATTTGTTCTAATAAAGTTACTGATGTAATATTAGAAAATGAAAAATTAGAAAAAATTAATTATAATCACGTGTATAAAACTGGGCATAGAGGAATAGAGGCAACGATAAATTCAATAAAGAGAAATTATTATTGGCATAATATGGACAAAAATATTTCAAATTATATAAATAATTGTAATATTTGCCAAAAATCAAAATACGAAAGAAAACCAAAAATTTTGAATTCCAACCCGTTCCGACAGGCACTAGGCCATATTGACGTATTGTCAATATCAAAAGAAAAATTTCTTACCCTGATTGACACATTCTCTAAATTTGCCCAAGCCTATACAATAATGGGAGCGAATGGAATAAATATATTAGATGCACTTTTGACTTTTATGTCACACTATGGTGTACCACACACCATCGTTTGTGATGGTGGATCAGAATTTAATAATAACAATTTTTCTGATTTTTGCAAAATACATAAAATAAATGTACACTTTACAACACCAAAAAATCCAAATTCTAACAGTTACATTGAAAGATTTCATTCAACACTTCTGGAACACGTGAGAACTCAAACCAGACAGAATCCAGCAGAATCATTGAATAATCTTGTCAAATTTTCATTATTACACTATAACAATTCAATTCATTCAACAACTGAACATACTCCTTTTGAAATTGTTACAGGACATTTTCACATAAAAGATCCTTTTGACATTGCTGAAAAAGACGTAATATCAAAATATGTTCAAGATCATAAAGAAAATCTTCAGAAAATTTATGAACATATCAATTCAGCCCTAAAAGAGAAAAAGAACATCAGAATAGAGAAAATTAATACCAAACGAGAGAAACCAATGGTCATTTCGAAAAATGATCAAATATATCACAAAGATCAAACAAGAGATAAGTTAGCTTCAAGATTCATTAAAATCAATCCTGTTGCTCAAACAACAAATAAAGTCAGAACTGAAACTTCAAAATATTCTAAACATAATCTGAAAAAACGCAAACAGTATTAATCATCATTTAATTATTACAGAGATGATTGGATTGGCTGTACTCTCACTCATCCTATTTCCCTTCTCTAGTGAAGAAGCTATTCAAAAACTACATAATCCCATTTTGCCTATTAATTTAGATGCAACAAGAATTATAGTCAGTAAACATACTTTTGTTAGCTACATAAATGTTAAAGAACTTTTGAATATGAAACAAAATTTGGATATTCAACTACGTTTCATTAATAAAAATCAGAATGTAAGTTATCAATCAGTCTTACTAATTCAACAAGCAGATACAATATCTACTCAAATCGATCACCAATTACAAACTATCAATCCACATGTAATTCAAGCGCGGGTTCATAAATCTTGGTGGAAAAGTATCAAAATGGTTGTTTGGTACCCTAGATAATGATGATGGAGAAAGAATTAACACAATTCTGAATCATTTAGATAAGAATGATCATTTATTACAGGACGCAATAAATAATCAAATACACATGGCAAAAGAATTCATGGTTCAAATGAATCGAACATTGTCTCAAATTAAAGCAAACATACTTACAACGATGAATTTGATACATTTGATACAATACATTTCAGAAAGAAATCAATGAAATAAATGTTTTACATTTGATAATTAACTCTTTGATAAATCTTCAAATTCAATTAAATCAAATTATTAATGCATTAACCTTTGCTAATCTTAATAGAATTCATCCAACTTTCCTTTCATTGAATAATTAGAATATACTTATTGACAAAATGAAAACTCAATATACTCCAAATCAAATGGTAGTTTTAAAAAATCAATTTAGTTATTATAACTTTTTGGGAGTTCAGTTGCTATTTTCAAACGGAAGAATAGTGTGTCTGATTCATTTTCCAATTTTGAGTCCTATATTATTCAGAACGTATTTCATTTATCCAATCCCACTCCAAAATAGAATCATTTCACCTCAAAAGTCTTACCTCGTCCTAAATGAGAAGAATGAGATATACCAGTACCAAGACGAACCATATGCTGAAATCGAAGACGTTTATTATTGCAAGAACAAGTTGCAAACAGAAGAAGACTGTGTAGTCAAAATAATCCTGAAAAACCAAGCTGACAATTGTTCAACCCTAATTGTTCACTTGGATAGCACTATAGCAAACCAAGTAACACTAGAGAGCATTATATTCACAGCACCTGCAAATATGGTTGTAACTGAGAGTTGTTCCATCGAAACACACCACGAGATAGAACCTGGAAGCTACCTGAGTACCATTCCCAAAGGATGCTACTTCGTCATTGATGAAGAAAAGTTTATACATGGAATTGATGAGTTATCCCCGATGACAGTGATTAAACTACCATCACTGAACATCTCCACTCTCTACACGAAGAATGTCAAGATGAAACTCAACAAAATGGATTTAGAAGAAATCCAGCATTTAACTTCAAAGATGAATAACCACCATGAAGTCGTCTTACCCATGGATTCGACATCAGAACAGTCATTACCTGTGTGGATGATTGTCATCATATGTCTGATAGCTTGCCTTGCTATCTACATTTTGGTAACATGTTATTACAAAACATGCTATCCCTACAATATGATCCAGTACCTTCAACAAAGAAGACGTAACAGGGAGAATACAGAAGACATGGTCATGATGGATGGTCAGCCCAGCCAACCAGACCAACCCTAGGCTTCTATTTAAGAGGGGAGGAATTACATTTTTTATTCCTCTGGAAACGTGCCCTGGACTATAATGAAACTTGCCCTGGACTATCAGTGCATTATTTATAAAAATGCTGATTCCTTTTTATTTCCAAACCTTATCTTAATATTGATGAGTCTTATTTTGTTCCAAGAGTTATCTCTTATAATTTGATTACATATATTTTAGCTCGTAGAATATCAGTGCTTATTCATGTTTTATTCCATGACATATATTTTATTTCGTAGCTTATCTCAATGTGACATATTATTTTATTATAAATTCTCTGACTTGTGGAGAGAAGTTCAGTTCAGTCACAAAGTTGTTACCTGCTGTTTATTCAATAAAACAACACATAGTAAGATCGATTATCTTTATTTGTGGGTGTTATGGGTATTCATAAGTAAATCAACACAACTGTTCTCACACAAAATCGGAGAGGCTTCAACGGACCAACAACTGCTTGGGGCCTAACGTAACTACCGCAGGAATCTCACCGACGATTTATCTAGGAAGTGTCGGGTTTCCGTGTAGTTGTGTATTCTTGATATGTACTACCATGTAACTGGCGTTTGTATTATTGAACTCCTGATAATGAATGAATCATCTGTGCAAAGTTGGGCCTAGACTTGTAAACCCTCATTCTTGCAGCAAAAATTACCTATACTTTCTTCCTTATTCGTCCTGGAAACCGTGTGCCTGGTACATAAAAATAAATCATGTTATGGTTAGATTCACTCGCCAAAATTACAATTCAAGACTGCCAATTCCATCTTCAAATTTGATCAAAAATTCACTGATCTATAATACAGCTGAAATATAAAACCATCTCCCGATAAGATTTAAAGATATTCAATCATTTGATCAGTTCTGGAAGTCAGTAAAGAAAGTTCTCATTGAAAAGGCATTTTATAGTGTTCAAGAGTACTTTGATAAAGATCTGGATGGCATACTGATATGAAATTATATTTGGCTTTTATCATAATTTTGTTCTTTTTGAATAATCCTTGCGACTTGGGTTACATTCATTTGTTTTGACTGTTTATTTATTTATATAAGTAATTTATTTATTGTCTCATTTATTTTTCCGGTCATAGTCTTACTATATAGATCCATCTCGGATCTTTATACATACATATATTTTTCTATTATGTCTATTTTTAACTTGCAGTGTTTTTTTGTTTATATCCCTGAATGTATAAAAAAATAGGGTTTCGACTTGTGTTTTATTGCAAATTTGACAGAGTAATTTTCGCACCCATCTTAATATCTGACTGACTTTTTTATTTATAAACTTATTTTTATAGCTTTATTCACGAGATGTTCATCTTTTCATAATAAAGTATATTTTGATTGATTCATTCATTGATTCAATGATTGATTGATTCTAAACATCAAATGTACCACGTTTATACAGGATGTTTCAAAGTCGATACTAACCATTAGGATCTGGGAAACTATGAGAGATACGAAGATGGTTAAAGTGAGTCAAAGTTACGCATTTATCCGACTAACAATTTGCCGTTGAGAAAGTTCTGAAATTCCGAGTATATGCGGAGATATCAGGAAAAAACTAAAATTTTGGTTTGCTTTTTAATTTTTTTCTGGCTTTATTTTTCGAAGGATTCGAAAATAAATTGCACTCCTACGTTGCCACATTTCCCCTGATACATAAGAGTGTTTTCAAATTTGCTATCCGACGTTTCGTCTTCCGGCCGCCATCATCAAAATTATTTTTCTTATGGGCGCTACATTGGATTCTTTCTGTTTTGAATAGAACCAGATATTACCTTTTAAATGATGTATCATGAGTTATCACTCTTTTTCGAAAAACCGGATGTATTAAAAAAAATCTTATCATAAAAGGCTTTGACTTTGATATTTCTAAATTTGACTTTCAATTTGTTACACTCAATAACATTTTATTATTGTAAAATTCACTGAATTTTTTCGTTGACCATAGAATCTATTTTTCAATGTACCCCATAAGAATGTATCCATAACATTTAAGTCTGGAGACATTGCTGGCCACCTCACCGACCCATTATCCCTATCCCTTTGTCACCAAAACTTTCAGTCAGGTAATTAGATACTCGTCTAGTACTGTGCAGAAAATCACCATCATGTTGAAACCTGATGTTGTTATAGTTCGCCAAAGGTGGATCATCCAAATAGTCTTTGAAAATCGACATTAAAAACTGATGATAGGTTTCTCAGAGGGGGAAACCGCTAGGGAATTTTGGTGTACATGCCTTAGGTATTAGTGGCACTAGTTGGGTATTAGTCAGGAATTAGTGATATTAGTTGAAAATTATAATTATATTACTGGGCGTTATTCGGGAATTAGAGGTATTACTTGAAATTTTTTGAATATTACTGGGCATTAGTCGGGAATTAGTGGTATTACTCCGGTATTACATGGGAGTTATAGGAATTATTCGGGAATTAGAGAAAATTTCTAGAAATCATAATAATGAAAAAGTATGAGTTGAGACTCAATGAACTTACAATAAAGCTATCAATGTATGACTGGGAATATCTACGACAACGAAGTAATTTTTGGGCCAACTCAATGAATTCACTTCGATCTTGAATTCAACTGTTGTATGAAAATTGCACGACAAAGAGTATATATTGAAGCTTTATTAATTGTCAAAAACCCAAGATCAGAACAGGATTAGGTGTAGAAAAAGAATTGTAGTAAATTCTTCCGTAATTTTTTTTACGAATTCAGAAATAGGACGAATTCAGAAATAGGAGAACTTTTCTAAAACATTTATTTTCCCTTGCTACAGTCGCTAAGGTAACAACGTGTTTTGACTTAAATGCAGAGGAAAAATGTCAATGTGAAAAAATGTTTTCCAAGGGAAAAATGTATATGTTTCTTCAACATTTTATTTTGGATTCATTCAATTCGGGCAAAAACTCAATTACTCGCCTCTCAACTCTCCTAATAAAAGTTGTTTTTAAAATTGTTTTTTCCGTTAATCAGCTGTTCTCCCCCTAGGAACAGCAGTCCTCAGAATTTGAAACTTGTGCGAGCCAAGGATTAACGTGCGATTCCTAATTATCAATAAAGCACCTAAGTGATCATTTTTTAACCAAATATGCAGTGGGTTTCACCTTTCAAGGAAACACCCTCGCATCATCCGTAGTTTTTGACGAACAATCACTAGAAATGAACTCACTGCACAAAAGGGGCCATAATTTTTCGGAATAATATGTGGTTCCATCGCTACTGGCCTTTTTTTGTGCAGCGAGTTTATTTCCGGTGTATCTATCGGCCATGAAAATTTCTTGATTACCTATTCGACAAAAATTACTGAATATATAAGTGAGTTTCCATGAGATGTGAAAAACACTGTACATGACGAATTTGAAGAAATACCTCAATAGATACCTTGACCAATAAAATCGTTTTCCATCAGTGTTTTGAATATACTTACTGTACCGATAACACTCTGTACTTTATCTGCTCTCACTACATATTGATACTTATTTGTTCCAATTTCGCTAGTATATTCCCGCACGTTGGACATCCTGTATGACATAATATGCAAAAAATTATTCCATAAGGTTTTTAACGCGATTTTAAAAATTCATGAAGAAATAATTATCTCTATCAAATTGATTCCAAAATATTGAGAGACTCTACATCGGATAGGGAATAGATTCCGTAGTTTAGGAATGTTTGCTGATATTACTCGAAGTCTTCTTTCCAGCAATAGTGAAACTAAACCTGACATATAATACCACGCCCTCGACAACGCCCCCTATCACGCTATAATACTTGTCCTCGAGTTGTCAAAATTTTCATAATTTTCGTAATAAATTTCGTATTATTTCCTAAACTATCAGTATTAAAAAAAAGTCATTCAAATTTTTTGTTCACCTATGCAAGTTTCATAAAAATGTTCCCATGAAGTTTCTTCTCACGTGTATGGTTTTCGAGATATTTTGTTGTTTTCATGAGAAATTTTTCGAAAAATGTTCATTATTTTCGTATTATTTCCTTAACTACAAATATTAAAGAAAAAAGTTATTTACATTATTTGTCAATCTTCCCAAGTGTTATGAAAATGTTCATATGAAGTTTTTCGTCACGTGTATCGTTTTCGAGATTTTCAATTTTTTTTCGTAAAATTTTGTATTATTCAAAAAAGTCATTTACATTTTTTGTAGATCTAATCGAGTTCAATGAAACTCCAAGTACACATTTTTTCAACATCTAGTTCGGTTTTCAAGATTTTGGTGTTTTTTGAAAATTTTTGGAAAATGAAAAAAATGCAATGGATTTTTTTGTTAATTGGATTGAGTACAATAAAAGTGTTTATATAAATTTTTTCGATATCTCCTTTGGGTTTCGAGTTTTGGTGATAATTAATTTTTCCGTTTATTTCGGATACCTATTTCCCAGATTATCGATACTAGACAAACAATGTATTAAAACTTTTTTAGATCGTTGAAAGGCGATCGAAAAAGGTAGTATGTAATATTCGAAAATCTGCATTGATTTTGGAGATAACGATTTTTAATTTTTCCAAAAATTCTTTTTGGATTTTTAAAAATCAAAAACTCATTCCGGATACATCTAAACGAGTACAATCTATTTGTTCATATAAAATTATTCGATATCTCTTTCAGTTTTCGAGTTTTAGGTGCTTTTATAATAAAAAGTTATAATTCGCTGATTTTTTTGGTATTACATTTTTTTCCCGCGCTATTTTAAGCAAGAAAAAATGTTTCAATATTCCTCTTAGTTCGGGAGATATATTGATTATTCCGTTATTTTGGATCATTTTCTGCACAAGTAAGTGAATAAAAATAAAACTTCATTGGCATTTGGCTCTATCGACTGCATTTTTCGAATTCAGATTCTAAAAACCCATAGGCTATTGTAGGGCATAAAAACACGTCTCTCAAATAAAATTTGTTCGAAAAAACGAAAGCTCCGACCCCTATCGAATACATTCGATTTTCGGAAAAACAGCCCTAAAATTTTTCCGATCGCGAAAATTTTTTATTTTCGAGATACGTGTTCTTTCGTTATCGGCGTCATTAAAATTTCATCTCTTAATCTCCAACGGTTCCGGGCACGACGGACAGACGGACAGACGGAAATTCTAATCGCTTTTCAGGATCACCTGGATGCAATTTTTAAGATATGTGTATTTTGTTACATTTGAAACCGCTTTTTTGAGTTGTAAGCACTTGTTTGACAAATAATATTATCAGAGGAAATTTGATGTGTAGATATCCCCGGGTTCATGTTTACCTGCAAATTATTAATTTTTATTGAAAATGACACAATGTGTAATTAACCAAATAATTTTCTTTACTTTCCTGGTCTATTCTGTCTCCGTATGTTTTCTTTGGCTTTTCAAATGAACCAAACTCGGTGAGATTTTGATCCAATAACTTGAACATAGTTCGATGTGGTTGTCGTCTTTCAGGATACAAGTTTAAATACATTTCCGACGTCCTAACACTGTTTTTATTGTATTTTTAATAAATTTGTACCATATCTCTTTTTTCTTCAATCGTGAAAGATATTTTTTGCCCAAAATTCAATGACTTGTACAATAACAAAATGTCATTAAGTGTGACAAATTGAAAGTCAAATTTACAAACATCAAAGTCAAAGCCTATTACGTTAAGAATTTTTTTTAACATCTCCGGTTTTTCGAAAGAGAATGATAACTTATGATACATTATTGAAAAGGTAATATCTGGTTTACTGGTTCTATTGAAAATAGAAAGAATCCAATGTAGCACCCATAAGATAAAATAAAGTTGATGATGGCGGCCGGAAGACAAAACGCCGGATAGCAAATCTAAAAAAAACCATTATGTAGCAGGGGAAAAGTGACAAGTGCAATTTATTTTAAAATTCTTCGAAATATTATGAAAAAAATAAAAACCATTTTCCAAAATTTCTGTTTTTCCTGGATATTTCCGGATATTCTTGGAATTTCAGAACTTTCTCAACGGTATATTTCCGAGGTCCCAATGGTGAGGATCGAATTTGAAACACCCCGTTTCACACACTAAGCAAATCATCCATCATTGTCAGAATCATTCAATAATTTGGTAGACCTCAGTTTTATTCATTCAAGATATTTTTTTCCGCAGGTAACTACTTTGTCTCCAGCAACGAAAAATCGAGTGTACTAGGGGACACGTCCACAAAGTACAAGTCGAACTATAAAGCAACCACCCCAGTATACCCATCGTCCGTAGCAGACACAGCATCCTTCAGCAATATTGATCTGTTACCTCCATTGCCCTATGCTAAATCGAGAGTTGACAAGCTCAACGACTATGAGCCGCCTATAGATTTTTTTCCTCCAAGTATTCCAGAGAATGAGAAGAGGGAATCAGGCCTGTCGAATAATTTGCCCAATAAAGAAAGTGTATTTAGTTTTCCATCCACTTTCAAGGTAAAAAGTCCTGTTTATCCTTCACAGGATGAACTAACCAGAGAATCTGCCGAGAAACTCGCGATTACAAAAACTCGCATGAACTTCTATTCTAATTTCAAAGCTACGACGCCTGTATATCCAAATTATGTTGACCCCACCAGTCCAGATCCGAGTCAAGTTGGAATTATACCTCCACAAGGATACACTGTGAATTTTGAATCAAAATACAAGGCCACGACACCTCAGTATCCGACTTCAGTAGATTCCACTAGCCCTGATCCAAATCAAGCAGGATTGTTACCTCCGAGTAAAGATACAAAGAATTTAAACAGCTTTGAATCCCATTTCAAGGCTACGACCCCACAATATCCCACTTCCGTAGACGTCACTAGTCCAAATCCTAGCGAAGCAGGATTGCTGCCACCAAAAAGAAACAACAATGTGAATTTTGAATCCAACTTCAAGGCAACAACTCCTCAATATCCAAACCACGTAGAACCTTCTAGCCCCAATCCCAACGATGTCGGACTGTTGCCACCGGAAGAAACGAATTTCATTAATTTCAAATCAAATTTCAGAGCTACTACTCCCCAATACCCTAATCACGTAGATGCTACTAGTCCAGATCCTAACCAAGTAGGATTGATACCACCAAATCAAGCATATTCAAGAATTGAAGCTGATCAGTATTCCGAAACGGCCAAAAACTCCTTTTCATCATTGCCTTCCAAGTTCTACCAACCTCCAAAATATGATCAAGGTACTGCAGTGGATGATTTGGATCTACAGGAACAGCCAGGTATACGTATATCAAATTTCATGAAGTCTTTCAACCAATCCCAATGGCAAGATTTGAGGAAGGTTTTTCATATTCCGGAATACGATTTTCCTCTGGACGATGCAACGAGGCCCAGCTATGATAGTGTTGTGAATTCATTCGAGCCCAAAACAGGAAACAAACGATGAACATTCTGAAAACAAAACTTTCAAACAATCCTAAAGTGAGATGAAATTGATAATAACAATGAATGCTGAAATATTTGAAACATTTGACAGGTTAAATACTCGGAACTATGCTACCCAACAAACCCATGTATGATAAAGTTTTCAGATAAACTGCTGATACTTGGGTATTTGACAATAAAAATATTTATTTTTCTTTAGAATTTTTTAGGTACAGTATAACTGCCAAATTTGTTGCAGATATCACTAATATTTATTTTTCATATTCAAAAGAAATACATTTTTTAGAAACATTCATGATGAAAGAGAGAATGAAAGCCTATTATGTGGGGAAACTTTTTCCGAAATAAATTTCACGGATTTTTTGGCACTGAATTTTTTTCAAACATTCTGTTTTTTTAATGATTTTTAATTTTTTTTTTTTTTAGAAAGAACAATTTTTCAAAAAACTGTTATTTCCATCTATTCATGCGGAGTTAGTCTAGATGGCGGCAAATTCACAAAATTCGTTAGTCAGTACTGTTAATGTATTACATAAGGTAATCAATCTACTCATAACAAAGATTGTAGTCGAACTTCAAAATCACTTGCTCATCTGGAACATTTTTTTGCATTAGTTACCATTATAATTTCGAAAACGAACTCGCACAAAAGAAAAAGAAAATGTGCAACCACAAAGTTTATCAGAGCTTCTGAAATATTTCATCTAACGCTGACGAATTATAATAACTGACTTCAAAGAGTTTCAAATTTTCTTGTCTGGCAATGTTTATTATTTCAGCGTTCAAACAACAAATATCTAACCTAATAATCATCTTGAATCAGACACTGATATACCATATAAAATTTAAAAAAACAGCTAAAATATGTATTTGTAGCTAAGTATTAATTTTGCAATGCTTTGAGCACAAAAATATCAGAATAAGTGTTGAAAATTATTTCACCTAGAACGTAAATAATAACTAAAACAGGTGTTTGTCTACAGAAATCACTACACTGTTTGGAACCTGTGGTTTATTATGTACTCCAGTATATACAAATATCAATAAACAATTTCATATGAAGGCAAACACCAGGATCACTACGCATCTCACACAAAGTTGGTATTGTGTTAGATGCATTTTGGAAAATTCAATGAATATCAGGGTAACTAAGATAAAAAAAAATTGAAAAATTGTCTAAACTTTGTATTCACACATAATATGTAAAATTAAGTAATGTTTATGTTATTTAGTCGAAAAAATGATACCACTAACTAGTCAAATAATTCTAAATGACACGAATGTTGATATCATTGGCACAATTTATAAATAAGTCTGTACATATATTCATTTTTGATAGAGAATATGCTGCTGCACATTAGACATTTGGATACGCCAAAAATGTATCAAATGGTAGTAAAAGAATTGTTGTTGATTGCAATCCTATATCTTTGATGTGTAGCTTATCTCTTGATAAAACAATCTCAATTTTGTGTATGGAAAAAACTCAATAAAAAATAGAATATTATTTTGGTTCATAAATCTTCACAAACTACCTAATCTGGAAAACTCCGAAACCAAACCTTACTTACATTTCAACATTCTGAAGACTTACAAAATGATTGAAATTTAAATTGCATAATACCGAAAAAGCTGTGACATCGGAATGGACTAACACGACCACATTCCTGGATTTTAGGAAACCCTCTGAATTAATCTAGTACGGCATCACGATAAAAGTATATACAGTTCGATTACTTTATCTTTACCCGTGCGTCATCAATGTTATGAATATGAAATAATTAGAGACGTTTTAGTCAAAATAACATCTAAATATTCTAAATGTAGAATGCCGTGGCTTATATTTCGATAAAATTACAACGTGTAGGTAATGAGATAATAGGATAATGAATTACTGAATTAACTAAATTAATATTTTCAAATTCATGAAAATGGCGAACAACCAGACAATGAGAGTTTTTTTTAGTTCCAACAGAATACCGAGTGACACACTCATGGGTACACCTACTTTTCTCCTTTCCTTTTTTCCTTTACTTTCCAAATATGTCAAAAAGTGCCGTCCAGTGAGCATATTCAATGTTCCAAAATTCAAAATTATTGCTGTAGAAACAAAGGCGAAAAGAAATGAATCGGTTTAAAATTGTTTTTTTCCGTTAACCAGCTGTCGTCCCCTTACGAACGGCAGCCCTCTGTAGTCGAAACTTATGCGAGCCAAAGATTAACGAGGTCTTACCTTTTAACGTGCGATTCCTAGCACACTACGTATTCCAATTATTACGAATACAGTGACATCAGGTTTGATAGGATAATGAAACATGGAGGCAGAGATATGTTCATGGAATTTCCTCATTTGCACAGTGAGTTTACTAGAAACTTTTGACCTCCCTACTGTATTCTAATTTCAGTCACACTCATATAAGGAAGTTGTTTTATCCAAACCCCCGCAGCCGTTTGACACAAATCCATCAAATCCTAATTTTATCCACATTGATGCAATATCTGTAGATGATAGTTAACGAAAAAAGTTGTTCAAGAAACTAGGTTGGAGTGCAATATTTACAAAACCTTTGCATATGTTGATATCAATAAATGAGTTTCCGTTCAAACATGACTAAAACTCAGAAAAGGAATCTTCTAGACTTAGTTAATCAAAATTTTTTAATTACCTATTCGTGCATGGATACAAGGACCCACTGTATAATGATAAATAAATGAATATCTAAGTAAAAAAATACCAGTTGAAATATATTTGGTAATGATATACTCAACTCTGCCAATATGATGGTTGTAGTATGTCTTACAATTATCCAAAATCAATTCAATAGCATTAAAGTCTGGGTGATAAGGTGGTAAGCTTAATACTTCATGCCCATGTTCTCGTACCAGTTCATTTATAATATATATGTTTTCCTTTCGGTTCACCTTAGCCAATAACTCTGGTTTTGTTAATTTCCCATCAAAATCAATAATATTTTCCTGTAGCCAACTAACAATTTCCGTTTTTCTTGAAGAAGTGGTAGGTTGTTTATTCAAAATTTCACTGTGTCCATTTTCCATTATTATCCTTCGGGTTTGCGTACACTTTTGACATTATTATCCTGCCAAGACTTGGTTTTATTTCATCTAAAAAAACACTTCTCGTGGATATAAACTTTTTCGGTTTCCCTGGTATTTACGTAAAAAATATGCTATTTGTGAAACAATCAGCCCTATGATGTATCACTTCCGTTAAAAACAACGTCACAGTTATTCGCCATTTCCGTTATTTTGCTATTACCAATTATAGCAAAATAACGGAAATTGCGAATAACGGTGATGTTATTTTTAACGGAAGTGATACAGCCTAGGGCTGAATATGAGTCTTTTCAATCAAAGTTCTTCGATTATCATATTTTTTAAATTTAGATCTCAGCTCTTTTAATTAAACATTTAAAGATGATTTGCACATCGAAACAATATCCGTATTTTTCAGTTCATCGTTCAAGGATTGAAGGGTAACATGTGTTTCTGGAAGAAAAAAAATCAAATGAATATAGGTACATTTCAAAATTCATACGATAGGATATTATAACTATATTTCGAAAACGAAATACAAGTTTCAAATTGAAAACTAGATGTGACAATACCGTTTGACTTTTCAACTAATATAATGTAACAATTTCGAGACCGGCCTCGAGTCCGGCCCTGATCTTCCAATTACACTCCACACTCGAAATGTTAACAAGTTCTCTTCTGACAAACACATGACTCATCCGTGGAAGAGACGCGAACGTTCTAACCGAAGATTCTAGGAACCTCTAAGAAGCCGCCGAACAGACTGGAAAGATCGAAAACTGTAAATGCTACTATATATAGCCGCTGTATAGCAGATGGCGGGACAGTCAGAATTAAGAGTTAGTTACAGTTCCAGAGTTCGCAGATAGAGACTGACACCGTAGAAATAAAATAGTAAATAATTGTTTTTAAGTAGTGTTTTAAATAAATTAGGAAAATTAGTTAGTGCAGTTTTAATACATTTGGCGTCAGAAGTGTGGATGTTTAAAATAAATAAGTGTTAAAGTGTTCGCCGCCTAAAAACTGATAGACGTTTATCGCGCCTAATAGACAGTTAGTGACCCGTTGAACATTTGAGTGTTTGCAAAGTGGACAGTTTTGCGCGTCGCGGGACAATAAACTGAAAACTTTTTCTGTGAAATAAATAATAGACTAATATTTCGGTTAAAAACAATTAAAGAAAAAATGTTTCCGAGGAGAGTTCACCTGGTTGACCTTAAAGTTAGTGAATTGAAGCAAGAGTTAGAGGAGCGGGAGTTAGAAACAACTGGAAAGAATGCCGTACTCCAGAAAAGACTTGCAGATGGACTCAATTGAAGAGGGAGAAGATCCTGAAACGTTTTTATTCGAAGTCTCAGGAATCGACTTGAGTTCAATTATGAATAAACTCGAAGAAACTACTAAGTCTCTGAAAGACGAACTCCAACAAACTTCGATAAACTTGGAAGATAAATTTCTGGAAAATTCGAATAGTTTGAAGGAGGAACTTCAACAAAATTCCGTGAGTTTTAAGGAGGAACTTCAACAAAATTCGGTGAGTCTGGAAGATACATTTCTTCAAAATTCAAAGAGTCTGGAGGAAAAGCTTCTAGAAAATTCGAAAAATCTAGAAGAAAAGCTTCATGAAAATTCGAAAAATCTAGAAGAAAAGCTTGAAGAAAATTCGCACAATTTAGAAGTGAAGCTTCAAGGAAATTCGCAAAATCTAGAAATGAAGCTTCTAGAAAACTCTAAAGGCTTAAAAAAAGAACTTTGTGGTGTGGCGAATCGGTTGGAAGAAAGATGGGAACTGTCGAGACAGAAATGGAAAAATTGAAAGAAACAATAAGTGACCAAGTCAAAGACGACATGGTGGAAGAAATCAAAAAATCAAGGAAACGCTCCACGATGAAATACAAGACGGAATCAAGACAGAAATCGGCAGAATAAAGGAAACAATCGGTAAGCTGAAAAAGCAAATGGATTCTGCTCACACCTCAGAAACTTACAGCAAAAACTCAATGCTGGACACGAGTATGAACTTGGAGGAAGTTCAGGAGGACATCAAAAATTTCAAGGTCAGTGCTGAATGTGGAAAGCTCTCATTAAAACCGCATCAGTTTGACAGAAATACTCCATGGGCAAACTACCGACGACAATTCGAAGCTGCTGCGAAGGCAAACGGATGGAATGCTGGGGAAAGAGCTTTAGCATTGACACTGGCATTGCGTGGCGAAGCAACAAACATTTTACAGACCCTCACAGCCCAACAACAGGAGGACTATGAACAGCTAGTAAAACATCTGGAACTTCGCCATGGCCAAGCCCACCTTGAACACGTATATCACTCGCAGCTGAAAAACCGATGCCAAAAATCAAGCGAATCATTACAGGAATTCGAAGCAGACATTGCACGCTTGGTTCGCCTTGCATATCCAGCCTCACCGGAAAATGTGATGGAACGACTAGCGGTTCAGGCATTTTTGGATGGGCTTCGCGACCAAGAAACCCGGCAAGCCCTAACACTAGCTCGCCCCGCACATCTCGTGGATGCATTGGCACGCGCTTTGGAAATCGAAGCGGCAAAGCAATCCTGCAAAAACCAGAGTAGAGTCAGGATGATCGAGGAAGACTCACAGGAGCCTACTAACATGAAAGCTGTCCTGCGAAAGGTGATGAAGGAAGTTATGCCTGAGAGAAGACTGATACGATGCCTAAATTGTAGAAAACTTAGGCATGTGCGTAGCAAATGTCCAACATTGAAAAAATCGACACCAACGATGAAGGTCAAGAAGGAGCAATCATCAGCCCGTATACAACAAGCCCCAGTTAACAATGCATATGTCTCTGTCCTTCAAAGAGAAGACAAATAAGTCTTCGTAGACGGTCTCATTAACAACGAGCCTCGTACTAGACTCCTTGATACGGGTGCGACAAGGACGATTCTTGGGCCTACATTTGCCAAAACACCGGCAAGAATTGAACCGTCAAACTGGAAATTACGAACAGCAACAGGGGATCCAGCCACTGTATATGGCGAGTTAACGATCGACTTGGTTTTAGGCAGCATGAAACAAAGACACCTAGCACTGGTCGCGGACATCGAGGACGATGCAATCATTGGAATGGATACTTCACGGGAGAAGCGAAGAAATGATCCGGGTTGTGTTGGCTGAAGACATGAGCATTCCCGAGAGAGCTGAAACCATTCTGGAGGCTCGTATGGTTGGCGGAGTGAGCAACGGGAGCGTGATGTTCGAGCCCGAGCTCCATGATGACAAAATCGGACGAGGAATTGCCTTTGGGAAGACCTTACTGCGCGCCGATAAACTTATACCAGTAAGGGTCATGAACGTCATACCATTCAGTGATGTTGAAGAAAGGAACATCTTTGGGCCACTGCTCGCCAATTTCATCTGTGGTCAGGAATGTACGCGATACCATTAACCAAGCCAACAATCTACCCGCAGAATTAGAAAAGCTAGTTGCCATATCATCGAGAGGCATAAAACCGGCACAGCAGCCCGGATTAAAAGATTTAGTGAGGAGATACCAAGACGTCTTTGACACCGGACAGGGAAAAGGGGGTAGAACGAAGGTAGTCCAGCACAGAATTGATACTGGAGATGCCCGACCAATCCGTCAATCAGCGAGGAGACTCCCTCTTGCCAAGAAGGAAGAGGCAGACAAAATAGTCAGCGATATGGGGAAAGAAGGAGTAATTGAACCATCTGACAGCCCCTGGTCATCTCCAGTTGTACTAGTAAAGAAAAAAGGCGGATCGACAAGATTCTGCGAAGATTACCGACAACTGAATAACGTGACAAAGAAAGACAGCTACCCACTACCTAGAATAGATGACACCTTAGACACGCTCGCCGGCTCTACAATCTTCTCCACCTTAGAGCTGAAGAGCGGATATTGGCAGGTAGAACTGGCTCTAGTAGATCGAGAGAAGACAGCTTTCACCATCGGCTCAGGGCTGTAGCAATTTACCGTTATGCCATTCGGACTTTGTAACGCTACAGCCACTTTTGAGAGATTAATGGAGACTGTGTTGAAGAGACTCTCCTGAAAGACTTGCTTGGTATACCTTGATGACATAATCGTAGTTGGCAGAACATTCAAAGACCACGTGAAAAATCTGGAGGAGGTATTTCTGCGTCTAAGGAACTCTGGATTGAAATTGAGCCCTAAAAAATGTTACCTATTTCAGAAAGAAGTCCACTATCTTGGCCACATTGTCTCTGGGGAAGGAGTAGCAGTAGATGACCAGAAAATTAAAGCTGTTAGAGACTGGCCCATCCCCAAAGATATCAGCTTCGGTCTATGTACCTACTATCATCGGTACGTGCTAGGGTTTGCTAACATCGCCAAACCATTGACCAGGCTCACGGAAGGACAGACAAAGTTCCAGTGGTCCGAGGAATGCCAAGATTCGTTCAGGAAGCTGAAGGGGGCATTAATCAACGCTCCAATTCTAAGGTATCCTCTTCCGAACGGAAAATTCATTCTGGACACGGACGCCAGCAACGTGGGACTTGAAGCTGTCCTGTCTCAGATCCAGGATGGACAGGAAAAAGTCATCGGGTACTTCAGCAAGACCCTCAGTAAACCGGAGCGAAATTACTGTGTCACCCGACGGGAGCTGCTGGCTGTGGTCAAAGGAGTAGAGAACTTTTACAAGTATGTGTATGGCAGGAGATTCCTGCTGAGAACTGACCACGCCACCCTCAAGTGGCTTCTACAGTTCAAAAATCCGGAGTGTCAGGTGACACGTTGGATTGAGAGACTCCAAGAATTTTACTTCGACATAGAACATCGAGCAGGGACCAGCCATAGGAATGCAGATGCCTTATCGCGAAGGCCATATTCAGATGACTGCTCACATTGCCGACGAGCAGAGGAGAAAGAGGCGACAGTTTGTAGAAAAACGGCGGTAGATGATACCTGGAATGACAGCAAGCTCCAGAAAGACCAAGAGAAAGATTCAGATCTTGGCTTAGTTATCGACTGGAAGAGGAGTAACCGAAGACCGACATGGCAGGAAGTAGCAGGATATTCGCCAGCCATCAAGTCCTACTGGGCTCAATGGAACTCCCTTACTCTGGATAACGGAGTTCTAAAGCATGTGTTGGAGTCCGAGGATGGTGGAGAAGAAAGACGTCAGACAGGTGTACCCAGAAGCAGAAGACCGGAAGTGCTTCGAGAAATTCATGATGGGGTCGCCGGAGGACATCTGGGAGTGACGAAGACTCTCCAGAAAGTGAGGCAACGGTTTTACTGGGCCAATTGTCAGGCAGACGTTCAAGACTGGTGCAGAAAGTGCGCTGTATGCGCCGCAAGTAATGGACCTCGAACGCGACCTAAGGCACCAATGCGTCAGTACAACGTTGGCAGCCCATTTGAAAGAATCGCCATCGATGTTGCTGGACCGTTTCCACAATCTGACCACGGGAACAAATACATCCTCGTGGCAATGGACTACTTCAGCAAGTGGGCTGAAGCCTATGCCCTGCCCAACCAACTTCGGCAGATAATGGAAGACATCCACGAAAGAGTCCGTTTGAACATCCAGAGTGCCAGCGACCGAATGAAGGAGACCTATGAGATCAAGGCCGATGCCGGAGGATTTAAGGTTGGTGACCTGGTTTGGCTGTATAACCCCAAACGTCGTTGTGGCCTATCACCAAAGTTGCGGAACTCATGGGAAGGCCCTTATAAGATCTTGAAGAGGATAAATGACGTGGTCTACCGAATTACCAAGTCCGCACCCTCAGACCACCGGAGGATGCGATGACGTTCCAGAAATTCATGTCCTTGTACTCAAACGGACAGAAAGTTCGACATGGGGTGACTCGAGAAGAACCACGAGACCTTTTTAAGGTGCCTGCGGATTACGCGCTAGCCCACTGTGTAGCAGAAGATCTTCAAATGTCCAGAGGCATCCAAGAAGTACGGTCGTCTCCATGAACTACGGCAACAAAACCCGGAAGTTGGAGGGGTGCTACAGTTGCGAAAAGGCCAGAGCAGCATCTTCTATCTAGTCACCAAGAAGCAGTCTCGAGACGAACCGTCCTATGAAGACGTATGGAACAGCCTTGAGAAATTAAGGGACATAATGATGGAGCAGAATCTCGTGGACCTGGCAATCCCAAAATTGTCCTGCGGGCTCGACGGACTGGACTGGAGAGTCATAAGGAGCATGTTGGAGACGATATTCCAATCCACCGGCGTCAAGATCTTGGTATGCTATAATCATCGTCCACAACCAAACCTGAAGACCGTAGAGTGCTACTTCCATCAAACAGCAAGGTGCAGATATGGAGAATCATGCAAATATCTCCATGCTCCAAAAATGACATTTCGGGAAGAAAAATCTTTAGGAAGGGGGCAATGTAACGATTTCAAGACCAGCCTCGAGACCGGCCCTGATCTTCCAATTACACTCCACACTCGAAATGTATACAAGTTCTCTTCTGACAAACACATTACTCATCCGTGGAAATGACGCGAACGTTCTAATCGAAGATTCTAGGAACCTCTAAGAAGCCGCCGAATAGACTGGAAAGATCGAAAACTGTAAATGCTACTATATATAGCCGCTGTATAGCAGATGGCGGGACAGTCAGAATTCAGAGTTAGTTACAGTTCCAGAGTTCGCAGATAGAGACTGACACCGTAGAAATAAAATAGTGAAGTAAATGTTTTAGTGAATAATTGTTTTTGAGTAGTGTTTTAAATAAATTAGAAAAATTAGTTAGTGCAGTTTTACTACAATAAGTACATAAATCCAATGACTTTCCTGATTTGTGATTGATGAAAATGGGGTGGTTACATTTGTTCAGAAACTTTTCTCACTAGTCAGTGTCACTTCCATCGAATGAATAATCAATATTATCTTCATTTCCCTCACCATGTAGTAAGGAGGTATACTCACTTTTTTCACACATATCGTACAAAGTATTTCGTACTGCCATTTTCTGTCCTTCAGATAAATCAGCTGTTTTCTTTTTGAGACGACATCTCCTTTTTCCTGGAGTTGACGGAATGGGTTTATTTTCGTTTCTTATTTTGATGTTGTACATCGTTTTTCGAGATATTTTAAGTGCATCTGCAACTCTCTAAAATACAGTAAAGAAAAGTTATGACATTTCTTTTGTGATTTTAATTGTTACCTCTTGGACAGATGAAAGTGGTAAAAAAGGTCCACCATTTGCTCTTTCCTTTACAAAATACTCGCACAAGTTCAACACAATTTGTTGTGCTTGTGAATGTAGAATAGTTCCAGCCATAATCTAAAAAAGAATTAAAATATATTGTGAATGTTTTAACCTGTATTTATAGATTTAGGTAATGTTTTTTCTCTCAATAGGTTTAACACACTATGAATAACTGTTGTGTTAAGTTAATATCCCGGTAGTACAAAATTATAGTCACAAATGTTAATTGTGAGGATAACAATTTTGAAAAGTATTTGTGAATAAAACACATTGTATTGTACTTACTTTGGAAGTAATGATTCCAAGACAAGTTTAGGTTTGAAAAAAACTGTTTTTATAATATATTCGACTGCAAAAACAAAGTAAAACTGGCGACAAACAATACCCCAATGACAGAAAACAATGACGCAATGGATAGTACTACGCTAGTCAATACAATGTTTGGCAAGTTTAGTTGAAATGTAAAACACTTTCGGTTTCACTGTTTTGAGTTTTAATCGATCATCACAATACCATCATTCTTAGCTTAGAAGACAAATGTTAACGAATTTTGATTCGCTCATAGCGGTTGTTAGAAAGAGATGTTCGATAGAGGGTGTGTGATTTCATCGATCATAAATTGATGACGATATAATAATGGGTAAAGATAAATTAATCGAACTGTACACGTGAACATTTAAAGCAAACAGAAAGAGTTTAAGGGGAAGATGCGATTATCATTTTAAGAGTGTATCATATGTCAGTTTTCATTATGCCTGCATCATGACTTCAAAAACAATGCTGAAATAGATATTTTCTAGAAAAAGTACCTTTCCCGCATGCGGCTGCCGTTACCTGAAAGACGAGGTTAAGGCTCCGGTAGCTTTTGAAGTGGTTGGGAAAATGGACTGTATATTTTATAGTAGTCGAACGAGAAAAATGCAGTTGCCAAAAAGTAATCTAAACGACAGCACTAAACGGCTTACCTCAAGCTGGAGTTTTCGTTCGTGTGACAAGGGGCCCCTGATGCGGAAGCGGAAGCTGCTCAATGGCACGCTGTTGCGGAGAGACACTAACACCAAAATTGATACAAACACAAGAAAACTAGAACAAATCATATAGATGTGCAGGTATAGCGGGTGTTCACTTTTATGCGACTCAATTGTGTATCGGTTCGGAATGAATTCATTTCAACTCAGTCCCGTGGCGCATGCGCCATTTAGTGCAGATGGAGCGAGCATATGGAATTTGAATTAAAAAATAAACAATGAAATATACAGACCAGTTTGGATCTCTAACAGACGCAAAGCGGAATTCAGGGTAATCCGACTTTGTCGATTTTATTCGTTTCATTATCGTGATAATCTCCAGCAGCTTTGTTCGAATTAATAGTTATTATCCTGACAAGTACGGAAAGAGTACCTTTCCCACATGCGGGAAAAATTTGTTTCCAACACTTTTACCAGTTTTTCGAATAATTTCCCAAGTGTTAGTATGAGGGAGATTGGCCGAAAATTGGATTGATCAGAGGGGTCACCGCCTTCATAAGGAGAAATTACGATACTAGTTATCAAAAGTTAGGAAAGATTTCATTGGCAAAAGAATCGTTGATAAGGAAGTAAGTCTGTGATGTATGTTAGGTTATTCTCTATGAAATGCTCTGTACATATATGATGATAAATTGAGTTAGCGTATGTCAGGAAATATTGATTGATGCATAATTTTACTTTCCAAAATAAATGTTACTTTGGATATTCTTATTTCAATAATTATTATATATTCCATAAAATAAGGAATATATTACAATTTGCGACGAGTGATAAACTGGTTAGATAAAAAATTTTGGAAGTTGGTTGAGATTCAAAGGCAATATTGAATAATGCCGAAAGCCGATGGGCATAGTATACTTAGAGGCTCTATTGGTTCTCTTTCCGAGTACAGAATGGGCGACGATTGGAGTACCTATGAAGAGAGAATGGAGCAAATTATGTAGAAGATAAGAGTAGCTGTTCTTTTGACATTGATAGGTGAGCAGGCCTACCCAATTCTACGAGATATTTGTGATCCAAATTCATCAAATACTAAAACATATACGGAATTGTGTAAAATTTTGAAGACTCAGTTTTCCAGACGAGTATCTGTTTTCAAGGAAAGGATACAATTTTATGATCTTAGACAACTGGAAAATGAATCTGTCAGGTACGTTAGAATGAAAAATAAATCAATCGACTGTAAATTTGGAAACTTACTTCAAGAAGTTCTCAAAGACAAGTTTGTTTCTGGTCTGAGAGGAGGAGCAATTCTAGACAAGGAATGCGAAGAAGAACATTCATCAAGTTTGGACTCTATATTAGAAGTGGCATTGAAAAAGGAGGCCTCATTGTCATCATCAACTTTGTGTTCAACATTCCATAAGCTGAACGTAACACATGGTTATTTCAGAGTCACACCGGGAAAAAAGCAACAAGAGGACTCACAGGAAAACAAAACGAGAGTTCAAAGAAGTTCCAATGCTGCAGAAGAAGGTAGTAGTGTTCCTAAGTGTAGAAGTTGTGGTGAAGGTTATCATAATTATTCTAAATGTAAATTCAAAACATATACTTGCAAAATTTGCAAAAATATTGGCCATATTTCGAAGGTATGTCATTTCAACAATCATTTTCTAGAAGTGGAAAAATATATGAAGAAATGAAGGAAGAAACATTTGATTTTTATGGAAATGTATTTTGTCAGTTCTGCTAGCTTTGTTTGTTAAACCACATAAGGTGGAAATGCTTGTTAATGATATACCTCTTCTGATGGAATTGGATTCAGGAGCAGGTGTTTCTGTTCTTTCTGAAAGTATTTTCGTAGATAAATTTGGTGATTGTGATTTGGTAACATTATCATTTCCGAAGGAGAAATTCATGTCACTATGAAATATAATAATATTAGAGTACAAAATTGCAGATTATTAGTGGTAAAGAGGGGAAGTACATGTTTACTTGGCAGAGATTTAATGAAAGTTTTCAATTTCAATATAGCAGGAACCTAACAAATTAATTTACTTGAAACAAATAATAGTTTGAACGATATATTAAAAATATACAAGGATTTATTCAAAAATTAATTAGGTTTGTATAAATTTGAGAAAGTTGAACTGAAATTAAACAAAAATGTAAAACCGGTTTTTTGCAAACCCAGACCAGTTCCATTTGTTTTCAAGAATCAAATGAATGAAGAGTTAGATGAATTAGAAAAAAAGGGGTTATTACATTGATAGACAATTGGGGAACTCCATTGGTACCGATAGTAAAAGAAAATGGTAAGTTGAGGTTATGTGCAGAATATAAAATCACAATCAATAAATATATTCAAGACGTTAAACATCCTCTTCCTCGAATAGAAGAACTTTTTGCTGCACTTCAGGGAGGAGATAAATTCACAAAGTTAGATTTTTCTAATGCATATAATCAACTTGAAGTTACGACAGATACTAAGAAACTTCTAAGTTGGAGTACGCATAGGGGAATCTATCAATTGAATCGATTACCTTTCGGAACCAAGCCTGCTTGTTATATTTTTCAGAAAATTGTTGAAAAAGTTTTATTGGGAGCCAAAGGTGTTATTAATTTTCTTGATGATATTGTTGTTACAGGAAGAGATAGACAGGAACATATTGAAAATTTAGGAAATGTTTTTGAAAGGATTCATAAATCTGGTTCCAAATTGAATTTAAAAAAATGTAATTTTTTTGTAGACAAAATAAAATATTTAGGGCATTTGATTGATAAAAATAGTTTACACAAAGATCCGGAAAAAATCAGAGCAATAATAGAAGCTCCAAGACCTACTAATATTACGGAAGTTAAATTTTTTATTGGTATGGTAACTTATTATGGAAAATTTATGTCAAATCTATCTGAAATATTAGAGCCACTCTATAAATTATTACGGAAAAATACCCCTTTTGAATGGTCAAAAGAATGTATGAAATCTTTTTCAAAAGTTAAATCTGTTAATGTTCGGAACAAATATTGACGCATTTCGATCCTAATCTCCCAATCAAATTGGTTTGCGATGTTTTTCCTGGGGGGATTGAAAACCCCATAAGTTTTGCATCACGTGTGTTGAACAAGTCGGAAATGAATTATTCGGTTATACATAAAGAGGCTCTATTAATTTATTGGGGGGTTCGCAAATTTTATCAGTATTTGATGGGGCAAGAATTCACACTATGTTCAGATCATCGTCCTCTGTTAGCTCTTTTTGGGGAAACGAAAGGCATACCTCAAATAGCAGCAGGAAGATTGCAAAGATGGGCTCTCTTTCTGAGTGGATTTGATTATGTATTTGAATATATCAAGGGGACAGAGAATTGTGTTGCTGATGGGTTATCAAGATTTCCCATTGAAAATAATGATATGAACGAAATTAAATTGGATTATTTCCACTTTTTAATAGAAGAGCAAATTCCTATAGATTCTGAGCATATACGAAAAGAAACAAGAGTTGATTCTATTGAGTAAGGTTTATCGGTATAGTAGAGATGGGTGGCCAACTAATGTCACAGAAGAACAACTGATGCCTTATTCACGAAGGGCTTCTGAAATTAGTATCGATCAAGGTTTATTGATGTGGGAATATAGGGTTTTAATACCGAGTAAATTCAGGAAACAGTTATTAGATGAGGTACATGGAGCTCACAAGGGTATGGTGAAAATGAAAACTTTAGCTCGACAATATTTTTGGTGGCCTAATTTAGACAGTGAAATTGAACAATATGTTAGAGATTGTAATTCATGTATGATCAATTCGAAAACACCTAACAAAGTACCTTTGATTAAATTCAGCGAGAGTAAACATGTATTTGATATGATTTGATAAAAATCTTCTTAATAATAACTGATTCGTTTTCAAAATGGCCTGAAATTTATGAATTATCGAAAATTGATTCAAATAGTACAATTGAAAAATTAAGGGATTGTTTTGCAAGATTTGGTTTGCCAAATACGATTATATCAGATAACGGCCCTTCTCTTGTTTCAGTTGAATTTGAAATTTTTTTTAGGAATAATGGTATATCTCATATTAAATCGCCACCTTATCATCCTGCTACAAATGGAGCAGCGGAAAATGGAGTCAAATCATTCAAAAATTCTATCAATATTGGCTGATATGAAAAATAAAGACAATAGTTGGTCTACTATGATTAGTAAATATTTATTCTCATATCGCAACACCCCGCACTGTGTGACTGGTAAAACACCATCGGAATTAATGTTCAAACATAATGTTAAAACTCGCCTCGATTTTTTGACTCGTCCAGCGCGGCAAAAGGCTACGCAAAATCAAATAAAATTTCACCAGGGGAATAGAAATGTATGTTTTGAAAGAGGGGAAATAGTTTATGTAAAAAATTATAGAAATTCCAATAAATCAACGTGGACCAAAGCTATTGTGCTAGGGAAATTGGGAATGGAAAATTATATTTGTTCACCCTTGGATGATCGAAATTTACAGTGGCGAAGACATGCAAACCAAATAATAAAAGTTGGAAGATTTTATAGTGACATACAACATGATATTTCAAAAAATATATATTTTGACGATAAATCTGGATCAACCAAAGATCCAGAACAATCAGTTGACCTGAAAGAAAACGATTCTAACTTTCAAGAGATCGAAAAACACCCTGCTCCTGAAGATAGAATGTGTGGAGGTGAGAAAGAGATACAGAAAGATCAGAATATAGATAGTTATATTAGAGAAAGACCTAGTAGACATATCAGAATACCTGATAGACTTAATTTATGAAGAAAAATCTTAATGGTGGAGGTATGTGATGTATGTTAGGTTATTCTCTATGAAATGCTCTGTACAAGTATGATGATAAATTAAGTTAGCGTATGTCAGGAAATATTGATTGATGTATAATTTTACTTCCCAAAATAAATGTTACTTTGGATATTCTTATTTCAATAATTATTATATATTCCATAAAATAAGGAATATATTATAAAGTCCAGCACAAAAATTAACAAATTTTCAATTATCTTTATAAAAATATCATCTCTGTACCAGAGGATGTTTTATTTTTCATTTGTTTTATAGTATCAATCACCTCATCCAGATCAGTCTCATGTAAAATAAATGTATCTGCAATATATGTTTCTCTGAAGAAAATCAAGGAATGTGGTGCAACTTCAATATTTTTGAATAATCTCTCAGATATAGAACATCAGTAAACAGTAATTCATGAGGAGAATTGGACTCCAGATTTGCATTGGATTTTACTTTAGTTTTGCCATTCGTTTACAATACGCCAAATTTTCTTAATCGTGTTGTGGAAGATATTCTATTGTGATAATATTTACTTTTGACCGTCCTAACCACATTTCTATAATTCCTTCTATATAATAGATATGGATTGCAATATCATTGAAGTACTTTCTGATATAATGCAGACTTTTAAGTTTACTGCAGAAGTTTGAATTCCTTTAGTTAACCAAGCTTTTTTGTTTTTGTTCTTTATTTTCTCGAAGCAATCAATCAGTAGAGTGTAAAGAGACAGAAAAGTATCATCGGAAAATTTTAAATATTTTGTGTAAGAGGATTCTCGAGCAATGGACCAAAGTTCTATCGGCCTAGGGTTTACAACTATATTTTAAAAGGACAGTAAAGTATCCATTCGAATGACCATGAAGCTGTTAGGCGGGTCGCCCACCAAGGATGCATCAAACACGCAGCATGCAACATACGACATGAGGTAAATGTTGTATGTTGCTGCGAATCGCCCACCAAAGAGGCAATACACACGCAACACCGCGAGGAGGATGATATAGTAGCTTGGCAGTATTTACGAAGACAACGCAAACGAAAACAAAAGCAGCATCGTTTCTGGATTCATCCTCTATTTGTTAATAATATGATACATAGCCCAGCTTCTGTTACAAAAGAGCAAATAATACTCAATCCAGAGACATTCTTAAATTTTGAATATTGGGTCGTCAGTAGACATGCTGTTCAAACAAGCAACAATTTCGTCGAAAAGACATTCATATAGAATACCGCATGTAGTTTATGTTTTCAGTCAATAGACATGTGCCTGAGCTGCACTGGTGTGCGGTAGTTCTGACGACATCCACGTGATTAGAGAGTATTTGTGAGGCACAAGTCTATACGAAGTATTTACCTCATGTCGTAAGTTGGTTGCATGTTGCATGTTTGATGCATCTTTGGTGGGCGACCCGCCTTAGAAATCCCGAGCAATGCCAGTGAAATTACGTGTATAATACTTGTAGGCGATTTGGGATTTTCCGATGACGTAGGCAACCTTCTCGGGGGTTTTCTGTAGGACGTCTACCTAGACTACGGAGTTGGGGAAGATAGGGATTCCGTCTTGTTTTTGCGGACCGTAAAGACGCGTTTACACCAAAGTCTTCCACTAAATTTTCCACAAGTTGCGGCAATTTGTTGCTTTTTTACAAAATACAGCAACTTTTTCTGTCTTCCACTTGTGGATATACAAATCTTCCACTAAATTTTGGTTTCCCGCGGAGTGTCGGTAAAGATCAAAGGAAATTGACAACTAAAAGTGGAAGATTTGTTGCTGCGCGCTTTGCACAAGCAACTTGTAGGAAACTAATGGAGAACTGTTGCCTCTCTACGCGCAATTCGATCATAAACAGTTTCCGCCCTCTCAGGTACTAATTCCAGAGCGCGTGCCAATGCATCTACGAGATGTGCGGGGCGAGTTAGTGTTAAGGCTTGCCTAGTTTCTTGGTCGCGAAGCCCATCCAAAAAAAGCCTGAACTTCTAGTCGCTCCATTACATTTTCCGGTGTAGCTGGGTAGGCAAGACGAACTAAGCGTGCAATATCGGCTTCAAATTCGCTCGATTTCTCGCATAGATTCTTCAGCTCAGCTGAAATCTTTTATGTCTTTTTGGACTTCATCTAAGTTCACACTCAGATCGGGCGTTGAGTTTCTTTTGAAAGTTTCTTGGGTGTGCGCAGAATCCATTCGTTTTTCTAACTCACTGAATTTTTCTTTTATTCTGCCGATTTCTGTCTCGATTCCGCCTTTTATTTCATCTTTGATTTTCTCCATCTCTGTTTAAACCAGTGGCGTGTTTAATGGGAGGGGTCCGTATTTTCGTTTTCGTTCATATAATTGGTTTCAATCGAGAATAATTTTGTCACGTGGCTGCCAAATGACAAATCGTGTTAAATTAAGCGTTCAGTGATTCAGTGTTCACCATAGAGAAACGAAAAATAATTTGTCTATGTTGTTTACTGTTCAGTTTGCTGTTAGGTAGATGGTGGTAACTTTGCATGAGTAATTTTGGCAAATTTTTTTATTTTTTCCTCGACCCCCCCAAAGCTAGATTCTAAACACGCCACTGGTTTTAACAGTTCCCATTCTTTCTTCCAACCGATTCGCCACAACACAAACTTCTTCCTTTTCTTCCTTTAAGCTTTTTGAAATTTCTAGAAAGTTTCACTTCTAGACTTTTCGAATTTTCTTCAAGCTTTTCTTCTAGATTTTTCGAATTCTCTAGTTCTTCTTTCAGAATATTCAAATTTTCCAGAAATTTATCTTCTAGATTTTTCAAGCTGACCGAGTTTTCTAAAAGATTTTCCTCCAGACTCTTTGAATTTTGTTGAAGCTTATCTTCTAGACTTTTTGAATTTTGAAGAAATTTATCCTCCAGACTCACCGAATTTTGTTCCTTTTTCAGAGAATTAGTAGTTTCTTCAAGTTTATTCATAATCGAGCTCAAGTCATTTCCAGACACTTCGAATAAAAACGTTTCGGGGTCTTCTGCTTCTTCAAAATCAGTCCATCTGCAAGTCTTTTCTGGAGTACGGCCTTCTCTCCAGTTTATTTTAACTCACGCTCCTCTAATTCTTGCATCAATTCACTAACTTTAAGGTCAACTAGGTGAACTCTCCTCGGAAACATTTTGTCTTTTGTCGTCTTTAACCGAGCTATCAGTCTATTATGTATTTCACACAATAAGTTTTCAGTTTATGTTCTCGCGACGCGCAAAACTGTCCCCTTCGCAAACACTAAAATGTTCAACGGGTCACCAGTCTATTAGGCGCGATAAATGTCTATCAGTTTTTCAACGTGGCGAACACTTTAACACTTATTTATTTTAAACATCCGACTTATGACACCAAATGTAGTAAAAATGCATTAAACTAACTTTGCTAATTTATTTAAAACACTACTTAAACAATTATTCAACTAACTATTTCAAGTTTATCTTCACTATCTCTCTATCTGCGAACTCTGGAACTGTATCTGCGATTCTCTGTGACTATCTATCTGCCATCTCCAGTCGAGCGCCTTATATACCCGCAAGCAGATTCTTTTCACAGTTCTCGATTGATCGGGTCTATACAACGACTCATATAGATGGCTCTTAGAAGCGGATGGCAGCGATCGATTTTATTCGACTTGTTCTCGGCGATGAATCATACTTGTTAATCCGCTAGCCAGCACAAGTTGTTTGCTTTTAGGGTGCAAAACTAATTAGATGATCAGGGTCGGTCTCGAAATCGTTACATAATATTTCCCCAAGGATGACACAACAACCCACGCAAATAAGTTGTGGGCACACCAAATTTTCTGAATGCCAACCTGCCTCTATAGTCTAGTTCCTAAATTGTAGATAGTGACTCATCGTACATTTTCTGGTTTTTACGGGATTTGAGAGTGCGGAGGGGATGTACGAATATGGCAAAGTAAAACTTGATTTGAAGCCAAAGTACCTATAGCTTATTTCTATTCTATTTTTTGACCTGCTTCATATGAATTATGAACCGTACAACCAATGAGTCACTATCTACAATTTAGAAACTAGACTATAGTTCCTTCCTTGTTTTCCCAAGAATGCATCAACTACGCGATGAATTCGGATGTTGCGAGACGTCTAATTTGAGCCGTTTTGTACGGGGAAACGGCTGGAATAGAGCACTGTCAGTGACCTAATCTGTCAGTTGTCAAACAGCTGATGGGGGGACAAACAAAGCTATTTTCCATAAGGCTACGTGTGTCTTTCTTGTGAATTTTCTGCGAGAACCGATTTCCTAATGAAAAGTTTTTAGCATGGTGATGATTATTAATTATTAATTCATTCCGTATAGTGTGAAGTAAGTGCCTAAATCTGTTGTCTTGTTATAAGCTTGGATTTTTCAGTTTAAAAATACGTTGTCATGATGACAACACACCTAAATAGGTTTCTCTTTTGGATTTGGTGAGAGAAATAATGAAGAATGTGGTTTTTATTGGGTTGTAGTAATCGATCCAATCGAGATCAGCATCGGAAAGTTCCAAATTTCTATACACACCAGACGGAGACAGGTAGACACTACTACAGTACGGAGACATGCTAGTTTGATAGCTCCTCAGAAGTGATTTCACGGAAAATAAAGCTTATGCACGTATGCTCTCCATAGGTAATGAGCTGACGACTACTTATCTGAATATGTGAGGATGACTATAATGTATTTTCAGGTTAACCATCAGATGTTTTCGAACATCCAGACTATGTATCTTCCCAAATGTGTAGTACAGAACAAGAGCTGGGAAGTTACAGTCAACATTTTGAAGAATTTATAAAGATATTATATTTTCTTCTCTATTCATTCCAACAAAAGAAACTAATCCAAATTTTATTATTTAGTTGTTCACATTTCTTTGAATATAAATGAGGTATTCGAGTATTGTATGTATTTCATTTGTGTAATAAAAGAAGTTGTATTATGCTATTGTATGTATAACTACTAGCCTAGACAACATCAAATTGCTTAAATTTCTGTTGTCCTTGTTCAACCATTCCAGTCTCCAGTTAGGTATATTGATACATAATTAACGTTTAATGTTTGTGAAGGTTTGCTCTCAAGTATCGCTATCCTTTCACTGTCATTTATGATTACTTGATAACAGTGTAGATATGCAGAATTTAAACTTTGTTTTCCACTTTACAATACGAAAACTTACCCTAACCAAGTAATTCAGTTTATTAACAATTATGCTTTCAGACTGGACCTAGTCAAATAATGCCAACACACACTATGAGTGGGATCACATCAAAAAGTAAGGCCCTAATATTTTCCCTAGTGTTCACACAAGTTTCCCGAAGACTAAGGTTTGTTCTTGAGGATGCAGCTGCTTAATGGAAAGGACGAATTTTCAATAGAACTGCTACTAATTTTTCATCAGTTCTGGAACCAGCAAACCTCAGCAAAAAGTATCTGAGCAACATTTGTACATACTTCTAACCCAGCTTCACAATTATGATGACCAATAACGATTGTTCCGTTTTCAGATACATTGAAAAGTCTTTGGGAATGGCAAACCTATGATAAGTCTCAGGCATAATTAAAATCATATTTACTTTTCAAATGATAACAAAGTTTATTTATCATTCAATTTGCAAATATTTATACGATGTGCATGCTAAATGTGAGAAAGCGTCCACCTCTCATGCTTCAATTTAAAAATATGTTGAAAGGCTCATAATGAAGAGAAAGTAATATAGAATCATATTTTATTGAAATCCTTGAAATTTTGTCCAATGCTGTATCAAAATTAGATGATTCCAAGATGTATGTATATAAAATCCAATTTTATGATGTAATCAGGCCATTCCTAAAACACAGAAATTTTGGATTATGAAAATCATGTAATGTTTTTACTCGCCATTTCAGGGCCAAATATCCCAAAACTTCCAAGGGGGCAAGAATACAATGATATTTCAGCCAAAGAGAATAAAACAAATGCCAAGATTTTAGTAAAATTAGTCGATTTCTCTTATGAAAAAATGGACTATTACAATATTTTATGAAAAACTTGGATCCCTGAATGTCTGTAAAGTTTTTAAAAATCGCAATTAATCACTAACAAGAACAAAAAACCAAATTTCTTCTCATACACAAATGCTTTGTTTGTCCCCCCATCAGCTGATGACCGCCACAGAACACATTGTCAGCTGACAGTACTCTATTGTTATTTGAAATCTGATATGCACTGGAGATATCTCCTTCCTCTGAAATACGAGTTATACGCGAAGAAAACCAAGAAGAGGAGTTACCCAACTTCGACCCATATCTGATGAATCCTCAGCGGTTTTACAAAACATTGTGCCTCGGGATTTATTGATCTTGTCAGTACCACTCCTTCGTTGATATAAAAACTACCTAATAAGCATTTGCAAATTCTTTACGATAGGAATTTCAGTAGCAGGCATCTGGGAGAACAAACAGAATCCTTCAATTCAACAAAGGAACTCAACAAATTTTTTATTTTGATCCCAATTTATTATTTCAAGCATCGGAAGAATCTATGCCATGCGGTATTCCAGAGAAGTAAGCGACCTTGTGAGCGAAAAATGATCGAAGAGACAAATGGATCTTTTTTGGACATAATCTGAAAGTTTCAGTGTGTTTTTGGAGCTGCACTCCATGTATGCAAACAGCATTCTAGGAGAGGTCGGGCCTGTTCTTTAAATCATATTCGGTTGACAGGAAGTGGAATTGCTCTTGGCCCAGAACAGCAAACCAAGTTTTTAGGAGCTCCTTTTGGAAATGGAACTCACATGATTTTCCAATGAAAGGTTAATGCTGATGGTAATATCTCATATTGCAATGGAGGACCTAATTATTGTCTAGATAAGTCGGGTACTGTTGATAACTGAAAATACTTCGGCTATCCGTTTGAATAGGTGACCGACGTACTTGGATATTCCTAAAAGTTTGCATTCTCGTCCGTGCATAGTATCTCACGTTCAGTGGTATTTTCGTCTTCCCTAGATCGCACAAGTATATCGAAGACTTCTGAGGGTTGCTAGTAAGGGTGCAGTTCTTGTTTTCTTCTTGTAACGACTCTATTTCTTTTCGTAAATGCAAAATTTCGATTGATGAGTTAGTAGAAATGCTCATTATTTTGTATTTAAGAAAATCCACCCTTGCTAACAATATAGTTTTATAATAATATACTTTTAAGCTTCTCTTACAAGTTTTCAAAGGGTGATTCCCTGCCAAAAATTAAAAGGGGTCCTTCATGTAAACTCACTTCCAAAAATAAAAAAAAAAGTTTTTTTAGTTTTTTCTTAAAATTTCTGAAGAGTTAGAGAAATGGTATTTTGTGGGTGTGTTCAATGATACTTATAACAGCAACAACAACAATGAAAAGGCTACCTATGAATCTTTTTTCATGTTGTGATATTCTAAAGGGGTGAAATATGCAACCCCTATTCTATTTTATACCAAAACATTTCAACGATACAAAATTTCTTGATTTAGAAATGTGTGTTGCAAAGAAAAGACCTCCATAACGTATGGAGCTCTGCTTTGATGGCCAAAGGCAGAACAAGTGACAACTAGAGGTAAGCTGGCTAGTTAGCAAAGACTGGTCATGCTTGGATTCTCTGCCGGGAGGTGATCGTGAATCTCCCTCCTCTGCATCTGCATATTATTGCAGAGGCGAGGAAAGAAGCCTCCAGACTAAGTGCATGGACCAATGGAGGTGCAACAACTTAGGCCACATAATTGAGGTCATCTGAGATGCCGTTGGACAAAATGACAATGGAACATTCACCATCAACATTCAAGAAGGGGAAGTCAAATCAAGGGTCCTACCAATGCTGTCAAGGGGAAAATCTGGTATATGGATGGCTAAGACAAGCAATGAATTAGGGGCATATACGGACAGAGATCGAGCCTATGCTTCGGTATTTTCGTCTGCACAAGAGATATTCTGAGAAGGGGTCCTAGTAACCAAACCAAAGTCATTTTTTTTGACAGCCAGACGGCAATAAAGGATCTGCGATCATGCAAATTTACTTTCAAATTAGTTTGGGAAACCCAAAAAATCTTCAACGATCTGACAGCACAAAACAGGGTAAAACTTTTCTGGGTAACAGGTCACGAGGGCATCCAAGGAAATGATAATGCAGGCAAGAGCGGAGGCAACAACAACTCTCATTGGATCAGAACCAGCCTGTCGAAACCCTTTAGGAGACATTAGGCAGGACACAAAAAAATGGGTCATGAACCATTATCAATCTCCCTGGGAAGAAGCCTCAGGCAATACTTATGGGAAAGAGATGGGGCCAACTGACCGACTATCAAGTCATTTTACACCACGGAGTACCCTTCTCTCTTATATAATATATGAATTATATATAATAAAGGCAAACATCTGTCAGAAAACAACTACTATTAATTTCACTTTGTTGATACCTTTCTGGCACAATATTTTCGAACTTGTTTCGAAATATTACAGTTTTCTCTTCCCGGAGTCTGTGCTACCTAGGAATGTTTATCTTGTTCTTGATTTCCAGTGCGGATGGCGCTGCGATCACCTTAGTTGTTGGTCGTAGTTTCATCCGTGGGGAAATATTAGTTAAACGGTTGTTTATTATTCATTTGGCAGGGACACGGCAATTATAATGTTGTCCGACCTACACTGTCACTGATGAGAGGCAATAAACCTCGAAACATGCAGGTCTGCAGGTGGTCATTCTCAGCCAAATGAAGGATAATCTTCGGTTTAATTACAAGACACACAATTGAAGTTGGGTCTTCCTGGACGAACGTTGTTCAAATATCTGTCCGTCGTGGTATTAGCCAGGAAAGTAGTTGTTTTCTGACAGATGTTTGCCTTCATTCATTTCTTTTTGTCGATACCTCTCTGGCACAATATTTTCGAACTTGTTTCGAAATATTATAATTACAAGACGTAAAAAAAGTTAAATACATACTAAAGGAATATATCGAAAATGTAGATAGAAAAATTAGACTTATATTAAAGACAACACTAGAAGAATCACAAAGCGGTTTCAGGAAGGGTAGAAGTACACAAGACCATAAACATTGAAGATAATTGCAGAGCTTTCAATTGGATTTGAAACAACTTTGTCACAGGGGAATTTCAAGTGGAAGGTACAAAGTATACAGTCATTTTTGAAAATCACGAGTTATTCACTTCACAGTTCATTCCAAGATATCAAACATGATTTCTAATAACATACAGAAATCAAGAAAGTTCATTAATAATAATTACATATTTTTAATAAAACCACACCTAATCCAGTTCAATTACAGAATTCTTACTATACCATTGCTTCTTATTCTCATAATAATTGATCACAATTTCAGGACAGCGCACATTCATTTGGTTTGCAGGAACTAAATCAGCTTCTTTGCAGTTTTTCCACATCATGAGAAACATGAGCTCCCCACTAGCATCAGTGGCTCCTACAATTTTGTCAGGTTCCAAACCTCTATCAAAGCCTCTAGCTCGATTATCTTCAGTAATATTTTTGCGTTTTGATTTATCAGCCTCTTCTGCTTTTAAGGCAGACGCCATTTCAAATTGTGACTCATATGCAGCGATTAGGTCAGGACAGTCTAAGTTCTCTTCCGGTTCCCAGGTATTATCTTCTCTATAAGCAAAAGGTGAAAAAACATGAATTACGTAAGAAATAAAAATAGTACCGGTATATAGTTTCAAGATAACTGACAACCCCTTTTCTACTCCATGATGTGGCAAATATGCGACAGAATACAACTTTAAATTACAGTACGAACATTTAATTACATCTTACAGAATATTCATGCAATGTTTCCCAAATAAATCATAGGGGCGCAATAAATTTCAAGTGCATTCTGTATCCAACAGCATAGCTCTATCTGATATTGTATTAAATGATCAACATAGAATACACAATACTCAGCAAAGCCGCACTGTATGAATATGTACAGTAAATCCTGACAGCTTATCCTCCGAGATTTCGATGCACACTAAATGCACACTAGACTAAATCTTTTCTTTCAATGAAGAAAAGTGGTTGAACTTTGTCCCTCAGTTATTTGTTGGCGTATCTCAGTATCTGTCCTTTTAAGTGTACTCATAAATGGATATTGCAACATGAACCAAACCCTAAAAAGACAAATCAACACCTTTCTCCAGAATTCCACCATTAAAAAATCATTCACATACCTTGGGCTTTCAATAAAAAGATAACTCAGGCAGTAAGTACTCCTAATCTAATACTAAACCCAAAAAAACTAGAAAATAACATAAAAAATCAAAACACACGTGTCTCATAGGTGATCATAGGTTGCTGACGTATTACGAAATACTCTGCGGCATGTTCAGCTTGCCGATATTTGGTGTGTTAGTTAATATATTCATTCCACTATAAGGAATATAATAATAATTTTTTGCACTGGTATTGGCCCCATGAATATTAGTATTGCGTAGAAATAATTGTTTGTTAATAAAAACATAGACACATAGTTCAAAAATAAGAAGGCAAGGTAGCGTTAATATCTCAAGCCTTATGATTAAAGTCTTACATGAGTCTTCTTGGGATACCTGTCATACTTCTTATTGCCCTTTTTTGTGCCAGAAAAATGTCCCTAGCTGACACAGATGACCCCCAGAAACATGTACCATAGCGGATACGCGAGTCCACTCAAGCAAAGTACAGACTACTAACCAAAGTGGGACAAAATCAACCAAAACATCTGTGTTCTAAGTTCATCAATAATACGCTCTGAGCGAGAGTATTCAATATTAATATGCAATGCTAATTATTCATGTTCTATGGTATTGGCATCTAATATGTGTAAATTCATCATGATTGATTAATAGAGAGGAAATAAAAACTTCCAAATTTACACTGAAGAATATATGTATGTACTATATACTTTATTAAGCTAACAAATATGTTTCGAAACACGATGCCATCATCTGAGTGAAGAGTTATAAATAAGTTATGAACTTATTCATATTACCAACTTTACATTACCCTATATATAAAACTTTATACTTATTTCATATATATTATGTTGTGAAGATGTTTTTGTTAATCAATAAAAAGTAATATGTTGTGTCTCTCAATAGTTTCTCGTACTCTGAGAAATTATCTACAAATTCAACAAAATTATTTTTAGATCCAAGTTTGTTGAAGGTGAAACAACACAGTGTAGAGTGTACCTAAAGGCATAACCTATGTAGGTGACCTGTACATTAATTACTGTTTCAGGTAAACGGCCGAGATTGAAGAAAAAAATTTGAATTCACATTTGACTCCAATAGAGGATTTTAGATTTTTAGATAGATCTTTATTTTACTTAGGAACCCTAATATACATGTAAGAAAGACATATTACAATATACAGAAAGATAAATAAATACAGACAGAATAAAATGATTACAATAACATCAATGAGTAAACAATTGCAATTGAAATATTAAAAATACATGTCAATAAAAAATAATAAGAATAAAAAATAGTAGCCAAAGTAGTAAGTAAAAAACAGACACATGGAATAAAACGTTTAGTATAATATTAATACCGAAGTATATGATATAGAATAAATTGTCATAACGGTTTCAAATCCATATATGTAGTTACTTATTTTTGGATTTTTGGATGAATTCCTTTAATTTGGCTTTAAACTGCACCAGTGAGGTAGATACCTTAATAGAATCTGGTAATTTAACTCCAAGAAACCTTTGAAAAATAGTGAATTCATCGTACTATGATACGAAGTGCAAGTAACGTAAATATCATTTTTGCCACGAGTATTATAATTATGAATATCCTTATTAAATGTTAAGTACTTCTGAAAGTAATCTGGTGCTAAATGGTTTTTTATTTTGAATATGAAAATGATAGTGGAATAAAACAGCCTATTTTCCACTGAGAACCAGCTGATGGTTGTTACATTGATCTTATAGGGGTGAGGCGATTTGTTTTCATTATTATTCTCATTCCACGATTTGGAAGCTTCTGGAGAATATTCAACTTATTGAGATTAAACAGATATACAATGGATACGCAATAATCAAAATGTGGCTGAATGATTGAGTTATACACAGTGATTTTAGTCTCAGTTGAAAGATGTTGGGATATCCGAGAGGAAAAAAAGTTTTTTCGAATTTTTTTTATTCATATAATCAAAATGACTATTGAAGTTCAATACAGCATCAAGAAGGAATCCCAGATACTTAGCGTTTGTGACAACTTGAATACTTTCATTATTTATGTTCAGCGAATATATCGATATCGAGAGAATCATACTTATATTTAGTTGAGAAAACCATCGCATGTGTTTTAGTTACATTAAGTTTCAGTTTATTTAGGCTCAGATATTTACTTATTGATGACAAGACAGTGTTCATTTTTTCAATAGCTCTTTCAAAGTTGACATCACTGCATGCAATTAAGGTGTCATCAGCAAATAGGTTAATAAATTCACATTTTACAAAAATGTCAAGAACACACAGATACAAAATAAGGAGTAGGGGACCTAAGACACTTCCCTGAGGAATACCTACATCATTGACCACATCGGGAGATGTTTGGTCTTTAAAACATACCCGTTGTTTACGGTCTGTAAGGTAGTCATTTATCCAGTCGTCCAGTTTGAATAACAATATTTTCCTATCGATTCTCTCGAAGGCTCTCTTCAGGTCAAGGAAAGCTGCGACAACATATTTATTGTTATCTCATTGGGTTTTAATAAAGCATAGGGTAAGTTGTAACACTGATTCACAAGAATATTGTTTTCGAAACCCAGATTGATTATTCATTAATATTGAATGTTCAGAAATGTGCTGCAGTGATTGTACATATACAGTTATTTCAAGAATTTTCTCAATTGGTGGTAAACTATTTATTGGGCGGAATTCTTCTGCTTTAGTGGTATGAGTAATTTTTTGAATGGGTATAATGGTACTGATTTTTAGACTCTGCGGAATTTTATCTGCCCTGGGATTCCGAACTTTCGATTGGATCACGAACGAACGATCATCGATTCGAACTTCAGACGACAAGAAGTAATCTTCGGGTGTTCTCGGTACTTGATGAAAATGGAGGTAACATGATCGTAGATTGAAGAAAATAAGAAGAAATGAAAAAATGAAGTAGCATTAACGTCTGTAAGTAATTGAATTTAAAATCCAGAATAAGTTTTTGGAATAGCAAACGGGAAAAGGAAAATTAGAAGTTATTTAAAAAGATATGGACCGACCGGGATTCGAACTCGGAACCTCTTATTTTGATTGGAAATTTCCGGTAAATACCTACCTAAATGACATTCTTGAACGATTCGACTATAATAATTCATTCCCAATAAAATCATCGAGTGATTTCGGTACTCGATCACTCAACACAATAAAATCAACATGGAACGGTATGATGGATTAAACCGCATTAAACATAATATTCTGAATTGATAATTGACATAATCTCGATATTCTCAATATTTTTTATTCAATCTGCTAGTTTTTGTTTCAAATTTACATTATTAGTTGAAGGAGTCCAGCGTATTGATTGAATATTTTATTCTGTGAAGGAAAGTCATTTCTTGAATGTATGTTTTTGCGCTCAATTCTACCTTGTATATAATCTAAACAAGAGTAACAAGAGGAGAGATATTGTAATGAAATTGCATAAATGTATTAAATAAGTGCAAGTTTGTTACAACTTTCATATACCTACCTACTCTGCAAGTTTGCTGTAAGAAATTTGTAATCACTGCGCATACCTGTAGGATGTTATAAAGTAAATGTTCTATAGCTATTTTTATTCTGAAAATATAAGCAAAATATATTAGGGGCAAGTTTTCATGATAGGTAGGTGTACCTCTACCAATTCCAATTAACTTTGAAAAGATAATCGTAACCGTTGTTTATTGTTTAAGAAGTCGAAATGCATTTATAGAAAGTTTGTAAATTTCCAGTTGTCTACAATTTCACTGAATTTGTTAGACAAATTGCCTGACTATTTCTGTAACCATTCATCCGCTGTTTTTGGAGCATTTAAAAAATATAGAAATTTGTAATCGCAATAGGTAACCTACCTCTATATAATACTTTTGAAGTAGCCTCTCTTCTTTCATTGCAGTGTATAAATAATATTACAGGCATACAATTTGATATTGCAGTAAACCGGGATAGGTACCTATACCAACCTAGATAGGTATAATACTCTATGATAATATTAATAATTATTGTACTGCAGTTATGTACACTACTCCTATTAATATCATTATAAGAAGTATCTTTAATTGTTAATGTATATCTTTGTTAGGAATCCATTCTCGCATTATTGTTGGTTCCAGTAATTCTGTGTTGCATTTTCTGTTGAAATTTAATTCAAAGGAATGCGTACATTTGGTGCATACTTATTCGTATATCATTATAGATGCCTACATCCTATTCCTTGAACTCGTTAATAATATTAATATACACAAAAAATATTGCAACAGTTGTAATGGTACCTTGTAATAATTGTTTCCGTCAACCGGCTATACCTTTACGAGCACAACCCTCAGAAATATTCGAATATTTCCCATTTTTTTCAACAGGGTAATCTATTCGCCACTTAGCTATGCCTTTTTCCCCATAAAATTCATTATCAACTCCCAGTAAACTTTTGGGTTGCTCTGAAAGCCATTCTGAATAAAAAATCCCTACTTCAGAAGTATGGATCATAGGTCAATAACGGGATGAATGCTTTATTCAGCATTCAATTCCCTTTCTAATGACATATCACAAGTTGGTATCTAACCAGAAACTAGATCAGAAAAAAATTATTATTGAAATTCACCGAGTAGGCCGTGGAAGCAAAATGAGCAGTTGCTACTACTGTGATATTTTATTTTCATTCGTCGGCGTTATAAAAAGCCGCCAAAAATAATATTAGAAAAATTGGGAAAAATCAATACTCTGTAGGTCCATAACTTAAATAGGAACATACAACTTTTTCTTGCCTGTACTATTCAGCATAACCATTCCTTTCTAATGATATAACAGAAAGTAATTTTTTGAAATGAAATACCAAAAAATCCAATTATTATTATTCAAATAACAAAAAACCAGATTTATCGAAAAAAAAAATTCAAATTGATAGGATTAAAGATAAAATAAATTCAAAACAAATGTTCGAAATGCCCTCAGCGTCAATACATTTATTGACTCTGGTGATATTTTCATGTAAAACGTTTCTCAACATTTGGGGCGTGATATCTTGGAAAGCTCTATGAATTTTTACTTCTAGCTCATGTAGAGTTGTAGGCTGTGTGGAATACACCCTATTTTTAAGATGCCCCCATAGAAAAAAGTCGCACGGAGTAATATCAGGTGACCTTGGTGGCCACCTGACCAGCAAGATGGCGCCCCTCCGCATAATTCAAGAATAGCGAGAAATTATCTTCAAAATCGCTTTCAAGAGAGACTTATAACAACCCATGGTCCAGTCAGGTGGCCACCAAGGTCACCTGATCTTACTCCGTGCGACTTTTTTCTATGGGGGCATCTTAAAAATAGGGTGTATTCCACACAGCCTACAACTCTACATGAGCTAGAAGTAAAAATTCGTAGAGCTTTCCAAGATATCACGCCCCAAATGATGAGAAACGTTTTACATGAAAATATCACCAGAGTCAATAAATGTATTGACGCTGAGGGAATGCATTTCGAACATTTGTTTTGAATTTATTTTATCTTTAATCCTATCAATTTGAATTTTTTTTTTCGATAAATCTGTTTTTTTGTTATTTGAATAATAATAATTGGATTTTTTGGTATTTCATTTCAAAAAATTACTTTCTATTATATCATTAGAAAGGAATGGTTATGCTGAATAGTACAGGCAAGAAAAAGTTGTATGTTCCTACTTAAGTTATGGACCTACAGAGTATTGTTTTTTTCCCAATTTTTCCAATATTTTTTTTGGCGGCTTTTTATAACGACGACGAATGAAAATAAAATATCACAGTAGTAGCAACTGTTATCAAGTGACGTATGGTTTCCATAGCCAACTTTTCAATTTTTGGCTTTCATTTTGCTTCCACGGCCTACTCGGTGAATTTTAATAATAATTTTTTTCTGATCTAGTTTCTGGTTAGATACCAACTTGTGATATGTCATTAGAAAGGGAATTGAATGCTGAATAAAGCGAAAAGAAAAAAAAATAGGGTTTCCATTTAAAATAAGAAAGTTAATGTTACTGCCGGTCAGACCTACTTCATACAATAACTGAGATATTCCGTAGGCAATACTTCCGTAGCCACCCGGTATATCAGACCAAGATAGATATACTTACTGACGACAAGAAAATAGTTGTCGTCAACTGATCGTAAAATGTAGGCAATTTGCAACACATTTACGATCGTCATATAGCTTCGGAATCATCAAAATCGTCTGGACGACACCATTGAGGCCTAATCGTCACTTCGGAATACACTTTTCGTCAACTAATCGTCAAAATGTAGGCTATTCGCAACACATATACGATCGACGTATGAGCTCGGAATCGTCAAATTCGTGAAAACGGCACGATTCATGCTCGATCGTGACTTCGGAATCCCGGCCCTAGACTTATTTATAAAATTCAGAATTACATGGCCAATGGTTTCAAACACTTCCTTCAACATTTTACAATTTAATGTTTCATATAGAGAAAATTTATTGTGTAAGCCACTAACTATTTTACGTAAATCCTGCATAGAAAGTTGCTCAAAATTATTAAATTTCCAATATAAGTTATAGTTTGAATTACTCCAAGATTCCGTATTATCTAGACTCTGTACGATTTCTTGATTACTTCCAATAAAATATTCGTTGAAACTATGTCGTCGATCCAATGCCAAAGTCACAAATGTGCATATTTGATGTTTTGAGAAAAATGCGTTTCAAAAATTCAAGAGGTTGCTAAAAATAAAGATATCATTTTGGGTTACTGAACCACTATTGGAAGATTTTCTGTTGAAAAACATTAAATAATGATATCTTTATTTTTAGCAACGTCTTGAATTTTTGAAACGCATTTTTCTCAAAACATCAAATATGCACATTTGTGACTTTAGCATTGGACCGACGATGTGCTATCTCCATACTGTCGTTCAATACTGATTTTCCCGTAACATTTACAAAACTAATATTTGGTGGGATGTCTTGATTATTGTTATCCACTATTCTTTTTAACGTTTTCCACATTTCCCTGGGATTAGGTATTTTTGTACCTGTCTATCTTATCCATATAATACTGTTCTTTTTTTTGCTTAAGAGGTTTACTACGCCATTCCTAAGTATTTTGAAATTTTGCCATTTTATTTGCTTTTCATTATTTAAATTTGAACATATTTTGAACTCTCTATATGAAGGGTCCACTGCAATAATGATGAATGTCCTTTTTTCTTTGTTTCAAGATAATTGGATTTTAATTTTATACATGATGTAAAAAAACTACGATTTGAAGATAAGAAAATATTTTTTATTGTAGTTAAAGAACATGTTTCATAACATTATTTCTTTGGCAAATAATCATTATTTGGGTATTATAAACTAATTTAAATGTAGATAATGTTAAATAAGTCTTCAAAAATCAGGACTATAATGATCACTGTCCACACCTCGTCCACAGTCAATAATGATAATTGTCCAAATGACTGGTTTAATGAATGAACTTTGATTCTTTATTCTTTTATTTTCGCAGCATGGGGAAGTTCATCGTAATAACGTCTCGTTTCAGGCCTACAGAACTTTTTCAGGAACTGCAAGTCGTTATATTTCACTGTTGTTATACCTGCCTTAATAGCTCGACAAGACGCTGGTGTGTTAACCACACTTGATTCCCATGGACTATTATTAAAATTTCTGTGAAACATGAGCCTTGGATGTTCTTTCTGGACTAAATTCACGTACAGGTATTATGGGAAAGGGACAAGTTTTTCTGTAAAACGGTTTCAGAAATACAGTCCAGCCCTTGAATGCATCTTGTGAACATTCGATGACATCAAAAGGTTTCGGTCTTTGTCGAGCTCCTCGTACGTGTTCAGCCCATTCTTCAGGGAGTTCAATCCTAGCCTTTTGATTTATGAAGGCCATGTTTCGGTCTCATTCCATTCCAATATAACTGTGACAGATCCCAAGCGATTGCACGAGTGAACCATGTAGTATAACATTCTAAAAATAGTGTAATTTTTATTTTGACCGCCACATGAGTCACAAAAAATTGTAAGAGTCTTGCACTGTACATCCATTTCATGAATTCTGAAATTGAAGAGATGAGAAGCCACATCATCCGATCCTTTTTTTCCAATACTCTCATCGTATGCGAAGAAATAAGATGAGGAATCAGCAAGAACATGAACATTAAACATAAAATAACTAAGCTGAATTTTATAATAAACGTCGTTATGTTCGGTAGAGGAAGATTTTTTGAAAAATCCATTGTTATCGCAATTGTTGTGGCATCCTGTCTAGCTTCCAAACGGGCTTTTCTCTTTTTATCATAACAGACTTCAGCTCTCTTTTTGTGAACTAGGTTCTCAGTTTCTAGCTTTCGGAGTTGAGACAGAATCTGAGATTTTTCATGACCATCAGGAAGAAAAGCAATTTTAATTTCAAAATGTTTCTTCTCTGCCTGAAATTGGTCGCAAGTCGACTATGTGTCCATCCTTGGGTAACCGAATGATATGTTGACATTTTTATTGAAAAAATTACGATACGTTTTGTATGGCACTTTGTTATTCGGATGATCTTCGTTAAACATTTTGTGAATCTTAGACAATTCAACTCGTCTGACAAATATATTTTTTGACTCTCATGTAAATTATAGTGGCCTTTCTTACCATTAACCGATTTGAGAGTGTCGATTTGCTTGTACATTAAATTAATAGTTTGTTTAGGAAGCTGTGTTTTAACATGTGTCCCCCGTTTATCTTTTTGAACAACGCCATGCTCTGTCAGTGATTTCTGAATAAACTGCAGTCTTTTTCCAGTGATACCATGTAAGGATAAAAAAGCTTTTCTACACACCGGTATCTCGTAAGTATCATCGCCAATCATACGAATCTTGTAAGATTTATTGTCTAATTTCGCATTTTCTTCACCTAATCGCGGACGACGACGTTGTACATTAGATACGGTTATAAGCCCACTTAAATAATTATCCTGATCATACCTGGTGACAAAACTATTAAATTGACGTATTATTCTTGTCCTCTGGTCCTTACTTGTCATTTCAAAGGATCACATTTGCATTCATCACCAATTTCATGACTCTGCAGTCAAAGTTTCTTTAAAACATCACTCATTCTGCCTGTGCGTTTTCTTTTTTCATATTTGTAGTCGTTTCGTTGCTTTCGGACATAATTTTAAGAAATAAATCACTTGAATACGTATAACATAACCTGTCACAACAACAGACATATCGAAACTGACAAAACAATTTGACAAGATGGCGGGCGTTGCTACGCGATGGACACTTATCATTATTGCCTTAAACACAAGTGACGCTGAGCTTTCTAGCCGTGTATCAAATTATTAAAAATGTATTTATCTCGGGACTGCGATACTGCTCAGTTTATAAACGACATTACTAACTGCATATTTCAAGTGACCGAATGACGTACTTACTTAGAATGGAAATAATTTTGGACAATCATCATTATTGCATTGCAGTGGACCCTTCATATGCCCTATCCCATAACTTGATTTTATCAAGAACCTCATAATCAAACCACAGCAAGTTTGATTTAAAGTTACAAGATTTAATGGGTGCAATATCGTCAATCACCAGCTCACATTTTTCCAAAATTTCTTGATGAATAAGTTCAGTATTAACTGAATCTAAGTTGAAGTTCTGCAGTATTAATCCTGTTTTAATATCTCTTAAATAAAGATATTAAATATATGACTAGAAAACGTAAGGCAGTGAAAATTATGCTGGATTTATGCTGAAGTTTTGAGTCGCAAGTCGTAAGAGTATTCGTCAATGATTGGATAGAATGAACTGTTCAACCAATCATTGACAAATATTCTTACGACTTGCGACTTAAAACTTCAGCATAAATCCAGCATTAGTCACCATAAAAATCAATGACTTACTCATTGTACCCTTTCCACTTCAAGAGGTATTCCACTTTTCCGTTTCTTGTTCTTTTATCTAATATTTTTTCAACAGAAAACTCCTCAGGGCCCCCACTGGATGGGGGATGAGGAGTCATTGGGGTTGCAGTTGGAGTTGGATTTGGAATATCTTGAGGTTCATCCTTTGCGCGAGCTGAAATGAAAAATTCATAAATATTTCAAGCTTAGTAAAAGTTCAATTCTTACTTTTAACCATTCCCAAATCGTAATTTCTCTCTTCTACGTTCTAAGATATAATATATATAACAAACTGGAATATATAGTCTAGAATTAAGAAAAACGTCGTAATTTTTCAATTACCACAGTTATGTTTTACGTTTTCATTTATAAAGTACTGTACAATTGTACATTGTAGAATTTGTAGACTATTTATAATTTGCAAAGGTTATATTATAGGTTCTTCTTCTTCATGTAATGGCCTTAGTTGCCAGAACTATCTGGCCAATGGTTGACGGAACATTTTTGCGAGCCCAGCGAGGTCACAACAAAGGTAAACTGGGTCCAGCCCATCCCCATTGGGTACCGAAAAAAGTAAAAAGTTCATGTTCAAAGAAGTGTACACAAGTGTTCTAACAAGGATGGTTGATCGCGCACAAGCATCACTAGTATATTATTAAGCACATGCACTACTAGCTAAAGCTCGAGGTTAGAGGATGTTAGGAAGTCAGACAGGATATTGATATTGTCCAGGGTGAGGAGGTCAAACAAAACATCGTTGACTGCTATAGGCCTGGTGTAATTATTTGGGATTCTCAAACAGCTGTGAAGGGTTTGAATATTCATTCCGTTATTAGGGCAACTAAAAAAAATATGTGTTAAGTCCTGCCCCGAACCACATTCACATTGGTCATGGTCTTTAATTTTGAGTTTGTGTAGATTGGCCATTGTAAGACAGTTGTGTACTTCTCATTCTGCATAGGGTAGTCACTACCTTCCGGGAAAGATTCTTAAACTTGTTAAACCAAGGTTGTCATTTGGCCAGGGAATAGATGAGAAATAGGTCGATCCTTTGAACTGCCCGACATTCCTGTATTCTCTTACCCAACTCGTCTAAAGATTTTCTTTAAACACAGGTTGAAATTCCCTAAAAGCAGCTTGAGGGGTATTGGTTATTGATTTTGTGCGTCCTAGGTTTGCAAGGTTGTCAGCAATCTCGTTTCCAGTAATGTTACAATGACTGGGTATCCAGGCCAGTTCAATTTGCTGTCCACGTTGTATGGCTCTAATAATGAGATCTTTTGTTTTGAGCGAGAGGTGATTATTGTGAGCGGATATGTTAGTTCGTGAAATCTTCAGAAGTGCACTCCTAGAGTCGCTAAAAATTACAGCCCTTGGTAGATGTAGTTCTGTTATACGTTTGACCGCTTCCTGTATAGCCCATACTTCCGCAGTGCAAATAGAGAAATAACTAGGAAGGGAACAGCTGATCTCTACCATATTGGCAGAAGAGACACCAAATCCGACTCCCTCTGAAATATCCTTTGACCCATCTGTGAAAAAGAAGAAATGGTCTGGAAATTGATGATGTGCAAGCCTCAAGAAATCCTCTCTGTTATTATTCTGCTTGTGGAGATCCATTTCGACAAAGGAAAGTGGAAATATTTAGAGTAAAGATATAGCAAGTGAAATTAGGTAGAAGAATATCATAAAAGCGTGGTAAGATGTCATGATAGGCTTGAATTGAGGGGGGAATAGCTGTACGGTGCCAATATTGTGGATCTCTAAGATAAGTGTCATGAAGTTCAAGGACAAGGTGAGAAATGGAATTTCGATATGAAAGTAGTTTGGTAATATACTTTATGGCTAGCCATAATTTTCTATAGGATAGGAGGATATTTATCGGTGTAGATCTCATTAATCCCATAGCTATTCTTAGGGCCTGATACTGCACCTTATCCAACTGACATAGAACTAGTTTCGAGCAGCGTCCGAAAAAGATGCTGCCATTATCTAAATGTGTTCTTACCAAGGCCTTGTAAAGAAGTGACAAAGTTGAGGGATCTTAATATATATTCATACTCTTCTGAGCTTTTGCGCAGATCATATTAATATGAGCATTCCAGGACAATTCATTATCAAATATTACTCCTAAATATTTTATTTGATATGCCCAAAACCTATTCTAGATTTTAAATTCAATTACAGACTTCATTATATCAATATATGTACATTTCATTTTTCATATCTTCTTATTTTCTACCCTCTTCGATCATTTTCATTAAGTACCGAGAACACCCGACGATTACTTTTTGTCGTCTGAAGTTCGACTAGTTGATCGTTCGTTCGTTCGTGATCGAATCGAAAGTTCGGAATCCCAGCAGTGGGATTCCATGTACCATAGTATTCTACATATCGCTACCAACGAGTTCTTATAAATAGAGGGAGAAGTAAACAAACCAAATTTGCCCTGGAGCCTTGTTCATACCCTCGCGAATTTTGCAATTTTTCTGCGAATAACATCCGCCGACATAGTTCTGCATCAACGATTGGTCCGGCATGACTGGGAGCCATTTTATTCGCAGAAAAATTGCGAAATTCGCGAGGGTATGAACAAGGCTTGGGCCGGTTTTATAGGTTCCAGTTAAACTTAAGAATAAACTAAAGTTTAAACTCAAGTTTAACGTGGAGTGTAAACTTTTGGTAACCATGACTTTGAAACGAGAAATAAAGAGAGTTGTTAAACCTGCAGTAAAAGTTTGCACCACGTTCAGCAGTGGCTACCTACCTTGCAGCTGGGTAAAACTAACTTAGTACGGTGGGTAAAACAGATTTCTCTTTTCAGTTACCGATTGAAAAAGGTCGTTTTTTTAACCGTATTGCTTTCATATGGTTGATGGTATTCGGGGTCGCCACGGGGTGGGCGACATCTACATTTTGAAATGTGTACGTCAAACTCCGGGAAAACAAACATTCTGCCATAAGATTTAATGTTAATAAATTGTTGATTATTTCTTTGTCGTTTTATATTTGGTTCGATTTTTTTTTATTTAATGCAGAAAGCATAGCTTTGATAGGACTAGTAAGTCAAAGAAATGTTGTTCAGTGCCGCAGTGCAAGAATTATTTATTTTCAAATGTGTCCATGCACTCTTTTTCCAGAAACCAATAGTGCCAGAAATTTGCTAAAGCATAGGGAATTAGACTGAATTGGGAGATTTCACACTTGGTACGATATATTTTGTTTATAATAATTGGCGTAAATCTATCCAGTTACTTTCTAGACACACGAAGCAAAACATTTAAACGATTGAAGAAAGTGGTCATTATAGGTCATTCCATCTCAAAACTTCCAGAAACTAGTTCATCAAGACAACGAAATTTTAACCGATCTGGGAGAAAATAGTAACAGGATTTTCTAACTGTAATTGTTTAATGATTTCAATACTTTACAAGGTTAGACGCAGTTGATGGTGCGGAAGTTACGGGATCTGGAAAGTTTTATCAGTTCAGTGCTTTTCAGTGGAAGTAGCCAGTTCACTTTCTAGGAACAAATTCAGCAATATATGGCAATAACACGTAACCACTTTCCAATAAATTAGATGAATTTCACAATCACAACACTCTATTAACAAGTTCAAATTCTCTTTTTCAACTTCTTCATTGGATTTCAATTCATATCGATGTTTCTTTTCAAAATGGCAGAAGTCCACTGATCTTTCAGCATAAACTGCCTCAACATATTTTTTTTCCTGTCCCAATCCCAAACATCAGTACAGCTCAACTCGTTTAGTTCTTCATGACTGCAACACTACATGTTCACAGAATCCAGATTGGCCCCCTTCGCAACTGCATTCATAGTTCTACTTCGTAACTGGTGTATCTGGAGATCCCAATCCAATTTTCAGTTCATGAGGAAAATTTTAAGACGGAAGTTTGCAGAGAGAGTCTAAAAACTCTTCGCTCATCGATATTCTTTACCTCACACATAAATAGATAAAACATGATTGGCATTGACTACTGCATCCCTTCCCAGATAGCACAATATCATTCATAGAATATTTATAGAATATTTGCCGAGAATATTTGAATATTCACAGAATGTTCTCACAATGCAATACAAATATTCTAGGTATGTTCTATGAACATTTATGGAATGGACTGTTTTGAATATTCTGAGAATATTTTCTTGTATTTTCTATGAACGTTCGTAGAATATTACGAGATAATATATTTGAAAATTCTCAGAACATTCTGTACACATGTACATTTGAAATTAGTGATTTTCTGGGAATATTCCTGACATCTATAGGGAATATGCTTAGAATGAATATGAAATATTTCTGGGTACTGGGTACTGCAACAATAAAAACTACTTCAATTCAAAAATAATTTATTTTCTTCAAATCGCAGAGTTTTCTTTTCAAAAACATTTAAGGAACGTACGGGAAAAAATGGAAACAACATGTCTGCATGAGCTAATAACTAGCTAGAAAGATGTTTTGATTTGATACTTACTGTTGATTCCTCTAGTTGTTTATTGTTCAAATTTGGAATCCACACAGTTGACCAAAAACGACACTCTTATTCACGATCACGAGGAATGATTAATATAGTTAATGAAAATCAATTCAAATTAAAAATACACTAAACTTTGTTGTTAGGTTAATATAAATATTTGCATCTGGATGAGACACCATACATCCTATTTTGCAGGAAAGAAGATAATCCTGATTCGACGAACATCTGCAGAAGTTTTTCTGCCAACTCCAACTCTGCACGTTTTTCCGGGTTTCCCTACAGCTGCAAAAGCGAATACGGCGGCCACCGTATTCATTGAAGTCGCCCCGGAGCGCAGATTAATTATTTTTCATGTTGATTTTTCACTGTTGTATCCAATTATTGATAAAATACATTTTGAGAAAGATCAAAACACATGACAGAAACTCATGACAAAACCCACGAAATCACATACAAAGGTCACTTGTCGATGTCAATTGTCAGATACTTTGCGAGCTGAAATGACGGATTTTGCACAGTTGCCGCTTACACTTTAATCTTAACAAAAGTAAATGTACAATGCTTATTATATCTTAAATGAAAATTATGTCATCAAAAAGTCATCCAAATTATTATTGATTACGTTAAATATATCAAATTTCATAGTTTTGAAAAACGAATGGCTACTGTGCGGAGTCATTCCATATTTTTATATAAGAAATGTGAGGAAATTTCTTCATGTCTGGCATCACCGCATGTGCTGCTATATTTCAAATTCCAACTTATTATTTCTTTAACAATTATAATACAACTATATGTAGTTCAAGTCATTTCAATACGACAATAAGGTAGGTATATACCTTTGTAGATAGGACGGTCAGGACAGGGGAAATATATATAAGTAGTATTATATTTTACCTATCTGAGAATGAAGAATAACATCAAAAATACGATTCAGTATATCCTCAGAATATTAGAACCGGATGTTATTAGAATATATGGAATGCAATATTCATAGAATATTTGCTACAGAATGAAGATATTCCAAGAATATTCTGAGAACATTTCATCAGAATATTCTAAAATAAAGTATATTGGAACGTTGTCAGAATATTCATGGAATATTATGTGCTGTCTGGGTTTTAACCACAGGCCTACTTTTTCCAATTGAATATTGAAAATTTTCAGCCAGATGAATCTTTACCACAGGCATTTTAGAGGAAACAAAGTTGAGACGTAAATTAAAAGCTAAAGTATTCATAAAAATAAAATAAAAAATATCAAAAAATGATCTAAAAGTCGAGAACACCTAAAGCATCATAATGTACAAAATAGAAAATTGTATTTCATAGAAATGTACACCATCATATCGTCAAACTGTAGAAATCGCACTTGATCATAAAGTACAAGATAGAAATGTACAATGGCATAAAGTAAAGGATCATAACGTAAACCATCATAATGTACACCAGCATAACGTACTTCATCATAATGCTTACAACATCATAATATCATTCCATCATAACAGCAATGCATCATAACGTCAATTGATCATAACCGTAACAGGTTGAAATCGTAACGCATCATAACGTACTGAATCATAATCGTATTCCAGCATAATCCTATAGTCTATGAGCTTGCACTCACTTGGGGTTAAGAATGACTGTAATGAACTAATAAGAGATGCATACAGTGTTGGAAAAGCTTAAATAATAATTAAACAATTAGATTTACCCATTCATTGTTATCAATCTTTCATAAATAATTATTTAAGTATTCGACATAATTTTAAAAGGGTGATTGCAAATACAATGCAGAATAATTAGTTTTTTCTCTTTGTGTGTGTATTTAAAATCGTTTACAGAATCATTTAAATTTCAGGTACGAATAAAAATATTCTTGAATTTTTTGAAAGGCATTGTTGGTTTCATAACAAGGAAAACAAATGAAAAATAGAACAAGTGACCACGGCTCTTTGAAAATGGCCGCCTATAGTCATACAAGAATTTTTATTTGTGTTTGGTAATAGCTGCTTTCCAATTGCAACAGGGAGTAGCTCCGAGTATCTCCGGATAGCTTCTGAAGTGATCTGACAGATCAGGATAAATCATGTTCCAATTAAACCCCATTTATAAAGTCAGGTGCGATTCACTTCAGGTTCAGTTCAGGGGTAACAAGAACAAGCTCCACTGGGTGCTCCTACCCCTGACAATCGGAAAGCAGCAAATAGTTACAAGTACCTATATCTACTACTCATATAGTTGTGATTTTTTCCGAAACCAATCACTTTATTTGAAGACAATCAAGGATGTACAGTGATCTTAAAATTCCCTCAAGATAAAACTGAGGATGGAATTCAGTATATTTCTTCGGAAAAGCAGCAAGCTAACATTATGACCAAGACCCTAGCAAAATTGAAATTCGAATACTTCAAGAAACAGATATTAATTTAAAGGGGGTATTGATATGAATAATTGAACGTGGTTGTTATGTATTTAAAAAATTGTTATCATTAGAAAATCTTTGTATTGTCGAAAGTAAATCTATAAAACTTGCTTCTGTTCTTAACCCATTCACGAAATAGTATCAGTATTTCAAAAGAGCTTTCCTTTTGCTTCTTCGTGTTAGATAGTAAACTTTTGTTAATGCTTTATATTTCTTTTTGAAACTATTGTGCAAATATTCTAGTATTTTATGGGCATTCAAACAACAAAATATTCATGAACAACACGCAGAGAACATTTCTTCATTTGATTTTTTTCTTGAAACAAAAGAAACAATCCAAATATTGTGCGTCGCACAATGTTGGTTGCGCCATAGGCTCTAGCAGCATATATAGCACATAATAGACCTTTCCAGAATTACCCGTGCAGGTGAAAGTTGCGCGCGTCACTTGTGGGCTAAGAATGAATTTTATTGGTATTGGTGCATTGGTCGACAAAATTCCTCGCCTTAAATCATTGACAATGTGATAATTAACAGATGCTATATTCATTTGTTTATTGAGAATAAAATTTATAAATATGCCTCAATAATGTTGTGTCTACAATTGCTGGTCACGGTATGATAAAACCAGTGGGATCTTATTTCATTACTTCCCTAAACAAGGAACCATAATGGTTGATCGCGATTGGGCTTGAAACAAAAGGAACTGGGACGCAAAACCATGGGTAAATAAAAGAGTACATTCATCTATCCATCCATAATTAATCAATGAAACCACTTTTGTCATAGGTTTGTTCGCACCACTTCACAAATGACGAGTTTATTGAAGGGGGCAATATTAGAAAATTGAAGAAATGTGCTATCCCAAATATTTCAAGATTAGAGCCTTTTTGCATAGACACGCAAGATTTGCCAACTGCATCATCTACAGTAACATTAGATCTTTGCTCTGGTTAAAATGATTGCAATAACATAATTTTGTTTTAGACTGCCATAAACACATACGAGCAGATGGAACATGTTCCATATCAACAAGCAGTTGAAACTCTAGAAGCACCAAACTTTCAAGATTCACGGTATTTATTTGAAATGATCTGGAATGTTCCATATGGCTTTGGACTATTCGGTTGTGTATATTTTTCTTGGCATTTGACGTTTTCCCAACAAGAGCAGTTGGCTTCTGCAGAAGTTACGAGTGTAAATACTATACTAACACTGAGCTGGTAAGCAGCCAACCATTTACCAATGAACATGAATTGGATATCGAAAGAAAATACCAAAGCTAAGGAGGAATTGACAATATCATCATCAAGATGCAGCCCACTCTTACGAAAGTCGTAGTGACATGAAAATTTTCTCAGAAATTAAATGAGTAGTGACAACATGGAATCAGATTCTTGCAAAAGCTCCTGTTCAAAAATCGTTGATATAGTAGGAAACGAAATTACATATCTGAAACAAGAAATCAAAAACTTACAAGAATTAGTACAGCCATGGCTTTGTTCAATTTGGAGAAATTTTCAAGCAATGACAAGAAAATTACACCTTTCAAGAGAATGGTCACGTATGGGAACAAGAAGAGTGATCAAATACTTGTTGGGTTGTAATTTTTCATCCTTGATGTTGAGAGTTGTTTGATTCCTTTGAAATTTCAGATGGGTTATTTCGGTTGTGTTTTACTTGTAAACTGAATGCTGTTGTATATGTTTATTCAGTTTATTGTACCTAAGAAAAACTCTTGTAACTATCGTAATTCTTAGTGTAATTTCAATTGTCATGATCATTATGCATCAAATATTTTATTTTTAAATTTTCAACAATTGTTGGTAGGTTTAGGAAACTAACGTGTTTGTAAAATGCTTATTTTCTTGAAACAAATAAAGATTGTATTATTTATTTAATGATTATTCACACTAACTTGATCATAAATGCCGTAGAATACTAAGTCGGTTATTTATGAAGATTTTTCAAAGGCTTTTCAAAGACTGACTGATATCAAGATGTAAAATATAGTAATTATATAAAATACTTTTCAACAAATATTCTGAACTTTTGGCTGTGCTTAAGGAAAATCTGATTCAGTTGACTATCAGTAAAACCTTAAAAACCAAAATTTATAATCAATATAACAAATGGAAGATCTAGGGATTAATTTAAACACTAAATTAAATTTTTCTACTCGAATCAACCCAGTTGTTGATAAATCACTGAAATTGTTGTGATATGTATAAATAAACTAATAACTTAGAGAAAGATACTCCTGTGTCATTCTGTATATTAATTTATTGTTAAACGGGCAGCCCTAGTAAAATACAAATGTAAAAAATCATGATGACTACAATAACACTTGACTAGCATAACTCTACAAGTCCATGATTTTGAAATATAAAACTTTTCCGCACTGCCAAAACTGCATGCTTGGAAACGTGAAATGTCTACTCCAATCCTCATAATTCATAGTACACATGTTGCTTGATAATGCGTGTTGTACAATAATAATGATAACATTTAATTTTTTATATGCAAAATGTAAAATCATATTCATAACAAAGGTCAAACGTCATCTGGAAACTGACAATTGACAATAATGACATTGTAATGACAGAATCAGTTGTCACCAGGGCCGGGATTCCGAAGTCACGGATCGTTTTCACAAATTTGACAATTCCGAGCCTATAGGCATCTGAAAATAAGAATGCAGCGCCAAGGTGGTCAGTCGTAGAACTATAAATATTGACATTGGAGTTTGGGGTTGTATGGATTGTGTGTGTATTTGTGTTATTAATATTTGATTTTGTAATGAATATAAATGGTTTTCAGGAAATTTCAGGCTTCCATAGTGTTACGGTATATTTTCTTTTTTATATCATCATTTGTTTCAATTCAGTGTAGCCATACTGAAAGTAATCAAAGGTTAGAAGACTTTACGAAAATATTACATGTGAACGGTTTAATCAACATTATTACACTTCAGGATTCTAATAGTACCATTTTTCAGATCCAAATGGCAAGACTGATAGGCACAAACATTTCTAGAAGTGTTTAGGTGAAGACATTTTAAATGCTGAACATAAAATATTACGTGGAAAGTTGAATACTTCCACTCCTGACAAAATCATGACTTGTGCTTTGTGCATTCAAAGTAGCGCACTCAATTCAGACTCACATCACATTTGAAAACTTCATTTACTTCTGATTACTCTCAATATTGCTACACTGAATTGAAATAAATGATAATACCGCCTTTATAAAAAGAAAAATATATACAACGTAACACACTCGTTTACAATGAAATATGAAAGCCTGAAATTTCCCGAGAAGTCTTTATATCTATTGCATAATCAAATTTTAATAACACAAATACACACACAACTCATTCAACACAAAACTCCAATGACAATATTTATAGTTCTACGACTGCCCACATTGGCGCTGCATTCTTATTTTCAGATGCCTATACGCCGATCGTTTGTGTTGCAAATAGCCTACATTTTGACGATCAGATGACGAAAAGTGGATTCCGAAGTGACGATTAGGCCTCAATGGTGTCGTCTAGACGATTTTGATGATTCTGAAGCTATATGACGATTGTAAATGTGTTGCAAATTGCCTACATTTTACGAATAGTAGACGACAACTGTTTTCCTGTCGTCAGCATATCTATCTTGGTCTGATATATGTGTTGCTCTTTCTTTTAGTGGTCATCAATTCATTATATTGCTTGTATATTTGTTTACATCCCGTTATTTACCTATGATCCATACTTCTGCAGTAGGGATTTTTTATTCAGAATAGCTTTCAGAGCAACCCAAAAGTTTACTGGGAGTTGATAATGAATTTCATGGGGAAAAGGGCATAGCTAAGTGGCGAATAGATTACCCTGTTGAAAAAAATGGGGAATTCTTTCGAAGGTTTCTGAGGGTTGTGCTCGTAAAGGTACAGCCGGTTGACGGAAACAATTTCTTTATTAATATTACAAGGTGCCAATAATTTTTGGAAATATTAATATCATTAACGAGTTCAAGGAATAGGATGTAGGTATATAGGTATACCTATAATGATATATAAATAAGTATGCAGCAAATGTACGCATTCCTTTGAATTAAATTTCAACAGAAAATGCAACACAGAATTAATCGCACCAACACTATGCGAGAATTGATTCTTAACAAAGATATAAATTAACAATTAAAGATACTTCGTATAATGATAATAATAGGAGTAGTGTACAAATCTGCAATACAATAATTATTAATATTATTATAGAGTAGTATACCTATCTAGGTAGGTATAGTTACCCATCCCGCTTTACTGCAATATCAAATTTTATGCCAGTAATATAATTTATAGGTACACTGCCATGAAAGAAGAGGCTACTTCAAAAGAATTGTCAAAGAATATATGCAGATATTCTTTGGTATTATATAGAGGTAGGTTACCTATTGCGATTACAAATTTCTTTATTTTTTAAATGCTCCAAAAAAACAGCGGATGAATAGTTACAGAAATAGTCAGGAAACTGTCTATAAATGCATTTCGACTTCTTAAACCATAAACAATGTTCACGATTATCTTTTCAACGTTAATTGGAATTGGTAGAGGTACACCTACCTATCATGAAACTTTGCAGCTAATATAACTTGCTTATATTTTCTGAATAAAAATAGCTATAGAACTTTTACTTTATAGTATCCTACAGCAAACTTGCAGAGTAGGTATATGAAAGTTGTAACAAACTTACACTTGCAATTTCAGTACAATACCTCTCCTCTTGATACTCTTGTTTAGATTCAAGGAAACCTTAGGTACCTACCTATACAAGGTAGAAGCACAAAAACAAACATTCAAGAATTAAATTTCCTTCACAAACTAAAATGTTCAATCAATACTCTGGACTCTTTCAACTAATAATGTTCAATCACAAAAAACTAGCAGATTGAATAAAAAATATTGAGAATATCGAGAGTATGTCAAAAATCAATTCAGAATTTTATGTTTAATGCGGTTAAATTCATCATCTCTCCGTTCCATGATGATTTTATTGTGTTGAGTGATCGAGTACCGAAATCACCCGACGATTTAATTGATTTAATTTTGAAGTAGCCTCCTTCTTTCATTACAGTGTATAAATTATATTACTGGCATAAAATTTGATATTGCAGTGAACCGGGATAGGTACCTATACCTAACTAGATAGGTATAATACTAATAATATTAATAATTATTGTACTTCAGTTATGTACACACTACTCCTATTATTATCATTATAAGATGTATATTTAATTGTCAATGTATATCTTTGTTAGGAATCCATTCTCGCATAGTGTAGGTTCCAGTAATTCTGTTGCTTTTTCTGTTGAAATTTAATTCATAGGAATTTGTTTCAATTTCACCATCTGGCAACATCGGCTACAAATTTCACAGATAAGAAAGGACAACAAATCTGTTACGTTAATAAGTTAAACAGAGATGACAATGTTCCGGGCACCGATCTATAACAAAATATAGGTCTGTGATTCCAAATCATTCTGTGACATTTTGTGTACTGTGTGCCTAACCCCTAACAAAGACAGATATATTGACTATGGTACTTATTCTAGCATAGTACCATCCCCTACGTTAGGTGCAAGAATTCCTATCCACAACACTTCCCAATAGGTTATCCGCATGAACCAATCAGAACTATCCTGACCAAGGCGGTATATTTGAATCGATGCTTTTTCATTTTTAAGCCGTAAAAGAAAGGAACATGATCTAATCTAACCAAACTGGACCTTGATATCCAAGTTGATCGTCACGTAACCTAAAATTAGATTGCACACTACGCAGGCGCAACTAAAATAGAGTTTCGATTGGTCCATGCGGATTGTCTATTGGCAAGTGTTGTGGATAGGAATTCTTGCGCTTGATTTAGTGACCCTAGGGCAGTGTTGGGATTCCTATTACAATCGTAATATTTCTATTACATTCACATGTGACTTTTTACGCTATTACTACAATGCCAAAAACAGCCTTAATCTATTTGGAGTTGAAATTTCCAGTCATCCGTCCTTTTCTTTCCCTATAATGTCATCTGTCCTTTTTTGACACTCATGTAATGTGATCAGGTGACAGCTGACGTATTGAAGGTCACAGAATAGCTCTTCAAAGGCATGTGTTCTGTGATAGTAAAAGTTGAAAAATTATATTTCATATCTCGTCCGGAGAGTTACACATATGTAGTATGTTCGTCTTTGTCTAACAATTACCACAACTTTCAAAGATAAAGCGTTTCTGAACGCAGCCTCTCTACTGGCATTCCTCTAGTTGGCAACACTGTTTTAGTGATGGCTAAACATCGATATTTTACACTACCGATAGATTTCGATAGTTAGACGTAACTATCGATAGTTCTTCGTCTTCTTCTGCTTTCGTTTTTGAAACATTTTGTTTTATAGGTTAGGAGGAATAGGTTAGGAATCAGAAATAAGTTGGGAATCTTGTAGAGGCATCAGCATCAGGGCTGGGCTGGACCACAGAATGGAAGAATAGTATTTAAAAAACAAATAAAATTTTTATTCTCTCAATAAAAATATAAAACACATTGTATGGAACAGAGAATGTTTCTTTGGCAATAGCAACACAAGTCAAGTGAATCAGTTTCTGTTTGCAACCATCAGATCCTGTTCAGTAGCCACTTGTTTGACTTGATAAAAATTACTATATCCAGATTCTTTGGTTTTATGCGGTTCCTTTTATCAGTCATGATGAGACCTGCTTTGGAAAATACCCTCTCTGAAGGTACAGAGGTAGCAGGAATTGCCAAATATTTCAATGCCACTCCTTTCAAACTATCACACTGATGATAATCCTCCCAAAATGCCACTGGATCTTCAGTTATAGGGATTGGGGGTTTTTCCAAGTATTGCCTAACAGAAATTATTGCATCAGATGTGGGTGTACCAACTGCTGATTGCTCTTTGACCAAGTCATTAAGAAAGCTTAACAAATGTTTGGAAGTGGGAACTTTCTCTTTTGGTTGTATTTGTAAATCGGACTGCTCTGCAATTGTTTCTGTGTTTCTTTTTTTTTGCACCTCACTAGCGACTTCATTTGTTAAGAGCTGATGAGCGTTATTTGCATGATCATAGTGACAAAATGCAATTTTTTCACATCTAGGATCTAGAATTGTACCCAATAACACAGGTGTTCTACTTTCAAAAGGATGGAGTCTTGCTTGGATTCTTGAGAAACAATCGTTCAATACTTCTTTTCCTAAACTTGTTTTGGCAATATCTTTCATTTCTTGCAATTTTATTGTGATACCCCTAATTACAGGAATTATCATAGATACTGTAACATATTTTTCCCCTGAAATTTCATTTGTGGCTTCTTCAAATGGTTTTAGAACACTACATAAGTCTTCCAGTACATTTACTTCTGCTGCATTTAGAGGATTTGGGGATTTCTCACATTCACTGATAGCCAGGGTTAATGGTTGACGAATTTCCAAAATTCTGCGTACCATAAATAAAGTACTATTCCACCTTGTCGGGGTTTCCTGTATTAGTTCTAAAGGTTTCAATTTGGCGTCCTCTTGTTTTTGTCGAAGTTTATCTGCCGAAAGAGTACTTTGTCGAAAATGAGTCACAATTTCTTTGCAGTGTTTCAAGATTTTGTTCAAGTTTTCCGTTTTCAAAACATCTTGTACCAACAAATTAAGAACATGTGCAAAGCAGAGGATATGTCTAATTTTCAGCAAAGAAGCAGCAAGTACAATGTTTGAACCATTATCTGACAGCATAGCAGTATCCTTATTCCTAATGTTCCAATCAACCAGGATATTGTTAATAGCCTGAAATATAACATGTGTTAAACTACATATACATAATGAATAGAACACAAATACCTCACTGATCTGAATGCCAGTATGACTGCCCATTAAATGGACGGTTTTGAGCACAGCAGATCTGAGTATTTTATTAAAGATAAAGTGGCATGTCACTGTTAAAATACCTTCATTTGAAGGTGATGACCAAATGTCAGTTGTTATAGAAACATACTCTACTTCAGATAAGACACTGATCAATTTTTCTTTCAACTGATTATACATATCTGGCACCATTTTATCCTTTAAAGTTCCTCGTGATGGTATTTCATATTTGCTATCAATAACATTCAGTAAGTATTTGAACCCTTCATTTTGAACAATTGTAAATGGCTCATAATCACATGTAACCATGAATACAATGGCATGATCAATGTCTTTTTTTATTTTATCTGTATCTGCATACTTTTGATCCCTGTTGAAATAATTTTTTATTGAGCTTCTTTTAACAATTTTTTTAGGTGTTTCAGTTCCTGTTCCTACTGAAGTAGTACTGGTAGAAGCTTCTTCTTCAATTTCAGAACGAGGGGCATCTTTAATCAATATATGGGCATGGTAATGTTTTCTTTTGAGGTGATCAAATAAATTTGTAGTGTTACCACTACTTTTGTATTCTGCCTGACATATGTTGCATCGAACAAATTTAGAATTTTCACGCTTGGTGAAAAACTTCCATATTTTACTACGCACCATTTTTAATTCTCTCAGTCTCTCAGTACTAGTACAAAACAAACTACAAACAAACAAGTGAACAAGTGACACAAGTGTAGCAGTCAACGCACAGGTTACAGTAACAAAAAGTTAAACATTTTTGTCTGTTGTCATATGCCTATGTCAAATGTCATGTGTCATGTCACAGACACATGAACAATCACAGTTACTACTATCGATAGTTTTAGAGCCATCGATAGTTTTCGATAGTCAAAACTATCGATTCTATCGATAGTACTATCGATGTTTAGCCATCACTACACTGTTTCGTCATTGTTCTTTCTTTGTGCTAACAAGAATCACACGTTTTTTCGAAAGTGAGAGATATTTCATAAAATAAGTATTAAATATTGCGACGAACAACATGAATAAACATAAAAGACTTCGGAGTCCTGCGGATAGTAGGAGAGCTTCAGGCAAGCGCCAAAGAAGCATGGAAGTTCCAGGAGTTAAGAAAACGCATGTTGCAACTAGAGAAAAACATTAAGGGAAATCAATTCAGTGATAGGGAAATTTCCGTTTCTAATCCGAATGAATCGATACTGGGCTCCGAAGCTGGTTGTATGGATGATTCGAATGATTCGGAAGATGCAACTTGGTATAATGATTTATCACCAAAATCCTCCCCAAGCTTGGTGGAAAATGGTAATTGGATTATTTCCATGCGTTCTTCCAGAACAAGTTTTCTGGAAAAGGTCAAATATGTGTTTGACGGCATATTATGCCATATTCTCTCGAGAACAATGTTCCGAGAAAGGTCAAATAAGTGTTTGACAAAACTACTATGTATTACTAACAGAACACGGTTCTGATAAAGACCAAACAAGTTTTTGGTATATAAAATTATATATATGCAAACAATATTGTTTAAATATGTGTTACGGTAAGTTCTTTTTCTATTGCAGACCCTCCAAATGAGGAGACAAAGCCGGATATGGATGTGGAACAGATCATTATTGAAGTCCATGAGGACAATGATGAGAATCTTGACCCTAATATTTTATCATTGCTAGGAGATGCTCCTACTAAAGATTTGGTGGGAGACAGAGTGCATGAAGCTCTAGCAGCAAGACTTCTTAGGGTTATGCGGTCAGGCTTAAGTACAGAGCATCTTGCAAAGTTGATAGAGAAGTACCCCACGCCAGAAAATATAAATTTCACTGCTCCCAAATTAAATATGGAAGTGTTTTCCACACTAACAGACCCCTTGAAGGCTAGGGACAGGAAGATGATGGAGAATCAAAATAAGCTAGGGACAAGCTTGACAGCTATATCAAAGACATTAACAATACTGCTAAATCCACAGGACAATAAAAATATCGTCTTGATAGAATTATTAAGTGATGCCACCAGAATTTTAGCTGATGCCCATTTCACTGAGTCTCAACACAGACGCACACTGGTATCAGTAATTGTAAACAGGAACTTCAGAGAAACACTTATTGAAGCCCCAATCGATGATTGGTTATTTGGCCAAAAACTTCCTGAAAGAATAGCTGCCACTAAAGCATTGGAACGTACATCAGCAGACCTTAAAACTACCAAGGTACCATTCGTTAAAAATGTCAAGGGAGGGCAGCCAAGACATAGAGAATCTTTAAACTACAAGCGTCTGTCTCACCCAGCCATGATAGGTTCCTCATATCAAGGCAGACAAAATCAGCAGAGGGACCGAAATTCGAAAAGACAGCCACATCCATCACGTTCACGAGATACATTCCAACCCCGGAAGAAAGGGCCGTACAAGCAGTAAACGAGGTACCTTTTGCTTACCGCTTATCCTTTTTCTCAAATAACTGGAAACTCATCACTAAGGACCCCGTTATATTTTCTTGGATTCAAGGGTATAATATTCCTTTTATTTCACCTCCAAGCCAACATTCGCCACCTATAGAAACACACTGGAGTCTCACTGAAAAAGCTCTAATCAAAAAGTGTCTTACCAAACTTATTGTATTAGGTGCAGTGTCCACCTGTTCACATGAAGCAGGCGAGTTTATATCTACTATTTTTTTAGTACCCAAAAAAGATGGTTCTCAAAGGCTGGTCTTAAGTCTAAAATCTCTAAATAACTTCATTAATACAGACCATTTTAAAATGGAAGGTCACAAACTTGTTGCTAATCTAATAACCAAAAATTGTTATTTAGCAACAATCGACCTGAAGGATGCTTATCATTTAGTGCCCATTAATCCAATATGTCGGAAATATTTAAGATTCATTTTCGATGATCAACTGTTTCAATACAACTGCTTTCCCTTTGGGCTATCCACAGCACCCTTTATTTTCTCAAAATATATGAAACCTGTTCTAGCGTATTTACGATCAAAAGGTTTTTTGTCTGTCCTCTATCTGGATGATTTTTTATTACTAGGTCATAGTGAGAAAGCTTGTTTAAAAAATGTGCAGATTACATCTGTCACATTAGAAAGTCTTGGGTTTGTGATTAATATGGAAAAAAGTCAATTAGTTCCTACCTTCCAGTTTAGCTTCTGAATTTCTCTGGTGGAGAACACATATTAAGCATTCACATAACTCTCTTAATAGTAATACATTTGTTACAGAAATATATTCGTATGCCTGTTTATCTGGATGGGGGGCAATATGCAAGGGTAAAACTGGTTTTGGCCAGTGGAACAAAAATGAACAGAAACAACATATTAATTATTTGGAGCTCCTTGCAGCATTTTTTGGACTAAATGCTTTGCCAGTGAAATGCGTGATACAAATGTATTGCTCAGGATTGATAATACCACTGCCATATCATATATAAACAGGATGGGGGGTGTCTAACATGTCAGGCTGAATAAGTTGACCAGTGCCATATGGCAGTGGTGTGAAGACAGAAATATTTTTATATTTGCGTCATATATTAGCTCACATGAAAATAAGGAAGCTGATACAGAGTCTCGTCGTATAGACGTAGAGGTGGAATGGAGCCTAGCTGATTATGCTTTCAGAGAAATAATTAACAATTTTGGTAGAGTTCAAGTTGATCTTTTTGCAAGCAGGCATAATAACAAATGCCGCGAATTTTGGTCCTGGCATAGAGACCCTGAAGCCACAGGTGTTGATGCGTTTACTGTATCTTGGCATGGTAAGAAAATTTATGCATTTCCGCCATTTAGTTTAGCGCCTAGAGGGCTTAAGAAATTCATCGATGATGAGGCGGAGGGAGTGTTAGTTGTGCCTTACTGGCCCACACAACCTTGGTTCCCGGTATATAAATCCTTACTGCAAAAGCAAATCATATTTAATCCCAATATTAATTTATTAATTTCTATTGACAGGCAGCCGCACCCCCTGGGGAAAAAACTTTCCCTGGTAGCAGGATACTTATCTGCCAGGGTCTAAGAAATAGTGGAGTTCCACCTCAATCCATTGACATCGCCATATCTTCGTTAAGCGACGCCTTATTTAAACAATATAACCTTGGTATTAAACGATGGTGGCAGTTTTGTCAGGAAAAAGGGATTAACTGTCTAAGCTTATCCATCGAAGACATCATTACATTCCTTACCGAACAATTCGGAAAGGGAGCCTCATATGGCACACTCAATACGATTCGTTCAGCTTTAGCGTTATTGATCTCCCCAACAATAGGTGAAGATTTCAGAATCAAGAGACTGTTTAAGGGGTTTTTCAGATTGAGACCATCAGCCCCAAAGTACAACTTTACTTGGGACCCAGCAGTGGTTCTTAATTAATTAAAAATGATGGGAGAGCCAGTAGACCTTAATTTAGAACAGTTAACCCACAAATTGGTAGTTTTGATGGCGTTATTAACAGCACACCGTGTACAAACTCTGTCCATGATAGAGATATCAAACATTAAAAGCAATGATAATGGCATACAGATTAAGGTGCCAGGGCGAATAAAGACTTCGGGAAAAAATAAATTCCAACCCTTCTTCCAAATTTCATTTTTTGAAAAAGACACCAGGATCTGTTTGGCAAATACCTTATTGCTTTATTTGAAGAAAACAGAATCATTGAGAAATCAACGAACAACAAGGCTGTTCATTAGTTTGAAACCACCTTATAGGTCAGTGTGTCATCCCAAACTATTAGTAGATGGGTAAAGTCAGTCTTGGACAAAAGCGGGGTGCATACTGAAATATTCACCGCTCATAGTACTCGCCATGCGGCTACTTCAGCAGCAGGATGGTCCGCGACGTCGGAGGTTTTCGCAAAATTCTATAACAGACCCCTTGTCTCAGAAACTTCTTTTGCTGAAATGTTATTGAATGGTCGTCAGTGAATTACTAATGTAACATAATTTTATATTAGCTATTTGTTCGTGTTATAATAATATGAAATATCTCAATAAACAATGTCTTGGTGTTGTTGCTGCTTCTTTAAACATCTACATATGTGTAACTCTTCGGACGAGATATGAAATATAATTATTAGATTAAACGAACTTCTTCAAGTGAAGTTCTATCATAATTATATGGAATATCTCGTCCGAAGAGTGTTCCCAATCCTGATCAAGTGATCCATTACATTTTATGATTTGAGTTTCCCACCCTCTAATAAACAGCAGCAACTTGGCTTTGAAAGCAATGACGAAACAGTGTTGCCAACTAGAGGAATGCCAGTAGAGAGGCTGCGTTCTTTATCTTTGAAAGTTGTGGTAATTGTTAGACAAAGACGAACATACTACATATGTGTAACTCTTCGGACGAGATATTCCATATAATTATGATAGAACTTCACTTGAAGAAGTTCGTTTAATCTAATAATAAGTGTGGATTCATGCAGCACCAATTAACAATTATCAAGGAGCAATTATAAATTAAAAACTACCAAGTTTAAGTTGAACTACATAATCTGTGGCACTTTGGGTGACAATGAAGAAAAACAGAAACATGTGATTCATTAATCTTTAAAGAGATGTCACTACTGGTATCAATATTCAACAATTATTGTTAATAAAGTGTTGTTTATTTATTCGTCCTTCTATATTTGGTTCGTTTTTTTTATTTTATGCTCTAATGCAGAAAGTACAGCAATTTTTCATCTGCAAATGTGTCCATGCCATGCATTCTTTTCCCAGAAAACAAAAGTGCCAGGAGTTGGCAGGGGAAATTTCAGACTGAAAGAATATATTTTGGAAGATTTCACACCTAGTTGATGTATATTTTTTTTAAGCAGTGTCGTAAATCTATCCAATTATCTTTTAGTCTTTTAGATACAAGAAGCAATACATTAAAACAATTGATTAAAGGGATCATTACATTTCAAAAACTTGCAGACACTAGTTCAAGGCAAAGAAATGTTAACTGATCTAGGAGTAAATAGTAAGACAGGATTTTCTAATTGTAATTGTTTAATGATTTCAATACTTTTCAAGGTTAGACGATGTCGGTAGTGCAGAAGTTACAGGATCTGAAGGTGTTTTATCAGTTACAGATTGCTTTTCTTTGGATGTACTGGTTCACTTTCAGTCCCGAAACAGATACAGCAGTAACACGGAACCACTTCCCAATAAATTAGATGAGCTAACAGACAAATATTGTTAATTCGGAAGAAATTCCAGAAAATCTCCAAATGAAAATAGTTTTTTTTTAAATTATTTCTTACAAGCAACCTGCAGAAGTCTTCAAGAGACTTGTGAAACCTAGGGAAGACATAGACCTTACCTAAGTAAACGTGTAACCCATACATCTATGGATGATTGGATTAAGAAGCAATTGCTTCATGACAAAACTGATATGCAACCATAGTTTTCACTGACACAGTCTTAAGTGATTCTAGTAATATTGATGGTTTTGCTTCATTTTTCGAAAGTGTTTACTCAGCATTGGTTGTTGGTGACTGTTCGGGATCTTATAAGAACACAAGTATTAGCCTTTATCCAGCTAACGAATAAGAGATTTTGTCTGAAAGTAGAAAGTTGAAGGATGACAGCAAGAAAAGATAATGTACCTTTTTTCCTTGAAGAAGAATGTGCAAGGTTTTTAAAGAAGCCTCTATAATTTTCGGTTTGTGTGTCAAAGAGTTTCCAAATTTATGGGAGGTTGGGAGAGTCTGTCCTGTGTTTAAGAGTGGTGCTCATACCAAAATGTAGAACTATCAACAATTATAAATTACATATTCAATTATATTGTTATGTAAAACTTCCTGCATAAATTGTTCTTTGAACGGTTCTACTGTTGACAATAAAGCTATTATTATTAGATACTTTATAATGAAAACCTGGACTGTTAATCGAATTATTTCATATATTGGGTACAGTAACATTTATTTTGTATAGGTAATAGATGAAATAAAAATGATTTCCTCAAAAATTGTTCATTTTATTTAAAAATATATCAAATTGAATGGATGTAGGTAATGTGGTGCCACAATCTTTATGAAATTTCCAGAAAGTTTCACAACGACGTATATTTTCAATAGCAACAAAAGTTAGAAATCAAAAACTATAAAACATTCAAGGAAAATGATAAAATTATTCAATTCTCAACACAAGTGGATTAAGAGATGTTGAGGAATTTCATATAATCAGTAGTAATACTATAAGTACTTCAAAATAATCAGGTTATACATCGATAACTTGTTGCATAATTATAAAGAGTGTCAGTTTGACAGTTTAAATAATCCGACCGCGAAGCGGGAGGATTATTCTGTCAAACTGACACGATTTGTAATTATGCAGGAAGTTTGAGATGTATAATCGTATTTATTTTGAAGTACGTATTGTATTTGATACGTTTATTCTTTGAGTAAATTAAGTAAATATATAAACAATTTATTAATTTAAATACAAATTGGTGCAATGAAAGTTACAATTATTATATACTACGTTTTTTTTTAACTGAGTTATTTTCGGCGCAGGAAACGTGGCCACTGCTCATTGAAGTGCTAGAAATACTGGAGGTGTTATTACTTGAACCTGCAGCGTTTTTGAAATTGGATCTCATTTTATTTATTATGTTTTGGTGATGTTGTTCATCTATCTGTAGGTAGGGTTTGATAGAATTGCTATTACCATGTCCTGTTATTTTAATAAGTTCTTGTTCCGATACACCTGCTTTTGCCAATTGTGAAACAGCAGTGGCTCGGTGAGAATGATTTGAAAATTTTTTGTTCGTCATATTCAAATTTGCCAATTCTGCAGACTTTTTGGTCCATTTACTAATTTCATGCACTCCAATTGGCATATTTCTGTACCAGCCAAGGGTTTTTTCTTTTTTCCAGTTGGGATTTACTGTCAGAAAATAACCTGCTATCTGTTTTAATATTGATGTTTTCGCTTCTTTTCATCATTAGCTTATCTAGAAGTCTCACTGGACAACGACTCACTTCATTATGGTTAGGTACAAGCCATTTATTATTAGCACATGGTTTTGCTCCTCCCTGTGTGGTTTTGGTAAAAATAGGATTATATTGTATTCTACCAGTTGGAGTATCATCATTTCCAGTTTCTTTTTGAAAATAATGAGTCAAGCATGACGCTCCTTCATTTCCTCTCCACGCAAGTTCTACAGAAGCAATTAAGAAAAATTTTATTTGTAATCCTTCCTGTGTATTTTCATCCCACGCTTCTATCATTGCTATGTACTCGTTATCTTTAAATGCTGATGCACTAACTTTTCTCTTGTCCGGTAACATTTGAAGTTCCCTTCTTTTTGAATTTCTTGCGTTTCGTGCGGCTAAAAATATGGGACTAGAGAATGGATCAATTACTCTATTAAACTCCTTCATATATTTTTCTTGTACTTGTTTTGCCGTAATGTTCCACATCGTTTTAACCACATTCTCTTTATAATTTTCTCCATTACATTTTCGCATATTGAAAGCCCAATCTTTCAAAATAGACGCTATCATTTCAGTGGAAATTGATTCATTTAGCACATAGTTTTTTTCACTGCAAAACGTAATAAATTGTTTCCATACGTACTTTTTTGTTTTCACTGTATTATGAGGATCAGTATTTTGTATACTTTCGTCTATTGCATTTGATGATAAATCTCCGAATCGACTCATTTTTGAACAATTTTTGATAAACGTCACAATTTGACAGTTCTGTTTGTTGTATATTGATGTCGATGTGGTTGCTATGAAAATGAAATTATTTTAAAACTTTCGATTGGTGGAGAGCTACTCTATGTATAATCAGATATTATCGAAATTATACGAGGTTACTTAACTAAATTGGACATTCTGATTGGTTGAAAATCATACGAAAAAAATAATCACAAATATTACACTCCAATAACAAATTCTCTCTTTCAACTTCTTCATTGGATTTGAATTCATACACTTAGATGTTTCGCTTCGAAATGTCAGTAGTCTACTGCTCTTTCAGCAGCATAAACTGCCTCAAATTTTTTTTCTCTGCCCCAAACTTGTTTGACATCAGTACAGCTCAACTCGTTTAGTTTTTTATATCTGCAACAAAACATTCTTTACCTACAAGTGAAAATGTTCATTGGAAACTCACCGAATAACATATAGCGGCACTGCAACTACGCACGTTTACAGAATCCAGATTGGCCTCCTTTGCAACTGCATTCACAGTTCTACTCATCACTGGTGTATCTGGAAGATCTCAATTCAAGTTTTATTTCATGGTCAAACTTTGCAAAGTCCAAAAACTCGTCACTCGTCGATATTCTCTACCTCACATAATAGCTAAAACATGATGGGCATTGAATACTACATCCGCTTCGACCACAGGCCTACTTTTTTGGGTAAAATATTGAAAAATTTCAGCCAAATGAATCATGACCATAGGCTTTTTCAAAGAATCAAAGTTGAGTCGTAAATTAAAAAATATCAACAATTGATGTGACATTTGATTATAATTTTACATTTTACCATTTCCTTTCTGAAAATTCAATGTTAGGTTTAGATTGTTTCGGAAGTAGGATATCATGGAGTCATATCGCCGTCTGATGATTGGAGGAGAACTGGAGAACTCTTGTCTATGAATGGAGATGAAAGTACAATCAAAATAACCCTTCCTCAAGTTCCAAGAGAGAGAAACACGTCTGTTGTCCCCATTTATGTTATACAAAGACAACATTATAGACAATGATATTATTATAAGCAGTTGACATTGAGAATGTGTCGTTGACTATTTAATATTTATAAAATACACACAGCAGCATTTTCGTAATTCTCCAATAAATTAATAACCAAGAGAAAACTTGATAAAAGTTTAAAATACAATCTACCGGATTTTCATCCGGGTCTCAAAGAAACCAAAAAGTTAATATTTCAAATAATATCAAGCTTTCCATAAATTAATTTAACTCACTATTATGTAGGTATTTCAATCACTTTTTATCCATGAATATACTACTCGGTCAAGAAATCAGTTTAACACGTTTTTTTGTCAAAAATATCACGCAATAATTTCAGCCAATAGGAATGAAACCCTTAAATTTCGCGGTTTCTGTTACTTCTATCGTCACCACATCTATTTCAATTTGACTTTCAAAAATGTATAATTGTTATTAAGTACATACTAGATACTTACTATTTCAATTCGTGCACCCAGAAAACTTGCATCAGCTCACCGACTACGAGCGGTGAACAGTCGCCAGACTGACTGTTGCGCGCGCATCCAAATTATGCTGAAGTACGATTTCTACACAATACGATTGTGATGGAATAAGAATATGAATCAGTCTCGTTTCTGTAAGATACGTTATGATATTGTACGTTATGAAAGAGTACGTTATAACAGTTTACGTTATGACGAAGTACGGTTATGATGTATTACGTTATGATGCTTTACGGTTTCAATATTTTACGATTATGATCCTGTAGCATTATGATGCTTTACTGTTTCTATTTTGTACGTTATGATTGGATACATTATGACGATATAGATGGACCTTAAAAGTCATCAATTGTCGCGTGAATGATGTGACGTAAGCTTTGTTTTCCCGGAGTTTTGAAGCGCCCCCTGGTGCTGGTGCCATTGGCGACCGCGAATAGTAGAAAGCATTTTTTGATGCTTTCGAAGTTTTCGTGTTTTCGTTGTGATTGTTTTGAATTGTAATTGATGTGTATAACTTCAAACTTTTGACTTGTGAATAATTTCTATATAGAATATAGAAAACATGAACAAACGTGGTTATTCCTGTGCGGTTCGGTCTTGTACCACTAAAAACGATGGGAGAAGTAGCTTCTTTAGATTCCCAAAAGACTTGTCGCGGTAGGTCACTAGTCAGAATACTTTTAGGTCCAATTTATGCAACTTTGTTATCATCATAGTCCTAATCATAGTCACTGTCTTAATCATAAAATAATATTGAAACTACATTTCAGTAGTAGCATTTATGCAATTTCCTTATTTTTAGTCTCAAAAAACAACAATTGAGACTAAAATTGTGATTATGATTGTGACTATGATATTCCAGAATCAGTTATGAACAATAAATTTTTTTGTATTTTAGTTGCAAGGATTGGTTGAAACTCTGTAGCCGTCAGGAGTTGTCCAATAAAGACGATAAGTACTTCCATAATAATTTGAGAGTGTGTGCCAAACACTTCACCCAACAAATGTTCCTCAATGATCTACAAAATAGATTACAACCTCATGCAGTGCCAATTCTGCACGTTGGTAATGTTTCGGCAGATACTGTTATGCAACAGTCTGTATTCATGAGTAGGTAAAGATTGAAATAATTACTTCAAAACGTTCGAGTTTCTAAACTCAGAGTTTCAGGTCAGAAATTCATAAGAGTTCTTCAAAAATCGATGAAATATGTGAAACCAAACTGGATAATATAGATCCCATGGCTGGAAGGTAGGACGTTAGTGGCTGAGTTAGTCTATTATTATCACTGATTTTTATTTTAGTTCGGCAACCCCACCTTCTATGAGTATTTTAGCAAAACAGACCCCTCGTGAACTGAAATTACGTGCCAAAACTGATAAGTTACAGGACGAAGTTAGATCATTCAAAAAACGAAAAGTGGAGACGAAATGTGAAGCTACCGTCGAGCACTTTATTGAGTTGTGTTTAAAGTTTCTCCCACCAACGACTGCAAATTTTGTTATTAGTCAAGTAAATATGCATTCCTAAACACCACAATAATGATATAGGTACTGATGAATACAAACGATTGTATATTGCTAGCCCTAGAGCATATAGGGTACTAGGAAAACATTCACCCTACCTGCAATAAGAACATTGCAAAGGAGAACTTCTCTGATTTCAAAACTGGTTTTAATGATTTTGTTTCTGAAGCACTCCTATTGAAATTGCATATGCATCTGAATTTTGCAAAGGGGAATTTTTTGCAAGCCTATTTCAACTATGCACAATTTGGTCTCAGCTACAAAATTACTAATCAACATAATCCACTGCTGAGCTCCACCGAATTAGTTGTTGGCAAGACTCTTTTTGTCATCGATTGTTCCAGAAGGGACGAGAGCATCAAAAGTTCCACTGTTGATGTGAAACTCGAAATCGAGGCATCTGAATGATTTTCCCAAAATACTAGGGCCTATTGTATCATTGTGCACGACACTGTTTTTGAACACCTCCCACTCAGCGAAATCATTAACGAATTGAACTGAATATATGCTTTTTAATTCAGTATCAATCACAGAGATAACATGAGAATAGCTGTTGTAGATATTCAAGGCTTCATCATCGAGCAACAATTCCATCCCAATGAGATTGCCATTAGGATTGGAATTCAAAGTAGTAATTTTTTGCTGCTGCCAAACATGCCATTTTTTTCGTTGAGTAAAGAGGATCGACGTACCGCTTGTTACTTGGAGCGAAATGTTCATGGATTGAGGTATTTCTCTGGCTTTGTGGAATATCATCAATGGACATACCTACACGTATTGTGAACTTGGAGGATTATGATAATACGTCATGGATGGTTCCAACATTTAGCAATAATGAAGGCATCTCACCTTGTATGCATCACATTCGCAACCAGACCAACTTCAATTGCAGCCTCCGAACCGCAGACATTCATCTATACAAATGGCTTTGTGATATGTTACCAAAATAAAACTGTCTAATAACTTTTTCTTTTTAAAATGTTTTTTTATCTAACCTCACCTGATGATGAAAAACGAGAACGCAAAACGGTGTGCTTTTCTGAAAACGCAGCGTTCTGAAAAAACGAAACGGTGCGCAATTTTGAAAACGCAGCGTTTTGAAAAAACGAAACAGTGTAGTTTTTTTGAAAATGCAGCATTTTGAAAAAACCAAACGGTGTCGTTTTTTTGAAAATGCAGCGTTTTGAAAGTCTGATTCCTTCTCTCTGCATAGGCAAGTAGTTGCTGCATTTTCAGACAACCTATTGTTTTTTTTTTCTCTTAAATAATGTGTGAGACGCCCTATATATATTTCACTATCCCCATTTCCTCAATGACCCATTTTCTACCTGACATTTGACACATACATACAGCAGCCATGTTTTTTCTCTTAAATAATATGTGAGAAGCCCTGTATATACTATTGCTGAATACTTCGCTATCCCCCATTAACCCAATGACCTATTTTCCACCTGACATGTGGCACATACATGCAGCAGCCATATTTTTTTCTCTCAAATAATATGTGAGACTGTTGAACAATGTTTATTTTCCGTGGTAATTGTCGAACCTTAATCTGTCATTTTGAATTTTTATGTTCTGTAATTCAGTCAACTTAAGAAGAAGACTACTTTTGACAAAGTTTTGAATGACTTTTGAATTGGGCATTGGCACATGGTTATTGTTGTTTTTTTCTATTCTTGTTTTTTGCAATTAAACCGTTTTGTATTTGAGACTGCGTATAATTTAATAATTAAAAGTTAAATCCAAACAGAGACGCTCTGTATATACTATTGCTGAATACTTCGCCATCCTCCATTACGCCAATGACCCATTTTCTACCTGACATTACATGCAGTTTTTTCTCTTGAATGATGTGTTTTGAGACGTTCTGTATACATTCATTTTTACATATTTTATGCTATTTTCTCGCTACCTAGTACGAACGCCCCAAACCCCCTGTAGTTGATCTAATATGCACCGTTCCTGTTTGACATTGTTTTATAGCCCGAGAAAATACTTAAATTTTTTGCAATTCTTCGACGGCCGTCCAAAGAGATGTGACGTGTTGGGAAAGTCATCTTTATCATGCCCTTTCCACTGGTATTTTTGTTTTTCATGCACCGTACCTGCTTGACAGTTTTATAGCACGACAAAATATTTAAATTTTTTTGCAACTCTTCGACGGCTATTCAAAGAGATTTGACATGTTGGAAAAGTCAACTTTTTCATGCCTTTTCCACTGGTAAAGACAGAAATAGACCCGTTTATACAGATTAAATAAGAAGTAAGAATCAACCAATAAAATCACGGCTTTCTTGACATAGAATTCATGTTTGCTATCAAGTTCTGTGAAAAATTTCATCAGCACATGCGTATTTGTATATAAGAAAACGGTGGGTTTATACAGTAGATGAGATAACAAGAAATAAGATAAGAATGTTCAACATACATAAATCAATGGGAACGTTTATACACCAAATAGGATAAGATAAGAAATAAGAGATATCATAAGAGATGGCCAACTTTTAACTTCTTATCTTATTCTTATCTGAAAATACAAATGCGCATGTGCTGCTGAAATTTTTGACAGAATTGACAGCAAATATGAATTCTATGTCAAGAAAGCTGTGATTTTATTGGTTGATTCTTATTTCTTATTTAATCTGTATAAACGGGTCTATTTGTGCCATTTGTGGCTTGTTTCTTATCCTATTCCTTATCTTATTTGCTGTATAAACCCACAGTAAGATAAGAAGTTAAAAGTTGGCCAACTCTTATTTTATCTCTTATTTCTTACCTTATCCTATTTGGTTTATAAAATAAACGTTCCCATTGATTCATGTATGTTGTGAACATTCTTATCTTATTTTTTATGTTATCTTATTTGATGTATAAACTCACTGTGGATTGTATTCATATCCACCAGGACCTTATTCGGTTGGTGATGACATCCATGAAATAATATCTATTGGTTTTTCAAAACTTCAACTGGCAAACAAATTGATTCCACCCGCCTCAGCCGTCTCTGCCTATTCTTCCTGATGTCAAAGAATATCTACATTACTGAACAAGAAGTGACTCTTCTGTAGGGCCATTTGATGTTCAGCTGGTAATTTCTGATGACCTCCGCCATTTTGTTAGGGTGCTAAAGATAAAGATGGGGACACAAGACACAAAAGAAGATGAAATTATTGAACGACAGACGCTCCATCTGCTGCAAAATGTAAACAGATAGTTATTATTTAATGATCAGCTGATTTATTTATCACGTTATTGTAGGAGTAGGAGTCGATTTTTTTTTTAACACAGAATTTTTTAGAGTTTGTAATGTTTGTATTATTATCGGAAGATTTTTTATTGATCGATTGAACTTGCATAGATGAATTGTTATTTTTGTTTTTTATCAATAACCAACGTTGGAAAATAGACAAGCTCATAATAAGTCAATGTAAGAAGTGTTTTTTTTTTGTTCTAGTATACAATATCGATAGAATCACTTTTTCAAAGTAATTTGAATGGGAACATTTTTGAAAATTTCATTTCCCCACAGGAATGGTCCTTTTATTAGGAAACTTTTTCTCCCATTTAACAAAAAGTGTATTGATCACCGTTTCTGATTGTGTACATCTTTATATTGGACAACTGTATATCAAGGATAAAATAGAACAAATAAACAATAATACACAAACTTAGTGGTTTATTTGACTGATTATTCACAAATAATTTTTAGACTATTGAGCAAAAATTAAATTTTATATGAAAGAAAAAGCACAGTAAACTCAAGTGAAATAGATGTCATTCCTCCAAGAATTTCATATATAAGCAATATTTTGGGTTGTTATGAAAGTGAAGTGAGTTTTTCCTCAATCAATAACAAAGATATTGCCTGTGCACATAAAATTCTTAGACACACTCTTACTAAGTAGTTATTGACTATAAGTATGTAAAAAACAGTTTTTCTTTGTTTTCTTGGAATGCTTCTAAATTCATTTGTATATTTTAATGAATGGTATATTCTCACTCTACAAAAAGTTCAGTACATAATCTTTAGGGAATTGGTTGCAAGGCATATTGTAATCAACTGAGTGAAAAATTCCAACATGTAACTACCATAATTCGGTATTACATAAAACTCTTTTAAAAGGATTCGAATAATAGAGAGATATTGCAGTTCATAATAACGCCAGTCAGTAATAAAGTTATCATTATTTTGACATATACGCACGTGCAATGTGAATCTGGAATAAGGACAACTTCATTAAAATACTGCCTGCTTTTATTAGAGGACGATTAAGGCCGGATTTAAAGTTCCTTTATTTTCACTTCGGGTGATAATTATAATAATAATAATAATACTCCCTCATAAACCCAAAGGAATAGCATGTGCGGGTAGAAGACGGCTATTAATATTATTTGCCGTGGCGCTCCGGGGCGACTTACTGATGTTTTAGGTAATGTATTCACTTTTCAGCTGTAGGAAAACCTACAGCACCACCTCAGGTGGTCGGTGTGCACTTCAAGCTAGCACTAGACGGGATTGGCATCTAGACAACTCACAATACACTTGTTTTTCAACAAGGCATGCGGTCGCCTATCGATCCGATATAAAGTAGTTGAGAAAAATGCTCGTACCTACATCGGGCTCGAACCGACTATCGCTATGCTGTAGTTTCGAACGGCCTGTGCATTAGACCGCTGATCTACCGACCACACAATTATATGACTTTTTCAATAAAAATCGATATTGAAGCACCCTTTGGTAATTCTATCATCACAATAATTGTATCATAGTATAAAATAACGTAGGTATGTAGAATGAAAAAATCTGAGAAACTAGATTTCATTTATAGGTTATGAATAACGAACGCCTGTGTAAATAAGGAACGAACAGATGAAACTGCAAGATCTCTGTTCATAATAACAGAATAGTGCCAGTCACTATTAAAATAAAGTTGCCTTTAATACTAGCTGGCGTTATTGCAATATCTCTCTATAGCTCTAAAATAGAGTACTTCGGATAAGGATTCAGTCATGCCACCAGAGGTGGTGGTGTGGTGCCCCACCACACAACTTTTGGCTTTAAAACTACGTTTTTCGATAATTTTTTTTTCATATCGAGGTTCGGGGCAGCCTCAGAAACCTCGTACTAGGATTGAAATAACAGTGTAAATATTAAGATTTTCAATAAAATACAAAACAACAGGGACTTCAGTTTTTTTTAGGGGTTTTTGTATCAAAATTGCGCTAATTTCAAAATATGTGATTTTCAGAATTCAAAGAAAATCGCTTATTTCACATTTTATAGTTAATGAATAATAAATCAATCTAAAAAATATTCTGAGCTTGGCAAATTTCACGGATAAACAAACTTTTATTGTCTCTAATAACAATATCATAACCTAACTTCGGGAGATGTTTGTGCTTGTGGTGGTTAAAGTTGGTTCGTTAATCGTTAGTTATGAATAATTGAAGTGTTGGAAAGGGAAACAATCTCTACCCTTTTCTGAAGAATTAAGATTTCCATGTTGAATTCAGACGCCCACTAGAATTGGTACAAACAAATGTATGAATGGTATCGCTACACCTGAAACTTAGGATGGAAAGAAATACTTAGTTACTTCCATCCATGATCACACCCATTTTTCTAATGTGTACCTACTCCAAAGTAAAGATGAAGTTTACAAGTATTTCAAACAGTATGAAGCAATGACCACTGCCCATTTTGGAGCTAGAATTTCAAAATTGAAAAGTGATAACGGTGAAGAGTGCAAATCTTCAGAATTCCATGATTTTTGCAAGCAAAAAGCTATAGATGCGATACAAACTGTTCACTATACCCCGCAGCAAAACAGAGTTGGTGAACACATTAACAGAACTCTGACGGAAAAAGCAAGATCCATGATTCATTATGCTATTATATCTAAGTTCATGTGGGGAGAAGCTGTTCTTGAAGCAACCTAAATATCACTGTGTATCACAAATTGTCCTTACAGAGTACAATTACGTCGTCATCAATCGAAGCTGAATTATATTTCCCTTAGCACTGCTGTTTGAGAAGGAAACCAACCACTTTAATTGAAGACAATCAACTAACCTTCAAGTTCAATCGATCGATAAAAAATCTTCCGATAATAATACGAACTCTAAAAAATTCTGTGTTAAAAAAAATCGACTCCTACTCCTACAATAACGTAATAAATAAATCATCTGATCATTAAATAATAACTATCTGTTTACATTTTGCAGCGGATGGAGCGTCTGTCGTTCAATAATTTCATCTTCTTTTGTGTCTTGTGTCCCCATCTTCATCTTAAGCACCCTTAAGGCTGAAACACAATGGAAGTTTTATGTTTTTAGTTTTAATTTTCATGATTTTGGATATTTTTTTTAAACGAAACTATCATTGCCATTATTATTCTGATCACGCCTCATAAACAATCTTATTGGTAAAATTCAAGCTTCATTCTCCAATTCTGTTTTGCATTTTGATTTATTTGTAAAATTGATATCCAAAATTCCAAAACTTAAAACTTATTACATAAAACTTCCATTGTGTCTACGGCTTAACAAAACGGGGGAGGTCATCAGAAATTACCAGCTGAACATCAAATGGCCCTACAGAAGAGTCACTTCTTGTTCACAACATACATGAATCAATGGGAACGTTTATTTTATACACCAAATAGCATAAGATGAGAAATAAGAGATAAAATAAGAGTTGGCCAACTTTTAACTTCTTATCTTACTGTGGGTTCATACAGCAAATAAGATAAGGAATAGGATAAGAAACAAGCCACAAATGGCACAAATAGACCCGTTTATACAGATTAAATAAGAAATAAGAATCAACCAATAAAATCACAGCTTTCTTGACATAGAATTCATATTTGCTGTCAATTCTGTCAAAAATTTCAGCAGCACATGCGCATTTGTATTTTCAGATAAGAATAAGATAAGAAGATAAAAGTTGGCCATCTCTTATGTTGTCTCTTATTTCTTATCTTATCCTATTTGGTGTATAAACGTTCCCATTGATTTATGTATGTTGAACATTCTTATCTTATTTCTTATGTTATCTTATCTACTGTATAAACCCACCGTTTTCTTACATAAAAATACGCATGTGCTGATGAAATTTTTCACAGAACTTGATAGCAAACATGAATTCTATGTCAAGAAAGCCGTGATTTTATTGGTTGATTCTTACTTCTTATTTAATCTGTATAAACGGGTCTATTTCTGTCTTGTTTTTTATCTTATTTCTTATTTTATGGTATTTGCTGTATAAACCCACAGTCATCAACTTGTTCTGCCGTAAAAATGACAAAAGTTAAATACTCATGCATAAGAAAAATAGTTGGATAGAGGGCATGTAAAGAACAAAAATACCAGTGGAAAAGGCATGAAAAAGTTGACTTTTCCAACATGTCAAATCTCTTTGAATAGCCGTCGAAGAGTTGCAAAAAAATTTAAATATTTTGTCGTGCTATAAAACTGTCAAGCAGGTACGGTGCATGAAAAACAAAAATACCAGTGGAAAGGGAATGATAAAGATGACTTTCCCAACACGTCACATCTCTTTGGACGGCCGTCGAAGAGTTGCAAAAAATTTAAGTATTTTCTCGGGCTATAAAACAATGTCAAGCAGGAACGGTGCATAGTAGATCAACTACAGGGGAACGTCCCAAAACACATCATTCAAGAGAAAAAAACTGCATGTAATGTCAGGTGGAAAATAGGTCATTGGCGTAATGGGGGATAGCGAAGTATTCAGCAATAGTTTATACAGGGCGTCTCACATATTATTTGAGAGAAAAAATATAGCTGCTGCATGTATGTGTCACATGTCAGGTGGAAAATGGGTCATTGGGGTTATGGGGGATAGCGAAGTATTCAGCAATAGTATATACAGGGCATCTCACATATTATTAAAGAGAAAAAAAAAACATGGCTGCTGTATGTATGTGTCAAATGTCAGGTAGAAAATGGATCATTGGGGAAATGGGGATAGCGAAGTATATATCTCACACATTATTTAAGGGAAAAAACAACAACAGGTTGTCTGAAAATGCAGCAACTACTTGCCTATGCAGAGAGAAGGTATCAGATTTTCAAAAAAACGCACCGTTTGGTTTTTTCAAAATGCTGCATTTTCAAAAAAACTACACTGTTTCAATTTTTCAAAACGCTGCGTTTTCAAAATTGCGCACCGTTTCGTTTTTTCAAAACGCTGCGTTTTCAGAAAAGAACACCGTTTTGCGTTCTCGTTTTTCATCATCAGGTGAGGTTAGATAAAAAAACATTTTAAAAAGATAAATATATTACACAGTTTTATTTTGGTAACATATCACAAAGCCATTTGTATAGATGAATGTCTGCGGTTCGGAGGCTGCAATTGAAGTTGGTCTGGTTGCGAATGTGATGCATACAAGGTGAGATGCCTTCGTTATTGCTAAATGTTGGAACCATCCATGACGTATTATCATAATCCTCCAAGTTCACAATACGTGTAGGTATGTCCATTGATGATATTCCACAAAGCCAGAGAAATACCTCAATCCATGAACATTTCGCTCCAAGTAACAAGCGGTACGTCGATCCTCTTTACTCAACGAAAAAATGGCATGTTTGGCAGCAGCAAAAAATCACTACTTTGAATTCCAATCCTAATGGCAATCTCATTGGGATGGAATTGTTGCTCGATGATGAAGCCTTGAATATCTACAACAGCTATTCTCATGTTACCTCTGTGATTGATACTGAATTAAAAAGCATACATTCAGTTCAATTCGTTAATGATTTCGCTTAGTGGGAGGTGTTCAATAACAGTGTCGTGCACAATGATGCAATAGGCCCTAGTAATTTGGGAAAATCCTTCAGATGCCTCGATTTCGAGTTTCACATCAACAGTGGAACTTTTGATGCTCTCGTCCCTTCTGGAACAATCGATGACAAAGAGAGTCTTGCCAACAAATCCGGTGGAGCTCAGCAGTGGATTATGTTGATTAATTAGTAATATTGTAGCTGTGACCGAATTGTGCATAGTTGAAATAGGCTTGCAAAAAATGCCCCTTTGCAAAATTCAGATGCATATTCTCTTTGGGATAATTCTCACCGTTATTGGTTATATTCGAATATATTTAGATCATTGTTGAATTTGGTGTAATCACGATCTTTTTGGAAACATACAATCACATAGCGAGGACTTTCGAGAAATGATGGTCTTGACGGCCCATATTTCATTTTTTACACCATGTGTGAGAGCAGAACATATGGAGTTCCCATATTCTGAACAGCATGAGAATAGGAGTATCAGCTTGGATGGCCTTCAAGAGTTGCAATTAAATTTGATCATGTGGAAAGATTCGCTTTACTTGAGTTCAATATTTGTAATATCGAACGAAACTTCCGTCTTTGGTGTTAGTGCTCCAGCGGTCTCCTCTATTTTGAAGCAGTTGCTATCATCTGCAGCTCGTACTAATCGGATGGTATGTTTGCCATAGAGGAAACACATTGATAATCGTTAAAAATATACAAAAAATGTTTAATGGGTATGAGCATGTTAAATGATAGATCAGTGATGTTGATAACCTCAGCGTTGTTGGGAAAAGTCCAACTTGAATTAGCCAAATGCATGATATCTTCGTCGGTGTAGGTGAGAAAGCCTCTGACAGTACTAACAATTCCAACTTCACGAACCGTCTCCAATTCCTTACCGCTTTGTTCATAACTAGCAGATTGAAACATGAACGCGCCTGCATTGTTTACGAATGTTACACGACCATCCCCTTTGGGTTTCACAACTTTTCCACTGATGAATAGCAGACTATCGTACAAAGCATCGTAAGCGTCAGATTGATTGATGTTGATTTCAATGACATTGTTGCGAAAGGACTTGACATATGGGTAGTATGTCCGCCATTCCACCTTTCGTATTGATTCATCGTTGTACGGTTTTCGGAAAATGTTGAACACTTGATTGCACAACATGATAACCGAGAGCTTCGAAAGACAGTTTATTTTCCGGTGACAGTAGTTGACGCACGTTGAAGGTCTTGGTGAAGACTGAGGTGGGGTATGGTGGTGAGTTATTCTTATGAATAGTTAGCACCATACTTCCGCTTCAATTCCAAACGAACGATTAATTCTTCGTTTCAAAAATCAACTAATTGAGAATGTTGATCAAGCACTCGCAGCGTAATATTGTTTATTTCGTCTCTATGAGCAATGGGCAGATAAATAAGATGGTTAGGCGTTTCGTCAATTGCGTAACCAGGATCAACACCAACAGCAAATGATGGTGCGTCGTTGTAGAATGCTCCAAACGTACAGTTCGATTATTGTATCTGTACCCATGCGTCATAAATTTATGATCGAAGAAATCACACATCCTCTATCGAACATCTCTTTCTAACAACCGCTATGAGCGATTCAAAATTCGTTTACATTTGTCTGCTAAGTTGAGAATTATGGTATTGTGATGACGAACGGGTAAAGATATAATAATCGAACTGTAATGTTGTATGGTGCGTACTTTAATGATATCTACAGGTAGATCTGATGCGTAATGCAAATTAGGTTTGAGAAGAGTAGACGAAATCCCTAAAATGCGAGCCAAACTTTTTTCAGGTCGGAAATCGATTGAGTGTTTAAGGCGGAATATTTCGCTTTTCAGCGTATTATTCGGTTTGAAGTAGAAAAATTCCTCGGGGTTTTCCTTGTACGGTTTGGGTGTGATGTGTTTGCTGATCAAAGCCTCAATATCACCGTTTTTGTAAGAGCCAGCAGGGATATCGATACTCTGTTTAGTTTTGCCGCCGTTTTCAAAGTAGTGAAATTTCGTACATTCTTCAATGTTGGGTATACTGTTGTATGAATGGAAGCTGAGCAAAGCCAAACTGTATTCTGATTCAGAATACAATTGAATTGGCTGATTAAAATCGATGGAAAGCGTTGAAGAACGACTCGTTAACGTCAATATCATAGACATGACTGATATAGTGTCGGAAGCGACCCACCTTAAATAATAAACACAACTTTGGATGTAAAATCATTTATTCTTATAATAATAATATTCAAATTGTGCATGATACTCTGCTTCTTTTAGTGATTCGGTTGACAGTCCAAACTTAATGAATGAAACATGGTAGACGAATCTGCAAAGCGAATCGATTTTTGTAGTCCTTTGGTAATCTGTGCCACACATCCAGCTACTCCTTAGGTCCTACGTTCCCAATCAAATATTCGATTGACAAAGCTCGCAGTTGAGTATCAGTGAAATCTCGCAAAGATTTATATTTATGCATTTCAACCAAAGATTTATGCATTTCAGCAGTGGACATTATGCAGTGGAAACTTTAGGCAAAGATGTCCGCATTTACTTTGATTGTAATTTTTATATTGAGTAGTATTGTATGTAATTCTTACACCACAGAGAAACGAAAAATAAAGAGAGTTGTCAAACCTGCAGTAAAAGTTGGCAACACGTTCAGCAGTGGCGACCTACCTTGCAACTGGCCAAACTAAGTTTGTACGGTGGGTAAAACAGATTTCTCGTTTCAGTTACCGATTGAAAAAGGGCGGTTTTTTTAAACGTATTGCTTTCATATGGTTGATGAGGAATATATTTTATCATGATCAATTTGTCATTCCTCTATTTCATACGAATGGTTGTTTCATTTGAAAAAGAGGAATGACAAATCAATCACTAATAAAATATATACATTAATCGATTCGTGGAACCTGTTGATTAAGTCGTGGATAAAATGAAAGACTATCAAAATAAATATTTATTTCATGAAATCATGAAATCAATCAAAGTATATATAACACAGTAAAGAAGGTCACTCCCGTATACCGGGTATAATGAAATATGAAGATGAGGTATATGACAAGCCTGAGGATATTGTCAACGGATTTGCAAGGTATTTTAGAAGTGTATACGTGGTTTCTGATGAAAACATGATTCGTGATAACTCTAATAATTTGGATCTAGATATATTACAGATAGGTGCTATTTCGGAAACTGATATTGTTAGTGCTTCAAAAAAACTAAAAAACAAACTCACTGAAGGTATCGACAGTGTTCCCAGTCTTGTAGTAAAAGACTGTATTGGAGTACTGTCGGTACCTCTAATGGGAATATTCAACCAAATTTTGAAAACCTGTGTTTCCCAGAGTTGTGGAAGACAGCTTGAGTCTGCCCAATATTAAAAAAAGGAAATTCTAGCGATATCAGGAACTATAGAGCAATTTCTATTTTATGCAATTTTTCCAAACTCTTCGAGATATGTATGTACAGTGTTATGTACTCTCATGTTTGTAAAGTTATTTCACCCACTCAACATGGCTTCGTTCAACAAAGATCATGTATAACAAATCTTGCATGTTTAGATCAATATATCTGTACTCATCTGGACGAACAAAAGCAAGTTGATGTTGTGTACTTAGATTTTCAAAAGGCTTTCGATCAAATTGACCATTTCATTCTTCTAAATAAATTAACAAAATTGAGTTTCTCTAGACAACTGCTAATTTTAATGAAATCATATCTAGTTGAAAGAAAACAATTTGGAGAATATCAATCTTTTAAATCTGCTTCATACGCAGTTACGTCCGGCGTGCCACAAGGTTCCAATCTGGGGCCTCTTCTGTTTTTAATTTTCATTAATGACTTGGCAACCTCTTTAAATATTCCTAGCTTACTATTCGCAGACGATCTTAAATTATATTATAAAGTTGATGACATTACTGATTGTCAGCGAGTACAGTCCGAATTAGACTCAATTAAACTTTGGTGTAACGATAATCGTCTATAACTGAATGTGACAAAATGTAACATTATATCATTTACAAAAAAATCGAGCACCTTGATATATGATTACGCAATCGACAACAAAATAATCAACCGCGTACTAGAGATGAAAGACCTTGGTATCACATATGATAGTAAACTTACATTCAACACACATATGAAAAATACGGTTGCAGACGCGAATAGGATGCTCGGTTTCATTTACAGAAATAGTAAAAACTTCAAAAATATTGCCACATTGAAATTGCTCTATTTTGTTTATGCCAGATCCAAGTTAGAATATGGCTCTTTGATATGAAAGTCAATCTACGATTACCAAAAAAAGTCAATTGAAAGTTCCTAAAATACTTATGTCTAATAGTCGATGGACAATATCCTGTAAGAGGTATCGATCATAACATTTTGTTGTCGCAGTTTGAAATGATATCTTTGGAAAAAAGAAGAATTATACTTGGTACAAAATTCTTGCATAAATTAATTAACAACAATATTGATAGTAGTGTTCTTCTAGACGATATAAATTTCTTAGTACCTAGAATAGGAAACCGACATGGTTTGAAATTTTATTGCGAAGCATCGCGAACTAATGTTATGATTCGATCACCTGTAAATTTCATGTGCAGTAGCTTCAACAAAATTTGTAAGATTTGTGATATTCATTTTGACCCTTTGAACACTGTTATATCATGTATAGTTGATAACTTATAATAATCGTGTTGTATTCTTACATTATGATTTTTGTTAGTCAATTCTATTTGAATTTTTTTATATTTTTTTCTCTCGTGTATTAATAATCAGTAATCAACTATATTTTTCATTTATTCTTTACTACGAGATACTTTCCTCACATGCTGTCGCTTAGAAGATAGTATGTAATTATAATAACAGTTTCTGTAACTGGGTACTCCTGTTGGAAATAAATTCTTTTTTTTTGACAAGAACAATAAGTTGAACGCTATAACTTTTTTTTGGGACTAATAACAACTACACAATAATAGAATTCCGAAGAACAAAAATGAGAATATTGTTTTCCTATATCATCAAATCCAGACTACAGATAACTATCAAAATGAACCAAAATGAAAACAAATTACAAACAAACATTCAATGATTTATTAGCTAAAAAAGAACGAGTAGGTATAACACATACTCCACTTGAATAATCTGTGAACCATATGCTTCCTCAAATTTTGATAGAAAACGGGAACTGGTGGATAGCAATAACTATCTGTTAGTATCAGTTTGAGAAAAGCAGCAAGCAGCTTATTAGTTATATTTTACCTTCCAGGAATTTCAGCATCAACTCGAATAACAAAACATTCAATTTTCGACGTTGGGTTCATGAATTCAAGTCCATATAATTGTTCGATGATAATAATAATGAAAGAATAATTCTGAAATCATACCGTTGTTTGCCATGATAAAAAATACATATTTAAACAAAAAGCTTTTGTATTTTGACAAATGTCGAAATGAAAAAGTATCATGTCATCAGTCGTCTGTCGACTGCGGGCAGCGCCTCCACGCGCAACTGGCCTAAGTAAAACTTGGTGGTCAAGATCGCTAACAGCCTCTTTATTTTTAATTTGTCTATGCCTTACACCCCTCCCAAAATATCTTGCCAATTCCATTGGAGAATGCTGAAACTATCGAAATATTGTGCAGTATTGCAGTTTTTATTGTAAGTTACCCAATGAGTGCCCGCATTCAAGTGAGAATCCAAGTTCAATACAGCATATTCCTACATAACCCCCAAAAGACAATACCATATCTAAGGTGGGCCGCAATCAATGCGTAGTAGACCGTTCTTAACACTATTATTCCACCCGAATGGAGCCAAATTCGAAAATATCTACGTTTATTTAAAATCTTTGTAACAACCCAAATATCAAATGGTTCAAGAAATTCTGGGACAAGGTTGAAGGGTTGGGCTATTATATGTTATGAGGATATCATAAGCCCTCATGAAGCCAAATCAAATTCCATATTCATTTTCGATTATGTTGCATGCGATGGTCACCAGAAAATTCGAGAGTATTATACTTTTTGCAGACACCGAAGCATTGATGCTCATATCTTTGTCAGACATTCAAAAATTCCCAAACAATTGATACGAGACAATTGTAATATGATTGTGCTTTTCAAGCAGGATGAAATGAATTTGAAACATGTATTCGATGAACACGTTTCCCCAGACATGTCGTTCGATGAATTCAAGACAATGTGTGCGGAATGCTGGCGGCAGCATAGATATAGAACCGTTGTGATTATGAAAGATTTTGATATTAATGCTTGACGTTATCATCAAGGATACGATAAATATATAAGTATGCAGAGGAATTGATGTATCACACAGTTATCATCAAGAAACCGTTGAGCAAAGAAGTTGATGTTATTCGAAAGACTAAAATCAATGAAATTGCAAAAGCTATTCGAAAAAAATATTTGGCTTTGATATTGATAATCCCTCGATACGACTTCATTCCAATCCCTCGAACATGTTGCCGGTACAGATGATAATGATGATGATGATGATACCTTTAGCGTAGGCATACAAGAGGAACAAGATAAGATCCAATGGGCACAATGACGTGGAATAAACGTTGCCAAATGGTTTAAAACCGAACGTCGTGTAGAGGTTATTTCACAACCGTTGATTCAACGAAAAAATGTCGCGCGGAAAAACGTCTTTTTTAACCAATTATCCACAAGAAATAAACATAATTCAAAAACGTTTTTTTAAACTCTGGTACCTACGAGAAATTAACGTAGTAATACAACGATTTATTATTGTTTTTATTAACCATTATTAAATGTGACATACTCACCATTTGAACACGTTTTCTGAACTGTTGATTCATCGAAAAAAATACGGCGGAAAAACGTTTTATTAAATAGGGTATCTACGAGAAATAAACGTGATATTGAAACGATTTATTATTGTTTTTGATTACCATGATTCAATATAAAATACTCACGATTTGAACACGTTAATAACACGTTATTGATAACCACTGAACTACGTTAGAAAGAAATTTTTTTTAACGTTTAGATGACCGTGTTATTTCCTATATCTTCAACGTTGGTTAAACATTGTTATTCAACGTTGTTTTACGAATAATATGATAACCGTTGAAACACGTTATGAATAACACATTTCAAACGTATTTTTAGCGTCATTTCAAAACTTGTTATTCTTCCAAATTACGAGTGACCCAAATCCATGTAACCCCCTGAAACTTCTTCGTTATTTTGATCAGATAATTCAAATAATCGATTTGGTATAATGGATGTACAATTTAGAGATCAAACCGAATATAAAATATCATACTTTTCGAATATAACTACAACACAATTGGCGGGACTTTTTTATAAACTACCAATAAAATTAAGATTTTTATAAAACTTTCACTCCCTCAACCTGGAATGAGAACATTTTCATGGAAAGTGGAAAATTGAACAATAGCATGTACCTGACTATAACTCGAACTAAAATTCTATCTACAGGTGAACCTATAGAGGAAGAATTAATTGTTCTGTACTTGTACTTATTTCGTATAGGTTGGGAACTCCAAGACACTTGTAAACAAAAATGTAGGTGAATACTTATATCAATTTCCAGTAAATTTTCCAACTAGCCATTAGTCTACTTTTCAAATTCATGAGGAAACTTCAATAATGAATTACTGTTAAATACAAAATCTTATATCAGAGGAAGTGCAAAAATTTAAAATTCATTAATTCCAAAATATATTAGTGTAGTTCATTGATAACTAGTTGAATTGCAGAAAAGGTAATTTCATGCTTAATCAAAATTTACACTCAATGAAGCTGTTTCCGTTGGAGTAATAAAATGAAGTAGTTTTGGATAAACCGGATTCATGAAATTTTCCTCTGACAATCAATAAAGTATACATTCATAATATAAAATCGATGTAACAATTTTGAAATATATTTTTTATATCAAAGAATAAGATACATAGGGGAATATTGGATCTAGGTCACCCAGTAAATTATGAAATTTCAATTTCAATTAATAAAATACTTTAGATTCGCATTATCTACAACTTCTTACGTTATATTGGTTACATAACAATAGTATTTTCAATTATGAAAACCAAAAGGTGCTACTGAAAATAAAATGAGTTTTAAACATCATATACATTTATTATTGTACTGAGTATTGAAAAAATACATTTCAAATAAAAATAGTATACATATACCATCAGGTGACCCAGTAGCGTTTCAAAATTTAAAAGAAAACATAAAATAGTATTCCTGACATTTTGGAAAAAAGACAGTATCCATAAAACAGATGACCCAGTAGCGTTTCAAAATTTATAGGAAAACGTAAAATAATATTCCTGACATTTTCAAACTAAAATAATATCCATATGCCAGGTAACCTGCCAGTAGCGTTTCTAAATTTAAAAGAAAAAGTAAGATAGTATTTCAGACATTCATAATAAATGAGTACTTGAGCTAGAAAAGTGTATCACCCTAAAAAAACTCAGATTTTGGAAAACCACCAATTTTCAACATCAATGTGATATTACTTAGTTTCCAAGTAATAGAGTGAAAATTGTCAGGTTGCAGTGTTAGCCTTACCCACTGTTGATAACCAGAAATTATTATATCATCTATTTGAAAAAAGTCATTCCTGTATTAATATATATTGTAGTATCAGAACTGAAACACTATATTGTGTGACACAGATTCATGGTACAGCCCCCTTTTCTCCTTTGTTTCTCTGGCTATATTTCTGAAATTTGAAAAATTGAATATGCTCACTAGACAGCACTTTTTGACATATATTTTGACAAATGTAATTTCCGGTTTTTCCGGAAATGATATCAACTTTCGATTTTCAAATGGGACACCCTGTACCCTGTATATTACTACATGACCGGTTAGGGATGATTAAGATGAATCCAACGATACCAGGTTTGATGGTGTTATCTCTAATAACTATGAAGATATCACCATTTATTTTATCCATGAGATCAATGAGTGGGAAATAGTTTCTCTCTCCTACTCATTGAGCTTATGAATAAAATAAATGGCAATATCTCCGTAGTCATTGGAGATAACACCATCAAACCCGGTATTGTTGGATTTCTCATGATCATCCGTAGCCGATCTTGTAATAATATACAGGATGTCCCATTCGAAAATCGGAAGATGATGTCATTTCCGGAAAAAAACAAAAGTTGAATTTGTTTAACAAATATGTCAAAAAGTGCCGTCTAGTGAGCATATTCAATGTTCCAAATTTCAGAAATATTGTTAAAGAAACAAAGAAGAAATGGGGGTTTACCATGAGTCTGTGTCACACGGTATAGTGTTTCAGTTCTGATACCACAATATACAGTGTGTCCCAGCTAAAACTTGTCACCCCCCTAATATCCGAACTCATGAAAAAAAAAAGAAAATCGCTCAGACCCGTCGATTTTTATTTCAAGGGGGAACACTTTCACCAAATACACCATCATTGTGTTGTCAACCCCCTCAACCCCAGCACCCCCTACTTCAGAATTTTCAATGGGACTACTATACTTGTGATACATCATTTTGAAGGGAATTTAATCCCAAATACATCGGTGTACTGAAATTGAGGATCGATCAAGTGTTGTTAAAGTTTTAATGAAAACTAAGTTTTATCCAGATATTTTAATTTTTCATCACCTCAAATGTTAGCGTCGTAAGAAAGGTTCACTGTGGGTACGCCACTGTATTGAAAAATAATATGCTGTCAGAAATAATAGTTTCGAAGGTGAGACAGACGTTTTTATGAAAAAAAAATTGCCCTCATGTGTTTTTGTATACGCATATCTTTGTTTACGCCTTGGTAATTGATGTATTCGAGTCACTGCATTCAACAATTTGAAAACATTCGAAAATGGTTTATACTGTACAAGAGAGAATATCCATTGTAGCTGCGTATTTTGAAAATGGACGATGTGCTAGAGCTACGGCTCGAAGTTTCAATGAAAGTCATCCAGAAAACACCACATCATATCAGTACGTGCTTCAATTGATGAATAAGTTCTTGGAGTCGGGATCAGTGCTGAATAAAAAACATGAACGAGAGAAGCCTATGAGAAATGAAGGGGTCGCTGTTGCCGTTGTAGGACATGCAGTGATGGACAACATTCAATCGTTAAGACAACTTGATACTATTTCTGGAGTTTCGAAAAGCAGCGTACATCGAATTCTGAAAGACGCAAAATTCCATCCTTATAAAATGCAGAATGTACAAGAATTAAATGAAGATGATTCTGACAGACGTACAGAGTTTTGTGAAATCATGAGTCAATTATTGATTGGTGATAATAATTACCTCTACAATGTGTGCTTTTCTGACGAATCTTCTTTTTATTTAAATGGGCATGTGAACAGGCACAACTGCAGATACTGGAGTGACGTAAATCCCCATTGGTACAGGGAAACTCATTCACAAACTCCCCAGAAATTGAATGTTTGGGCTGGTATTCTGGGAGACCATATTGTAGGTCCATATTTTATTGACGGTAACCTCAACGGACAAACGTATCTTGAACTTCTTGATACAACTGTGAACCCAAGAATCACTCAGTTACTTGAAGACGATGATAGGTTACTTGACGGTCAGCTCACCTTTCAACAAGACGGAGCTCCTCCACATTTTGTTGCACCTGTACGTCAATTTTTAGATGACAATTTCACAGGGCGATGGATTGGAAGGCGAGGACCAATAGAATGGCCGGCTAGATCTCCTGATTTATCACCATTAGACTTCGTTTTATGGGGTCATTTGAAATCCAAAGTTTATATTACCCAGCCAACTTCTCTTGATGATCTACGCAGGAGAATTGTTGTGGAGTGTCGTGCAGTGACTCCAGAAATGTTGAGTAATGTGCGAAGAAATTTCGAAAATCGCTTATACTTCTGTATGGACCTGAATGGTTCACATTTTGAACCTTTCATACAATGATAACATATTAGGTGATGAAAAATAAAAATGTCTGGAAAAAATTAATTTTCATGAAAACTTCAACAACACTTGATCGATCCTCAATTTCAGTACACCGATGTATTTGGGATTGAATTCCCTTCAAAATGATGTATCACAAGTATAGTAGTCCCATTGAAAATTCTGAAGTAGGGGGTGCTGGGGTTGAGGGGGTTGACAACACATTGATGGTGTATTTGGTCAAAGTGTTCCTCCGTGAAATAAAAATCGACGGGTCTGAGCGATTTTCAATTTTTTTCATGAGTTCGGATATTAGGGGGGTGACAAGTTTTATCTGGGACACACTGTATATTAATACAGGAATGATGGCTCAGACTTTTTTCAAATAGATGATATAATAATTTCTGGTAATCAATAGTGGGTAAGGCTAACACAGCAACCTGACAATATTCACTCAATTTGAAATTGAATAATAGTAATGTTCAACTATTCCCAATTCATGAGTGAGCCACAAAGGTAATACAAAATTGATGTTAATTTAATTTACTATACAGTGTGACCCATTAAAAATGGAAGCACCCTCATGAAGCATAAATTTTTCAACTAATTGAAATGTTTTTCTTTGAGTTACTAAATTTAATGAATGAGTCTTCATTTTCAGGGTCAATTATTCTTATTTTCAAGGTAAACATAAGAAATTTATATATTAGCATGTTTTTTAGAAAAAATCTGACTACACCACTGGAATCACGACATTTTCAAATGGTTAAGTTCAAGTAACGTTGGAATGTGTCCATCAATAAAAACGTTATAATAAGAAAATGAAATTTGAAAAATATGCTGTTTAATCAACCCACCACTTCAATTCCAGAACTTTTATCAAAATTCTGACTACACAACTGGATTCAGGAAGTATCGAAATATTACGGATTAGAATATCATCAAAATCTGTTTTAATGGAATTTTAGGATTAAATTTAATTTTCTTATATTTATTCATTTATGAAAGGAATTCGATGAGTGAATGAAATATTCATCATCAGTGATATTTCGAAATTTTCTGAATCCAGTGGTGTAGCCAGAATTTGGATAAAAGTTCCGAAATTGAAGTGTTGAGTTGATTAAATGGAATGTTTTTCAAATTTCATTCCCTTAACTTTTTATTGATTGCCGAATTCCATCATAACTTTTACATTATTCGAATATGTCAGAAAATAGCTTATAATTTTTTTTTATTTTTAACCATAAAAAATAAGAATGGTTGGACCCTGAAAATGAAAGGAAATTTGGTTTTGTAGTGGACTTTTTGAATTTATACCCAAAGAAAAAAATATAAAAAATCATTCGAATAATTTGTTTGAAAAATATAAGTTTTATAAGGGTGCTTCTGTTTTGAATAGGTCACACTGTATTAGACAATTCTTACAAACTGAAATGGAAGTGTTCCCTTGATTACTTCTAACATATTGGTCAACATTTTCCATTAGACAAAACAAGTTTATTATTATGTACAATCTCCAAATTTCTGACCTACACAGAGAGGGTAGGGTATCCCACAAATGGGTGGAAAATGTATATTTTGGGGATAATTTCCAAATAACTGAAATAATTTCTATAAGATTTGGACAGTATGATCATCACATATAACCGCTTACACATTATGACACATTCCTGAACCATGAAGAACCCAATGGTGGTGGACTTCCCCTACTGTAATTTACTCAATAATTTTCATACAAACGCATTGTTTTAATATTTTCTGACGATTTCATATTATTCATGAGATTGTACGTTAACAATGTTCTCTATATTGAGTGTTCCTCGAGTTAAAACCTCGAAAAAGAGACCATTAAAAAAAACATTATTTTTATAAATTTGAAGCTGGACAAACAATATTGAGGACACTGATAAATAATAACATGTAGTTTAACTGGGCGCAAGATGATTTAGTTTTTGCACAATCGAGTTAAACAATTTAAGGGTTTATCTTGCAAGATACGCCGATTTGAGGGAAATCGTCAAATTCAAATTCTGTGAAATGCATCTGGAAGTGAAGATCAATTTCTACAACGTGTATATTTTGGGTTTTCACCTAAGAGGCGGGAAATGTGTTGAAAATGTCACTGAAAGTTACTCCAAATGCTTCAAAGTGCTCCCGAAGTCGTACTGGAGTAAACGCGAGTTAACTTCGGGCATTTCACAGAATTTGATTTCCTTCAAATCGGCGTATCTTGTAAGATAACCCTAAAATTGTTTAAAACTGGAGCGTGCAAAAACTACACATTGGACAAAAACCATCTTGCACACAGTTAAATTGTTATCTGTCAGCTTCCTCAATATTGTTTGTCCAGCTTTAGATTAATGAAATTTATGATTTTTTTAAAAATGATCTTTTTCGAGGTTTACCTCGATTTTCTCGGTGGAAAAGGCACCGATTCGGTTGCATAAAGAACTATTTTGTAGGTTTTATAATTCTCTACAAAAGTTCTATTGCCTGTAAAACGATTAATTTAATAATATTTAACATTAAAAAACATTTCTTGTTTAAAAAATTCCACAATGCGATTTTGGGATAGCGTAAACTGGGGTATTCATTAACGAACTTTCTTATAAAAATTAGTGTAGGCCATTTGCGTCTTTTATTTTGTGTGAAAAGGGCATGTTATTTTTATCTACAGCTTGGCCTAAGAGGACTTTTTCCCTCAATGTGTTCATGTATTTTGTCATTTGGTAAAAAATCGGAATCTAACTTCTGATCAAAAGCTATGAAAGTATCTTGAGCATAGTTAATGTGGTGATTATTGTAAGTACCAACGACTCCACACTTTTCACATCCGTGTTCTGCATTATGGCCAACTGTCTGACGTAAATAGGCCCTAGCAGGAGCATCACAAGTGAAAAAATGTATGTCAAATGTGTGAACTTCATTTTTGTCCTATTTTTTTGATTCTCAAATCATTTACCTCTTTTACAAAATCTTCTAAAAACGTTTCAATAGGATCTGGTTTACCTGTATCACAAAATAAAGCTAATAAAAAAGTACAATTCGGTGGAACTGCTCTTGAAAAGAGGTAAACCATTAATGTTAATTTGAAGGAATACACCTTTGAAATTTTCCGAAGTACCATGCTTCAGTTTCATCATTACCATTATTCAATTTAATTGTCTTAGTAGCACGAGGAGTTCTCATAAGAGACCTAGGAAGTCTCAGAAGAAAAAGTAAACGGAATCCTAAATTTCCCATAATGCATGTGTCGCATTTCGAGTGATATTATATGAATTAACCCAATCTTTGAGATTCTCTTTACGAAAGTCACTTTCATCAAAATTTGTTTCACTTTCACTACTTTCATTATTATTACAGTTTTCAGATGAACCTGTTGGAAATAGTACGATTAAATCTGCAATGGCTAGGTAATCATAGATTATAAAAAGTTGGTAAATATGGAAGAAATACAGTGTGATAGATTCATGGTACACCCCCCCTTTTCTCCTTTGTTCATCTGGCTATATTTCTGAAATTTGGAACATTGAATATGCTCAATAGACGACACTTTTTGACAACACCAACTTTCGATTTTCAAATGGGACACCCTGTATACCAGGTTTGATGGTGTTATCTCTAATGACTATGGAGATATCTCCATTTATTAGCTCAATGAGTGCGAGAGAGAGTGGGATGGACCCGCCAGAAAAGGTTTCTCTCTCCTACTCATTGAGCTTATGGATAAAATAAATGACAATATCTGGTCTTGTAATAATATACAGGATGCCCCATTTGAAAAGCAAAAGTTGATGTCATGTCCGAAAACATCGGAAGTTGAATGTTTTACAAATATGTCAAAAAGTGCCGTCAAGTGAGCATATTTAATGTTCCAATTTCAGAAATATTGCTAAAGAAACAAAAGGAGAAAAGGGAGGTGTACCATCAGTCAGTGTCACACAGTATGTGTGAAATAGGAACGAAGAACCGATTTTCATTCAAAAATACCTACACTTTGTAAATTATCCAAGTCTCATCGAAATTTATTGGAGTAGTCTTTTCATGATAACCATTTAAGAGAGCCAACCTTTACCGCCCCAAAAAAAATATACTTATTGGAACTCATACTGAGTTTTTCTGAAGGAGTGACCTGTATTTATGGGATACCCTGTATGTCAAATAATATCTAATATGCCATTTGTATAAAAAACTAGTTATATACATAAACTTATAAGTAAGCATACTTTTTGAATTAATATTTTTTTTCCTGAGGACATCCTTAGTTTAGCATACTTCAACCAATCCTTTACTGTGTTGGCAATTTTCAACTCGCTGAAATCTTTGGCATCATAATTTATTTTAGCAGCAGCTAAAAATTAAAAGAAATTCAGAATTATAGAGATTCCTCACATACACGTAGTGTGTTCCAGTTTGAGCAGCACCATGCTCGTTTATCCGTTCAACTGATTACAGATTTGGGTGGCAGAATCTGATTGGTAACGTGTATTTTGCATTTTTTACCAAATTATAATTATATGTGCATTGTTATTTCTGAAAAAGGGGTAATTTTCTGCAAAACATGTTGGGAATTTTTTTTATAAAAAAGATAAGTTCTTATATTCCCATTTGGCTTCATTCAAATACCCTCTATACCAAATTTGAAGTGAAGATTTTCCAAAAGTTTTACTTATGGTTTTCAATTTAATTTGAGGTGCCCTAGTATGCAGAATTGAAAAAATTCGGTTTTTTGATAAATTTGAATAATATTTATTCAAAGTTTTATATTATATTTTTCAAATCTGGTATGAATAAGATGGTGAACTCAAATTTTGTTTGAGAAAATCACCAATTTTTTCAGGCACCAAAATGTACAACTGTGATAAAATACAAATTTTATACATCACTGTATGCCATAAAAATTTAAAATCAACAGTATTAATCAGATGAAATAACTGATAACCGACGGTGCGGGGCTGCTTAAATTGGGACACGTATTTAGATTGCGCTCTCAACTTGTTCGTTTTTATATATATATATATATATATATATATATATATATATATATATATATATATAAAAACTAAAAATCAGAAAAATATGTCAAAAAAATTAAATATTTTCGGGTTAGAATTAAATGCACCTTGAAGAAGACTAAAATAGCTTCAGAAGTTGAATAGACTTTAAAAAACAAAAATTCAAACTTCTACTAAAGGTGAAGCACAAAAAATATTAGGTGCCCCCTTTGATAAACAAAATGCACTTGGTAACATTATCATTAACGCCATATATTAGATCTGTTACAACATGAAAATAATAGCAGTAACTTATCATGACAATTTTAGTCTTTGAAGAAAATTAATTCAATTTGAAATATAATAATACCCTTTTTAAATTATAAATACAATATGCACTAAAAAATAATACATATCACTTAAATTTGAAAAATTGAGAAAAGAAGTGCAAATTACCTTGACAATTTGTGTCTACAAGCACAAGAGTTACAGTTATCGTAAGGTGAAAGTGCGTGATTTATTAGCCAACTTAACCTAACCTGACTAACCTCACATAGACAGAATTTACCCACTCCAAAGTTCAATTGTGCCATTTTATAGTGGGCCCAGTTACAGCTGAAATGTACCCAATCCCAATGACTATATCATCCTATAGCTACTAAGCTTAAAGTTATTTTTCCCATGCTATTTCTGCTATTTTATAGTTTGTAGACACAAAGTTAAAAGGATTGTCAAAAGTCCAATTGTATATTCCCCAATATTTTCTAGTATTTGATATTCAGATTGGTAACTATTCTCATTACGAATTCAATGTTTGATACAGTATGCAGAAGGCAAAGGCATATGTCCATTTTAAATTTTAAAATAAGGCTGCAAGTTAGCTTTACATTTGATATTCTACACTGGATATTATAGCACTATGTCCTAGTCCAATGATTGAGGAAATCTGTTAATAATTGGAATGGGGCATATTGCTGTATGCTTCTATATCACTTAATTAATATTGAAAAAATTAATGTACTTAGTGCTAAGTTTCAAGGGGGTATGTAAAATGACTATATGAAAAAATTACAAAAAATGGACCAGTTCTTTACCCACATCTTCGCAGTCATTTGACAAACTCCCACAAAACTAATTTTTTTGAATTTATAATGATAATTTCTATCCAGATATGAAATAATACACTAGGTGTTCCAAAGCAAAACAAATAAAAAATATGAAAGATGCCCACAATACTCCCGTGCTAAGCTTAAAAGTGGTATCTCCAAGATTGTTGAAAAGGAGAAAATCGACTTCAATACCAATTTTAAGGGTCCTGTTTGGTTCAACTTGTGGAGATACCACTTTTTTCTGTTCTGTATTCTTCTGTATTTGGTGATATACCACTTCAAAGTTGAGGAAAACGATGTAAAATCAATTATTACATCGATTTTTTATGATATCTCTATTTGAACAGAAAATGGAGATACCACCTTTAAGCTAAGGGCGGCAGAATAGAACAGTTATGGAAGTAGTCCAAATATATATGATTCCACTTCATGTGTCAGTTATATAACAGTGATTATATCAGACTGACTTCTATAGGAATGAATGAGATTGAAAACTGATAATATCCGATCTTATAGCTATCTCACCTAAAATCATGTCCATTGTTTTCAATTTTTCGAATGCCAATTTATCTCTGCCTTTCCAATTATATAAAATGGCTACTTGATTGGCCATGAGGTACTTCAAAATTCTTTTGGTAAGATTCTCTACTCCTGCTCCTCCAAGCGCAGCTAATCTTTTCACCTGGAAAAAATTTGTTTATTTCAAATAACATTATAAATTTCGTCTATTTTGAATTACTTTTACCATATAATAGGTTTATAGGTGGTGTTCTAGCTACTAGAAGCAATGCTTTTGTCGAGGTTGTCCTATATGCACTGGTTATTCCGATTGCTGCCTTCCGCTGTACTCCGAGTATTATATTTCTATAAATATTCTTCCTTATAGCTCTTCCCCAGATGGTTGCTCCGTATAGTATTATGGACTGGACCACTGTGCACAATATTCTTCTACTACCTTCTTGGGGGCCTCCTACGTTGGGCATTAGCCTGCTGATGTTTCCAAGTACTTTTGTTGCTTTTTCAGCTGTCATTCTGATGTGATGACCCATTCTCAAATTCCTGTCAAGGTGTACCCCAAGATATTTTATGCTTTCTTGACTTTCCACGGTTACATTCTCAACTCTGACCCTGATGGATTTTACCGTTCTTCCGCCTGCTAGAATAACCACCTCTGTTTTTTCAGGCGCAATGCTGAGCTTCTTCACTTTCAGCCATCTTATGACTTCCATTATCACTTGGTTTGCTGTATCTTCAAGATCTTCAGCAGTCTTACCTACCACCACTATTCCTAAGTCATCCGCATAACCAACCAGGGTGACTCCCCGAGGTACTGGTATCTTCAGGACCCTGTCATAGTACACATTCCAGAGGGTTGGGCCCAGGACAGATCCCTGTGGTACTCCACAAGTGATCTCCATTACCATATTTTTCCCGACCAACAATTTTCTCTCTTCTAGGTACCTGGCTATCATATTGTATACATAAGGGGCAATCTTTCTCCTGCTCAGTTCCTGAAGAATCCCTTCCCATGGAGCTGAGTTAAAAGCGTTCCGAACATCTACCGTTATCATAATGCAACGTTTCCTGCCTATTCTCTCATTTGCCTCATCAGCAATTTCTTGTACTTTTTTGAGTGCACCAATGGTTGATCTTCCTTCTCGGAAACCATGCTGCTCGTCGGCTAAGCCCCCAGTTCTTTCAATTTCCTTCTTCAGTCTGAGCAGTATCAGCTGTTCTAGTAGCTTTCCTAGGCCATTCAATAGACAGATAGGTCTATACGTCTTATTTGCCTGTCCGGGTTTCCCTTTCTCAATTAGAATCAATCTTGCCACTTTCAGCTCCTTCGGAAATTCCCCTCTGACTAAAGCGTGGTTGAGCGTCTTCAGGCATTTTTCTGCGTGATCGTTCACAATAACTTTCATAACTTCAGGAGCGATCCCGTCCGGTCCTGGTGCCTTTCTTTCTCTTATCCTGTCTTTTGCTTCCATCAGTTCTTCTCTCGTAAATAGTGGTATCTCGGGCACATCACTTGGCAGCCTATCCCATCTCTCTACGTTATTTGTTGGAAACAGATTTTTGGCAACCTCCAATTGCTGCTCGTCAGTCAATCCAATAGTTGGTGTAGATTTCAACTTCTTGGTAACAATTTGATATCCCTTACCCCATGTATCAAGTTCTACTTCTTCAATGACCTTTTTCCAGGAATTCTGTTTTGCTTGAAAGATTGACTTTTTTAGTGCAATTTTATTTTTCTTGTAATGCTCTCTCGCGACAATTTTTTGAGCAAGATCGTTTCTTTTGTTCGCTCTAGCAGTAGCTCTTCTAGCTTGTAGGCATCGTTTCCTTTTTTCAGCAACGTCCTCAGTCCACCAATATACCGGTTTTCTCCTGTTTCCTTTTTTTGGAAAAGTTTTATCGCAGGCCATCTTGATAATGTCGTTCAGCTCTTCCACTTCAACCCCTTCACCATTTGCATTCAGTAATTTACCTACTTCATCTGACAGCTTTTCCATGTCCCGTTTTATTACCTGCCAACCCGATTTTCCAGAGGGTACATACCGACTGCTGGTTCGTGGAGGCTCATTGATTGTGTAGCAAATGTGATGGTGATAGCTGAGGCTTTCCGCTTCCATCACTCTCCAGTCCGTCACACAACTCGCTATCTTCCTAGTACTGAACGTCACATCGATATATGATTCACTGTCTCGTCTTACGAAGGTCGGTACATCACCAATGTTATGGACTATTAAGTTTTCTTCGCTTAACCATTCCGCAAAAATTCGGCCCCTTCTATCTTCTATCTTTGACTGCCAGAGGTGTGACTTGGAGTTGAAGTCGCCGCCAACGACCATCTCTTTTGTTTGCTTTTTCATATCTTGTCTGAGATCATAAAGAAATTGTTCAAATCTTGCTATGTCTACGTTAGGAGATATATAACAGCCGTATATTACTACAGAGTTGGTTTCTATCCACACGAATCCGGACCCGCTTCCTGTCTGCAATATTTGTAATGTGCTCGGCACCTTTATGGCCACGTCCAATTCACTGTCTACAAACCACCGACTGTTCAATACATGTTTCCTGTACGGCTCTGCCATGATAATTATGTCCACCTCTTTTTCTTCTACAAATTTGTACATGAGATCCATTGCCTCTCTTCCTCTGTCTAGATTTCCTTGTAGAATCGATAAGCTATCCATTTCAGATACTCATCATCCTTCTCCTCTTCTCCTTATCCTTATCTTTTTGCATTTTTCTATACACTGGGCACTGCATAGACTCTGCCTTATGTCCGGCTGCTTTGCATAGATAGCACTGCTGTTCGCTTTCGCATTCTTGTCTTTTGTGTCCTATTTCTCCTCATCTGTAACAACTAATCTCTTCCTTCTTTTTCTCACAGCTGCGTGCCATATGCCCCACTTGTTGGCATTTGTAGCATCTCACTATGTTGTCCACCTCCCTAATCCTCCATCTGTGCCAGCCCTTTCCAACTCTTTTTTTGTCTGCTATTTGTTCAGCCAGGTCCTCAGGCATTTTCACAAAAGCATATTTGTATCCCTTGCTGCTAGCTTTCTCTCCCATTTGGACTTTAATATATTCCAAGCACTCTTCTTCAGCATTTATCTCTCTGCATAGTACTTCTTTGACTTCTCTTTCACCCACCGTTTCATCAATATCTAGAAGCATAATCGTTCGTGTTCTTTCTTTTGTGTTGACTGTTGCCATTCGTCCCAGCTTCTCAGTCAGTATTTTTTTGAACGTCTCTCGGTTCTTTGGCTCTTTTCCTTTTATCTTCAATTGCACACTTCCATTATTTGTTTTGTTGATTTGGTCCACTATGATCCCGTCCGTGTCCACGTTTTCCTTCATGTTTCTAATAACATCTGCGTATGAGGTGCCTTCTAGAGGTTTTATGAGTAGTACATCTTCATTTTTATTCCTTCTTGCCTTCATTCTCTCCCAATCTGCATTTTCGTCTGTTTCCTTTCTCGTATACAGTACTATGTCGACGTCTTCTTTCCTGCCAATGTATTCCAGGTACTTCCTGACCACGGTTTCGTTTATCTGCGGTACAGCAACGCATCCAAGTTGGCTCTTCCTATTCTTCTTTCCTATCTCTACGACCTTGGTCAGGTTGTCCATCAGATTAACCCAGTCTATTGGCATTTCTCCCTCATCAATGAAACCGTTAACTGTAATACTTCCTGTCATTTTTCCTGGTCCTAGGTTTTCATTTTCTATGATTTTAGAAATCTGTATGTTCCTTTCCATGGCTTTCTTCAGTAATTTGTCGTTTTGTATTTCACCAATTTTTGTTATTATAACCACGTTATCGTCTTGTTCTACAGGCGCGCTATCTATACATATCTTGCACTTCTTATAAACCTCATTTGGCCATGGGAGGCCTACTACCCTTTCTAGTTCATCTTCCTGAAGTTCACCACCTAATTTGCTATCAATGTCTCTAGTTATCCTGAATTCTTCTTCTTCATCTAATGTAATTCCTCTTGTTTGCCTAGGTGTCTGTGCTTCCACTTCCATAAATGCCCCTACCTCCAATCTTTCTCGTTTCTCCCTAGTTCCTACTACCTTCACCTCCTCTAGTAACTCCGCCACAAAGTTTGTAACCTCCGGCATTCTATCTGTATAGCCATCCATCTTCTTTATAGCCTTTTTAATCTCCTTTTTGGTATTTGGGATTTTCAGTATCAGATTTTTTAGCACTTTCGCCTCCTCTGTCATTTTCTTCATTATTTCTTTCAGTAGATCCTTTTGGGCTTTCTGAACAAACTAGTTGCGTCCTTTCTCATTTTTTTCTGGAGTGTCTACTCTTTTTCATTTTCCCTGTTCCTCGTCGTTCCCAAGGCTTTCAGGATTATTTTCTACGTCTAGCGGTAGGTGCTTAATGGGCGATTTCTCTATTAGATCCTTTTTTCTAAAGGGATCCGGGACGCTTGTACTTATATGCTCGGCCATTTCACATTTCTTCTCAGCCTGTTCTCCTTTCTTCTCAGCCGTCTGTTCTCCTATAACTGGCACCGTAGTTTCTGAAGCAGCAACTGCATTCTTCTCCACTTCCATGTTTATTCCTTCCAATATTTCTCTATTCATCAAATTCCCACGAGTTGGGTCGATCTAAATGTCGCTCCTCTAGGTGACGCCCATTCCAGAGGAGAAGGGACTTATATTACTCCGAGGTTGGCCCAGGTGCCCCAGGGGTTTTAGCGACTTAGCTGTCGGTTTTTTATAGAGGTATTCTCCTCGCAGGCCAGCCAGTAAGGGCAAGCCCCCCGGTTACGTGTCCCACACGACATTCTCCAGCCGCACCTTGTTGAAGTCGTTGAGGTGTGGGGCGCAGTTACGGTATGTACAAGGCACTGGTGCTAGGTCCCTTGCCTCCAAGTCATAGCCATCTAATATCCACGTTCATGTCCAGTCCGCCAATACGTCCAAATTAGAATGAAAGGTGAAAGCACGTAGCCCTCGCAAACCTAATAGCGTCGGTGCTGAAATATTAAGAGTTGGCCAAGAGAGGTCAGATAGAATAGATAAAAAGAAGAGGACGCCACCCAAGACTAGGTTAAGCAAAGTGGTCATCCAGCTAGGGTACCGAGGGGAGTAGTAGTGGTAGTGGTAGTTGTAGTGGTAGTGGTAGTGGTAGTGGTAGTGGTAGTGGTAGTGGTAGTGGTAGTGGTAGTAGTAGTAGTAGTAGTAGTAGTTTCAGATTCTCCATTACTCGTGAAAATTCAACTTTTATTTTGTTTTGCCCAAAAAAAAAGCCCTGTATATTTTATATGAATACTCTGTAATTAATAAATGAAACGTTATCTGAAGTATAATATATGCCAGCATATATGAATTTAACGCATGATAAGATAGATAATTTCGACCAAAAGATTTCATCCAAAGAGCCTATGTATGCTTGCAGTGATTTACTTATGCCAGCACCTTTTTAAAATTATAAATTAATAAAAGAAAGCCTTGATTAAGTTTCTCTATTAATTACAGAAGAGTAGCTTCAATAATAGAAAATGTTATGGAACTTTGAAGTAGGTATATAATAGAGGAAATACAACTGCCCAAAAATATTAAGAGTAATCTTTCTCTCAAAAATATATAGCGTAATCCATCCAAAAAATATAGAATACATTGTAAAGCTGACTTTCCATGCACCATGTATACAAATAATAGAGTAGCTGTAAAATTGAAGAATGTTTGTCGAGCCTAAGGTAATCCTTTTCACCTTCTTCAATTCATAAACAACACAGGGCTAAGAATTAATTTTTACCCATACGGCTATGCCTTTGGGTACACTCTGAGAGTGTTTACGAGAAAGTATTATTATTAGCAGGAGTATCACAAATCACAAGTGAAAAATTAATGTCAAAACTGGCATTTTTTTGATTCTCAAAGCATTCACCTCTTACAAATTCTCAAAATATTTCAATGGAGTCTATTTTACCTGTACCACAAAATAAAGCTACCTTTTATAAAAGAAGAACCATCAGTAACATCCACACATCTCGCCAATATAGGGTAAAATTTATCAAAAAAATATAAAATAAATTGTAAAGCTGACTTTCCATGCACCATGTACACAAATAACAGAGTAGTTGTAGAATTGAACAATGTTTGTTGAGCCTACGATAATGTTTTTCTTCTTCATTAAATTTATACAACTCAGGGCTAAGAATTGATTTTTACCTAAATGACTATACCTTTGAGTAAAGTATACAAGTGTTTATGAGGGAGTATTAATATTATTATAATATTGCATGATGTTATTTTCAAAAACACCTTCATGAAGCCAGGTATTGATAAAAGTAGAAAATAATTATCAAACAAAATATAGTGTCCTGTTCAAAAAGTACTTGATTCTTGAACACCCTGTAGTTTTAAAAATGTTTGGGATTGTGCTTCTACCTATCAAAATGTGTCTTGCGCATGGCATCACATGTTAGAAGGTAAGGGCTGTGTCTTCCCAAGCTCACACATGTCTCTCGAGGACTTCTGAGGGTTGCTCATAAGGGTAGGTACAGCCCGTTGATGGATATAACAATTACGCTGGATTTCAATAGCTTTGGATGCATTTTCGGTTGAAGTTCATTAAACGTTTTAAAATTAATTTGAAATATTAGGTAATATGATAGGCAAAATTGATTCAATACCTTTTCAAAAAAAACTTGCTTGGATTTTGATTCCTACCATCATATAACTCAAGCTATATTGGTAGAACTCAAAGGCAACCTCTATGGAATTGAGTATCAATCCAATCCAACAGTTTTCACATTTCAGGAAATTTCCTTCCTCTATAAATATGAGAGTGCATGAATAATTATAATAATTATGAAGAACAAAAAATTCACAGTAAACTTAATAAACGTCAAAATATCTTAAATCTGGCGAATTGTAACCGTTATCCACTTGCCCCTTCATTTATCAACTCATTGGAATGCACATTTGTTTGGCTAGGTTCGAATTTGAAATTTGTAAACAAATATTGCAATGAATGAGGGAAAAATTCACAAAATCATCTCCACTTTGATTTGACACCATACATATCAATAAGGGGAGGTACATGTTTCGGATTCAGTAGAATCCATCTTCAGCCTGGCACAAGTTATGAAGAGGAAAAACAATTTTTTTAAGTTATAGATGAAAAATAGGAAACTTGAAATCAAACATGTTTATTAAGTACCTATGTCCAAAGCCAATAAGCTTAGTAATAGTATTTTAAATTATAGAAATAAATTATAATTATATTAAAAGAAATATTGTTAAAACAGACTTATAATTTGTATAGGTAGGTATTATACCTAGATTTAGATGAGGATAAAACATACAAAACATGAGTCTATTTGGACCATGTTTCTTTATAAATAACTATAATTTATTTGTTTAATTAAAAATATTATTACCCTGCTCATGGGCTTTGTAGATGCAGATGAAGGGTGAAGCACACAAAACATGAGTCTTATTTGAACCATGTTTCTTCAAACATAATTATAATTGATTTGTTTTAGTTGATTAAGTTTTATGTTAATTTAATTTAAAAAACTATTACCATGGCCATGGGCTTTGGACATGGTAACCGTTACGGAATTCCATGATTTTTCATCTAAAACTTAAGAGCACTTTCTACCACGTGACTATTCGCGTATCTGTTTCGCCCAAATCCGCTCGGCTCGGATGGTTGGACAATGTCGTTCAATGTTAGCATACCTCTAATGCCAACTGCTCGAACTAAACAGTTTCCAATTTGGTCAATGCGGTGGCAGCACCGACCAAAGGCCTATTTTGAATTTTCGTAAAAACAAAAATACGGCCTTATTAGCAAACAATGGGATTTGATTTTGATTTGAAAAATAATAAAATAAATTGTTACAGGGTGGAAAAGATAATAAAAATCATTTGTGTGATAGAAATCATTAGTTATTATTATTATTATTTTTTATTGAATTCCACCCTTCAGTATTTTTTGTGTAAAATTATCGTGAAAACCCGAGAGCAGTAGGAAGTCTGTGGACGGAGTGTTTTTTAATCGCGATTGATATGTTTGGTCACGTGGTAGAAAGTCCTCTTAAGGACTGTTTTTCCTAAACATAACTTGCCGGCAGAAGATTTATTTTGAACTAAAATGGACTCCTACTCTCACCAGAGATTAAAAATTGCAATTTTTTGGGAAATATCGTTTTTAGTTCGAAATATTTAGAATGTAAAACATTATAAGTAAATGGATTGCTAAAAGGCTGTAAAAAGGTCGGTACATGCAACGTTCATTACATTTTCACTACATTAGAAAAGTTAACCACTAGTACTTGGAAAACCAACAAACAAAATGTTTTGTCACATTCTACGCATGAACGCATGTGCAAGTCTTTAATAAAGTTTTTCCATAAACTGTACTATTTCTTGTTAAAATGCAATGCAGTGTCAAATATATTGTAATGTAATGAAATGTAGTTATAATGAACGTTGCATGTACCGGAGTACCGGCCTTTACTATGTAGGTTACGTTTCACTTCCACTTCAATTTTTATATCATGTTTATGAACACCACCGTCTTTAATCGTTAATTCTTTTATTTACTTAGCTAAGTTTATACATTCAACATTACACTTGAAATTTAGAATGCAATTTACCATGCAGAACAACCACCTTTGACCACAAAACCATCAAAACAAAAATGTCGGCTTTACTTTTTACGGTTATGTTCAACATTCAACAAGTTTACAGGTGCACGAAGCGAGTCTACACTCATTCTTTCCCCGCAATGCTATAAATATACAAATATGTTCCAAATCTATTATTTGTTAGTGGAACTTACCTTGTAAAAACTAATCAAAAACCAGAACTCCAGAACAACACAATAAACAGCTATCTCATAATATCTCATCTCATCTCATCACTCATCTGCTTCGATACTTCGATTATACAAATGGCGGTTGACCCGTTCGGCGTAGTTCGGCGTTGACCGGCAAATTGCCGCAAATTGGCGCAAATAGGAAGACATGCAAGACTGAAGTCAGTCACATGACTCACATATGACATCCGACAAGGCTGGCGAATCAGCGAGGCAAATTTCTAGCGTGGCAGTTAGCGGAAATTTCAAAAGCATTGACGTTTTTAATGTGATTGGAACTTGAATAGCTATAGATAGGTAGGTGCAATTATGTTCATTACATTTTTTTAAAAAGGTGAATATAGGTAAGTATAGTCATGGGTTCGTTCTGCAAACTTCGGAATATATCAAGATGTTTTTGTTTTCTTTCTCATCTTTATCAGGAACTTTAAATTTAAAGTCTTTCATTATGTACATCTTTTTGAGTATTTTATTAGTTGCCGAGATAAATGAAATAACTTGCAATACAAATAATGATACAGGACGAATGGAACTTAGGAATCTTTGTTGAGAAACGACTTTTTCATGGCGAGTGACGGTTGAGAAACTTACGCGTCGGTTCAACAAACGTATATTCTTATTTTCATTTCCGTAACAGAGTGAAACAAAAGTGACAAAATGACGTTGATTTTTTTTTCTTTTTCTATACTCAACTAAGGTTTCTAACAAGCGTTAGCTCACTTGGAGTACTTTGCGGATTCGACAAGAAATAGTTTTATAACAATGTATATCACACGGTTCAGCTAGTAATTGTTGAAAAATGTTTGTGTTATGTTTTTCTTTCACTAACTGTGAGGAAATATTGATGAATCGCACTCAAGAATTGTGTATATTTCAAGAGTTCAACTAACGTTTAGAAAAAACATTAGTTTACCGTGAGTACTTCACCAGTTCAATAAAAAATTGTTTGATAACAATATATAATAAACTTTAGCAATTTACGGTTAGGAAACGATGGTTAAACACGTAATTTTTACGTTTTCCTATCACTACCAATGGAAAAATAGTGACCCAATCGCGTTGAAAAAACGTTAATTCAAAAAGTTAAACAAATTTTGCATATAAACGTTAGTTCATTGAGACTCCTTTGTCGATTCGATGATAAATAGTTAGAAAACAATGTATGATACACGTTGATGAATGATAAATGAGAAACGTTGTTGACAAACATTTGTTTCACGTTTTTCCTTTTACCATCTGGCAGAAAATAGTGAAAATATCACGTTTGGAAAACGATTATTCTATAATGCAAATATACGTTAGTTTACTTTGCGACTTCTTTGTCGATTCGTTGATAAATAGTTAGGGACCAATGTATATTACACGTTGATGTATGACAAATGAGAAACGTTGTTGACAAACATTTGTTCCACGTTTTCCCTTTTTCATCTGGGAGAAAATAGTGGAAGCATCACGTTTGGGTAACGATTATATATATAAGATGAATCAACGTTTTAGATAAACGTTTTATTAAGGCATACTTTTAACATATCGTCACAAAACAACGTTTTAATAACATTATATAAACTTTAGCAATTTACGGTTGGGAAACGATGGTCACAAACGTATTTTTAACGTTTTACTATCACTAACAGTGGGAAAATAGTGACCTGATCGCGTTGAAGAAACGTTAATTAGAAGAGTTAAACCCACGTTGCAAATATACTTTAGTTCATTGTGAATCCTTTATCGATTCGTTGATAAATAGTTTGAGAACGATGTATAATACACGTTGATGTGTGACAAATGAAAAACGTTGTTGACAAACATTGGTTCCACGTTATTCCTTTACCATCTGGGAGAAAACAGTAAAAACATCACGTTTGTGAAACGATTATTCTATAAGATGAATCAACGTTTTAGATAAACGTTTTATTAAGGCATACTTTGAACATATCGTCAGAAAACACCGTTTTAATAACATAACATAAACGATTAGCTTCAACGTTGAAATTTTCAACTAACTTTCAACGTTGAACTTCTTAACCAAAAACGTTTATTCAACCAATTATACGTGAACCAAACGTTGAAAAAACGTACGTGTGCCCATTGGAGCTTTGCATCAGACATGGATGAACAAGTTTTACAGGAATATATCGATCAATATCCTATAATGGCTCAACCAAACATTATAAAACATTGGAGTAATGACAAAGAAATCGATAAAGTTTACGGCCCTGTATATGATGGTATATCTTCAAAATGGTTCCTAGGTAATAGAAATAGATTTCGACAAACGCAGCGGATACATTAAAATGGGTGGATATCAGTGGAAAGGAACACCCGGTGTATATAACGTAAAATCTGCTGTCGAGGAGATTACTAAAAGACAAAATCACCATAATAAAATAGTAGGTTTCACAGTTTCGCCATCACATATGTGTGATGGCTTCCAAAGACAAGATTCAACTTGTCCGTGAACTGCACAAACCAATTAGAAAAAATTTTCCTCGGCGTCGCACCCATCATCAAAGGCTTAGATAATTCATGGCAAATGGACTTGGCTGAGATGAGACCGTACGCCCATCAAAATGATAATTTTAAACTTATTCTAGTCGTTATAGATTGTTTCTCGAAATTTGTGTGGACTCGTCCGCTGGAAACGAAAAGGGGTGAGGAAATTACTAAAACGTTTGCAGATATTTTGGCACACACGAAATGATGCCCAAAAAATCTACAAACCGATCAGGGAACGGAATTTTATAACAGTAAATTCCGGAGTTTGATGAAAAAACACGAGATAAATCACTACAATACGTACAGCATCCTCAAGGTCTCAATGGACGAACGGATTATAAGGACTCTGAAGGAAAGATTGTACAAGTATTTCAGTTTGAATGGCACCTACAAATGACTGAATATATTACCTGAAATCACAAAATCTTACAATAATACACGTCATTCAAAGACGGGTATGAAACCTTCGGAAATTGATAAAACTAACGAGAAACAAATTCTCAAATCAACATACAGCCACTTGAAAATAGCTGGACCAAGAAAATTCAGAGTTGGCGATGTTGTGCGAATCAGCAAGGCAAAGCACAGACAAATATTCAGTTTGAAAATGAAAATATCTCTCGATAGTGGCTACGTAAGCGAAGTTGAAGATTTTGATAATTTTATACTATATGTACCTTCTCACTTGATACTGCAGATATTTCCATTTATTTAAGTAAAAACTCCATACTATTCCATGGTTTTATTTCTTCAAAAGGAAAAGACCAAAATTACATTCATGACATATGAACCTCACCGTCAAGAGTCTACTCTACATGATATCTCCTTCACGGAACACAAAATGATCGATTATAGGCGTATTTTAGCGATATACTTAACACCCCCCGTCGCTAAAATCCCTAAGACCTAAATAGTGTTTGAATTTTGCAAAAGAACCACATTGCAAACCTTTTGTAAGAATGTCTGCTTGTTGCAGAGATGTTTCAATTTGTCTTATTTCAATGTGTTTTTTTTTTCCAAATGATCATTTACAAACTTGTACTTTAAATGTATATGCTTAACTCTACGGTTGTTTCCTGGGTTCTTAATTAATACAATGCACCCTTGATTACCTTCATAGTAAGTTATAGGTTTAACCTCTAAATGAAAATCTAACAAAAGTTTGTTTAGCCACAAACCTCCACTGACTGTACTGCACAAAGCAACCAACTCAGCTTCAGTCGTTGAAAGCGTTACACAATTCTGTTTTTTAGTTACCCAACATAGTATTGCCAAAAAGCTTGAATAAAAAACCAGTAACTGACTTCCTATCGACTACATCATTTCACCAGTCTGCACCAACATAACAAACCAAGCCCAAAAGTGGTTCCCTTATATATTCTAATCTACATGATATGTTTTACTCAAGTACCTAAGTATTCTCTTTAAATGAAGCCATGTCACATCTGTTGCCTTATCTTGGTATCTACTGAAAAAATTTAATGAAAAACAAATATCTAGACGGATGCCCAGCATTAAATACATGAGGCAACCAACTAACTGCCTGAAAGGCTTATTTGTTAAAACATCATTATCTGAAAACACAATTTTAATTTTGGGTCAATAGGTGTTTCAATACCTTTACAATCTGTCATATTGAACTTTGAAAAGATTTTCTGAGTACATTTAGATTGTGATATCTTCAGGGATTCAATTTCCCTATTATAATTTATCTCTAACTCTAAAAAATATTTTAAATCCCCTTTATGTATAATTTCAAATTTTTGCATTAAGTTTAATTTAAAATTGTCAATACTTTCCAAGTCAGGTCCCGATAATATGATGTCATCAACATAAAGTAATAAATACATAGTGTATTTTTTTAAATTTTTTAAATATAGACAATAGTTAGTTTCTGATCTATGAAAACCATAATTCAATAAGTAACTATTGATTTATTCATTCCAACACTTTGAGGCTTGTTTAAGGCCATAAATCGACTTGTTCAACTTTAAAACGTTTTCTTCGTTACAATGAACCTTGTCTGGGGCATAAATGTAAATATCCTATTTAAGGTCACTGTTCAAAAACGCTGATTTTACATCCAATTGTTTGAAGTAGTGTTTATACTGATTTCCTACTGATAGTAATGTTCTAATTGTCGACAGTTTTGCAACGGGTGAATAAATTTCATCATAATTGAATGAGTCATTTTGGGAAAACCCCCGTACTACAAGTCGGGCTTTATACCTATCTTCTATTTTATCTTCAAATGATTTTAAAGTAAACACCCATTTCGTAGTTAAAATTTCAGCTTTATCTGGAGCTTTTACTTCTATCCATGTATTATTCTTTTCAATAGATTCTATTTCCTTTTTCATCGCCTTCTCCCAACAGTTTTTATCAGCTCTATTTTCCAAGTCTTCTACCTTATCCGGAACATTTTCGATAAAGGAAATTGCATCAAATGCAATGTATAGCTCATATTCATTATATTTGTCTGGTAACTTTATTCGCCTTTTGTTCTCTCCTCTATTTATGTTTTCCTTTTTTCATCTTGTTCTTCCTTTTCCTCCTCATCTAGTTCAATTTCTTCTAACTCTTGGCTTATGTCATCCATTTCTTCGTTAATTATTATTTTATTTATTTTATAAAAAAATTCATTTTCATTGAATTTAACGTCCCTTGAAATAATTATTTTTTCCTTTTCTACATTCCATAGCCTGTAGCCATTTGTAACATAACCTAACGTAATGCATTTTTCAAATTTTGAATCAAATTTATTTCTGTCTTCCTTTCTCAAAAGATTATAAGCTAGGCATCCAAATAGGTATTCTAAAATAGCTCACATTTGGTTTTCGTTTTAGCCATAGTTCAGCTGGGGTAATATTTTGTAGTGTGTCTGTTGCCCCCCTGTTAATTACATAGTTGCAATTTAAAATAGCTTCTCCCCATAATTGTTTTGGAACTCCTGATTCATTAATAATAGCTCTGGCTAGTTCAACTAAAGTTCTATTTTTCCTCTCTGCCTTTCCATTTTGTTGGGGTGTATAAGGCACGGTATAATCTAAAATGACTCCATTATCTCTACAAAAATCTTTAAACTCTCTAGAAATAAATTCGCCCCCATTATCACATCTTAATTTTGATAATGTAAATCCAAACATTGATTTAGTCATAAAGAAGAATTCTTTAAATTTTAAAAAAGCTTTACTCTTTTGTTTCAATAAATAAACCCCTGTAAAATTAGAAAAATCATCTGTAAAGGTAATGAAATACCTAGTACCGTCATGAGCAGTAGGTGTTATAGGTCCACAAATATCACTGGACAATTTCTAATAATTTTGTACTTTTGGTTCTAGTACCAAATGGTTTTTTACACATTTTTCCTGCTACGCATGGTTCGCAAAATTCAACCTGAGAAATTTTAACATTTTCTAGACCCTCTACTAAGTTTTCATTTATTAAATGTTTTAGTCCTGCAAAATGTAAATGAACAAATCGTTGGTGCCATTTTAAAAAATCATTTGTGACATTGCTCACATTTAAACATTCATTTTTTACAACTTTAAAAGTTATTTCATAGAGTCCGTTTCTTTTTCCTATACCATAGTACCATTTTCATTTAAAAATTTTACTTGTCCATCTGAAAAAACAACTCTTATACCTGACATTTCTAATCGTTTTACTGATAATAAATTTTTCCGTAATTCAGGAACGTATAAATCATTTTTGATAGTATTCATTATTTTTATGTCCTACACAACTTATTGCATTTATGTTACCTACACATGTGGCTAACAGATATTTATTATTTTTTGCAATCGCTATTTTAATAAGATTTTCTAACATAACAATTTGTGAAAATACATTCTTATTATTGACCAGATGATCAGTACACCCTGAATCAATAAAGAAGGTTAAACAATTGTCGTCAGAGTTTGCATAACGTACATTTTCCGTTTCTGCATTGAAACAAATGTTCGATAAATTTTCACATACCTCATTCACCTGTGTATCTGATATTTCCAAAAGTACCTCTGCCTCGTCCTTGACTTCTTGACCTTGTATAGTTGCCATTTCCTCTGGTTCTACTGCTGTCGTAACCTCTATAATGATAATTGCCTCTTTGATTTTGATATCTAAAATTCACATTTCCTCTGTTAAAACTATTCATTCTGGTTCTACATTAATTTTTGTAATGGCCCCTTCTTCCACAACGATAACATCCTAATTCTGTGTTGAAGGCTGTCAGGTTAACAGTTTCATAGGTTTTTCTTCCTACATTTCTTTTTTCTTCTTCGCTTAATAATTTCTTTTTCACATTTTCATAGGTTAACACACCATCTGGTAGATTTTCAATTACAGTAACAACAGTTTCATATGATTTTGGTAACGTTAATAATAAGTTACATATAATGTCCTTTTCTTCAACTTCTACACCTGTTGTTTTCAGTTGTCTGAGTACTTCCTCAAATTCCATAATAAATTTTTGTAAGGACTTCCCTTCCTTTAGTTTCATTGATAGTATTTTCTTTTTCAAGAATAACTGCCCTGTTAAACCCTTTTTCTCAATTTTTTCTTGTAACACTTGCCACATTTTGAAAACGGAATCTTTATATCTCAAACTTTCTAGCTGCGAGTCCAAAAAACTTGCGTATATTTTCAAAATTTATTTATTATTTTTCGCATTCATCTTTTTCATCCAATATTCATTTCTATCGCAACAACTCAAAATTAAATGAAAAAATTTCAAAATACATATAAATAATTCACAGAGTGATATAAAACTCAACATTCTCCCCCCTGTATTTGAAATGAGGGAATGCATTTCAAATACATTCTTCTAAATACTCTACAGGACACAGTTTTGCAACAGGACGGCGGTAAATACTTTTCTTGACTTAGACGTCGACTACTCGGACCATACCATCTCTTCCTGGAAAAACATCAACATTTTTTCCCAAAGGCCAATTGTTTCTGGAAAGTTTATCATCCATTACCACCACCAGGTCATTTTTCTTCAAACTTGATTTTTTTTTCTATCCATTTCGATCGCTTGATGAGAGTTGGCAAGTATTCCCGAATCCAACGATTCCAAAAACATTGTGACAATTGTTGAGATAACTGCCACTGTTTTTTCAAGTTTCTTTCTTCGGAGTCCACGATAATCGGCGGCTTGGCAATACTTGAGGTTCCAATTAGGAAATGGTTGGGTGTGAGGCTCTCAAAATCGTCGGCAGTTGAAGAAACATACGTTAGAGGTTGACTATTCACTGTATGTTCTGCTTCTAGGAGTAGTGTTTGAAGAACTTCCTGTTTGGCTACTCTTTCTTCGAGTATGACTCGTAAGACATTTTTAACTGATCGTACCATTCTTTCCCATGCTCCTCCAAAATGAGGACTGGCAGGAGAGATGAATTTCCAATTAATTTCTTGGGCTACTAATGTTCTCTTGATCAAATCTTCGTCCAAATTCTGTACGGCATTCCTTAATACTTTTTGGGCGGAGGTGAGGTTGGTACCATTGTCGTGTCGCTCCAAATAGTATCTGGTTTCAATGGAGCCACTTGCGTTCTCGACATTACTAAAGAGACTCTTACTATACCATCCATTTGAACTCGAAAATATCCTACTGCAGAAAATGTTTGCTCGCTAGAATCACAAAAAATACGTAGTTGTATGAGGAATCTTCAGTTAGGTTCAAATTATAACACCTCGGTATTTTCAAATTTTCAATTTTTCCTAAATCTTTCAGCCATACTTGCCATTTTTCATTCTGTTTGAAGGTAATTTTATCATTCCAATCTAAACCGCTCCTCCAGATATCTTGAAGCAATATTTTGGCTTTCACAACGAAGTTACCTAATAATCCCAGTGGATCGTACAGTGACATAACTACTTTTAAATCTTCCCTCTTAGTAGGCCAAATCCTTCTCATAAGAACATCCTCACTAATTTTGTGAAAATTCAATGAAAATGACAAATAATCCTCTTTAGGCATCCACTTCAACCCTAAAATTCTTTGTAAAATATTTTCTTTCAAGATTTTATCGTCTCCCCTGAGTTCTTCCGGAATTGTTTCGAAAACCTCTTTGGAATTAGAAACCTATCCACGTAACAGAAAACCCCCTTCGGTAGGTGTTGAAACACTATCTAGGTAATCATCCATGTAATGCCTATTCACAATACTATAAACAGCTTGAGAATATTTATTTTTAACTTCCAAAGCATTTTTATTCTTAACATACTGTGCGCAAAATGGAGATGATATGGCTCCAAAAATCATTATTTGCATTTCATATGATTCAGGTACATGATCAGGGTGGTTTCTCCATAAAAATCTCTGTCCAACAGTGGGACTCTGTAACTTTATAGCGACAGTGAAAGCGAAGCGAAGCATAAGCTATCTCTTTCCAATACATCGGGAACTACTAGCGTGTGCTTCGTTTCAATCGTTTCGCTTCGCTTTCGCTAGGCGATATGAGTTATAGAGTCCCAGCCCTGGACTGTCTTCTTCTCTTATACAGTTTTGATGGAACATGTCTTTTACGTCTGCTGAAAATGCTATGAATTTTTCTCTGAATTTCCAAATTATTGCTACTAAAGAATTAAATAAGTCGGGGCCTTTTAGAAGAAAATCGTTCAAACTCTTACCCTGAACTTTGGCGGCTGCATCAAATACAAACCTCATCTTATTGGGCATATTTTCATAGACCACTCCAAAATATGGTAAATACCATATTCTGTCGATAACACCATCCTCTTTCACCTTCTTTGCGAAGCCTTTTTCCAAATATTCTTCAATTTTCTATGCATATTTGTCCGCAAAATCTGTATTTTTCATCATACGGCGTTCTATATAATGAAGTCTCGGAAGAGCCACGGGCTTGCTGTCGGTAAAAATGTTGCATCCTCCTTTCTTCGTCAATATTTCCATCATTTGTTCTGCTCTCTTTTCTTCGTTGCTGAGAATTTTGTTGGGCGATACCTTGACACCAAAAGACTCCGTAGAAAAGAAATTCCTCACTTCTTCATGTAATTCCTCATCCATATTTGAATGTCGAATGTGTAGAACTATGGTATCGTCCACTCTTCCTCTGAATTTGCGTAGATTTCCATGTACAACCCAACCTAACTTTGTTCTTCACAATGCTGGTGAGTTTTTGGGCCTTCTTTCTATGACTTCACGACTTGTGAATAACTCCCAGTTGTCCTGTCCTATGAGTGTTTAGGTTTAACGTTCTACATACTCTCGAATTCGATTTCCCTCAAATGCCACCATTTGTCTTTCATTTTCCTAGAATCAATAGTTTAAATTGGTAAATCCATATTTTTCAATGTGTAAACGTTTTCTAATTTATGAAATTCGTTTCTGTCCTTGTCAGCAATATCTAAACTAATTTTTCTCAAACTTACTTTTCTGGAGATTCTATATCTGTCCATTTTAAACCTAAAATGGTTTCCTCACCTTGTATGCCTAAATTATTTGCCAATTCCTTCTCCATAAGAGTGACAGTCGAAGCTTCGTCAAATAATGCATACACTTTCACTTCTGTATTTTTTGTCTTAATAATAACTGACGCTATACGGAGTAAAATTTCAGAACTATATGTTTGAGTGGTGTGAGCGACAACTTCAGGAGTCGAAGGTACTTCAGATTGAATAACTTTGTCGAAAGTTTCATTGTGAAGAACTTTGTGATGTAATTTTTCACAATTATTCACCCTACACTTACTTTTAAATCGACAGAATTTAATTTTATGGTTATTTCTCAGACAAAAAAAGCAAATTCCATTTTTTTTATAAAATTCCATTTTTCATCGATTGTGTAATCCAAAAATATCTGACATTTCTCTAATGTGTGACCTTCTTTACGTAACAAACACTTCATTAGTGTGACACATCGAGAATTCTGAGATGTTACCAATGCAGTTTCGAATTTATCTCTGTTTGAGAACTGAATTGCGGGCTTACCAATATTCACCGATGGCTGGACATAACTAGCAGATTCCGATTTCTCCCATATCCACTTTCTGAAATCCTGCAAGTTACACTGCCCTTTGGTTCTGGATGCCCTCTCACCCCAAGACATCTGCATCGAAAACGATACCTTTTGTATCATCTCATCCAGTAATTGTGGACATCCTAGGTAATATACCATTTCCATGGCTTCTAGTGTTACCACCAAATTAGAAACTTCCTCTGCAAACTGAGTTAAGCTTTTATAATCGTTATTTCTAATGATTAATAATAATAATAATAATATTAATAATACTTTATTAACCACTTTGGTACAATAGGTAGGTACATATGGTAGGTCAAATAATAGGACAATAATGGGTATATATAAGTAATGTAAAAATATATATATATAGATAAAATGTACAGATGAAAAGCACTAGTCATAGAAGTTGAATTAATAAAATCAGTGTCACAGCTTTACATGCAGAGTTATAAAAGACGTACATAAAATATAATAAATACTTAGGAAGTATCATCCATATACTCTTGCAGAGTATAGTAGCACCTGTCAATCAGTAAACATTTAACTCGATTACAAAAAATGTTGTCAGTTTGAGATTTTTTATCTCATTCGGCAATTTGTTGTAGAGAGACAAAGCATTGTAAGCAGGGGAATTTTTGTATTTAGAAGTTTTATGATTTGGCATCCGCAGCTGTTCTCCGAATCTTGTACTATAACTATGTGTTGATGCAATCGTTTCAAAGGACTCAAGGTTGTTTCTTGCAAATTTAACACATTTGAAAATATAAATGCATGGAACAGTTAACAGTTTTTCTCTTATAAAAGCCGGTTTGCAAGTATCTCGATAGCCCATGTCAAAAATTAGTCTCAAAATACGCTTTTGGCCCACAAAACTCTATTTAAGTCTATACTGCGCCCCCATGCCATTATGTTGAGTGATATATGTGAGAATGCCATGGCAAAATAAATGTTTAGTAAACTTTCTTTCGTTACACAGGATTTCATTTGTTTTATTGCAAAGAATGCTGAATTGAGTTTACTGCAAACACGGTCGATGTGCTGGTCAAAATTCAGACGTTCGTCTAACAGAGTTCCCAAAAATTTTACCTCTTGCGACATAACTATTTCCTCACTGAAGACTATTTCATTTGGTATATTATCTTTCCTATTAAAAAATTTCATAGATAATGACTTCTTAGGGTTCAGTATGAGTCTGTTACGGTCACACCAGGATGCAAATGTATCAATGATTTTGGTAACCTTAAAAAGTAAATTGTCGATATTAGAACTTGTAACTGTGATCGTAGTATCATCAGCAAACATCGTTAAGTGGCAGTCTTTTATATAGTCAGGTAAGTCATTGACAAATAGCACAAATAATAATGGGCCCAAAACTGAACCTTGTGGAACACCCATTTTAACAGTTTGTTCACTCGATGATACAGATTGGAAACGACTTTGCTTTACTGACAAGACTTTTAACTATTAAATCTGCTCTGCCAAATTTATGAATGAGAATATCCATAATGGTACTCACCGATGATGCTGATAACAATAAACCTTCCACAGATCTCCGAGCATCACCTTTCTATGCCTTACGTAGTCTACACATATTCTCTTCATCAGAAAAACCCAACATTCTTGTTGTAAACACATATTGCTGGTAAAAACTTGGCCATTCTGTTATTTCACCACAGAATATTGGTAAATCCTTTTCAATTGTCTGCCTTGCTAGTAACATTTTCATTTCTTGTCTTGATACACTTGCAACACAAGATTCATGATAATTATTCTGATTTACACTACACCTGTCGTCGTGTCTTTGACATTTCATGATTTCATTTGATAAAATTGAATCTGTGACCTGATTTTCGTTTTGACTTTGACAAATAATTGTTTTCAAAGACTCCTTACCTGAGGTTTTATATAATATTCGTTTCCGCTCATCTTGTTCGATTTTTTTCAACCAATCACCCACCTTTTCCTTTGGATTTTCGGATGACGATTCTTCACTTCTTTCTATCATGTTTTCCTCAAAGTTTTCTTCCAATTTTGCCTTTTCTAGAGCCAACCTATTTTCTACGAGCTTTCTTTCCATTTCTAGCTGTATGGTCATTATTCTTGCCAACTCTTCATCAGCTTTCACTTGTGCTTCCAATAACTTCCTTTGATATATGCTACTTGCTTTGGATGTTACCGACTTCTTGGCATTACTTCTTGTGGACTGTATTCTAGGTTCCATTTCCTTGTTTGTGACTTTCAGCGCGGCTGGAGACACGTTGTTTTCTCCGACACCTTGCTTCGTGTCTTTTTTTGGCACCTCTGTTTTGGCTTTATGAGCCCTGCTTTTACTTCTTGTTTCCATATTGCTAATTTTCAAGGCTCAAGGACCAGCACAATGTTTAGTTTTACCTGTAATAGTACTTAGATACGGGTCTGGTCGGAGGCCAGCACAATGTTTAGTTTTACCTGTAACAGTACTTAGATGAGGATCCGGTCGGAGGCCAGCACAATGTTTAGTTTTGCTCGTCTAGTTTATTGGCTAATATGTACTTTTCTTATTAAAAAAAACTTGCGTATATTTTCAAAATTTATTTATTATTTTTTGAATTCATCTTTTTTATCTAACATTCATTTCTATCGCAACAACTCAAAATAAAATGAAAAAATGTCAAAATACATATAAATCGAACAGAGTGATATAAAACTCAACAACATTTATATTATATTTTCCTCCACCATGCGCCATCTTTGCCGTGTTTGACCAAATTTACCTCGAATACTTTTTACATAGTGGGTAGCATAAATTCGTTATGAAATTGAAACATACATGTTTTTGACAAATCCAAAATTGCCATCCCCACATACATGGGTTTATTAAATATAAGTTCAGCTTTTTTCAATTCAATAGCCATCGAGTTTGGATCGAAAACTGTACGATTATGAAATCGAGGACTTGATATGAGATTTTTGGCGCCATATCTGCCTTCATAAGAAGACACTAATTTCACGATTCGGTACAACCAGATGTTCTCCATTGTTTTACCAAAAATATCATTATTGGCTAACTTGAATTGATTTTTTTCAAACTAGTAGCTGCAGTCCTCTATCGAGTATTCAGCTCGATATAAGGACGCAACCATGCAGACTGTTTGAATTTTAAATCTTTATTATTTTTTTTTCAATATTAATCCATGAGCATTAAAGCAAGCTTTATAATGCTCTTTAATGGATTATATATTTGGTTTTATTGTGGAGAGTTGGCATTAATTTTTTCAAATTGGAAATAGGTGGTGCGCGGAGTTCGGGGCAAATTGAAAATCTTTGTTTGAATCGTGAAGCTCCCCAGGGTACTCCAAATCAACTTGTAAAATATAACCTTCGGGATTATCATCGGGAATATGAGTCACATCAATATTTGTATCTACCTATTGAAACCCACCATATGGTAAACATTCTGACATCGCCCACCCATAAAATTTAATTACATCGAAATACAAGATAAATTTGGACGGCTGCGTGGGATTGTATGTAGGCATATACTTGTTATTGGCTTCCGAATATCTATTACAACAAACTAAAATACCGCCCCGTATACCGTATACCCTTTTCCACAAACATGACCATATTAACGTCTTTTAAAATTTGTAATTTACACTTTGTATATTTAAGCATACAATCCCACGTATATCCCGGCATGGTATAGTGCCATGCTGGATCCAACCCATAAGTTTTCGAGTCAATTTCACGAGAATTTTCGAAAACGTCTGCTAAAAGCAATATATTTGTTCGCATGTATAAATCGCTATATTCCCTCAAAGTTTTGATATTAAATTGCTGCCAAACATTTCGAGCGTGAGCATACTTCGCATCATCAATTTCGGTGTCGTTGAGCTTATTGTAAAAATGTTTTTTCGAGGGTAGCTCAGTGTCGAGGAGTTTTTCTCTATTATCAACATAATCGTAGGGGAATACACCTTTATGAGTGAGAAGCTTGAATCATCTAATTGTGCAAATTCTTTTTTTTAAACTTTCAAATTTCTTACATCTATTGTGGAAACCAACTCATCGAGACTGGCTCCCATAAAACGATATGAAACTATGAATCTGAATTTAATGCTAGTTTCACTATCGTATTGAGTCAATGAAATGTATTTATCTTTGTTGATGGGAAGTATGCTCACACGTCCTCTTTTTGCTAAATCCCGTATAATAAAATGGCAGTCATACCCAGAAAGATTGTGGAATATAATGAGTACTATAAAAAGCTTTTTTTTCAAAGGCAAGGTTGCAACCCTGATGACTCCAACCCCTAAACAACCCCGAAAAGTGACAATGGTCCCTAACAATGATGTCCTTCTTTTCAACAGGTTTCTCACAATTATGACATGCCCTGGCTTTAACAATATCAGGATTATATATCATTGGTACAATATTTTGAATTTTTCATTCAACAAATTTGGCAATGCTAGCCATTTCATCTGTAAACCATTGCGTGTAATCGTCACCACGATGGTTATTGAACTTGGACAAACTGTCATCATAAGAGCATTTCAAGTAGTAGCCTACACTAAACGCTTAATGCTTTTGATATTTTGTTGATATTTTGTTGATTTATCCGAAGACAATATGTTCATTCAATTTTTGTTCGCTATGAAAATAATTCAAACACCTATCACAAAATAATTTTTCAACTTTAAACTTACTCAAATGACTTGACAGCAATCTAGATATTCAATATCCGAATCATCTGTATTCAAAGGCAAAGCGTCGTATTCGTTTAATTTAGGAAAATATTTATCTTGAACTAATAACAAATTAACATGTTTATTCATTTTATTTTTGGTTATTCGTGCAGGTACTACTTCGTAAAATGTCTTTTCTTTGATAACATTCATTTCTAAACTATACACATTCACTGAAATATTATTTTGTTTTTCAAATTTTGTAATCTGGGTAATTTTCATAGGAATTTCCAAACCCTCTGAATTCAAAACCGTGGCATAATTTGGATATGAAGATGCACGTGAAACGTTCCCTTTGCGAGGGTACAAAGCACTCACGATTGCTCTAAAAAAACACGCATAATCTTGATTATCAATATTGACACATGCACGTTTGCTTTGAATTTCATTAGGTAACCATATGAATTTTGAACCGTTGCCTATTTCGAATTTGTTGATTGCTATTTCAAGCAAAAGAATTTTACTCAACGCCCAGCCAGAGTCACGTTCCTGAGTTTATTCAAAATAACATCCACAACATGCTGATTATACCAATCAATTAAATCCGTACCCAAATAAATTATTGCATTAGGAGTATTGAAAAATTTTCGATCGACTATTTCAGGGTCATTTGACTATTTGATGAAATTCCCCAACAACGTCATGTTCACTTTGAGGCATTTCATGTCCTTCAAAATTTTGGAAATTCTTGATTTAAAAAGAAAATATGCATCATTTAAATATGTTCGGACTTCTTTGTGTCTCAAATTTATAATTACCGTCCTCACTCTATCATTTCAAATTGCATTAACATTTTCCCATTTAACTCTATCTACTGATTTGTTTCAACCCAGATCCAATGTATTTATAATTTTTCATAACGTTTATTATGCATCTAATACGTTTCAATTCCCCAATTTTACTAACGATTTTCTTTTTTGCTCCAACTGAAAATTTAATTTTCTTCATTACCGGCTCACATTTCCTAATATGTTTACTAATCAAATTTAAATACGTTCGTGCAATGGAACTTGAGTAATTTTGTTTGATCACATCGAGCAATTTATCAATTTGCGATAAAGTTTTTGAATACACCATTTTTAACTAATATTTCATGAATTTATGTGAATGGTGATATGTCGAAGGCGGTGGTGGCGGTGGTGGCGGTGGTGGCGGTGCTGGGCAGCAGATACTCAAATGGATGTTTGCTGAAACTGCAGGCACGCTGCAAACGGAAACTTGAAGTAGTGCGGTAAATGAACTGGTCAGGAACCTTGGTGAAATGGTGAAGTGACGAACTGAGATGAGCCTCAAAGGTAAACTTGAATAAAAGTGTTGCTGTTGCGATCAGGAAGGTATATATGTAGCTGTAAATGAAGAAAAAAAATATTATTTAAAACTAGTTTTTAACACGCACACACAGAACGAGGACAAATGAAAAAGAACAATACAACCTTAATTTTCTATGATTTCAAAAGATGCAGCTAGATAAGCTTTTCCCGTATTGATCAACCCTTTGAACACGATGGCGTGTTTTCCTCCCTCGAAATGATTTATAAATCCCTCGTAAGTCTTCGCAACTCTTTGCGGTAGGAATGTTACATGCTTCTCTAACTCAAGAACTAATGGCTTCCCAAATTTAGTCTGCACGATTTTGGCTGAGAAAATTTTCGGTAACTCTCCTAGCGGAAGATTTTGTAGCTTCTCCACTAGTTTATTCTCTTTTTTTTAAGATAAATTACATTTATTTTTTTCAGATTTATCTACAATAAAAAAAGAAAAATATTATACTTCAAATGATATTTAACAATATGAATATTATATGCCAATTTAATGACGACGTTCCCAAGACTATGGGTCACCTTCAAGGAATTGTTGAGTCGCTATCCTCCCAGGGCCAGCGCTTCCGATCTAGGAGACGCAATTAATTGTTGATTTCGCTATGATCAGCAGCGTCATTTTTCTAATATTATAAATAAATAGCCCTGCGTGGCAACGATAACTACTAGTATCATTTGAATTGTTACTCAGTCACTTTTCTTTTTGATGTATCAATCTGAATAAAGTTTGTTCAGTAAGAAACACTTATTCTCACTTAAAAATAGTTCTTCTTTAAAAAACTCATTAACAAAAAGTGAGATATAACAATTGGCGCAGTCGTACGGATTCTTGATTTCCTGCGGAACAAGGAAAACCTAACTGAAGGAGGTGGATTCCGATCCTCCAAAAGAAGAAAGAACCCACACGAAGTCCAGTTACGTACTTCAAGCAACTACACTACCAAGCAACGAAGAACATCACAACATCAAAGAACCACGGAAGGACGGTCTTTTCAACGGAAGAAGAACACGCGAACGCTAACTTTCTCCGGAGCAACGCTGGTGAAACCGGATTTCATCCTCTGCATGGAAATTCTTTGGTAAGCAACTATAAGAATCATCTCGTTTATTTTAAATTTTCAATTGATTTTCTTTTCGAAAAAACAGTTCTTTTATAAAACTAACTATGGCTCAAGCTCAAGCAGAAAATATTCCCCCACTTGAGGTTGAACCCTACAAGTTGAGTAAAATATTTTCAATAATTCCAGAATACGATGGCGATCAAATATTCCTCAATACTTTCACCCAAGCGTGTAATACTGCTTACCGCATGGCTATACAAGATCAAAAAAGGCTAGTAATCTTGCATATCAAAAACAAACTGAGAAGAAAAGCAGCGGAATTAATTAGTTCTCGAAATCCCCAAACTTGGGATGAAATTAGGATACTTTTAAATCAATATTTTGGTGATACACGTGATTTAACCTCATTGATACAAGATCTACAGATAATTCACCAGTTACCTGGCGAATCACCTCTGACATTTATATACAGGTTACAAACACACAATGCAAAAATGCATTCTACAGTGCAGAAACAAAATCTAACCCCCAACCAGAAAAATTCCCAATGTGCACTTATTGAAACAATGACATTAAAGCTGGTTTAGATCCCCAAATAGGATTATTTGTTAGGGCAGGTAACCCCGTTGACATGCTCACTGCAACACAAAGAGTACGTAGGAAAATGCAATTGAATTATTTCCAACAACACAAAACTTCCTTGCATAGAAGCCCGAACACACATCCAAACCAACAGAGAAAAGTAAATTCAAACCCAAATCAAAAAAAAATTGTCCATTCTGTAAACGTCAAGGCCATAATTTAAATGAATGTCGAACATGACAACTTCAGACATTCCCCACAACAAAATTTACAGAGACTCAACTTTTCCCAACATAACACAAACTTTCAGCAAAGTCCAAGATTCAATCAGAATCCAAGATCCAATCAACCAACTCAACCGACAAACCAATCTCAACCCCAATTCAGACCACGAGTAATCCAAATTTCAACCAACAAAGGCCCTCAGCCAACCAACAAAGGACTTTAGCCATCCATCAAAACCCGAATTCTAATAGATTCAGCGCTCGAAGGACTCATCACCTGAACCCACAAAATCCAAATTTTGATGATTATACTTCTAATTATCAAGAACCACAATACCCTAAAAATGATAATCATACAGGTGATTATAAAGACTACCAAGACCTCAATGCTAATGATTATACTGCTAACTATCAAGAATACCAAGACTATACGATTTTTTACGATCATACTGTTGATCCGTATAATTCTGAATACTCGGAAATTCAACCAAATTCCTATGAAAACTTTCAGGATTTTCCTCTGGGTCCCACATCTTTCGATCCACCAATCAATCAATCGACCGACCCCATTTCAGAGCTTCAAGCACAGGTACAAACTCTGAATATATCGGACAATCTCAGCCCGAACTTGAACTTCCCAGAACAAATTTTCCTGTAATGCAATTACTCACAATAAACTCCAAAAATGTATATTACATCATGGACGCAACCAATACCTATAGGATACTCATAGATACAGGTGCTGGTCTGTCCATCTTCAAACCAAAAACAGTTCAAAATTATTTCAACAGATCACACGAAAATATGGTAATTCTAGGAATTACTGACCAAAAAATTGTAATTTCAGAATCAGTAATGATCCCCTTTTGCAAGTAACCCCCACAAAGTGTTCATTTATAATTTGAACATAGATTTTGACGGTCTCTTAGGATCCGATATTTTGGAACACTATCACTGTATACTGGACCTGAAAAATAAACAACTTATAACGGATTTCAAAACCATTCCCCTAATTAAAATAACGGACTCTGAAGACCCAATGAAAAATATAATTGATACACCGATAGATAATACCAAAACACTATTTCGATTGAACCTCGTACCGAACAGATTTTTTCACTTAAATGCAACCTTCGTAATACTGAAGCTATACTGTTAGCCCAGGTGAAGGAAAGTGTGAGACTACCTAACGTATTAGTAAAAATAACTCACAAAGGCGAATTTCTTACCTCCGTGATTAATGCCAATGCAATGCCAAAAACTGTCAATTTTTCCTGATTAAAACTTGAACCAATTCGAAATTACTCAATTAATAATTTTAACGAAACCGAAAATTTCAACATACAGACATTTTTAAATTTAAAATCAACTGCGGTTAGACCATCTGAATGAAGAAGAGGCTGAACTCATAACGGATGTTTGCCTTGAATATTCAGATATATTTTATTTAGAGGGGGACCGACTAACGTTCACCAACGTGTCTATTGACACAAAAGATGCGAAACCAGTTTTCACGAAGTCATATCGCTATCTCCAAATTCATAAGGAAGAGGTGAAGGAAATGCTAGAAGACCGCATTATACGTCCTTCTATTTCCCCATGGTCGTCTCCAGTGTGGGTCGTCCCAAAAAAGATCGACGCTTCTGGTAAACAGAAATACAACCGCGACATTCCAGAGAGTGATGGATAACATACTACTCGGAATCCAGAATGAGCGATGTCTCGTCTACATGGACGACATCATCATTTACTCTCCCACGATACACGAACACATATCCCGATTGAAAGAAGTTTTCAAGAGACTACAGAAAGTTGAATGAACTTACTGTGGATGATAAATACCCACTACCAATGATCTCTGACCTTTTGGATCAACTTGGCAAGAGCCAATTTTTTACCACCCTAGATCTAGCTTTCACCAGATTGAGATCGATACCAAAGACATCTCGAAAACTGCCTTCACAGTTGAGAATGGTCATTACGAATTCATTAGAATGCCATTTGGACTGAAGAATGCACCCGCGACATTCCAGAGAGTGATGGATAACATACTACTCGGAATCCAAAATGAGCGATGTCTCCCACGATACACGGACACATATCCCGATTGAAAGAAGTTTTCAAGAGACTCATGCATGCTAATTTAAAAATACAGCCAGACAAGTGTGAATTCCTCAGGAAGGAAGTTGCATATCTTGGTCATCTCATTACCGAAGATGGTGTAAAACCAAATCGAAGCAAAGTCGACTGTATAATAAATTTTCCGGAACCCAAAAACCAGAAAGAGATTAAATCCATTCTCGGGTAAGCTGGATATTATAGACGTTTCATTCCAAATTTCGCCAAGATCTCGAAACCACTTAATAAACTACTTCAAAAGGATACCCTATTCATTTTTGGCAATGAATGTCTTTCGAAGAACTGAAACAAAACACTCATTTCGACTCCTATTTTCATATACCCGAATTTCGAAGAGACATTCCTATTGACGACGAATGCAAGTGCATTTGCCATTGGTGCTGTACTCTCCCAAGGTCCAATTGGTAAAGATTTGCCTATCGCATACTCCTCAAGGACACTCTGTTCAGCAGAATCCAGATACTCCACGATAGAACGAGAACTTTTGGCCATAGTATGGACTGTCAAACATTACAGACCTTACCTATTTGGTAGAAAGTTCAAATTGATAACTGACCACCGCCCACTTACGTGGTTATTTTCTATCAAGGACCCTGGAAGCAGACTTGCCAGGTAGCGCCTTAAATTAGAGGAGTTTGATTATGAAATCATCTTCAAACCAGAGAAGGTCAATAAAAACGCTGATGCGCTATCCAGAATCAAAATTGATCCACCCAAAGGATGTTTCATTATAAATTCAAAAATTATTGCCCCAGGTACATTGATTTTACCCTCGAACGAAGACCCTAATATACAAATAGTTTCAGACAGTGATGAAGAACAAAATAAACCAAACCCCGAACTTAAAGAGAAACCACCTGATTCAGAAAATATTCTGATGCAGAAGAAGCTCCGGAAAACCAAGAACAATTTTACATTGAACAAACGGAACAAGAATTCCGAACTTTCATAAACCTATATAAATCAAGATATCTCATTGACTATTCAAAAGTTGAATATTCAAACTGTCAATTACTCGACAAAAAAAATAAACATATTTGGATTTTCCCCCAACAAAATAATATCAAAGACTTTCACTACACAATATTCGACGATTTATTTGAACAAGAATATGATTTCCGCAGTCTCAAAATTAACATCTTATCAAGTAAAACAGTCAAATACCGAAAGTACTATATTGTCACAATAACATTTGATGTAGAATCTGTGGTAGAACATTTGTTTCTATCTTTGTATAGAAATCAAAATAAACTTGACCCCTCACACACTTATAGTGTTGAGAATAATTTGGAATTACCAATTCTTGAGATACTTTGTTTTATTTGCGCAGAAAAGGAAATAAAATTTAAAGTGTGTCAAAATATCATCACCAACCCATGCCCCGATCAAATTCCAATAATAATCGATCAATACCATAATGGAAAAACTAATCTACGAAATCATCAACGAAACCATTCGGACAATAAAAGAAAATACAATTGGCCCGGTTTAACGAAAAATATCGAAAATTATATCAGAGAATGTGAAATTTGTCAAAAAACCAAATATACAGGAAAAATCTCAATAATCCCTTCGTCATAACCGAAACCCCTAGACCTGCATTCGAAAGAATAAATATCGATATAGTAGAAATTCCGACTAGAAATTATGCACTCAGCATACGAGACGAACTGACAAAATTTACGCAAGTATACGCATTAGAAGACAAAACAGGACGTACCGTAGCCAATGCCTTAATTGGATATTTTCAACATTACGGAACGCCCTTAAGAATTCACTGCGACTATGGCAGATAATTTGAAAATGCAGTCGTAAAAGATATTTGTCTTTCCTATGACATTAAACTTACTTATTCCAGTGTGAATCACCCACAATCGAACGGTTCGGTAGAAAGATTCCACGCAACCCTACTCGAAATGATTCGGATACATATGGCCGAACACCCAGACGAATACCCATTCAATATCCTCCCATACGCAGTAATTTGCTACAACAACTCAGTGAATAAAACACATGGTTTTACCTCCCATGAGTTAGTATCTGGTCACACAGCTAGTAGATCCCCTGAAACCCTCTACAATCAAGAACAACTCATTACGAAATATATCAAAGACCCCAACAACAAAATTTCCCATTTTTACAGAATTGATCGCGAACGTACAATGCGAAAAAGCTAAAGCCCGTTTCGACCGGAATATATCAGGTGAACCCCCGGACTATAAAGTTATGGACAAAGTCTATGTGAAGGAATCCCAAATAAAAGACAAATTACAAAATAAATTTAACGGACCCTTCATAATAGAAAAAACTCCGCGATTCTTTTGAAACCCAAAACAAAACAAAGATTGAAAGTAAACTTTGATCGTATTGTTACGATTTGCTAAATAATAATGCCGGGCACACTACTAAACTGTTTATTCTCTAACTTCACTAAAAACATACAACTACTTCACTGACTAATAAAACACTTATATCTATACAGAAGAATAAATGTTCCAAACACTTATATATTTCTTCAAAAACTGTTTATCACTTCTTCATAAATTCTTCTTAATCCTAATTCCATTCATATAGTTCATCTCGCTTCATATAGTCCATTTGTGCTTCTTGGAAGCGCTCCATTAAATGAATACCTGCGACGTCAACTCATTTGTATGCGATCTGTTTTTATGGTTCATTCAGCGGCGCAGATAGGGGAATTTTATCAATCTCGCAACAGTATGAAACCTTATACTGAAACTGAAGATTAATTTCTTTTCAGGTTGCTGCTGGTGTTCGGATCAGTAGTGTCTCAATACCAAATAAATCCGATCAATAACACCGTTGGTATATATTACCTTGAAAATGGAAATATCATTCTAACTAACGACAAATGGACTTTACTTGTGAACAAAGACATTTCCGTGTTTAAAAATGCATACGAAAACAATCGAAAAATTTTAGAAGCAATTAATTCAATACAATTCACCGGACATAGTATGAACGAATTTCGATCTGAAGTAAAAACTCACATCAGTCTTCTCACCCAAATTTCGAATACAATAGATCAAAAACTCGAAGAAATTGTAATAGACACTAAAAGATATAAAAGAGGCCTAATTGATGGTATAGGTAGTATTTTTAAATCAATCATTGGCAATTTGGACGCCTCGGATGATGAATACTATACGATCTGTATCAACAGGTTGAATAACGATGAACACCAATTGGAAAATTTATTGAAAAATCAAATATTGACAACCTCTGTCATTCAAAATTTCAACAGTACTATTCAAAAACTACAAGTCGATGAAAAGACTTTCAACGACGACATCTCATAAAAAATACAATAAGTGAACTGAGTGATAGAATAAGTCAAGTTGAAGCAAAACTGAAATTTTTTGATATTAGTGAAAAACTAATGGAAAGCTTTCTCTTCCTCGAAGAAATATCTCAAAACTTACCGAGAAATAATCTCCCAATTCAACCAAAACTTTCCAAAATTGCATAATACCTCGAAATCATAGAAATTGAAGCATTTCTAATGGATGCAAACATAGTATTCGTCCTAAACATCCCACTAACGGAACCTCAAACCTACACCCTTTACCAATCCCGATATATGATAACAGAAGTGGCCTCCATCAAATTCTTTCAATTTCTGAAAAATTCATCGCGAAAGATGATGATTCTTTAATGTTCATACCGGTGACGGACTTAAGTACGTGTAATCCACTTTTCTATAGAACAGAATTGTGCTCCGACATGTTCGCGTAACCAATATACTCTAACTCGATTTATGAATCCCAAATTTTCAGAAACTTCAAGGACATTTCACAAAACTGTCAAAGTTCTTTAATTTTTAGCCAAGGCTCAAAAACTTGAGAACAATCTTTGGCTAGTGATTCTTTCCGAACCCTTACAATTGACCGTGAATTGTCCCAATATAAACACAAGAACTGAAATCATTTACAAGAATTCAATTGTGAATCTTCAGACTGAGTGTAGTGCCTTTATTGGAACTACGAAAGTTCAAGCTAACTTCAAAGGATCAACAATGTCCAACATTACCTTTGGCACTCATCCAGTGTTGTAATCCCACACGAGTGTTGTGCGGATATCCCCGAAAAATCACAACTTCCGAAACTGAAGCCGCTCCGATTGAACGACTTGAACATTGATGACCTAGACATTGCCAAACATAAGTATTCCAAAAGCTCAAGATGACTTGGTTCAACAACCCTTTGTCAAGAAAAATATCTCATGGTTTACCTATTTTACTATTTCCCTAATTGTATCCCTATTGGCCCTTTACCTATTCTGCAAATGTAGAAGAAGAAGAACCAGATTGGCTCTGACGGGACCAAATGATTCACCGCCTCCACCTGATAGACATTTCAAGGCTCTGAGAGGATTTTCAAGGATCTTCCCAAGAAAAAGGCCAAGTCTTCGTGAAGAAATGCAAGAAGAACCTATCGACATGGAAGAATTTCAACTTTAAAAGTTGATGCATGGCACCAACTTTTTCTTCATGGGGGGAGTTGTTAATGACGACGTTCCCAAGACTATGGGTCACCTTCAAGGAATTGCTGAGACGCTATGATCCCAGGGCCAGCGCTTCCGATCTAGGAGACGCAATTAATTGTTGATTTCGCTATGATCAGCAGCGTCATTTTTCCAATATTATAAATAGCCCTGCGTGGCAACAATAACTACTAGTATCATTTGAAGTATCATTTGAATTGTTACTCAGTCACTTTACTTTTTGATGTATCAATCTGAATAAAGTTTGTTCAGTGAGAAACACTTATTCTCACTTAAAAAAAGTTCTTTTTTTTAAAACTCATTAACAAAAAGTGAGATATAACATAAATGCATCTTGAAAAACGAAATATTTGTAAAAAAGAGAAGTAATACTAAAAATTATATTTGCAGTACGTAAGAACATGTTGGAAAACGAAATATTTGGTTTCGAATTGAAAAATGAAATTTATTGTTTACACAAACACTACAGTACACAATTCTGGAGAAAAAATTAAAACTTTTTGAAATTATTATAAAAAAACACGACTACTTGTCTCCCAGTATTACGATTCAACTTTTTTAATTAAATTCAGTTCACAAAATTTCGAAAATAAAATACATGATTATGCACTTTTTTGAAGAAAAATATTGTACTTACATCTTATTATTGATGATTGTGCAGACACGCAAATAAGTTAACAACAACACTATTACTGCTTGGGTAATCGAAAACTGAAATTTATTGCTCATCCTGTAGCGAAGCGTTTAAGGAAACTCCACAGATCCATAGAGTTGTTTCTCCCTAAACTCTAAATCGTAAAGGGTAAAATACAATTTCGGCTCCCGCCAAAATTACGACAACTTTCAATTCCCGCAAAGGTATGACTGGTTGCCTTTCTTGGGGACTAATTTGATACACTTGGAAACACCGTCCGTGTATGGCGCTTTTTTATGAAACTGAGAAAAACAACTAAGACTGAAAAAAAAAAAATACTTTGTTGGAATGATTCTTTTATTAGCAGAGTTCAGATTCTAAACACACCTTCCGAATATTTTGTCAAACAATAGCTATATTTTGAACCTTTCGGTTTTTACCTTATACTAAATATTATTCAATATTTTTGGATATTAGTGCCTGGTCAATTTTAGGTGGGTTTATCTTTTTAACTGTATTTTAACATTAACAGGTGTAACTGTATCTTATAATTTTAGTTATATTGTGAGACGTCAATATGCACTAGTGTCCTAGTAGAGTTGCAAGGAGCACTGCTATTTTCACTTAAAAAATCAGCAACCCCATAAATTTACCCTGAGCAATAGTTTTGGCACAATCTCAACCACTTTCATAACACTAATGTGAAAACAAATTTAATAAAAACATTTGAGCATACTTGATATAAAATTTCAGAACAAGCAAAGCAAATAACGCACTAATCGTTACTCTGTGGTTTTGATAATGAACGGCTTCCAACAATATCTTGTTTACACGGATTTTCTATTACCGATAATGCTAGCTTGGAGACCACGCTCCAATGCCAACTGAAACGAAAAACAGAAGTTGATAGCAGAATGTTTGTATGGTAATAATGAAAATTAACAAATAATCCATCTTCTCTTAGCCTCTACAATTATTTCCAGTACAACTCTCATCAATATACATGCTAATATTGTGGACACTATAATAAGAATTCTATTAAGATCAAATTCAACTTGTGACTTCTTCTTCTCTCGCCCTGCTGGAACAAATTCCTCAGTTTTTGTGTCTATTTCTCGAAGATCTTGAAATATCAGCTTCAGCTTATATTTGAATGCTGTATTCTTTGGAACATCACTAACAAATACTGCTAACTGCTCCTCATAGACGTAAGTTAAACGCATTGTTTTCCATTATGTTCTAATACAACCATGATCGAAATAATTTGCCTTCACGCATATTGCCATGAATTTCACTCTTTTCGGCACGTTGACGAATAAAACATTATTCAATATTGCAGTCAAAAGTATATAATTTGTTTTCAATTGCGGAGAAATATTCTACAATGCTTGAGGTTGGATTCTTTTTAACGGATATCTCGTTTGCGGTAATTTTCGATTGAACAATTTGTCCTGAATACTTAAATTATTCAGCAGCTTCAGCACATTTTTTTTCTTCATAAAATTGAACGTCTTTTTTTAAATCTTGAACACGCTCCTCAAACTTCTCTACTTTACGTCTGTATTCTCCGGATGTCATTGTATTACTAATTATTCATCACCAAATCTATGTCTAACATCATCGTCCCCACCGCCTGACATTTGACACATACATGCAGCAGTCATGTTTTTTTCTCTCAAATAATGTGTGAGATGCCATGTATATACTATTGTTGAATACTTCGCCTTCCCCATTTCCCCACTGACCCATTTTCCACATATACATGCAGTTTTTTTTCCTCTTGAATGATGTGTTTCGAGACGTTCTGTATACATTTATTTTCATATACGCCATTTTCTCACTACCTAATACGAACGCTCAGTGGAGTCATGGCTTAGGTTGAGGACTACCAAACAGTAGGACGATTGTTCAAAGCTCGATCTCGGAAATCTTTTTTTCTTTCAAATTCAATGAACTGAAAAATATTCAATCGCGCGCTAGATTGACAAATCCTTATCTTTCAAACGGATCTACGGCGATGCGGAGCAGCGAAGGCCGACTCCCTATCCGACTTTTGACGATCTCCTCTACCCAACTTCCGAGTATTCCCCCGATGGCGTTTGGCAAGCTTAACCGTACTACGCATGCGGTCCCAAACCCCCTGTAGTTGATCTACTGTGCATAACAAACATTGGAAAAGCATAAAAATGTTGACATTTCCAACAAATTTTCTCGGACTATAAAACTATGTCAAGCAGGTATGCATAATAAACAAAAATACCAGTGGAAAGAGCATGGAAAAGTTGACTTTTCTAGCTCGTCAAATGTCTTTGGGATGGCCGTCGAAGAATTTAAAAAAAAATCAATATTTTCTCGGGCTATAAAACTATTTCAAGCAAGTACGGTGCATAACAAACAAAATACCAGTGGAAATAGCATGATAAAGTTGACTTTTCTAACACATCAAATCTCTTTGGGATGGCCGTCGAATTTGAATAATTTCTCGGGCTATAAAACTATGTCAAGCAGGAACTGTGTATAAAATCACAAATACCAGTAGAAAAATAATGAAAAAGTTGACTTTTCCAACACGTCTCTTTGGATAGTCGTCGAAAAGTTGCAAAACATTTTAATCTTTTCTCGGGTTATAAAAGTTGCAAAAAATAAAACTGAACTAAACACTTCGACGGCCATCCAAAGAGATTTGACGTGTTGGAACTGTCAAGTTTTTCATGCTCTTACCACTGGTATTTTTATTTTGTAAGCAACGTACCTGCTTGGCATAGTTTTATAGCCCGAACTCTTAGACGTCCATCTGAAGTTTTTCTTGCTCTTTCCAGAGGTATTTTTTGCGCACTTAACCTCCTTTTTATGTTTTCTACGTCACAAAATTTTGAATCGAATCGGACAAAAATCTCGTCGGCCATCTTGTAGCTGCCATTTTGTTTTTTTTCTAACATCAATTCTATAATGCACTGTCACAAGGAATTATGAACACCTGTCAAATTTTAGGTTAATCGGAAGACCAGAAATTGAGTCAAAATTCGCTTGCAAGATTTTACCCAAACAAACGAACGACCAATACTTCATTTGTGAAACTAAATCGTTTTAGCGAACTCAGGTTTTCTCCGATCAACCTGGCTCAACTGCCTGAATTAAACTTTTTGATTGTGGAGGACCCCTTCTGCGTTATTTTGAGCCCTCTATATCCAACTTAAATTTTTTCACAGTTTTAACTGCCTGCATAAACCTTTTTTTTCTGACATATTTTACGGCTGAAAAAGTTGATAATATAACTGAATTCATATCCACCCGGAGATCCTTTATCAAAGTTTCTTCAAAGATAACTGACACAACCAAACATACAAATTATCAACAAATTTGTTTAATAAGCCTTGAACACACGATACGCTCACTTTTGACTAGCCACTAGCAAAAATTAGTCAAAAACTATGTTGTTAGAAGTAGTGGATTTTCTTAAGAGCTATGACCTTGAATATATCTCTCACTCACACTCACTGCCGAAACTTAAATTTGTCCTCTGCGACTGTATGAGTCATAGCTCTTAAGAAAATCCAGTACCTCTAAAACTAAGCGTTTTTCCTCGTAACCAAACTGTCAGACAATTTGTTGTTCTAGTAACAAAGATTTTGCACACTCAATACTCAATACGATTCACTAAGATTTCTTTTTTGACAAACTACAAAAATGAATACCAAATACGTATTCGTTAGAGTATGTAGGTAATACTAAACCCTTATGCGGCTTTGTCACGCATTCTAAGTTCAATATCATAATGAAATACTTCATACAACTGAATGGCTCTTTTTTTTGTACTGAACTGAAATTTTTGAACGTGAAAAGGGCTGCTAACAGATCTAGAATTTGGGAATTTTAAAATTTGCAAGAAAGTCTTTTATTATCAAGCGTTTATAGGCTTATTTATAAGACAGCGATTGACAGACTGTTGAATATTTGAATCTCCATCGCGTATATAACTGTTATATTTTGTACTGGTCTGCTGTCTACACAAACTATCAACCAAATGTTATATATGCCGATAACATTTTACCAGATCTGTAGACGGGAACTATATCCTATGACAAGTTGGATCTGTGTTTCATAATCAGAATTTTGATGGGTTTGACCGAATTCTCCAAATGGGTTTCTTAATCCGGTCAGAAGAGTCGTGATTTTATTACTACTATTGTCTATAAATTTCTCTCATAAGAATAGTGCCTCCCAAATAATTTATTTCATACTAGCGACCAACGACATAACCTTCATCGCGCCTTCCCGATCTTCACTCTTCTTCATGAAGCACGTGAAAAAAACGTGGTATTTATTCGAAATTAACGGATATTTCATTAACTATTGGTAACCATCTTTTCAACGAACTTTCATGAACCGCCATACAGAATTCAAAACTTTTCGTTTTATTATCGCACTCAAGAGAAACTCCAGATCCTTTCCAAGCAAATTCTGTAAAATTCAAGTTTGAGTGGGCCAATAAATTATTCTACGGCATTCCGAAATTATATTCTTTTCGTTTTCTTATCGCACTCAAAAATTCCAAACCATTTGAAACCAAATCCAACTAGTAGGAGATTTGATCCGGTTCTGGGCCTCCCCCCACTACTATGACGTCATCGGTGACCTTGATGACGTCATAGGTGACCTTGACCTTGATAGTGGTTTTGGTCTTGAGTATTGTTGGGAGGTGTTCAGGGTTTGTGTTTTACCTTGGGATTGTGATGACATGTTTTTTTTTTTCATACACGGACTAGTACTTTTTCCAAGTACATATATTTTTTCTTACCTCCGTACCTTCCATACCCTTCATGTATACCTACTCTGCTATTATGTATGGTCCTTATGTGTGGAGTATACGTCACACACCGCGGAGATCCAGTCAGATATGTGAACTCTGATTCCTCTCCCGTGATATATACCTTGCGATGGTGGTGGGGGGAGAGGTAGCGGACGCTATGCGCATCCGACGATGATCCAGTGAAGCGTGTCAGGGCCTCGCTTTCGATAGGGTGGGGTGGGTCCGCGCTGACGTCACACACACCCATACGTTGCGCTTATGCAGCGACTACAATTTACTCTCCGCCCTCCTATTGAAACTGGATTAATTGATTCGAAGAAGTCTTTCTATTTCAATGAATTTCAGTGGAACTTTTTACCTTTTAGATATTTATTTTGTTCTGATTACATTCAATTCAAAAACATTTTTTTGTAACCATGGAACCAACATATATATGCCTACTCACTATACAATACGAAATATAATTCCTAACATACTCCCCCCAAAAATCAACACTCTTCTACCACTTTTCGTAAAAACAGTCTCTTCTGGGTTTTGTTTGTGTTCCTTTTCTCCCTTTTGATCTCCAGTACTTTGCTCTTGAACTACCATCTTGCTTCTGCCTTCATACATTTTTTCTTGCTTATTACTTAGCGTGGCAATTTCTAACATGATATTGTTCTATAAGTTTTCTGACAATATCATTTTTGTATGGCATAACTATCGGATATTTGAATTCTTCATTCCCCCATGACCAATTTAGTTTTAATTTTATAACTCCAAATTCATTCACAAAAACTTGAATGTTCTTTAGAGAAATAGAATTTCTACCGAAATTCTCCTGCTGAACCATTCTGAGAAGGTAATTTTCAGCTCTAAAAATTTCATCAGATTCCAGTTCAACACTATTTTTAACATTACCCTTGCAATTGAAATAAAAACGAAATATCCAAGCAATCATTCTTAATATTTTATAATAGTTCGAGAAATAGTTGAATTCCCTAGTTGAACACAATTTCTGAAACACCAAATTGGAGACTACCGATTTTTGTTTTTCTTTATTGACTTCCTCCTCATAACCAATAATCTCGCTGCGTGGCCAACTGTCTTGCTCTCTCATTAACCAGTCGGGACCTCTCCACCACTGCTTCTCAAACAAAATTTTGCTGTTGCAACCTCTATAGACAATATCTGCAGGATTCAAGTCACCTGGTATATGATGCCATTCACTCATTTTACTGCAAGACCTTATTTCCTTCACCCTATTTCCCACAAATGTATTCCAGTTCTTCTTCGTTTTAATCCACGCTAATGCTACCATTGACTCGCTCCAATAATGTGTTTCCATATTGTGGAATTCATCGACATTTTTCACCATTCTACATAATCGAACCCCAATGAGAGTAGCTAACAACTCCAACCTCGGTGTAGTGGTTTTCTTAGGGGCTACTCGAGACAGCCTGAATGAGTGTAACTGACGGAATTCCACTTTTCTCTGTCCTCAAGAAAATACAACTAGCATAACTTGATATACTTGCATCACAAAATACGTGGATAGAAGAGTTCTCAGTATCTTGCAAATTAATACCTAAAGTCTCTAATGCTCTCAATTGCGTTTCTAATTTGTCATACAATGTACCTAAAGCATATTATTATCTGATTTATTGTTGGTCGCTTGCTTGAGTACTAAATTCAATAACTCTCTAACATATACCTCGATTAGAAATTCGTCCTTGGCAAACCTGGTTTTCAACTGGTCACTTGCATTTTTATAATAATTGCCTGCTGGAGGAAAACTTTCGATTAGTTCTCGTGCTGAAGACTTGGGTTCTGTAGCTTGAATTAAGTATTGGAACTTATCATCCAAATCAATTTCGTCGGCCTCATCGATTTTCTTGAATTGTCCCCAGAATCCTAACCAATTTTTGACATCTCCATCAAATTTCTTTAATTCCAGCTTTGGCAGCCGGAACTTCCTTTTATTTTTATCACCAGGAACTATGCGAAGAATTTCGATATGAACAATTTTGTGTTTTGTCTACGAAATTATCTTCCTTTAAAAGGGTTTCACATCTGGAACGGCAGCGAGTAATCTTTTCCCTATATTTTTCCACACTGTCGAACTCTTTCTCAACATCTTCTTGACTGAGCTTTGTATTGAATAGAGCTTGTTCAATATTTTCATCGATACTGAAAAGCCTATCACATTTCTCTTCTAGAACCTTGAGTAGCTCGATAACGACTTCTTTATCTGGATTTTCAGTTGACAAAACGTCTTCTATTTCTGCGTAAGTTCCGTCAACATGCTTTCTTAATTGCTGTCGTTTAATCTGATAGATTTCCACTTCCACTATCACGGTCGCCAAATATTGAAACTGGATTAATTGATTCGAAGAAATCTATCTATTTCAATGAATTTCAGTGTAACTTTTTACCTTTTAGATATTTATTTTGTTCTGATTACATTCAATTCAAAAACATTTTTTTTGTAACTATGGAACCAACATATATGTGCCTACTCACTATACAATACGAAATATAATTCCCAACACCCTTTTGATGTGGTGCAAACTCGTGCATGGTTGGGGCTTTGCATCTAGTGCATAAGTCTGTGGTGGGGGTGATTCACTATCTATTATAAAAGAATTTGGTATGGTGATATGAAATCAGAAGTTGTATACCTAGCAGTCGAGCAGTCAGCAAGAATAGTGAAGTTATTCAGTGCCCACACAGAGAGAGAGAGATAAATTGGTGAATGTGTTTTTCTATTGAAAATTATTTATATTTTCCTTATATATTTTCATCATCATGTCAGTTCCAAAGGTGGATTTACAAAAAATCAATTCTGTAATTAAACAAGAGATGGAAGTATTAGAACAAAGATCTTTGCCACTAAATGAAGCTTATCCAATGTCAATTTGTTCAACTCGTTTCGGTAAATACATTTCCAATTATATTATAGGTGTTAATTGTAAGGAAAATATAAAAAGTTTTCATGCATTGTTAAACACACTCTTTGGCGGTTGGCATCATCGAAAGTATATGTGAGTTTTATTGATAAATTCTATTATAGCATACTTATTTCAATTTTTCTTTGATTTCAGTTCCATTTTCAAGAAAGATGTGGATGCTGTATGTGAGCCAAAACTGGACCGAAGCTTAGACATCTCTTCAGCTGTTGAACGATTTACTTCTGAATTAGATGTTTTGCGTGATGATGCTCACCATGCCACCAACTATGACCTGAGCGTGTGTTATGATGAAGAGCAGATCCAGTTATGTTTGCGTGACGCTAAGAACTATCAGAAAGGTGTGAATCTTTGTGAGAAATATACAGATGGTTCTTTGGATCTAGATCAACTCTCCGATGCAATGGTTGAATGTGAGTTGAGGAGATTTCTCTACCGTCTCTTGCCATACCTACCTAATGGAATCATCCAGAAGTACCAACTGGATGGCGATGATAGTGAAATCGAAAATGGCCAAGAAAATCATGACGATGAAGAAGTTATATTAGATTGTTTGTATATACCTAAGACTAATTGTAAGCTAGTGATATCTGAATAAAAAACATAAAATAGTTCATACATGTTTTATTTGCCTATTTCTCGTTTACAAGAATATAGAAAGAAAAAATTCAATACAAAATAATAAAAAATGTGTGTGTCTTCAATATCTGCTGTGAACTGATCCGTCCAAGGCATTATATGTCAAAAATGTATCATGTAGAATGAGTGCATATACTTTGGTGTTGTCTGGGAAGTTGACTTTCCTAGTTTGAAACTCGAGCTTAATATCAATAGTTGATGATTTTGTGGCATTCGGCTGATGTGAACAATCAATAATGAATAAGGGATTTTGTCAAAATTCCCCAATGTCCATGAGAGGTTCACTCATATCTTTATCATAATAACTTCGTGGAAAGTTCTCATAGGCATAATATGCTGAAGTATCAAGTTTCTTATCGAAATCCAAATTCCAACGTTCATATGGGTATACTTCAGATTTCGAGTACACACGAATGTTATTGATATCAGCAGTTGTGAATTTGGTGATGTCCTTTGTCCTGTCTTCAGACGTGGTAGTGCTTTGGAATGCAATGATGATATAACGAGGTGTTTCAAGGGCGTTGGTTGTCTTGATAGCCCATATGTCTGAAGATGTGCCACGTAGTGATGGAAGTTCATAGAGATCCCACATGCGATAGGCCAACTTGATTTTAGCATTCAGACCACTTTTGTTGATTCTATTCAAAAGTTTGAGCTTATGCTTATCTTCTGGCACTATATGCCTTATTTTCCACTCAATTTTATTAATTTCCAAATCAGCATCAACCTCACCAATATATGAGTTCTTGAAAGATCGAGCGATTATTAAGATCATTTCTTGTTTGGCATTCAAGATACTTTTGTTGTAATCTTCAGCGAAACCCTTCAAATATCATAGTGGTAATTTGCCATTGAATACATGACTGGTTGTATCCAAGATATCCTGTTTAGTTTCCGAAAGTCCCCATCCAGTGATTAATAATGTATTAGCATGTGTTTTTCCAAATGAAATCATTGTCTTCATTGTAGATGTTATCCCCGGCTTCCTGACGACAGCAACTTGTTCACCACCCATTTCGTAGCAAATTTCATCAAAAATAAAAGCGATAGCATTGTTCAAGAGATAACATGATTTAGTTTCATCTTTAGGTGTGAATTTACCCTATATATAAATGAAACTCTCAGCAATGTCGAGTATAACATCTTGATTATTGATTGCAATTCGAATTTCATCTGAATTCCTAAATAATGGTGATCCATATGGTTTGTGTGCTCATGTAAACTTGTGAGGGAATGATCGAACATCGGCTCATCGAATATATTCAACTATTCACTATTTGTTTCGAGCACCATTGTTCCTTATTTTCAGTCCAATTGATTCCAAGAATGTGAGATCTCTCACTGACAGAGCGTGATGTGCTAACTGTTTAGCGTACACTTTTGGAATGAGTCTTTTTCTAGCCGAGCCTTCCTTTTTAGCTGTTTGTGGGAAGATTTCAAATCCTCGTCGATTCTGTCTATTATAACAAAAACACATGATAGTTATGAGATTTGTTTCAATTCCAAAATTATGACAATCTCTTCTTCCAAAATCAATGAGATTATTTTTGTGATCCAAAATACGCACTGTGATGTTGTGAATCAACTGACGAACTTCTGAACTAATGGGCATATATATAATCTTGTGTGATTCTTTTGTGGGATTGAATCCAGGCTCCACATCGATATCGAATGAAAAAATAATGTGGGATTCGTCATTATTTATGTATGAACCAGATATAATGTTGCAATCTAAGCGGATGAGTCTTACAGTTGTTATGTTTATCGGTTGTGAGGATTCATGAATCTGATTCGGTTGGAATCTATCAAAATTGGAACCCAACATCTTTGCTATAGAATTCAGATGAGTTAGATCAATTTCATATTTTGATCGCATCTCACGTTTGAAAGTATTATTATTGGCATGTAGGTAGAATATATCATCTGGATTGGTATCGTTTTGATTTTTACCATGAAACAATCTAAACATGATATGTTTCTGAATAACTGCATTGATTTCTTCTATTTCATCGGCACCACATGGTATTTCAATTGTGTATTTCTGAAGTATTGGTGAACTAACATCACTGATTCTAAAACTGATCACATTGTTTTTTTCAGTTATATTATTGACTGTGTTGCATCCATAGAATCCTAAAAGCCCCAATCCATAACGACTGTTTCTATCCAATTCAATGGGTGGGAAAAAGTCTGCATGTAGTTCGAACTTCCGTGACATGACTGATACATTTTATAAATTTCACTTCAATTTATTGTTGTCTACAACACACTCGAGACAACATACGCCTTTTCGGAGATGGTTCATTAATATCCATTTCATTTTTATTAGCACCAATATTCATATCCTTTATATTGCAATAACAGCAGAATATTTTTCGTGGTATAGGACCGTCATTCACAACAGAATCTGGAATGACAATAGATAGATAGATAGATAGATAGATAGATAGATAGATAGATAGATAGATAGATAGATAGATAGATAGATAGATAGATAGATAGATAGATAGATAGATAGATAGATAGATAGATAGATAGATAGATAGATAGATAGATAGATAGATAGATAGATAGATAGATAGATAGATAGATAGATAGATAGATAGATAGATAGATAGATAGATAGATAGATAGATAGATAGATAGATAGATAGATAGATAGATAGATAGATAGATAGATAGATAGATAGATAGATAGATAGATAGATAGATAGATAGATAGATAGATAGATAGATAGATAGATAGATAGATAGATAGATAGATAGATAGATAGATAGATAGATAGATAGATAGATAGATAGATAGATAGATAGATAGATAGATAGATAGATAGATAGATAGATAGATAGATAGATAGATAGATAGATAGATAGATAGATAGATAGATAGATAGATAGATAGATAGATAGATAGATAGATAGATAGATAGATAGATAGATAGATAGATAGATAGATAGATAGATAGATAGATAGATAGATAGATAGATAGATAGATAGATAGATAGATAGATAGATAGATAGATAGATAGATAGATAGATAGATAGATAGATAGATAGATAGATAGATAGATAGATAGATAGATAGATAGATAGATAGATAGATAGATAGATAGATAGATAGATAGATAGATAGATAGATAGATAGATAGATAGATAGATAGATAGATAGATAGATAGATAGATAGATAGATAGATAGATAGATAGATAGATAGATAGATAGATAGATAGATAGATAGATAGATAGATAGATAGATAGATAGATAGATAGATAGATAGATAGATAGATAGATAGATAGATAGATAGATAGATAGATAGATAGATAGATAGATAGATAGATAGATAGATAGATAGATAGATAGATAGATAGATAGATAGATAGATAGATAGATAGATAGATAGATAGATAGATAGATAGATAGATAGATAGATAGATAGATAGATAGATAGATAGATAGATAGATAGATAGATAGATAATAACTAGTTGTGCATATAAACAAATGATTGAACAGATAAATATAACAATACAAAATGGATAAAAATGTACTATATATAAACCTACATAATAGTCCATACATAAAAAATATTGAATAACAATCAAAATGGTTACATACTTAGTACACACATATATGACAGTCCATACATAAAAAATAAATAACTAACTAAAAATGTTCTCAGTCTAGGATTAAAGTTGATCATTGAGATATTCTTCAACTGTATGATAAGCCTTGGCAATCAGAAAGGTTTTTGAATTTATTTTGGTTGGTTTCCTGGTTTATTTTGGTTGGTTTCCAGGTTTTGCCGTGGTCTTCTTTGGTTTAAATCTCCAAACGTTTATAAACGTTTTAAAAATTTTCTTGAATTCTTTGCTGGATAACAATTTTGAGGATTTTGGAAGTTTATTGTATATGCTCATGATAGAAAAGGGAACATTTCTCTGAATATATGAGAGGCTAGTTTTCAAGTTCAGTAAGTTGTTTTTGTTTCGTGTACTGAATGTATGGATTCTCCTTTGCTCCATGAATATTGCAGGATTTTCATGTATAAACACCGCACCATCATAAATGAAAAGACATGCAAAGGTGAGTATTTTCTTTTCTACAAAAAGTGATCTACAACTCTCAATTCGAGATATATTAAATATGTTTCTGATGCAGCGTTTTTGCAACACAAATATTTTATTCACAGTAGTCGACAAACCCCAAAATATTATACCATATAGACTTTGCATATAACAATTATATGCTAACATCGCTGCGTCTATCGTTACATATCTGGATATCACTTTCAATGCATAACAGTATCTTGATATGTTTATGGCAAGATTGTCAATGTGATTTTTCCAGTCCAACTTGGAATCTATTGTAATACCAAGAAAAGAAATATTTGAGACTGTGTCTAGGCTCAGCATGTCACTATCAGTATAATTAAGTTTTCTATTACAATTATTCCGTGAAAAGCTTATTATTTGGGTTTTATCGCTATTCAGTTCAAGGTTATTCTCAGTAAAATACTGTTTTAAGGTATTCAGTGTTGAGAAGAGATTACTTTCTAGTGATTGTTGAGTGTCCGAGCTGAATATCAATGAACAATCATCTGCATATCGTATGAGTGTTTCTGTTGTAACTTCAGTAAGGTCATTAGTGTAAAGAATATATAGCAATGGCCCTAGCACTGAACCCTGCGGCACACCTCTAACTATATTAACTCTTTCTGATTTCAAGAGTTTACCAGTGGCATTTACTTCAATGACAGATTGTTGTCTTTTATCTAAATATGAGGAAATTAATTTGAGTGTTATACCTCTGATGCCATAGACTGTTAACTCAGTTATTAAAGTTTCATGGTCAACACTATCGAAAGATTCATAGCAGTTGTGACTTTCATGCTGTTCAGGGAGTTGATTATTTTACATAATGCCTGATAATTTGCTCGGATGATCGATTTATTTTTTCTAAATCCATTTTGAGTATCACTAAGTAAATTATTGTATTCCAAGAATGTGATAAGCCTATTAATATATAATTTTCTCAAAAATTTTACTCATGTTCGATAAGAGTGCAATCGGCCTATCATTATTGATATCATTTGTTTTCCTTTTTGAATATAGCTTTCACATTTGCAATTTTAAGGTTGTTTGGAAAAGTTCCGCTTGACATTGAAATATTTATTAAGTATGCTAGAGGCTCGCATAATTCTTGAGCACAAGTTTTCAACAGCTTTATAGGGATTTCATCATCACCAGTTGAATTGGTATTTTTCAAGGATTTTATGATATCAAGTATTTCTTGGGGATTTGTAGGAATTAAATATACACTATGTTGATAATGGTTCAAACATAATGTTCTCTCATTTTTGGTACATATTCCATTTTGACCACTGCTGACAAAGAAAGTATTTACTTTATTAAGTGTTTCTATTGCATTATCTTCTGGAGTGCTGATATTTTGTTAGATGGAGTTATTTTGATTTCTGTTGTTTTTGTTGCCAGTCGCTGCTTTCACAAGATCCCATACAGCTTTAGATTTATTTGTTGATGATTCAATATATTCAGCATTGTACCGTTTTTTGGCTTCGTTTATGACATTTTTCAAAATCTTATAATATTTTTTATAAGCATAACTTGGTATGATTCCATTTAGTATTTGTTTATACATAACTGGTTTTCGTTTACTTGAAATTCGTATTCCTTTAGTTATCCAGAATCTATTACCTTTATGATTTGTTTTGAAGTTTTTAATAGGAGTTACTGCATTCAAAATGTTTTTGAGTATCGCAGCAAAGTAATCAAGGCTTTGTTTGAATCACCAAGAGAATAGAGTTAGTAAGTAAGTAAGTTTATTTAGTAAGATCTTTACAATTCGTTATTTATTTGATAAGAGAAGCCCACCTAAGCTCAGCTTGTATTGTGGGTCGTTCTCTTATCAATATTTTTCTTTCGATTATATAGTAACAGAATGAAAGGAACTATAATCAATTTTCAAAATTGATATTATGAGGAGAGGAAAAAATAACAGAGAAAAGACCTTGGTAATTGCAGAGTAATGTATGTAATTATTCGAGAATTGGTTTCAGGACATCTTTATAATGTAATTGTACAAACATTTCGGCTTGTTTTTTGAACTTATTTTTATTTTGTATATTTCTAATGTCAGAGGGTTGTAGATTGAAAAGTTTAGGACCATAATAGGTTACAAATTTCTGTGTGATTGTGGTTCTATGCAAGGGGATAGGAATTTCCTGCCTTGCTGTTCTTCGGGTAAGATGATAGGTTATTTCAGGGGGTGATGTACAGTTTTTGGTCCAGATAAGGCATTGATAGCAATATAACTGTTTAAGATCTATAACTCCTATTTCATTATAGAGTTGCTCAGTTCCATACCTCCTGTTTTTATTAAACAATATTTTCAGTAAGGTATTTTGTGTAACTTCTAAGCAGTGAAGGGAAGTTCTGAAAGTCCCACCCCAGACAACAATGCAGTAGCGGATTATGGACTCAGCCAAGGCATCGTACACCATTATTTTATTTTTTTTGTTTAGGATGTTTTTTAACTGGTAAAATTTAAATATCAATTTGCGGAGTCTCGTTGTAGTATGATTGATGTGTTCATTCCAACGAATGTGTTGATCAATCATCACTCCTAGGTACTTTATACTTTTAATTTTTTTTATGGTTGCACAGGCGCAGTTGGGGTCATCTTTACGGACGGTTCCATGTAGTCGAATATTTTCATTTATTGGTTGATCTCTTATTGTGGACGAAAAGGTGATAAATTTAGTTTTTTCGATGTTTAAACTGAGCATACTTTCATTAAGCCAGCTGTATATTTTTTTTAGTCCATGTTCAGCCTTTTTATATGTTTTATCCCAATTATCCCCCATGAATACAACAGCGGTATCGTCCGCATAAGAGATGAGTTTTCCTTCTATATGTTGCAAGACATACAAGCTGTTTATATAAAGTAAAAAGAAAATTGGACCCAGTACCGTACCCTGTGGCACACCCATGGATACCGGTAGAGGGTCGCTTGAATTTAGTAATTTGTGTGCGGTCTGTTAAGTAATTCTTTATTATATCCAGGGGAAGGCCTCTTATGCCAGCGCTTTCCAGTCTCTGAAACAGAATGTTATGGTTGACAGTATCGAATGCCTTGGCCAAGTCCAAAAATACCGTTATGCATTTCTGTTTATTTTCAAAGCAGTTGTGAAGTGTTTTTGTTAATTCAAAGACAGCTTTTTCCGTGGAACAGTTCTCTCTGAATCCAAATTGTGATGCAGATAGGATATAATTTTTTTCACAATAATTCATGATTCTATTTTTTAAACATTTCTCAAAGATTTTTGTGAAGTTGTTTATAACAGTTATTGGTCTGTAGTTGTTCGATAACTTTTTGTTCCCAGTTTTGAATATAGGGGTAGTTAATGATTGAAAGCAGATGGAAATGTTCCACTATTTAATATTAAATTCAAAATATGACATAAAGGGTCTACTAGATGAAGATGATACTTTTTTATTAGCTCAACTGAAATTTTATCAGGACCAGGTGAGGTATTATTTTTTAGTTCTGATATAATTTTTATCAATTCATTTTTTGATATAGGTCGAAGGAAGATTGCATCTCGAGTATACTCTCATACTTCTTATATTGAAGTGAAAAATGTTGAGATATTTATTAGATATCAGAGATAGGTTGTCTACTATGTTTTCACAGATATGTGTTTTCCTCTCCTCATAATTCTCTAAAGAATCCAAAAAGTCTAACATATTGGGACGCTAAAAAATTAGTATGAGTTCCTTCAAAAGGATAAGACTAAAAAATAACAATAAAAGTCTATAGAAATAGAAAATGAAAAGGGTATATATTGCATCTTACTGCTCCTGTATAGTTATTTTAACATCTACCCAAAAAAAAAAAATTACGAGACAGAACCAAAAAACAAAACGTGTGATCAACCTTAAAGAAAACGATAGTTCTTTTATTACTCATTGTACATACTGCTGAATATTTTGCATGGATGAAATCTTCACATTGGTGTCGTTGATCCTGATGAAAATCTGGCCCTTGAAGGTCCATATTTTTTTGCCTGGTAGTGATGTTTTCGCTGTCTTCAGAAGGATTCTTCGTTCGCGAGTTAAGTCTTCTGTGATGAATATAGATTTATTTTTCAGGTTTTTCAAATATTTGAATAGCTTGACTTTTTCTGATCTCTAAACTTCATTATAATTGGTCTAGGTTTCTTCTTGTTATTGGACGGGGACCCCACTCTGAATCAGTTTGATATATCTCCCTCTTGGAGATCTATTACAGAATTTTTGGAAAGATTTTCAAGTATGACTTCTTTCGTTTTTTCATTTATCATCTCGGGTACCCCGTATATACAAACATTGTTAGATTTATTTTGTTGCTGGATGGAGTCAAGTTTTTGCTCCATGAGTATTATTCTTTCATTTTGACTTTTTATCTCTTCGGTGATGGCTTTTAGTTTTTGCTCGATTTTGTCAGATAACGTTTTTGTCAATTGATCTATGAAATCGGCGTCTTGGAATAACTCGTTAACAGAATCTTTTATTATATTATTCATATCTAATTTGCTTCTTGTGCTCATTTTATTATTGAAATGTGAGGAATATGGTTTAGGATGTAACGAGTATCTAATATTGTGAACTTACGGGCAGAATTTCACTACTTCACACAGGTCGGATTTATTTTGTTTAGGAGCAGTTGAGAATGCGACTACACCTTGTGAGACATCAAACTGAATACGGTTCATTCCAATGTATCATTTGCAATTCCGTTTTGTATTGTTCTAGTTTCGCATCTGAAAATATTCGCTTTTTATATGATTTTTCTTGTGTCTTCAAAATACTGTCTTCCGAATTTTGTAGTTGAAGGACCTGAGCTTCATGATCAGATAATGCGGAAGTAATGACTTCTCCACGAAAGCTGTTTTCAAAATTAATGAAAATGTTATCGATTAACGTTGAGGAAAATTTTGTTATTCTAGTAGGAGTATGTATTTGATGTTGTAGGTTATGTGTGTGCAAAAGATTCAAGAAAAGCTTGGCTTGTTCAGTATCATTATTCATTAGATTAATATTGAAATCACCGCAAAGTACAAATTTATATTTCCTATATCTATTATATATGAGGTCAATGACTTCGTCAAGCGTTTCTAATAAATATGTCAAAACTGCCAGTTGGCGGTCTATATATACAAATCACTACAATTTTTATAAATTTACAAATAACAGAGGAGCACTCTATAATACCTTCAAGACTTTTTTGTCTTACATCACTTATTTCCATACATTCCAGAAAAGGTTTAGCGAATATACAGGAACCGCCGTGTATTTTTTCGGACCGACAATAAGATGAGATCAAGGCATATCCATTTAAATTCATGAGACCTTGTTCATTTTGTGTATACCAATGTTCAGTTAGATACACAAAAGATGCTTCCATATCTAGTGTTTTCAAAAATATTTCTAGTTCAAGTGTTTTATTTCCTAGGCTACATATATTTTGATGGATGAGTAGGTGATAGGCCACGAAAAAATGTTTGTTGGTCATTTAAATCACTAATGTTACTGTTTATCATATTAACTCTCTTGAGAACAATGTTAAAGCTGGTTTTGTCTACAATTATGTTATTGATTTCCTCATAAATTTGCTATTGTGAGTGTTAGTTTGAGTTTGAGTTTCTCTAGGTGAACGACCTTCATTTTCGCTCTCGGGCTGCGTTGAATTCTATAGACCACGTCGTTTATTCTTTTCACTATCGTATATGGTCCTTCCCAAGATGGTGTTAATTTGTGAGAAATTCCTTTCTTACGACGAGGATTGTACAGCCACACTCGATCTCCTTCTTTGAATCCACCAGTATGGGCCTTAAGATCGTATCGATCCTTCATTCTGTCAGTAGTTATCTTCAATCTTTTTCTTGCAAATTCGTGGATCCCATTCAACCTATCTCGCAGTTCGTCTGCATAATACTGTACCTCTTTTTCTTCAGAACTTGGTGATCCGAACACCATCAAGTCACAGGGCAACCGAAGTTCTCTCCCGAAGATGATGCTAGCTGGAGTGAGCTTTGTGGAATTGTGCACAGAGGCCCTGTAAGCCATTAAGAATAGTGGAAGATGTCGATCCCAGCTCTTTTGGTGCTCCTCTACTACTTTGGAAAGATGTTCTTCCATAGTCCTGTTGAACCTTTCAACCATGCCATCAGACTGTAGTTCTGGTCTTGCTAATTCCCATCAATTCACAAACTTCCTTGAATAAATTTGATTCAAAATTTCTTCCTTGATCGGAATGTAGCTCCATTGGGACTCCAAACCTTGAAAACATGTTATCCACCAGAGTTCTTGCAACTGTGGATGCTTCTTGATTAGGCAAGGCATAAGCTTCAACCCGTTTGCTAAAGTAATCTATGGCAACGAGGATGTATTTGTTGCCATCATTCGTCATCGGAAACGGTCCTGCTACATCGATGGCGATTCGTTCGAATGGAGCACCTACATTGTATTGTTTCATCTCTCCTCTAGATCTTGTCTTGGGACTTTTGCTCGCTTCACACTTCAGACATCTTCGGCACCATCTCTCTACATCTTCACGACATTGGACCCAGTAAAATCTCTGCCGTATTTTATCTATGGTCTTATTCACTCCAAAATATAGCTTGTTTTGTCTTCACCAGGGCTCGTGCAAGAACCAAATTGCTGGGTGATTCATCACATGGCTGTACTATTGCAACGCACCACCCAGGGTCTTCATCTAATGTAGCACATAGTACTTTCTCCGATAATCCAGGAATTTTTACGGTTTTCACTAATCGCAATTTCACAGACATCATCCTTTCTGCTGGAGTTGCGAAGACAAATTCTTCTCCTACAAACTTCATGATCCTCTTTTCATTGTGAAATGAAAACCCGTAGTCACTGATCAAATCCATCCCAAGTATAAATTCATCTTCTATATCTGCGACGTACACTGTATTTGTAATGGTGAGTCTCCCAAGAATCAATGTAATCTCAGCTTCTCCTCGAATAGGAGCATTTTCTCGAGTGATTGTTCGAAGCACAAGGTTTGAAGAGATATGTTTCACGTTTTCTGGCTGAAGAATGTCACTGCGTACCAACGAAACTGCAGCACCACTGTCTATGGTGCATATGACGTCTATTTCGTTCAATTTTCCTGGAATGGTAAGGCTATCAGTTGTTCTTCTTAGTCTGTTGAGAGGGATGACCCTGGGGACTCCATTATTGCTAGCCAGCATGCGCCCCGAAATGCTGGCTAATTCTAGTTTTCCTGCCGCCCACTTGAGGACTCGCTGGAAGATCTTGTCCTCATAGGTGATTGCGAACATGGTGGCATTCTTACCCTGCAGTCTCTAATAAGATGGCCCAATTTCCCACATCTATAGCACGCCCTGTTCTTCTGGGTGCTCATTCCGCTTATCAAAGATTTAATCTCTTCCAGAACCTTCTCGAATGAACTAGTAGCTGCGCTTGATCGTTGTTCGGGTTCTTATATCGATACCGCTCGTACTTTCGGCCTCGAGGTGTTGAAGGCTGCCTCCACTTCTAAGGAACGTACCAAGGCATCGCTACTCCTCTTAAAGTGTGTCCATCACAGAGTCCTTTGGATTTCGGTGTCTCTGAGTCCATCTATAAATAACTGCACCGCTAACTGTTCTTTGGAATCTCCCGGTGCTTCTGGGTAAGCCCGCTGAATTAGGCGTCTCACATCCAATTCAAATTCCTGCAGACTCTCACCTGATTTCTGAGTGCGCTTTTTTATTTGAGCCCGATACACTGTTCTCGATGTTGATCGCCGTACCGTAACTCTAATGTAGTAATCAGGTCTTTATATTTATTTTGCTGTTCGATAGGTATCGTCTGTAACATACCCAAAGCTGGCCCTCTCAAAGCTACTAGAAGGGCCGTAGCTTTTTTTTCTTCGTTCCACCCATTTTGACGATCTTGCTTCTTGAGGAGTGCTATCTGATTTTCGAGTCCTTTCACCTCCTCTCGCACTGTATCCACTTTCTTATTAAGCTCATCGTCGATTTTCTTGACGTCTTCCTCTATTTTTCCTTTCAGTTCCTCCATTTGTACTTCGGTTTTCTGTAGAACGTGTTGAAAGAACTTGTCTTGATGTTCTAGAACCTTCTGGAAGTCTGTTTTCCTTTGTTTTTCTATTCGTTCCAATTCATTCTTTTGTTGTTCGAGGATTTTCTGGAGTGCTTCTTCTCGTTCTTGTTTTTCTTTTTCTCGTTCTTGTTTTTCATCTTCTCTCTCTTTTCTCTGTTCTTAGAGAATTTTCTGGAGTGACTCTTCTCGTTCTTTCTTTTCCTCCAACCGACTCGTTTCTTCTTTTTGTTTTTCATTTTCTTGTTCTTGTTTTTCCTTCTGGCGCCGCTCTTCCTCTTCTTGTTTTTCCTCCTGGCGCCTTCTTTCCGAATCCGCAAATTGATTTTGGATGAATTTCACAATGTCCTCCATCGTATCGTACGATGTATTCACCATAAATAATGCATAAATAGTTTTTGTTTTTTACTAATATTCTGCTTCGGACACCACTGTTACGTTTTGCTAAATAATAGGCCGAGCACACTACTAAACTGTTTATTTTCTAACTTCACTATAAACAAACATACAACACTTCACTGACTAATGAAACACTTAGATCTATACAACAATACAACTAGCTAAATATTCCAAACACTTCTGCTTATTATCACTTTCTAATATTCTTAAATAATTCTCTTCATAAAAACTCTTTTTTCTACCCAAATGTCTCGCCTTTTATACTCATCGTGTAGACTGGATCATTCACGATAATTTCGAGAATACTCAAAACGGAGAACTTCTACACATTTCCAGGAATTGAGCGATGACGCGGCAGCTCCGTTATCTAGACTATTCATGCAGTACAGAAAACGATCCATCCAAATAAACACTTCTTGGAACTGATTATCGATGAGGCGCCCGCGGAATGGACTCAGCAGCGCAGCTAGGGGGCTTTTATCAATCTCGAAACAATATTCACGAGTGCCCAAACAGTTAGTGCGAGATAATACCAACTTTATCGTAATGTTCAAGCAAGATGAAACGAATTTACATCATATTTATTCTGATCACGTGTCACCCGATGTAACATTCAAACAATTCCAATTGATGTGTGTTAAATGTTGGGAGGATCAATATGGATTTCTGGTCATTGATAAGGATAGAAAAATGCATGAAGGTAGATATCGCATGGGATTTGATAGTTTTATATACCCATGACACTACATTCCACATTCAATCGATCATTGAATTGCAAAGAGGTTACTTCAGTGTATTCTCTTGACAAAAACAAAACAAAGACAAAAAATTATTCAGTGGAAAAAAAAAATTGAATTTGAAACGTCAACTGGTTGAGACAACAGAAGCTGTACGGCGGAAATTCAATTCTATCAAGAGTGGACTTATTGAAAATCGAATGGCACTTGAAAAACTCTATGATCCCATAATGAAGCCATTAAAGGTTCTATCTTCAGATGCTACCATGAAATCACCAAAGTCAACGTTTCCAATGAAGCAAGGGAATTCTCAGTCTACTCCAATAAAAGTTACGAGTACCCCAATGGGGAAGAATCCACCTCATATAATAGTGAAATATCATCTGCTGACAGTGAGACAGGTACTATCAAAGAATTCGGAGGAGATGAAATATCCATATTCGAAACACCGTCATCATCTCGAATAGGTGATTTTGATTTTTCTAATTTTGACGACAATATTGGAGATGTTTTGAAATGACATTTGGAAAATGTTAAAACAAAGAATGTTGCATATGATACAATACGTTTCAGTGATGGGAATATTATATTTTGGAATGACAATAAAACAAAAAATCATGAATTCCCAGGTAGTCCTGAGTTATACGACATGATTTTGTTGAAAAATCCACCTGAAGTCAATTTCAACACAACAACTAACGAATGCACCATACAAGCAACATCAACTAAGAAATGGTTTCAAACATACGAAATCTAAAAAATTTCGTGAAGTTATTAAACCAGTACTAAACTTTTCACATTATTCGACAACGAGAAGTAGAACAAAAAAAGGTGAAGGATTCAATAATCGTATACAAAAAAGGTATGATCCCAAACCTACAAATTATGTGTACTGGAATTCACCTAAAGAGTTAGTCGATCGTTTACGACTATTGATATCCTCGAAATCGGCTGGACATACTGGACACGACAATGAAATAAATTCAATAATTGAAGAATTACGTGAGGAAGGTATAATATATTGAAACATTCAAGAAAATTATCAGTTTGTCCTAATTATATAATTCAGTAGCATTGTCAAATTGTCTGTATGGAAACCTTGCAAAGTGAGAGGATGGATAATGGAATAAGTGATCTCAAACAAGTTGTCAATGAATTACATAGGCCAGCAAGACGTAATTTCACCGGAAGAACCACCACCATCAAAGGTTTTGCTGATCTATGGCAAATAGATCTAGCTGAATTTACAACCTTATGCTAAACAAAACAGAGGATATAGATATGTTCTTGTAGTGATTGAGATTGTCAAAATATTTATGGACAAAGCCGATTAAAAATAAAACAGGTAGTGCTGTAAGCGATGCAATGAGATGTGCTGAAAGAAGCCGACTATTCTCCGAAACATCTACAAAGCGACCAAGGAAAAGAATTCTTCAACAATACTTTCTCATCTTTGAGGCGAAAATGCAACATTAATCATTATTCAACATTCAGCACTATGAAAGCAGCCATAGCAGAAAGAGTAATTCGTACAATTGAGACGTGGCTTTGCAGAGAATTTTTCAGTGATGGGACACAACAAATGGCTAGATACTCTTCCAATAATCACAAGAAAATATAATCATAAAGTGCATCGTACAACTGGTATAGAACCAGTCAATGTTACGTCAACAACAAAGCTGAAATTCAAAAGCGCCAAAAGAATTCGAAGAAAATAAAGTATTCCCAAATCCCGAATGAATGACATTGCACGTATAAGCAAGTACAAAGATATCTTCGAAAAGGGGTACACTGCAAATTTCACAACTGAACTATTCAAAATCATTAAAATCAATAGGACATACCCCACGACATATATTCTGGAAGATATGAATGGTCAACCGATTGAAGGATGTTTTTATGAAGAAGGATTATTGAAAACAGAAAATCCCGACATTTACCTGGTTGAAAAGGTGTTGAAGAGGAAAAATAATAAACTATATGTGAAGTGGTTGGGCATACCTAGCGAACACAACTCATGGATCAAGTTGACATGGTTTAAACTTTTATGTTTTAATGAATAAACTATTGAAAATAAATTTATTGAGGTTTTCATTCAATGTTTGAGTGAAGCAAAAAAATATATATTTTATTTGCGGTAAACGTTGCCCCAACCAATCGCAACGTTCTGTGTATGCCAAACCAAATCAACTGCATACCCCATTCCAGCTCATATATTTTCAACTCACAACATTGATTACATTTCATAATTCTCAGAGCTAATTACTATCAGATTGAAATGCGTGATCAAACTCTTTTCGCCACTTATCACGTACAGATGCTACCGTATCACAAAGTGCAGTGGACTCCTGAAGCTTGCATTTTCAAGCAATGGGTGGACTGATTTTTCTGTGATTGTGAAACGGAGTTTGTCTGCATCATCACACATTTTAATCAGTTCAGCCTTTGTTGATGCAATCTTTGCATCGAGCTCCTGAAGAGCCACCTCGCCCATGCTGCCACTTCGAAAATCATCATCGCATTTGACGATGGTGGCTTTCGCTTTTATGATGCGGCATTTTGCTTTCTTCAGCATGTCCCCACAGCGCTGCAGTGGACCGAAAGAATGAAGCGAAACATCTTCCAAATCGCCCATCACATTCAACAAAGTGTCATCTACCTTATTCTTACGGGGTTTCCGTACACCCTTAGTTGTTTTCTTGGGGTAAGAAGCAGTAGGTGCACCCTTCCTCTTAGATGGTTTTGGTTTCGTATCCACACTGAGAAGAGAGAGAAGTGGAGGGCATGTGGGTAGTGACAGTTGTGAAAGGGTTGGATCAACACTTTCTGATCTTCAGATCTTCAATGGTGTTATATTCATCGTTGAAACCTTCTGGGGATGACAAGTGATATACCCGAATATTTTCAAAACGAAACTCATCATTTGTTGGAATATTCGGCATTGCACATTCTTCAACAAACAAATTTGGTAGTGAGTTCATGATTATTCAGCTCGTAGGAACGTGTGAGATCAATAGGAGTCGGAGAGAAAAGGTCCTGATATAAGTTCAACTTCACATTTTATAGAAACAAGTCACCTTGCACATGCGCTTTCGAACTGAACTGGATACACGCATGTCCATGATTCACTCTCGAAACAAGGGCTACCCGCTAAATACAACAACATACGTACACCCGAAGGTCGATGGTAATGTCAGAGTGGTGGGCGTCAGCCCAGAATCGACTCAAATCTCCGTGGTGGGAGTAGGCCCAGAACCGACTCAAATCTCCGTGGTGGGGGTAGGCCCAGAACCGGTTCAAATCTCCGTGGTGAGGGTAGGCCCAGAACTTAATTTTGAAATCAATGAATGAATGATAATAAAGAAAAAGTTTGTTGGTGAAAAACATTCAAACTGATCACATCTTTCTGGGAAAAATATAAAAATTTTGGGTTATGCACAAAAAAAAAATTCACGGCAAAATATTATTTTAAATATTTTTGAAAAATCATATCTCACTCATGAATGATAATAAAGAAAAAGTTTGTTGTTAAAAAACGTTTGAACTGATCATATATTTCTAGGAAAAATATAAAAATGTTGGGTTATGCACAAAAAAAATCACGAAAAAAAAATATCTCCACGTCGGTTTATTTTTATTCCTTAGTGATGCCGGCTATTTGTTGATGTATTGTTAGTTGTAGAAATTTAGGGGCTCGATTTTAAAAACGTATATAGAAGATTTTTGAAAAATATCTTCGGTGGTCTATATGGTTCAGTTGGATAAGCTTGCGATCACCCTGAGAAAGAAATCTTCGTATTACCCCAGGTGGGGGTGGCGGGAAGATATAAGAGGTTTCTTTCTCGCGTTTTTTTTCGTTTGATCACCTTGAATTTTCGCCAGAAAAAATTAACTTTTATTTCTGTTAGTTTAAACAAAGTTTTTTCATATTATGAAAAATAGCAATGAAATATGGTATACCACAAGGATCAATTGAAGACCTGTGCTTTCGAAAAATACGCCATAACTCGGAAACGGTTGATATTATTCCAATTTTGCGAGATACCTTTTTTGTTCGCTTTCCGAAAATCTACAAAACATGTTTACACATTTTTTCACTAATGTCGATTTTATTGCGCATGCGCACGTGTTTATTCATTTTATATCCCTGAAAAGGGCTGTTTTGCTTCGAAGAGCCAGGGTGGGTATGTTTATATACATTTGTACATTCTTGCCATTAAGAGGCGCAAATGTATGTGTTTGTTTTCTTTGTGTGGTTCTGAAAAGGGCCGATGGGGTGCTCCGAGGAGCTGGGTGTCATCCTGCATATTTTTGCGCGACGACTACGGAGGGTGGGGGACTTAGATGACATCTTCATCGTCGTCATCCGATGACACCAAGATAATGATGTCATCGTCGGCGTCATCCTCTATGGGATGTTCCTCCGGCTCAAGGTCCATATTAATGTCCTCGACACCGATATGGACCACTTTTGGTCGTCATCCTCGGAATCATCCTCCGAGGAGCTACCGATGACGACGCAGATGGATAGTTCCACACATCTGTAGAGTCCGAAACCTCGTTTACCTGAATCGGTCCCCGTGGAACTCGGTGATAATATGAACTCACCGCCTCACCCTGGTACACCAGCTGCTCCTGTACGGGAAATAGAAAGTTGATATTATATCGTGCAATCATCGCTTCCCGTTCCAAATCAACTTCGAAGTCGAAACAATGTCTCGGAGACGAGGTGGAGTCTGTAAGAGGCATCTTGGAAGACTGATATAATAATCTGAGCTCGCATTGAATTTATACTAGTTCAGGAGTGGGAGAAATACATGATGCGGTGTTGCCACCTACTCTAAATTATACCCAGTATTATTACTATTTACTACTTCATCGTGGGGGTAAAGTAGAGGGTATTCCCTTCACAAATATTACATATAAAAGTAGCCGAACATCACAATGATTTCATTCGACTTTTGTATTTCAAGAAAGTGGTTGTAAAAATGGCTGAACAAGTTAATTATCATTTGGAAGACCTCTCCCAAATAGATATCAACAATGATATGGTAGACGTTGGGGTAGGTGAAGATTTTGTTTTGGAAGAGATAGAGGAAGCTGCAGTAGTTGGCGATGAAGGAGGTGCTGCTGGTAACTTCAACGACGTGGGGGATCATCTTGTTGATGACCTCATCGAGGATGATGGTGAAGAACCTCCAGTCGATGATAGGATTGAAGCTGACACCGAGGATGATCCAGAGACCGTCGTAACCAGAATCGTACAAGTGAACATGACTGGGATGTTGTCTAATTTTGCAAGTAATTTGTTTTGTTGCACTACTTTATTTTATATATTATATTGTGGCATGAATAACAATGGTGGGTGGTATGATAACATTCGATTACATGATACAATTGAATATTCAAATATTGTCACTCACGACTGGTATGCATGTCACACACCTCTCTATCAGCTTTGCTCCCTATCAGCCTGTGATCGTTGTACTACATTGCAGAGTTAATAGAGGGGTGTGGTTATGATGGGGTGGGGGTATGACGTCAGAGGTCAAAGAAGAGGGGAAGTGGGAAGTGAGCTAAGTGTTTAAAACGAGAGCTCCCTCCGAATATTCTTCAGTCGACTCAGTCTTCCTAACCGTCACCATCCATCAGCAGCACGCAGTTCCATCTAGAAGTCAGATCAGAAGAATATACGAAGGTATACCAAAAAATCCAATTATTATTCTTCAAATAACAAAACAGATTATCGCCATACGCAAAAATAACATTAAAAATATTGGTATTTCATTTCAAAAAATTACTTTCTATTATATCATTAGAAAGGAATGGTTATGCTGAATAGTACAGGCAAGAAAAAGTTGTATGTTCCTATTTAAGTTATGGACCTACAGAGTATTGTTTTTTTCCCAATTTTTCCAATATTTTTTTTGGCGGCTTTTTATAACGCCGACGAATGAAAATAAAATATCACAGTAGTAGCAACTGTTATCAAGTGACGTATGGTTTCCATAGCCAACTTTTCAATTTTTGGCTTTCATTTTGCTTCCACGGCCTACTCGGTGAATTTCAATAATAATTTTTTTCTGATCTAGTTTCTGGTTAGATACCAACTTGTGATATGTCATTAGAAAGGGAATTGAATGCTGAATAAAGCGGAAAGAAAAAAAAATAGGGTTTCCATTTAAAATAAGAAAGTTGATGTTACTTCCGGTCAGACCGGAAGTTAACTTCGACATGTCAATATCCTCAAATTCTAGCTTTTATGTCATTATATCGACGCTCCAAATTTCACAAACCTACTTCATACAATAACTGAGATATTCCGTAGGCAATATTTCCGTAGCCACCCGGTATATAATTTCATTGAGTAGGAGAAAGGGTAAATAAAGTCTATCCGCTTCGACTATTCATGCAATGTCATAGCAGAGCCCTCCCCACCATATCAATATAGAGAGAGGGCGGAGAGTAAATAGTAGTCGCCGAATCACCTCAGCGTATGGGGGTGTGACGTCAGCGCGGACCCACCCCACCTTATCAAGAGCGAGGGCCTAACACACTTCACTGGATCATTGTCGGATGCGCATAGCGTCACGCGACCTCTCCCCCCACCACCATCGCAAGGTATATATCACGGGAGAGGAATCAGAGTTCACATATCTGACAGGATCTCCGCGGTGTGCAGACGTGTGCTCCACACATAAGGACCATACATAATAGCAGAGTAGGTATACATGAAGGGCATGGAAGGTACGGAGGTAAGAAAAAATATATGTACTTGGAAAAAGTACTAGTCCGTGTATGAAAAAAAAATCCATGTCATCACAATCCCAAGGTAAAACACAAACCCTGAACACCTCCCAATAATACTCAAGACCAAGACCACTATCAACGTTAAGGTCAAGTTCAAGTTCAAAGTCACCGATGACGTCATCAAGGTCAAGGTCACCGATGACGTCATAGTAGTGGGGGGAGGCCCAGAACCGGCTCAAATCTCATACTCCAACTAATATAATTTCAACAAAATCGAAGTTTGAATGGGACAATCAAATTATTAAACGCCATCCCGAAATGCTCTGAAAAATAATTACCTAGCGTAAAACGGGATTACTTTGCACCACGAGGCTAGTTTGAACATTTTTTTATATATTGACTCATAGTGGAACAACCATAAAGTTTGGATCATCTAACTTTTCTGGTCAGAAGTGCTACGCTCGTACTTCAAAATATTATATTCCTACGAATGTGAAATGGTCATTTCATGCTCATTGTACACTAAGTATATTTTTTCTATCTATGGCCATTTTAATCACATCAGAAATGCAAAATCTGTTTTTTCATAACAGTTTCTAGCATAAACTTTCATGCCGCAGTTGAAAATTGAAATCAAAAATTTTGATAAAGGACCACGCACACTTCTTATGCAAAAAGTCTTTCGGTCAAATTGTCCAAAATTTCAATATGTTGTTGAACTCGGGCTTCTGAACAGAAGTTACCATGGGCACAAAAAATTCTGTTTATAGTTTACGAGATACACAGAGTGTTGAAGTTGTGAAATGTCGCTTTCGGACCATTATCAACTGAAGTTTACGGGTGGTAATATCACAAAAATTTTATTAGGTATTTCATCTACACCACGGTATTATACTTGGGCAGAACAACAGTATTTTTTCCAAGCATTTTTTTAAACAATATACAGGGTAAATCATGACTTTCCGAGTTACGGAAAATGTAAATTATTTCAGAATGAAGCATTTTGTGTTGCATATATCCGATGAGGTCGGCTGAGTTAAAAAAATATGTATTTTTTCTATACAGGGTGTTCCAAATTAAGTCGGCACCATTGCCAACTCCGTTATTATTGATGCTACGAATTCGGTTAAATGGACAAACTAGTATCATTTTTAATGGCCTTCTCGATTCCGAAAACAAAAAAAAAATATTGACAGTCGCGTTTTCAGAATATTTCATAAAATGATATTTCTTTCAATGGAACACACTATTATTTTTCATGCATTTTGATTCGTAATAACATTCTCAACAACATATGTCATTTGACTTTTCTTCGTAAAGGTGAAAATAAGACAGTTTTATCAATAGGAAACATTTATAACAAACGGATTTGATAAAGCGCTATAAAATATCGAGTAAATGTTCAAAAACACCGCCTTCTTGATGAACACATATTTGGGCCCTTCTATTGACACTAAGTGTGGCATTCAACACAGTTCGGACATCAATTATATTAATTATAGTTTCAATATAATTTTTCAGTTCATCTACATTATTATGTATGCATTCTTTTTACGCCACTGACATTATGTGCTGATGCTCCATCCTGCTGAAAATAGATCATATGACGAGCCTCCAGAACAATATCATCGAAAAACTCTTCCAACACTCTTGTTAATAAATTAATGTAACGGGGTCCGTTCAAAGAACCATGGTAGAAAAATCGACCGATAATTCTGCCTCTATAAATAGACCACACCAAACATTAATACTAAATCATCTTCGCGGATTGTGGGGATCGACTAGAAATGGATTATGTCTACTCCAATAATGAAAATTGTGTCTATTATACATCCCACGATTAGAAAAATTTGCCTCATCGCTCCATATAATATTTCTATAGAAGTTTGGATCTTGTCTGCATTTATTCATAAACCACCGACAAAACCTCAATCGTCTCTCAGGATCACCAGGTTCTAGTGTTTGCACTGGTCTTAACTTATAAGGAGAAATCTTATGTTTCTTCAGAATTCGTTGAATACCAGACAGTGGAACAGCTATTTCTCTAGATAAATCTCTGATGGAATTATTTGGATATACCTCAAAGTAGGATAAAACGTCAATTTCTGTATCTTCTGATATTACAAAACGTTTTTTAGTTCTCCTCTTCTCAAACACTTTTTTATTGTTCCTGAATCGACGATGAAGCACAGCAAAAAAACGCCGATTAGGTAATTCACGATCGGGGAACAAATTGCTGTGGTGTTGGAGTGCTCTTACACTATTTTTCTGGCAAACCAAGTAGGATTCTAACATATCACATTTTTCTTGATGGGAAAACGGTATTTCGAAAAATATTCGAACTGTTACAATAATTTCCCAGGTAGCAGAGTGACCTAAGAAGACGTCATATTGACGTCGTTTTTTCGACAATTTTGGTCCATACGACGTCTTGGACCAATAAATGACGTATGAAGTACGTCTCAATATGTGGCTTACAAAAGACGTCATTATACTTGACGACTATTAGACGTCAGATACAGGTCAATGGTTGGCGAAACCCAAACTAAGAATAATTTTAAGTCAACTCATAATATTTGAGGAGGATTTCAATTTTCGCGCCCAAATCAATTCTTATAAGAAATATTGCCCACAGTCAACCCCACATTCATCATGAGATATGTGGTGTTATAAAACTTCCGAAATATACCGATAAATTCGGATATAGCATTTGCCAGCTAGTTTGACTAGTGATTGGTCACAGTATTGTAGTGAAAATTAAAAGAAAGACAAGAAGAAGGCATAATGAATTGAAACCCAAAACAATACTGTTTTAAAAATCCCACCAGTGCACACCTATCATTTGAGGCCGATATGCGCTTTCTTCTATCCTTCTCCATCACCACTCCACTAAATCCACTTGTTCAGTCACAGTCTCATCTCAGTCTTCTCCTCCATCTTGTAATTCATATTAGAAGTCAACTCACACACACACTAGGTACCTCCGTTGATAACGGATTCAATGCGGAAATTAAATGATTCTTACAAGAAAAATGTCTCCATAAACAATTCTAGTGACGTCGTATCGTAATGAGTGTTTAGAACGGTGAAGTGACAGTGGCAAAATTGAAATGTTCGCCTTTGATAAGCTGATACCTGAAGACGTGAAGCCAAAGTAAGCGAAGTTACCTGTTTATTTGTTTAACGATAATGTACCTGTTTACAGAATTCAATGAAACCTGTTTCAAGATTTTTAATAAAATACTTTTATGTCAGACGTATTTTTTTTGTACAAGAAAAATCTATACCTACAACTTGAAATATATAATAACGAGTATGTACGAAAGGTAAACAGGAGATTTCAGATTTTCTGCTGAAAATACTGTTTTCAAGGTTAAAAATGACAATAAGTATACCTATATATATGTATATATTTATGAATTCAAATTCGAAGCGTTTGGAACAACATACTTATATAGAAAAACTATTCATATTCACACATTTATGGTAGATTAATGCAGCAGTTTCAAGTCATAAGTTTTTAGGCACAAGTAATAAGTCACAAGAATATCCGTCGATGATTGGTTGGATTAAATGGTCTAACTAATCATTCACGAACCACGAAAATTCTTATGACTTATTACTTGTGGGTAAAAACTGTTTTACAACTGTTGCATAAATCCACCATTAAAATCGCCTGGCAATTTTGTTCACGTACATTGGAGACTTTTTTGGTCTATCCAAATGACGTCGTATCTAGAGCCGTCATTTTGACGTATAAATATGAGGTCTTGTGGCTGTGACATTTTGACGTCATTGTATGGTCTCTCAGACGTCATTTAAGGACGTCCACTAGGACATTTTATGACCAAAAATTGACGTCGTTCGGACGTCTCTCTGCTGCCTGGGTTATGACATTGTCATGATACACTTGAGAATATTTGACAAATAGTATTCCAGCAAAGTTTCAAGGCAACTTATTGATTGCTCATAATAATTATGTTTCATCGAATCAAACACAATTTTTCCAACCACATTCATATGACCCTCCAGTATTTTCTGTTCTGTACAAAAACAGATCCAAAGTTATCATTACAGCAGACATATTTTGATTCACAAAATAAATGCGGCTAGCGGAATGGCTTCAAGATGGAAATCATCGTTTTGTACAAAAACAGCTTCAAATAAGCAATGGTGCCGACTTAATTTGGAACACCCTGTATATACAGAAGAGATTGAAAGTATACGTTAATCTCGGTCGGTGGCTAAGGTCAGTGGCTAAGGTCTCTAGCAGTGGAACTTCTAGCTCGCATCAGACAGGCGTTCGATGCTCGGGTACGGAATCTTTTTTCTCATGTACACGGGTCTCTTTAGGTGGCCACATGCCTTGTTGTGAATCAAGTGTGATGTGAGTTGCCTAGATGCCAATCCCGACGTCTGGTGCTAGCTTGAAGTGCGCACCGACCAACCGGGGTGGTGCTGTAGGTTTTCCGGGTTTTCCTACAGCTGAAAAGTGAATACACCACTGACAATATCAGTAAGTCGCTCGGAGCGCCACGGCAAATAATAATAATAGCCGTCTTCTACCCGCACAGGCTATGCCTTTGGGTACACTCTACGAGTGTTTATGAGGGAGTATTATTATTATCTGATATATATTCTTTGGATTTCGTGATTTGATTAACTCAGTGCACGTTATATGTGCCATATGTGGCCACTTGATAGAACGTAGATTATCGATATTATACAGTGTGACTCAAGTATACACGAGACTAATATTAAGAAAAATTAGAGAAATACTCTGTATAAAGAAAACGGATCGGTTAATTTTCCTGATTTCTTCTCATTTCACATAGGATATATTATAAGAACTTTTGTGGGCAATACAGAGTTTTTCTAAGTCTAGTTATTGTTTAACATGAAAAAACCAATATCATTTATTACCTTCCAATTTATGTTTCAAATGCCAATAAACTTTATTCAAATCTGTTGAAATCTTCGATTCTTCTTCGAAAAAGGTGATAGGTCAAAAAGAGCCTTTTACAATCATTTGGATGTAAGAAACTCTCCCCGTATTACTGTTCGCATCAATCAATATGTTTATACTGATGCGGCTATGGTGTACACTTCATATGCCTATATCGTTATTTCATTGAGTACGGACTAACTGCGTATTTTGACAAAATTCTGCAAACCCATAATCTGAGAGCACTCGCAGCAAGGAGAAAATGTGAGGTCATTTTGTCAGGAATAAATTTGAAATATGCTTCAAAACAATTTAATAATGAACGTTGGTTCAGCACCTTCATCATTAAACAAAAACCAGACAGAAAAATTCTGTACTAAAGATACACAAGTCCATATTATATCTTCTCTGTGAAATGAGTTTTTTTATACAGGGTATTTCTGTAATTTTTGGTAATATTGGTTTTGTTTATTCTCGAGTCACACTGTATATACTACTTAAAACTCACGTTATTTCGAGTTGTTTCACTGTACATATAATCGGTGTTCTGAATTGATCAAATCACATAATACGAAGCGAATATAACAGAGACCATATACTTTCAATCCCCTCTGTATATAATATGATTTTTCATATTTTATGATTTCAGCCGTTCTTATCAAATATATCCAACACAAAAACATCAATTTTGATACGGACCGGTAAGATTTCAACAGATTCAAATGAAGTTTATTGGTATTTAAAACATAAATTATGAGGTAATGATATTGGTTTTTTCATGTTAAACGAGAACTAGAGACAGAAAAATTCTATATTTCCCACATAAGTTCATATGATATATCCTCTGTAAAATGAGAACAAATCAGGAAAATTAACTGATCCGTTTTCTTTATACAGGGTATATCTGTAATTTGTCTTAATATTAGTCTCGTGTGTATACTTGAGTCACACTGTATGATATTCATAATTCACGTTCTGTCAAGTGGCCACATGGCGCATATAACTGGTGCACTGAATTGTTCAAATCACGTAATCCAAAAAATATATAACAGTTACACGTTACACCGAAAGACTTTTTGCATAAGATGTGTGCGTGGTCCTTTCATAAAAAAATTATCAGAATTTGAACCCCAAGTCTCAAATAACACTACAAATAGCATATCAGGTCATTTCAAACACCTCTGTTAGTAAGGCAACATTGTAAATCTGATTGAAGATGATAATAGATTAAGTTTCAGTTTTCCCACAGAAGTAGGAAATAGGAGCACTTATTAGTGACTGAAACACATGTCGAGGTGTAAATTTGGCAGTTTTGTGTTGGGATAAAACTCCAGTATATTCATTGCAACACCAACGCTTCCAAACAGTGCAGTGCAATTACTACAAGCCATCAAGTAGTGTCAAATTTTCAACATCACTATCACTACTGTCACTTTATCTACTCGTTTTGAAAGTATCTTGATAACTTTATATTTTTAGATAAAATTTACGAAAACTATGAAATGTAAAAAATTATTGACAGATAGACGAATGAACATTCACATACATACAGGGTGTTTCCAAAATTGGAGCAATAAAAGAACAGGTTGTTATTTGGGACATAAGGTAAAAATAAATGGCAAGAATTCTTGTTGCCCGCTGGCAGTGTGTTTCTCACCAACAACGAACGGTTTGCGTATGCTGTTGCCTCTGATCAGTGATCAACAAAAGTGTGTTGAAAACTTAAAAATTCATTAACTCCAAAATAATTTCTTTTCGACAAAAATATATTCATTCATTTTGTTTTGTCATATTCTACTTCCCATTTCATTTATTGCTCAACACCTATACTTTTGATTTAATTTTTTACTCAGGTATGAATAATTATATCCGACTCGACCGAGATATGTGATCTTGAACGATCACGCCTGCCATTTTGACAGCTTCACCAAACTCTAGAAGAGTATAAGGCAGGTGCTTCTGAGCACTATTTGAAATAATCAAGGTTTAAATTCAAAAAAATATTTCCAAAATGGCTCCCTACAGCTAGCTATAACTTTGGAATCACTTCATTTATATGGAAATGTACAATTTTTCGCCCCATTCAATTTGGCAATATTTTATAATAAACCATGCGCTTCATTAGGCGCCCTCCAGCTAGCTTGAACTTTGGGACTACTTCATTTATATCAAAATCTACCATTTTTCGCCCCATTCAATTTAGCAATATTTTATAGGAGGACTATTTACTATCGCAGTGTATGTACTCTTGTGTACGATCTCAATTTCACATCTTTATACACTCTCGGACAAAAATATTGCATATTTCATTTCAAGATTTTGTTTCATGTTAATTTCTTTTCCCTCAACAGGTTATTTATTTTTATTGATAAATGTTCAAAGGCCAAAGTATTTTACGTAAATTGTCATTCAGTATAGCGATGGTTAAAGTGCAAAACCTCGTAAGTCGATTTTTCCCATTTAACCTTTTATGCGGCAAACATTACAAATATTCATAATCTTTAAGCCTGCAAAAGCTCGTAAGTTCATTATTAATTTTAGGGACCCGTAGCGCCATCTATCAAAACGTCGTAAAAAATTCTCAAATTTCTCACTTGAATTGTTTTTTGCTCCTCCTGTAATAGTTTTAAAAATCGACTTTTGCACTTAAAACCACCTAATTAGTCTGCCTTAACACCATTATTAATTGATTCGGGCGCCTGACAGCTTTTCATTTGGTGGGGGTGGGCGTGGTACGGCCGTAAAGGGGTTGAAAAATCAATTGAAGGTGTTCAATTTATAGAGCGCTGGTTTTTGGTGTGATTGTAGCTGATTTTATGTTCAAAAGGTGACGTTAAAGGTGCGTAGAAAAGTGCCGAAGTCGTCTCATTTATAGAGGGCTGGGACTGAATTTTTTTGTTACATTTTACCCTCAGGATAGTGTGTGTAAAATGACAGGCGGAAATATGGAGCCGAATATCTTGCCAGGCGCCGATAAAAACGAGAAATGCGCGCACGATAGTCAATCAGATGCTAGCAGTAATTTTTTATTATGAACGTTGTACGCCATTCTATTGATATGGATTAAAGGGAGAGCACTTTTTATTCATTATTGTTTATTAATTTTAAGCAGTCTCAACATTTACAATGTTAATTGTTTATCTTTTATCAATTAATATAATGCATTTTTTTAATTTCATGCATGTATTTGTACATGAAAACACGGTAACAGAAAGGGCTAGATATCTTGATAATTATTCTTGATGTTTTTTTCATAACGAGTTATAACAGTTATTTTCATACATCAATATTCAGAATAATTATCAAGATATCTAGCCGTTTTTGTTACTGTTTTTGATTGATTGGTAAAAAATAAACAATTAACGCAGTGAATGTTAAGACTGCTTAAAAATAATGAACAATGATGAATAAAAAATGTTCTCTCTTTAATCCATAACATCAGAATGACGTACAACGCTCATAATAAAAAAATAACTGTTAGCATTTGATTGACTATTGTGCGCGCATTTCTCGTTCTTTATCGGCGCCTGGCAAGGTGTTCGGCTGAATATTTCCGCCAGTCATTTTACACACACTATCCTGAGGGATCAATGTAACGAAAAAATTTAGTCCCAGCCCTCTATAAATGAGACGACTTCGGCACTTTTCTACGCACCTTTAACGTCACCTGGCACTACTTTTCCCCCAAGCAAATCGCCTGCCAATATTATTTTAGAATTTTGATCATAATTAGCTACAATCACACCAAAAACCAGCGCTCTATAAATTGAACACATTCAAATGATTTCCCCTCGAATGAAATGAAAAGCTGCCAGGCGCCCGAATCAATTAATAATGGTGTTAAGGCAGACTGATTAGGTGATTTTAATCGTTCTATAAATTGCTGCCCTATTTCCGTGGCAAGCTCTCCGTCTATTAGTGAGATGCCGCATTTGAGCGAATTAGTTTGTATTAAAACTGTTTCTCTTTTTGAAAATTCAATTTTTGCGAAATTGCACGCTTACAGCCCCGCATCTCAGAAATGATTCGAGGCGCCCTGCCAGAGTTCCTAGACTTCTCACACGTCACAAATCTAGACGGTTGCAATTTGCCATAGCCCATGTGAACTGGAATGAACATCAGTGGAAAAATTCTTTTCGCAGATGAAACAAAATTACAGTTATGGAAACCAGATGGACGTGGTCGAGTATACAGAAGATCTGGAGAACGTTTCGCAAAATGTAATCTTGTACATAACGTTAGCTTTGGTGGTGGTTCCATTATATTGCAGTGACATTAGTTAGGACAGTCGCACTGAGCTTATAGAGGTTAATTTAATAATGAATTCTGATTGTTACATACGCAACATCCTTGAAGAGTATGTTTTACCTTACGGCCACTTCATTGGTTACGACAATTTCGTGCTAATGCATGATAATGCTCGTGCACATGCTACAAGAACAGTCACCCAGTATCTTGAAGCTGTTGGACTTGAGGCAGTGGAGTGGACACCAAACAGTCCTGACGCAAATCCCATAGAACATATTTGGGACATCCTAAAAATACATATACGAGTACGAAATCCAGCTCCTAACTCACTCGCAAAATTAAGAATTACTGCACAGGAAGAATGGAATCGAATTCCACAACAAACCATCAAAGACCTTTTGTGGAGTATACCCAGGAGGATGCAGGTTATAGTTAGAGTTAGGGGAGGAAACACTAACCACTGAACTGTTATTATGTTGCCTTGCAGAACTTTCATTTTGTCGTCATTGTTGCTTGTTTTCATTAAATATCATTACCGAAATTAGTCTATTCCATATTAAGTTTCAATATCTGGATTATTTGGCAATCAATATACGTTAAATACTTCAGCATAAACTATTTAGTACTAAACACTGCATCACGATTCAGACAAATAGAAATAAACATTTGATTTAATGCTTGAAAGAAAATATACAATATTTTTGTCTGTGAGTGTATATTTTTATCTATCAGTTTCTATGAAAAACTGGTTTACTATTTATTTGAATACAGTTACAAATATAGTTTTCAAATTCGATTTTTCATATAATTGATTATTTTCGTATTGCATATTTCCAAATAACAAAAATTTGTTCTTTATTAAAAACTAATTTCATTTAATAATAAATTAAATTGAAAAACGAGTGTACACAATCAATATATATGTCAGTGTAGAGTTAAGTTGGGGATTTTGGAATCCTTAGTTTCTTCAACAATTCGAGATATAGTGTTTACACTTCACCAAAATACGTTATTAATATAGTTAGCAAAACTTGAGTGGAGTAAATGAAAAGTGTTTTGGTGGAATAGAGACACTATTTCTCATATCTAGCAGAGACCCATATCATTCTGTTGGTGCAGATCTCGATGTCAAACTGATAAACATTTAATATTTGTTTAAAAATGATAAGAATACAGAATTAAATAAATCCAGCCTTCTCAAAACAAAAACCAAAATATCTTTCGAAAATCTTTCGAAGATCTTTTGATGTGTGGATGAGAAATAAACATTATAGCTAGCATACAAAAGCTCAAGATGATTGTTCCTGGCTGTTGCTTTCCTGAGATTTCATGACATCTGGTAGGTCTGGAGGAGCGGAATACGGAATCAGATCAAGCTGCTCGAATAAACCATTATCATCCCTGAAATAAAAATTATTTATTTAGTAACCTGTTATTGATGAACTGGACCAATATTTCAAGAATTGATTTAAATTGATGTCATATAATATAACTTTTGTCTGAAGATATTGGCACATAGGGAAATATATATAAAAACAGGGAGTCACTAGATATTTCACTCAGCATTACAATTTTCAACCTCAGAATAATCCTTCTTTCAAGCAACAATGAAGGTTTTACGATTCGTTACATAAGGAGTTAATGCAACAAATACCCCAAATCAAAAATTAATATTTCTTCGATTCCTAACCGAATAAATACGTGCCCCACTCAATCGAAATAATAATATTTGGTAGAGTGAACTGCATTAGGCGGATTTCTACCAAACAGACAAAACCGCAACAAAACAGAAGCTCGTTTCAATCTCAACAAAACCGCAACTTCTTAGAAACATTCTGAAGAAAGGAGTCGCAGGCGACTGTTTATGTTGTGTTTTTGAAGTCCCGGCCGCAGGCAGTAAGTTCAAAGGGTTTTTGTACGATCACAGTCACAGTCGGTTTAATGGAAATATATAGGTTTCGACACGTCTCTGTTTTCTTGCCGTATTCTGTTTGTGGGTAGGGTGTGTTTATGATGTCTATCATTTATTTATTATTCATTATACATTTTAATGCCTCAATTACGTATAGAATATGAAATTCTGCTAGACATTTTCACAAAAATGACAATCGTAACTGTCCATGCATTCCATAGTCATCTGTTTTCAACTGAGTTAGCATTTCTGCCGCGCCATTATTATTTTCAGTACCTGTGCTTTCGACGCTTTTTCCTTTTCTCTTCCAGAGAATATATACGAAGGCGTAGAAGGGCCACATAATTTTTTAAAGATATTTTTCACTGATTTCCGACTTTGAAGTCGAAATTTAATATAAGTCCAAGTTTAAAGTCGGAATTTAATTAATTTCAAATTTCAGAGTCGGAATTTATCAAAATTCCGAGTTTAAAGTTAATGAAATAAAAAAAAATTTGAATAATTTCCGAAATGTGAAGTCGAAATTTAGTTAGATTCCGAGTTTAAAGTCGGAAATTAGTGATGAATATTTTCGAATTTTATTAAATTCCGACTTTAAACTCTGAATTTTATTATTTTCCGATTTTAAACTCGGAATTTTATTATTTTCTGACGTTAAACTCGGAATTTTATTGTATTTCGACTTCAAACTTGAAATTTAATTATATTCCGACTTCAAAGTCGGAAATTTGTGGAAAATATAAAAAAAAATCATGTGGCCCTTCTACGCCTTCGTAAATATAAACCATCCATGAGACATGATGATAAAATCATATTCAGTGCACATGCGTTGTGCCTGCCCATGAGGGAAATCTTAAATGAAACTTGAACTCGGAAGGAGTCCTTTTGATTGCAACAACGTTTACGATTTGTTTCTGTTTTGTTGCTGTTTTGTGGGTTTTGTCGGAGTTTCCATAGTAGGAAACAAAACAGCAAACTCGACGAGTCTGTTAATCAGCCCTATGCTGTATCACTTCCATCAAAAATAACGTCAACGTTATTCGCCATATCCGTTATTTTGCTATTACCAAGCAATAGCAAAATAACGGAAATAGCGACTAACGGTGACGTTATTTTTAAAGGAAGTGATACAGCATAGGGCTGAATATTTGGTTTAGTTTGAGACAACATATGATACGAAACTGAATAGGCTTTTATACAAGCACCTTAAACATAAACTAATTGTTTCCTTTCATTCATCCAGTTCGAAAGTATTTATGTTCAGACATTAAAAAACCGCTTCTTCGGTTCTGCTGGTAGTTCAATACATATTTTGAATCATGAGATGTTTCGCTTCAGACACGAACAATCAGCACTATTTTTGAGAGTGCAACGGAACCTACTCACGGCCATCTTGAGATACATAGATATATCCGTCGAATGAAAGAGGCTCTACTCAGTAGATGGGACGGATTAAACATTTGACCAGAGGACCATAGGAAAAGTCCCTTGGCCAAAGGAGATTGAAAAATCAGTTATATTTTGACAGCGAAAATAAAAACGAACTTAAAAATAGAAATTAGAATTCAGTGATAGTGTCAGAATTTAATTAAAATTCGTTTTTTTGTTTTTAATTGCGTGGCGGATGTTAAAATTTATAAGAGGATTACCTGTTTGGAAAGAAACCATCAAAGAGTAGGAGATACTGTATTTTTGAAACTAACTCATGCATAAACTCAAAGACTATTATAGTTTATTTTAAAATAAAAATTCCTTTCATTAAATTATTGAGGATGCTATTTGCACTTTGCAAAGAAGCTACTTGTTATTTCCACAACTTAACAATCCCAGAACAAAGCACCAAGCTAATTTACCTAGAATTCCACCCTCAAAGGTTGGACGAGGACGTGTGCTCATTTTGTACAAGGCTGCGCACACTGAGGTCTAAATTATTGAAGTGAAATTTAAACGGAGCTACACAGAAGGACTAAGCAGGAATTAAGAAACAAAACTGGAGCTGTTGCTGTATCAGTTCAGAACAGGATTACTGAATGAATTGAAGACAATTTGACTCTGGAAAGTGGACGAATTGGTGAAGTAACAGGAAATGTTCCTCCTGATGTTAGAAGACGAGTGGAAAATGAAAAGACCTGCTAGGAATATGGAAAATAAAAAGACCGGCTAGGAATATGGGAACATGAGACATGCCACCAAGGATTGCAGGAGCACCCAACCAATAGAAGCTCCGAGTCAAGAGGGCAAAATATGTTTTAACTGAGGAACAATGGGACACTTCGCACAGAAAAGGAAAAGTGGGGATGTGCAGTCTTGCGCTCAGTTTTATTTCAGAATTAAATAGCCAGTTTCAAACCATATTGAAACGATTTCCAGACCGGCCCTGATCGCCTCATTAGTTATGCACCATGGGTTAACAACGTCCGCATATCTGCTGGCCAACGGAGCAACAACTATGACTCATCGCCTAGAACGTGCTCGATTAAAATCGGTCACTTCTACCCGCTTCTAGAGCCATCTGTATAAGTCGTTCTATAGTCCCGATAAATCGAGAACCATAAATAGAATCTGCTTGCGGGTATATAAGGCGCTCGACAGCATAGGGCAGATATAGTCGCAGAGAGTTGCAAATATAGTTCCAGAGTTCGCAGATAGAGAGTGACAGTGAAGATAAATTGAAATAGTGAAGTCAATGTTTTAGTTGAATAATTGTTAAAAAAACTTATAGACGTTTATCGCGCCCAATAGACATAGTCTGATCCACATTGAGAATTCAGTTAACGTGAAATACGTCAATGCATTTCAAATGGGACATTTCACGCCAATGTTGCCTACGTCGCTTACACATCCGGCCGAGAAATAAAATGTGTCCCTTACGTTTTTGGTTTAACAAGTTGATTTGATGAAACGTTTCGTGAAATAACTTTTGTTTTTTAAAAAAATAGTAATCAATGTATTCAATTACCTGAAAAATAACAATAATGGCATGACTTTATCAAAAATAGTCAGTAAAGTTTCTGGTATGACTGGAGTTTGTCAGAGATCTGTGTATGGATATTGAAACGAATATGTTCATGGTCCCATTCGTAATCCTACAAGGAAAAGAAAAAGATCCAGTTTTTCCAATAGCCGTGTGAAAACATATTGTAGTAAAAATGCTAATTTATTTAAAACAATACTTAAACAATTATTCAACTGAAACGTTGACTTCACTATTTATTTCTACTGTGGCTCTTTGTCTGCGAACTCTGGAACTATATCTGCAACTCTCTGCGACTATCTATCTGCCATCTCCCGTCGAGCGCCTTATATACCCACAAGATTCTTTTCATAGTTTTCGACTTTTCGGGATTATAGAACGACTCATACAGATGGCTCTAGAAGCGATCGATTTTATTCGAACTAGTTCTCGGCGATGAGTCATAGTTGTTGATCCGCTAGCCAGCACAAGTTGTTTATTTAGAAGTCGGGGGTACGTAATTGATTAGGCCATCAGGGCCGGCCTCGAAATCGTTGCAATATGATGCGAGTACATGATCACAAATACGGAAAATTTTACATTCAATCTGAAAAACTTACCTCCAACTCTCAAAAGAATCTTGAAAGGGGTGAATAAGTAGAACATCCCCCAAGTATAAGCAAGAGTACCTACTTTCAGAAGATTACTATACGATATGGGTTTATGGAAAACAAAATAGAAATTCCATCGTGATTGAGAAAGCAGAAATAATCTTTTGGATTCATCAATTCCTTCGAGAAATGAGGAGATTCAGGCAGGAAGGAGCCAATATAATTTATATGAACGAATCGTGGGTCAGTATAACTATCGAATATTCCATTTTTCGAAACATATAATCAACATTTTTACTTTTGTAGAATATACTTTCGAATGACCGTTCTTTTCAATTCACTTTCCTCATAATAGGCAATGAGTGAATCTCTAGATTATTTCCAAAAATAATGCACCTTTTCATTGTGGCGCAAATTTGACAATACCCTGTTTAATTTATACTTTGCATAATTTACATACATATACCTAACTTCCTGAAATTGTTCAATGTACACGCTACTGTTATTTCAAAATATGTTCACAATCAGTAACACTCCTACCGTCTGGCGTACCTGCGTACGGCCCTGCCCTTTATATGTCATTAATGCCTCTTTCTGATGTATGGCGATAGTGTTATCCTATGTTGCATTACTGACTTCTCAATGAGGATCCGACTATAGTGACCCGTTGAACATTTGAGTGTTTGCGCGTCGCGGGAAAATACACTGAAAACTTATTGTGTGAAATAAATAATAGAGTGATATCTCGGTTAGAGACAATAAAAGACAAAATGATTCCGATGAGAGTTCACCTGGTTGACCTAAAAGTTAGTGAGTTGAAGCAAGAATTAGAGGAGCGTGATTCAGAAACAAATGGAAAGAAGGCCATACTCCAGAATAGACTTTCAGAAGGACTGATTAAAGAAGGAGAAGACCCCGAAACGTTCTTATTCGAAGTTCCTGGACTTGACTTGAGCTCGCTTATGAATAAACTTGAAGAAACTACCATGTCTCTGAAAGAAGAACTTCAACAAAATTCGGTGTGAGTCTGGAAGACAAATTTCTGGAAAATTCGAATAGTTTGAAGGAGGAAATTCAGCAAAATTCCGTGAGTCTGGTGTTATATATTTTAACCATGTAAGGTAAGCTGAAAGTACCAAACCTTCAGTATTGAAAAAACATCAGAATACGGGTTTGGAGAAATGTCGGCTTACTGTCAAATAAAGAATAAGTTGGAATGTCAAAAGTTTGAAATAAAGTTTGATACAAAAGTATTTGGCCTGTGTACGAAAATACATAACATAATTGGCGACGAGGATAAACTGGTCAATAGTCTGAAACGTGTCAAGTTACGAGTCCAACTGAAATAATGTCTTTGGTGGGATCAATTGAACCTTTCAAACCAGGAGAGTCAAATATATCTAGTTATATAGAAAGAATGGAGCAGTTATTTTTGTGTAATAATATTGAAGAAGATAAGAAAGTACCTCTATTCCTTACTTTGGTTGGTGGAGACGCTTATCTCTTTGAGGCACAGAGTGAATAGTACGAAATATACCCTAGCAGCACAGAATATATATTTTAGTAATTCATTCAGTTTCTTTCGGTACGTATTTGTTACTCTCTGGTGCTGCAGTGTGCACATCTTTTTCTTGAACCATACACAGGCATATGGGCATTTTCCATATGTCTTATTTCGGGGGTAACATACGGCTTATGTTTTTTTATTTGTATAGGTTTCGTAGGTATCTGTCTATTTTGTGTTTGACATATTTTTGTCTGTGATACCAATGAAGTAATTACTTCACGTCTGAAATGTTTCATACTCAATTTGGAAGTTGCTTGTGTAGAACATATGCGTTAACAATACATACATCTAAAAAGTGAAATAAAATCCTATGCCACCATTTCTTTGACTCTCTGTCGATTTCATAACAACTTTTCAGTTGATCCAACTTATCAACAGGGAACTTCTTGGATAACTCCGGTTTTTGTTTTACAATTAACTTTAGTCACTTCATTTGATTGATGGTAGTTCGAAATCAGATGAACACATCGTTTATCCTTCCATTTGACTGTATAGATGCCATTGTTGCTTGTGAAATGATCAAAGTCGCCCTGTTTCAATTCTTTATCTTTTCGAAAAACGGGTAACTCTCTCCTTGTTGGATTTATAGTTGCACAAGCGAATATTTTCAGCTTTTTCAAATTTTTCATAAGCTCAACACTGCTGAAATAATTGTCAAAGAATAACTTGTGACCTTTGTTATCAAGGCCTTCGCACAATGTATTCACAACTTTCACTCCAAGAACTTTATCGGGCGAGTTTCCTGTTTTTCCAGTGTAGATTTCGAATTTATAACAAAATCTACTTTCATCTGCCAATACCCACACTTTGTACCCACGTTTGATAGGCTTTTTTGGTAGGTATTGTTTCAGTGTGGAACGGCCTTTGAATTTTATCATAGACTCATCAATAGCTATGAATTCGGATGGTCTAAAGTACTTCAAAAAATTTGTTTGTAATGACGACAGAAACGGCCGAATTTTATAAAGTTTATCGAAATCAGACGAACCACGACATGGCATCAATGCATTATCATTGATATGGAGATTTGTGAGAATCCAGCCAAACCTATTCACCGTCATCAAATTGCTCACGAAACTGTCATGAAAGTCAGCAGCAGATAACCAGTAGTCCCGATAACTAGGCAATTTTTTCAACCCCATCAGTAAATTCATGCCCAGAAAACATTTAAGTTCAATAATAGTCAGAGGTTTGAACATACGACCTTGTCTAGTCTGAGTTGCATACAAGTTCGTTTGGAAAACGATGTCATCCAACATGTTATCAGATAAAAACAACTCAAAAAGTTCACAGGGTCTAGGAATGCCAGTAATATTCACAGGGCCACTGTCTTCTGAGAAATGGGTCGCAACATCGACATTGTAAGTTTTATTCCATTCTGGTTTCTGCTGAACGACCGGAACATCTACCAAATTTGAGAGTAGAAGTAGATCCTCAACGTCCCAATCATCATCTATCTCAAGTTCTAATGGTGCTTCGATATTCTGAAATTCATTTTCATTCTCAGAATCACTACCAATATCATCCGAATCGTTTCCTGATTCATTTCCTGAAGGAATATCAGCGTATAATTCATCGTACAATTCGGCTCTGGATAAACCCTCTAGTCTGAATGGTAATTCTTCATTATCATCCATATTGGCGCTAAAAACAGAAATAACCTACATGCATGGAGGTACGAATATTGAACATCCACAAATGAGACTCTCAATTACAGTACATTCGAGTATTTTATTTTATTTCCTACAATATTCCTTACCTGAATATATCAGTTATCGATGTATGCGATAAAATAACAAGGAAACAAATTAATTTTGTTTACGAGAGGACACGCTCAACGACAGCACATCCTAGTGTCCAAAAACAACCAATATGATCCACAATAATCTACCCGTCAGGTGGGGGCTTATTTGGCCTTGAAATGTCGAGTCTATGTGTAAACAAAGCTCGACAATGTGGTTCACAAACCAAACCGCTATGCACTCCGAGAAAAATTGATTTATATGTGGTATATTTCATGGAACACCATGATTTAAAGGTCTAGGAATATGTGGTGCATAACGTGTACCACCATGCTTCCAAGAGGATAGTGTTATCAAAGACCTTATTTCCCCAGAATTAACAAGTACAAGGACATATGTGCAGCTTAAAAATGTCCTTTTAACATATTATTGTCCAAAAAGACTGATTATTGCTGAACGGTACCAGTTCTATATGTGTACTCAAGAGTCTCATGAAGATATTGACAAAATCAAATTGAAGAAATTATCCAAATATTGTCAATTTGGTCAATTCTTAGATGATGTGCTTATAGTTCAGTCGACAGGTAGTTTCGGATAGAAAAAGATCGGAAGTTAATGAAACTTTGAGATGTTGTTCAGGGATGGATGATTAAGATTTTCTCAAGTTTTGGACCTCGAGGACCCTGTGCTAAAAAAGTAGGGGGGGGAAACTGCCATTGGAAAGGCGCAATGCTACAGTCAAAGTGACTCTACCCGAAATTTCTAATAGAATCATCGAAAAGGCGAGGATGCGTGGAGACGACTGGGGGAAGAAAATAGAGGAGCGCATTAGCCAGTTGCAGAATTTGGACACTGATTCAGACGCCGTCAATGCTGAGTATCATCAAAAGTGCCTCGCAAGCTTTTATCATCCACCTAAGTTATCGCATAAAAGAAGATTCCGCCCATCGCCGAGTGTTGACGAAACCATGCAGGTGATATTTTCATACATCGACGAGAATAGTGATGAATGCCAGTTTTCCATTCAGCAGCTGATTGAGCTGATTGAGGAAGACCGTCGACCACACAGCAAAACTGTCAAAAATCGTCTTTAGATGAAATATGGGGACCAAATCATTATTTCAGAATCAAGGAGAGGGCTAAGAAATCTCGGCAGGAAATGTAATGAGTACAAATGAGTACCTACCCACTATGATTAGCTATAATATCTTTATTCCTCAATATAATATATGCCTTGAGAATAACTTAATATTGTTAATTACATAAATTTTTTTCACGAAAGGACTACGTCTTTTTTTCTGCCTGTCCTGGGATAATTATGTAGGGGAACGGGGGGATATCGATCCGAAAAGTAACTGCTATCAATACCAAAATGATGTGAATAGGTATGGTTGGCTTTCATCAGAAAGTTAGCTTTAGAGAATTGGGGTTGGGTGGGGAAAGGAGGAGTGGGGTGTCCAAAGTTGGTGACTTCAACTAAGAACCATAATTACTACAACATTTCATCATAATTCGGGTATAACAGATGAAATAAGCTGTAATTTTGCATTTTTTGTCATTTCTTAGCAAATTTTGAAACATGACCTTTTTTTGACGTGCCATATCTCGGTAGCGAATTCAGATACAAACATGTTTCTTCAGTCAAAATTGTATAAAATTTTACGCTCTACAAAAAAGTATCGATATGTTTTTTCCGTAGGACGGAAGAGAAAAAAGTAATCGAGGAAAAACCGGAGAGGTCAAAAATTTTGCAGTTTTCCCCTCTACTTTTTTCGCACGGGTCCTCGAGGTCCAAAACTTGAGAAAATGTTGATTAACCATCCCTGAAGAACCTCCTGAAGTTTCATTAACTTCCGACCTTTTTCCACCTAACCCCACTTTCTTCAACCTGTCGACTGAACTATTAGGAATAAGTTAGTCTGTGGCCTCAAATCAGAAAACGTCAAGAAAAAATTATTATCTGAGGATAATTTGACATTCAATAAAGCCTGTCAGATAGCTCAAAGTATGGAACTCGCTGAAAACAAAGAAAAAATCATGGGAAATGATTTGGTGAATAAAGTCAGTCAGTTTGAATCAAGATTCAAACAGTCAAATTCCGGTCCAGTCAGTAGCGGTTCATCACAGTCAAACAATATGAAGTGTAAACGATGTTTACAATTACATATAAATAATTCTAAATGTCCTGCATTGCAATGAAAATGTTTTTCGTGCAATACCATGGGGTAAACTTCAAAATCTCCCATGTGCAGGAATCGGGTCCATTTTATAGAGGAGTTTATTGAGGAATTTGAAGAATAAAACTTAGAGACAAAGCAAGAAAACGTAGAGAACGCACAGAACACAGAGGAAGAAGTACTTTATTCCATGATCAAAAATATTGAAGAAGTCCATCAGTCGAATAGTGGTTAAACAATTCCGGTCATGGTTAAACTGTCAACTGAAGGAAAAATTATTGAATTTGAACCGGATACAGGTTCTGATAGTTCTATTGGTTCTATGGAATTGTTCAAGAAGTATTTTCCTACAGTTAAATTAGTTAAAGATAATGTAAAACTGAAAACATTATTTGGTCAAGTGAATGATTTGATTTTCAAAGCTACAGTTAATGTAAAATATGAGAAAAATGGGTGCAGTAAGAGTCTTGAGTTGAAAGTGATTAATTTTGAGTCTGGTGTTTCTTTGTTAGGAAGATCATGGCTGAATGTTCTGATATAATGATTGTGAATAATAATATTTGTAGCAATGAAGTGGAAGATTTCAATAATAAATTGAAGAATGAGTATGAGAATGTGTTCAGTAATGTGTTCAGTAAAAATGAATGTATAAGAGGATTCGTAGCAAATGTAAAGGTGAGAGATAACGTGACACCAAAATTCTGTAAACCATACCGAATACCTTATGCGCTGAAAGATATAGTACGAGAGGAAATTGACAATTTAGTCAAAGAAGGAATTTTACGACCTGTTGAAATGTCAGAATGGGCTAGTCCTATAGTGTTGGTTCCTGAACCCAATGGCAAAATCAGGATTTGTGGAAATTTCAAATCTACCATCAATCCAGTCATTGAAAATCAGTATTATCCTTTACCCACGGATTAGGAAATATTCGCTTCATTTTCTGGTGGAAAATAATTTTCAGCTGTGGATTTGAGAAATGCCTATTTTCAAATTGAGCTCAGCGATGAAAGCAAGAAGTTATTAACAATAAATTTATTCTCTTATACCAGACTTGCATTCGGGGTTAAATCGGCACCGCATATATTTCAATCTGTAATTGAACAAATACTGAAAAATATATCTGGGGTTCGTTGTTATTTAGATGATTGTCTTATAACCGCAGAAAATCAACAGGAAATGGAAAATAGATTGAAACTTTTGTTCGATAGGTTCAAAAAATATGTTCGCATTAATTTAGATAAAAGTAATTTCTTTTTGAAAAAAGTTAAATTTTTAGGTCACTCTATATCAGAGAATGATATTGGACCTACTGATCAAAAAATTAAAGCTATTTTGGAAGCTCCCAAATCAGAAAATATTCAACAGTTACAGTCCTATTTAGGATTGTTGCATTATTATTCAAATTTCATACCATTGTTATCTGAGAAATTGATACCTCTTTATAAACTACTGCAGAAAGGTGTTTCATGGTATTGGAATCGGGAAATTAATAAATTTTTAGAAAATAGTAAAAATTGATTATTGAGCTCGAACATCCTGAAGGCTTTCAATCCTATACAGGCCGTTTCTATTATCATTCTAAACCGTAATAGATACAAAGACAATTAAGACGATTAATGGGAAAAAATGTAACTATTGTGGTGAGCAGTACATTGGTCAGAGAAAATCTACGGGGACTCTCGCCCTTCCCGACTTATACAGGGAAAACTAAAAATGCTCTTTTCGGTTTTTTACGAATAGAATGGTTATTTCAGAAAATATAAAAAAATTAAAGAGGAAAGTTTTATTGTATTCAAAATGTACTAGAACTACGTGACGATACATTTTTAATTAAACGTTTCGTGTCAACACGGCCACCATCAACTATTTTTTTCAAATACGGACCTGTCTATTTCATCACAAATATTGATAAAGCGATGAAATCACAGTTCAGTGGTATATCACACTTGATATTTTTATAGCATAACTGGCATCATCAGTGACAACAATTTTTAATTACGGTCCTGTCGTTAGTTCTTTTGTAAATTGTTTTGATTTCTTCAAAACTCATTCAACTATTAGGATACTTCAGTCATTACCCAACACTTTCGATAGGAAGATATCCCAACACAACGAACATTCGTATTTTTCCTTTTCGGGGATTTTTGTATTACAGTAATCCTTGATTCAAGGCTGATTTCTCCTGTATCAATTTTTACACGGATTATTTTCATAATTCTCAATCCTGGAAGTAATGAAAATATCAGTTTTTGATCAAAATACAAGTGTTGTCTAATTTGGTACAATTAAATAGCATCTCACTTCTTTTACCATATTTAAACACGTAGGCTTTGCTTGATTTCTATGGCAGGAAAAATAAATGAGTTGTTGATATCTGTTAAGAACTGTCAGACATTTAAGCACTCGGTTACACATTAAAGATGTATTCGAATGACGAAAGGACTGATATGCTATGTACTTATGCAAAATCAAATAGAAATCCTCTTTTGGCAAGAAATATGTATGGTGAGCTATACCCGAATCGTCGCATTCCAAACATTCAAATGTTTAGACGATTAGAAAGAAATTTGAGAGACTGTGGTACATTTGACAGAAATAAAACTAGAAAATGTGTTGATACTGGAAGTATAAAGAACCAAATAAATGTTTTGGGTAAGCAAATATTACCTTATAAAGCCTAAAAAGTGAAAAATAACGTCTTTTTTTTAAATCTAGGATTGGTCAGTTATAAAAATATTTCTAATCGAGATTGTTCTTTACGAGAAATTGCCCACGAACTTGGGATATCTGTAAAATCTACCAGAAATATTTTGAAAAAGAACAAATACAAATGCTACAGGATACGCAAAGTTCATCACCTCAATGAAAGGGATTACGGAAGGAGAGTACGATTTGCGAAATGGTTAAGACGTAGAAATAGGGAAGTTCGAAATATTTGTAAAAAAAATAATTTGGACGGACGAATCAAATTTCACCAACAATGGTTGGTTTAACAGAAACATCCATTATAGGTGGAATAATACGAATGAACATTTACATAAAGAAACCAATTTCCAGAAGAGGTTCGGAATAAATGTTTGGTTGGGAATTTTGGGAACAAACATACTGGTGAAATGTATTTAATTTTTTTATCCAATATGAGTTTGATTGCCATTAAGCACCCGCCGTGAAATACAATATTTTCAACAAGACGGTGCCCCTCCCCATAATGCAGCAATAGTAAGGGAACATTTAGATGCAATATTCCTAACAAAGTGGATTGGAAACAATGGACCAATTGCCTGGCCAGCTCGATCCCCAGACCTTACTCCTTTGGATTTTTTTGTCTGGGGATACATAAAGGATAAAGTTTTTTCGACACCTAGTACCGATATCGACCATCTCAAACAGAAAATAAGAGATGCATGTAATAGCATTACAACCATCATGCTAGAAAATTGCCACCGAAATTGTATAGATAGACAACTTCATTCAACCGTCAATCCGAGCATTTAATGTAGAATTCTTTTTCTGTATTCGTTTTATTTTCTTCCACAAATTCATTATGAAATAAATTGTTTTTTCTGTTTGTTTGATTTCTTCTCCTCTTAAGTAAGTTTATTTCTGGGGTAAATTGCTATCGTTCGTCTCAGAAACTGCAGAAATCTTTTATGAATTTTTATAGTATAAATACAATTTTCATAGATACTTTCATTCAAAACGTCACTGATAATTTTTATATCGAAGCGTTACATTCTGTGGAATTCATAAACAAACTACCGACAGGACCGTATTTAAAAATTGTTGTCACTAATGATGCTAGTTATTTTATATGAAACGTTATAAAAATGTCGAGTGTGATACACTGAATTGTCCGCAACGTCAGACCACCGGAGGATGAAATGACGTTCCTTAGGTTCATGTCCCTGTACTCAAACGGACAGAAAGTTCAACATGGGGTAACCCGAGAGGAGCCACGAGATCTTTTCAAGGTGCCTGCCGATTACGCTCACTGTGTGGCAGAAGATTTCCAAATGCCCAGAGGCATTGCCGTAGTATTCACCAAGAAGTTCGGTCGACTCCAAGAACTGCGGGAACAGAACCCGGAAGTTAGAGGGGTGTTACAGCTGAGGAAGGGCCAGAGAAACATCTACTATCTGGATACCAAGAAGCATTCCCGAGATAAACTGTCTTATGAAGATGTCTGGAAGAGCCTTGCCAGATTAAGAGACACGATGCTGCACCAGAATCTTGTGGACCTGGAAATCCCAAAATTGGCCTGTGGCATTGATGGGGGATCCATCTTCCACGACCCAACATGAAGACTGTGGAGTGTTATTTCCATCGAACGTCAAGGTGCAGATGTGGAGAATCTTGTAGATATCTCCACACTCCAAGAATGACATTTCGGGACGAAACGTCTTCAAGAAGAGAGCAATGTAACGATTTCGAGACCGGCCCTGATGGCCTCATTAGTTATACACCCTCGGTTAACAACGTCCGCATATCTGCTGGCCAACGGATCAACAACTATGACTCATCACCGAGAACAAGCTCGTACAAAATTGGTCGCTTCTACCCGCTTCTAGAGCCATCTTTATCAGTCGTTCTATAGTCCCGATAAATCGAGAATTGTAAATAGAATCTGCTTGCGGGTATATAAGGTTCTCGACAGCAGAGGGCAGATAATAGTCGCAGAGAGTTGCAGATATAGTTCCAGAGTTCGCAGATAGAGAGAGACAGTGAAGATAAATTGAAATAGTGAAGTCAATGTTTTAGTTGAATAATTGTTAGCGTTTTAAATAAATTAGCAAAATTAGTTTAGTCCATTTTTATTACAATATCATTCACGTATGGAACTGAAAAATAAAAAAGTTGCAATTTTTGGATGTCTTAGTAATCAGATACATAGCTGAGAGATTCCACCATTGCAACAGAAAAAAATGCCGGGATTGAATTTCATGGTGAATAGACTCAACATGAAAATATTCAAAACTGGGAAAATGATTATTAGGGGGGTGACTGGGAAAATGATTATTAGGGGGGTGGCTGAGCTGAATGATTATTTTATTTACTGGCAGGGCGAATTGATTGGGAAACAAAGATTTAAGGAAACCCTTTGTAAATATTAGACTTTTCCAAAAAAAGAAGAAACCCCACCTAAATATATCGCTTCTATCTCACGAGATTTGCGTTACTCAGAGTTTGCATGTTTTTTGTGATTCAAGCCAAAATGCGTATGCAATATCAAACAGCTGTATTTTTGCGTTCAGAAACCGATCAGCAAGTTCATGAGAGTTTCACCAGTTAAGAAAATGACGATTCCAAGGCTTGAATTGATGACTGCTGTGTAGAGTTAGACTAGCCAATGTTGTTTTATCGAATTTTGAAATCGAGGGCATCTCGCCAAGTAGTTTTTATTTGGACTGATAAAACGCGAAGAAAACTGGAAGACTTTCGTGTGGAATAGAGTACAGGAAATTTAAATGTTTTCGCATACAAATTGTTGGCACCACGTGTATGGTAATGTCAATCCTGCTGATTTGCCATCTCGAGGTTGTTCTCCTGAAAAGCTATTTGAATCCCGTTTGAGGGAGGGTCCATCTTGACTGAAAATATCTGCTGAAGAGTGGCCCAATCAACAACATATTGCCTTCTATGACGATTTAGTCAATGAGGAGAAAAGATAAGGAACAGCTTCATTGATGACTGGACCATTGTTCAAGTCTGATGATTGGTATATCTTAAATATACTTAAATTATTTCAATATCAGTATCAGTAATTAAATATCCACAAATACCGCTTCATACTTTAAATATTACTTCAAGTCCGAAAATATCCACTCCATACTCTAAGTATTTTAATTGTCATAAATATCTGCCAATATATTTTAAATATTTGTAATATAGTATATTCAGTATCCATTGCAGAATATAAAAACTCAACACCTCATTTAAGCAACTTGTTTAGCATTTTTGCGCACGTGGGCCGCCGCGCTTCCTTTGAATCTATAAGAATGGTTGCAATTGAAAATGGAGGGATGAACTATAACAGAAATTTTCATTAAATTCGGACATAATTTTTTAGTCATTGTCTTTAATAACTGGTAGGTTGAGGTTCGAAGTGAACTAGTAAGTAAACTTGATACTTTTGTGACAGTTTATTGTTTCTCACTGAAACGATGTCTTCAACATGTAAGTTTTGTGATTTCTTTTATATTTCATGTTATTTTTCATCTAATTATGATTGATAATATAGGTTCCCTATCTATTACAAACCAAGCATTATTTGAATCTTCCGTTTTTTCGAGACAGTGACGGAAAAATTGTTTACTATTAGTTTTACGCGATGTTTTTGGGCATTCGCGGTACAAACTGCGCAGCGGGATTTGTTACGAAGATACTGGAGATAGGTGTATGTAATAGATAACTTTTGTAGTAAGGGCTTCGGCGGTCGGCGGCCGTTGACGACGCTATTATGATTCACAGTTAATTATGATTGAAGTAGAAGGAGGAGAGGCACGGAATAGAATGGCTTTGGAATATTGTTTCGCGGGGATTTCAGGGCAAGTAAGGGATACAGTAAGGCGTCGAGCCTAGGTGGCTTGAGAGCACGGTTGGCCAATATAATCAAAAACATACGACGATTGATTAATTGGCAATAATGATTTGGGAAATTGAGAAAAAATTGTTTTTTCCTAAATTTTAATTCTTTTTTGCGACTTGAATTTCAGGAGTTCAATTTGTTTATTCCCCGCGGGATCTGTTTCTAATTTAATCGACTCGGCAGAGATTTTGAAAAATGGTTGTCTCACTCTCACTTCATGTTACTGTGGGTGATTTGTCAGTAAATCCTCATATTTTTATGAAAGTTCGTGATGGTAGTAAATGCAAATAGGTATTACCCTCTAGAGTTATATTTTGATTTTGCAGGTTTTTTACAAGAAATCAAAGACGCCTTTGATTTACCGGATTTTATTGTCAGTTTACTCAATATAAGTGGGTACAACAATAGAATAGTGTTATCCACTTTCTCCGCAGAAGATATTCATCAGTTAGAGACATTCGCAAGAGAAGAGTTACCTAGCATGATCGATATCACTGATGAAAACGAACGAAAAACATATTTTGGTTTATTTAGTTCTAATTATGAAAACTTCAAAATACCATGTGGATATAGAAGGACCCTTTTGTGTTTGAAGGATCATATTTCTAAACTAATAAGCTATTCAAGTCAGTCATTCCAAAATAAGAAGAGAAAGGCTGAATCACAAACTCCTAATAAGGAAAAAGAGCCTCATTCACAGGATGTGAACAAATCCAACCCAGAATTCAACATTAATGAAGAAAGACTGAAATTAATAAACAGTTAGATAATTACATGAAGAATCTCAGAAAGAAAGAAAATTTAAAATTATATGAAGAAATTTATTTTCATGTGAAGATAAATGTCAATGCTCTGGGTTCTTCGTCTACTAGTAATTACGCCACTGCTTTAATAACGGAAAATCCCTAGAGAACTCATCTTGCACAAAATTTTTAGGAATTTATCTAGATCAAAAACTCACATGGAATGAGCATGTTGATCATACAGCCTCAAAATTGAGTTCATATTGTTTCATTATCAGGAACTTATGGAATACAGTATCGATCGACGTGCTCAAATTACTATACTTTGGCCTTATTCAGTCGTGCCTTTCATATGGTCTAGTTTTCTGGGGAAAAACCCATAACTCTGGCCAACTATTTATTATTCAAAAAAAAATTATAAGATGCATGCTAAACTTGCCTAATAAAGAATCATGTAAAAACCATTTTGTTGATTTGGGTATTATGTCATTACCAAGTTTGTATATTTACTCACTGATCGTTTACATTATTAATAAACAGGACACTCTAAAGTCGAGAAAGGAGGTACACAGTCATAACACACGACAGAAGGACGAAATCAATTTAGGATTTTCCAGATTATCAATTGGGCAGGAAAATCCCAATTATATGGGAATCCAATGCTACAATAAGATTTATGCAATGAAGGCGTTCAGAGAATGTGAAACAACAATGCTCAAGAAATATCTCAAGAGGTTTTTGGTACAGAAATGCTATTACTCACTGCAGGAATTTCTCAATGATAACTTTGACTGAGATCACATATTCACATAGATCACAAGAGTAGTAGATAGTCTAAACAGTTGTCATATAAATTTTAAAATGTTACTTGTCAGACACCATTATATAACCTGCATTATATGCTAGATTACACCACACAGAACAAGTTCGGTTATTTTAATTAGCAAATGATAAATTATTTTAAAAAATGTGCTATTGTAAGTCTATATTTATTTTATTTTACATTATTTTATCATACAAACCAGGTTCCTATTGTACCAATTAGCGAACTAGCTTAGCTGTTTGTGACGTGTCCCATAATGAACTGTACTCGCATGTATTGTGATATTCAGCGGACAAATAAAATTATTATTATTATTATTATTTGCAATTCAGAAGTAAGAGAGTCTAGATATTCACTGTGTAGCAAATACTATTGGACAGTATACATTTTTTATAAACATGTAAAAAAACATTTAGATGAAAAATCATTGAAAAAAGTTCATTGCCAACATTAGATACATTTGTATCAAAAGCATCCACTTCTAGGCAGCCTGGCAATGGATCCAATGATACAAATAAATCCGAAGAAAATGGTTCAGACTCAAATTTTCCCTAGAGTTAATCTGTTTTTTTTTATTATCATACCTTTGTTTTCAGTTTAACATTCAAACATTATTTCATTTATTATGTTATTGTATATTATTCATTTTATTTATTAATAAATATTTATTTTGTCATGTTTTGCATGTTCACTGATTTTTAAATAGAGTATTTTTCAATGAAATATGTCCCAATAACTTGAAAGCTTTCATTTCAATTTATTGCCAACAGATATATACTTTGGGTACTTCTGGAAAAACACAGGGAAAAATGTAACAACATTGATTCCTTCTATTTACCTGTTTTATCACGTTTTTATTACCCGAATTACACAAAATATCATATTCACTATGTTCCATTTATTTCCATAAACTTTCCAAACCCAAGTACATTTTGAGTATTTTCAATACATTCAATATATTTTAATTATTTTAAATTCATTTCTAGTACTTTAAATACCTTAAGTATACTTTGATTATCAAAGTACGTTTCCAGCACATTACATACTTTCGGAATCTTAAATATATTTTAAATATTTAAATACGGCGTTTTTTCTCAAATATATTATAAATATTGTTAAATATCAGATATTTAAATATGCTGTACATATTTTTGGTAGTTGTTTCCCCCTTGGTAAAATTGCACAATATGGCAACCAAAGCGATTTGGCTGAAACTTTCACAGAATTATTAAAATACAATAAAATCACTGTATCAATCAATTCGTCCCAAATTTAAAGGTCTATAGCTAAGATTGAGATCTGGTTCTTACTTCAACATTTAAAAAATTTCATTCATTGAAAAGTAATGACCTAATTATTGACTTTACAAAACCACAAAATTTAAAATCGCTCTCCTGAATGCATAACTTCAAATATATCAGTGATGTAAATAATAAAGAGAAGTGGCCCTAGGACAGAGCCCTGACCACACCTTGTGTGAATGGTAAGCAGTTGGAGTACTGTCCCTCTTAGACCATAGTGCGATAGTTTTTTGAGGAGTATGTTGTGGGAGACACACAGTCTAAATTGATAAATTGGAAATGTTCCACCGAAAAACTGAATATAGAATGCTTCAATTTTTTCTTGTGTCATAAATATAATATAAACTGGCGAAAATATAATAATTGCTCATATTTGAATTGTTAAAAGTGACCAAATTACCCAAAGTTAACCAACAAGATAGGTTAGATATATTATAAGGTCGATTTTTTCAGTAAAAAGCTTGGTTTTGGTGCTTTTAGCTAATAGTAAAATATGAGTTTTATAGCCTCCAAAGTGTCGAAATAAAGAACAGATGGGTTCTTGTGCGATTTTTACTGAAAATTCGTGTTTGAAAATGGATTTTCATGATTTGAAAGGGCATAACTAGAAAAGTACTGGAGATGTGTTCAGAAGATGAAACTACATAAGTAACGTCTTTTTTCTTTAATTTGTGAGGAAGTCCACTAAGCTTACCTCTACCTTAATTTGGTAATATTTTTTTAGATTATTCAAGGAGGTGATCAAATTGAAACATGTCCCTTTTCACCTACAAGTGGATAACTCTGCAGTTTTCAGGAAACCAAAACAAATATGTAGCATAGAGATTTTCTACCGAACAAAATATTACCCTATACTTTGACTGTAAAACATATCTTGACAGACCTTATTGCAAGACCAACAGTAGCAGGACTCTGAGCTTTTGCTGTAGTTGCTGTTAGTCCATAATCCTGTAGCATGTATGTGTCTTCCATCTCCGTGTTATCTTTGTTGAAGAGTTGCTGATTTTGTGGTGGAATTTTAAGGATACCTAAAATATATACAAAGTGGTATCTACCTTCTTCTTCTAGTGCTAGCCACTCACCTTCGATTATTTTTTTAAGTTCCAATACGGTAGTTGTGTCCTTGGCATCGGTGAAAATTGTCAATTTCTTTCTTCTAATCATCAAAAACACATCCTGAAAGTTAACATTTTAGAATAAATAATAGTTTGAATATTTTGGGGTTAAGCTTGGAATATCTGATTATTATGGAAGGTGTGGTTGGACCAAAAGGTTTTTTGAAAGCTGGCTTACCATAATGTGGTTGTTTTTTATATCTATAAATTTAGAAATTTTATATCCTCTAATACAATCATCAATTATTATTTCGTTATTTATTAACACCAAACCACAGATACGACGATACGTCTGCCCCAGGTTCCCGTTCCGTGCTCCGTGCACCAAAGACCAAACACCAAACAGTCCTCCAAATACTGTGACCAACTGACCAAACGAAGCCTAAAAAATGTCATATGTCATTTGTCTAGGTCCAGAGCACAGACCTCATGTCAAGTAAAGGGCATTGTTGCTAAACCTAAAATTCCAAATAATCCAATGGCCAATTTTAAAAAATAAAAAGGTATTTTTTCAGAATGTATTGGTTTCTGAGAATAACACAATCATCGTAAACATATTCTGATTACTTTGGTAAAGTTCGTACTCACCTCCTAAACCCGATTCCCACAGATCCGACATCTAATGATACGATCGTAAACCCGGATTCCTACTGATTAATTTAAAATAATCAACCAATAGTAACTGTCGCATCATCGTACCATCGGCATGAAGATAACCACCCAACCCAAATTATCGAGAATTTAACTATTCAGTTACATGCGTGCCCACCAGTGGGCATGCATAGAATAATCATACAAAATTGTTAACGAATAACTACTATGGTCAATTTCAAGCGATCTACCAATCGTTATTGGTAATTACCGGATCATTCAAGTGACTTTGGTTATTAATTTGGTTATAAACTCATGACGTCACCAATCAAAAATCAGATATTTACTGTCAAAGTAACAATCAGAATATTTTGGTATTTACTAACCTCCGGAGTTGTTTTTAACCTTAGGAATTTTGGTTATTGAGAAAAATGAATTATTTTCAATGAAATAAGATATGTGAAATTTATTACAATCGCAAAGCGCTTTCGGCTGTTTAAGCCATCGTCGGTGCTATACCTGCAAGTAAGTAATAATGGAAATCTATGGATGCTGATTGCCTCTAGTGAATACTACATGATTCAAATAATATTATAGGCTTCATGGATTCTTACATCTCAAGTGATAAATCGATGTTAGTTTTTATAAATTAACCCTGGATATATATATATATATATATATATATATATATATATATATATATATATATGACATTCACGATTTTCACGATAGAAAAAAGTATGGAATCTAGGGAAAAAAACGGAAAAAAAAACTGAAAAAAATACTCCCGGAAAAAACGGAAAAAACGAAAAAAAAACGGGAAAAATACCCTCCAGAAAAAAAACACACGGAAAAAATACTCCTATATGCGATAAAAATGGCCAGTACACAAAAAGTAATGAAATTTCAACTGTGTGTCATGTTAACGAAACTAGACCATATTTTATTCATTTCACAAAACCAATAAAAGTTTTAACCTATCCTGTGGAATGTTCATCGTCGACGACCAAAAAAGATGATTTTTTATATTTTTATGACTCGATTGTTTCTGAACGAACTAACCTGGTGAGAAATTGCAATGCTGGAAAATCTGTTGTTCCACCCCTCTGTATTGTAAAATGAATCAAATATGGTCTAGTTTCTTCAACATGACACAAAGTTGAAATTTCATTACTTTTTGTGTACTGGCCATTGTTATCGTATATAGGGATATTTTTTCGGTTTTTCTTTTTCGGGGGGTATTTTTTCCGTTTTTATTTCGTTTTTTCCCCGGGGGTATTTTTCCGTTTACCAAAAGTCGAAATCAGCCCTATATTTATGAGGGTAAAGATTACGAATTTGTAGATGACGATTAGGGACAGCAAATCTACTTTTGAAACGTGTGCGTATTAGTTGTATAATAAACAAGGAATTGATTGCTCTAATGTGTATCTGTTTATGATAACTACTTAATAATAATAAATCAGATATGATATCAATGCAGCAGCTCACTTTTTGCAAAATCACTCATTTCATCAATTGTCGTCAGTGTCAAATAAAACTCATGAAACTGTTGTCGGAGCTGATATAATATGGTCAAAGAAAACCTACAGAGAGGAATATTGATGCCACTCTTTCTCATTGACTGCGGGAACAATATGATGTTCAGTTTAAATTATCTTCCTTCTCAGCAGCATAAATTGTTTTTGAATCCATTACTGAATAACTACGATTCACACGATTCCCGACAATTGAAAAATATCAAAAAGGCGCCAATCGAAGCGTATTTTGGTATTACCAACTGCGTTCAAGCGATAACATTGAATTTAGCTTTTGTGGCGTCATCGTTCATCTGTCACTCCAAACCATAAATAACCGTGGTAATAACCGTTTATTTTTGTTTTTTCGCCAAAACTCTAAACCTATGGTCGGGCATGCATTTTACTGTATTCTCGAAAAACCTGGCAACACCGAAGTATGAACATTATGTTTTGTGGTGTTTCTTTCCTGTTCATGTTTATGCGTTCATGGTTCCGTGGTTGGTGTCTGGTGTCATAGACGATTGATTGGATGACTGGATTAGTGGATTGCGGTTTGTGAAGGTTTAAGACAAAATTTCGTGTTTGTTCATTCAAATTATTAGCTTTTTAGTGTTATCCATTTCGTAAGCTTTTGTAATCTCAAAAAGTCGTCAAAAATGAGGAGAGATCTGGATGATAAAGTAAGTACAATAGATTTTTTTTACATTGAAAAACTGATAATGGACGCTTGAAGATGCCGCGTCATCGCGTCAATTCCCTATCGATTAGATCCTAAATATTTTTCATATATTCCTGTTTTCTGAAATTACTACAGCCAAAATTTTGTTCAGAAGGTTTCTCGTAAACTCCTCGAATCGTACACGTGTCTCTTTTAGTTTTCGAGAGCCAGAGTTTGAGGAAGGCCATTTCAATTATAATAATAATACTCCCTCATAAACACTCGTTGAGTGTACCCAAAGGCATAGCCTGTGCGGGTAGAGGACGGCTATTATTATTTGCCGTGGCGCTCCGGGGCGACTTACTGATGTTTTAGGTGATGTATTCATTTTTCAGCTGTAGGAAAACCTACAGCACCACCTCGGGTGGTCGGTGTGCACTCAAGCTAGCACTAGACGAGATTGGCATCTAGACAACTCACCATACACTTGCTATTCAACAAGGCATGCGGTAAAGAATTTGAGAAAAAATCTCTTATACCTACATCGGCCTCGAACCGACTATTGTTATGCTGGAGTTTCGAATGGCCTGTGCCATTAGACCGCTAAATAAATGACCTCATTGTCTATAAAACCATTTCTGACATCAAAACTAATGCCAATGGGTGTGATGGATTAAATACAAAACTCTTAAAACTCTGCTGCCCTTATATAGTGCCATAAATTTTACAATATATAGGGTTTTCTCGAAATGCTCTACTTCTTATGGATAACTACCATAAAAATAGAAAACAAAAATTATGCATCAATAATATCAATTCAGACTATCTAACGTTAAGGTCAGGCGTGCCGCAAGGGTGTATATTAGGGCCGTTGTTATTCTCAATTTATTTATTTCACTTTTTGACTCTGATTGAAACTTGTAATTTTAATTAATTCAATATGGCCCGTGATGGTCATGATGGTAGAGCGTTTGTCTCTTAACCTAAGGGTCATGGGTTCGATTCCCAGCATGGTCATCGGTCTCCTGCATGGCATCACACGTTAAAAGGTAAGGGCTGCGTCTTCCCTAGCTCGGACAAGTCTATCGAAGACTTTTGAGGGTTGTACTCTCAAGGGTGTGCAGCTGGTTGACGGAAATAACAATAACAACAACAATAGTTTTCCTCACCAATTAATAGAAAACGCATTTACCCTAATTAACAACGACTTTAACGCCTTCGTTAGGGCAGCTTCAGAACACTGTTTGATAATAAATCCTGGCAAATCCAAGGTAATGTTGTTTGGCAGCAAATACCACCTTGAAAATGTAATGAACTTTGAACTTTGTTGATATAAATATAAATAATGAAAAACTTGTTGTAGAGAAGGAAGCAAGGAATCTTGGAGTTACTATGGATTCTGATCTAAGATTTGAAAAGCATATAAATAAGCTACTTCAACGTGCCTTATAGTAGATTGAAAATGATTTATGGTAATCGCCACTCAACAAAAGTAAAAAAATTACTGTGCGAATCTTTGATTCTCTCCATATTCAATTATGCTAATGCAGTCTAATTTAACCACCCAATGAAAGAAAAAACACAGAAAGTACAAAATTCATGTCTGCGTTTGATTTTTAGTATCTGGAGCAGACAGAATTTCACATGAATTACGTGAAATCGGATGGTTAAACATGGACAATAGAAGAATGCATCACACTATTATCTTATATAATAAAGTAATAATCAAAAAAATACCTCCATATCTCTCTAGAAAAATATCTTACCATACTGATACTTTCAAGACCGAACATTTGAGGCGGTCTTTCAGTTATCAATTCTGTTTTCTATGCAACCCGGTTTTGGAAAAAATACGATTATTGAAGCTGTCGAAATTTAAATTATTTTTGAGAAAACATTTATTGGACATTCAAAGATGAATTTTGAAAAACTATGAATCATAAATCATTACCAAGAATAGCATTCTATTATATTATACTCTATACTATATATATACTTTACTATACTCTTTTGATTTCTCAGTATGAATGCACAGGCTGTTGTGGGTCAAGTGGAAGAATGTTTTTTGGTGTGTTGACACAGCAAAAAATAAACTTCGCCCTTTGCTTTCAAAACTTGAAACTAAATTGTGTAATTCTGTATTTATAAAGTCATGTTTGAAAGTAATTAAGACGATTTATTATTATTATAGTTTTATTTCTTTTTCAATCAATATCTAGAGGCTATACTTACGGCATAGTGAGATTTATAAGTAGACTTGTCGCATTGTCGACAGATGTGGTTTTTCTTGAAATGGAATATGTATTTTAGTCAATATATGTATGAAAAGGTTTTTAAATTATTATTTGAATGTTGACAACTGATAATTTTGTTTGGGTCATTTGATAATTTAGTCAATCATGTAGAGCCAAGTAATGGGTTGATTCTGTTTCGGTTATAAATCTTACAATAGAAAATATTTAAATGTTTACAGTGTGTTTCACTTCTCATGGATACATCCCCGTATCTTCCGTAATGTTCAACATAGAACCATGAAATTTTCAGGATCGACAGATTCACTTGAGATGAACTCCCTGCACAAAAGGTGTCATCTTACGTGATATACACTGCACGCCAACAGCGATGAAACCACCCATTTTTCCGGTAAGTTATATTAGGGGACAAAATTGGCCCAAAATTCCTTCGGATTCGTGTTCAGGATCCCCGTATTACTACTAATACACCTGTCGCCTGAAATTTTTTTATTGCTAAATAATTCTAATTTGTTTCACTTCTCATGGAAACGCCACCGTATCTTTCGTAATTTTCGACGTAGAATCATGAAATTTCCAGGATACGTAGATACACTAGAAAATGCACAGAAATGGTATTCATAGTACGTTATATACACGGGGGCGTTTCCACAGGAAGTGAAACCAATTAGAATATTTCAGAACTGAATGTTTTTCAGGAGACAGGTGGACTAGTATTAATTTGGGGATCCTGAACACCAATCCGAAGGAATATCGGGCCAATTTTGCCCCATAATATAATTTTCCGAAAAAATGGGTGGTTTCATCGCTGCTGGCGTGCAGTGTATATCACGTAGGCAGATAGTTCATCTCTAGTGTATCTATCTATCCTGAAAATTTTATGATTTTTCTTCAAAAGTTACAGATACGAGGGTGTTTCCATGAGAAGTGAAACACACTATATTTCTCAGTGTGAATTTGGTTTTTATTTTCTCTCTATCTATCAATTATGATGAATTTACACATATTAGATGTCAACACCATAGAACATATATCATATTGATTAAAAACAAAAAAAAAAACAATGCAAATTTAACTGTAATCACTTGTAATCTAGTATGCACTGATGAACGAATTTTTATGTAATTTCATCTTTCAACGTAGTTTATAATTAATAACAATTTTCGAATTTGTCAAATGTAAAGGTTATTCATATTTTATGACAAACCGCACATAACCTAACTTTCAAAATGTGTATTAGACAAAATAAATAAAAATAACAAATCTATCAATAACATGACCTTGCTATGTAAAACATGAAAATAATATCGGAGCATTCAGAGGAGTACAACAGAAATGGAATAATTTTGTAGTAAAACTCAACAAAATTGTGTTTTTTTAATTAATCTTCCTGAAAATGTCTATTCCACAATTATTTGATTAGTTTAGACCCAAACTTATGTGATTTAGGTTAAGCTGTTTCCAGATTTCTGTTCTTACGATCACAGAAATGGTATTACTTGTCTTCATTATTGCCGTGGGAAATTGTAAATAGTGTACCTAAGTTATCATTTCCACATCTATTGATAAACTGACTTAGTTAATTAAGCCGTACCAATTTATAGGAATTTTTAAATTTTCCCGGAATGCAGGTAAGGTAAGCTCGGGTAAGTGTGACCGTGATTTTCATTAGTTCGCATTGAATTTAGTCCATCTGATGAAACTGAACCAATATAACAATGAAATTTTGCAGGTATTTACTTCGGAGGTCAGTCTTTGTAATACGCCACAGAAAACCGTTGGAAAACGTATTCTGTGAATTTTATTTATATATTCAGATATACATCTCCATAGGTCACACTTCCCCGGAAATTTGGGGCAAGTGTGATTCTGGCCAAATTCAAAGATACTAATGCACGTAAATCTCTCTTTGGGGCAGGTGTGAGTAAACAGTAAAGGAACTTTCACCACAATTTATTTGTTTCGAGATATCTTTATTCAAAACATAGTTGGGAACTTTTTAATATTGAATTTGAAATGATCCATTGGAAAAAACAAAAAATAATCGTGAAAGTGAACATTTGTTGAAAAGAAAAATTTACAGGTAGAAATCTGAAAAATCGAATGAAAATTTCATTGATCCCCATCTTCTGACGAGTGGTGATGGAAGCACAATTGTTATTTCATCCTCAGAAAGTGTATCAATGTTTTCCACATCTGGCCAGGTATATTGTTTGGCTCCTGAGATTTCCGTATATAATTTCGTACTATAGCTGAAAAAATATTACTGTTTAGGTTGGCCAAATGAACAAGGTTCCCACATACACCGACAGATAGGTCACACTACCCCCTAACATTTAATTTTGGGGTAAGTGTGACATGCAATGGAAAAATGTAAAAAAAAAACTTCATGAAAAAACGGCAATCTATAGTCAGATTTATTGTTTAGGCAGAAGAAAAGTGTATAAAATGGATTCTTACCTTAGATTTTAACAATACACTCAAAGCTTGAAATAAACTGGTTATACTCGTTCGGGTTGATGAATTGTAGGTTAGATCTCTTTTGTATTTTATATGATGGTTATGGATTCATTATGAGTGTAGGTTATTCATCAATAAATGGCATTGGGCTGTCGCCCGGTTTAGCGAAGATAGAGAGCAAACTCACACTTGCCCCAAATTCACACTTACCCGAGCTTACCTTACATTGTTAATGACTTCTTAATGTAAACACATGGTCTATTGAATATTAAGATATTCAAAACTTAAATTAAATTGAATTTAAAATATTGCAGTAAATGTTACTCAATTAAGAATGTCAGTGGGTCTGTAAAATGATTTGAAACTTTATGACCGTCAAGCCTAAATGTTAAAAATACACCTGATTTTGTTGCTCATGTGGCATCATTTTACAACGCAAGGCTCCCACCCTACACTAATTCATTGCATTGCTATCGGATGTTCCCTATGTTCGACCACAATTTCGTTTCACAGTGGCGGCAGTATGCCCCCCCGCCCTTTTACTGAATCTTGGCGCCTAGTGATGGTGTGCCCCCCCCCCCCGCCCTCAGTTTCTAGAATCGCCACTGATAGGATTATAAGTAGAATATTAGAAATTGACGAATGACTTCACTGAAGAAGCTATGGCTGGAATAGTACGTCTTATGATTGTAGCTGCTAAACCGAAATTCAGTGTAAGGATGGCATAACATTGATGAAGGCGAATTTTTTTTCAAAGCAATCATATTTCTTGGTATACAGTGTGTAGTTTCAGACAAGATATTTATGCAAAAATAACATTGTTGAGGTATCACAAGTAATAGTTGAGCTTATTCAGATAAGGACACAAGAGCTCCTTTTTTCATGTACTGTTCGAAACGAAACTTTTTTTTCTTATTCTGTTTTATCTGATGTGTACATATTGTTTTGTACTTGTGATTAAAGAGGAATCGGTTAAATTGGAAATTGAAACTATCCATCAGCTGTTTGTACTGCATTGGTGACTTTTTGTCTGTATTGTTATTTCTTTTTCTTGAAATATTTTTCTTTAGTGATTGTTGCTTAATGGCTAACTTTTTTTATACTTTGATTATTTTTATCATGTAATGGATTTTCTATTATATCCTCTTGAAAACAAACAACAAATACTTTCTAGGGTATGGCTGATTTTGAAGGACTATCTTCGTGTAAAAGTTTCTCAGAAAACTTAATTTGGGTTCGTTTATGTACTGCAACCTTTCAGGCTTCACGTCAGTTGGTTTTTGGAATTGAAACTTATCTAGAACAACTCTTGTTTTGAGTTTAATTTCACCTCCAACTGATCTATTCTTCATTTTCAATCTGAAACAAAGAAAAAATATATAAGGTAAAAATTCCATCAATAAACCTTGTGTACCTAAAACGTAAACTTAGTCTTTTAAAATATTCATTCTAGCAAACAAAATAAAAATGAGAAAATGTTAACAACCGTTGACCCACATAAATTACAAAAACTCATCCCTTATCAAAATATTAGTTAGACCTATGTTTATTACGTGTAGTGCATTTCTGCATTTGACATTTCCATCAATTTTCGACGCAGACTTCAAACACAGGACGAGAGCAGGGGTTCTATTCTCGAGTGCAAGCAAAATCATTTTCAGACGTTTGCAGTGTAGCCAAACAATTAAATATCTTGAAAACTATAAGAAATATCAAAGAAAAAAAATACAGTATTTCTTAATTTTCAATACAGTGTAGGTATTTGTTGTGAGGTAAAAATCAAAATTTGGTGATATTCTTCATTGACCTGTATCTGTTTTATGATTCACAGTATTCGTTTTTTTCGTTGATGTACATTTCAAGGAACAACCAAGTTTCATGATTATTAATCCGTTTCAAGTTTTTTATGTTGGAGTAATCTAATTTGTGGCCAGTTTTTTGCGAGTGGTCAACTGCTGCACATGAGTTTTTTTCCTAAACGGGCATCGCTCTTTTGCACGGCTATTCTTTGCTTGAGGTATTGCTGAGAATGTAATTATATATATACGAACTTTCGATTAATAGTTCAAGAAAATTGAAAATCGCAATGTTTTCAAAACATTTTCCCATCTCCACAAAAATATTTATTTTTTTGGGATATCTTCAAGATCAAAATATTAGGCTATATATCTGAGAACTTACCTAGTTTTTTTTTCAGGGTGATAAACTGGAACCGGAGCAGTTCCGTAAACTATTCATTGGAGGCTTAGATTTTCGAACCACTGATGATTCACTGAAAAAACATTTTGAACAATGGGGCGAAATAGTCGATGTAGTAGTAATGAAAGATCCTACAACAAAGCGTTCCAGAGGCTTTGGATTTATCACCTATTCAAAAGCTCACATGGTAGATGATGCCCAAAACGCGCGACCCCATAGGGTCGATGGTAGAGTAGTGGAACCTAAAAGGGCTGTTCCAAGACAAGAAATTGGACGACCCGAGTCCGGTGCTACAGTTAAAAAACTGTTTGTTGGTGGTATGAAGGAAGATGTTGAGGAAGAGGATTTGAAAGAACACTTTGAAAAATATGGAAATATTTTATCTTGTACAATTGTTACCGATAAGGAGACTGGAAAGAAAAGAGGATTTGCTTTCGTTGAGTTTGAAGATTATGATTCAGTTGACAAAATAGTTTGTGAGTGAACACCTTTGTTTTTCAATTTTGCCAATATTGACTATCTAGGATAATAGTGCCCTTTTATGTTTATGTATTATCCCTGGACATCCAAATATCTCCCTCATATCCTTTCTCTCACTATCTTCTCTCTTTTATTTTCTCTCTCACACACACACACTGTTCAATTATTCATTTTCGTTAATTTTTCATAACCTTTTTTCAGTACAACGTAACCACAACATCAAAGGAAAGCATGTTGATGTTAAGAAAGCTTTGAGCAAGGCGGAAATGGATCGCTCGGGAGGTGGAGGTGGAAGTGGAGGTGGTGGTCCTGGAGGCTCAAGAGGAGGTGGTCGCGGAGGTAGTCAAATGGGAGGAAGAGGAGGTAATTTCAACCAGGGTGGCAACTGGAACAACCGTGGTGGACAAGGAGACTGGAATGCTCCTCAGGGCCCAGTAGGATATGGTGGAGGTGGCGGTAGCAGCAGTGGCGGACCTTGGGCCCAACAGGGACCTTGGGATAACCAAAGTGGGGGAGTTTGGGGACAGCAAGGAGGTTAGTACAGATTTAGATAGTTTCTATTACTTGAATTACTATATAACCTACATTGAGGATATAGTTGATAAATGAGTTTGTGGTATCTGTGAATGCATGAATTAAATATTTGTTTATTTATTTAACAATTACTCCATTTTCTCAATAACATAATTCTTGAAAGTAACTAATGCGAGCAATTTGAGAAAACTACACTATGATTATTTTGAAGTATCCCTCAAATTAAACTTATTTTAATGCCTTGAATTATATACAGTGCGGCTTTTAATAGTCCCCCCCCCGATAACTTTTGAACGGTTCGTCGTAGAAATATGAATAAAAAACCGTTTCGAGGGTTTCACCAATACTACTTTTCGAAATAAAAAATATGGTGATTGCTCAACAGGGGGCGCGGGGGGGCACATCAACTCAAAATTTTTAAATGGCATGGGGGGTCAAGTGGCACATCGTCGAAAAGGAAATTCCATTCTCTTTACAACCATCTAATTTTTTTTTTAATTTCGTTAATATTTTTTTTTGCAATTCAATTCCGAAATATCAAATATAAATGTGGATCTGAATACTACTCATACCTCGATAAATTTGAACGGTTTGATGTGGAACAATGAATCCAAAAAATTTTTGAAGGGTATTACTGATACTACTTTCTGAGTGAAGAAACATTGCAATTACTCGACAGATGGCGCTGGGAGCACATTAAATTAAAAATTTCGAAAGGCATAAAAATCGAAATTAGGAAAAAAATTGTAAACAAAAATAAAAAATATTCAGATGGTTGTTGAACCGTTCAAAATTTAACAGGGGGGAGACTATTGAACGCCGCACTGTATAATACTTATGGTAACACTAGTTTTAAATTTTCTTATACTACCACAAAATAGATCACAATTACTTCACAGCTCATTATAATTTCTTTCAATCCTTGTGATGGGGTTATTGTAGTCATAGTTTGTTGAATGGAAAGGAATGTTGAAGAGAGGAGGGTTTTGTGGTTTCTCCGACTTATTGAATCTCATCATGCTCAGGTGCTGTAGGTTTTCCGGGTTTTCCTACAGCTGAAAAGTGAATGCATCACCTGAAACATCAGGAAGTCGCCCCGGTGCGCCATAGCAAATAATAATAATAGCCGTCCTCTACCTGCAAAGGCTATGCCTTTGGGTACACTCAACAAGTGTTTGTGAGGGAGTATTATTATTATTATTAAAAGTGGAGAATTGATAATTCCATTAATTAGTTTATAAAGAAAACTCTTATCCAAAATCAACCGTTGCCTTTCTGTAGTTAACAAATTAAGTTCACATAAAATGACCTGGTAGTTTATGTGAGCAACTAAGGTGCCCTTACGAAATGAATATGTCCTAAGAAACAGTGAAACCTAAATTTCCCTAATAGAATAGAACAGAATTTATTAATCTTACAATATCAAATAATGACATAAGACATGTCACATATGAGGAAAATGAAATTAAAAAGTCTAGCTAAAACCAGAACATTTTCCTTAAAATATTAAAATCAGGCAATAATCTTGGTTAACAAATACAGTAACGTAATATACATAAAATATCACAAAGAACAACTGGACACCACAAGTACGTAAAAACAAATGTATGCATTGTTGACAACCCACCAAGAAACTTTTGAACCATGAAATCAAACTGACATTGATACATATATAAAATCAAAAAGGTAAAATGTTTCTGAAAAATCGGTTTATAAATTTTATATTCGTCAACCGGCTGCACCCCTACGTGCAACCCTCATAAGTCAGAGACTTGTGCGAGCTAGGGGAAGACGTAGCCCTTACCTTTCAATACGTGTGATGCCATGTACGAGACCAGTGGCAGTGCTGAGATTCGAACTCATGCTCCTACGGATGTTTGGCTTATGGAGCAAGCACTTAACCCGCATGCCTCCGCGGCCCATTTACAAAGGCGTTCGACATGAAGTTATGATATGTCAAAAGGTTACTGACAGTTGATCTACATGAACAAAATGATAATATTTGAAATTTGTACTGACAAATATGCAATCACCATTTTATCAAATATTTTGATAATTTTTTATTGGATGCCCATATACAGTGCTCAAAAATAGAAACGGGAAACCTAGAAATTTTGTTCGAACTTGAGCAGTTGTTGGTACTTTTGATTGCCTGAACCGATTTGAAGACTAGTCTCTATTGTACTCGACTCTGTATTTCCTACCAGGAATTTTCTTTTTCTCTTGTGCATCACCTGAGACCAACCTTCATCCTTCTGTTTTTCGCTAGAAGTTTGGGCCAAGTGTTGAATCTTGTTCATTGTTGTGTAGTTTTGGGCTTGTGTTAGTGCCGTCTTGACATGTTGCGGTGATATTAGTTCCCGCTGAGATTCCAATGTTGGACTAGTAGTCGCTACCGGTTCAATTTGTTTGGAATTGTCTAGGTTATTAATGACTGTTGTAGGTTGTGCTTTTTTCCTTCTTTGGAGGTCAACTTCGTTTATCCGAGATTCACATGGTTTTTGTTTAATTTTTTTTTCAAGCAATTCATTCGTTCTCTTTAACAATTTATTGTTTTCAAGTAGAATTAGATATTTTTCTTCTTTCTCTAATAAAATTTTCCTTAGAAAGTCGATTTCTGATTTTATGATAAGTGCATTTTCATCTTGATTAACATGATCTTTATTTTTATTACTTTGTGGAATTTTACACACCTCGCAGATGATTCTAGTGTCACATAACTTCTCACATTTCTGCTTTTTCCTAGCTGCACAGGATAAATGAAAAATTTAACCACACTTTACACACACTAAAACGTTGGTAGTTTTTTGGCAACATTTGAACATTTTTTCATTAAAATTTTCATCTCTTTCAGCTCTTTCTCGTGAACATCACTCGACGCCATCTTTTCATGCCCTTTGCTCAAACAATCGTCGATTTCACATTTTGTTCTTCGGAACTGACGGGAAGCGTCAACGACTGGCATATGTCGGTGGACGAAACCCTAACGGATCACCGGCGCATACACTTTTCTCACTAGCAGGCAATAGCCATGCAAACAACAGTCACCTGATGGAACCTCTATGAGGAGGAAGTAAAGGAAAGGCTTGGGATCATGCCTACATGATAGGGATTGGAGGCGGAAATTGAGACGTTTGCAGATTGTCTCAATTCCGCCATCATATCATACGAAGCCAGCTGTGCCTTGAAAACGGTAGACAAAGGAGGCAAAACCGCTAGGTGGAACTTACAAATAGATTAACACCGCATGAAAGAACTTCTTAATAAATCGAAACGGACCAAACAACCCATACATTGGAAAGGCTATAAGTCAGCACAAGGGGAATACAAAAAAGTATTTGAGACGCACAGAGAGCCTATTGGTATAAGCACCCTACCAGAGACGGCAAGATTCAACAAGGTCCTATTGAAAGACCCGGCAGCGCCACTGGAGGTGCTCGCTTTGTCCAGAGGCAAATACACTGCCTCGGACAGAGGCACTCCAAACATGCTCTCTGTCCATTTTTCGACCAGTGACTCTGCAGCAACTAGGCCACAGCCAAATGTACCACCCAAAACAAAGGTTGACTACAAGATGGCTTCTGGGATTGTAACCCACGAAAGAGTGAACTGGGCCATTGAGTCCTTTTCACATTTCAAATCTCCGGGGGAAAATGGTATATTTCCAGTCCTATTACAAAAGGGCAAAGGTATCCTAATCCATCTTCTGAAGATATTTCGAAGCTGCCTCGCATACGGATACGTTCCTAAAGTATGGAGGACAGTCAAGTTCATCTTCATTCCTTAACCTGATAAAAGTGACTACTACACTCATGCAAAAGCGTTCATAGCCATCAGCCTTCACGGCTTTTCTTCTAAAGACAAATGGAGGCTGGTGGACAAATACATCAGAGAGAAGGTACTGGAGCGACATCCGCTCAGCGTACTCTAGCTCATAGGATCGAGGGGTGTTAGATCGTGGCGGCGCTACCCTAGGTATATTCATCGACGTAGGAATATTGACAACACGTCATTTGATTCTATATGTGAAGCATCAAGGGAAAGAGGGGTGAACTCAACCATAATAACATGGATTTACGCCATGCTTTTTCCGAGGCGAGCTAGAGCAACTCTTAGAAGTAGCTCCAGCGAGGCCATACTCGTGGGGGGCTGTCCGCAAGGAGTCTTATTCCCTTCGCTTCGTTGCCTCGTGGTAGACGGCCTCCTAGTAATAATAAAAGACCTGGGTCCAGGCCTACGCGGATGACATTGTCATCTTGATCGATGACCAGGGTTCCGGACCATAAGTCCCCTCAACGGGGTAGATGAGTGGTGGCGATCTGTAGGGCTGAGTGCGAACCCTGAAAAGGTGGAGCTGGTTCTTTTCACCTGGAAACGCAAACCAGGGGACCTTCCAAATGTCGCAACTCAATGGGAGTCATTTTGGACAGTACGTTGGGGCTTAGCCCCAATATTCTATACGTAATCATTCGCCCAATGATTATATACGGAGTTATCGTATGGTGGGAAGGTACAGTATCCGGCAAATCAAAAACCCAATTAGATAGGGTACAAAGACTTGCCTGCCTTGCGACAACAAGTGCAATGATGAGGACCTCTTTATTGAGCATGAGGCATGCAAAGCCATTGCTCGCATGAGAAGCTCCAAACAATGGCGGAGCGAGGGAATGTATGGACATTATCGATTATGGAATCCAACGGTAAAGGATTGTCTCCTAGAGAATCCGAGTGACAGTTATTTACCTACCATACGATTCAGCAAAAGGCCGCAGCCAGTCATTTCCAAAAGGGAGGACTGGAAGCAGATCGGGCACCGCCTGATCCCCACCACTAGGATCTTCTGGTACACTGATGGCACCAAGATGGGTGAATCAGCCGGCACTGGGGTATACGGGCAATCTTCGAGAGCGGAACTTTTTACGCCTTAGGAAAATTTGCCTCTTTATTTCAGGCATAAATTTATACTCGCCTGTGTGAGAGCAGAGGCTACCACGGCCAGCAAATCACGATATGTAAAATGTATCATTATAATGCATTCATAAAGCACAATTTAATGCATATGCATAACTTTAAAATACAAACTATAACATTTCAATACTCAAGATTCATATGAAACTATTTAGGAATTATAAATTATGAAACGGGTAAATGGTTTCATATGAATCTGAGAATTGAAATGTTATAAATTGTATTTTAAAGTTATGCATATGCATGTTTATTTACTAAATAAATATTACAATTTTTGACATAATAGAACACTGTAAAACTGTAAATAAACCGTTCAATTCCACAGAAGCTGATATTACATGTTATTAATTTATTATTATATTTCATAATTCAACTGTGTTTGTCAACAAGAAATTGTTCTTATGTACAATAAACATATACTTACATGACTAAAACTCAGAAAAGGAATCTTCTAGACTTAGGTATTAAAAACTTTTTCAATTACCTAATCGTGCATGGATGCAAGGACCCACTGTATAATGATAAATGAATGAATATCTAAGAAATAAAAACCATTAGTTGAAATATATTTGGTAATGAAATACTCAACACATGATAACCAAAAAATGTATCCATACATTTATTTATGTAATGCGAGCATGTAGAACTATGTACCATTTATGAAAGTATAATAATGGGTTCAATAACCATATCACAAAGGAGCTTTTCTCGTTCATACCATTTTTCAATGAGCGATTCAGTGTGTTTCACACATTTTGCCCAGGATTCAGTGTTGCACTTCTCTAATGCTTCATTCCACGTACTCAAAACTTCTTCATCACTGTAGCCATCTCTGCCAATATGATTGTTGTAGTATGTCTTACAATTAGCCCAAATTAATTCAATAGCATTAAAGTCTGGGTGATAAGGTGGTAATCTTAATTTCATGCCCATGTTCTCGTACCAGTTCATCTCTAATATATATGTTTTCCTTTCGGTTCATCTTAGCCAATTGCAATAACTCTGGTTTTGTTAATTTCTCATCAAAATCAATATTATTTTCCTGTAGCCAACAAACAATTTCCGATTTTCTTGAAGAAGTGGTAGGCTGTTTATTCAAAATTTCACTGTGGTATGGTGCATTGTCCATTATTATCAAAGATGGCTCTTCCAAACTGGGAATTAACCGTGACGTGATCCACGGTGAACATTGTACTATTCATTTCTCCATGATAATCTAGAGTCAAAGATTTCAAACAGAACAATAAACTGGCTTCTGAAACAAACCCTTTCGCAGAACCAGTATGCACAACAATAAATCGTTTACCATCATATCCTTTGGGTTTGCGTACACTTTTGACATTATCATCCTGCCAAGACTTGGTTTTATTTCCTCTAGAATAAATGCATGTTTCATCTAAAAAAAACACTTCTCGTGGATATAAACTTTATCGGTTTTCCTGGTATTTACGTAAAAAATATGCTCTTTGTGAAACAATATGAGTCTTTTCAATCAAAGCTCTTCGATTATCATCTTTTTTAAATCCCAGCTCTATCAGTAAAACATTCAAAGATGATATGCACATCGAAACAATCTCCTTATTTTTCAGTGCATCGTTCATGGATTGAAGGGTAACATGTTTTTCTGGAAGAAAAAAATTCAAATAAATATAGGTACATGTCAAAATGCATACGATACGACTGATATTATAACTGCATTTCAAAAACGAGATACAAGTGAAGTTTCAAATTAAAAAGAAAACTAGATGTGACAATAAAGTTTGACTTTTCAACTAATATACATAAATCCAATGACTTTCCTGATGAAGTTTTGATTGATGAAAATGGGGCGGTTTGTTCAGAAATTTTTCTCACTAGTCAGTGTCACGTCCATCGAATGAACAATCAATATTATCTTCATTTCCCTCACCAAGTAATAAGGAGGTATACTCACTTTTTTCATACATATCGTACAAAGTATTTCGTACTGCCATTTTCTGTCCTTCAGGTAAATCAGCTGTTTTCTTTTTGAGACGTTTGGAAGTAATGATTCCAAGAGACGTTTAGCTTTGGAAAAAACTGTTTTTATAATATATTCGACTGCAAAACAAAGTAAAACTGGCGACAAACAATATCCCAACGACAGAAAACAATTACGCAATTGATAGTACACGCTAGCCAATACAATGTTTTCCAAGTTTAGTTGAAATGTAAAAGACTCTCGGTTTTATGGCTATCTCTTTTCACTGTTTTGAGTTATAGTCGATCATCACAATACCATAATTCTTAGCTTAGAAGACAAATGTTAACGAACTTTGAATCGCTCATAGCGGTTGTTAGAAAGAGATGTTCGATAGAGGGTGTGTGATTTCTTCGATCATAAATTGATGACGCATAGGTAAAGATAAAATAATCGAACTGTCAGCAAGCATACATTTTAATTGTAAATCTTAATTATTAAATGATTTTGCATTTTGAATTTCAGCTGTTTTTTTTTATACAGTACGGCTTTTAATAGTCCCCCCAGTTAACTTTTGAACGGTTTGACAGACATTGAAAACAAAGTTTGGAGGGTATCACCGATACTATACTTTTGAAATAAAACACATTGTGATTGCTCGATAGATGGCGCGGGTGGGCACATCAACTAAAAAATTTCAATGGCACGGGGGGTCATATGTCACATTGTTGAAAAAATAATTCAATTCTCTCTTCAACCATCTAAATTTTTTCGAATTTCGTGATACTTGACCCCCCAGATTTTTTAAATTTTTAAGTTGATTTGTCCCCTCGCACCATCTATAGAGCAATTACAATGTGTTTTATTTCCAAACGTTTGTTTTTTCAAGTGTGTACGTCATACTGTTTAGAAGTTAACAAGGGGGGACTAATTTTCATATAATGTGGTGTTGTGTTGCCCTGTTTTTAGGTTACCTTGTGTATACTCGAGTTTGTAAATTCTAGGTAGTGACACATTGTAAATTTTCTGTTTTTTACGGGATTTTAGAGCGCGGACTATCTAGGATCAGTGACATACAAAAATAATATAAATGTTTGAATCTTTAGCTGATATCGAAGTCAAAGTCAAAATATACTTTATTGTCGGAAGTCATAAAAACTTATAGACAAAGCTTTTTGGTTTTGGATTAATATTAAAATTGAATTCAATTAATTAATGATAAAGTATATTGATTGTGAACCATGCACAATATTTTTGTCACCTTCTAAAAATTACAAACTTTACTGATTATATGCCCGATTCAATTTTTTTATTGAATAGTTCGGATTTTTTTTAAATATATTTTATAATAGATATACAGCGTGTCTCACTACTCATGAAAACACCCCAGTAATTCTGAATTTTGTAGAATAAGTAGAGACACCAAAAATAACTTAATTTCGACTAATAAACATATACGAATAATCATAGAAGGCAATAAAAATGTCTTCAGATTTATAATCAGAAAAACCAATTCGCTTCTAATTCACTTTGTTCGTTAAATGCCATCTATTAGAGGATGATGACCTTGTTCTCAATCCATTATGCATGCAATCCATTATTCTTGCTTAAAATGCATTTTATTCAAACAATTAGTGAGTTTATGAATTTTGTAAATAATATTTATTTTTGCTGAAGGTTATAGTGCACCTACACCATGGAACCAAGGGGGAGGAGCTGGACCTGATTCCTTTGGCAACAATTATCAGCAGAGCTACGGTGGTGGTGGCCCTGTAAGAAACAACTACCAACAGCAAAGGCCTGCTCCATATAGTGAGTATTAATTCATTTATTAAATCTGCGTGCCTTCTAATGTTTGTGTTATATATGTTAAGAATCGTTAAAGCCAGTAGGTAGCAACCAACATTAAAGGTGAGTAGCACACAGTAGATTTTTGCGTGATTTATGAATGAAAATTTTGGAGAGCTTCGTAATGCTGTCTTTTTTTTTTGTTGCATTTTTACTCCGTGGCTTTTTCAGTATTCAATTTTCACTGGAGTCAGTAAATTAAGTTAATATTTTGAAGAGTCCAGTACAACTACAATGTAGAATTTATTGAGTTCAGTCTTATCTGTTCGTTTCTGAAATTATAAGGGGATTGATTATCTATTTAAATATATGTTAATATCTATTTTACTGAGAAAAACTGGAAAATGTTAACTTTTTGAATGTATTTTATGCATTTTAATTGAAGAAATACATTCATTATTACTTCTCTGGCTAGGACTGCAAAGATCATTCAATGGCATTTGATAGATACTCGTGCAGCTTTCCTTACTGAAGATGAATCAGTAAAATCTATAAATCTCAACACCAAAACATCAAATTGAAGTATGTTTTTTAACCATTACTACAGTCTATGTGGTGTGAGACCATTTGATTGTAAAATAGATCGTTGTTCAGTTACCATAATAAAATGTTCACTGTGGAGGCCACCATTAGGCAATACATTTGATCTGGTCAACCATATTTTTATTACCTTCTCTTGAATTAGAAGTTGTTGTATAAGAAGAAACACAACAGTGATTTAGGATGTTAAGATGCAAATGTACAAGTAAATGACTATAGATCTGATGAAAATGAATAATAATATTTATTTGGTAATAAGGAACATAATGACGATGATTATGGTAATCAGCCCTATGCTGTATCACTTCCGTTAAAAATAACGTCAACGTTATTCGCCATTTCCGTTATTTTGCTATGATTGGTAATGGCAAAATAATGAATATCCGTAAATATTCTCAGGTGAGGCGATAGCTGTACGATAACAAGGTAGTTAGTAGGGCAGTGGTTGGATGAAGGTTGTTGAAACATCTGCCAGGTTCGATCCCTGTGTCTGAGATACATTTTCTCGGGCGACCGCATGCCCTGATGAAAGCAAGTGCGGTGAGAGTTGCCTAAATGTCCGACGACTGGTGCTTGTTTGGAGTGCGCACCAACCAATTGGTGTGGGGCCGTAGGTTTTCCGGGTTGTCCTACAGCTGAAAAATGAATATGCCACCAAATCAGTAAGTCGCTATGGAGCCCCGGCAAATTATAATAATAGCCTGCCTCTATCCGCACAGGCTAGGGTTTTGGACTATTATTATTTGTTTATTCAGAGATTTTCAAAAGTTCGTATTTCTCAGTGATCCAAACCTTCCGGTTTTTTTTTGGTAATTTTTTTTTTGGAAGAGGATGAGGTTAAAAAAAATCCTATTTTTGTTTAGAAGAGTAGGATTTAAAATGTAACAAAAATCCTATTTTTGTTTGGTAGAGGAGGATTTGAAATGTTAACAAAAATCCTATACAATACCTCAAATGGCTTCTCCACTAACAACAAACTATCTCAATCAGTACTTGAGCATAAGTAATGAAACCTATTATAATTTTTTATGTGATAAATTCTACCATGACATTTTTTACTTGATTTCGGTTTCGGTTTTATTTAACCATAATCAGCCTCATGATCAAACAAATTGGAAGAGATAATTGGACAAGGATCATCGTCTCTGAGTATTGAAATTATGAATCGGGGAATGGACATGATTGAATAGGTCAAAAGAGTCTAAAATATTTTTGGGTCTCTGAGCATAGGTTGTGTATTCTTAGTAGTAGATATTAAAATCCCGAGATAATTATAGCGTTCAATTGAAATTTTGATAGGAAGCGTTCTAATTTATCTAGAAATATTTGAATATCTGACACTGGTGATCTGTAAGTTTAGTTTTTTCAATAGTACTTTACTGACCAATTTCCATCATGTGTATTTTTGCAAAAATATTTAAAAAATAATGAAACCACTTAATTCTACAACTGGAGGTTAAAGTTAGGTAAAGGGAAAGCTTGAGTAATGGTGTCAAAAAAATAGGTGCCATTTAAATGTTCATAAAAATAAAAATAAACCTTAATAAACATTTTTTATTATTAGATAAGTTAATTTGAAATTGTTTACTTTATTTGATAACTATTGTACTATGGGCCGTGATGGTCATGATGGTAGAGCGCTTGTCTCTTAACCTAAGGGTCATGGGTACGATTCCCAGCGTGGTCATCGGTCTCGTGCATGGCATCACACGTTAAAAGGTGAGGGCTGCGTCTTTCCTAGCTCGGACAAGTCTTTCGAAGACTTTTAAGGGTTGTACTCTTAAGGGTGTGCAGCTGGTTGACGGAAATAACAAATTTTTTTAATAATTTCAAACTTCCTTACACCAGAACATGTTCTGAATGGAAGTTATTTCTTCAATAAATAAATAAAATAGAAGAATTGAGTTTTTGACAATTTCTGAATGCGATATTCGTAAATCGTTTTCGCCCATACGGTACAAAATGGGACCTTCGATGTGACATCAGGTGTTAGCCTGGACTACCAGCTAGCTGCTCTATAATTATTGGTTTCCTCATTTTGAACGGTTTGCGATCTACACTTGTTTCCCAAACTACTTCGGCAATAATTTTTTTCAGAGAAATAAAAATATATCAAGAACTGATAGATAAGTTAACATAACTTAGGTTATCCAAACTCATAATCAGAAGGCCACTCAAACCATGTGAAAAAAAGTAGCTCTCTATTTGAAATAAGAAAGTTGGTTCGAACTTTTGGCATACCCTGTATAGCTGTGGGACTAAAAAATTTTAGATCAATCCAGTATGACAGCATACCAAATTTCAAGTTTCTAATCCAACTGCAAGTTGAAAAACTTTTAATACAATGCCTACGTAAATCACCCTGTAAAACACCACTTGGTGAGGAGTTGACTCTTGATAAGCCTAATATTTCTTTTGGAAATTTATACAAAAGCTTGGTTAAATAGAATACAATTCAATCCTTTAATCACAATAAGCTTGGGAAAATGGTATGCCATGATAGAATTTAACCATACTCGCAATTCCTATCGAATGCAGTAGTTTTTACAACTAGCATTTTCAAAAAACGCTTGCCCTGCCATCTATTGTCATATTTGATGAAGGCGCCCTCTTTAATTTCAGGAATAATGTGAAATATTTGGTTGAAAACGTGTATTAGATGGTTTTTAAAAGTAATAATTTTAGAGCACGAACTGAAGAGAGTTATGAACAAACAATTGCTATTTTTTTATTTTATTACCACATTTTGAATATTGTTTTACTATAATTTCATATGCGTATTGTTCACTGATAAAAAAAACATTTTCCCAGAGTGGCAGATGGTGGCAGAGATATGGGATGCATGTGTTTTTAGTTTATTGTTGTACTGTTGGTCGACGTCAAATTGGATTTTATTAATTATACTGTCTTGCTTATCGAGATCCCCAGTTGGTTCAAAACCACCCTTATCATCCTGAGGCCAATACTTCAGGGTAGTTTTCAAATTTGGGTTTATTATCGATTTGAAGGTCCTGAAATTTTGATTCATTTCTATTTTCAATTATTCAATTTCCCAGAGATAGTTTATGCTGTATATTTGTATTATATGAAATTTCCTGTGATCTCAATATCAGATAAATCATTAATATTAAATAGTAAAAACAGTGAGGTACTCCAGAATAATTAATGAACAATTAATTTGGTAATGTTGTGGTTTTCACAATCTTCTGACAACGCCCTGACAGATATGATTTACGCCAGTCAAGAGCAATACCTCTGATTCTGTAGTTGTCAAGTTTGCATAACATGGTATGTTGTCGATAAATCACAAAACACTATTCTCACTATACTGTTGAATAAACCCTTTATGTACTTTTTGCAAGCATGAAAAAAAATTATATCATTAGTATTTGCTCTGAAATCCAAATTGACGATTCGCTCCGATAGCACATATGAAAACATGAAAGAAGTTTGTTTTGTTTTATACATAATATATAAAAAATCGCAAGTTTTGGATCTTATCACTACCCTTTTTCTCCGACCAAATTCTGATTCAGATATAGTGTAATTTTTTAGTTAATGTTAACAAGGTGAAGGAGTTGAACACTAATTTGAAACATTTAGGTATTATTTTCAATAAGAAGAAATGCCTACCTAGCCTCAGATAGCATTTAGAAATATATCATTGACGGTTTATTGGTTCTTTGCTTGAGATGAACACTCTAATTGTATTATAAAACTCATTCTATGGATACACATAGATTTTTCAAACAAAAATAAAACATTAGTCTCAATACCAGGAACACTATCGTCTGGATAATGTAATTCTAATGTTACCTCTCCGACAAAGTCAACAATTGGGAAGTTTTAGAATGTTTTAATTTTCATTTGTGAATGGCCAATCTATCTACATCATTCACTGAGTTTAGTTATATTGTGTTTTGTTATAGATACTGGAGGTTATGGAGGTGGATTTTCAAATGGCGGCAATGCAGGAGGCCCTAGGAGGTTCTAAAACGTAAGTGCACTGATACACTGCTTCTAAAAAACTGTTTTAAGGCAGTGCCAAGTGTACAGGTACTTGTTACATATTGCTCTAAGAGCATTATTGATTCATTTCATTTTAAATAAATAGAAGACAGTTTGGAACTGAATGATAAACCAGAGTTAAAAATACTGAAATTGACAAATTTTGAACTTTGATAAATGCTGAATGAGTATTTGACTTTTTTAAATTTTTTTAAAGATTTTGTCCACTCTCAGCATCAACATTTGAACTTGGCTGTTCAAAACTGAACTAGTTATTATAGAAGTTAATGTGTGTGTAACGGTACATATAGAATTTTTCTTTAGCAAGTTCATTGACCATTTTTTTAATTTCTTGATTTCGTGATAGCTATAGGTTTCTGTGTAATTGTAACTGGAAATATTTATTAAAGATTTGATATATCTATTCATTGTTTTTTGTCGATAGGATAGGAATAGGTTTTCAAGAGCAGATAAATACAGGTAGGGTATTTTTCTAAATGTTGTCAGTGGTTGGGGAACCAAAACTTTTAACATTGTTAGAGAAATAGCGGAGGCTTGGGTTGAAGAAATTTATTTGATATTATTTGGAAGTGGCAAAGTTCGTCGGCCTTATAATTGATTTTATATATAGGTTTTCAAAAGTAGATTCATACTTTAGCTTCACATTGTTGAAATATGTTGACGAATCATTTAGCAGAGCTAGGATGTTGAAATTGATCTGTAGTTCATCACATACACTGTAACCTACTTGAAAAAGGGAAAGGCTTCGTAAAATTTGTATTTTTCCTCCGATTTTGACCAACTTTTTTTTTTATTGCAAAGTTCAACAAACTATACTTAGGGACAGAATTTTTTTCCTACAAGTATGATAACTTGCTGCATATATTTTTAGATGTTGAATTTCAAGAAATTATATAGGCGATATTTTATGATATAAAATCACCATTGGATTAATTAAAAAATAAAAGGCATTTTGAATTTTGTTTCAAAGTTATGGCGTTTTGATGGAGCAGCTATAAAAGCTCTTTTTTTAAGAAAAAATTGAATAAGACAAAAATTGAAACGTTTACATTAGTGTACCGATTTTTAATGGGTCACTCTGTGTAAGCAGAATATGTTTTTTGTGCCTACAATAGTTTAATGAAGATTGTTTTCAATTGCTTCATTTCTCCTAAGGGTTACTTCATGAGAATAAATAAATTTATTCGTTTCTTTCATTTGATATGTGATTAATAATTGTTAAAAAACTTGCTTTTTGATTTTGTTTCAGAATTATTAATTTCGATTATTTTATGAAAATTTGTTTACAACCGTTTGAGGAAGACTCAATCCAATGATTTTAGATTTTGCTAATATGATTTCTTGATTTTCAACTCCTAAAATTATATCAGCAGGCCTTGGTTTTTGTAAAGTTTTTTTTTTGAGTTCTACATTTCACAATAAAGTTCTTGAAATAATAGGAAAAATATCACTGAAAATATTTGGAACTTTTGCTGTGCATGCAATTCAAATAGAAAACACCAAAAATATGCCATTTTCATTTCACTTAAAATTTAACTTTAGAGTTTGATTCAAAATAAAATAATATTTAGTCAATGGTCAGTTGCTCTAGTCAAATTTCTGAGACTAATTCATTTTGCTGCTTAGAATTTTTTGAATTCAATTTATGTATGGAGAGCTTTTTGTCAATGGTTCATTCACGCTCCATAGGAAAATGTTAATTTTTGTATTTTTTTTATATTTGGTAAATGCGTTGACCATTTCAAAGAATTTTTGGAAGGCCTTGGGATGAATATTTTGAAATTCAATAATTTATTGTTTCATGTATTCAAAAAACTAAATTGAATATTATTTCAAATTAATTTTTTTCACATATATCTTTCCATTCTTTTAAAATACCGTGAAAATATTTAGATTTGCTATTGTGTAGTTTTGATTGATTATTTTCATTTTATCTATCCATTTCTGGTTTTCTTGAATTTATCGCAGCTGTAAATTATTGAAGTTGTCACCTTTCCTTTACCGATGATTCAGGAAAGAATTTGAGCTGGTCTGGTCACTGAAGTAGTATATTCATAACTTTATACTTTTATGCAAAAGCTGTCCAATTAATTTTATCAAATATATCAGTGCTAGGAGAAAAAAAAACGAATCTAAAGAAAGTGATTGAATAGTGGTGAAGACATATTTAGTTAGCAAACTCAATACTGCAGTTATATGTTTGAAACATTTTGTTGTGAGTTCATATAGCGTAGTAGTAGATACAGTGAGTGAAACTAATAATTTTCCCATACATTGTTAATATTTCAATTTTGAAATGTATCTTGAGTGCTAAAAGATAACCTGGTGTTTTATAAAAGTAGGTCTACATTTCAAAGTATATAAATGTTGTAACATTATTTCACAGCTCCCTTGATTGCAATATTTGAGAAAGAATTTTATAGAAATATATGAATATTTGCCTAGTAAAACTTTTCCATCTAAAATTATTTAGAAATTGTATATTCTTTGTCGAGTTTTTCAATTTTTCACATCAGGAATTTAACATTGTTGGTATTGTCTACAGCCCCTGGACTCCAATGATTAGAAATGTTTTATAGAATCGAAATGTGACGTCATATTCGAAATATTGGTACTATGCTTCCCATTTCTAACGTTCGATTATGACGTCACATTCTCGACACATTTCGATGCTATGAAACATTTCTAATCATCGGAGTCCCAGCACAGTTCTGTAAGTTTTCGAAAATATGACTAGTTGAAAGCAAGCATGGTAATCTCAATATATACAGTATGTTTAAGATAATAAGGTAATATTAGGATCTCAACAACAGTTGGAGGTATAAGTTGGTAGAATAGGGAAAATAGGCACAATTTAATTCCATTTTGTAAGATTATTTCTATTACTTCTCACTAAAAGTTTTTATAACTATATTGTAGTTACAACAGACAACTTGAGATGGGTTCATTTGTTCGGAAGAAATTTATATCATGGATTTTAATTTTTTCCTTTGGGTATCTGCTTTGTTGTAAATGTAAAGTGAACAAACATTCTTTGAGGATTTTCATCACTTGGTATGAAAACATTTTATCATAGTAACACTGTAATCATCAATATATGACAATAAAAAGGTTTACTACATATGAACTTTCCACGGACAGAATACTTCGAACTTATGCTGATTTCGAGTTTGATAGTGCAGTAAATATTTTTTTTTTTTCATTTGGCAAATTTCAGTAGTTTTGAGTGTGATATTTGATATTAATTTTAATTTGGAAAGTCTTTAGACCTTCTTTTCCAAAAAATCAAAGGATTTATACAAGTGATGTTCCAACCAGTTGTTGCTTTCTACGTCAGTGAAGACTCGAGTCATATTTAGCCAGGTCCTCCATTATTCAGATCTAAATATAGGATGTTATTGTTAGGAAGAGCGGAAAGGTGTTAGTGTAGACAGGAAATTCAATATGACAGAGAAGTGTTAGTGTAGACAGAAAATACATTTGACAGGATTCATTCATGAGGTTAGAATATACTAGGTATGTATAGTTTTAGATATTGGTAGGCTATTTTTTTGTGTTATGTACAAAGTTGCTAAAACTTATGAAAATCTAAGTTTATTTGATTTACTGTCAGCTGCTTCAAAGAAAAAAATTTATATTTTATTAATTCATGAATTGAACTAGTTTATTTGGACGTCGTAATGATAATGTAGATTATTTGGGTTATGCTGGCACTGACACAGGATACTAAGTACTTTCAACAATATATATTTCATAGTTGTTTGAATACAAATTTTATTAGTTATCAGTGAAAAAAATTGGGTTGAACACATTCCCGAAACGAAGAATTAATGGTATTATAGTGATGTAATCATCTATTAGTCTGAAGTATTCAGTATTCTTTTTATTTGCTAAAAAACAGGTGCTGCGGATTCGATTTATTGAATTAATTATTCTGTAAAATTTCCAAACTGTATAACTAAAAAACTGAAATTGCTTTAACTCAGTTTCAGGGTAACATGCATTCTTATATAGTTTATTAAACATTGTGAGATCCAAGAGAAAGGTAAAGGTTAGTGTAATTTTTCAACATTTGGCGGTTGTAAGCTCTGTGCAGTAGCTCACTTGGCAAATAATTTCAGTGCTTTACCATTCGTTGACTGAACAAGTTTGAGAAATATGCTTGCAAGTCTCCAGGCTGATGGGGAAGACTAAACTTATTGGACTGTTATTGACAAATCTGTTATATTTTAGAATAAATAGATCACGAAAGTATATATATAAAATAGATAAAAATCGATAACTTCAGAAAAGTATTATGGAAGAGTTGCCGTTTTTTGTTATAAAATCCAGGCCTCAAGTCATGTATTATTGCTTCTACTACAACACCAACAGCTTATAGAACTTGTGAACAAAGGATTTTTGTAAATTTGTTTATATGACTTTGCCACGAGGGACATTTGCAGGAACAACGAGGTGGTTGAAAACAACTCCACAACGAGCACTAGGTCTATAGCAGATCAAGTAGAAGTTGCTCGTAGTAAAGTGTGGTAAACACTATGACAAGAACAATTGCTCCTTTGGTAGAAAAGTGACTCAACTCAAAATTCGACAAAATTCAGTTAACCCCTTAAACTGCATTCTGAACCAAGTATTTCTATGTAGAAAAGTGGCACATGAATTTGCCACTTCACACACATGTGTCACTTTTCTAAATAGAAATACTAAGTTTAGAATGCCGTTTGAGGGGTTAACTGAATTTTGTCGAATTTTGAGTTGTCACTTTTCTATCAACGGAGCGAATTGTATCCCTACCATTATCAACGGGTACAAGCGTTACAACCCGAAGATTATCCGATAAGGGTTGCATTTTGTCAGTTTCTGTAACATGAGTACAATAAAAATGAGAAGTTTACCAAATGCATTCTGCCTACCGATGAGGCAAGATAAGAAATGAGGTGAACAATTTCCACAGCAACCATGTTTGGGCTGTAGAAAATCTGCATGCTGTGGAAAGTACCCAATGTTTGGGATAATACTTTTTGCCTGATTATGAAAATTATTCAGTCTTTCTTCAAAATAATCTGCCACAATTATTAAAGGACGTTCCTTTACATGTGAGACAGAATATTTGGTTTCTACAAGATTGAGATCCGCCACATTTTAGACGAGAAATTCAAGAACAATTGCAAAATTTGTTTTCTAGTGGATAGACTGGAATGGATTAATTTTTTCACCGGCACGTTTCCCATATCTAACACCCTTCGATTTTTCTATTAGCAATTAGTTCATCGAGATGGAATAACTACAACAGCGCATTGAAAATGCTTGTTATTGCTGGACACGGGGATTTTATTTTTGACACGTGAATTCACTCATGGGTACTCCGATAACCGCAAATAGGAACAATTTTTGTAGAACAGGATCTATTGTATCGATATTATCTATTTTTCATTGGCTTAGAATATAATTTTTATATACAGGGTGTTCCAAATTAAGTCTGCACCATTGCCAACTCCGTTATTATTGATGCTACGAATTCGGTTAAATGGTCAATCTAGTAGCATTTTTAATGGCCTTCTCGATGCCGAAAACAAAAAAAATTGACAGTCGCGTTTTCAGAATATTTCATGCAATGATATTTCTCTTCATGCATTTCGATTCGTAATAACATTCTCAACAACAAAGCTAATATCACCTTTCTTCCTAAAATGGAAAATGAGCGACTTGTGTGGAAATATTTCTTTCTTCCACTAGTACAAAAAATTTCTTTGTTTTGGCGAATAAAACCTCATGATTGTCCAAACACCCAATTTTGGTACTTATACGAATGACAATATTTTGGTACTAATAGCAAAATAAGACAGTAAAAAGAAAAAAATTGCGCTTTGATGTGAACTCGTGAAACCCGTGATCATCATGTCGCACCACTCAATTGACACCACTGAGCTATTTGGTATTAATGTACAAAACGATAATTTCCATCTTGAAGCCATTCCGCTAGCCGCATTTATTTTGTGAATCAAAATATGTCTGCTGTTATGATAACTTTGAAACCGTTTTTGTACAGAACAGAAAATACGGGAGGGTCATATGAATATGGTTGGAAAAAATGTGTTTGATTCGATAAAACATAATTATTATGAGCAATCAAGTTACCTTGAAACTTTGTTGAAATACTATTTGTCAAATATTCTCAAGTATATCATGACAATGTCATTAATTATGGTAACTTTCAACTACTGTTCGAATATTTTTCGAAATGCCGTTTTCCCATCAAGAAAAATGTGATATGTTAGAATCCTACTTGGTTTGCCAGAAAAATTGCGTAAGAGCACTCCAACACACAGCAATTCGTTCCCCGATCGTGAATTACCTAATCGGCGTTTTTTGCTGTGCTTCATCGTTGATTCCTACTTTGAGGTATATCCGAATAATTACATCAGAGATTTATCTAGAGAATTAGCTGTTCTACTGTCTGGTATTCAACGAATTCTAAGAATTCTAATTATAAGTTAAGGCCAGTGCAAACACTAGAACCTGGTGATCCTGAGAGACGATTGGGGTTTTGTCGGTGGTTTATGAATAAATGCAGACAAGTTCCAAACTTCTATAGAAATATTATATGGAGCGATGAGGCTAATTTTTCAAATCGTGGGTTGTATAATAAAAATAATTTTTATTATTGGAGCGGACATAATCCATTTCTAGTCTATCCCCACAATCCGCAAAGACGATTTAGTATTAATGTTTGGTGTGGTCTATTTAGAGGCAGAATTATCGAACCATTTTCCTATCATGGTTCTTTGAACGGACCCCGTTACATTAATTTATTAACAAGAGTGTTGGGAGAGTTTTTCGATGATCTTGATCTGGAGGCTCGTCAGATGATCTATTTTCAGCAGGATGGAGCACCTGCACATAATGTCAGTGGCATAAAAAGAATGCTGCGTGGCTGTTTTGGAAACAGACATGACACCTCTAGATTTTTATTTTTGGGGATTTCTGACAAATGAGGTGTACAAAATTAAATATAATAATGTAGATGAACTGAAAAATAATATTGAAACTATAATTAATAGAATTGATGGCCAAACTGTGTTGAATGCCACACGTAGTGTCAATAGAAGGGCCTAAATGTGTGTTCAACAAGAAGGCGGTGCTTTTGAACATTTACTCTATATTTTATAGCGCTTTATCAAATCCATTTGTTATAAATGTTTCCTATTGATAAAACTGTCTTATTTTCACCTTTACCCAAAAAAGACAAATGAGATTTGTTGTTGAGAATGATATTACGAATCGAAATGCATGAAATAATATAGGGTGTGGCATTGAAAGAAATATCATTTTATGAAACATTCTGAAAACTCGACTGTCAATTTTTTTTTGTTTTCGGCATCGAGAAGGCCATTAAAAATGCTACTAGTTTGCCCATTTAACCGAATTCGTAGCATCAATAATAACCGAGTTGGCAATGGTGCTGACTTAATTTGGAACACCCTGTATAACGATTTTTAGTAAATTGACTTCACTTTACGAGTTCTAGAAGCTGTTTAAAATGACTCGACCATGACAACACTCTTTATATGAGGAGGCGCCGAGTTTTCTGTATATTTAGTTTTAATTTATTTATATTCGATTACTGAAACATGCTCAGAAATGAGTAATTCGTTTTATTCATAAAGTGTACTGTAGATAATCACATTTTGTATATTGTATACAATATAAGAAATGACATCTAAAATTATACCTTGATGTATACCTTATTTTGCTATTGGTGAGAAAATCAAATTATCAATTTTGGATTGTGATCTTCATGCATTTAAATAATCAGCGAACCATTCCATTGCTTTACTTATAACACCATTGTTTTTTTCTGTTGGTTTGAAAGTTTTCTCCAACTGACTGAAAAGCATGTTTTCTCTTAAATCTTACTGGTACTGAAAAAGTAATATGTGATTATTGAAGTAATTGAGCAGTTATTGATGTATTACATTTTTCAGTTAATCTTGGTGAATGGTGAAGTGTTTATTGGTCAAAATTGTATTCGTGTTTGCTACCTTTTCTACACTACATATTTAGGAAATATTCTTTCCATTGTCAAAAATGTTTTCATGAAATGTAACCATAGTTAGTCCTCAAGTTTCACTCTTTTTTTGTTTCATATAAACGTAAGTAAGTACATATAGGTTATCTTATAATTTCAATTCATTTGATCATTCAGTTTGTGAAATTCGCTGATATATTCACGAAATTTGTTCTTGCTAGAATTCAGGCGCGAAAGAATAAGGTGTCAAAATTTGACATAAGTTAGCAAGACTTTTTCACTTAAATAGGCATAACTTTGTTGTTGACTAAAAATTTATGTAAAGGAAGTATTGATTGAAAGTTTGGTTTTGTGAGGAACATTCGTTTGTTTACATAACTTTTTGGGAATTTCAACCTTTCACAGAGAATAAATGTTAATTCAAGGAAATCTGTATCAGAGTAGGAGAGCAATGAATCAATGTGTTAGTCCTATTAGACTGTCGTTTTGAATGGAATTATTTAATTTCGTCAGTCTGCATCCTATTCTGAAATTTGCCTATCTGAAAAAATAAGTTGAAAAATTCCTCTTTTCTAAACTCGTAGAGGTTTCGGAGGCTATTATATACCTCCATTATATAAATTCGCTAATCTTTATTTGTTCAAACCTAGTACAGAATATAGGTTTCAGCTAGTTTTGACTACTATTGAACTATATGTGAACTTAGGCTTTTCGCCAGTTGGTTTGGCTCGGTCTGTCCTAGCACCGTTTTCAAGGCGATATCATACGATATACCGCTTTTATCGAAGTGACACTCGTTTCCTCTTAGACTATCTTTGAGCTTTCAAGTCTGCAGCTCCTCAGATTGGCGTTATTCAGCTTTCATGCAGCCTCTTTCTCTGAACCGAATAGTTACCTTTTTCGATCGGAGGTAGTTTCCGAAGTCGAGTCATCTGTGACCTCTATGAGTGGAATAGAATTGTTACTAATCTCTTCGATGCGATCCTCCGGGATTCGCTGGTATTCGGTTTGTGGTAAAAGTTCTATCCTAGTTACATATTAAGGTGTAGTGTCGACGTCCATTGTGTCCATAATTGCAGGATGATCGAAATTTAGCCTCTCGTCGGGTTTTTCTTTTGGTCCATTTTGTTAATGTGAGTCCCATAAATAGCTAGGGAAGGATGGATCCGTCACTGCAGAGTCCAGCAGTACTGTGGTATGGCTAATAGAGCGCTTTGCGGGACTTGTTTGAAACACCTACTATTCCTATTAATTTTGGGCAATATCTTACCCTTGGCAACCAAAATTAAGATATGGTTACATCAGGCGCATTCAAAACGACGACCTGTGAACAAAGTAGAAGCTCCGATCAAATAACACAACCTAGATGAGTAACTCGCCGCTTACGCCTTTAAGGGCCAGTTTATCAAAGTCGTGTTAGCGTACTTTGACTCCCGGTTAAATTTGACTCGTGGTTAGAATGAATATGACATTTTCAAAATGAAGGAATCGACTCACATTCTAACCATGAGTTAAATTTAGCTCGAAGTTAAAGTACATTGAAAATCCGGCTCTTAATTAGTTCGTAAGGGACATCTCTCACCGGCAGTACCGTGCGTTGTTCACAGAAATATTGAGGTTTAATAAAATAGAAATAATGGAAGACCAATATGGAATGGAAATCTACAATTATGATGGAAGAATCTCCACAGGATTCTGAGAACAGCCGATGCTCTAATTGACATGTTTTTTCATCATTCCCTTTCTCGATAGTTACGGCACTGGTAGATCACCTATGAAATGACATGTTTTGTTTTCCAGCTTCAAATGGTCTTTTACATATTTCACACTGCTTTACCATTGCTTAATAATAAAAACTAACCATAGTTTTACACAAATCAACTCAGTCTTTGTCCTTTATTCACGAAAAAAACACTCCAATAAGCCAAATACGAAAACAAACAAATATTTTGTTGTTGCTCTGTCAAATATCAAATGCAGCATTGCCGTACTGACCACACTCTATCGACAACGGAGAATCTCCGTTCGGCGATGGAAATAATTTCGCTTTTACATGCTCCAACAAGTTGCAATGAAAGTTTCAATTACCTTCTTATTGTTATATATTTCATCCAAGACAGTATTTTTGGGTTTTCGTTGCCATGAATATACCCGAAAGAAATCAAAATCTAGCTGACATGCTCATTGTATCCTTAAAAAATTGCGACAAGGCAACAATGTCATGATTTGAGGGATTACATCATGAAAAGATGTTACCTTTAGTACTGATTGAGTATTACTCATCTAGGTTGTGTTACTTGATCGAAAAGCAGAAGGGGTGGGATGAAGAGTATCAGTGAGTTGAAGTAAAATGACGTACGTAGATTTTACACACGTACGTTATCACGAAATAACGTACGTATGGAAAAAAGTTAAGGTGGAAGGTTTAAAAGTTTTCTTCGTATAGGTATTACGTTAAACCTCGAACATTTATTTTGTTTTCTGTGAACGTTTTGATAGTATTAATTATTATATTATTTGACCAGTATTATTGAATATCACCGAAGTCAGTTTGTACGTTTTCGTTCATGATTGCACCTCTACTCTCTGATATCTTCTACGAAGCACATCATTGGTGTAGTGTTTAGTCCGGATCCCTGCGGAACACCAGTATTTATAGGTAGAATTACCTTTGGTGTCATATCAGTTAAAACTATATGGCAATATTACACAGCTGTAGTATATGTAGTATCTAGAAAAGTATCTCACCAGTATTTTCAATTGATCACAAGTCACGTCTGTTCTCGATCTTTCCGTAGTTCCATGTTGATGCCCTTTTTTATAATCTTCGAAATAGCTGATAGAAACGCGATATAGGTCTATAATCCACCTTCCCCAAAAATAGGAGCGTCAGATACTTAGCTGCTAGATCCTCACCAACAAATGAAATCTGCCTGTATGAGACACTTTTTTTTTGTTATTCTCTGTTGCAACGTAAGAATAGGTGTTGTGGTTAGAGTGGCTAAAAAAGCTACGTCTTGAAATTTTGTTTCGCTGATAATTTTTTTTCTAGATCCTGCTTCATTACTATTACTTATATGATTTTATTAAAATGTTGAAACAATAATTTCGACGACTATGCGCCCTCAGGAGGAAAATTTTTAGCAGGGGGTTGTCTAGATAAACTATCGGGATATTGAGAACTAGTTTCAAAACGCGGCAATTACGAGTATCACCCAAATATGGCATATTGGACGCCCGCTACAAGTATGCCTTCCACGCCTTAATATGTTCGAGGACAGAGTGAAAAAGAAAATTAGGTAATGTGAATGAGGCTTTATGAAAGATATCATTTAACATATATATTTCAGACAGTCGAAAGAATTGAGCAGTCAGTTCGAAACTCATTCTTTTTGTTTCTAAGGTTAACTGATTATTCCAAATTGTCAATTTTGAATTATTTCCTCTTCGGACGAAAACTAAATATTTCATGTTGACATTAGGATTCGACTATTCTTGATGGAAGATCATCAGGCAATAAGAACAACAGATTGTTGATAATCAGAACTTCTGCATACAACTGTACAATACGGACATTTTCTTTGACGAGTCATTATTATATCGTTTACATTTCTGGAAATGCTACTTTGCTGTAGAACTACTTCACGATTCTCTATAAATCTTACAGCCAAACTTATTTTCTGATATCACCATTTTTAGTTTTTTTTTTTTTAGTTTTTATAAACTTGTGATACTTCTTGTTTATTTCTATCAATTGTTTGATTCTTCTTTTTTATGTATTTATTACCATTATTCAGTGTATGTAGTATTATTATTACTATTTTTTTATCCCTCTATGAACTGAAATGTTCCTAGGTCGGTCGGTGGCTCAGTGACTAACGTCTCTAGCAGTGAAACTTTTAGCTCGCATCAGACAGACGTTAGAGGCTCCGGTACGGAATCTTTTTTCTAAAGTACACGGGTCTCTTTAGGTGGCCACATGCCTTGTGAATCAAGTGTGATGTGAGTTGCCTAGATGCCAATCCCAATGTCTGGTGCTAGCTTGAAGTGCGCACCGACCAACCGGGGTGGTGCTGTAGGTTTTCCGGGTTTTCCTACAGCTGAAAAGTGAATACACCACCGAAAACATCAGTATGTCGCCCCGGAGCGCCACGGCAAATAATAATAGCCGTCCTCTACCCGCACAGGCTATGCCTTTGGGTACATTCTACGAGTGTGTATGAGGGAGTATATTGATAATAATAATAATAGTAAATAATTGAAACTTGCCTACGAAAATTTTTCTATTGTACAGGTTTATTCTGATGTTCGGATTGTTTATAATTCATTTATTATCAATATGTACTATTTCTAGCATTCCTGAAAAATAGCAACTCGGGAATAGACAATAATAATATTAAAATGTTTTTTTCTCTTGTTGAAATTTACAAAATGGTGGATAATGCTTTCAGTACAATAACAAGGTAAACCTAATATCTGACATTAATATATGGTAAAAAAAAATATAAACAAATGAAAATATCCAAACCTGAGACAAAACGTTCACAGTAAATTGAAAAATATTCCCATGTAATGTTCCACGGATCAATTTATAGAAAAAATGCATCGATATATCACTTATGATTTAAGAATATGTGAAGACTATTCTATTATTCGAAAGTGCCAATCAGTGTTCATAGATTCTTAAAACTTTTTATAAATGACCCAACTGAAAATTAAAACTAATAAAATTCAAGTAAAGTAAACATTAAATTTGTCAGTTTCCCAATTATTCGTGCATCGTGTAACATTTTTATCAAGAAGCAGGTTCGAACTCGCGATTGACGTCTGAGAATTGAATGCTATAGACGTATAGACACGTTGGCGCACTTGGCTACACCAAAAATATCAGTAAATGAAAAGTGAATCAATGAAAATTTGACATATTTCAATTACGGCTGTTAAGGATTTTTTTTTTTTTTTAATTTCGCTGTTAATAATTCAGTATTTTCAAAACACTCTTTAGTTCAGATGAAAAAAATCCTCAAAATGTTCAGATTTTTTAACGTAATTGAACTCTGAAATACGCATCTTTGCCCCCATTTAACAAATCTGAAATACGCAACTTTGCCCCCATTTAATCACCCCTCTATCTTTAACCGTTACCGAGATCCCATTGCATAGACTCGAATTTGAATAGTCCTGTATATTATTACTTCAGGCTTTCAGCGAATGCAAGTCAACATGTGCCATTATCAGACAGTCGGAGATAAAGTCAAAACTTTTCAACTTAGACGACTAGATGACGTTAGTACTGCCGGCGAAAAAGTAATTGCCTCCTTTTAATGCCGGTATTTAGTCTTCCTCTCTGAGTGAAACACGTTTCTAAAGCAGGGAAAAGACATGCGGTATTCGGCAATTTTCGAATACCAATTAATCGCTTTTCGGCAAGTAGCGACTAATGTAGGGTTGCTCGTGGCGAATATTCGCCATTCGGTTTTAAGCCGGGAACAGACATGCGGTATTCGGCAATTTTCGAATACCAATTAATCGCTTTTCGGCAAGTAGCGACTAATGTGTAAGGGTTGCTCGTGGCGAATATTCGCCATTCGGTGGTATTCGGCGTTTTCTCATCGTTTGTCGGTATTTTAGGCCGAGTCAAAGGATACGAATATTTGTGATTGCTGTCGATACGATATTTCGCAAATACGCCGCATGTGTGTCTGCCCTGCTTGCCCAATACAAATTTGTTTACCGAGTTGCTCGGCGAATAGCGAATAATAGATACTTAAAGCCAATTGTGCATATTTATACATATCCGTATACGTATACATATCGCATCGATTTACGTTGGTGGGGAAATAAGAGTTATTTCTTTCAATATTTTTCCTCCAACTGAAGAAACTACAATATGTTATGAGGGCTTTTCTACAAATTAATTCGTGGAATGGTCATTTGATGGACCCAGTTGAATATGGGCTGATCCTATTACCCTACAATATTTTCTGAAAGTTCTAGTTGTCGGAAGCCAGAAAGTCGAATCAATGAGTTAAGGGTCCCAAAAGACGCCCCTACCGAGAATTTTTGCAAATAAAAAAGTTTTAAATATACCAACTTTTAAAGTTTCATTAATTTTTTTATATCTGGGGCCGATACAACCATTAGGCATCGTCTACAACCTTCGGTCGGCCCGACAGGTTCAGTCTTCCCGCATTTAATTTATAGTCAGTCGTAACTAAACCGTTCTTTCAACGAACTGCATGGAACGTTATTGCCTTCGAAGGTATTACTCAGAGCTTAGGTAAAATCAACATAATAGATAAAATACTAACAAATTAGGTCATCTTCCTTTGTTCTCACGATGTTCTCTGAACAGTAGCCAATTTTTTTGAATATCAATAAAATTCTTCAAAAATGGATGAGTATAATAGGTGTTTTGAATTTTTTATGTACATTATATCTTTCATGTCCATATTTACTATGAATATTTTTAGGTAGATCATTTGTAATTTGTGGAGTGAATAATAGTTCTTGTTCTTATGACGTTTTATTTTGCAAGTGTTCGTATTTGATGCAATCAAATTTCAAATCGAAGAATTACCTATATTATCCTAATACATTTTTTTTTCGGTAGCTGTAAGAAATGTACCAACACTTGGGACCCCAACTTGGTGAGTATTGAAATGTGATGAGATGAAATGACATACTATCCAAGATACCGGTAATCTTCAACCAACAATTCAATGTATGAATATGAATGAATTAACATTTTTAATGGATATACAGGCCGTTTCTTTTATAATGTGGTAACATTGCTATATTCTAAACCGTAATATATACAAAGACGATTAAATGGGAAAAAAGGTAAATTTGGTCATAGAAAATTTACGGGGATTCTCGCCCTTCCCAACTTATACAGGGAAAACTGAAAATGCTGTTTTTGTTTTTTTACGAATAGAATTGTTATTTCAGAAAATATGAAAAAATGAAAAAGGAAAGTTTTATTGTATTCAAAATGTACTAGAACTACGTAACGATAAATTTTCAATCAAACGTTTCGTGTCAACACCACCATCTACAAATTTTTTTTTCAAATACGGACCTCTCTATTTCGTCACAAATATTGATAAAAGTGATTAATTACGGTCCTGTCGTTAGTTCTTTTGTAAATTGTTTTGATTTCTTCAAAACTCATTCAACTATTAGGATACTTCGGTCATTACCCAATACTTTCGATAGGAAGATACCCCAACACAACGACCCTTCGTATTTTTCCTTTTTGGTGATTTTTGTATTACAGTAATCCTTGATTCAAGGCTGATTTCTCCTGTATCAATTTTTACACGGATTATTTTCATAATTCTCAATCCTGGAAGTAATGAAAATATTAGTTTTTGATCAAAATACAAGTGTTGTCTAATTTGGTACAATTAAATAGCATCTCACTTCTTTTACCATATTTAAACACGTAAGCTTTGCTTGATTTCTATGGCAGGAAAAATAAATGAGTTGTTGATATCTGTTAAGAACTGTCAGACATTTAAGCACTCGGTTACATATTAAAGATGTATTCGAATGACGAAAGGACTGATATGCTATTTACTTATGCAAAATCAAATAGACATCCCCTTTTGGCAAGAAATATGTATGGTGAGCTATACCCGAATCGTCGCATTCCAAACATTCAAATGCTTAGACGATTTGAAAGAAATTTGAGAGACTGGTGCATTTGACAGAAATTAAACTAGAAAATGTGTTGTTACTGGAAGTATAAGGAACCAAATAAATGATTTGGGTAAGCAAATATTACCTTATAAAGACTAAAAAGTGAAAAATAACGACTTTTATTTTTAAATCTAGGATTGGTCAGTTACAAAAATATTTCTAATCAAGATTGTTCTTTACGAGAAATTGCCCACGAACTTGGGATATCTGTAAAATCTACCAGAAATATTTTGAAAAAGAACAAATACAAATGCTACAGGATACGCAAAGTTCATCACCTTAATGAAAGGGATTACGGAAGGAGAGTACGATTTGCGAAATGGTTAAGACGTAGAAATAGGGAAGTTTGAAATATTTGTAAAAAAATAATCTGGACGGACGAATCAAATTTCACCAACAATGGTTGGTTTAACAGAAACCTCATTATAGGTGGAATAATACGAATGAACATTTACATAAAGAAACCAATTTCCAGGAGAGGTTCGGAATAAATGTTTGGTTGGGAATTTTGGGAACAAACATACTAGGTCCTTTCTTTTATGATGAGCATTTGAATGGTGAAATGTATTTAAATTTTTTATCCAATGAGTTTGCTGGCTACTTAGATGAATTGCCATTAAGCACCCACTGTGAAATACAATATTTTCAACAAGACGGTGCCCCTACTCATAATGCAGCAATAGTAAGGGAACATTTAGATGCAATATTCCCAACAAAGTGGATTGGAAACAATGGACCAATTGCCTGGCCAGCTCGATCCCCAGACCTTACTCCTTTGGATTTTTTTGTCTGGGGATACATAAAGGATGAAGTTTTTTCGACACCTAGTAGCGATATCGACCATCTCAAACAGAAAATAAGAGAAGCATGTAATAGCATTACAACCATCATGCTAGAAAATTGCCACAGAAATTGTATGGACAGACAACTTATGTGCATTCAACAAAGAGGTCGTCAATTCGAGCATTTAATGTAGAATTCTTTTTCTGTATTGGTTTTATTTACTTCCACAAATTCATAATATTTGTTTGTTTTCTTCTCCTCTTAAGTAAGTTTATTTCTGGGGTAAATTGCTATAGTTCGTCTCTGAAACTGCAGAAATCTTTTATGAATTTTTATAGTATAAATACAATTTTCATAGATACATTCATGTAAAATGTCACTGATAATTTTTATATCGAAGCGTTAGATTCTGTGGAATTCATAAACAAACTAACGACAGGACCGTAATTAAAAATTGTCACTGATGATGCTAGTTATTTTATATGAAACGTTATAAAAATGTCGAGTGTGATATACCACTGAATTGTGATTTCATCGCTTTATCAATATTTGTGATGAAATAGACAGGTCCGTATTTGAAAAAAATTGTTGATGATGGCGGTGTTGACACGAAACGTTTGATTAAAAATTTATCGTTACGTAGTTCTAGTACATTTTGAATACAATTAAACTTTCCTTTTTCATTTTTTTATATTTTCTGAAATAACAATTCTATTCGTAAAAAACCGAAAACTGCATTTTCAGTTTTCCCTGTATGAGTTGGGAAGGGGGAGAATCCCCGTAAATTTTCTATGACCAATTTACTGCTCACCACAATAGTTACCTTTTTTCCCATTTAATCGTCTTTGTATCTATTACGGTTTAGAATATAGCAGATACCACATTATAAAAGAAACGGCCTGTATATGAATTGTGTCTTGTATGTTTGGTAATAACCATTTTATGTTTACTAATATGTGTTGAAAATGCCAGTCAGCTGGTTCAATTTAAATTGGTTATAATTAGTACATATAAGTGGTAAATACTGGCACACATTTTCTCGAAAAAATGCATGAAAACGTGATTCCGCCAAAAAAAATATCCATCTTATCAATTTCTCGCCGTTTTATAGCATCTGTGAAAATTTCACGGAAATCGGGCTTATGTCCATATTCGACGTTTTTTTCTTTCATTATTTTCTTCGTTATAGTCGACAACAAAAATTGTTTTTTGGAACAAAATTCCGTGAAATGTCCCTTTTATGACATTTTTGACAAATTATATTTTTTGCTTTACATTATTTTGAATTCATATGCTATGCTTCATTTCTCTGTAAATGACGCATTATCGATTGCAAGCTGATGACATAGGTAGGTACGCAATGTCACAATTATTATGATTATGTTCAACCTAGTTGAGAAATTAATTCATAGACATTTCAGTGGCGCACCCCTCCGAACTCCTACAGACAAACCACTATTGCTCTCACTGTTTCTAAACGAATTGAAAATAAATAGCATTCTATCGCTATTCTGAAGTACGCATAACCTTGACCAGAAAAAAAATCGTCTGCAGCGCAATTTTAGATTCGTGTGCCCTCTCCCCCCAATATATCATTCTGGCTGCGCCACTGAGACATTTAGAGAGATATTGCAGTTTATAATAACGTCAGTCAGTAATAAAGGTGTCATTACTTTGACACATACGTACGCGCAATGTGAATCTGGGATAAGGACAACTTTAATAAAATACTGCCTGCCTTTATTAGAGAACGGTTGAGGCCATGATTTAAAGTTCTTTTTTTTTTATTGGTGCCCCATTTTAGCCATTTCAAGCACGCCTATGCGTGTTTAAATCGAACTTTCAAAAACGCGCGTTTTTTAAAGTTACTATGCCAACATCAACAACTCGAGAAACAAGAAGTATAAATAACAACTGTTGATGAATGATCTGACAGCAGTACCTTCTAACGTCTAATAAAATATTACTAACCAAAACAACCTTTATTCAAACATTATACAACAATTTTAATTTTATAAATGAAAATGGAAAGTACATTTAGTATTGTTTGATATATTAATATTTCGATTTTTCAAATCGGAGGAAATGGCATTTAAATTGATATTGATTCTGAGAACTCAATGAGGTTGAAGTTCCATTAATGGCACTCCCTATAACGTGTGAAACATTCTTCTTATTGCTAATGCTCTCTTCAACGTAACCACTCGCCACAGCTTCCGATTTCCATCCTACTTGTCGTTGGATTTGATCTAGTGTCAAGCCACTATTTGCCATAATGGTAGCGGACGTTCGTCGAAAAGCATGTCCCGTGTATTTCTCAGCATCATCCAATTTAAGATAACGGGCAATTTGCAAGGGACATGATCCAAATGTATTTATACCAACCACTTGATTGGTACACTTCCCCTTATCATATCGTAGGAAAACTCAGTCTGTACTCACATTTTGTGGACGCAATGATAGATGCTGTAGAACTACTTCACGATTCTCTATAAATCTTACAGCCAAACTTATTTTCTGATATCACCATTTTTAGTTTTTTTTTTTTTAGTTTTTATAAACTTGTGATACTTCTTGTTTATTTCTATCAATTGTTTGATTCTTCTTTTTTATGTATTTATTACCATTATTCAGTGTATGTAGTATTATTATTACTATTTTTTTATCCCTCTATGAACTGAAATGTTCCTAGGTCGGTCGGTGGCTCAGTGACTAACGTCTCTAGCAGTGAAACTTTTAGCTCGCATCAGACAGACGTTAGAGGCTCCGGTACGGAATCTTTTTTCTAAAGTACACGGGTCTCTTTAGGTGGCCACATGCCTTGTGAATCAAGTGTGATGTGAGTTGCCTAGATGCCAATCCCAATGTCTGGTGCTAGCTTGAAGTGCGCACCGACCAACCGGGGTGGTGCTGTAGGTTTTCCGGGTTTTCCTACAGCTGAAAAGTGAATACACCACCGAAAACATCAGTATGTCGCCCCGGAGCGCCACGGCAAATAATAATAGCCGTCCTCTACCCGCACAGGCTATGCCTTTGGGTACATTCTACGAGTGTGTATGAGGGAGTATATTGATAATAATAATAATAGTAAATAATTGAAACTTGCCTACGAAAATTTTTCTATTGTACAGGTTTATTCTGATGTTCGGATTGTTTATAATTCATTTATTATCAATATGTACTATTTCTAGCATTCCTGAAAAATAGCAACTCGGGAATAGACAATAATAATATTAAAATGTTTTTTTCTCTTGTTGAAATTTACAAAATGGTGGATAATGCTTTCAGTACAATAACAAGGTAAACCTAATATCTGACATTAATATATGGTAAAAAAAAATATAAACAAATGAAAATATCCAAACCTGAGACAAAACGTTCACAGTAAATTGAAAAATATTCCCATGTAATGTTCCACGGATCAATTTATAGAAAAAATGCATCGATATATCACTTATGATTTAAGAATATGTGAAGACTATTCTATTATTCGAAAGTGCCAATCAGTGTTCATAGATTCTTAAAACTTTTTATAAATGACCCAACTGAAAATTAAAACTAATAAAATTCAAGTAAAGTAAACATTAAATTTGTCAGTTTCCCAATTATTCGTGCATCGTGTAACATTTTTATCAAGAAGCAGGTTCGAACTCGCGATTGACGTCTGAGAATTGAATGCTATAGACGTATAGACACGTTGGCGCACTTGGCTACACCAAAAATATCAGTAAATGAAAAGTGAATCAATGAAAATTTGACATATTTCAATTACGGCTGTTAAGGATTTTTTTTTTTTTTTAATTTCGCTGTTAATAATTCAGTATTTTCAAAACACTCTTTAGTTCAGATGAAAAAAATCCTCAAAATGTTCAGATTTTTTAACGTAATTGAACTCTGAAATACGCATCTTTGCCCCCATTTAACAAATCTGAAATACGCAACTTTGCCCCCATTTAATCACCCCTCTATCTTTAACCGTTACCGAGATCCCATTGCATAGACTCGAATTTGAATAGTCCTGTATATTATTACTTCAGGCTTTCAGCGAATGCAAGTCAACATGTGCCATTATCAGACAGTCGGAGATAAAGTCAAAACTTTTCAACTTAGACGACTAGATGACGTTAGTACTGCCGGCGAAAAAGTAATTGCCTCCTTTTAATGCCGGTATTTAGTCTTCCTCTCTGAGTGAAACACGTTTCTAAAGCAGGGAAAAGACATGCGGTATTCGGCAATTTTCGAATACCAATTAATCGCTTTTCGGCAAGTAGCGACTAATGTAGGGTTGCTCGTGGCGAATATTCGCCATTCGGTTTTAAGCCGGGAACAGACATGCGGTATTCGGCAATTTTCGAATACCAATTAATCGCTTTTCGGCAAGTAGCGACTAATGTGTAAGGGTTGCTCGTGGCGAATATTCGCCATTCGGTGGTATTCGGCGTTTTCTCATCGTTTGTCGGTATTTTAGGCCGAGTCAAAGGATACGAATATTTGTGATTGCTGTCGATACGATATTTCGCAAATACGCCGCATGTGTGTCTGCCCTGCTTGCCCAATACAAATTTGTTTACCGAGTTGCTCGGCGAATAGCGAATAATAGATACTTAAAGCCAATTGTGCATATTTATACATATCCGTATACGTATACATATCGCATCGATTTACGTTGGTGGGGAAATAAGAGTTATTTCTTTCAATATTTTTCCTCCAACTGAAGAAACTACAATATGTTATGAGGGCTTTTCTACAAATTAATTCGTGGAATGGTCATTTGATGGACCCAGTTGAATATGGGCTGATCCTATTACCCTACAATATTTTCTGAAAGTTCTAGTTGTCGGAAGCCAGAAAGTCGAATCAATGAGTTAAGGGTCCCAAAAGACGCCCCTACCGAGAATTTTTGCAAATAAAAAAGTTTTAAATATACCAACTTTTAAAGTTTCATTAATTTTTTTATATCTGGGGCCGATACAACCATTAGGCATCGTCTACAACCTTCGGTCGGCCCGACAGGTTCAGTCTTCCCGCATTTAATTTATAGTCAGTCGTAACTAAACCGTTCTTTCAACGAACTGCATGGAACGTTATTGCCTTCGAAGGTATTACTCAGAGCTTAGGTAAAATCAACATAATAGATAAAATACTAACAAATTAGGTCATCTTCCTTTGTTCTCACGATGTTCTCTGAACAGTAGCCAATTTTTTTGAATATCAATAAAATTCTTCAAAAATGGATGAGTATAATAGGTGTTTTGAATTTTTTATGTACATTATATCTTTCATGTCCATATTTACTATGAATATTTTTAGGTAGATCATTTGTAATTTGTGGAGTGAATAATAGTTCTTGTTCTTATGACGTTTTATTTTGCAAGTGTTCGTATTTGATGCAATCAAATTTCAAATCGAAGAATTACCTATATTATCCTAATACATTTTTTTTTCGGTAGCTGTAAGAAATGTACCAACACTTGGGACCCCAACTTGGTGAGTATTGAAATGTGATGAGATGAAATGACATACTATCCAAGATACCGGTAATCTTCAACCAACAATTCAATGTATGAATATGAATGAATTAACATTTTTAATGGATATACAGGCCGTTTCTTTTATAATGTGGTAACATTGCTATATTCTAAACCGTAATATATACAAAGATGATTAAATGGGAAAAAAGGTAAATTTGGTCATAGAAAATTTACGGGGATTCTCGCCCTTCCCAACTTATACAGGGAAAACTGAAAATGCTGTTTTTGTTTTTTTACGAATAGAATTGTTATTTCAGAAAATATGAAAAAATGAAAAAGGAAAGTTTTATTGTATTCAAAATGTACTAGAACTACGTAACGATAAATTTTCAATCAAACGTTTCGTGTCAACACCACCATCTACAAATTTTTTTTTCAAATACGGACCTCTCTATTTCGTCACAAATATTGATAAAAGTGATTAATTACGGTCCTGTCGTTAGTTCTTTTGTAAATTGTTTTGATTTCTTCAAAACTCATTCAACTATTAGGATACTTCGGTCATTACCCAATACTTTCGATAGGAAGATACCCCAACACAACGACCCTTCGTATTTTTCCTTTTTGGTGATTTTTGTATTACAGTAATCCTTGATTCAAGGCTGATTTCTCCTGTATCAATTTTTACACGGATTATTTTCATAATTCTCAATCCTGGAAGTAATGAAAATATTAGTTTTTGATCAAAATACAAGTGTTGTCTAATTTGGTACAATTAAATAGCATCTCACTTCTTTTACCATATTTAAACACGTAAGCTTTGCTTGATTTCTATGGCAGGAAAAATAAATGAGTTGTTGATATCTGTTAAGAACTGTCAGACATTTAAGCACTCGGTTACATATTAAAGATGTATTCGAATGACGAAAGGACTGATATGCTATTTACTTATGCAAAATCAAATAGACATCCCCTTTTGGCAAGAAATATGTATGGTGAGCTATACCCGAATCGTCGCATTCCAAACATTCAAATGCTTAGACGATTTGAAAGAAATTTGAGAGACTGGTGCATTTGACAGAAATTAAACTAGAAAATGTGTTGTTACTGGAAGTATAAGGAACCAAATAAATGATTTGGGTAAGCAAATATTACCTTATAAAGACTAAAAAGTGAAAAATAACGACTTTTATTTTTAAATCTAGGATTGGTCAGTTACAAAAATATTTCTAATCAAGATTGTTCTTTACGAGAAATTGCCCACGAACTTGGGATATCTGTAAAATCTACCAGAAATATTTTGAAAAAGAACAAATACAAATGCTACAGGATACGCAAAGTTCATCACCTTAATGAAAGGGATTACGGAAGGAGAGTACGATTTGCGAAATGGTTAAGACGTAGAAATAGGGAAGTTTGAAATATTTGTAAAAAAATAATCTGGACGGACGAATCAAATTTCACCAACAATGGTTGGTTTAACAGAAACCTCATTATAGGTGGAATAATACGAATGAACATTTACATAAAGAAACCAATTTCCAGGAGAGGTTCGGAATAAATGTTTGGTTGGGAATTTTGGGAACAAACATACTAGGTCCTTTCTTTTATGATGAGCATTTGAATGGTGAAATGTATTTAAATTTTTTATCCAATGAGTTTGCTGGCTACTTAGATGAATTGCCATTAAGCACCCACTGTGAAATACAATATTTTCAACAAGACGGTGCCCCTACTCATAATGCAGCAATAGTAAGGGAACATTTAGATGCAATATTCCCAACAAAGTGGATTGGAAACAATGGACCAATTGCCTGGCCAGCTCGATCCCCAGACCTTACTCCTTTGGATTTTTTTGTCTGGGGATACATAAAGGATGAAGTTTTTTCGACACCTAGTAGCGATATCGACCATCTCAAACAGAAAATAAGAGAAGCATGTAATAGCATTACAACCATCATGCTAGAAAATTGCCACAGAAATTGTATGGACAGACAACTTATGTGCATTCAACAAAGAGGTCGTCAATTCGAGCATTTAATGTAGAATTCTTTTTCTGTATTGGTTTTATTTACTTCCACAAATTCATAATATTTGTTTGTTTTCTTCTCCTCTTAAGTAAGTTTATTTCTGGGGTAAATTGCTATAGTTCGTCTCTGAAACTGCAGAAATCTTTTATGAATTTTTATAGTATAAATACAATTTTCATAGATACATTCATGTAAAATGTCACTGATAATTTTTATATCGAAGCGTTAGATTCTGTGGAATTCATAAACAAACTAACGACAGGACCGTAATTAAAAATTGTCACTGATGATGCTAGTTATTTTATATGAAACGTTATAAAAATGTCGAGTGTGATATACCACTGAATTGTGATTTCATCGCTTTATCAATATTTGTGATGAAATAGACAGGTCCGTATTTGAAAAAAATTGTTGATGATGGCGGTGTTGACACGAAACGTTTGATTAAAAATTTATCGTTACGTAGTTCTAGTACATTTTGAATACAATTAAACTTTCCTTTTTCATTTTTTTATATTTTCTGAAATAACAATTCTATTCGTAAAAAACCGAAAACTGCATTTTCAGTTTTCCCTGTATGAGTTGGGAAGGGGGAGAATCCCCGTAAATTTTCTATGACCAATTTACTGCTCACCACAATAGTTACCTTTTTTCCCATTTAATCGTCTTTGTATCTATTACGGTTTAGAATATAGCAGATACCACATTATAAAAGAAACGGCCTGTATATGAATTGTGTCTTGTATGTTTGGTAATAACCATTTTATGTTTACTAATATGTGTTGAAAATGCCAGTCAGCTGGTTCAATTTAAATTGGTTATAATTAGTACATATAAGTGGTAAATACTGGCACACATTTTCTCGAAAAAATGCATGAAAACGTGATTCCGCCAAAAAAAATATCCATCTTATCAATTTCTCGCCGTTTTATAGCATCTGTGAAAATTTCACGGAAATCGGGCTTATGTCCATATTCGACGTTTTTTTCTTTCATTATTTTCTTCGTTATAGTCGACAACAAAAATTGTTTTTTGGAACAAAATTCCGTGAAATGTCCCTTTTATGACATTTTTGACAAATTATATTTTTTGCTTTACATTATTTTGAATTCATATGCTATGCTTCATTTCTCTGTAAATGACGCATTATCGATTGCAAGCTGATGACATAGGTAGGTACGCAATGTCACAATTATTATGATTATGTTCAACCTAGTTGAGAAATTAATTCATAGACATTTCAGTGGCGCACCCCTCCGAACTCCTACAGACAAACCACTATTGCTCTCACTGTTTCTAAACGAATTGAAAATAAATAGCATTCTATCGCTATTCTGAAGTACGCATAACCTTGACCAGAAAAAAAATCGTCTGCAGCGCAATTTTAGATTCGTGTGCCCTCTCCCCCCAATATATCATTCTGGCTGCGCCACTGAGACATTTAGAGAGATATTGCAGTTTATAATAACGTCAGTCAGTAATAAAGGTGTCATTACTTTGACACATACGTACGCGCAATGTGAATCTGGGATAAGGACAACTTTAATAAAATACTGCCTGCCTTTATTAGAGAACGGTTGAGGCCATGATTTAAAGTTCTTTTTTTTTATTGGTGCCCCATTTTAGCCATTTCAAGCACGCCTATGCGTGTTTAAATCGAACTTTCAAAAACGCGCGTTTTTTAAAGTTACTATGCCAACATCAACAACTCGAGAAACAAGAAGTATAAATAACAACTGTTGATGAATGATCTGACAGCAGTACCTTCTAACGTCTAATAAAATATTACTAACCAAAACAACCTTTATTCAAACATTATACAACAATTTTAATTTTATAAATGAAAATGGAAAGTACATTTAGTATTGTTTGATATATTAATATTTCGATTTTTCAAATCGGAGGAAATGGCATATAAATTGATATTGATTCTGAGAACTCAATGAGGTTGAAGTTCCATTAATGGCACTCCCTATAACGTGTGAAACATTCTTCTTATTGCTAATGCTCTCTTCAACGTAACCACTCGCCACAGCTTCCGATTTCCATCCTACTTGTCGTTGGATTTGATCTAGTGTCAAGCCACTATTTGCCATAATGGTAGCGGACGTTCGTCGAAAAGCATGTCCCGTGTATTTCTCAGCATCATCCAATTTAAGATAACGGGCAATTTGCAAGGGACATGATCCAAATGTATTTATACCAACCACTTGATTGGTACACTTCCCCTTATCATATCGTAGGAAAACTCAGTCTGTACTCACATTTTGTGGACGCAATGATAGATGCTGTAGAACTACTTCACGATTCTCTATAAATCTTACAGCCAAACTTATTTTCTGATATCACCATTTTTAGTTTTTTTTTTTTTTAGTTTTTATAAACTTGTGATACTTCTTGTTTATTTCTATCAATTGTTTGATTCTTCTTTTTTATGTATTTATTACCATTATTCAGTGTATGTAGTATTATTATTACTATTTTTTTATCCCTCTATGAACTGAAATGTTCCTAGGTCGGTCGGTGGCTCAGTGACTAACGTCTCTAGCAGTGAAACTTTTAGCTCGCATCAGACAGACGTTAGAGGCTCCGGTACGGAATCTTTTTTCTAAAGTACACGGGTCTCTTTAGGTGGCCACATGCCTTGTGAATCAAGTGTGATGTGAGTTGCCTAGATGCCAATCCCAATGTCTGGTGCTAGCTTGAAGTGCGCACCGACCAACCGGGGTGGTGCTGTAGGTTTTCCGGGTTTTCCTACAGCTGAAAAGTGAATACACCACCGAAAACATCAGTATGTCGCCCCGGAGCGCCACGGCAAATAATAATAGCCGTCCTCTACCCGCACAGGCTATGCCTTTGGGTACATTCTACGAGTGTGTATGAGGGAGTATATTGATAATAATAATAATAGTAAATAATTGAAACTTGCCTACGAAAATTTTTCTATTGTACAGGTTTATTCTGATGTTCGGATTGTTTATAATTCATTTATTATCAATATGTACTATTTCTAGCATTCCTGAAAAATAGCAACTCGGGAATAGACAATAATAATATTAAAATGTTTTTTTCTCTTGTTGAAATTTACAAAATGGTGGATAATGCTTTCAGTACAATAACAAGGTAAACCTAATATCTGACATTAATATATGGTAAAAAAAAATATAAACAAATGAAAATATCCAAACCTGAGACAAAACGTTCACAGTAAATTGAAAAATATTCCCATGTAATGTTCCACGGATCAATTTATAGAAAAAATGCATCGATATATCACTTATGATTTAAGAATATGTGAAGACTATTCTATTATTCGAAAGTGCCAATCAGTGTTCATAGATTCTTAAAACTTTTTATAAATGACCCAACTGAAAATTAAAACTAATAAAATTCAAGTAAAGTAAACATTAAATTTGTCAGTTTCCCAATTATTCGTGCATCGTGTAACATTTTTATCAAGAAGCAGGTTCGAACTCGCGATTGACGTCTGAGAATTGAATGCTATAGACGTATAGACACGTTGGCGCACTTGGCTACACCAAAAATATCAGTAAATGAAAAGTGAATCAATGAAAATTTGACATATTTCAATTACGGCTGTTAAGGATTTTTTTTTTTTTTTTAATTTCGCTGTTAATAATTCAGTATTTTCAAAACACTCTTTAGTTCAGATGAAAAAAATCCTCAAAATGTTCAGATTTTTTAACGTAATTGAACTCTGAAATACGCATCTTTGCCCCCATTTAACAAATCTGAAATACGCAACTTTGCCCCCATTTAATCACCCCTCTATCTTTAACCGTTACCGAGATCCCATTGCATAGACTCGAATTTGAATAGTCCTGTATATTATTACTTCAGGCTTTCAGCGAATGCAAGTCAACATGTGCCATTATCAGACAGTCGGAGATAAAGTCAAAACTTTTCAACTTAGACGACTAGATGACGTTAGTACTGCCGGCGAAAAAGTAATTGCCTCCTTTTAATGCCGGTATTTAGTCTTCCTCTCTGAGTGAAACACGTTTCTAAAGCAGGGAAAAGACATGCGGTATTCGGCAATTTTCGAATACCAATTAATCGCTTTTCGGCAAGTAGCGACTAATGTAGGGTTGCTCGTGGCGAATATTCGCCATTCGGTTTTAAGCCGGGAACAGACATGCGGTATTCGGCAATTTTCGAATACCAATTAATCGCTTTTCGGCAAGTAGCGACTAATGTGTAAGGGTTGCTCGTGGCGAATATTCGCCATTCGGTGGTATTCGGCGTTTTCTCATCGTTTGTCGGTATTTTAGGCCGAGTCAAAGGATACGAATATTTGTGATTGCTGTCGATACGATATTTCGCAAATACGCCGCATGTGTGTCTGCCCTGCTTGCCCAATACAAATTTGTTTACCGAGTTGCTCGGCGAATAGCGAATAATAGATACTTAAAGCCAATTGTGCATATTTATACATATCCGTATACGTATACATATCGCATCGATTTACGTTGGTGGGGAAATAAGAGTTATTTCTTTCAATATTTTTCCTCCAACTGAAGAAACTACAATATGTTATGAGGGCTTTTCTACAAATTAATTCGTGGAATGGTCATTTGATGGACCCAGTTGAATATGGGCTGATCCTATTACCCTACAATATTTTCTGAAAGTTCTAGTTGTCGGAAGCCAGAAAGTCGAATCAATGAGTTAAGGGTCCCAAAAGACGCCCCTACCGAGAATTTTTGCAAATAAAAAAGTTTTAAATATACCAACTTTTAAAGTTTCATTAATTTTTTTATATCTGGGGCCGATACAACCATTAGGCATCGTCTACAACCTTCGGTCGGCCCGACAGGTTCAGTCTTCCCGCATTTAATTTATAGTCAGTCGTAACTAAACCGTTCTTTCAACGAACTGCATGGAACGTTATTGCCTTCGAAGGTATTACTCAGAGCTTAGGTAAAATCAACATAATAGATAAAATACTAACAAATTAGGTCATCTTCCTTTGTTCTCACGATGTTCTCTGAACAGTAGCCAATTTTTTTGAATATCAATAAAATTCTTCAAAAATGGATGAGTATAATAGGTGTTTTGAATTTTTTATGTACATTATATCTTTCATGTCCATATTTACTATGAATATTTTTAGGTAGATCATTTGTAATTTGTGGAGTGAATAATAGTTCTTGTTCTTATGACGTTTTATTTTGCAAGTGTTCGTATTTGATGCAATCAAATTTCAAATCGAAGAATTACCTATATTATCCTAATACATTTTTTTTTCGGTAGCTGTAAGAAATGTACCAACACTTGGGACCCCAACTTGGTGAGTATTGAAATGTGATGAGATGAAATGACATACTATCCAAGATACCGGTAATCTTCAACCAACAATTCAATGTATGAATATGAATGAATTAACATTTTTAATGGATATACAGGCCGTTTCTTTTATAATGTGGTAACATTGCTATATTCTAAACCGTAATATATACAAAGACGATTAAATGGGAAAAAAGGTAAATTTGGTCATAGAAAATTTACGGGGATTCTCGCCCTTCCCAACTTATACAGGGAAAACTGAAAATGCTGTTTTTGTTTTTTTACGAATAGAATTGTTATTTCAGAAAATATGAAAAAATGAAAAAGGAAAGTTTTATTGTATTCAAAATGTACTAGAACTACGTAACGATAAATTTTCAATCAAACGTTTCGTGTCAACACCACCATCTACAAATTTTTTTTTCAAATACGGACCTCTCTATTTCGTCACAAATATTGATAAAAGTGATTAATTACGGTCCTGTCGTTAGTTCTTTTGTAAATTGTTTTGATTTCTTCAAAACTCATTCAACTATTAGGATACTTCGGTCATTACCCAATACTTTCGATAGGAAGATACCCCAACACAACGACCCTTCGTATTTTTCCTTTTTGGTGATTTTTGTATTACAGTAATCCTTGATTCAAGGCTGATTTCTCCTGTATCAATTTTTACACGGATTATTTTCATAATTCTCAATCCTGGAAGTAATGAAAATATTAGTTTTTGATCAAAATACAAGTGTTGTCTAATTTGGTACAATTAAATAGCATCTCACTTCTTTTACCATATTTAAACACGTAAGCTTTGCTTGATTTCTATGGCAGGAAAAATAAATGAGTTGTTGATATCTGTTAAGAACTGTCAGACATTTAAGCACTCGGTTACATATTAAAGATGTATTCGAATGACGAAAGGACTGATATGCTATTTACTTATGCAAAATCAAATAGACATCCCCTTTTGGCAAGAAATATGTATGGTGAGCTATACCCGAATCGTCGCATTCCAAACATTCAAATGCTTAGACGATTTGAAAGAAATTTGAGAGACTGGTGCATTTGACAGAAATTAAACTAGAAAATGTGTTGTTACTGGAAGTATAAGGAACCAAATAAATGATTTGGGTAAGCAAATATTACCTTATAAAGACTAAAAAGTGAAAAATAACGACTTTTATTTTTAAATCTAGGATTGGTCAGTTACAAAAATATTTCTAATCAAGATTGTTCTTTACGAGAAATTGCCCACGAACTTGGGATATCTGTAAAATCTACCAGAAATATTTTGAAAAAGAACAAATACAAATGCTACAGGATACGCAAAGTTCATCACCTTAATGAAAGGGATTACGGAAGGAGAGTACGATTTGCGAAATGGTTAAGACGTAGAAATAGGGAAGTTTGAAATATTTGTAAAAAAATAATCTGGACGGACGAATCAAATTTCACCAACAATGGTTGGTTTAACAGAAACCTCATTATAGGTGGAATAATACGAATGAACATTTACATAAAGAAACCAATTTCCAGGAGAGGTTCGGAATAAATGTTTGGTTGGGAATTTTGGGAACAAACATACTAGGTCCTTTCTTTTATGATGAGCATTTGAATGGTGAAATGTATTTAAATTTTTTATCCAATGAGTTTGCTGGCTACTTAGATGAATTGCCATTAAGCACCCACTGTGAAATACAATATTTTCAACAAGACGGTGCCCCTACTCATAATGCAGCAATAGTAAGGGAACATTTAGATGCAATATTCCCAACAAAGTGGATTGGAAACAATGGACCAATTGCCTGGCCAGCTCGATCCCCAGACCTTACTCCTTTGGATTTTTTTGTCTGCGGATACATAAAGGATGAAGTTTTTTCGACACCTAGTAGCGATATCGACCATCTCAAACAGAAAATAAGAGAAGCATGTAATAGCATTACAACCATCATGCTAGAAAATTGCCACAGAAATTGTATGGACAGACAACTTATGTGCATTCAACAAAGAGGTCGTCAATTCGAGCATTTAATGTAGAATTCTTTTTCTGTATTGGTTTTATTTACTTCCACAAATTCATAATATTTGTTTGTTTTCTTCTCCTCTTAAGTAAGTTTATTTCTGGGGTAAATTGCTATAGTTCGTCTCTGAAACTGCAGAAATCTTTTATGAATTTTTATAGTATAAATACAATTTTCATAGATACATTCATGTAAAATGTCACTGATAATTTTTATATCGAAGCGTTAGATTCTGTGGAATTCATAAACAAACTAACGACAGGACCGTAATTAAAAATTGTCACTGATGATGCTAGTTATTTTATATGAAACGTTATAAAAATGTCGAGTGTGATATACCACTGAATTGTGATTTCATCGCTTTATCAATATTTGTGATGAAATAGACAGGTCCGTATTTGAAAAAAATTGTTGATGATGGCGGTGTTGACACGAAACGTTTGATTAAAAATTTATCGTTACGTAGTTCTAGTACATTTTGAATACAATTAAACTTTCCTTTTTCATTTTTTTATATTTTCTGAAATAACAATTCTATTCGTAAAAAACCGAAAACTGCATTTTCAGTTTTCCCTGTATGAGTTGGGAAGGGGGAGAATCCCCGTAAATTTTCTATGACCAATTTACTGCTCACCACAATAGTTACCTTTTTTCCCATTTAATCGTCTTTGTATCTATTACGGTTTAGAATATAGCAGATACCACATTATAAAAGAAACGGCCTGTATATGAATTGTGTCTTGTATGTTTGGTAATAACCATTTTATGTTTACTAATATGTGTTGAAAATGCCAGTCAGCTGGTTCAATTTAAATTGGTTATAATTAGTACATATAAGTGGTAAATACTGGCACACATTTTCTCGAAAAAATGCATGAAAACGTGATTCCGCCAAAAAAAATATCCATCTTATCAATTTCTCGCCGTTTTATAGCATCTGTGAAAATTTCACGGAAATCGGGCTTATGTCCATATTCGACGTTTTTTTCTTTCATTATTTTCTTCGTTATAGTCGACAACAAAAATTGTTTTTTGGAACAAAATTCCGTGAAATGTCCCTTTTATGACATTTTTGACAAATTATATTTTTTGCTTTACATTATTTTGAATTCATATGCTATGCTTCATTTCTCTGTAAATGACGCATTATCGATTGCAAGCTGATGACATAGGTAGGTACGCAATGTCACAATTATTATGATTATGTTCAACCTAGTTGAGAAATTAATTCATAGACATTTCAGTGGCGCACCCCTCCGAACTCCTACAGACAAACCACTATTGCTCTCACTGTTTCTAAACGAATTGAAAATAAATAGCATTCTATCGCTATTCTGAAGTACGCATAACCTTGACCAGAAAAAAAATCGTCTGCAGCGCAATTTTAGATTCGTGTGCCCTCTCCCCCCAATATATCATTCTGGCTGCGCCACTGAGACATTTAGAGAGATATTGCAGTTTATAATAACGTCAGTCAGTAATAAAGGTGTCATTACTTTGACACATACGTACGCGCAATGTGAATCTGGGATAAGGACAACTTTAATAAAATACTGCCTGCCTTTATTAGAGAACGGTTGAGGCCATGATTTAAAGTTCTTTTTTTTTTATTGGTGCCCCATTTTAGCCATTTCAAGCACGCCTATGCGTGTTTAAATCGAACTTTCAAAAACGCGCGTTTTTTAAAGTTACTATGCCAACATCAACAACTCGAGAAACAAGAAGTATAAATAACAACTGTTGATGAATGATCTGACAGCAGTACCTTCTAACGTCTAATAAAATATTACTAACCAAAACAACCTTTATTCAAACATTATACAACAATTTTAATTTTATAAATGAAAATGGAAAGTACATTTAGTATTGTTTGATATATTAATATTTCGATTTTTCAAATCGGAGGAAATGGCATTTAAATTGATATTGATTCTGAGAACTCAATGAGGTTGAAGTTCCATTAATGGCACTCCCTATAACGTGTGAAACATTCTTCTTATTGCTAATGCTCTCTTCAACGTAACCACTCGCCACAGCTTCCGATTTCCATCCTACTTGTCGTTGGATTTGATCTAGTGTCAAGCCACTATTTGCCATAATGGTAGCGGACGTTCGTCGAAAAGCATGTCCCGTGTATTTCTCAGCATCATCCAATTTAAGATAACGGGCAATTTGCAAGGGACATGATCCAAATGTATTTATACCAACCACTTGATTGGTACACTTCCCCTTATCATATCGTAGGAAAACTCAGTCTGTACTCACATTTTGTGGACGCAATGATAAATACTGCTTTACTAAACGCACATAACTAATTGCTTCATTGTCGGTTACAGTAAAACGTCGTGCCTTCACTGTCTTAGACGGTCGGATAGTAATAACCAATACACTTCCTTCTTCTTTGATATCATGTAAGCGCAAATCGCATAACTCACATCTTCTACAAGATACAAAAATACCGAAAATGGCAACCACTTTCAAAAATAGATAGGTAATGTTTGGTGCATCTATGAAAAACTTCCGCAAATCATCTTCATTGAATATATATGCCTTCTTGGCTACGTTATTCCTACTATTGCCTTCATGAATGCATGCACTTTTACAAATGATTTTATATCGACTCCTTTGTTTATCCTCAACATACATTGTAATTTTGAATGGATAGCCCATATAGTCGACAATTTTCCATTCTACATAATTTATTTTATACCAAGATACAATTATTCATTCAATTAGTCATATCATTATCAGATATAAGTTATGCCGTGTCCACGACATAAACAATTTTGACACTTCTTTCGCTAGATACGAGATATTATTGACATTATAAAAACTTGTTTATTAAAAGAAAATGTAAATTTTACAAATACCGAATTAGCAGACATGCATTACCTGTATGGGCTTGCTGACGGGAACGCATATGAAGCCAGGCGACTGTATCAAGAGCGCTTCCCAAATAGAATGGCTCAAAACGGAAGTTTTGAGCCATATCATCACTTAAAAGGAGCACATCTGACTGCAAGAACACCAGCAATTGAGGTAGCTGTTTTACATTCATTTGACGTAAATCCTGAAATAAGTACAAGGCAAGTTGCCAATAATTTGAATATCGCCCATAGTCTAGTATGAAGAATTCTTTATGATTATTTATTATATCCCTATCACATTCAACGGGTTCAGGCTCTACTTCCTCGAGACTTTCCATTACGAGTGAATTTCTGCCAATGGTTTCTCCAAAAAGTTACTGAAAACCCTTTATTCGACAGAGAAATTTTATTCACGGACGAAGCTAGTTTTACCAAAAACAGGATCAGAAATTTTCATAATAATCATTTTTGGGCCGAGGAAAATCCGCATACAATCGTGGAATCTCATCACCAGGAGCAGTTCTCATTAAATGTCTGGGCTGGAATTATTGAAGATTACCTAAATGGACATAATTATCGCCGATTTCTTGAAGATAATTTGCCAATTCTGTTGGAAGATGTTCCTATTTCAATGCGAAATCGCATGTGGTTTATGCACATGGCGATGGTTTATGCAGGATGGGGCACCTGCTCATTTTAGTGCTCTGGCACGAGAATATTTGAACCAAAACTTCCATAATCTCATAGTGCTCTGGCACGAGAATAGTTATGTTTTTAAAAATAAAAATGTATTTTTATGCGTACTCATAAAATTATAGCTTATTATTATGCTTAGATCCTTTGGTTACCACAATTGTGAAATTAAGACTAAGAGAAAAAATCGAATAGGGACAAGCAAATGAATGTATTTTATTTTCCAAATCGAAAACCGTTCGCCGGACGAAAAAAGGCAATATACCATTTTCATGAGAAGATAGATAATTACAAAAATAATATTTATTTGTAAAAAAGGCAGTGGCGTATCATTATTTTGATGAAAAATATGACAGAGTATGTTAACAAGGACGCCACTGTTGAAAATTAAGAAATCCTTTATCATAGAAAAAATGTATTTTTATGCATACTTGACATGTACCAAAATTGAAAAAAAAAAGCCAAAGTGGTTTCAGAGATATTGGAAAAGAACTGATTTTTTTGTTAAATTTCTACATCCTGTATCTCAAAAATGAAGCTGTTACGTACCTATGTTCATATGAAGAATTTTTCTTAAAATCATCCAAGGATGATCGTCCTTCAGGATCAGCATTCAATTATGAAATACCCTGTAACCCTGTATATACCTAAAAATTTAGTAACTTCGGAAAGTCGAATGGTATTACTATTCACTGTATTTTCCATTGACATATTTTCTATCTTTTTGCCGAAGAAAGTAATCAATATCGCTTTATCTGCATTGACAATTAATTTATTTTGTTTACACCATGTGGTAAATTCGAAATTCAACTTGTAATTCCTCAGTGTTATCTGTTTCTTCCGCAATAGAAGTATCGTCCGCGAAAAGTACCATACATTCCGATTTCACATGAAAGGGTACATTATTTATGAATAGCAGAAATATTATTGGACCTAAAACCGAGCCTTGTGGAACTCCAAAGTTATGAATAACGAACGCCTGTGTAAATAAGGACGAACAGACAAAACTGCAATATCTCTGTTTTTAATCACAGAATAGTACCACTCGCTATTAAAATAAAGTTGTCTTCAATACTGGCTAGCGTTATTGCAATATCTCTCTATGCAGTTCATAATTACGTCAGTCAGTAATAAAGTTGTCCTTATTTTGAAATATACGCACGCGCAATATGAATCTGGAATAAGGACAACTTTATTAAAATACTGCCTGCCTTTATAAGGTGGATTTATTGGATTCATAATGCATAATTTATTGCATATGCGTAATTTTATTGCACAATTCATAAAAGTTCAACACACAGACTCAAATGAAATGGTTTATCCGTTTCATAATTTATAATTGATATTCACATTTCATAATGCATAACTATGAAGTCCCCAACTTTTTACTTTATGCACTAATGGAAAAATAAGTTATGCGCCTGCGTAGCCTCAAAATTTGAAGATGCCAACATATTTCACCTAAAATCCCGTGGTCTAGAGGCAAAATTTTGTTTTGTCAGTGTTATATTTTGAGAATGAGTCTGTAGAATGGTTTTTTCATCAAAGAAGTCGGAAATTGTTCTACTGTTGAGAAATTGTAAACTGTCACTTGTCAATACTTATGCATTGAAGAAGTATAGTAAACCATATTTTTCTAATCTCTTATGCATTAATCAAGTTCAAATATTTATGAATTGTACATTAGTGAATGCATCCGCTAAATCCACCTTGAAGAGGACGATTAAGGCCGGATTTAAAGTTCCTTTATTTTCACTTCGGGTGTTAATTATATGACTTTTTCAACACAAATCGATATCGAATCACCCTTTGGTAATTCTATCATAGTATAAAATAAGTTATGTAGAATGAAAAATGAGAAACTATATTTTATTTATAGGTTATGAATAACGAACGCCTGTGTAAATAAGGGACGAACAGACAAAACTGCAGTATCTCTGTTCTTAATCACAAAATAGTGCCAGTCACTATCAAAATAAAGTTGCATTTAATACTGACTGGCGTTATTGCAATATCTCTCTACTCACAATACCTTAGAATAACACTAAAGAACAACAACAGTATTATTCTATTTGTTTTCAGTAAAGTCGATGACTGGAAACTACCTCGATATTTTACTGTCATAGACCAACTGAGGCAGCTTGGGGCACGGTCTCCGTATTCAGACAACCGGCCCCAATTATACGGACCCTGTTACTTGTCTTTTTAACATTTTGAGCGTTTCAAAATAAATTTGTTGAACAAATTTTTTTCTTTTGTCAGATAACAATAAGCTCTAAAGCTTTTAAATCTAAAGATATTTTTTGAAATAAATTTTAACTTGGAAAATTACAAAACTGTTGATTAATAAAATCAGTCAAATTGATAAATGAAGCAGTTTCCGAAACAACCAAGAGAACGGTAGCTCGAGAGTGCGATTATGAACACTCGATTCGCATCAAGTTTGATATTTATCGATTTTGATCCATTATAAAAATCAATACAATTCGAAATACAGTGCAACTGTCAATATCACGATATCAGTGGTCTATAATAATTATAATAATAATAATCATCATTAGCATCAGCTCTCAAGTATAAAGTACAGAGTATAAAATAGTATAAATAAAATGGTGCAGAGTATAAATAAGATACAGATTACTCATGAATTACTACACACGGACAATATTCTAATTGAACGAACCACAAATAAAATCGAAATACTACAAGTAGATATATTACTATAATGGATCATAATGCTTTTATATATTTTACACACTGACTTTTGAATTTACCCAATGATGAGCCCTTGACGAACACTGTGTTTGTAGCAGCATAGATATAGAAATCATTCGAAGCATGTGATCTGGTATCATGACTATGTATGTCTTGAAGATGCATTGTATCTTCTGTAAAGTAGTTTGGTAAGCGTCCTGACTTCTATTATAGAGTAGATATAATCCCATTCTATCCTACAAACCACTGATATCAACTCAAATCGCGTGTTTTTGTTATGTAAAAGTCAACCTTATATTCAAGAACCGCCAAGTTACTAATCAGAGTAATCAACAATATATACGGACCATACCGTGTTGACAATTCTCGTGTGTGCAGCTGTGTCATCCTAAAATGTCAGCGGATTTTATACTTAAAATTTAATTTCTGTCGTAATTCGTTATAAAATAGCATTATACACCCGTCATTTGCGAGAGTGTAAGAGTATATAACAATTTATTTCAGGTCATAGAACAAAACATGAGGATTGTTTCGTTTGATGAAATTACTGGACTCATCAGATCGCGCATTTTCTTGACGATTATCTACAACACACTGACATGTTCCAAGTCTTCTGTATGCCATTGTGGTATGGTATCTATAGCAAAGTTCCTTTTGATTGCCTTGTTGTTCATAATTGATAAACAAGGATATGCAGCACACAAATTGAATCTATAAAACGGTAATTATACTTCTCACACTTTACTCATTTTCTGAAAAATTTTAATTTGTCTTGAAATTAACCTCTTTTTTATAAATCTGACAGGTGTTTGTAGAAGTCATTTCGGAAGCCCATCCAAGCTTATGCGAACAAAGAAGATTTGGGATCTACAACTTTTCGTCTCGGTGGCTAACGTCAGGGTTCTAATCCAGATCGTCTGTATGAGAGGTAAACAAACTAGTACCATGGTCAATTTGCTCTTTTGAATTTATTCATTCGTGTTGCTCGGCAACAAAATTGTTTGCCCTGAACTCTTGTAGATAACAAGCTTTTGGCATTAATCAAGCTTCAATCGTATTATTCCTTTGAATATGTTTGTTTCTACTGGAAAAGGTTCGGTACAGAAAGAGGCAAGTCATCTCTTCACGTTATGCACCCAAACCAACTAGATTTAATGATATGATTCATTCAAAGCATAGTAGTCTCGATCCGTCTATACAAACTTACCTGATTTTGTGAATGAGTTTACGCACATCAGATTTGAGCTGCAGACATGTAATATATCGTGTAGATATAATATTGTAACGATTTCGAGGCCGGCCCTGATCGCCTAATTAATTATTCACCCTCGGCTTGTAAGTAAACAACGCGTGGTGCTGGCTAACGGATCAACGATGACTCATAACATCCAAGAAGGAACTTGCTTAGGAATGAAATGTCGCTTCTAGAGCCATCTAAGGCCGCTCGCAATCACAGCCACTTTTTGGTCGCTACCTGTGGCTGCTACAAGTGGTTAGATACGACCACCGGTGGTCGCTTCCTGTGGCTTTCTAGACGCTACTATTCTTCAACTATTTCCAGTCAGATCCGTCTGTAGTTCAATTGTTCATTAGAACTTCGACATGGAAGCACTCGCCACACTACTGGCAATAAAAAGACGACGGAGACGGCGCAAATTACAAAGATGTCGTTATTATTGGGTGTCCATTATTAAGTACTCGCAAGAGAAAATCACACGAAGACCAATTCTTTAAATACTTTCGAATGAGTATAAGCAATATTCAATGAACTATTATCATTGCTGCAAGATGACTTGAAACATCAAGACACGTTTGAGAAAAAGTATTACATTGAGGTATGTATATAATTTACGTTATTCTCCGGTTTTGACTTAAATTTATGATAATGAAAACTGGATTATCATTATCAAATCCAATATATCCTTCAGTATTTATCTGAGGGATTCCCAACAAAAGCTGAGGATATGTTTCTCTGATGATTGGCATGAACCATGAAACCAGTACAAAGGTGTTTTAGACCGGGAGCCCACAACGTATTTTTTTGTGTTTCATTTGTTCACACTCAGCAGTATTAGAACCCCCCAAATTCAATGTTCCACTACACGAATGTGATCTCGCCGAATAAAAATCGTGGACCAAAGGGTGGGGGCCGCGTGGGTGAAGTTGTATTAAAAAACCCGGGGTATCGAATCATTACTTACCGTTCGGCGTATGTCGCAAGTTACTGTAATTGAAAATAAAGTTTGGTCGGACGGCATTGCCGAACGTGTAGGATGGATAAGACGCGCAGTGGTTCTGTTTATTGTTGTGAAAATTTTTCAATATAAAATTATCATTTGTTAATGTTCGGCATTCAGTTGTTAATTATACACTTAAACTCAAGATAATATGATTGCCGAACATTTTGGTTGGATCGGGGGCAAACCATCCCCGCTTACGTTTGTCTTAAGGGTGTAGAGCATGTGTGTATCATACATTCACCTTTGAAATTTTTATAGCAACTCAATGCAACGCAAAATATTAAGAAATGACTATTGCCGAACAATTTGAATGGATCTGCAGGATGTAAAAACAGTTGTAAATTTTCGGCCAAATGCTCATATATCATAACTACCTACCGTTAGGCATGCAGTGCAATTATGGATACAAAGAAAGTTATGGCCAAAAAATTACATACCGGGTGACCCGTTGTTATTTTGTATAAATATTTAAAATTTGGTACATCTATTTGATGTCATGAATGTAAAATTTAGCAAGTATCAGACAAAATATAACATTTCCGTTTTGACCATACGTTGGGGGAAAATATGCGCGGTGCTTTGGCAGGGTTTTACGCGTTTACCGGCTGCGATTTCAACCCTGCATTTTATAGAAAAGCAAAAAAAGACCATTCGCTATCTTGCAGGAAGGATCTGAATTTCAAAATGCCTTTTCAGCCGTTGGCGATCCTGAAATTTTAGTAGATTCAATCAAAATGAAAACAGTTACCGACACCATTCAAAAATTTGTTTGCCGTTGTACGGTTTAAAGAACGTCCAAAGCGTGAACAAAGGAAGACAAGGCGAAAAAGAGCACTGAGTCATTCAAAAAGGATGTGCGTCATTGGAGGGTTCCAGTTTCCCCCCTTCCCAAGCAGAATTAGACCAATACATACTGTGAACCATCTATATCGCGCAAATATGGAAGGACAGCAGAAAACAAATACCAACACTGTTGGAGCCAACGGAGTACGGTTGGAGAAACGAAAACGGAAGATACGTCTTCAATTGGTTTGACGGGGACGAAGTGCCGCCATCCGTCGAAGACGTTTAATCGTTGAAAAATTAGAGAGCGAAAAACGTTCAATCTTTATATTATTAATTATTCCCATTATATTCAATAACAATATTATGTTTTTATATACGTTGCAGATGACGAAACTACAAACGAGACGGAACTATCAGAAGATTCAAGCGATGAAGAGAAAGATGATTGAAAATTAAAAATACATACCTTCCTTTCAGTTTATATATAAATAAAACATAATCAACTGATACTGAACTCAAAGTCTTATAATCATTTGCAACACCTACGTACGATTTGTTTGGTATTGAAATTTTTTTAGCGCAATTTTTATTTCCCCTTTTCACCAAACAAAATTTTTACAAAATAATAATGAAACATTAAAATATAATTTTATGCACTGCATACATCATTCCAATAAAATAAAATGAAATCAATCTGATTATTCAACCCCTCGTAGTCAGACCTTCGTATACACTTTGGTTGATTTTAAACGTTTAATTTTCCATAAAGTATTGTGATCAAACGATCAGTCCTTGGTGTTTTAGAGCTTGTGGATTTTCTGATGGGGTATGACGTTGAATATATCTCTCACTCACACTCATTGCCGATACGTAAATGTGTCCTCTGCTACGGTATGAGTCATAGCCCATAAGAAAATCCACAAGCTCTAAAAAATTGATTTTAAGGTAGTAATTAGCAAAATCCACTACAATCGAACAACAGCGCATAGGGGCCTACCCTTGCAACATAAATATTCGGCAATTACGTTTTTTTGTTCGGCATACCACAATTGCTAAAAAAATATGTCATGCATTTTTTCTAACCCATAACATACCCAAATCGGCCGTTCAATCTGTCGTATTGAAAATTTATTATGAATCTTTTTCTTCGTCAGTTACATAAAATAGATCCAACCATTTTGTTCAGGGGTGACATAATGACGTCTATCATACTATTATTAATCCTAAAATACCTCCGCCGAACGGTAACAAATGATATTGGTAACGAAAATTGAATTTTAGGACTACAAAGGTCAATATCCAGTAAATTTGTTCGGCATGCATTTTTTATACTTTTTTTATTTAATAAACAATTTAAAGTCAATGCCGAACATTAATGTATGATACACGAATACTCTACAACCTCAAGACACAAGTGTATTCAAAAATGTTCACAACAATAAACAGCACCACTGCGCGTCGTATCCATCCTACACGTTCGACAATGCCGTCCGACCAATTTTCAATTACAGTAACTTGCGACATACACCAAAAGGTAAGTAATGATTCGAGACCCCGTGTTTTTTAATACAACTTCACCCACGCGGACCCCCACCCTTTGGTCCACGATTTTTATTCGGCGAGCTCATATTCGTGTATTGGAACGTTGAATTTGGGGGGTTCTTATAATGCTGAGTGTGAACAAATGAGACACAACGAGCCACTGTCGACGACGTATCTGCGCTGAGCACATAAGAACCATGTACAAAATAACGTCCGCAGCCTGTGGCGGCCACCGGTAGCGACCACAAGTGGTCGAGTCTGCGAGCGGCCTAGTGGGTCGCAGTATAGAATCGATAGTTCGAGAACTGTGAATAGAATCTGCTTGTCGGTATATAAGACGCTCGACATGAGATGGTGGGAAGTGTCACAGAGAGAGTCGCAGATATGGTTCGAGAGTCCGCAGACAGACAGTGAATAGTGAAATAGTGAATGCTGCAAATAAATTAAGACGAGTTTCAAATAAATAAGCAAAAATTAGTTGAGTGTATGTTTACTACAATATTATATAGCGTCGTGCGGAGTTTTATTATTTCTGATCATAATCTACATCACATAGGCGTAGAAGGGCTACTATTCCAGTTTTTACTTTTGCTAATTCCGAGATACTAAGTCAGAATTCCGACATGATATGTCAGAATTAGCTCATTCCAAGATACTTGTCGGTATCTCGGAATACCTAATATTCATTTATGCAATCGTTTATCTAAAACGACCACCGCAGCATCATTACTGGATTACTTTCCCAGCAGATCAACAGCCAAATTATAATGGGGAATGCCACTACATTTCGATTTTGTCATGAATGTATAGCTTTTCCAAAAATAAGGGATACGTATTTTGTAATTTTTTTCATGATCTTTATTTAAAAAAGCAAAAATCAAATTGTGACGTCATATGTAGTAAAACCACATTTGGCAACGTCGCATGCCGAAAAGATGTATTCCATCAGTTTTGACACCATAATTCTTGCTCCGTGGTCGCTGACGAGTGACACTAACACACGTATCTGTGTTACTTCACTCTGACAGCTGTCCAAATCAAAAGATTAATCATGTTATGCGCTTGCGTGAATGAACCCGAACCGCAAATTCAGTAGTCACCGTTGCCATATTGACTTTGTGATCAAATGACGTCACATGCAGTGAAAATTGTTTATGGTATAAAATGAAGCATCGCCTGAAGAAAATAATTCAGTGGTGTCATTATTTTAATGTCTTCTTCCAGTATATTCATTTTCCAAAAATCTTTTATCAAACGTGGCATTTCCCATTTGAGGCGGAAATGGGTTCTTTCAGGCTGAAGGATTGTAGATTTTAGGGGGGTCATGCTAGCTGTGCAGCTTCACAAGCACCCGAAGAGGTGTTTTTATGTATTTTTATATTGGGTGTTGGGTTCTTCTGAGGGGGTCTATAGTTTCCATTTTAGCCTTTATCATGTCTGGCGAAATGAGGGTGGCCTTTCCCGCATCCGACTTGATAATTTCAATTGAAACATTCTTTTGTAAGATTTTTAGAAGCTTCTGTTTTCTAACCAATGTTTTTCTGTACCTCTTTCATTTTCCACATGAAAACGGTTTATTCTGTTGCTAGTTGGCTCTAACCGCTCTAACATACATCATGATGTTTACAATTGGTATAATTTTATGTGCAGAGGCAAAGTTCAATGCTTTTCTGAGACGCTCCTATACATGTGACAAGAGTAGTGAGACAGTTTGTAATTACTCACCGGATAATGACCATTGCAGAAGCAAGCAATCGAAGCGTCATGAAAACCTTCAACCTATCAACACGATAGACCTCCGAAAAAAAATTGTAGTATATTGTTCTGAAGTTCGCAGAATGAATAATATCGACTCCTTTTATGAAAATTAGAATATCTTTCTACTAGGATATAAAGTTTATTTAACAGATTTCAGGTTCACAAGTGATACAAAAAGATTCTTGAAAGAGTTTGTGCGATGAGATTTCATGCTTGCCAACAATTCAGAACAGTTTAACAGAGTTGGTTGCTGCAAAGCCTGCAAACAAATATCAAGACATGGAGAACTCGAAAACAGACGTCTACCAAGATACGAATGAAACAAAATACCACATTTTTGTAAGGAATTGGTATGTTCACAATAAAATTGGAAGTTAGTTTATTTTTTCTTTCTTTCATCTTCGCAAAAAACAAATTTGGTCATTTCATTGAAGTAACAAAAAAGTGATTGTAACTTGTCAACAGGGTTTTGCACGATTTATCACACCTAAAATAGAATTACAAAAATGGTAAAGAGCGATTACAAGTTACCCATATTTCAGAATTTACACCAAATTGGTATTTTGAATTATTCTTATCCCCTTTCGGTGTAATAATTATAATAATGAAGTTTATTCATAATAAATTACAATTATTTTTATAATAAAATATATGGTGGTATGAATAAACACATTCCTTCACGAATGTAGTGAGGTGAAAAATTTAAATGAATACATAAATATATTTACAAGTACATGAATATAAAAATTTTAAAATGATCAATTTTTTAAAATAAAACTAATGGAATTATCGAGGAAATTCATACATTAATTATGTCTTGAAAAAAATCTTTCATTTTGATTTTATACGAATAAAAAGATTTTGATATTTTTATTTCTTCTGGAACTATTATCAAAAACTTTTCTAATTAGATTTGTTTTTATTGAGTTTATTTTTTAAAGTTATATTATTTTTATGTCTTGTCTCATAAGAATGATTACTGAACTTAATACAATTTTTGATTTTGAAAATATAAATCAACATTCTATATATGAACAATTGAACAATATCTAATTTTCTACTTTTCTTATACAGCATATCAGAAGGAAATATAAAATTTCAATTATATATTATTTGTAAAATATGCCTTTGTATCACTTCCAAATGATGCACTAAATTTTGTTTTACTCCACCACATCCAAGAATATAGGTCAACTGAGACTGTATTAATGAAAAAATATAACATCTCAAGATGTTTCAGTGTAAGAAATTGTTTCAAACACTTGAATTTGGGTAGAATATCAAAACAAAATTTGATGATAAAAATAATTGTGTTTTGAAATTTATTGCCTTTCGTCAAGTACTCTAGTTCCACATGAGAAATATTTAAATATTTTTCATGGTGAAAATTTGGGTAGAATACATCTCAATTTTTTAACAAGGAAGAAAATTTTATGATCCTCTCTCAAATGTGTCAAATTTGACTCCTACATTTTTTATAGATTCAGTTTCATGAATTTTGAAGTTACTGTCAATTTCAAGTAGGCCAAAATTTGGTAAAGAATTCTCAAAGCAAGTTAATGGAAGATAAAACGTTTTATCAAAATTTATAGTTAGTAAATTAAAGTCAAAGCAGCTTTATATTTTCCTTAAATCTTCTTGGGTAGTTTGTTTCAATGCAGTCCATGTGGAAGCATTATAAAAAATAACTGTATCATCTACAAATGCATGAATTTTTCCATTACACTTCAATTTGAGAACGTCATTGAGAAAGATATTGAAAAGTAATGGACCTAAAACACTGCCTTGAGGTTCTCCATAACAAAAAACCATGGGATCACTAACAGTTTTGTGAATTTTTACATATTGTGTTCTATTACAAATATAACTCTTCATTAATTTATGAGCTATTCCACGGAAATCAATAACCAGTTTTTTAAGCAGTAATTCATGACTTACAGAGTCGAATGCTTTCTTTAAGTCAAGAAATATACTGAGATACTGTTACTAGCCAATGAGTTATATAAATGAGAAGTAAGGTGACAAATTGCTTGTTCGGTGGAAATATTTTGCCGAAATCCAAAGTGTTCTGGAGACAAAATATATATGTGATAGGCCTATAATTCTCCATTTTATATTTTGGTTTTATAATACCAATCTTGAAAGAACTGGGACATACTCCAGATTTAAAAGTAACATTTATGAGATCAGAAATCAAATCAATTAATGTTTGCAAGACTTCAGTTGTAATTCCGTCTGCGCCTGGTGATTTCCTTTGTTTCAAAGTTTTTATTGTATTTTCAACTTCAGTTCGGTCTGTTTCCTATATATAAATGGTTTTTAGGTAACTTGTCGATGCCTTCAATTCATTATCATTGTTTATTATTTGTTCTGCTAAATTTTAACCAACCACACTATAATAGTTTATAAATTCGTTAGATATATCTTTTTCATCAGTTATTGTTTGATTTCCCAATTCAATTGACTTTATATCATATGAGATAGTTTGTTAATATTGTCCCATTTTTTTTTGAAGAATGGCTGTTTTTCTATATTTTTTATATTTTATTTTAGTTTCATTTATTATTTTAGTCAATTTATTTTTATAATTTTTATGTTCGATTTCCAATTTCAAATTTCCATAATTTTTTTAAAGTTTTTCATATAAATACTTTTTTTTATTGACAGCATTTATTATTCCTTCGGATATCCATTTTTTTTCGTTTTTTAGATTTATTTTTCATCTTTACACGGAAAGTGTTTTCATCTATAGATATTATCTATATTATCTATATCAGAAGATATTGATCAATACAGCGTTTGCATTCAGATGTCCAAGTTTTTATGATAGATAGCTTTGTCAATATTTCAACTAAAAGTTTTCTGCTATATAACATAATAATAAATGTTGTTTATTGAACTAGAATTACATTCAATTCAAAAGGCTATCGACCGAGGTCCTTCTGCCCTCTGCTATATATTTTTGGTACTTGACCGGTTCAAGCCACAGTGAAGTATTAGGATCTATGTCCAAAGCATGTATAATATGGTTTGTTCATATGCCAATATTGGCAAGGAGTGATTGCTAGGATACACTGAATAAACGGTAAGTATACAGGGTGTTCCAAGTTAAGTCCGCACCATTGTCAACTCTCGCGTCTTCAAAATATTTCATTTAAATGATAATTTTTTGAAATGGAAAACCCTATATTTCATCATGCATTTCGACTCGTAATTACATTCTCGTGTGATAACAAAAGCTCATATGACTTTTTTTCACTAAGTTGAAAATGAACGACTTGAGTGAAATATTTGTTTCTTCAACTAGTACAAAAAAATGTATTTGTTTTGGCGAAATGAAACCTCATGAGTGTCCAAACACCCAATTTTTGTATTTAAACTGATGATATTTTGTTAATAACAGCAAAATAAGACAGTAACAAAAATCCGTGGAACCAGTCATCATCTGTCAGTACTTGATACCACTAAGCTATTTGATATTAATTCACAAATCAACCTGCTATTAGTCTGCTATATTTACGGCTTAGACGTGGTTTCTGCACAGAACAGAATATACTGTAACTTCATATTAAAGCAGCAGGAAAAGAATGCAAGTATATCATTCTTAAATTATTGTAACTATCGACTGTTCGAATATTTTTCAAAATGCTGTTTTTCCATCAACAAATAGTGATCTGTTTTGAATCCTACTTGGTTTGACAGAAAAATAGCGTGAAAACACTCGAACAGTGCAGCAATTCTTTCGTGAATTACCTAATCGGAGTTTTTTTCCTGTGCTTAATGGACGATTCAGAAACAATAAAAATGTGGAGAGAACTAAAAAACTTTTTGTAATATCTGAGGATACAGAAATTTGATAAAACATAAGATATCTCATATGACCAGTGCGAACACAGAGCCTGTTGATCCTGAGAGACGATTGGCGTTTTGTCAATGGTTCATGAATAAATGCAGACAAGATTCAAACTTCTATAGAAATATTATATGGAGCGATGAGTCTAATTTTTTAAATCGTTGGATGTTTTATAGAAATAATTTTCACCATAGGAGTAGAGATAATACATTTCTAGTCCATCCCTACAATCCGCTAAGACGACTTAGTATCAATGTTTGGTGTGGGCTATTCAGATACAGAATTTCACCATGGCTCTTTGACCGGACCTCGTTACATCAATTTATTAAACAAAAGTATTGGAAGAGTTTTGCGATGATCTTGTGGTGGAGGTTCGTCAGATGATATTTCAGCAGAATGAAGCACCAGCATATAATTTAAGTGACGTAAAAATAATATTGCGATGCTGTTTTGATAACAGATGGATTGCTACAAATGGTCCTGTTAAATGGCCTCCCCGTTCACAAAACATAATTTTAATTTTTGGGGATTTATAGGAATAGGTTAATGCAGTTCACGGACAAGTTGAATCTTGTCTTTGGAAGCCATCACACATATGTGATGACGAAACTGCGAAACCTATTTTATTATGGTGATGCATGCACTACATTTTGTCTTTTAGTAATCTCCTCGACAGCAGATTTTAAATTCGCTATGTTTGAATTCATTTTGGTGATTTGTTGTGAGATATCAACTCGAAGTTGATTAATTTTTTGCCAACGTTTTATTTTGCTTCAAAGTCCTCGTTATAGACAGATTTTACATTCGCGCTATATCTGATTTTATTTTGGTGATTTGCTGCGAGATATCGGTTCGAAATTGAGTCACTTTATTTTTTGCCACCGTTTCATTTTGCATCAAAGTGTTGATGCGTGAACGAATCATATCGGTTATTTCAACAAATCTCCCTGGATATTTTCAATATCAGTTTTATATTGTTCATTTTTTGTAAAAGGAAAACCCCTTCGTTATAACGTTCCACATTTCTTTGCAACATTTCAATAAACTTAGTATCTAGCTTTTCCTCATTTCACCCACTTTCCTATTCGTCTCCATTAGTTCCTCAACCAATATTTCCAATGCATCGGTGTTCTCATCTTAACTAGTACCAATTTTATCCATAGTTTCATCCACATATTGTTTATTGACAGCATCAGTATTATTGGTGGGCCTCTTTACATTACTCAATTTCAAATGATCAAAATCGATGTTACCATCTGGAGTGTGCAGCAAGCCGCCGCCTCCAGAGGGCGTAGGTAATTTTCGCTTTCGATAACCATTTTGAAAATGTGAATGTATGCATGGATGCATGTCATCTTATTGAATTTTATTTGCCTCTTTGAGTTCACTCAAAATGGCAATAATCTCATTGTCATGCGAAGTATTTCCGGCATCCCGAAAGGCTATTAATAATTTGAGGCGTTCGCATAGTTCGTTTGGGTCATCCCAATAAACAAACTTCATAGGTTTGGTATTGAATGTCATTGCAATAGGTGTGTTTTTAGGCAAACCGCTACCTTTTGCTGCAGGGTTGGATGTTTTAATTAAACCGGTATGTGTCGATAATTTATGTTATTTCGAGTAGGAAACATTGGTTTAATTATGTCGGTATAATTGTATCTTTTACTACCTTTCGGATGACATAGAGAGTTTTTGTGAATGTTCGATAAATCTACAATTGATTTGTATGCCTGCATATCTTCATTATTATAGTTTTCAGGTGTGTCGAGGAATATCAGTTCATATATACCGGGTGTTCCTTTCCACTGATATCCACCCATTTTAATGTATCCGCTGCGTTTGTCGAAATCTATTTCTTTGTTACCTAGGAACCATTTTGAAGATACACCATTATATACAGGACCGTATACTTTATCGATTTCTTTGTCATTACTCCAATGTTTTATAATGTATGGTTGTGCCATTATAGGATATTGATCGATATATTCCTGTAAACCTTGTTCATCCATGTCTGACGCAAAGCTATTATCTTGTTCCTCTTGTGTGCCTACGCTAAAGGTATCCTCATCATATCATCTGTACCTGCAACATGTTCGAGGGATTGGAACGGAGTCGTTTCGAATGGAGGCGTTTCACGCTCTTCCACTTTCTCTTGTTTGAGTTAAGATTTTTCCTCACTTTTCATTGGGGTAGTAGGAGATTGCGGCGGCATTGCTGCTATTTTCCTCAATAGAACCGATACAGGTTTAAAGAATTTTTGCAACGACTCATCTTCTTCAGATATAGCCAAATTCAGAGACAAATATTTTTTTAACATCAACTTCTGTGCTCAACGGTTTCATGATGATAACTGTGAGACACATAAATCCCTCTGCATACTTATATATTTATCGAATCCTTGACGATAACGTCCAGCATTTATATCAAAATTTTTCATAATCACAACGGTTCCATATCGATGTTGTCGCCAGCATTCTGCACACATTGCCTTTAATTCATCGAACGTCATGTCGGGGGAAACGTGTTCATCGAATACATGTTTCAAAATCCTGCTTGAAAAGCACAATCATATTACAATTGTCTCGTATCAATTGTTTGGGAATTTTTGAATGTCTGACAAAGGTATGCAGTATCAATATTTCGGTGTCTGCAAAAAGAGTAATATTCTCGAATTTTTTGTTGACCATCGCATGCAACATCACCGAAAATGAATATGGAATTTGATTTGGCCTCGTGAGGGCTTATGATTTTCTCGTTTTCCCTGAACGGATAATGTCCCAATCCCTTGACTTTTCCTAAAATTTCTTGAACCACCTGATATTTGGGTTGGTACAAAGTTTTTGAATATACGTAGATGTTTTCGAATTTGGCTCCATTCGGGTGGAATAACAGTGTTAAGATGGCATTTGTCTTTCCACAACCACTTGGCCCACACATAATTGCACGAAACGAATTCGGCAATAATTTACCGTGCAACGATGAAGAAAAACTCAAAATCATCTCCACAAATTAATAAATAAATTTGTCGAGATGATTTTGAGTATTTCTTCATGGTGAATCTATACCACTCCACTTCGAGACACAATGGACTTCTACCACAGGTGAATTAATATAAATCTTTGCGAGATTTCACTGATACCCAACTGCGAGCTTTATCAATCGAATATTTGATTGGGAACGAAGGACCTTGGGAGTTGCTGGATGTATGGCACAGATAACCAAAGGACTACAAAAATCGATTCGCTTTGCAAATTCGTCTAACATGTTTCTTTCATTATCAAAATGAGTTTGGACTGTCGTCAACGGTATCATGGACCAGTTCCCAGTAAACATAAAAACATAACTTAAACATAACTGTTATATCACATTGTGACTTGGTGATGTTATTCAGAGATATGCTTGATGTTACAGATACGTTGCGACCATATGCCTTTGTGCCTCTTTTAAATATTACAATGTAATGTTAATTACTTAACATTACATAAATTTATCATATTTTGCTCAACTTTAATGTGACTTTATCACATACATATAATGTTACTCAAAACATCTATGCAACATTTGTAAAATGTAATATTGTAACATCAGGGTGGAGCATATACTCATTGTTTACCAACACTTATTTTTCTAAAGTTGTATTTCTGGAATTTCAGTAGTCACTTTTCAGTAGATGAATAACAACAATAGCAATTAATAAAGTTATTCATCTACCAAAGAGTGGCGATTGAAATTCCAGAAATACAACTTTAAGTGTAGAAAAATAAGTGTTGGTAAACAATTAGTATAAGCTCCACCCTGTATACTAAGAAATAAAATATGTATATAAGGGGGTAATGATGTAAAACATACCAATCAATCAAAAAACTTTATTGTCAATGATTAAAATCTCATGGATAAAGCGTTATAAAACAAGACAGTTACATCATTAACAATTAACAGAAAACCTATTTCTTTTGAAAAATAAAAACAGATATCACTGAATCAATAATTATATGGTTGTTGTCTCGGTCACTTCTCCTTTCTTTTTAGTTTCTGCTCTGCTAATGTCATCCAATCCATCACTATGAGTCAAACTCTTCATCTGTGATTGAACTGCAAACATCTTTTACATATTCTAAAAATATAGTCATTACAGTCACTGAAAACTCATATTAATCTTTATGATATAAGAAAACGACCATTCAATAATTATTAATAATTCTATGTTGCCCCTAGAGGTAAAAGAAGTATAATTACTTACGATTCAGTATGTCCATAATTATCAATTCAAAACTTTTGCATTTTATTCTTTTCCCAGTCCAGAAGGGCTCATCTTTAGTTCGGGAACAACAACTGCTATTTAAGTTTTTGTAATCTGATCATTCAATAAGTACCAGTTTGTACATCAAAACTGATAGAGGAATGTGAAAGGACACTACCAAACTGAAAAGAAAGAGAAAATGCAGTTAGTTTATTGATAATTTGTATTAAACAATTCAAGTTATTTCTCTACAATCTCAAGAAACGTTAACATTATCATAGATTAATGAAATTAAGAAAGATCAGAACACTGTATAAAATATATAATTTTGAGTTCACTTACAGATTAAGCAGCTCCAATATTGTTGTTTTAGCAAGCTAAATTCATTGGTTTCAGTTCCAAAGGTCCTTGATCAATCGGTTCAAAATAATTTGACACGGCTCCAGATGTCAGCAACCATTTCCATTCTGTCCAATATCTGATTAGCAGGAACCACAACTGATAGCTTTTCTACTATTCATAGCATCATATGTAGATACTCTCTAATCAATATAGTAGATATCACTACATTCACTACATAACCTAAATGCTAAAATAACAATTATTGGATGGAGTGGAGTGGAAAATCATAATCTTACCATGAAAATTATGAGTTTTGCAATCCTATTGATTCCAATCACTTTAAGTAGTATTTTAATTCTATGAACTCAAAACTCATACCATGACCGCCATGATTATTAGGATAAATTGAACGATGGCGTCAGTGATATATTTATTTCATATTTACTGGGTAATAATGTTTGAACGTGGATATTATTTTTTAAGTTACGTAGATGAATAACGTCATGACGTGGTCATTACCCAAAAATTACATTTAAGAAACCTTTAAGATAATATTAATTTCATGGCTCCCTGTACACATGTCAGTAATGTTTTGAGAAGGTTAGACAAAAATATCGAACAAATAACATAACTACTCTGTCTAAGACATATCTGGGCAACATATAATCAACATTATATGTATTATCTAATGAATATTATTGGTTATATTGTTTTGATGTTACATAAACATATAGTTAAAAACACTGTGACATTGATATAATGTTAGTTTGCCAATATCACAAAATTGCACAAAAGTTATATCTGGAAAATATTTTTGTTATGTATCATGTTTAGTGGGTTAGCGCACAATTGGAATGATATTATTGTAATAATAAATGATTTTTCATCCAGGTTGTTGTTCATTATTTAAGGTGGGTCGCTTCCGACACTATATCAGTCATGTGTATGATATTGACGTTAACGAGTCGTTCTTCAACGCTTTCCATCGATTTCAATCCGCCCATTCAATTGGATTCTGATTCAGAATACAGTTTGGCTTTGCTCAGCTTCCATTCGTACAACAGTATACCCAACATTGAAGAAGGTACAAAACTCTACTACTTTGAAAACGGCGGCAAAACTAAACAGTATTGATATCCCTGCTGGCTCTTACGAAATTGGTGATATTGAGACTTTGATCAGCAATCACATCACACCCAAAACGTACAAGGAAAACCCCGCGGAATTTTTCTACCTCAAACCGAATAGTAGTATGCTGAAAAGCGAAATATTCTGCTTTAAACTCTCAATCGATTTCCGACCTGAAAACAGTTTGGCTCGCATTTTAGGATTTTCGTTTACTCTTCTCAAACCCAACTTACATTAAGCATCAGATATACCTGTAGACATCATTAAAGTACGTACAATACACATTGATAGCAACATTACGTTCGGAGCATTCTACAACGAAGCACCGTCTCATACGAATTTGCTGTTGGTGTTGATCCTGATTACGCAATTGACGAAACGCCTAACTACCTCATTTATCTACCCATTGCTCATAGAGACGAAATAAACAATATTACGCTGCGAGTGCTGGACCAGCATTCTCAACTCAATTAATCGTTTGTTTGGAATTGAAGCGAAAGTATGGTGTTATCTATTCATAAAAATAACTCGCCACTATACCCCACCTCAGTCTTCACTACTAAGCAATAGCAAAATAACAGAAATGGTGACGCTATTTTTAACGGAAGTGATACAGCATAGAGCTGAATGATGTCATTGAAATCAATCAATCAGACGCTTACTATGCTTTGTACAATAGTCTGCTATTCATCAGTGGAAAAGTTGTGAAAACCAAAGGAGATGGTCGTGTAACATTCGTAAACAATGCTGGCGCTTTCATGTTTCAATCTGCTAGTTATGAACAAAGCGGTAAGGAATGGGAGACGGTTCGTGACGTTGGAATTGTTAGTACTGTCACGGGCTTTCTCACCTACACCGACGAAGATATCAAGCACTTGGCCAATTCAAGTTGGACTTTTCCCAACAACGCTGGAGTTATTAGCACCACTGATCTATCATTCAACATGCTCATACCCATCAAACATTTTTTGAATATTTTCAACGATTATCAATGTGTTTCCTATGGCAAACATACCATCCGATTAGTACGAGCTGCAGATGATAGCAACTGCTTCAAAATAGAGGAGACCGCTGGATCGCCGGCTGGTACAACAGCAGTCAAGTTGGAAATTGAAAATATTGAACTCAAAGTTAAGCGAATTAAATTGCAACTCTTGAAGGCCATCCAAGCTGATACTCCTATTCTCATGCCGTTCAGAAAATGAGAACTCCATATGCTACCTGCTCTCACACAAGGTGCAAAAAATTAAATATGGGCCGTCAAGACTTCATCGTTTCTCGAAAGCCCTCGCTTTGTGATTGTATGTTTCCAAAAAGACCGTGATTACACCAAATTCAACAATGATCCAACAATATTCGCTCATTCGAATATTACCAATATAACGCTCACTCTGAACGGTGAGAATTACCCCAAAGAGAATATGCATCTGAATTTTGCAAAGGGGAATTTTTTGCAAGACTATTTCAACTATGCACAATTCGGTCTCAGCTACAAAATTACTAACCAACATAATCCTCTGCTGAGCTCCACCAAATTTGATGGCAAGACTCTCTTTGTCATCGATTGTTCCAGAAGGGACGAGAGCATAAAAAGTTCCACTGTTGATAATAAACTCGAAATCGATGCATCTGAGGGATTTCCCAAAAATACTAGAGCCTATTGCATCATTGTGCACGACAATGTCATTGAGCACCTCACACTCAGCGAAATCATTAACAAATTAAACTGAACATATGCTTTTTACTTCAGTATCAATCACAGAGTCAACATGAGAATAGCTGTTGTAGATATTCAAGGCTTTACCATCGAGCAACAATTCCATCCTAAGGAGATTGCCATTTGGATTGGAATTCAATGTAGTAATTTTTTGCTGCTGCCAACCATACCATTTTCCTCTTTAAGTAGATCAGATAAACGTACCGCCTGTTTCTTGGAGCGAAACGTTCATGGATTGAGGTATTCCTCTGGCTTTGTGGAATATCATCAATTAAATTCCATCTTCAAGAAAAATTTACAAAATGTTGATATATTTATGTATGAGGACTTCAAAAACGTGACTATCTTACTGAGAAATTTCATCAATTGGACCTACCTACACGTGTTGTGAATTTGGTGGACTATGATAATACGTCATGGATGGTTCCAGCATTCGGAAACAACGATGGTATGCATCACATTGATAATCAACCCCACTATAATTGCAGTTTCCGAAACGTAGATATTCTTTACAAATGGCTTTGTGATATGTTACCAGAATAAAACTGTATAATACATTTTTCTATTCAAATTGTTTTTAATTTAACGTCACCTGATGATGAAAAACGAAACCGCAGCATTTTGGAAAAACGAAACGGTTCAGTTTTGAAAGTCTGATGTAATTCCTTCTCTCTGTATAGGCAAGTAGTTGTTTCGAAAAATCTCCACCTCTCAATGATGTATTTTTTTTTGACATATTTCTTCTTTTAAATGATATGTTGGTACACCTGGTATACTAAATTTGACAAGCAGTCGCCATGTTTTTTCTCTTAAATAATATGTAAGACTTCCTGTATATACTATTGCTGAATACTTTGCTACCCCCATTGCCCCCAATGACCCATTTCCCTCATGATATTCGACACACATGCAGCAGTCACGTTTCTTCTCTCAAATTATGAATTTTGAAACACCCTGTATATACTATGTCTGAATACTTCGCTATCCCCACTAACCCAATGACTCATTTTTCACTTAGAATTTGACACATACATTCAGTTTTTGTGTTTTGAGACGTTCTGTATACATTAATTTTTATATACCCTATTTTCTCACTACGTAATACGAATGGTCAGTGCCATGGCTAAGGGTGAAGACAACCATACAATAGGACAAAGGTTCAAACCTCATTCTCGGAAATCTTTTTTTCTTTTAAATTCCATTAATTGAAAAATATTCATACTGCGCGCTCAATTAGCAAAACGTTATCTTTCAAACGTATCTATATAGCTACCTACCTCTGACCAAACCTTAGACAAAGCATTTTCTGCATAGAAGGCAAACTGAACGACATGCATAAGCTTTGCAGGAGGCATGGATTATACGAGCTACATCCACTATCATTCGGAATGCTCGACCCACCGCCACCATCAGCGGGGGAGGGATACTAGCGCCCCTTTGCCGGGACCCTACAATGTACCCCTTGGCACAAGCGCTCCCCCATCCTTTGTCCAGAAATGGTCGGGGGATGGGGGAGGCGGCTTTCAGTGCGTCCTCCCGATCCTCTTCCTCTCCTGAACCCTCTTGGGCGACGGCAAGACGAGTTGACGGAGTTTTGAACATATCAAATGAAGTGTAGAGATTACTGATTAACTTTGTAGAAATAAACCTTTATTTATTTATTTATTTATTTATTTATTTATTTATTTATTTATTTATTTATTTATAGCTATGAACGCGGAACAGCGACGGCCGACTCCCTATCCGACTTCTACCGATCTCCTAGCTCTATCCAACTCCGAGTATTCCCCCGATGACGTTTGGCATGCTTGACCGTGCTGCGCATGCGGCCCAGGATCTCTCATAGATCATCTACTGATTTAAGTTGAATTAAACGTAGAAGTTTTTGTTTTCTGCAGAATAAAATTAAGCTTTTAAAAGTAGTACATTTTTATTGAATTCACATTATCATTTTTCAACAAAAATCACAAGGAAAGTTCATATTACTCGAGATAAAGTATTATTAATTAACCGTTGAAATTCCACGCCGTATTTTTTTTTTCTCGTTTTTATTAATCCTGTAAAAATAACACCCTGTAAAGCGTGTTGAACAAATTTTATTTCTGTCAAGTCAAAGATAATAATGATACTAACCGAAATGAAAAAAACGCTATTTTTGTCATAGAAAAAAACTATTACTTTTGAAAACGGTGCAAATGCAAGTAGGCTTTGAAATCGCTTTGAAAAACTAATGAAAAAACGAGTGACAGAAGCTGGGGTGTCCAGTTTGACGAGTTGGTTCGTTAGCACGATGCCTCATCAAGTTTACTTACGCAGAATACGCAGATATAATTTTCTTATACAGATATATTGTAATGGAAATGCCAGAGCAGCAGTTGGGGAGTACCGGAGAAGATTCCGTTTAACAAAGTTTTTACGCACCTGCGAGAAACGGGAAAATTTCCTTCTGGTACTGCAGAACGTGGTGAGCGAGTGACTAAAGAACAAAAAGAGGATATTTTAGAATGATTAATCTAAATGATAAGATAAGTACCCGGCGAATATCCAGCATTTTGCACATTTCTCAGTCCACAGTTTTCAGGACGTTGAAGAAAGACCTCCTTCATCCCTATCACCCCCAAATGGTGCAGAGACTGCATCCGGGAGATAATATCCCACGTTTGCGATTATGCAGGTGGATCTCTGCGAATAGAAGATACATTCATCAGATATTGTTTTGCGATGAAGCCCAGTCCACGAAAGACGGCAAAAACCATTCTAGAAATAATCACAACTGGAGACATGAAAATCCACATATAATAGCAAACTAGATCTCAGGTTAGATTATCTGTCAACGTTTGGGCAGGTATCATCGGTAATAAATTAGTGGGTCCTTATTTTGTGAGCGATAGATTGAGTGGGCAGGAATACTTGATTTTCTGGAAAATGTTCTCCCTGTTTTTCTGGAAGATGAGGAAGTCGATGTGAGAGACATGAAATTTCAACACGATGGAGCTGGACCCCGTTCCACCAGAGCAATTAATCAGTTTCTCAATCGAAATTTTCACAATAGATGGATGGGACGAGGTGGGCCGATTCCCTGGCCGGCGAAATCACCTGACCTCACCCCACTAGATTATTATTTGTGGGGCGTTTTAAAAAGCATGGTCTATGAGGTAGAGATAACAGCAAGAGAATAGCTACAGGAGAAAATAATTGAAGCCTTTCGCTTTACAAAAAGGCATCCAGACCAGATAAGAAAAGCCGTAAGGAATATATTGAAAAGAGAAAGGAAGTGGCGGGAGGCGAATGGATGGCATTTTGAAAATAAACTCAAATCAGATTAAGTCTTTTTTAAGTAGTGTTTATTAAATATGTCATTGTTATCGTTGAGTCAACTGAATAAAATTTTCTAGAAAACTAAATTTAGTATTTGTATGTCTGCAATTGCACTTACTATCCTTTCCATCTTTTACAATAACAGTTGTGGAAGTTGACTGGTAAATCATTTTCTTGTATTTTTTCATGGTTACGGTCAGCAGCAAATTTTAAAAATTGTCCTTTAGAAAAATAAACGGAGTTAGCTCCATCTTTTACGTTTGGTCGGCTGATATCTTTTTTGGATACGACAGCTAAGCTTTTGTTTTACTTGCACGATAGAAATCAAGTAGTGTTTAAATAGTTGATCTTCTTTAATTAATTTTGCTTAAGTACTTAGTATTAGCCATCCTCCAAGGTATCGTTTTTACAAAACCAATTAACACGTTAAAAAAAAAAGTTAGGACCTATAATATCATTCTTTCAATCATGTAAGTAATATTTACGATTTTATTTAAAAAAAATAAAAGTTTTTTCCGATGTAGTGCTGTATTAGCCATAGTAGAAAAACACACATTAGCACTGTTTTCAAAGGAAAGTAAAAGTTTTTTTATGACATACAGTTTTTTTTCTATTTCGGTTAGTACCACCTGCTTGAAAATCTGTTCGACCTGCTTTTCAGGGTGTTGTTTTTATAGGATTATTAAAAACGTAAAAAAAAATAAATACGGCTCTGGAATTTCAACGGTTGATTGAATAATACTTTATCTCGAGTAATATGAACTTTCCTTATGATTTTTGTTGAAAGATGAAAATGTGCTATCGATGTAGTGACGCATCAGTCATAAGCAGAATGTGAATACATTAAAATTATTAAATTTTTGAAAGTTTAATTATTTTCTGCAGAAAACAAAAACTCCCGCGTTCAATTTTTTTCAACTGTTGCTTAGTATTGTCCTTAAGCTTTAAAGTGAGAAAAATTAAAATTGTCTGATCTGGCTTACAGGTTGTTCTTTAAAAAATCTAAAAAAAAACTAAGTCCGGACCTGAAATAATTTTGTTTCAAAAACCTATTTTATTGAGCTCAGTGTGCCAAATTTCATATGTCTGAGTTTTTTACTTTTAGAGATATTTATCGTAGAATAATTCGCATATTTTCGAATATCGCCCTGTATATGCGCCAAAAACGCAACAAGGCATTTTTCAATACCATATATGAAATGGCCTTGGTCCATAGTACTTATGGTTGGACTATTAGTCTAGTCAACAAGTGCCATTTAGACCAACTTTTTTCAGCAGTCTCCGAAAATTATGATTGAGGTGTCATTCGATTCGGAATGACATCCAGATGATTTTTGAAAAAAATGAAGTTCCGCATGAAAAAATTGTAAAAGTTATTAACAATTAACTAAAAAAAAAAAGATGGCTTTAGTATTTTGTAAATATCTCAAAAACTAATTAAAATTTTTTAAATCTAAAAAAAGATTCAAAAAGAGGAGGAAATTTCCTAAAAGAAAGCTCAATTCCCGGAATTGTAGCATCAATATTTATAATTTTCCCAGAGGGATGAAAATACGGCCGAAAACGGGTACTCTGGCTCGGGCAAGCCACACCCACTTTGGACACTTTAACAATAAAAATTATTTTAAAATACTAAATATGAAAATAAAAAATTGGAAAAATTCAGGCACTAACTGAATAGATTAATGAACAATAATCCGCTTGAAAAAAATTTTTATCACAATTTTTCAATTAGTTAATCAATAGTTAATTAATAATTTTTTTCTGCTTGAACATGAACATTGCAAGTGTGATAATTGTTAAACTATAAATTTAAGATTTTTTTCCTCTTTTGGAGCAATTCTTGACAGGCTTCAGAATAGAACCCCGTTGGAAAAATTAAAAAGTTTTTATTTTTCAGTTTTTTATTAACAATTTTCGTTGTTGCAAAATTAAATACTTAAATTAATCATTGAAAAAAAAAATTTTTTTTAAATATTATCAATAATCCGTTTTTATGTTATCAGGAACTACATAGAAATAATTTTTTTAAATTTTTATCTCTAATTGTTTAAAAAATTGTTATAAACAAATGCGTTGTTTATAAGATAATTGAAATTTTTTTTATGGAATTTCAATCTTTGATACAAATAATGATTTTTAAAAGAAAAATTGTTCCTTAAAAAAATTTTTTTATTGCTTGAAAACGCATTTGTTAATTAACAATTATTTTCTCCCGCTTCTAATTAATATTAAGGAACCATTTTTTTTTTTTTAATCATTATTTGTCTTTCTTTCTGATATAAAAAAAAATTCCATTTTATTTAATTTTTCATTGTTTATGCAATAAACAATTTGTTATAAACAAATAAATTTTTACCTTATATTTTTTTTCTATTCTAATTTCTGTCACAAAAACAGACATGATTTTTTTTCTTTTTTAAAATTTTTTTTATTATTTTTTATTTAATTTTTAAATATAAGTTCTCTCTAACTTCGTCATTCTTACCTGGTCTTCATCCTTAAAATTATTATAATTTACAAATTAATGGAGATACGATGAAAATACTTAAGACTTATTTATTCTCCATTACATAAAAAACAAATTTAGCAGAAAAGTTTAGTTGTTACTTATTTATTTATTGAATTTATAGCAATTGTTGTAAAAATGTTGAGTAATGAACAATAATTGATAAGATACTTGAATGAAGTAGTCATATTTTTAATAGTTGATAAGATTTTTAAGCATTAAAACAAAAAAAAAATTTTTTTCCTAAGTATTTTTCAACAACAATTGCTATAAATTCAATAAATAAATAAGTAACAACTAAACTTTTCTGCTAAATTTGTTTTTTATGTAATGGAGAATAAATAAGTCTTAAGTATTTTCATCGTATCTCCATTAGTTTGTAAATTATAATAATTTTAAGGATGAAGACCAGGTAAGAATGACGAAGTTAGAGAGAACTTATATTTAAAAATTAAATAAAAAATAATAAAAAAAATTTTAAAAAAGAAAAAAAATCATGTCTGTTTTTGTGACAGAAATTAGAATAGAAAAAAAAATATAAGGTAAAAATTTATTTGTTTATAACAAATTGTTTATTGCATAAACAATGAAAAATTAAATAAAATGGAATTTTTTTTTATATCAGAAAGAAAGACAAATAATGATTTAAAAAAAAAATGGTTCCTTAATATTAATTAGAAGCGGGAGAAAATAATTGTTAATTAACAAATGCGTTTTCAAGCAATAAAAAAATTTTTTTAAGGAACAATTTTTCTTTTAAAAATCATTATTTGTATCAAAGATTGAAATTCCATAAAAAAAATTTCAATTATCTTATAAACAACGCATTTGTTTATAACAATTTTTTAAACAATTAGAGATAAAAATTTAAAAAAATTATTTCTATGTAGTTCCTGATAACATAAAAACGGATTATTGATAATATTTAAAAAAAAATTTTTTTAATGATTAATTTAAGTATTTAATTTTGCAACAACGAAAATTGTTAATAAAAAACTGAAAAATAAAAACTTTTTAATTTTTCCAGCGGGGTTCTATTCTGAAGCCTTTCAAGAATTGCTCCAAAAGAGGAAAAAAATCTTAAATTTATAGTTTAACAATTATCACACTTGCAATGTTCATGTTCAAGCAGAAAAAAATTATTAATTAACTATTGATTAACTAATTGAAAAATTGTGATAAAAATTTTTTTCAAGCGGATTATTGTTCATTAATCTATTCAATTAGTGCCTGAATTTTTCCAATTTTTTATTTTCATATTTAGTATTTTAAAATAATTTTTATTGTTAAAAAGTGTCCAAAGTGGGTGTGGCTTGCCCGAGCCAGAGTACCCGTTTTCGGCCGTATTTTCATCCCTCTGGGAAAATTATAAATATTGATGCTACAATTCCGGGAATTGAGCTTTTTTTTAGGAAATTTCCTCCTCTTTTTGAATCTTTTTTTAGATTTAAAAAATTTTAATTAGTTTTTGAGATATTTACAAAATACTAAAGCCATCTTTTTTTTTTAGTTAATTGTTAATAACTTTTACAATTTTTTCATGCGGAACTTCATTTTTTTCAAAAATCATCTGGATGTCATTCCCAATCGAATGACACCTCAATCATAATTTTCGGAGACTGCTGAAAAAAGTTGGTCTAAATGGCACTTGTTGACTAGACTATATGTACAATTCGTCATGAATCGCCCTGTATAAGGCGCTCGACGGGAGATGGCAGTTAGATAGTCACAGAGTTACAAATACAGTTCGAGAGTAGCAAATAGAGAGAGACACAGTAGAAATAAAATAGTGAGTCAATGTTTTAGATGAATAATTGTTTAAGTAGGATCAATTATTCATTCGACCGCAAAGGCATATTCCCTGAAATCACTGAATATAATTCAACATACTGTTATCAGAATAGCGGTGGAAGGATACTACTGTACTAGCCCCGTGGAAAGTCTATCAGTTGTAACGATTTCGAGTCCGGCCCCGAGACCGGCCCTGATCTAATTAATTATGCACCCTCGTTCAACTACAACAGCATATCTGCTGGCGTACGGATCGCCAAGAACAAGCTGGAATAAATCGATCGATCGATACTGTTCGTAGAGCCATCTAGATGAAATGTCCTATACTCCTGAATAATCGAGAGTCGTGGATGGAACCTGCTTGCGACTATATAACCGCTGGAAAACAGTCAGAATTCAGAGTTAGTTACAATTCCAGAGTTCGCTGATAGATAGCCACAGTAGAAATAAATTGAAATAGTTATTGAAGTGAATGATTTAGTGAATAATTGTTGTGAATAGTGTTTTAAATAAATTAGGAAAATTAGTTGGTGCATTTTTACTACATTTGGTGTCAGAAGTGTGATGTTTAAAATAAATTAGTGTTAAAGTGTTCACCGTTTAAAAACAGAGACGTTTATCGCGCCTAATAGACAGTTATAGTGACCCGTTGAACATTTGAGTGCGAAGTGGACAGTTTTGCGCTTCGCGGGACAATAAACTGAAAACTGGGTGTGAAATAAATTATAGACTGATATCTCGGCAAAGACAATAAGAGACAAATGTTTCCGAAAAGAGTTCACCTAGTTGACCTTAAAGTTAGTGAATTAAAGCAAGAGTTAGACGAGCGTGAGTTAGAAACAACTGGAAAGAAGGCCGTACTCCAGAAAAGACTTGCAGATGGACTGATTGAAGAAGGAGAAGACCCCGAAACGTTCTTATTCGAAGTTTCTGGAATTGATTTGAGTTCCATAATGAATAAACTCGAGGAAACCACGAAATCCTTGGAAGATAAATTTCTCGAAAATTCGAATAGTTTGAAGGAGGAACTTCAACAAAATTCCGTAAGTCTGAAAGAACTTCAACAGAATTCGTTGAGTCTGGAAGATAAATTTCTTCAAAATTCAAAGAGTCTGGAGGAGAAACTTCTAGAAAATTCTGTTAGTTTGAAAGAAGAACTCCTCGAAAACTCGAAAAATCTAGAAGAAAAGCTTCAAGAAAATTCTGTCAGCCTAAAAGAAGAACTTCTAGAAAATTCGAATTGTCTAAAAGAGGAACTTCAAGAAAATGTGAAGAGCCTGGAAGAAAAGCTTCATGAAAATTCGAAAAATTTTGAAGTGAAGCTTCTAGAAAACTCGGAGAATTTGATAGAAGAGCTTCTAGAAAATTAGAGAAGTTTGAAAGAAGAAGTTTGCAGTGTGGCGAATCGGTTGGAAGAAAGAATGGGAACTGTTGAAATGTAAGAAGAAATGAAAAAAATTAAGGAAACGCTCCACGATGAAATAAAGGAAAAATTTAGTGAGCTAGAAAAGCGAATGGATTCTGTGCACATTCCTGAAATTTCCAACAGAAATCCAATGCCGGATCTGAGTACCAACTTGGAGGAAGTTCAAAAAGACATCAAAGATTTCAAGGTCAGTACGGAACCAGGAAAGCTCTCATTGAAACCGTCTTAGTTCGACGGAAATACTCCAGGGTCAAACTACCACCGACAATTCGAAGCTGCTGCCAAAGCAAATGGATGGAATGCTGGGGAAAAAGCTTTAGCATTGACACTGGCATTGCGTGGCGAAGCAACAAATATTTTACAAACGCTCACCGCCCAACAACAGGAAGACTATGAACAGCTGGTGAAACACTTGGATCTTCGCTATGGCCAAGCCCACCTTGAACACGTATATCACTCACAGCTGAAGAACCGATGCCAGAAGTCAAGCGAATCGTTGCAAGAATTTGAAGCAGATATTGCACGCTTGGTTCGTCTTGCGTACCCAGCTACACCGGAAAATGTAATGGAGCGACTAGCGGTCCAGGCATTTTTGGATGGACTTCGTGACCAGGAAACCCGGCAAGCCTTAACACTAGCTCACCCCGCACATCTCGTGGATGCATTGGCACGCGCTCTGGAATTCGAAGCAGCAAAGCAATCCTGCAAAAGCCAGAGTAGAACCCGGATGATCGAGGAAGACCGACAGGAGCCTACTAATATAGAAGCTGTGATGCGAAAAGTGCTGAAGGAAGTTGTGCCTGACAGAAGACTGATACGATGCCGAAATTGTAGAGAACTTGGGCACGTACGTAGCAAATGTCCAACACTGGAAAAATCGACATCAACGATGAAAGTCAAGAAGGAGCAGTTAACAAGGCATATGTCGCTGTACTTCAAAGACAAGACAAAGGGGTCTTCGTAGACGGTCTCATTAACAACGAGCCTCGCACCATGCTCCTTGATACGGGTGCGACTAGGACAATCCTTGGACCTACTTTTGCCAAGACACCGGCAAGAATCGAATCGTCGAATTGGAAGCTACGCACAACCGGAGAACCGGCAACTGTGTATGGTGAACTTCCAATTGAACTGACTTTGGGCAGCACTACAGTGAAACACCGTCTATTAGCGGATATCGAGGACGAGGTAATAATTGGAATGGACATCATGAATTCTAGATGATTCGAGCTGAATTTTAAAGACGGCGTCCTCCGTGTGAACGGAGAAGAGCTGGTACTTCATGGGAGAAATGAAGAAATGGTTCGAGTTCTGCTGGCTGAAGACGTGAGCGTACCGGAGAGGGCTGAAACCATTTTGGAGGCCCGCCTGGATGGGGGTGCGAGCAATGGAAACGTGGTGATGTTCGAGCCCAAGCTCCATGATGAGAAAATTGGACGAGGAATCGCACTAGGGAAGACCTTATTGCGAGTTGATAAATTTGTGCCGGTAAGGGTAATGAATGTCAATTATTACCCTGTGACTTTGAAGAAAGGAACAATTTTGGGGCACTGCTCGTCAATTTCCTCTGTGATAAGGAGTGTACGCGGCACTGTTAGTCAAGCCAGTAACATGCCAGCAGAATTGGAGAAGTTGGTTGCTATCTCGTCCAAGGACATGGGGCCAGCACAGAAGCCTAAATTGAGAGAACTAGTCAGGAAGTATCAGGACATCTTCGATACCGGAGTAGGCAGAGGCGGTAGAACAAAGGTGGTTCAGCACAAGATAGATACTGGAAATGCCCGACCAATCAGGCAATCAGCCAGAAGACTTCCTTTCGCCAAAAAGGAGGAGGATGACAAAATAGTTTACGACATGGAGAAAGACGGAGTCATCGAGCCATCCGACAGTCCCTGGTCCTCTATCTACGATTTTCTCGACCTTAGATTTGAAGAGCGGATACAGGCAGGTAGAACTGGCCCAGGAAGATCGAGAAAAGACAGCTTTTACCATCGGCTCCGGATTATGGCAGTTTACAGTTATGCCATTTGGCCTCTGCAATGATCCAGCCACGTTCGAAAGATTGATGGAGACTGTTTTGAAAGGACTATCATGGAAGACGTTTCTGGTGCATCTCGACGACATTATTGTGGTTGGCAGATCGTTCGAGGACCATGTAAAAAACTTGGAAGAGGTATTTCAGCGACTGAGAAGCTCCGGACTGAAACTGAGCCCTAAGAAATGTCATCTGTTTCAAAAAGAAGTACGTTACCTCGGCCACGTTGTCTCTGGGAAACGAGTGGCAGTAGATGAGCAGAAGATCAAAGCTGTTAAGGAATGGCTCGTTCCGAAAGATATTCACCAGCTTCGAAGTTTTCTTGGCTTGTGCACTTACTATCACCGATACGTGCTGGGATTTGCTAACATCGCAAAACCACTGACCAGGCCCACGGAAGGACAAACAAAGTTCCAGTGGTCAGATGAATGCCAAGATTCATTCAGGAAGTTGAAAGGAGCTTTGATCAACGCACCAATCCTGAGCTACCTCCTTCCAGACGGGAAATTCATTTTGGACACGGACGCCAGTAACGTGGGACTTGGAGCTGAGAAGGTCATCGGTTACTTCAGCAAGACCCTCAGTAAACCGGAGCGGAATTACTGTGTCACCAGGCGGGAACTGTTGGCTGTTGTCAAGGGAGTTGAGCACTTCTACAAGTACGTGTATGGACGAAGATTCCTACTGAGAACTGACCATGCAGCTCTCAAATGGCTCCTACAGTTTAAGAATCTCGAGGGTCAAGTGGCACGCTGGATTGAGAGGCTCCAGGAATTCGACTTTGAGATCGAACATCGGGCGGGGACCAGCCATAAGAATGCGGATGCCCTATCGCGAAGACCATGTCCAGACGACTGTTCGCACTGCCGACGAGCAGAGGAGAAGGAGTCGACACTCTGCAGAACCACGGCGGTAGATGATAACTGGAATGACCACAAGATCCATAAAGATCAAGAGAAAGATCCAGATCTTGGTTTAGTCATCGGCTGGAAGAAGAGTGAGCGAAGACCGTCGTTGCAGGAAATAGCCAGTTGTTCTCCAGTCGTTAAAACTTACTGGGCCCAATGGAACTCTTTCACCTTAGACAATGAAGTCTTGAAGCGGGTGTTGGAGTCGGAGGATGGCGGGGAAGAAAGACGTCAGGTAGTAGTTCCCAGGAGCAGAAGACAGGAAGTGCTCCGAGAAATCCATGATGGGGTCACCGGAGGACATCTGGGAAGAAAGTTAGGCAACGGTTCTACTGGGCCAATTGTCAAGCTGATGTCAAGGACTGGTGCAGAAAATGTGCTGTATGCGCTGCCAGTAATGGGCCTCGAACAAGACCTAAGGCCCCGATGCGCCAGTACAATGTGGGCAGCCCATTCGAAAGCATCGCCATTGACATCGCTGGCCCGTTCCCACAATCTGAACACGGGAACAAGTACATCCTTGTAGCAATGGATTACTTCAGCAAGTGGGCCGAAGCCTATGCCCTGCCCAACCAAGAAGCCATCACCGTTTCCGACGTCTTGGTGGAGGAGTGGATTTGTCGATTCGGTGTCCCGTTAGAGCTGCATTCGGATCAAGCCAGGAATTTCGAGTCAAACCTGTTCCAGGAGATGTGTCAGATGCTGAACATCCGGAAAACGAGGACCACAGCTCTACATCCGCAGTCCGATGGAATGGTGGAGCGGATGAATAAGACGACCCACACAGCACATGTACGTACAATGGATGAACAATGGACGTTCAATATGGAAGTTCAAGACATCCAGTGGATGTCCAGAATTAGTACAATGGACATCCAATGAACGTTCAATGGACGTCCAGGACACCACTATGGACGTACAATTAAAGTCCAGAAAACGTACAATGGATGTACATTGTACGTATTTTGGGCGTCCATTGTATGTCCATATTTGGTGAAATGGATGTACAGAATATATCAAAATAACAACCACTGTGGATATTTTTTGGACATCCAAGGTGTTCTGCAAATAATTAGCAGTACTTAGGTAGATATTATAAAAGTAAAAATTATATAATTTCCCATATAAACATTATTTGTCATTGAATAAATAATTACAAAATCTTCTTACTGGAGTTATCACTAAAATACGGTGAAACAATAATTGAAAGGGAAGAAGCACTTGGTGTCAATTTTTTACCCATACCATGCATTACCATTGTATATTAGCCTGAACTGAACTGAAACACAAAACACAACACTGCAGTCATATCTAACCTCACATATTCTTCTTTTGCTTCAGCTGAGTATTCTTTTATCGTCACCAATCGGTATTTTGGTTCTGTGTCATCGATCATTATTTTATTACACCAAAGAATCTAGAATTACCAATATTCAAAATCCATAACTATTTAATGCATTTGCATGAATTGAACGTCCAATTGATGTTTACGATTGGACGTCCAATGGATGTTTACGACTGGACTTTCAAGTAATGTCCACTTAATGTCCTCTCAATGTCCAGATATAGTCTGACAAAGTGCGTTTTATCTAAGTATTACATTTCCATTAGGGATGAAGACAAAATAGCATAAGCAGGATAATTAATCATATGTATCAAAAATTAATTTTTTTTTTGTACATCATATATACGTACAATGGATGTACATTTTCGAATATCCACTGTACGTCCGTTTCCTGTACGTACAATGGATGTCCATTAAACATCCATGGACGTTTGGACTAGAGCTGGACGTAAAACGGACATCTATTGGATGTCGTGTGCAGTGTGGGGATAAACCGCCACCTGTCCAAGGTAGTCTCTGACCACCAGAAGGATTGGGACCAGTACCTCCATCTGTTCCTGATGGCGTATCGTTCTGCAGTTCATGAGTCAACCGGCCAAACCCCTGCTAGTGTTATTATGGGCCGAGAGCTGCGACTTCCATGTGACCTGAAATTTAGGACGCCACCAGGATAAGACTCTGCGGGAGATGACTACGTCAGCAAACTGCGACAGAGAATGGACGACATCCATGAACGGGTCCGTTTGAACATCCAGAGTACCAGCGACAGAATGAAGGAGACCTACGACATCAAGGCGGATGCTGGTGGATATCAGACAGGTGACCTTGTCTGGCTATACAACCCTAAACGTCGCCATGGACTATCACCGAAACTTCGGAACTCGTGGGAAGGTCCATATAAGATCATAAAAAGGATAAACGACCTCGTCTACCGCATATATAAGCCACCACGAGGAAAACCTAGGGTAGTCTACTTCAATAGGTTGTCCCCTTACGCCGGAAACCACGATCAAGTCCGCACAGTCAGATCACCAGAGGACGAAATGACGTTTCAGAGGTTCATGTCCCTGTACTCGAACGGACAGAAAGTTCAATATGGGGTAACCCGAGAGGAGTCACGAGATCTTTTCAAGGTGCCTGCTGATTACGCGTTAGGTCACTGTGTGGCAGAAGATCTCCAAATGTCCAGAGGCATTGCAGTAGTTTTCTCCAAGAAATTCGGTCGAATCCAGGAACTGAGAGAACTGAACCCGGAAGTTGGAGGGGTGTTACAGCTGAGGAAAGGCCAGAGAATCATCTACTATCTGGTTACCAAGAAGCGTTCTCGAGATAAGCCGTCTTAGGAAGATGTTTGGAAGAACCTTACGAGATTGAGAGACACGATGTTGGACCAGAATATTGTAGACCTGGCAATCCCAAAATTGGCCTGTGGGCTTGATGGGCTGGACTGGAGAGTTATAAGAAGCATGTTGGAGACAATATTCAGATCCAGCGGCATCAACATTCTGGTGTGCTGCAACCCTCTTCCTCGACCCAACTTGAAGACTGTGCAGTGCTACTTCCATCGAATGTCCAGGTGCAGATATGGAGAATCTTGCAGATATCTTCACACTCCAAGAATGACGTTTCGGGGCGAAACGTTTTTAAGAAGGGGGCAATGTAACGATTTCGAGACCGACCCCGACCTTGCCTCTAGTAATTTTAGCAAGTTTAATTAATTCATTCATCCAAGAGATTACACCTAAATTCTTATTACTGTGTCTACTGATTTTCCATCCAGATTGTTGATAACTATCCTTATCAGTTTTAGAACCAAAGAGTGGTCAAAAGATAATGAAATCATTTTCACATTGAAAATTATTTTTACTCAAATCTAACAATGTCAAGTCATGAACTCTTCTACCGAATATAATAATAACAAAGTGACAACATGCCCCGATACCTGAAAAACACTTTTCACGCTAGGAAAATGTTTTGATAACCACTCCACTAATATGTCTACATCCCAAATTGATTTATTTGTCATAGGTCTTAGAATGCTAATGGCTTTCAAAATCTGTTTGACAACCGGATGTTTGCTCAAATTTTGACCTTGCAATGGATTAGCAAAAGTTGCTATTACAGATTTGTGAACTAGTATTGTGCTATATGACAGAGACTCAAATCTATGTAAATGACTCAAATACACTGCAACATCTTGAGGATTTGGATCATGTATAGGAATATTCCTTTGTTTCGCCCAATTAACCCATCTTCTCCACGGTGCTCTGTAAGATTTCAATGTGGATTCTCGCCAAGCAGAGTGCAATAACTCTCGGTCTTCTATAGCCCAGTCATCTATTAAATTAATCCACCCCGAATTCTCCAAGCCTCCAAACAAAGCTGATTGACTTGTGGTGGTGGACGGCCCGAATGCAAATCTATCAGGTCCTTCCGTAAATTGCGAATGTGATATGGGGTATTGATTGATCGTGATTTGAGGTCTGGTCTCCAAAAAACTTGCAGCCATCTGGGAGCTATAACTATATAAACTTCTCTTGCACTGTTCAGATGCTGTGATACTCTGGGTATTAGCGGTGGTGGTGGAAAAACCCACGCTAGGCTGTAATTCCATTCATGTACAAATGAAGCTGTTTCCTCCTGAATCGTTTGTGCCACAAACACCGGAACAACTGCCGACTTGCTGGTCGCAAATAAGTCTATTGTCGAAGCCCCCACATTCTGAAAATCTTTGACGTAACTTCCCTCGAAAGGTGCCAGTTGAGTAGAGACTGTATGCCAATGAGTTGTAAATTCCTGGAATATATCTGGCTTCTAGACCCATGTTGTTCCGACTGACCATATTCAACAATTCTTCGGTTTACTGTAGTAAAACTAACGATTTCGTCCCTCCTTCTTTGTTGATGTATGATACCACCCTCTTGTTGTCTGATTGAACTAACACATTTTTGTTTCTCAATCTGCTGAGAGTTTTCTATATTATCCTCTGGACTGCAAACATTTCTTTTCTGTTTATATGCCATTCTTTCTGACATGTCAGCCACCGACCTTTCTGATAAATATTGTTCAGATGAGCTCCCCATCCAATATCCGATGCATCTGTTGTTATGAATGTCTGTGGATTCTGACGAAATATTGACGTCTTGTGATGAATGGAAAGTTGCCACCATTTGAGGTCTTGAATAATTCGTTTTTTCACTTTGTATAACCTTTGAGGTGATGATTCTGGTAGTTGATAACTCTCCCTCTACATTCTTCGACCGACAATGTAAACGTCCCAAAGGGACAACGAAGGCTACAAAATTCAACATCCCCAATAGAGATAGTGCTTTCTCCCAGTTCCATGTTCCTTTCGTTAAAATGTTCTGTATCGAACCTTGCAAATTCTTTTTCTTTTTTTCTGAAAAAAACTTCATATTTTTGGCTGGATTCCAAACCACTCCTAGGAATTCCAACTGATATTTTGGAATAAGCTGAGATTTTTCGAAGTTTATTTTCCATCCTAGATATTGTAGAACCTTCACAGTCTCCTCTCCTTGGTTCTGTAGTAACTGTCGGTTCTGGTTCGCAAGGAGAAAATCGTCAAGATATACTAGGATTCTTATACCTTGGCTTCTTAGATAACTGGCAATCCAGTTTGTGAGACTGGCAAACAATTGAGGAGCTGTTGCCAATCCGAAAGGAAGGCATGTCATATTGTGCACCTTCCCTTTGTATGCAAATGCTAGAAACCTCTGATGGGTTCTTTTTATCGGCACATGGAAATACGCCTGTGATAGATCGAGTTTTATTAGATAATCGTTTTTCTGCAGGAAATATGGAATGACTTACCAAGTGAAACTTCTTTATACATAAGAACTCGTTCAGTCTTTTTAGGTTTAAAATTATTACTCGACAAGTTCCATCTGGTTTTGGTATTGTGAACATTGTTGAGAGGAATCCTGATCTCACCTCTGCTTCTTTTATTATATTTTGTTCAATCATTTTGTCCAATTCTTTGTCTAATTGAAGCGATGTTTTTGTTTCGAATTGAGCTACGATCATTTGATCGAACGGAACAAGGGGAGGCATTTGCTTGAATGGTATTGAATAACTTTTCAAAATAGTTACCATGCAGAGTTCGTGGAGCGCCTAGTTGTACTCACTGATCGACATTGTTTATCAACTGACCCCCTTGGAACGTTCTGTTTTGTTGATTGTCAAAAACTACGAGTTTTAAACTGCTTTTCCATATATTTTTCTCCCTTTCGCTCTCTTTTATAGTCTTTTTGTTCGTATCATCTCTAAATCTTGGTTTAAAAGAATTTTGATGCTTACCAGAGTTTGTATTCATACGAAATTTATAGCTACTAGCCGAACCAACTGACTTCTTGTGTTTGAAAACAGAGCGATAACTATTGTCATGTTGAAGAAGAAATTCTCCTGTCAGTTTTTCATCGAATAAATGTGTCTCAGATAGGGGAATATTTTGAAGCATTTTAGCAGCAACATGATTGGGCGGCTTGTATAAGATTCGACGAGATTCGAAAATTTCAGCTCGTTTTCCACAAACATACTGTAGAAGATCATCAGATGTCGATCTAAACTTCGAGTTGGGATCTATGAAATTAAGTTTCATCTCCTCTGCTAAAGTTGGATTTTTAGCTACAACATCTTGAATAGCTTCCTGGAAGGCTTTTCTCTGCACTAGCATTCCATGTAATAGAATTCCGAAAGAAGAATCCATTTTTACCAAAATATCTGGAGTACTACCTTTAGGAGACAAATGAGAAAGCTGGTGATTAACTTGCAGTTGACTGAATACACCTCCTGCATGTAGCCTCTTTTGAACATCTGAATACCTGATCTTGTTCCACGATCATTCACCTATTCTTTGGCATTTTATTCCCTGTTCTTTAATATCTGGCAACGGATCAGGAATTGTTGGCTCTTGCTCTTTTGTTTGTGGTTCGAAAGATAAAATATTTTCTTGCTCCCATGCAAACTGAGGAGCACTCCAATCTGGTGAAATCGGTGAGCTCCTTTCAGATGAAGAACAACTTTCTCCTGAATCGTTTTCATATTTTTCATGTTTATTTTACTTCTTTCTGTTTTACAATCCTTTCCAGCAATGCTTCAATTCTTGATTGTCGCATCTCTAACTCGTCTATTCTAGATTTCTTCGATGTTGAAGCTAGGTTCTACTAGAATATTCTGATCATGTTTTCTTTTGTGGGTTTTTATGATTTCTCTTTAAATTTTTTTATCTCCAGTATCTTCTTCTGTTCCGTCTTCCGAAGTTTCCTTGGCTAAATGCAATGACGCTTCTTTTCTCGATATCAACAACGGTTTCAAAGGGATTATTGCTTGTAGAACTAGCTCATTTTGTAGAACCGAACCTCTTATTATTTTTCTTGCTTATTCTGGGGGACTAAAAATTGTGCCTCTACAAAAAGGCCATCGCAACATTTCTTTTTTGTGTGCTCGAAAAGACTTTTCTGATCAGGATTCCGCCTCTGGATTAAAAGCTTCAGCTATACCCAATGTCGGCAAGGCAAATTTTAATTTATTCATGACCTGTGGGTCCAATTTCAACTCCTCCGTGACATATGTTACCATGATTGGCCACTCTTTCCAACCCTGCGGTAAATAGTCAGTAGCTTCTAAGAGTATCGTTTTCTTCTTCTTATATCAATTCTGCCAACTGTGCGACTTGAGACGGTAGTGCCATCTGAAAAGAATAGTACTCATCAGGAGAGAATACCACTAAATATGGAAGCTGTTGCAGCGTTCCACTTCAACTCAAACAGCCCAAAGCAACTTTAATGAAATAATGGCAGACATGGTCGGACCAAAAACAGCGAAAAGACTTCAAGATTTCTTCTCTTATTGGCTCGTATGTCCAGCCGTCTGTTCCTCCATTGAGCCGTCGGCTTCTCCATCAAGAGGTTGCACTGTGGTTCCGAGAGTCAATCTGACAGGACAAAAATATTTCTCTGAGTCTTTGGTGAAATATATGGCACTATTAGCTTGAATTAGTTGAATTCATGTCAGAATCATAAAAATATTGAGTGTTCTCAAAATAATTGATCCACAGGATGTGTTTTTTATCCTGTGCAGCTTTGTATTGGAGGACTCTTTTCTTATGAAAATTGGCAACCGGTCAGATGTTAATAGTTCAGTTCAAATTATTTCTGGGGTCAAATGAGCAAGTGTTGTTATTACTCTGAAATTTTATAAAGACAGGAATGCAGCATAGAGTCATTCAAAAAAAAACGGAAAATTTGAAGAATCCGTGATTTCTCTGTCAGGAAACAACTCTCAGAAATGAAAGCTCACTTTAATTATGAATTGTATGGAAAGTAAAAGTTTCTTTAACTTTATATACAAAATATTCTCAGAATATCCTTATAAATCAGTGATAACATCATTGGTGTTGAAATTCGACATTTTAAGTAAGCTAACATATTTATGTTCTCTAAAATTTTTGTAGTCCTTATTCCGAGCTTCTTGTGCTTGCTCCGACATCATACCCACTGGAAGTACTGCTGCATTAGTTGTGTTCCATGTAGGAGTACCTTTTGCACACTTTGTGGCATATAAAACCATCTATAATTGTCGACGTAAAAGTCAGCAGTTTCGGAACAATATTTATCAAACTCCTGCGTGTTGATACTGAATCCAATGGCGATTGTTCTGAGAATCGTTCCAAATCGCCGAATGAGTTGTACATCTACGCCAGTAATATTCAAGGCAAGAATTGGATCTTCAAAAAATCTGCGTGCGGTATTTCCGTCATTAGTCGTACCCAAACCTGTCCCATTTCATTGCGAAAGCGATCTTGCAACTTTTTTTTTCGATTTTCAACTTGAGCTTTTTTATCTTTCCTTATTTGCCAGCATTTTATTTCTAGTCTATATGATATATGTAAAATGCACTCGAGGAACTTGATCCAAGCATGAAGACTTGATAAACCTAGGGTCAAAGCTGTCTGATTTTATTTTCTTTTTCGAATTAAGTCCAGATTGTTCATTTGGGATGGAGTAGCACCACACACATGGCAGTTTTGAGTTGCTTGATTTGTAAGAACACTACAAATCTTGCCGTCAATCATAGTCAGCACAAAATCATGTTGAACAGAAATTTCACGACCTTCTATTTGCAATATTGTTGGAGATATATTTTCTATTTGTGATTTCTCATTATTAATTTCTTCCCTTGTTCATTCTGGGCTCTCTTTCTTCAAAATGAGTTTGATAAGCCGGCAATATTTTGTCGATGAAGGAGAAGGATTATGCCACAAAATGATTTTTCTTGTGTGACCTCTACTATTACCTATGGTGGAATAGGTAGTCATCTGTAAAGGTACGATAGAAACGACGAATATGTATGAATCATCTACATCATCTTCATTACTAGAATAAGTTTGTTTGTATGGACTTTGCCCGGACGCTCCATCACATCCCCATTTAAAGACCATGTTCAATGTTGGGAGCGTATTTATGCCTACTCTGACACCTCCATATGAACTGCTTTCAAACGTTTAATGGTATGATCGATCAATGACTGCAATTTCACTTCGGCAGAGAAGTCGGTTACATGAATGTTATCTGGATAGCATTGCTTTTTCGACTCAAGAAGCATGTGATAATTTGGAAAAATGTCAGCATTGTCATCCTTACTAATCTGACGCATACAAATGTATTGGTCTTTGCTGAGTTTTTTATCAATAAAAAAGGCCAAAGCTTCATCGCACGTCATTTTGAAGGCCAATTTTTCACTTTGGGATTGGCATGATTTCTTAATTTTTGTAGCTCTTAGTGGAGAAGAACTTGATATATCTTTTAATATTTGGGCTGCATCACGTCTGCCTGTAGCTCGTAGATTTATTTCAGCTGCAAGAACAATCTCATCAATTGTATTACTTTCAAGCAGGGGCTTCAATTTCCTCTTTCTCGATTTACCGCTACATTCATTAAACGACTTTCTTGGTCGGCCTGTAATATTTATTTTTCGGTCGTCTCGGTTAATTATTATATGGCCATTCAACCAATCGGAATTTTTATCCAAAAAATGTTCCAATATGAAATGACATTTTCTCCATCTTTCTTTGATTTTTCTGTAAAATTCTGTGGATTTTGCATTAATTAGTGCAATGAAAATTTCATCACTACCTTCTCTAGCGTTCCTGTTAATAATATAATCACGTACACACTTTAGTCTCTTTCGAATATTCGACTCACTTTTCCAAACGGTGAACAGATCTCGTCTTTTGATTTCGATCATTGTTACTGAAAAATTAATAATGAAAAATCTTGGTAAATCTAGGCGATAAAACTCTGTTAATGTATTCCTAGATAGTGAACTCACCTACCAATTATAATATTTCGATGGACTTCGACGGCCTCTTTAAATGCCAGATTAATGGTTTCAAAATTATGCGAGAACTTGATCAGAACTCTACAAGAAATAATAATTCGCCCATGACAAATTAAAATGACAGCGTATAAATAATTCAATTGTCATGGAGATGTAAAACAGTTCAAGAAGTTGAGTGCCAACTAGATTTCACTTGAAAGTGCAATATTTGGTTAAACCAGTTAGACTTTCGCCTCGACTTTCCACTGGTAATAATGTGACCAAAGCATAATTCTCAAAATATGATTTTTCACCCTGTTTTAAAGGAAAGTGTGAAAGACTATCCGAAATTTAGTATAGCCCGTGAGATAAGCAGTCATTTATGATTATATTTTCAAATTATTTATGTTTTTTGCACACTTTCGTTTTCTCACTTTTGTCCAGTCAGATTGAACATCGGAACCACTGTGCGTCGGCTGCTTCATTGAGCCGTCGGCTCCTCCATCAAGCCGTCGGCTAGGACATCGAGCCGACGGCTCGATTATTCAGTCTTCGACTGACGTCTTATTGTGTCATCGCGTTGACAGCTACTCTGAATAGCTATTCTAATATACCTGTTCTGAGTAATTTATCCTATGGGTACCTAATATTAATACATTACACCAACATATTTCTTACCTTGGATCGTTATTCTGCCGATTTTTCAGTCCAAATTTCGAACTTTTTGTCACTGACCGCAATACACAACGTGTCACTCGGAAAATCAAAGCGTACTGAAATGGCATTACACTAGCCGGCCACGATCAAGATAGGTGACAGGTGAGTAAATCTCCTTGAATTGTTACATGAATTGCCTTGAGGGCAGAAAGACTGGACAAGATACACACTGTTTCATGAGGAAAGCAAAAGGGTAATCTCAGATGGGTCAAGCGGAAGCACACACACGAAATAACGTATTTCAGAGGTAATTTATATAAATCAAAAAAATTAAATATCTTCCTTCTTCAGATCTGGAGTTATACAGGAAGAATTTACATAATTTTGTTAGTTTTTTTATTATATATTATTTTGCAAAGCTTTTGGCAATTTCCAATAAAAAGATGAGGGCGGCCCAATTTGTACGGTATGTTACGCCTCTGTGTCTAGACACACCAGATAGCCTGAATTGGTCTTCCCAGTATTTGAATTATTTGTAAAGGAAAGGACAGAATATATCTGCCAGCCGTTGAGTAAAGATGTTTTATTTGACCTATCCGAAATAGTTGGTTAATAGATACTTTGTTTATTATTTTTATTCATATATTTTGACAGTCTGCAGAAAGTTTCTGTGGCAAATTGCCAATAGTTTAAAAATACTTTACAAAAATGGATATCGATTAATCCAGAAGAGTAACGAAGTAACGCGCAATTATACAGTCTCGGAGAGAATTTAATCTTGGGTATTATGCTTTGATGAGAGTGTAAAGAATAGCATGCTAAATATTGAGAGAGCATTACCAATTCCTCCTCGAATAGCTCGAAGGGATATCCAATTGTCGTCCGAACTGACATAGTGACGTAGTCAGTTAAATAATCGTGTGGGGTAACAGAATGGAAAATCAGTAATGCATCTCTCTTAATTATGTGATATTATAATTGCGTTCCTTGTTACTCTTCTAGATCTGACTATACCCAATTCCTGTAAAGAAGCAGCATAGCTAGTCCTAATTAAATTGGCAAATCTGAAAAAAGTTTTTGTAACCGTTAAACTCGGAATGTAGAAATACATGACAAATAGTTTCTCAATTATCTCTTTGAAGTGATAAGAATGTATTCAATGAACAATTTCACTTAATCATTTGGTCTTGCTGTTGGACATTCTAATCAATATCGATTTACGTAAAAGCAGCGTCTTTATTGCTACCAATGCTACCATAGATTCAATCAACCAAGACTGACTATAAAAATATTGATATTAATTATTAATTTAACGGTCTATTTTAAGTTTTTAAGTTATTCTAGGGTTTCACTTTCGACAAAAATCTTCGAGAAATGAGAAATTCTCTTGCTGCCTTAAAACAAGTGTATGACGTCACAAATAGCGAAAATGAAAAAAGCATATAAAACGTTTAAGAAAAACTACCGATCAACAATTACAAGGGCAAAAAAAGTAGCGTTCAATTATCTCATATCTAACTCGTCCAACAAACCCAGAGACTCATGGAGAATAATCAATCACCAACGGAAGTCCAATCCTCCTAAAACAGAATGCACCATATCTTTTGTGATAGATTTGTTGATTATTTTGCAACTACGACGGAGAATGTTATCGACGGAGAATGTTATCACAGATTTGCCCGCTGCTGTGATCCTAAAGACACGTGCCGTCCCCGAATATGTAACCTTTTTTCTCGAACCAGTATCTGCTATTGGATGCGATTAAGTCGAAAAGTTTCGATATATATGATATCAACTCAGTTATTCTGAAGGTGATTACCGATTTTGTCATTCAACCATTAACAAATCTGATAAATATATGCTTCAGTACTGGTACATTTCCAGAATGTCTGAAAGTGGCCAAAATTATTCCAATTTTTTAAAAAAGGTGACCGCAATTATCCAATGAACTATCGCCCGACATATCTGATCCCTATTATTGGAAAAATGATCGAAATTATATTTAAAAAACCGTCACAAGGTAACAGCACTGACCTTGTTTTGGATTTTCATAACAGGTGTGAATTCCTAGAAGCAAAGTGGACTAAGCACAGGTAGTCCACTGTGCTGCTAATATTGGGGTTAGCCCGTTATTGCGCTCATAGTGCGGCTTTCGATAGTTCCCCCTGTTAACTTTTGAACGGTTTGAAGTACAAACATAAAATAAAAACCGCCTGGAGAGTTTCACCGACACTATTTTTTGAAATAAAACACATTGTGATTGCTCGATGAATGCGCAGGGGGCACATCAACTGAAACATTTTAAATGGCATGGGGGGTCATGTGTCACATCGTTGAAAATTCAATTCTCTTTTCAACCATCTTAAAATTTTTAGAATTGCAATCAATTAAAAAAAAATCTGTCCTGTTATTTCACATCAAACCTTTCAAAAGATATCGAGTATAGAATTGAATTATCTTTTCAATGATGTGACACATGACCCCCCATGCCATTTAAATTTTTTTGGTTGATATGCCCCCGCGCCATCTATCGAGCAATTACAATGAGTTTTATTGTAAAAAGTAGTATCGGTGAAACCCTCCAAACGTTTCCTTAAGTTTGTACGTCAAACCGTTCAAAAGTTAACAAGGGGGGGACTATTAAAAGCTGCACTGTATATACCAGTCGCTACTACACATACATAAAAACAACAATATTTATTCAAGTAATGCAGAGTATCACAGCCATAATACTAGAAATAAGAACATGATGAGAGAATCTAGACATCATCTCAGTATCAGCCAGAAATTCAGTAGATATCAAGTTATACAATAAGTTACCTGGAGATATTAGAAGCCTCAATTATAGACAGTATAACGTAGAAGTGAATGAAATATGCTCCCATCAATATTTTCACACTGTTTATGAATTCATGGCCTATAATATGTAATTTTTTTCTCCTTCATAAAATTATGTCATATGTTTGAAGATTCGACAATATTCTCATACTTAGCCTAGATTTATATATAGACTGTTATGTATGTGTATAGGGGTAGGTGTAAGTTGTGTATATATGTATGTTTGTATGTATAATAATAATAATATATAATAATCTGTACTTATTTCAATTTTCATCTTGTTTAGTAATACGTGTCTTATTATTTATATACACGAAATGTACCCCATGACCTGCTGAAAATGTAATTTCGTAACTATCAGCTATTTTCAGTTATAGGTGTAGGCATATTCAGCTTAAAAAATTGATGCTGACGATAAAAAAACCGTATCTCTAAACCAAATAGTTACGAATAAATCTACTTGAAAAAAGTTGTATTTTGACTTGAACATTGAAGAAAAATTTCAGTATTTCGGCTCTCCTGAAATATGATAAAAAATTAGTTGCGTCTTTTTTCGTTGTTAGTGTCGACATGGTGTTTTCAAATTTCATATATTTGAATATTTGATTACCTACTGCGTTCTCAATACAGAATCCACCTAAAAGAGACGATTCAGGTTTTAAAGCAAATAAGCGATTGAGCTAAAAAAGAGAAAGGGCAAGATCTAGAAAGGTTAAGTCAAAAAGGTATCGTAGCCAGGAATATGTTTTTCAACAACCAATAACAAAATTATATTTCACAATACTATTATCAGTTATTCATTATCACAGCTCTCTCTTATAAAACATTATTCAATTTGTTTGTTAGACATATGAAAAGAACATGAAGATAATCAGCTAATTCAGTGGGAAGCGAATCCGTGAGAATCCATTCAGAACCCACATACTTAAATCATTAAAATTCATTCAGAACCCATGTGCATCCTTAGAATCTATTCAGATGTTTGATTTTCTTGATTGAACCCTGAAATGACAACATTTTTTCTCTGTTATATGATGAATCGAAAATCAATAAAGCTCAGTGTGTTACGAAATATTTACCTTTTACATTTTCAGATGCCAGTGTGACAAGAGTGCACATTGGTTGCTTGAAATACCCAAGAGCAATTTTTATAATCTCAGTTTCCTCCAGGAAACGTAGATTATTCTGAATTCACAAAACTACTTTCACTATAACTGATTTCATCTATACGTTTTTTTACATCATCTCGTAATGTTCTATATATTTCTAGAGTCTGTAATGGGGTTCTGTCAAATTCATCTCTCAAATTGACTTCATTTTCACTTTTGTTGGCCAAATCTTTTTCCAAATTATCTACTTGATTTTTCAGTACATTAAATCGTGCAACTAATGATAGATTATCAAAGTTGTTAAGAGTGAGGACTTTTTGTTTTTCTTCTTCACTGAGTTTTCGGGGATATTCAGATGATTTGGTTAAAATTCCATAAAGAATGCAACGATCAATGTTCACAAAGTTAGAAAAAGTGTTTGGGTTCATATCTGCAACAGGTTCCCTCCGAAAACAGTCGTTTCTTTTGATAACCTAAAAAATAAATAAATTTTAATTAAAAATACACTAAATTCCAACTTAAACACCAAAAATATGTCACACTTGACGCGCGATTCGGCAACAAAAGTTAGCATGGTAATGAGTGAAATTAACGTAGTTTTGGTATTTCGGGTAATTTTTTATGTTTTTTATTTGTATTTCCATTAACGGTTTCAAAGGAAACAAATCATTAAGATATCATTCCAAACCATTTAGTTTCAAATAAATTGTGTCTATTCTACGTTTTAATTAAATCTAGCTTGCTTGTCTACCTGTTCGGTTCAAACTTTTGTAATCGATTTTAATGTAACTTCCTGATTTGGAACATTTTTGACAATGTAATATTACTGCATGATATGCTAAAATATTATAATACTAATTTTGGCCTGTTGTGTACAAATTTTGCAATAATGCTGTCCAAACTATGATCTGTCACCAGGTATTCTGCCCAAAACCAGCAAAATTGATAAATTTTGCCAATGGCATTCAAGTGATGAGTGATGCCCGACTGCCTATCCTATTCAACTTTCAAATCACGTTAAGCCAGTACCTGACACATTTTATGAACTCCATAAAGTGAGGTATATTAGTTTGTTCATTAGGAATGTTACGGCTAACTTATTGTAATTCGCGACTTCGACTCATGACAAATATTTTAAATCCAGAGCCTGGCCGGGACATAAATGACTTCAATGTTTCTTCATACATCAGAAAAAGGCATTAATGACATATAAAGGGCAGGGCCGTACGAGGCAGGTACGCTAGACAGTAGGAGTGTTACTGATTGTGAAAATATTTTGAAATAACAGTAGCGTTTACATTGAACAATTTCAGGAAGTTATATGTATGTTAATTATGCAAAGTATTAATTAAACAGGGTATTCTCAAATTTTCATCGCAACAAAAAGGTGCATTATTATTGGAAATAATCTATAGTTTCTCTTATTGCCTATATGAGGAAAGTGAATTGAAAAGAACGGTAATTTGAAAGTATATTCTACAAAGGCAAAATGTTGATTATATGTCCGTCGTGGTATTAGCCAGGGAAATTGTTGTTTTCTGACAGATGTTTGCCTTTATTTTTTCACTTGGTGGAAACGCTTGAAGAGAAGGGTACTCCTTATTCATTCCACTTTAAAATTAGTCCTTCGAGCTGATCTGAACCAGCTCTCCATGAATTATATGAATATGCAACAATCTCGGGAAATTCCAACCTGAAGTAGCTGGAACAGAGAAGACTTGAAGCAACTCTATTCATTTGAGAAAACATTTTTTTCGACATGTTGTACTTGTGAAGATCTACATTTATGAAATGATTAATATACCTGACGTTGAAGAGAATCATACTCATATGCAGCTCTATATTTTGAATCACATTTATCCATTAACTCTGGAGACAGCTCTATTCGCATTGGTCTCAGGGCCAAATTCTTTAATCTTCCATAGTTTTCTTCCAACATTTTAACTGGTACCAGATCATATACTGCTCTTTCATCTACTAATGTTTTAATTTCAAGTTCCTGATTGAATAAAATGAGTTCATCATTGAACTCTTCACGAACTTCCCCATGAACTTCCCCACTAACTTTTTCATGAACTTCCTCACTAACTTTTTCATGAACTTCCCCATGACCATCTTCACGAACTTTATGAACTTCTTCATGAACATCCTTATAAACTTCTTCAAGTTTACCATAGGTTGAATCTTTCTGGTTGTTAATTATGTCTTCTCCTTTTAATGTACCATCTTCCAATTTTTCTAAAAGTACATTGTAGTCCCAATTAAAGTTGAATTTGATTTTTTTCATTTCCTTTGGTAGTTTAACCTTTTTTGGGGGAACTTTTACTTGTTTCAAATTTATTACCATGGTGTCCCCTAGAATATACTCGAGTTGTTTTGATCCCCTTTTGTCAAAAGCATCCGTTCGTTGGAGTGAATCCTCAATAGAGTTGAAGAATAAATTAGTGCCCATAGCATGATCAACTGTTCCTGAAAGAAAGAGAAAGATTATTCTGCAGATTTTCCATAAAGCAAAAATTTTGAGGTCTGTTAAATAGTCTTTATAAAATGATATCAGTACCTAATACAGATAAGATTAAGATGCAACAGGAAAATAATCATTAATTGGAGAGACTACATTTCTAGGTAGAATCCATATCTTGTAAGAAATTCTGATTTTCAATAGAGATTCGGATTCAATGTTCTTGTTGTGATTATGAATACTCAAATGAAATTTAAGATCTACTATTGGGAATGGGTTCATTCCAAAAATAGACCTAAGTTATTTTGAGAAATTGTTCCAGGGAAGGTTGTGGCGAATTGTAAAACATGATTTAAGATCGCTGCATAAAAAAATCAAGTCTACGATCGGTTAGTTGATCCTCGTGAATAACTTGAACAAAGAGTGAGAAGCAGTTTTAGGGAATTAGATATTGTTTAAATTAGGATATTGGCAACTAAAGAGGTGGAAAGAAGGGTCGTGCAGTGTTTGAATAAAAGTGGACTAACCGGTGTGAAGTTAGCCACCTCCACAGATATACTCCAAGAAAAAGTTAGGAAAATATTTTATTTATTTTTCTGAAAGTAATAAAGCGATAAAAATATACTTATTAAGCCTATCTATCATTATAATATTATCATTCACTTTATAACACACCTTTAACCAATTATCAGGCCTTCAGAGGGTGGAAGATGGGGTTGTTTCTAGGAAATAATTCAATTTTTAATTAGTACTGACAAACTATATGGGGGGATGTCGATCGATTAATTTTCTCTCCATGTGAAAAAAAAATAAAAGCAGAACGCAGTACCATTTAATTTGGGAAAGTTATTGGATTATTTCATAGAAACTACCCCCTCCACCAACCTCCTGAGGCCTGACAAACTATTTGGGGAATATCATTTGATTTATTTTTCCTTTTTCAAACACATACTAGAAGCAGAATGCGGTACCGTTTCATTTGGAAAAGTTATTGGATTATTTCCTAGAAACTACCCCCTCCACCACCCTCTTGATGCCTGACAAACTATTTGGGGAATGTCATTTGATTTATTTTTCCTTTTTTAAACACATACTGGAAGCAGAATGCGGTACTATTTCATTTGGAAATGTTATTGGATTATTTCCTAGAAACTACCCCCTCCACCAACCTCCTGAGGCCTGACAAACTATTTGGGAAATGTCATTTGATTTATTTTTCCTATTTAAAACACATACTAAAAGCAGAATGCGGTACTATTTCATTTGGAAAAGTTATTGGATTATTTCCTAGAAACTACCCCCTCCACCACCACTCCTGAGTCCTGACAAACTATTTGGGGAATGTCATTTCATTCATTTTTCCTTTTTTAAACACATACTAAAAGCAAAATGAGGTACTATTTCGTTTGAGAAAGTTATTGGATTATTTCCTAGAAACTACCCCCTCCAACACCCTCCTGAGTCCTGACAAACTATTTGGGGAATGTCATTTGATTTAATTTTCCTTTTTTAAACACATACTAGAAGCAGAATGCGGTACTATTTCATTTGGGAAAGTTATTGGATTATTTCCTAGAAACTACCCCCTCCGCGACCCTCCTGAGGCCTGACAAACTATTTGGGAGATGTCATTTGATTTATTTCTTCTGCATTAAACACATACTGAAAGCAGAATGCGGTACTATTTCATTTGGGAAAGTTATTGAATTATTTCCTAGAAACAACCCCATCTTCCACCCTCTGAAAGCCTGATAATTGGTTGAAGGTGTGTAATAAAGTGAATGATAATATTATAATGATAGATAGGCATGATAAGAATATTTTTTTCTCTTTATTACTTTCAGAAAAATAAAAAAAGTTTTTCATAACTTTTTTCTTGGAGTATATCTGTGGATGTGGCTAACTTCACACCGGTAGTGGACTAAATATAAAGCACAATAAATTGTAGAAGTATCAGAAAGACGAAAAAAAGCCTCCAATATAATAGGTAGAAACTCATTCAAATAGAAGCGGAGAAGAAAAGACACATGTGAAGGAAGCAGTATAAAAGTAATTCTTCATCAAACCAAAGCACAGGGGGATTACATTTTCTATATTAAGAAAAAATAGAAGTGCCAAAAACAGAGGGAAAATAAAATACATAAATAATATACCTACCGTAGTAGGCAACCAAAAAACCATTAACTTATCCTAACAAACCATAGAACTGCGATGTAATATAATTGAATATTGAGAGTTTTACGGCTGAGAAATATTATGTTAGCTGATGTCAATGATTTAGAGTTGAAAATTAGCCAAAGACAAAATATACTTTGTCAGAAGTAAAAAAAAACTCATAGACAAAGCTTAATTGGTTTAGAGATAATGTTAAAATTAAAATAAATCTTTGTTTTAACATCACCGTTCAAAAAATAACACAGAATAATTAACACACACATAAATGAGCAGCTAGACAAATAAGTAAAAACAAAACCTTAAGCTAAATCACATGATGCTTGATATGGCTTTAAAATGTTCCATTGTAATATTCCTGCAGGTCATAGTAGGCTTTAGGAAGTAGGAATTCTTTAACCTACTTTCTGAATTTTTTTACCTCACTTATTATTTTGAAATTTTCTGGCAAATAATTTACCATTGTTTTGCCTTCATATATAACTGAATGTTTGGTTTGAGTTGACTTGGGCAGGGGAAAATTATTGCTATTTCTAGTGCACATTTGCACATGTGATTCATGTGATACACAGGGTTTCTATATCTCATGCTTTTATTTCCGTTTGTTTGTGATAGTAAATTAAATTTATAATTTAAGATTTATAACATATTTAACTACTAATAATATATGTATTATCTGTAAGGGGGGTTTTCCCGTTATTGAAAAAAATATTTGCAAACCAATATTTTGTAGTTTTTCCAATAATTGTGATATTTTGTTTTGATTAAATAAATAAGGCAAGGTAGTACAATAATGAAAATGTTGCCGAATTATACAGTTATATGTAGAAATTTTTACATGAATAATAATAATAATAATAATAATACTCCCTCATAAACACTCATAGAGTGTACCCAAAGGCATAGCCTGTGCGGGTAGAGGACGGCTATTATTATTATTTGCCGTGGCGCTCGGAGGCGACTCACTGATCTTTTGGTGGTGTATTCACTTTTCAGCTGTAAGAAAACCCCGAAATCTTACAGGACCACCCCGGGTGGTCGGCGCCAACTCCAAGCAAGCACCAGACGTCGGGATTGTCATCCAGACAAATTATATTTCGTATCAACTATGAAATTGAGAAAAAAATTCTCGTTTTCCTGGATTCGAACCTGGCCAAATGCGAGCGAAAGTTTAGAAGCCGGCATCTAACCGCCTCGCTACCGAGCACCCTGAATACTTGAATACAATATACAATACAATATTTATTTCAACCAGTAGATCATTACAATGATATAGGTCATGTCAAAACACATTAAAATCATGGAAATACATGTTTGCACAAATAAAATTAAAATTGAATAAAAAATATTCAATAGTATATAACACTTACATATATATATAAACATGCATACACATATTATACAGACATACATATTATACATCCATTTATGAATATATATAAAAGTTTACCCATAGAAACTTTTCGTCTCAATATAATCAAAAAACTCATCTCTTGAATAAAATCCTTCAGAGGATATAAAGTTTTTAACTTTATTTTTGAAAGTATTCAAATTTGAACTTAATTTCAACTCAGCTGGAAGGCAATTGTATAATTTAGATCCCATATATATTGGCGACTTTTCGAAAAGTTTTGTTTTGTGTTTTTCTATTTTCAGCAAATTTCCTTTTCTTGTTGGATATTTATGCGACTGAGCATTAGTTTCCAAATTCATTTCATTTTTTTTTATATAAACGATTAGGCTGTAAATAAAGATACTCGGAACAGTTAGAATTCTATATTTTATGAAATAAGGTTTGCAGGAGTCTGTTTTCTTCAGGTTGAATAGTAGGCGAATTATTCTTTTCTGGGCAATAAATACTCTTTTGATATCACTACTACCACCCCATAAAATTATATTATATATCAATATTGAATGGATCATTGCATAATATACATCCAGGAGAGATTTTTCATCTAGAATATTTTTGAGTTGAAGTATAGCATAGAAACTACTATTCAATCTTTTGCAGACATAATTTGCTTGTCCCATTTCAATGCAGAGTCAATATATATACCTAAAAATTTAGTATCTTCGGAGGGTCGAATGGTATCACTATTCACTGTAATTTCTATTGACATATTCTCTACCTTTTTTCCAAAGAAAGTTATCAGTACCGTTTTATCTGCATTGACAATTAACTTATTTTGTTTACACCATGTGGTAAATCTATTCGATATCATATTCAATTTAACTTGTAATTCCTCAATGTTATCTGCTTCTTCCGCAATAGAAGTATCGTCCGCGAAAAGTACCATACATTCCGATTTTACATGAAAGGGTAGATCATTTATGAATAGCAGGAATATTAGTGGTCCCAAAACCGAGCCTTGTGGAACTCCAAGGTTGACATCATATATATCTGAATCTGCTTCTGGCATACTAACAATTATTTTTCGGGATGTGAGATATGATATAATCCACGAAAGAATATTTCCTCTGAGGCCTATTGCGTATAGTTTGTCGTATACAATCTTGAGGTCTATTGAGTCAAACGCTTTCGATAAATCGAAGAAAAGTACTGCAACATACTTTCCAGAGTCCATGTGTTTATGAATATACTCCACGAAGACCGTCGCCGCGGTCTCTGTTGATCTGCCTGGATGGAATCCGTTTTGGCAGTTAGTTATTACATTATATTTCGTGAGAAATGGAAATAATTTATTATATATGCATTTTTCTATAATTTTGCTCATAACACAGGGAATAGTAATTGGCCTATAGTTCAATATAGAGAAGTGGTCTTTATTTTTGGGAATTGGCATTACCTTTCCTATCTTGAGATTATCTGGGAAAATATGCATCTCTATTGAAAGATTGATTACTTGAATACTTGAACATTTCGAAATTGTTGGTTAAAAACAATTTTCATAGACATTTTTATTAAAATGAATGTAACTATTTCAAAAATTGATGAGAATATGATGTGATCGAAAAAAAATTTGGCACGCTTTTACTTTTTTCATATAGGGTGGCGATACGAACTTTATATTATGATAGCACTGCCAGTGATATAACTAGAGAAATAAACATCAAATTTTATCAATGATAATAGCATACTACATGTCTTAAACGATCTTTAATACTTTTTTCATGAAATTAGTATAAGGTGGCTGGTGGCTCAGTGGTTCGATGTCGGCCGTAGAAACTTCTGCTAGTCCTAGACCCGCTTTGAGACTGGAGTGTGAGAGATTTTTCTTTGAGTTTATCGGAATCAATAGGCTTCCATATGTTGACAAAGTAAGGGCCTAAAACTAACCTTAAATTAAGGTAATATATACCCAAAAAAGTAGATAACGGAAGAAACACTAACAACGTGGTAAAAATCATAGATGGCAAAATAGTACTAAGTTGACTTATAAAACAGCATAAAGGCTAGTACATGAGAAACACTACAACATATTTGAAACAAGTTTGAGTTGAAATTAAAATGCGTCATCATAAAATTCTTGTAAACTATAATAGGGTTTATCCAGCAGGAGTGACTTAACTCCCTTTCTGAATTCTTCTAGAGATCTCATTTCTTTAATATGCTTTGGTAGGTGATTGGACATCTTACAGCCTACATAAATTACTGAATCTTTAACTAGGGTCAGTGATAGAATCGGGAGTATAGGTACACATATCATCCTTAATAATTTCAAGTAGTGTTTCGAAATCATTATTATGCCAGAATATACTCTTATCATCCGCAAACAGAGTTATTTTTCCTGAGTTCCCTAAATGTCAATATTATCTTGAGATAAATCCATATCTTGGATAATTTAAGAATTAAGAATTGTCGAATGACTGAAATAGGTATCTGTTTTCTCAAGAAAAATATGTTGAATTGCTGAGTAAAGAAGATATTCCATTTTCTCAGTAATTCACTCAAGTAACTTCATAGATTTATTTTTTCCGCACCAAAAATCACTTAATATTGGATGACCAAAAGACATTTCTCAGAAAAAGTTGGAATATCCTCAAGGGGAAAAACTACCTGCAGCTGGTAAAATTCTATAAATTCCATTGTATTAGCAGATGAAGGGTGTAAAAATTAAGATTAATTATGATTTTTTTCTGGTAGGAAATTTATTGAACAATTATTGAATGACCAAATCATATTTATCATAAAACTACAGAAAGATTACTAGGAAAAAAATATGTTTTAATGCAGAATAATAGAAAAATTCAATTTTCTCAGCAATGTACCATGTGAGTAAGCAATATCTCCACCGTCTTGAAAATTTATCTGATTTTGAGGGTCAGATTACTTTTCACAATATGGAAAGTAGAAAAAAAAACTGATTGCTTGCAATGAAAAAATAACCGGTATTGCTTAGTGTGGATTCATGCAGCACCAATTAACAATTATCAAGTAGCAATTATCAATTAACAATTATCAATTAGCGAGTATTGAAAATGCTGCATTCATGCACCCAAATTAACAATTACCAAGGAACAAGTGAGCATGCGCACAAAGCAGATCCGTGCCATTTGAGTTAACCTCGCTTTGTCGTTGAAACTGTTTAAACATTCAGATTCTATTCGTTTTCCAAATGTTTATAATCAATTTTGTGCATTCACGATGGTCATTGAAATGGAAGATACTCAAACATTTTTTTTGTTGATTTTGATTGCTTTCCGTCATTATACTGACCAATCCACGATCATCTGCGTACTAGTTGCGCACTAGAGGAAAATCTCGTTCAATTAGAGTAGAAAGATAAAAGTTGGCCAACTTCTACTTGTTACTTGATAATTGTTAATTGTCTGCATGAATGCATTCATTGTAATACAAGGAGTTCAACTTGTACTTGGTAATTGATAATTGTTCCTTGATAATTGTTAATTGGTGCTGCATGAATCCACACTTAGTGTGGATTCATGCAGCACCAATTAACAATTATCAAGTAGCAATTATCAATTAACAATTACCAAGTACAAGTTGATCTCCTTGTATTACAATGAATGCATTCATGCAGACAATTATCAAGTAACAAGTAGAAGTTGGCCAACTTTTATCTTTCTACTCTAATTGAACGAGATTTTCTTCTAGTGCGCAACTAGTACGCAGATGATCGTGGATTGGTCAGTATAATGACGGAACGCATCGAAAATCAACAAAAAAAATGTTTGAGTAGCTTCCATTTCAATGATAATCGTGAATGCACAAAATTGATTATAAACATTTGGAAAACGAATAGAATCTGAATGTTTAAACAGTTTCTACGACAAAGTGAGGTTAACTCAAATGGCACGGATCTGCTTTGTGCCCATGCTCACTTGTTCCTTGGTAATTGTTAATTTGGGTGCATGAATGCAGCATTTTCAATACTTGCTAATTGATAATTGTTAATTGATAATAATAATAATAATAATAATACTTTATTAACCACTTTGGTACAATAGGTAGGTACATATGGTAGGTCAAATAATAGGACAATAATGGGTATATATAAGTAATGTAAAAATATATATATATAGATAAAATTTACAGATGAAAAGCACTAGTCATAGAAGTTGAATTAATAAAATCAGTGTCACAGCTTTACATACAGAGTTATAAAAGACGTACATAAAATATAATAAATACTTAGGAAGTATCATCCATATACACTTGCAGAGTATAGTAGCACCTGTCAATCAGTAAACATTTAACTCGATTACAAAAAATGTTGTCAGTTTGAGATTTTTTTATCTCATTCGGCAATTTGTTGTAGAGAGACAAAGCATTGTAAGCAGGGGAGTTTTTGTATTTAGAAGTTTTATGATTTGGCATCCGCAGCTGTTCTCCGAATCTTGTACTATAACTATGTGTTGATGCAATCGTTTCAAAGGACTCAAGGTTGTTTCTTGCAAATTTAACACATTTGAAAATATAAATGCATGGAACAGTTAACAGTTTTTCTCTTATAAAAGCCGGTTTACAAGTATCTCGATAGCCCATGTCAAAAATTAGTCTCAAAATACGCTTTTGGCCCACAAAAACTCTATTTAAGTCTATACTGCGCCCCCATGCCATTATGTTGAGTGATATATGTGAGAATGCCATGGCAAAATAAATGTTTAGTAAACTTTCTTTCGTTACACAGGATTTCATTTGTTTTATTGCAAAGAATGCTGAATTGAGTTTACTGCAAACACGGTCGATGTGCTGGTCAAAATTCAGACGTTCGTCTAACAGAGTTCCCAAAAATTTTACCTCTTGCGACATAACTATTTCCTCACTGAAGACTATTTCATTTGGTATATTATCTTTCCTATTAAAAAATTTCATAGATACTGACTTCTTAGGGTTCAGTATGAGTCTGTTACGGTCACACCAGGATGCAAATGTATCAATGATTTTGGTAACCTTAACAAGTAAATTGTCGATATGAGAACTTGTAACTGTGATCGTAGTATCATCAGCAAACATCGTTAAGTGGCAGTCTTTTATATAGTCAGGTAAGTCATTGACAAATAGCACAAATAATAATGGGCCCAAAACTGAACCTTGTGGAACACCCATTTTAACAGTTTGTTCACTCGACGATACAGTATTATATTTGACAGTCATACAACGATTTTCCATATATGATCTCAACCAAGTTGAAATATTTTCTGGAAAACCAAGTGCAGCTGTCTTGAGGGTTAAGAAATCCGAAGATACCGTGTCAAAAGCCTTCGACAGATCGAAAAACAGACTGATAACAAGGTTATTAGCATCAATTTCTGCATAAATAATATTCAGAAAATGGTAAGTTGCTGTTTCGATGGAATGGCTTTTTCTGAAACCATGTTGATTATTGCATAAGAGTTTGTTTGCATCCAAATAATCCACTAACCTGTTAGCTACTACTTTTTCAAAGAGCTTGGACAAAGAACAAATCAATGAAATTTGTCTATAATTGCTACTTGATAATTGTTAATTGGTACTGCATGAATCCACACTTAATCTTATCACATTCAAATGATTCAGTGGGTTATTGGGGTTAGGAGTAACTTCATTATTGAGGATTCGTGAATAGAATTGAATATTCGACAAAATATGTTTTTCTTATTACCTTTAAATACAGTATCATTAACTTGAACGAATGCATTCTTTTTATGAAGATTGGCAAATCGTATAAAAACTTCTTTTTTGAAGACATCAACAGGTAATTTTCCGTTGAAATCTAAATACACATAGGAATCTTGCTTATCACGTATTACATCCATATCACTGTATCACTGATATAATATATACACCATAGCCCTATATAATTTCAATTCAATAATTTTCACTCAACTCACATTACTATATTATTCAAAATATTTTGAAAACTCTATATTTTTCTCTCTTAAATTGCATTTAACCTCACAATTTGATTAAATTTCTCTCTCTCTCACATTTAATGGTCATTACTTCCTGCTCAGGCGCATTCGACCAGTCTCCCCATATGTGTTATGCAAGAATCCGTCCTGCGCCGGCCTCTAACCGGCGTAAATAACACGGGCTTCGTCGGGTGGATGAGGATTCTCTTGCTCGAAGCAATATCCTCACCTGTAATTCAATATTGGACATTCACAACATATAATCTCATTCACACAAGTGTTCTGGTTAGGCTTTGTTACTAACTCCATACGCCACCTCAGGAGCGCATGTTTATTCGTAGTCCCGTCAAACATGAAACGGGAGAGTCATTCTTCAATGAACCAGGGGCCCAATTCTCAAATGTCTACTATCCTTTGTCGCATGCGACAAGTTATATCTATCGCCTTTCTCTAATATACATTGAAAAGAGATGGGAATATTTTGTCGCATGCGACAAAAAGGTAATAGACATTTGAGAATCGGGCCCCAGCAGATATAGTTTCTAAAGAAAAAAGATCTGCCTTATTGGAGAATCGAACCCACGACCCACAGGTCGTGAATCGAGCGCTTGGCCACTGCGCTAACTTGGTCGCCAATTAAATTCAACATCATATTCATAACATAAAACATAACTGGAAAATTGAACACAGAAACCATCTTCTTCTTAATTCATTTGCCTCAGCGCGATCATCCCTGGGACTCCAAACTGTCAATTCGATCAAGAAACGACATACAAGTTCTAGGACGTCAGGATTATGCGCAGTTGAAAGAAATGGAACGAATTCTAGTGCATTCTTTTGATCAACTGCGCATGATGCTGATGTCTCAGAACAATATTTTCTCAAAAGTATTAGATATTATGTCAAGTGAACTCAAACATAGGGCCCCTGGGGTCAAAATTACAATGTTATTAATGTAATTATTTCGCTATTATCAGAAATATTCAAGATATGTATGTATTTGAATTCAATAGAAAAAGAATTAATACGTCTTATAGAATGGTCGTTAACGTAAAGGAAGTCTTCTAAATAACTTCTGAATAAATTCCAGAAAATCCATTATGCGTCGACCAATAGCGAAACAGAATCATGCTACTAACTCGTTGTTTGCTCGTGTAGTCGTGTCCACAGAACATATATGTCATAATATGAACTCACCTCATATTATTTGATCGTTGCTTTTGTTGCGGTAAAAGAAAATTGAAACGTTCTCCCAAATTCTGCTTGAATATAGTTGGCATTTTCGAATTATCCCCATTTTCAAAATGGCAAGAACATACAACAGAAAGTTTATTTGATGTCCGATCACCTCTCCTATAAATAAGATATCATTAAAAAATAGGACACACGTGTATTTTGTTCACCTGATCAAAGTTTACCATTTCTTTCTCAATTTAGGATAATTCTGTAACCGAAAGATCTTTTACACTCTATATCCAGTGTGGTCGCAGTCCGGAGCAAAACACAAACCCATTATTTAATATCAATTTGTAATCGACTTTAGAACACCGAATAATTCACGTTGTAAACTTGACCAAAAACATATGAGTGAATGAAAAATTTAGCCTTCGAGCCCTTGTAATAATCAACCATATCCAAACATCACGACGGTCGGTCGGTGGATCAGCGGTCTAAAGCCCGCCACAAACCTCGTGATTTTTTGTCGGTTATCGGTGAACGCGACAGGCTATCGTGATCGACTTTCGCGCTCGATGAAGCCACAGACCTCGTGTTTTGATTTCAGTTTTCGTGATGAACAAGGCGCAACTTCTGGCAGTGGCGGCGGCAGCTGCAGTTAAAAGTAAAACAAGAAAAAGGCGTTGGACTAAGGAATGGTTGCTCAAAAGACAAACATTTTCACACGTTAATTTATTAACCGAATTAAGACTTGAACCCGGAGATTGGTTTAACTATTTGAGAATGGATGAGGAAACGTATTGGGAGTTATTAACTGGTTTTCCTACAGCTGAAAAGTGAATACATCACCTGAAACATCCGTAAGTCGCACCGGAGCGTCACGGCAAATAATAATAATAGCCGTCCTCTACCCGCACAGGCCATGCCTTTGGGTACACTCAACGAGTGTTTATGAGGGAGCATTATTATTATTATTATTTTTTTTTTTTTTTTTTGTCGTTAGGAATTACCCAGTCAGGCCCTGTCTCCGGAGCTCCGACACTTCCGGAGGGCGCGCTGGCGTGTCATTAACCCCAGTAAACACTCCCCACGTCCATGGGGTGAGTGATTACTGGGTCCGAGAATCATGTGCCCTGAGTAGGCGGAGTGAACCAAGAATTATGGCCTTCTGCATTCGCCCGGCTAGGATTTCTGCCATGTCACGGCAAGCCGGTATGATTTTTAAGTTTGAGAGCAGTGTGTCCATCATTCCACCAAGGACCCCTATTATCAGAACCACCATCTTGACAGAATGGTTTGGGTAAAGCCTGCGGAGTTCAAAGAGAAGATCTCGATATTTAGTCCGTTTTTCCTCCTCTTTTCGGACGATGTTCGTTTCGCCAGGAGCTGAAAACTCAATGACGAAAATCGTCCTACTTTGATGGTCAGGAGTACTACATCAGGCTTATTGGCTTGTATTTGCCTGAGGGTGGGGAATGAATAGTTCCAATAGATTCGGCACTTCTCATTCACCACCACGGACTCAATATCCCCCGGAGCATAAGGCAACACTGGTGTCTCGTCTACACCGTACGAGTGTCGTAGATGGTAGTACAACACTCGTAGGGCCGCGTTATGTCTGTGGATATAGGCTGAGACCGCATAAGCTGGACAAGCTGACAGCAAATGCATTATGGTCTCAGCTGCCCCACGACACGCTCTGCATCTAGTGTCAGGGACCTCTATACCCATCACGCGACTGCGGTAGACGAGAGTGTTGAAGACACCATCCTGGCAGGCCATTATGAATCCCTCGGTCTCCGACTTCAGCCCACTTGACCTGAGAAACGAGAAGGTCAGGTCTCTGGATAAGCCTAGGTCTTCAATGTTCTTGAAGAAGACCCCATGCATCGGCTTATCCTTATGTAGCTGCAGGAGCCTCTCACACTCCGCAGCTTTTACGTGGGCTTTTTGCTGAACGGGTTCCAACTCGGTGATTGAGTTTGGGTTTGTCCGTTCAGTGTCGAATACGAGACCGAGTTCATCGGCTGCACGGGTTGCTGCCTTGAAAAGAAATGCTCCAATCCCTGCTATTTCATGATCACAGACCAAGCAGAGAAGGGGATCTGAACTCCTGATGACTTTACAGGCTCCATCCAGTACCATTCTGTTATGTAGACACACCAAACTCAAAAGTCCACGGCCTCCCGTTGTCTGGGGAAGTATAACCGTGGAACAGACGATTTAGGATGCAAGCTTCTATGAAGATGCATCATTTTGCGAGTTTTTACGTCGAGTTGTCGCAGCTCTTCCTGAGTCCATTTCATTACTCCAAAGGAGTAAAGTAGAATCGGAACGGCAAGCATATTAGTTGCAGCAACTTTGTTCTTCCCCGACAGTTCTGAAGACCAGATCTGTCGGAGTTTATGCTGATACTTGCCACGGAGAGAGTTTTTGGCAGTAGCTACCTCTTGGGTGTGGCGTTGTTCCACCCCTAGGTAGGTATACGTCTCTCCGGCATCCAGATGATGTAGGATGCTTCCGTCTACGAGCTGAACGTCCTCTCCGAATTCCTCGCATCGTCCTCTTTTGAGATGAACCGTGGCACATTTGTCTATCCCAAACTCCATTCCGATAGCATGCGTGTACTCTTGCACCACCCTTAAGGACTGGTGAAGGTCCTTTTCTCCGGAGGCATAAAGTTTAAGGTCATCCATGTAAAACAGATGGGTGACCTTATGCCTCCGGTTGCTGGGGGTGCCGCAGTTGTATCCGCGGGTGCAACGGACAATGGCAGTAGTGAGATGCAGAAGAGAAGAGGGCTAAGGGAGTCTCCCTGAAACACGCCCCTTCTAAAGATAACCTGCTCTGTTTGGACTCTGACTTGACCAGATGTTATGGTAAATCGAGTCCTCCAGAGCGGCATCAGCTGTTCAATGCATCTCACTATTTGATCGGGTACCGCAAGGCATCTGAGCAAATGCATGATGAGTTCATGCGATGTTGTATCAAATGCCTTGCGATAATCGATCCAGGCCATTGAAAGGTTACGCTTATACTGCACGGAGTCCTGCGTGATGCATCTGTCGATCAGCAGGTTCTCCTTGCAGCCAGCGACCCCCTTTTTTGACCCTCTTTGTTCATACACCGGCTCAACTGCGGAGAGTATTCGCATGTACAAGATGCGTGTAAACATCTTATATATTATTATTATTATTATTATTATCATTATTATCACGTTAATTTGTTTTAAGACTTTGGTCTTATTGGGGAAATTTTAAAATTACTGCGCAATCGATTCGCGGAGTATTGTCTGCTGGTGCACTAGACCCGACGTTTTTTTATGGTTCGCCATTTATAAATATTTGGTTGAACTGATATTACCTGAGTATTCTTAGGTCTTTCTTGTCATAATAAGAGATGGTGTTTATATTTTAACTGTTTTCGCATTTTTTAACGTTTTTTATATTTTTGTCAAATAGAGTTTTGTGATATCCTCTAGAGCAAAAAATTCCAATGCCAGACTTATTTGTTCAATACCCCAATGCTGAACAAAACATTACATTATTTTCCAATGAGTTATGCAAAAGTATCAATGTCTGCATACATGAAAATGTATGATAACCTATTTCTTCTTTCGACATCTTCAGCAATGTTTTGAAATTTGAATGAGAATAAAATTAAACACTAAAAGGCTTGTTATTCATATCCTCCCGAATATTCGCGATTTTTGTGCGATTCGCAAATTGCAAGAAAATCGATCGCCGCATGAACGTTAATACCCATGAGGCAAAAAAATTGCGGTAAATGATGAATCATAACATGTCATTTTTCGGAGGCGTTTGTTTATTTCCTTCTTCTAAAATATCAGTTGAACATGGAAGAAGTTCAATGTTTCACAAATAACATTTTTACGAAAATTATTCGTAATACGGAGTATTTTTCAATTCGGCATGCAAATGACATCGATATCATGCATGTTAATGTTATCTCCAAGAAGCCGAGTATCTTCAACAACAATGCATTTACAGTATAACTAATATCATGGATCTGTGGTCGGAGGATTCAGAAGAATGAGTGTTTAATACAATGTCAGATCCAAAGTTTTACACCCCGCTTCAACAGTAATGCCCAACTAGATGCTCAGGGAGTTCTTAAGATACATACTAGATAGTCTGCATTAAGATGATATTAGATCATTGCAGAAACGTGATTAGATTTCAACAAAAATATCTGAAAATGCTTCAGAATCGTGGTCTAGATGCCACAAATAAAAAAATAGGAACATTTATATTTATGAATATCTTTTCACAGTATAAGAAAATAATTTAGAAAGTTCTAAAATAGAGATCGACTCTTGCTAGCACTTTCTAAACAAAAATTAAAAACATGTATATGACATAAACAAAATAAATTTTTCAACAATATAAAATTTTTCCATCTCTCATTTTCCTTTCTCAAACTTTAGGTTATGCAATCTTATCCAGTTTCTTTTTCTAGTAGATGAAAATCTTGATATATTGTGCAGCTTCTGTAAAATTGAATTAGAATTAAAAATTTTCATTGAATCGTAAGTGTTAAAACCAATAAGATTATTTTAGTTTGGCAACAATGTTACGTTCAAATTTTAGGTTGGCAACAACTTGTATCCTGACAGAACTGTAGTTCTAGTACTTATTCTAGTAATTTCCATGATATGTATGCACGCTTGTTCTGTCGTTTTGTCGAATTATTGCGTTGTAACTTTGCAAAAGTATAGTTTTATTAATTTTGTTAATTTTCACCGTTTTCCTCAAAATTCATTAAAAGTGTAAAAGGTATATTGTGTTTCAATCTTCTGCGACCTCTGAAGAAAATAAATGTATTATAGGAACTGCAGCAATCAAAATGTTTTTGGTAGTCGGTTGATTACTGACTTCACATATTAAATTTCACGTGTCTATCGCCCCGCACTGAGGGAGGTACGTGTGTGATAGTGCCTTAGCGGTTGATCCTTTCGCCCACTGGTTCACGAGGAGGTTTATTCTTTTCTCCTGGCAGAACGTTATCTGCTTTTCCTGACGTGGAGGGCTTCTACGATAATGGATTAAATGTTCCCGAATTTCGTGCCACACTTTGCCAGGGCTTCCTCATTTGCCACTTTGTGCAAACGGTAATTGTGTTGGCATTTTCCACCCCTTGCTTCAATTTTGGCCTTCACTTCAACGGCTTTGATATTTACGAACCGCAAAAAATAGAAGAACTTGTAGTGTTCAAATATTCGGGAAACGAAAAGCGCAAGGAGATTACTATCTTGTAAGGGAGATGCGGATCTAAGCATCCAATAAATATTTCAGTTATTTTCGGTTGACCTGTTCTCAGTTTTGTGAACTATTAGTTTCTGTAGCGGAACCAAAATTGAAGAGGGTTTATATAGGTACAGAATAGCCTCTACCTCCTGCATAAATGCTAGCTGTTACTCTATTATGTTTCTATCATCCTTTACACTGGAGGGAGTTTCAGTGATTTTCTTTTAGTATTCAAAGTTTTATATCAACTTTAAAAATCCATTCATACCTTCGCGAACTTCGCAATTTTTCTGCGAATAAAATGGCTGCCAACATGGTTCTACAGTGGTTTATAATCGTTGGGTTCTGCATCAACAATTGGTCCGGCATGACTGGGAGCCATTTTATTCGTAGAAAAATTGCGAAATTCGCAAGGGTATGAACAAGCAACCTTTTAGCCGTATTTGCTCAGTGCCCCAATGCTGAATGCATTATGCAAGACCTGACAATGGCTTCAAAGCTGAAAATATTTGAAAAACTCATTTGAACTTTTGACATGCTCAAATGAGAATGAGAAACACCGTGGTAGCGTGGTATCATGTGGTATCATATTTAGCGCCTATATTCAGAACGCAACCTAGAGGGAACGCATTTTACGAATTGATAGGTTCTTGGTGTTTTCGGTTATTAGGTTCGCTATACTGTGCTCCGAGGTAGTAGCTGCGTTTTATTCGACTCCATCCTGGTACCGGTTTGGTGCATCGACATAACCTTAAACTAGACTGCTAATCCCATATACAAAAAGTTCATCCATTTACGAAATTTCAGTGAGCCGTAAGTGCATGCACAGTTAGGGTCCTTGCGGAGTCCCAACCAATTAAAATGGCCATTGCCATGAAACAACGTTTCAAATGACAGTTTTGAGCCTTCTGCGCATTGCGCAGACACGTTTTCGCAAATTCATTTGGAATGAATTTTTCGAGCATTAGTAATCTAGTTTAAGGTTATGTCGATGGTTTGGTGGAATAAATTGACATATGACACAAACACAATGATAAAAATAGACAGATAAATGACAATTTATACCAAACCAATATAGGAATGGGCGTTTTTATATTCACCAAATTGGTGTGGTGGATTCCATTCGACCAATAGTAACACTGTAAATTTCAAATCGACAAATCGAAGGGCGAGTTTGCAATCCACCACACCAATTTGGTGAATATAAAAACATGCCCAATGGTACAAATAAAACGCAGCTAATGTTTTTTGATGTCGTGTGTCATGTCATGTCAAGAATATAATATCTACATACTGAACAAGAAGTGACAGTAGCTATGGAGGTGGAAAATCGTTTTCCAGTGCGCAGGTTTACTGGCAAAATGGCGTTGTAGCAACAGCTGATTCATTGTTTACAATGTCAAATCAATAGATATAATAATATATTTATATACAGAAAGCCTTTCATGTATCGATTGTGATTGATATGTACAACTTGTGAATAATTTATGTATTGAAAAAATATGACAACCTGGTCAATGCTGTATCTTATACCACCATAAATGATGGAAGACGTAGCTTCTTTGGATTCCCAAAAGATTTGTTAAGATAGGTCAGAATGCTTTCATATTCCAGAAACTATTATGTCCAAATCTCTTTTTGTATTTTAGATGCCAGGATTGATTGAATCTCTGTAGCCGTCAGAAGTTGTCTAATGCAGTAGGCATTGAGTACCTCCATGGTAGTTTGAAAGTGTGAGCCAAACACTCAATGACCTACAAAATAGATTGCAACTTGCAACCTCACGCAGTGCCAATTCAGTACATTGCTAATATTCCGGCAGATACTGTTATTAAACAGTCTGTACCCATGAGTAGGTAAAAATTGAAATAACAAATTTAAAACATGAGTACTAAATGAACTTTGAGTTCAAGTTCAGAAATTCATACGAGTTTTTCGAATATCAATGAAATATGTGAAACCAACCTACATAATATAGATTCCATGGCTGGAAGGTAGGAGATTAGTATGGCTGAGTTAGTGTATTATTATTACTGATTTTTATTTTAGTTCGGCAATCCCACCTTCCATGAGTATTGTAGCACCACAGACCCAACAAAGATTGCGAGTTCACGACCCCTCGTAAACTGAAATCACATGCTAAAAGTGAAAAGTTAGGTAACTCAAAAAACGAAAAGTGGAGATGAAATGTGAAGCCACTGTTGAGCACTTCAATGAATTGTGTTCGAACCTCAGATCAAGAAGTGAACCCTAGATAGGCCCGATGCCGAAAATACAAACGAAGTTGTGAACCGAAGATAACTCAAGCGGAGACTGTTATGTTTTGGGTTTCTGACGGTCCATCCAAAACAAAACACCTCTTCCACAGTGCCGTGCTTTTTTAAGGGGATCAACATTATTTAATTTCGTGAGTAAAGAATTTAAGTACTTATCATGATTTAGTCTGATCGTGGGATGAATGTAAAAATTTCACCAATGCAATGCAAATGTAGTATGTGAGCAGCAACAAGTGGATTGACGGTTCTGTCTGATGATTCAAAATCGATATCTAGGAATGTTTATAGAGCTCAGAAAAATTCTCGTTGGATTTTTTGATTCAAATAACGATCAAATTCTGTCATCAATATGTAGGTCATTCAAAATTACGGTCGATTTTTTATAATTTGCGATCCTAATAATACCCATTTGATGCGATAATTGAAAAAATTATAGAGGACAAGGTTTAATTTTAGTCTGACTCAGTTTGAAATTGGCGTGAAGGGATTTTAGGGTAAGAAATGGTTGCTTTTATTCATAATCAAAGGACTCAATTTTTGTGGTAAGGAGTTTTTTGATTCTATTCTATCCATAATTGGAATCTAGGGGTGTTCGGAGATCAGAAATGAAGCATTTATGGTCTAAATTAAATAATTCAAACAAGCTAAAAACGAGTTTCTCACTGGGAATGTCATGTTGTGCAGATCACCATTCTTTAATGAAGCACGAAAAAGACTTGGATAAATATTAGTTAAGAAACAGTTTTTCAACAGATATTATAAAGTACATGAAAATATGAAGGGAAAAACATGTTTCTGCCTCAAAACTGAATTACAGCCACAACAACATAACTTGTAAAATAATTCGATGATATCATTCCTGACGAAAAAATTACCAAAACTCTAGTTTCATATCACAATTTTCATCATGAATCAAAAAAGTTTGCGTTTTTTTCTGTATATGCACCAATGAAAAACTATACTGATACAAACAGTTGAGAAAAAATATATTTATTTACTATACATCATTACTTGATTAATATTTACAAATTTTCTGTTGTAATTTTGTATTTTAATATTTTTTCATATGTGGCTGTGATTCCATATTTGAGTTCACGTGTTTCAATAATTCAAGTATTTTTATTCCAATAGGAGCTACAATAAATCCTAACGGAACAGGCCAACTCTCTTTACACCTACACTCTTCAGTGTATTTCATATCCTTGGAATTATCCCTTTCATGAGAACTATTTGGTGAAATTCATTAACTATGTACATATCGGGTTTGAACTAAAACAAAAACTTTCTTGAGCAATTAATCTTTCTGAGAAATATTTAAATGACAAGTTTTCAATATCACGAAGTGTTCACCTTATTTCTTTGAGACAAATAAGAAATACCTACCTACAATAAGTTGACGATAACTGAATAATGTTTCTTTACAAGAAAAATTGATAAACAAAGTAACTTTTTGAGGGAATTAATTTCTTACCCTCCTACACTTTCTGGAGTTTCTGGAGTTGCTTAATTTTTCAGATATAGGGTGGATTCATGCAGCATCAAGTAACAATTATTAAATAAAAAGTATCAGTTAACAATTATCACTTTAGGTAAGTAAGGAAAAACAAAAATAATCTTTGGGGTGAAATAATAACACTCTATTTAACTCTTCGCAAAATCACCTCTCAATTGCTTGTAGGTACATCAGAGATGGCTTCTTCCTTACGAACATAGGTAGGTATATACAAATATTTCTTCAAGCTCAAAGAATCCAATTCGAGAACATCACACCATATTTGCAACTTCTTCTCGTCAGTAGGAAACTTATGTATGAATGAATTATTCATTATTAGTACCTATTCCACTTCAATATTATATCTGAAGAATACGTTTACATTCTTCGACCGACACGCCACTGTTAGCTCACCTGTGGAATGTTTGTTGACTATCGTTGTTTTGTAAACAAAGCAGTATTTCGACATTGTATCTCACTAAACCACTGCACTACTATTAAAAGTATCACAAATTTCACGTAAACTTGTTTATGAACGTCAAAAACCCACGAAAACTCTTGGAAAACTAAAGGAAATTTCTAATCAAAACAACAAGAAAATACGTCAACGCAATGGCGACCAATGCAACATGCAACAAGCGGTGTTGCCAAGAGTGAGTTAATTCTGGTAACCGCCTTTAATTTTCAGAGTGCCTACTATTTTATCAGTTGAAAACGACATATTATATCTTTTGAGAGAAGATTTTTTTCCAACATTTTGGAAAATATTTTGACTATAACGCCCAGAGTAATACACCGGAATATAAAATTACGCATTGCTTGATACTTACCGAGCTCAGATTTTTCATTGATCAATTTGACAACAGAGGGTAGATGTTTGCAAACAGCAGAGACTAGAGGTGAATTGTAAATAAACACATTTGTCTTTGCTTCATTGAGTACGGTGTTTACATAGCATTGGGCGTATTTAGGGTTTACTACTTGATCTGAAGTTCGAACTCACTTCGCTTTCATAACAACCCAAAATAATGCTTGTATAAGAAATTCTGGGAGAAATTACATCCAATCTATTTGAGATGACTGCTTCTTAAATAAAAAATTGAGTTTTTGCTCATTAGTGTAAAAATTATTTGTGAATAATCGGTTGAATAAATTACTAAGTTGGTGTGTACTTGTTTTATTTTATCTTGATAATAATATACAGTCAGTGTTCACAATGAGGATATCAGAAACGGTGATTGATACATTTTTAATAGGAGAAAAAGTTCCATAATAAAAAACCATTCCTGTAGGGGTATTTTCAAAATATTTCAAAATATTCTCAATCAAATTTCAAAAAAAGAAACATTTCTTATGAGCTTTTCCATTTTCGAATTCGTTATCAATCATAAAACCAAAAATAAAAATTTATGTCTGCAAGTTGAATTATTGATCAATAAAAAAAAAACTTCAGATAAAATATATACATTCTATTATTTCTAATGATAAAAGTAACAAATCTAACAAATTCTGTGTTTAAAAAAAAATGTACTCACTCCTACGATAACGTGATAAATAAATCGGATAATCAAATATCTGTGAATGGAGCGTCTGTCGTTCAATAAAGAAGTTCTGTCGTTCAATAATGAATTCTTTCTTCTGTGTCCCCACCTTTAGCACCCTAACAAAATGGCGGAGGTCACCAGAAATTACGTGCTGAACATCAAAGGGGCCGACAGAAGTGTCGTTTCTTGCTCAGTATTGTGGATATTCTTTGCTGTCGGTTTCGGTTTCCCGCCTTTATTGTCCATCAGTTTATCACTAGTTATTGTATTTTGGTAATTGTGGGATATTTTTGTTTGTGAAAATATGTCTCAACATGTAAGATATCTGATTTCGAAGTTTAGCTCGTTATCAAATAATTTTTTGTTTCAAGTTTGAGGAAGAATCTCCTCTGGGCACTCCACGTTCAAATGTATCTTCTCCCGGACCTGATATGGAGCCTTTTGAAGACGAAGGTGCTCTCCTTGGTGATATCGATGCGGATATGGAAGAGGAAGATGGGGAAGAACTATTTGGTGATAACATGGAAAAGTAAATAAAACGATCCTATCTACTAGAATTCCTTGAACCTTTTCCAATTAACGAATGACCATTGAGAAAATACATGCGCCAATTCAAGTCAACTCACAAAATCAACAAAACCACAGTGCAAACCACTGTAAAAATAATAGTGTATTCGACTGGCTGCAATAATGTGCATTAATTCCAATCTTTATAGAGCTTGTATGTTCGGCTGAATATACACTGCTACGGTACCAATAATATTCTTATTCGACTTGGCATGTATTACTCGAGGTTAGAGCAAAATCTATGTTCGACTGGCAATAGCGCTCGCTACGAATTCGAATCTTTTTGTACTGTACTTTGTGGACGGTGCAAACGGGTTCTGCTTTTTGATAATTTGATTGGTCCAGTCGAATGCGCTTGTCACTTTGCATGTGCCTCGTGCCAGTGATACTTGTGCTACATAAATTCGCATTTTTTGCATGTATATAATCAAGAATTCTGTACCAAATCAGAGCAGCACTAAATACACTCCTACACTGGATGTGAGCATTTCAGTCGAATGCACTTATGCAACTTGTCATTATCATAGTCACAGTCCCAGTCTCACTTGTTGTTCCAGATTAAAACTAAGGAAAGTGCATAAATGCTCCTACTGAAATGTAGTTTCTATTATATTTTATGATTGAGACAGTGACTGATTAGGACTATGATAATGACAGTTGCCTAAATTGGCCCTAACTGATATATGAACCAGAATGCAGAATAATAATTTCAAGACAAGCTGATAAACTGGCTCATGATGAAAGTAGGAATTGAAGGGCTTGCATGAATGTGTACTATCACATTGTCAGACGTGGAAGGTGGGTGCTCCGTATATGATATAGCAAAAAAAGTCTACAGGGTAAATCCTCAGTGGCACTGAAATATCCATGGTGGATATTTTTCTCGCATACACCTACAGTAGATTTGTTCGGTTGTGTGAGATCAAGTGGACTGATTTAGATCCATTAGCTCATCTGTAATTTACCAAACGCTGGGTAGAGGCAAACGGAGTGAACAGATTGAATCAAGCTGTCAGATATGCTGTGACTAGTATTAAATCACCTATATCAAGTAGATACCTTTGCAATGTTCCTCATCAAACAGAACAAGAGTGTCTTCTGCATTGAGGAACATCTGTTTGATATAATTCAGATGTTGATATTATTCTAGAAAATATACAGTTTTCAGACAGATTTGCTCATCATGATGGTAAAGTTATATTACTAGACAATACTAACTATTTAATCAGTATTTAAATACAAATGATTATTATATCTTGTAAATTCCTAAAGACTGTTATATTAGAAGACTAGTAGAATATCTAATCCAACAATTGAGTTGTCTGGACAATATTCTTAGTAGTTTGAACTTGAGTCTATACAAATTAGGGTCCTGCAGTGGGATTCCGTTCACCATAGGATTCTATATAAGTTTTGATGTGGAAGTGGAACGTTTGGTAAACTCAAGTTTTCCAACATACAGTGTCACACATAAAGTTCGCGACATATGGAAGTTTTTTTCATAAATAGATATAAAGAAAATTTTACTTCGCAGTTAGTTTGTGCTTGAAAAATGAGTGAAATACAGCATCTTTCCTTTTTTCATGTGCTACTCTAAACCTGTCAAAGGACCACGCACACACGTTATGGGAAAAAGTCTTTTGGTGAAAATGTCTGAATTTTTGATATGTTGTAGCTGGAGCCATTCTAAGTAAAAGTCTCCATGGGCTTAACTTGATAGTATGACTAGATTTGGCACTAGAGGGCGCCAAATCATGAATTTTGTGATTTTTGGAGAAATTCAGCTGAATGAAAAAAAATTAATATCTCATTTATATTCAATATTGTGTGGGACTGGGTAATCCTAATGTTCGCGAGAAATATTTTTCTATAATACCGAGAAAAAGTACGCTGTTATTTTTATACAGGGTAGTCAACAATATACTCAATTCTTCAGTGATGGAATTCGCCTACGAGGTTATAAGTTGAATGAATTTATCATTGAGGATTAATCAGAATGGTTTGTTGATCGACCAAAATATAATGAAGCTATGAATACAGAGTGTTTGAAATAAGACCAAGCATAGGTAAATATGAATAATCCCAAATAACTTTTTCAAAACAGCTTATCTCAATTCTCACAGCGACGACTTCCTTAGAATGGAAATAGTTCGGAGTCACCATCTGTACTAGAAAAAAATACTACCATAATGTCTTCGAATTATAAGATATCCAACAAATTATGAATAATATACGTTCCTCTAGGTTTTATAATCGAAGGGTAGTACCTATTGAATTCTTAAATTCAGATGGGTTCATTCAGTTCGAATGTAATGTCGACGGAAATATACTCAATACCCTCGGAATATCAGATATATTTCTTTGAGTGACTCACAAAATATATTCGTATTTTATAGCTTGCTAAATCCTACAAAAACACAAAATTAATTATTTGGCGCCCACTATCTCCGAACTTTTAGGTATCATGACATAGGTTGAGTACGATGTCATGATTAAATCCTCGAAAAGACTAATTTCTTATTCAAATTGAATGGAGCCTTCCTTGTGTGAAATACTATGTATTCCACTTGCATTTTGTTTTGAGAGATCAACTTCTATTCTGATCGATCATCAATAATAATTAACTTAGTCATCTCAGTCTCGAAGGTGAATTTTGTCAGCTAAAAATTGATTATATTGGAAACTACCATGTAGAAAATAATTTTTTTTGTTTTATAGAAAAATCATTCACGATATCAGTAAATCTCAGTCGAACAACAGTTTTATATCAATTACAAATAATATGAAAATGTTTTTTTTCAAATCTGAATTCACTCAAAATTAATAAAATTCATAATTTGGAGTAATTACATATATATAAAACATGGACCCTATCTTATTCCAAACACTGTATTCATAGCTTTATTATACAGGCTGTTTCTTTTATCATGTGGTAACATTGCTATATTCTAAACCGTAATAGATACAAAGACGATTAAATGGGAAAAAATGTAACTATTGCCCTTCCCGACTTATACAGGGGGAAAACTAAAAATGCTGTTTTCGGTTTTTTACGAATGGAATGGTTATTTCAGAAAATATAAAAAAATGAAAGAGGGAAGTTTTATTGTATTCAAAATGTACTAGAACTACGTAATGATAAATTTTTGATTAAACGTAAAAAACCGAAAACAGAATTTTCAGTTTTCCCTGTATAAGTTGGGAAGGGCAAGAATCCCCGTAAATTTTCTATGACCAATTGACTGCTACCATAATAGTTACCTTTTTTCCCATTTAATCGTCTTTGTATCTATTACGGTTTAGAATATAGCAATGTTACCACATGATAAAAGAAACGGCCTGTATTTTGGTCGATCAACAAACCATTCTAATTGATTGATAATCAACTCTTAACCTCTTAGGCGAAATCAATCACTGAAGAATTGAGTATATTGTTGACTACCCTGTATAAAAATAACGGCGTATTTTTTCTCTGTATTATGGAAAAAAAAAATTCTTGCGAACATTAGGAATGCCCAGTCGCACACAATATTGAATATAAATGAGATATTGATATTTTATCATTCAGCTGAATTTCTCAAAAAATCACAAAATTCATGATTTGGCGCCCTCTAGCGCCGAATATAGTCATACGATCGAGTTAGGCCAATGGAGACTTTTACTTAGAATGGTTTCAGCTACAACATATCAAAAATTCAGCCATTTTCACAGAAAGACTTTCCCATAAGGTGTTTGCGTGGTCCTTTGACATTTTTGTCGAAAATCCTCAAAAAATCAGTTTTTTTGGAAATTTTGAATAATTCTAAAGAAAAAAGTTGCTCAGTTTCCAATTTTTTACATTTGCTTGAAATTTGGACTCTCTACTGCCACTTTGACTTTTTTATTTTTCTTTTGCTCTATCGATTCGAACGAAACATGATTCAAATTTCATAATTTTGATGAATATCAGACTTCAATGTCATAACTTGCCCAGAAAATACCCACATTGGCTTGTTAATAGAAAAAAAAATGCACCTCTAGAAATTCGTCTTTGTTGTTGCAAAGTTCATCTAGTTTTTTCATTTCATTGTTAAACTGATGTGGATTTTCAATGTATGGACGTTAATATGTCAGTAATCGAATAAACGAATTTCTCTTCATTCGTATTACACTCGTATTTCTTATTTTAATTGATTTTAATCCAGTTAGATTATTCTTCTGACCAATAATTCAGTTACAAACAAACCCGAAATATCATACTTTTCTGTAAACTAAACAATGACCTACAGTTTCAACAAGGCATGTGGTCACCTAAAGAGACTCGTGTACTTGAGAAAAAAGATTCCGTACCCGAGCCTCGAACGTCTGTCTGATGCGAGCTAGAAGTTCCACTGCTAGAGACCTTAGCCACTGAGCCTTTGAGGGCCCGTCGAACTTCTTCCGGAGTTATCGGATTGCTCAGCTCATTGAGCTTAGGCTAACGAAGCCTCCTGCAGAAAGCTTCAAACTGCGCTACATTGAGTGGTTGCAGAAACTCATATGTTTTTCCAGAAGGTTTCCACCCGATCAGCCGCCGGCGGATTATCCATGATACGTGGAGGCTCTTGGAATAGGCGAGAACTCATGTTTCCCGCGATGCTTCTCGCCCGCTTCACTAGTGACTTTTTTGCAGCCACTAGTATTCGTATCCTATCAAGACAGTGCTGTTTGATGGTAAATAGCACGCCCTGATTTAGTGTGTAGTGAGCTCGTCTTAAATTTGAGGCAATTTGCCGCACTGCAGGCGTGAAGGGCCTATTGGCCGCCACGTAGTCCGCCACACACTGAATACGAGACGCGTGTTGTTTCGTCGACTGGATCTTAGCTTCCATCTTGTCTGCCTCCCAATCAGAGGGGTGGTATCCTTCCTCTCCGCTTGGGATACTCATTATTTATCAAGATTTCTTTGTGAAAATTACAACCAATAATAACTCAATTGGAACTTCTACACTGTGTACTCATAAACTCATTAATTATAATCATCTGTTGGAGACCTACAAACTACAGCTGTTCTTAATTGTTTGGTAGATACCTTCTATATTGAAAATTCGAATATTATCAGAGGAGCTATCATTGTGAATGGCAACTCCGTTATGTTGTTAGTTATTTCTACAAAAGCTGGAGCTTAATGAGAATTATTTTAGCTTACATACATTGATATTATCATGGTTCTGAAATATATACAGTGCGGCTTTTAATAGCCCCCCCCCCCTGTAAACTTTTGAACGGTTTGACATACAAACAAAGAACCGTTTAGGATACTACTTTTTGAAATAAAACACATTGTGATTACTCGGAGGGGCACATCAACTAAAAAAATTTAAATGTTATGGGGGTCATGTGTCACATCGTTGAAAAGATTATTCCACTTATGCTAAAATAGCTTGTTTTGATTGGTTGAAATTTATGTGTTGATAATTGAAAACATCATGTTTTCGATTTTGTAGTTCAGCTCTTGATTGGCTACTGGATATGTATATAGATTTACAGCTGTCAGTCAAAATCGTGCATCAAACATTATTCTCAACATAAATGAATCTCTGCTAAAATCTCAGACAGATCGAAACTTCCAAGATACTAATGCTGTGAAGGATGTTCAAAGCTTTTTAGTTTAGGAAAACTGACAGCAAATAGAAATAGTCATATTAAAGTTATTTTACATTGGCCAGATGATGCCAGGTACGTGCTTAGAAACAAACAACTCATTTCCGTACCCATTATTATCATCAGATAAAGCTCAACGTGACTACTTCCTTAAGGGGAAGGGTGAACTAGAAAGTCTAACTGCAAGTAGTGATGATTCGAAAACTATTAAGTACATAAATAACAAACCCGCAATTGAAAATGAAGAAATAAATACTTCCAGAAAAAACTAGATCCTAATATAAAATTGAATATCCAAAGTCTTCGAAAAAATAAAGATCAAATACAAGGAAGCTTGATATGCTACAACCCAAAGGTGATATTGTTGAGTGAGTCTAGAGTAACCAAGAATAATCAGGATGCTGAACTCAAAATAGATAATTATAAAATTATGCGTTGTGAATCAAGAAGTCGATAGACAGGAGTAACAATATATATAAAAAATTACATGCAATATTCATTCTACAAATCATTTGTTCTCGATGGGAATTACTCGTTAAAGTTTTTGATACTGAAACTTATATACTAATGGTTAATTGGATGCCTCTATCATCCGTCAACATGCTGAGTTTTTAAATGACTTTAAGGATACGGTCTTTTCCACAAAAAACGATGTATTTTAATGGGTGACTTCAATTTTTTCAAATAGTTTTCATGTTAATAAGTTGAAAACTATGCTAACTACCTATGGTATCTCTCAACTTGTCTTAGAGCCCACTAGAGTTACAAATAATAGCAGAACACTGATAGACTACTTATGTTTTGTCAAATACTAGGGAATTTGAAACTAATGTATACTCATGTCCAAAAATAACAGATCATTCAATAATTTCAGTAAACTTCAGTCATATCCAAGATATAATATCAGCGCCGGATTTGGAATTTTTTTCTTACCGAGCTCAATTATTCTAGCGGACTTCGACCTAATGTATACGCGATAGGTACAAGACTATGTACTAACAATGCCATATATATGTATATTAGCTAATTTTTTGAGCATTATAGTGACCCCCACCTTCCCTCCCCTCCAATATTATTGTCTATCTTTCAACCACTTGAAAGTTATACTTTTTTTGTCGAATATCTAAAAAATATCTGTTGTCACGATTATGGAATCCAAGCAGAAATAATAATAACATTCAAAGCAAAGTTCGAAAATATGTGCTGGAGATTATCACGATAATTATCGGGAGTCTCATGGAGAATGTTCACTTCTTTTATTTTTAGTTGTGTTTATTTGCGTTTTTTGGTAAATATTCCCCAATCTGAGACATCTCATCTTATATCTTAGTGCCATTGAATGCAATTGATTAACACATTTGATTTGAAACGATGTTCTATAAATTTATCCATATTCAACTCAGGTATATAATTTCAGTGATTATCGACCTATGCCCCACTTAGATCGTTACGATGACCGTATTCTAGATGCTGATGAATATGACCAAATGTCTGTTGGAGAACGGCAGGCAGCAGAAGAAGAACTCAGAAGAAGGGATAGAGAGGTGGGGATATTTCGAAGAGATGACAGAGAACTGTTCTATGATCAAAGCGATGATGAAGAAGATCCGAGACATAGGAGACGCAAGGAAGCAGAAAAAGCAGCAACAGGAGAAGTTGAGGATTCTGAAATGATAGAGTCCATAGAGAATTTAGAGGACACAAAGGGATATTCGATAAAAGAATGGGTTATTATGATGGGACCAAGAACTGAAATAGCTAATAGGTTTAAGAACTTCATAAGAACATATGTGAGCAATAAAGGGCAGTATGTGTACAAGGAAAAAATCAGAAGAATGTGTGAAAATAATCAGGTAATCACAGTACCTTGAAATAGATAGAGAATAAATTTGGAACTTGCTATACAAGCCAGCCATTAAGTCTGTACTTTGAAAAACTTTTTTTATTTTAATTTTTCAAAACAATTTGTAGTTCTAAACATTTCTGTACCATTTCTCAACTGAAAAGACGTACCAAATAATTTGAAAATATGCATTATCGATCATTAAAATTGAGTACTTAGTGTGAATTTACACTGTCCAATAAAATTTGTCAATAATTTATGAATAAATGAACAACAAAATTGACCAATATTGGTGGTATTTCCACATGACAATTGATTAGTTAAATCTGGTGTTAGTTTTTCTCAGAAATACCGACATAATGACATAAAAAGGCTCAACCCAAGACTTCTTTGAGTTTAAGTTATGTGCTGTGGATTTAATGTTTGTGGATATGTAGTATATTAGATGTCTGGATACCTTTTAGTAGGATTTATTATTTGTGATGGCGTTAATAATGATGGATGTAGTGAAAACGTATCATAACTGTCGCGAAATTAATGAATTATCGGACAAGTACAAATTCACGACATTTTTCTGTTTACACCTCTCAATAAAGTTCGAGTTCAAAAAATTAAAAATTAATTTGACTGTGTAAATTCACATTTATAACAATTGTAGCATTAATTCGAAATTTTTTGTTGTATGATTTTTTATTGTTTTATTTTTGCAGTCCAGTTTCAGTGTGGAATTTCCAAATCTTGCCAACAAAGAACATGTACTTGCATATTTTCTTCCAGAGGCACCATTTCCGATGTTAGAGATCTTTGATGAAGTTGCAAAGGACATAGTGCTTTCAATGTACCCCAGTTATGACAGAGTTACAAATGAAATCCATGTGAGAATTTCTGATCTTCCATTAATTGAAGAACTTCGGACATTCAGGTGAAATAATAATTTTAGCTTATATTATTGATCTAAAAGGACCTATTAAATTAATATACAATACTTCTAACATATGCTTTGAAATGTTATGAATATGAGTTCAACAAAGTTTATTATAAATATTTTCTCAATAGTTATGTTCAGAGCTTCATTTTGACTATAATTCTTATGATCTTACCGATGGTTTTGTCGTTATTGAAAAAAGTAGTACTTGCTGCAGACAGGGGTTATTCTTGACATATCTATCAAAAACGTAATGCCGATTTTTTCAGCCTATTTAACTTTGTGTATTTGATTTTTATTAATTTATTCATTAATTTCAGTAATTGATTTGTACAAAAATACAAAGTGTGAAAAATGTCAAAAAGGGGTTGATAGGTATATAACAAAGCATAGAATACTACAAACTAAACAATTGTGGTAATATACATACAGGGTTTCGATTTGAGAACTTCCCACCCTTAATATCTTCCTTCCAGTAAACAATATGGGGAATCTAAAAAACAGGTCAATTTTATTGTCAAGGGGGGCACTTTCAAGAAATATTTGTAGCCCTTATGGTTCAACCCCCTAGGAGTGGTAGATTTTACCCTTAATATTTTGAATGGGAAGGCACATCATTTTGATTGGCGTTCAATTCTTTTTCCAATGGTACCCTGACTTATTATCTTTTGATGAGCATTTTCCGAAAAATGTAGTTCTAAACTAACAGAATATTAGAACTTGCTTATACTGAGATGGATGGTTTGACCAGAACTGGTTAGAATATTGGGTGGTACCTTTCTAACCCTGTATTAGGGGTAACATTAACCATTAGCTCCAAAAAATTTACATCAAAAAGTAGGCTAATAGTAAAACGAAGATGGTAAGTCCTGTTTATTTAATGCTGAATTTTTAATACTCATCGCAGAAATTTTACAGATAGCCTCCCTTTTCTGCTACTTCTGCTATAAAAAGTTTCTGTTTTCAGACAAAAATTGTTTAGCTAATTTGAACGATATGGTAGTATTGTGAATACAGTTTCACCTGTTGGCTGTTTACAGTATGCCAGCACTCGTACAAAATCGGAAGTGATAACCAGCAAGTTGAAACTTTGTATACTGTTTAGTGTGGCGAGTCTGACAAGATGCCGCAAAGAGAAAACCTTGGAAGTGGTGAGTTTTCCTTTGACGCCAAATCGACAACATTGGAGCGTCGGACTGCTGAAGATTCTTATTAATTTTGTCGGACAATGATGCCATTGAAAATCTCATTAAATTTTTGCATTCTCCTCACGAACTAGAAACTCAAATTGATGCAGAAGGTAATGAACTTTTGTATTTCTAGCAGGACGGTGTTCCACCTCATTATTTTCTTCCCGCCTGACAGTGGTTAAACGAGAGATTTCCGGATAGATGGATTGGCAGAAGGGGAGCATTCACCTCCGAGATCACCGAATTTAACTCCCTTAGATTTCTTTCTTTGGAGGCATCTTAAATCCGTTGTTTATGAAACACAACCTTCTGATATTGAAGAACCTAAATGACGAGTTAAAGCAGCATGCCAGTCAATTCCTAGGGAAGTTTTCCGTTATGTTAGAGGAGAGTTTGAAAACAGACTTTATTACTGTTAAGAGCAAAATGGACGACATTTCGAACATTTTATAAGATAAGCGTTAGTAGATTTTGTTTGCAATGTCTTTCTCTTAAATTGAATTTTATTTTGTTAAAGAAAAATAACCAACAAATAAAACATCCCACGCGTAATAAATGTATTCCTTTCATTCAAGGGTTGGAAGGGTGCCACATACTCTTCTAACCATTTTTATTAAAAGGAGTTAATACAGTAATGCATCTCAGAACAGGCAAATTCTAATTACATGTATAAGTTTGGAACGCTATTTTTCGGAAACTGCTGATCATTGGAAAAAAAATTTAACGCCAATCAAAATGATGTGCCACTTGACCCCCCTTTCCATTTAAGATTCTAAGGGTAACATCTACCCCTCCTAGGGGGTGAACCACGAGGGCTACAAATATTCCTTGAAAGTGTCCCCCTTGAAAATAAAATTGACCTGTTTTTTCGATTCCTCATATTATTTTCATCATACTAGCATTATATTATTCTCAAATTACAAAATTCTTCTATGGTGTAGCATTTTTTGACTAGTAAATGGTTTTTCAGCCGATTTTTAGAGATTGTTATAGAAGCTGCATTCTGTATATGCTCTGCAAGAGAATTACAGCATTTGCATCCAATATACTGAAAGTTTTTTTGATACAGAACAGTCCTTTGTCCTTTTAATTGATGAGGATGACAAAAATAATAATAATTGAGAATTGGGGTATGGGATATGAAAAAATTCAATGGGGCCATTACAAAAATAGTAATATGTACAATTTGTTCCCAAACTTTCACTAAGATGTGCTAATTTTATTGAGCGATAGAAGTAGCTTTTGTGATTGAATAGTTTTTCTATATTTTTGTGATTTTATTATTTTATTGAATATCAAATGACTCTTCTGTGAGGTGTAGTATTTGAATTCATTAGGTTAAAGATAGTTCCATCAAGAAACTGGAATAAACTATTAGTACATATATCGTTTAAAAAAATTATCTTTTATATAATAAGAAAACCTGCAATTTTTTCAACTATTTTTTACGTTAGTAAGGTGTTTTTTCTCATATTTATAGTGTTATATGATGCTACATTAATATTTTCAGATGTCTTGAAAATGAAAATAAAGTTTTTCAAATGCTTGAAAATTTAACAGAGTTGTTCTTTTACCAGGCAACTTCTTCTGACGCATTCCCAAAGGAAATAACCACAGAGAGTGTTGTTTTCATGGTCAATAGTAAAACAAAAAATATTTTGTTCTTTGCCTCGGTATTAATTGGGTACCAAAAACTGTTTAATATTGTTTCAGAAAACTTCACGTAAACCAACTGGTTAGAACTTTGGGTGTTGTTACTGCTACTACAGGAGTACTCCCACAGTTGTCCATCATCAAGTTTGATTGTAACAAATGTGGGTTTGTCTTGGGTCCTTTCACACAGTCGCAGGATACAGAAGTTCAGCCAGGTGTTTGTCCTGAATGTCAGAGCCGCGGACCATTTATGGTGGGTAGTGCCAACTGAGAAGATTCTCATTTTAATTGCTCTGCATGCCTCTCTCGAAAGTGATTGAAAATGGTTTTCAAAGTGATTGAATTCAATTCAGTAGTGAATTCAAATATGTATGTATTTTTTCGTTTAGAGTACATAGTATTCTAATATACAAACCTATCAGAGTTCATAGAATAATATGACAAGTGACACAATAGTTAAGAATGAATCATATATAGATATTGCCAGTGTAACAGCGTAACAGTGAGCACCTGTTTAAGGTTGCTCTCAATAAAGTTGTGTTTTCTAGTGCTTTGAAGTGAAGAAAATCTTGAAAATTTTACATCATTGCAATACTCATAAAACAATCTGTGAGGCGGTGAGTTTTTTTCAAAGGTTAATTCATCAAAATTGCATTATTTTGTATGCATCAATCTCATGCTACGTTGTACAAACAATAAAAAAATCTACTCGAAGTGAAAAAAAACGTTGAAAGAAATGGAGAAATGAAATGGCCCACAGAATAAAAACTACCTGAAATAAATCATCATCTAAATAGTGCCAGGGCCGTATCAAGGATAAAATATTTTCGAGTAAATATGACTTGTTCTAAATGCAAGACACAGCTTTCTGTGGACGATGTCAACAAAAAGATCAAGTGTGATAATTGTAGTTCGTTTTTTTTGTCAATCTTGTTCCTGTTTGAGCTCAACCGAGGTTCGAGCCAAGCAACTTAGCGGCAAAAGAATTTTGAAATTCTTTTGCGAGGATTGTAGTCATGCCGGTATTTCTATTTCCAAGGACATGCATACGTTCGGAGAAAAAATTAATGAAATCCAGCATTATTTCAATGATTCTCTGGCTTCTTTGAAGAAGGAGTTTGAGATGATGAATCTTGTTACAAGAAATGAAATAACTATGCTTCGTGAGAGTAATATAGAGCTTGTTAACTTACTGACAAATAAACCAGTAGTGGCAAATTCCGGCGCGTCTATAGACCCTAAAATCAAAACGAATGCCCAAATGAATGCCCAAACTTATGCAAATGTGCTGTCTTCTCCAAAAAAAAATCAACCCAAGGGCAAATCTCAGTATACTAAGTCAGCAAACATCTCATCAAGCGTACCAAGGAAATTAGTTGTAGGGTCAGACTCTAGTGCTGTTTTCGTTGGAGTAGAGAAAATGAAGTATATTCACTTGAATAATGTTAGTCCTGGAGTTGAAGTTAGTCAAGTATCCGATCATATGTTGAAGAAACATGCGCTGAAGAATGCTGACTTTTCTGTTAAGGTACTAACTTCTAATGAGAATTACTGCTCGTTCAAGATCGGTGATCGCGAGTCTTTATTTGATTTGATGATGGAAGCTGCATCATGGCCTTCCAAAGCGACTGTCAGGGAATTTCTTCCACAGCCACCACGTCAGTATCGTAAAACATCAATTTTTTTAGAAAAGTGAAAAAGTTGCAGGTATATTATCAGAATGTTCGTGGCTTGAGGACAAAAATGATTGATTTAGCTATAACTGTGTCAACTTGTTCATATGATGTAATCGTATTTGTCGAATTATGGCTTACGTCGATGATTGGGGATGCAGAACTTGGCCTTGTTGGTTATACTCTGTACAGGTTCGACAGGGATTCTGATGCAACAGGTAAAACTAGAGGTGGTGGCATTCTCATTGGAGTTCGAAGTGACATAAGATCGTCCCTTATAGTCACTCCATCCGATATTGGCTATTGTGAACAGATATGGGTCTCCATACAAGATGAATGTTGTTTCGGTGCCGTCTATTTACCTCCAGACTCATCTTTAGAGGTATATGAATCACATTGTTCAACCATTGAATATATTTGCGAGATTTACGGTGAGAAAAATTTGTACTGTGCAGGAGATTATAATGTACCTGCTATTTTATGGTCTAATGAGAATGATGGTGTCTCTGCAACCGGTTCTGGCTCTAAATCGGAAACTCTTATTGAATGTGTATCATTATGTAACTTGTATCAACTGAATAATGTTCCCAATTTGTATGATAAATATTTAGATCTTGTTTTTAGCAATGTGTTCAGATATTGTATTACTAGGGCAGCGGATCAACTATCAACTAAACCTAATGATAACTATCACCCTGCATTGAAAATTGACATATCCCTAACAACATCTGATAATTTGAACAATACTGAAGTAAGATTTTATTTTGATAGAGCTGAATATACTAGTTTGAATAGTATAATTAATAATTTCAACTGGGATCTACATTTCTCTACATTGAGTGCAGATGAATGTGTGTCAGTTTTTTATGATGTTATGTACACGAGTTTGGAAACGTACGTTCCTAAAATTACATTTAATACTTGCCCCAGATTTCCAATTTGGTTCAATAGTGAATTGAAAGAACGTATTTCCTGTAAAAAAATTGCGCATGTCAGATATAAGCAGTCTCTCTCCGATAATGATTAAATTAAATTCCAAAACTTGAGATCACAATGCCGTTTGTTATCTCGACAATGCTATCGTACTTACATTGACAATACTGAATTCCTTATAAGTGAAACTACTAAACCCTTTTGGAAATTTGTGAATTCGAAAAGGAAAAACTGTGATATGCCTTCTACTATGAAATATAATAATTCTATTCTAAATGATAAAATGAGCATTGTCGGATCGTTCGCTCGTTATTTTTCATCTGTATATGAAACAAGTTCAAATTTTGATAATTTTGATCCTATATCGTCAAAAAATCAGGTAATCAATTTACACTGTCTCTCAGTTGGCATTACAGAAGTGATGGAATGCTTGTGTTTACTTGATGTCAGTAAGGGACCTGGTCCTGATCTCATTCCTAACGTGTTCCTGAAAAAATGTGCTTTTTCACTAAGTAGACCGCTGTGGCTAATGTTCAATAAATCTTTGACAGATGGAATTTTTCCACTCTACTGGAAAAAGTCCTTTGTCAAACCTCTTCTCAAATCGGGAAATCCTGCACTTATCGAAAATTATAGACCTATAACTATTCTCTCCGCTATTCCCAAGGTGTTTAAGTGCTTGGTTAATAAATTCCTCAGTTCGATGTTAGCTAATGAAATAAGTATAAATCAGCACGGGTTTCAAGATGGACGATCGACGAGTACTAACCTCATGATCTATACCAACTTCATTGTATCTGCTTTAGAGAAGGGTCTTCAGGTTGATTGTGTTTACACAGATCTATCTAAGGCTTTTGATAAAGTTAATCATGATATTCTCATTCAGAAGTTATCTCATATTGGCGTTCGCGGATCTCTTCTAGAATGGTTAAAAACTTACCTATCAGATCGCCTCCTATTTGTCAAGTTGAACGCATGCATATCTGATGATTACATCGCTACATCAGGTGTGCCACAGGACTCCCACCTAGGGCCTTTACTGTTCAGTGTATTCATCGATGACATCGTCAGAGAAATCTCTGATTGTAATTTCCTCATGTATGCAGATGATGTTAAAATATTTCGCGTTGTACAGAATCCCGGAGACTGTATCATTCTCCAGGATAGCCTGAATGTTTTTTCACGTGGTTGCTTGATAAATAAAATGAGCATAACTCCTTCGAAATGTAAAGTCATCAGCTTCCACCGCACAATGCAAAGATTGAACTTTAACTATGTTCTCGATAATATTGCAATCCAGAAAGTTACATCGATCAAAGATCTTGGAGTCGTGTTTCAGTCTACTCTCTCATTTTCTTTGCACATTGAGTACATTTGCAATATAGCACTTAAACAATTGGGTTTCATAAAGAGACATTCCAGAGATTTCGTTCATATGAGTACAGTGAAAATCTTATTCAATTCATTAGTAAGATCTCATCTGGAATATGCTTCGATTATTTGGTGCCCTTATGCCCAAGTTCACATCGAAAAACTGGAAAGAGTTCAACGCAGATTTCTCATGTACTGCTCATTTAGACTCAACATTCCATACTCCTATACCAACATGCTCTCAGTAATGGATATGAGTCCATTGATCCAAAGAAGGCAGGGGTTTGACTTCTTGTTCATTTACAAAATTCTGAACGGTTTGATAGATGCTCCCGAATTATTAGAAGAAGTGAAACTATATGTACCTCCAAGAGCACTACGTGCATATAGTACATTTGCCTTAGTTGCACATCGATCTAAGTATGGTGCGAACACGGGGATGATTCGATTACTGCGACAGGCAAATTTTCACTCTATGACTATCGATTTTTTCTCAGGTTCCTTATGGCAAATGAAAAGGGCCACAATGTAGGTACACTTTTTAGTACGTCATGTTTTGTATTATTTATGTATTATTGCGTATGTTCAATTCTGTACCTGTAAACATGTTTTTATTTATAGTTAACCATACTCTTTTTTATGTATTATTGTTTTATGTTATACATTGTTTGTAAATGGGTATCTTCCCCGTATATACATATTAAAAAATTTAAATTAAAAAAAACACTTTTCTCGAAGATTGTTATGAAACTTCAGTTTAATGGGTTTGATGAAATAATTGTGCCAAACAGTAATTTTGCGAGAAAAACTGACATGAAAAATTTGCAAGAGCTTAGGTCGAGCAATTTTGTCTAAGGCTATTTATAGACTCCATCTAGTATCACACTTTCATGAAGATACTCCAAGCTCAAGAGTTCTCCGCCTCATTATTGTCTGGGGAAGTATAACTGTGGAACGGACGATTTAGGATGCAAGCTCCTATGAAAATCATAATGTTGCGAGTTCACGTTGAGCTCTCGCATCCCCTCTTCAGTTCATTTCACGACCCGAAATGGAATCGGAACGGCAAGCATATTAGTTGCAGTAACGTTCTTCCCTGACAGTTCTGATACCAGATTTGCCTGAGTTTGTGCTGATACTTGTCATGGAAAGAGTTTTAAACTGTGTTTACCTCTTGGGAGCGGCATCGTTCCACCCCTAGGTGAGCATACGTCTCTCTGTCATTGAGATTATGTAAGATGCTTTCGTCTAACCTCTCCGTACTCAAATAGTCCTGTTTTGAGATTAGGCGTGGTACATTTTTCGACCCCAAATTCCCTTAAGATTGCACGTGTGTGCATTTCCACCACTTTTACAAACGGATGTAGATCCATTTCTCCGGAGGCACAGAGTTCGAAGTCAAATTATGGATCTGAAGGTCGATAAGCCTTTATGTAATTGACACAGCAACAAAATTTTACTATGTTTTATGCAAGAATGTTTTTATCATTAAATTAACTCTCATCTTAGCATACTAAAACAGCTGAATTCGAAATTTTATTCCTTGGTTTTTGAAAGAAGATAAATAGCGTAGTTGGTGATGTACATTTTTTCAATTCAGTTTTAATTTGATATTCGTCAGTTATGCCTTGAAAATATTTTCGTGTTTTTTAAGTGTTTTTTAAATAATAAAAGTTAATAAAATAACATTGAATTAACACCAACATGTAATCAAAATAATGAACCATTCTGTCATTTGAATGTATACAACAGAGAGAATAAAAGTGAAGGAACGTGAGCATTAATAATTCGCATAATATTTATCAACTCTAATGATGCATAACTTTTATATCGTTACAAGTCAAAATTGCCATGATTTTATAATGTGGCAAACGATAAGATCAGACAGTGAGGCAAAACTTACTAATATATCAAAACTCAAAGCGATGAGGAGAAACAAAAAAAAAGGAATATTTTAGGGAACATATAGCTGGGTAATAAGCAAAACACTGTACTTATTGAATAGACTGATTACTGTTTCAGATAAATATGGAGCAAACATTGTACCGCAACTATCAAAAAATAACCTTACAAGAATCGCCCGGACGAATACCTGCTGGTAGGGTACCGCGATCAAAAGATTGCATTCTCTTAGCTGACTTATGTGACCGTTGCAAACCAGGAGATGAAGTTGATATTACAGGAATCTACACAAACACCTTTGATGGTTCTCTCAATACTGATTACGGTTTCCCAGTATTTTCAACTGTTATATTTGCCAATCACTTGTTGGTGAAAGATTGTAAACAAATTGTACAATCACTTACTGATGATGACATCAACTCAATAATTAAAATGAGTAAAGATCATAGGATTGCAGAAAGGATAATAACATCGATAGCACCATCCATTTATGGGCATGAGTATATAAAGAGAGCACTGGCTTTAGCTTTGTTTGGCGGTGAACCAAAAAATCCAGGTAAACAAATTTTGATTCCGTTTTTTTACGTTTTTATTTATTTTCCATATTTTCTCACTTTGTGCAAATGAAAGCACTTGTTCTTCACTTCACTATGAGCAAAATCATTGTTGACCTGGTAGAAATAAGAATGATGGAGTGTTTGAACAGCTACAGGATATTGAGTGTGCATCAGTATTTAAAAGTACAAGCGATGCTATATCAACAGTATTGCAGTTGGTGTATAACGAAATCAACAGTGGAGAATCAGTCAGCTATGGAGCAATAACATTCATTCAGAGTAAGTGATCTTATTTGATTGAGTAAGAGTTTTTCAAGAAAACTCATTCACTATATGCCATTTTTCCCTGATGGTATCCTTATTTTCACATATTTTCTGATTTTCAGTCAACATGTTTCTTCCTACCAGAGATTTTTATTTATTTATTTTATTTATTTGTTTGAAAATGACAAATACATAGTTTCAAATATAATAAAAGTCATTAATATTTCATGAAAACATGATCAAATAAGTTTTAAAACTTGTCCATGATCATGTAAAATTAATTAAGGTAATTAATTATATATCATAATATATAAAAATACTGAAAAATCATAATATATATACATACAAAGAAAGAAAAATAGTAAAAATTAATAATTGGTGACATTTTGAATATTTAAAAACAATGACAAAAAATTTAAATAGGTACATTTTAAAATAACATTAGTAATAAAAATAATAATGATATTATTTCACATACAAATAATTTTTCAAATTTTCGGAATTCTTAATCAACCAGAGTTTGATTTTACTTTTAAATCCAGAATATCTATTATTTTTTAAAAAAATAGGTAATTTATTATAAATCTTTCTACCTATATAAATGGCATGTTGGTGCATTGAAGTTGTAGAAAATTATTCAGTTGATATCCAGCCATCCATTTTATTCTTTGTTAGCCATAATCTTTTTCCTCCAGTTTCTTCTTGAAATACTTCCCTGATCCAAAGTCGCCAGGCGGCCCCTCAAAATGTGTGTAATCACCAAAAAATTTTTGGTGGGTCATTAGGATCAACAGAAACATGAGTCAATGGTCTCGATTTACAATATTTTCTGCCCTAGGGAAAAAGTATTAGTAGTGTTTTTCTGTCTGTCCATAAATGCTTTCTCAATGCTTTCTTCACTTTGCCAACAAGTCGTTCCCATGCTCCCCTTATTTATGAGCACCTAGTGGAATGAAGCTGAACTGTATGTTCTTCATTGCCATGCTATCTGTTATAATGGATTCGTCCAGTTCCGAAATTGATTTCCTTAGTTCTTTGGCTGCGCCTTTCAGATGTGTTCCATTATCACAGGTTGTAGTTTTTGGTTATCCCTGTTGGTTTTTCTAATGGTCATTATGGCTGAATCTGTGGAGAGTGAGAAAGTCATTTCCGAATGAATTGCCTACACAGCAAGGCATAGGAACAGGGCCCCCATCTCCTCTTTTTGCTTTCCTATGGTGACAAGTAGAATACCCAAATAGAATATGACTATGTCAATCTAGCTTCGAGTTGAACGTAATACCAAGAAAGGAAAGTTTCGATATTGGATTGAACGAAGTTGTGCCATGGTTGAAGCTGACAAAATTACTATTTTGAGCTAAGGAAATAATTTGAGTTTTTTTTAGATGTTTACCTCTTATTTTCCACTTTGTGAAAATATTTGGAGAGAAGGGCACTTCGACATTATCGATTTTATCTGTTTTATTTAATGATACTCTCCGGCAACAAATTTTTGAACTTTGTTCGAATTTATCGCCAATCTGGATCAGGCAACCAAAAGTCGTTGCTCTCACAGTGGCTTCAGATACCATTATGATCTTTCCTGGTTTTGTTCCTTTGCTATTGATTGTTTCTATATCATCCACAATTTGATTATTATTTTTTTCTGCTTTCATGTACATACTCTTCATTTGTTCATAAACTTGATATCACGAGCTGGAGTTGCAGAGAGATGCGGAGATGAAGAAGTCCTTGTGTAATGATGGATGAGCATGTTTTGTTTCATTCCCTTATTCGCTAAGGACCAAATGGTGGTACTGTAGGTTTTTCCGGGTTTTTCCTGCAGTTGAAATAACAAATGCGCCATCAAATTTTCAAGTCGCCCCGGAGCGCATATAGTGGTGGTGTTCCTTCATCTGGGATGATATGCAGATAGTGGGGAGTATCACCATTATACTTCATCATTAATTAATTGAATTCAATTTTAATATTAATCCAAAACCAAAAAGCTTTGTCTATAAGTTTTTATAACTTCCGACAATAAAGTATATTTTGACTTTGACTATTCGGATTTATAATTGCGAAATGAGACAAATACCATCTTCCTTGGTAAATTTCTAAGTATTCATTCTTCAGATAGAAGTTGATTTTTCGGCATTTGACATTTCCTCTCATTGTATAAAAGTCCCTGAGAAACATGTGCCTAACTCTCTGAAAGCTGCATCTGATCTTCTTTCCACAATAGCCCTATTTTGAATGTACTTTTTATTACAATAAAATGTTCCTGTTACTTGATTTGAGAAAGGCATTTGATACTGTTGATCATAATATCCTATTGGGAATTTTATATGATTTAGGGATAAAGGACATGTGAACAAATAGGAGAAGAAATGGGCCTTAGTAACACTGTACTATGCGGCATGCCGCAAGGATCAATACTGGGTCCAGTTATTTTTCTTGTATACATAAATTCCATCCAGTATCTTGCTGATGACACGACACTTGTTTATTCAGGAAAAAATGTGGAGGAAATTAATGAAAAAATATTGCACGATTTGTGTATGTTATCACCATGACTGTATTTTAATAAATTAACGTTGAATTATCCGAAATCTTCATATAGGTATGTTTCTAAATGACCTCTGCCCGATTTTTATAAAACTCGTATTCGATTCAAAAACAATATGATCAAATTCTCCAATGGGATTAAATTTTTGAGTTTATTTATTGATCAATATTAATCATGGTCTGAACATATTGAAATATTGAGAAAAAGAATATCACCGGTTATTGGGGTTCTCTCTAGAATCCGAAACCAAGTTCCTCTGAAGCATAAAAAATGCATATATTTTGCATTAATTTACTCAAAACTACAGCACGAAGAGGGGCGACACTATTTGATGGAAGCCCATTAAACTAATCATGAAAAATGGTGGATTACGTAATCCGAATCTTCCGCTAAAAATCCTATACAATAGGTTATATCGTCGGCAAGTATTCAACAGAAATCAACTACTGCCCTCTACGACCATTGAAGTATATCTGTTTAATACTTGGCAAAGTTTTTTACAAGAACCAGGACCGTCTTTCACCTATTAGAGGCCCTGGGCACATTAGAATAATGGGGCCCCTATGACCATAATAAAGTACTATTTTGTTAGAATAGACAAATAGGCAATTGAAATGAAAAATTATATTGAAATTTATTAAACATGCTGCATTCGGGAAGCCTGATTTTCAGGCGAGAGTAGAGTAGCTATCGGGACTAGGGGGCCCCAATCCTCGCGGGGCCCTGGGCACGTGCCCAGTGTGCCCAGTGGGAAAGATGGGCCTGACAAGAACTAATTTGCAATGCATTTTAAATATCAAAAATTAAATTATTTTTAGATTTAATTGGGGGAACACCTCCGTATCGGTTTCGTGGTCCTTGCCAATCATCAGCAAAGGCTAGATCGACCAAAGGTGTTCTCGCAACACGTAATCAACCATTTTTCATGATTGGTTTAATGGTCTTCCGTCAAGTAGTGTTTCCCCTTCATGATGTTTTTGGCTTGAATGTTTTTGGATTAATTTAAATTTGTATAATCGATACGTTTGGAGATGATGTCCTGATGATAGTTTTCCCTTATTGAAGGGAAATTTGTCTTTAAAAATAATAAATGAAAATTCAATAATGGAAAACGATCATCAGGACATTTCCAAACGTATCGATCATACAAATTTGAAACGAAATTTGAAACAATTAAATTGGAATACTTTGTATGAAATGAGTGACCCTGTACTTGCTAATTCATTTTTCTCAACCAAAATTTGTGAACTCATTAAAGACAGTACATACAAGGAAAGCATTATGAATTCAATTATCAGTAGAGACCGTTTATTCAAAGAATATCAAAAGAACAAATACAATTTGGAACTGAAACAAAGATTCTTCACTCATAGAAATAAACTCAATAATCTAATAAGAATAACCAAAGAAAATTATCATAGTGCTGAAATGGAAAAAAAAATTAAAATAACTCCAAACAACTATGGAAAGTTATCAATAAAATTTCAGGACACAAAAACAACAATACTCTTACAAATAGTGTGTTGAAATGGCAGAAACATTCGCAATTTTTTTTACCAAAGTTGGACTAGATCTCGCAAGTAAGATACAAGCTCCATTATCTCCACCTCCATCTGTGAAAATCAATCCCAACTCCATGTTAATGGCACCTACTACGGAAAAAGAAATATATGACATAATACAAACTCTGAAAAATCATAAGGCGCCTAGACTCGACGGCATTACATGCGAAAGCCTAAAAGAAATTTCAAGGGAAATATCTTCCCCAATGTCATTTGTCATCAACCTATGTTATGTTTGTTCTCCTGAGCATAAAATATCTGTCATCAAACCACTTCATAAATCGGGTGATAAACAAATTATTTCAAACTATAGGCCAATCAATATCTTTGATTATTAGCTTTGCAAAGGTTTTCGAAAAAGCCATAAAATTCCGCCTGGAGTCATTTATGATGAAATTCAAGTTGTTGAATGAAAATCAATTTGGATTTCAAAAGAACCGTTCAACGGAGGATGCAATTTAAGCTTTGACGTCTGAAATGTACGAAGCCCTCGATATCATCAAACCGGCATTATGTATTTTCCTAGATCTTCCCAAGGAATTTGACACCGTAGACCATACACAATTATTAGGAGCCTTGCTAAATATGGGTTGAAAAGAACGTTTTCACAATATTTTTGAAAGTTATCTTTCAAACAACCAACAAATAAAAATCAATAATAATATTAGTAATACTAAAGGAGTTGAATGTGGAAAATCACTAGAAAAATCACACAATCAATATTAATACTAGTGGGACATTTTCACGTAACAATTTTATAGCGGACAGCCTTAGCTCTGCTATAACTTGTTACTTATGAGTATACACTTATTATTTAAAAAAATAAATAAAAAAGTTTTATTATAACCGAAATTACATTCCATTCTCCAATAATGTTCCGTATAATTCGCAGAGTGCTAAACATTTTTAATATGATATATAATAATGTTATGTTAATTGTAATTTTTTTATTGAATACATAATCCGTAGACAGCTATTTAGGCTTTGCGGTTTCTTTTTGTTTATTTGCTATACTACTTATGTAATTATTTTTCTGTATCGAACAAACAGTATTATTGTAGTAAAAATGCAGTAAACTAATTTTGCAAATTTATTTAACTCGTCTTAAACAATAACTTATATCACAGTAATTCTCTATATGCGAACTCTGGAACTATATCTGCGATTTTCTGTGACTATCTATCCGCCATCTCCCGTCGAGCGTCTTATATACCCGCAAGCAGATTCTATTTACAGTTCTCGATCAATCGGGACTACACGCCGATCCAGTCAGACGACTCTGGTCTCTTCGAAGGCGTTCGAATTCATTCATCGGCAAGTTCGCGGAGAATTTGTTTACTTGTCGAGGGTGCATTATTAATGAGTTGACCAGGGCCGGTCTCGAGGCCGGTCTCGAAATCGTTACATTATATATTAAAGTCGACACGCAGTCGGAGTGCATTTCAATTCTGAAACCCAGAGATGGCGCTGAATTCATGCTTCAGTGTTTGTCTCAGGAAATCCCAATTAGGCTGAAAGGATTTTTCAATTCAATTGGGTCGAACTAGCCTTCGCTGATAATTGGCAAAGACCACGAAACCGGTACGGAGGTGATCCCCTAATTAAACTGAAAAATAATTTCAGCTTTGATATTTAAAATGCATTGCAAAGTAGTTCTTGTACTTTGCCAAGTATTAAACAGATATAACTCGATGGTTGTAGGGGGCAGTAATTGTTTTCTGTTGAATACTTGCCGACGAGCATACCTATTGTATAGGATATTTAGAGGAAGGTTCGGATAACGTAATCCACCATTTTTCATGATTAGTCAAAACTACAATATTGAATTTCAATATAGGAATCTTCCAAGTCGTCCACTGAAAATTATTCAAAGCAGAGTATTTTCTATTTAGACTATTGTGAACCAACAATACATTTTTATGAATCTCCAAGACTATTTGACATTAGCTGTTTATATAAGTACAAAATATTTTTATTATTTTTTTCTGTCAAAAATGAATTGAATCATTCCAGTTTAAAATTATTCATAGACTTTCAACAAGACAAGCAAATATCCCCTCATTCAAGTCAAAACAGAGATCTATTCATCATAATAGTATAATTTACTATTATAATTTACCGAAGTTTCTCAAACTCACGAAAAGCTTACAAAATTAAACTGAAGAAATATCTATTAACTTAAAAATATTATTGGAATCTCTTAATGATTGATGAATCCTATACCTCATTGGTTTCCATCTCAAATTACTCTACTTTTACTGCTTTCTCATTATGAATGTGTACATTAAAATTGTTTTCAATGCGTCAGTTGATGTTTCCTAGGGTGCTCGGTAGCGAGGCAGTTAGATGCCGGCCTTTGAAACTTCCGCTTGCATTTGGCTACGTTCGAATCTTGGGAATGAGAATTTTTTCTTGGAGTTCGTGCCGACCACCCGGGGTGGTGCTGTAGTTTTTCCGGGGTTTCCCACAGCTGGAAAGTGAATAAGTCACCAAAAATCAGTAAGTCGCCCTGGAGCGCCACTGCAAATAATAATAATAGCCGTCTTCTAACTGCACAGGCTATGCCTTTGGGTATGGGGGAGTATTATTTTTATTATCATAAACATATTGTTGTTTCTTGGGATAAACGTTATTATTATTTTTGTTGATATTATTGTTTACACAATTGAAAGTGATCTCCTTTCATCTTGACTAAATATCTTCAGTGTACGAATATCTCCAAAAGATTTTGAGGAAAAAGGTTTAACCAGCTCACGAAGTTCTTTGTCACTCCTATCGCAGATATACAAAGTTTGAACATGATTCTCGAATTCATCAGCAATATATCTGTATCTAGGTCCGTGCAGAGACCACCCAAGATTGCATTTTGGTGTAATCAGTAGCTCCTTCCCTTCCTGACTACAATCAGTTTTATGTAATCTTTCATGGAGAAAACTATACATTGGAAATCTTTTTAGATAGGAATATATTTGCCAAGCTCATGTCAATAGTTTGTTCAGGTTCAAGGGCCCTATGTTTGAGTTTACTCGACATAATATCGCATGCGATTTTTGCACTTTATCGAAGGATATCCCAAAAATGGTATATTCGAGTATCATCAGCGATAATTATCGACCATAAAACAACGAGCGGATATTTAGCATGCGATAAAAAATATCGATCTGAACTGACATAAATCCAAACCTCATATCATTGTTGACATGTTTCACTCCTGATATAACGAAATGGTAAATGTTGATGAAATTGAAAGGATCGCTATTGCAGAAGTAGTAGATGATGCTGCGGGTGCCGTAGCAGAACAGCGAAGAACATTCCACCTTCGTACAAATGCATTCGAAGTTGGAGATAGACAATTTGTTAGAATGTTTTGTTTATCAAAAGAATTAGAGCGGCTTTACATTATGCAATTTTCATGCAATTTTTGTGCAATGCAAGACTAAATTTTACATTGCGCTTGCGCCCATGCAAGTTATGTGCAAGCCCAAAAAATTTCGACTGGTTGAAATTTTCACGCAATTCGTGAGCAATTCTAGTGAGTTTTCTGGTGAGAAATTCAATGCCAATAGCACACCAAAGTACCTGTAGATATTGATTTTCGAATGTCTCCTAACCTTTAACTCCAACTTAAAGAAGAAATAGAAAATTTGTCAAAAGCGTTAGTGATAGGTGGAATGTAATTTTTCGAATTTCAGTTAAGTACAAACCAACAAAATATCAAAATATTTTATTGAGGTTAGATTTTCTCGAAATATATTATGTTGGTATAAACTGCTGGCAACACAACAATAATTGCATAAATGTAAGACACAATTTCTACATTGCCTTGCAATACTTGTCTTGCATTGCAAATGCATTGCATAAATGTAAAGCCGCTCTTAGTTTGTGAAGTAATTCGAATAGTGTCTCCCTATAAGGAGGGAGGTAGAGAGTCAGCTATAAATATTGAGACAAAAGTTACCTGTGTCTAAATAGGTCGGTATATGATTCATGATAAAATACGCTCATGAAGGTTTTAGAAGTCATCGATAATAGATAGTAGAAAAGTTGACACGCCATGTGATTTAAATACCCTTCAGCTATTGGTTCAATTCGTGACTCAAGCTAAGACATCCCTCACATCCTTCGAAACCGACCAACTCTGTGTTGAATCTTGTAGTTTATTCAAGAGATCATTCAACAATTGGGGCTTAAACATATGACCATTGAAATTCAAAGACTTCATTGCAGCTAATACATTAGAAAACATTATGGATATTTTCATGTGGATATTTTTTGAATACTACTGATAATAGATTCAGTGATTAGTTCTGACCTGCTAAATTTATTTAAAGAACATTTATTATTATCAATATATTTGGATACTGTAGATTTTGCTTTGCATTGCAAATGTTTCCTAAACTTCACTATGATTTCTGCTTGATTGTATCCACACCATCTTCGTTATTCGTTGAAATTGTTTTTTGAAAAGAGACCAAATTCTTTGGGTTACCGTCAAATATAGGAAAGTCCTTATCTTTCGATTTGTCTCGCTAGGAACTTCTCATACTTCGAATCACCTGGGTTAACAGCCTCAATCATATCGCTGATAGTTTGACACAGCAGCTTGATGTGATTATTTTCTGCTGTCTCGGTGATTCTTAAAACAGAAGAGGCACCATTTTTTCAGTTATCAAAATAATCGACATTCCTTTCACAACCATTGTGTTGCTAATTTTGTGGGACACCTTCAATAAAATAAAGATTTTCTTTGGGAACTGGAGCGACTCCCGTATGCATTAAAGCTTCTTGGACATTTTCCACCCATAACGGGATTCGGGCATAATTTCCATACTCATTGTTTTTTATTACAGGTAATTGACTTCGGATATTATTATTAGTATTTCAGGATGATAAACCATAAGTATTTCCGCTTCTTTTAACACATGTTCCATGTGAAGATCTTGTTTTCTATTTCACGTTGTTGCTATTCAAGCTTTTTTTTTGCTTTCTCGGTCTCGGTATTCAACTTTTTTTAGTGATAATAAAAATTGCATTTACTGTGTTTCTTGTGGATGCGATGAGTGCTATGTCGTAGAAACTAAAAAGCTACTAGATATCACTATCGGGAAACACGAGAAAAATACCCAGCGAGGAGAAACATCAGCCAGTAATAGCAGATCACTTCTGGGCGAAACATAATGGTCTGAAGCCGAATTCATCCATAATGAAGAACACTGGTACAGGGGAAAATTTTAAGATGCGGCTCATATTCTGAATAACGATTCATATAGATTGGAAATGAGTGGAAACTCCTGCGCGGCCAACTAGATCAGTTGACCGCATCTACAAAAATCAATGCGCCAATGTCACACGCCAGTGACCACAAACAGACTATAAAAACTACGAGGTTTGTCAGTATTTACCCGAAGAAGATTGTAGATACTAACGATCGAAAAGTCGTGATTTAAACATATAACATATAACATAGGACATATAATTTTTACAAAACCACAATAATGAATGAATACTTATGAAGTAATGATGAGCTGTTGGTAAGACACATTTTAGCGGTGAATTGAAAATTCGGTCTCAGGTTTAACCGAAATGCACACAGGTTCTATATAATTTTTCTTCAAATAAATGGGATGACATTAGTTGATTTCATGCGAGTGAAAGAGACATAACCGTCGACTATAAAAAACTATGGTACACAGAATCCCACCCCTGGATCTCCCATGCTTGCACAAGCCCTTGGATGAGCTTTAAGATGGTTTTCCTAAGACCTGTGGGATTCTTACACTATAGTCCAATCACATACCGTTTACTGCTTGTAAATTCTACATTTTTTGTGAGCAAATTTTATTTTTGTTTTCAGGAGACAAGCACAAAGTTAGAGGAGATATAAATGCTCTGATTTGTGGTGACCCTGGTACAGCAAAGTCACAATTTCTAAAATTTGTTGAGAAAATCGCACCTCGAGCTGTATTTACTACGGGACAGGGTGCAAGTGCAGTAGGTCTGACAGCATATGTTAGGAGAAATCCAGCTACTAGGGAATGGACTCTAGAAGCTGGGGCTCTAGTTTTGGCAGATCAAGGAGTCTGCTTGATAGACGAATTTGACAAGGTATTAATATCCTTCACAAAATATCCACTAATAATATGTATTGATTCTATAGTGGTATTTACACTACTTTTGAAACTACGGGAATTATAGAAGAAAAAAATACAGATTATTGAAGCTCAATGAAGGCCAATTCAGATACATGCGTGCCCATGCAGGGTTTTTGAAGCATGAGCAGTTTAAATGCCCTTTACTCACTTTTCTATCACAATATATTTTATTTGGTTCGGTATTAATTTTGTCGATGCTGGAGTAATGCTATTTGAGTTTCTTAAATAATCCCGATGTATTTTTCACTGCCTTTAAGGCCGATTCAGATACATGTGTGCCCATTCCGCATGAGATAAAAGATACAATGAAAAGTACATCGGGATATTATTTGAAAAACTCAAATAGCATTAGTACAGCGTTGACAGAATTATTACAGAACCAAATAAAATATATTCGTGTGATAGAAACGTGAGTTAAACCGCCCGTGCTCATAAAACCCTGCATGCGCACCCATGTATCTGAATCGGTCTCAATGTTTTCAAGAATATTCAAATACCTTAATAGTGAGACAAAGATATTTCTGATATTGGGTAACACTACTCCAAAGTGGAATAGAAAATAAAAATGTGCAGATAAAGATTGAAAATATTATTGTAAGTCAAAGTCAATATATAGTTTATTGTCGGAAGTTATAAAAAACTTATGAACAAATCTTAATGGTTTTGGGATAGTTTTAAAATTTGGTTGAATTGAACTATCGTGGAGTTTTAATTGAACAGGAATTAACTTTCAAAGAGTAACCTTAAATATCAACTTCATGATATCAAACTTCTCTAGATAGCAAAAAAGGACTGAAAACTCCATATACCATGCAGAAATGTAAGAAAATATAATATTCTGGATTTATTTAAAAAGAAATTGATAGATCAATTGCTGTGGAAACAATTTTTTAACGAATTTTTTTGTAGTTTTCCAAACAAAAATCTATATATTAATGTAGTTTTTGAGAGTGCCTAAACAGTTCTGCTTAATAAAGGATTTAATAGTAATAATAATCAGTAAAAAATTAATATGATTTGCTTTTAACGGAGATTTCCGAACGCTTTTGAGATAATTGATCATTATTGATAAAAAATTATATATAATAGCTAACTTTTTCTAGATGAATGACCAAGATCGTACTTCAATTCATGAGGCAATGGAACAGCAATCTATTTCTATTTCCAAAGCTGGCATTGTTACTAGTCTACAAGCCCGCTGCTCTGTTATTGCAGCTTCTAACCCTATTGGTGGTCGATATGATGCTAGTTTGACCTTTGCAGAAAACGTTGCTTTGTCAGATCCAATATTGTCTCGTTTTGATATATTGTGTGTCGTGCGAGATGAAGTTGATCCAGTTCAAGATCAACATTTAGCTAGGTAAGAAAGACCATAAGATTTGTTTGTTTTCCTAGTTATCGTATTATTTTTTATTTTCCTTCATGTAACCACCACAACGAATGAATGTATCAAACATTTTTATTGGTTGGCTATGCTAAACATTCAGGGCAAACAAATTTCGTCAATAATTTTAGCAACAAGAAGAAAAATTTGGTTATGTGCTAGTAAAATGGTGTCAGATGAGTGTTTATTATTATTATTATAGATATGATCTGAACAAACATTTGCACCCATAATCACAACCTTTGCCTACCAATACCGGTTGACGGATATAACAATTTTGACAACAATAACAATACAAAACATCATACCAGGAAGTTGGAGCAGTGGTTTACATTAAGTACATGATAGCCTTTTTCTGTAAGACAAAAACCCTTTGTATACGTTGTTTACTATACACACCCCAAACGTGTATACCATACAAAAAGTTTATCAAGACATAGTACATTTTTGCTTCGGCAAGCCCGATTTATTTTTCGGATGTTTCTCATTGCGAAACATCCTGATGCCAATTTTGTGTTGATATGTGTAATATGCTGTTGTGTCATCCTTCATGCATCGGAATTCAGGAACATGTGCTAGTTCAATTTAACACATGTGATGTCTGAATGTGCAATGTTCGATGAGTAAACCTTTAATTCTGAGATGTGCTCTGCTGAGTTTCAATAGCTTGACAGTGTCGTAATGTTTTAGAATGGCCCAATCCCGATAGACTGCACCAATACTTTAGTCTATCCTATCCAGACTAAAGTAACACTATTGCATTGCTCCGTTCAGTATAAGGTTTCTTGACGGTTCCATTCTTCTCCTGAATTGCAGCAGTTGGACTTAAGTACTTGTTCTGCCTGATTGTCTAACCGTCAGTGGTGTCGATTTTTCAGCTCCCCTTGCACACATCCCATTGTGTCTACACTGCCCATGCTTCACTATTGAGTTCACCCCATTAAATCCGGTTTTAACGCCTGTCTAAGTTTTGAAGTTAGTGGTAAACCAACAGTCATTCGTTCTGAGCTGACCTCTGTTTTAGTAAAGTTCACTATGTAGAACATATGATAAATGATCGTTTTTGGCATGCTCTCCAAGATAATTCTCAATACGTAGGCTATTATGCCCTCCAGCATGCCTGTGTTCCTTGTGTATGTGGTTAACTGAGGGCCGCTTAATGAGGTCTGTATGTTGCCCATCTTGCTTCCCTCTCTAGGTCAACATGTAGAGGAAGTAGTTCCATAAGGGCTTCCGTTGCCTTTGGCGTCGTATGAATAGCTGCAAGGTATGCTTGTTCCTATAGTCTCTAGTTTGCTCCACCAGATTACCGATAGACTGGAGTACACAACTCAATGGAATCAAAACTATGAGACTGTTTGGATGGATAACGTATGGATCTCCTGACATGATGGATGTACTTCATGGACTATTCATAGACAAACATCATTCTGAAGACTCTGGGGCTGCAAATGATTGGTATAGTGAATAAATGACTGCAACCTTAATAAGGAGTGCTGTGTGTTGGGGGAAACCCGTGCAGTGCAGATCAACAACATTATCTTTATGTCAGCTACCTTCAAATCATACCTAGTGCTTTTCGAAATATTGCATGATTTTATCAGAAGAAATTTTTGCACACTTATTTTGTTAATGATTTTCAGATTCGTTGTTGATTCCCATATTCGCCATCATCCTTCGAAAAAACATTTAGAGAAACCTGAAGAACCTGAGAATGAACTTCAAATACCACAGGAAATGCTGAAGAAATATTTAGTGTATGCAAGAGAAAATATTCACCCTAAATTGCAGAATATGGATCAGGATAAAGTGGCTAACATCTATAGTCAACTGAGACAAGAATCATTGGTAAAACTATTGCTTCCAAACTTTTATCGAGTTCCTTATTTCAGAATGAAGGTAGAATTTACCATGAACTATACATTGATTCCATCATGGACGTATATGTTTAAATCCTGAACTGAATACATGAATGTCACATTGCGTCGATGATAAGTCTTTCATAGACAATATTGGGTCACGGTCACTGAATTATTCCATTCGATAGTAAGCAAAGAATAAAGGATGATTACATTTCGTGTTCATGAAATTGAAACCTGTAATACAAGTTTCAGTATCCAATCTATCAAAAAAATCATGACGCGCGCCTCGGAATGGGTGTGTAGAGTTTATTGTGTCAGTTCATCTGTCAATACTGTTGAGTATCAGTGTTTGTTTGTGAGCGTCAAATGCGGTGATGGAATGTCAACATCAACGCCATGAAATAATATAGGGTCAAAGCTGACTTTGTTTAGATTTTACTTGGTTTACAGGTTTGCAGTTACAAGCTTCAAAGAAAAAAAACGAAGTTATATATACAGATATGACCGCCGTTGTCAGACCAGTACAGTATGATAGACCACCTCAGACCCCCTAGAAATACTGATGATATCAACAATATTTTTAGTGTTCTGTCTATTTCAACCTAATAAAAGGGGTAATGAAAAGCGAAAAAAAATTATTCGATATTATACATCAGACGTTCACACACCTCTCACATTTCACCGCTTATTCAAGCCATCAAATACATTTCCCGCCATTTTACCAACTGTTACAGACCCGGTAGTGTTGCCACGCTTTTTGCATGAATATATCCATAACATTGGGAACGTCATGTAGGTAAATCTTTGTCGAATTAGTATCAGCTCCGTACTCTTCCAACTTTTGAAAAGCGTTGTATTTCGATTTTTTTTTTATTTTACTTGGGTTTTCTTAACGTGTGAGTGATTGCGAGGATCTACAGGGAGATATTATAAACTTATTTGTGATTCGTTGCTGACAGATTTTGAAATACGGAATGGAATTTTTGTTTAATTCATGAAATTTTTGGTATCTTGTAATTTTAACACATCTGCACCTGATATCGAGAAAAAAATTTCAATATTTTTTGTAATCCGCTACATTCCATTTAAGTTTTAAACAAAAGGTGGAAACCTATTATTATCATATCAAAATTAAAATAAAAAAACTAGTTATTTCGTTTTTAATCTAAATTATAAGTTTTCTTCAACAATACCAAAAAATAAAAAACCTAACGAACCTTGACTTTTCTATCTATTTTTCTCTCTTCTCATAGACTGCCGCACGCGTTCTGAAATTCCAAGAGTGTTTTTTACGGTTTGGAAGGCACACATGAATCGTTCAGAAAGAACTTCGATGGAAGAACTGGTTCTGCGCCTTAAACTAGGCCCATTACATGTCCCCATAAAAAAGTCCAGCGGGTTGAAATGTGGGGATCGTGGGGGCCAAGCAATTTGACCTGCTCTGCCAATCACCGATTGGGAAACACTGTATTCGAATAATAGCGGACGGTGACTCGAATTCGTACTGTAAAAAGTTTAAATATGTGTCACCATTTAAAATTCGCGGTAAAATCTTTAGGTATCTCTCACTATTCCTGTCCATATGATTAAGCTGAAGTGTTCTTGGTGTCAAAATTATCTGATGATGTATGGATTTTCTAGTGCCCAAATATTAACGTTGTGGCAATCTACTACTCCGTCACGTGTAAATTGAGCGTAGTCGGTAAAAATGATACAGGATAACAATTCAGGAACCCTACTACATTTGCGTAGTATCCATTCGGAGAACTGCAAGCGTCGTATAAAATCTCTAGAAAGCAAACCTTGGACTCTCTGGATATGATATGAGTATAACATATTTCCATACAGTTTAAGGGGAAACATCCAAATCCCAATATGTCCAGTAGTCATACCAGGATTTTTTGATAACATTTAAAATCTCTTCATCTTTTACTGTGTTACATGTTTATGGCAGTCTGCCAGCATTGTGTCTTGAGGTCTGAAATTTGTCGTATTCCCGAACGTGATGATGGGAATTTATGAGAGTTCTATAGTTGGGAAGCCGGCGACGGTGAGGAAATTTTAGCGCGTACAACCTCTGAGCTTCAAGTCCGTTACCATTAGCCAGACAATAAGCAAAATGGATGTTAGCCACATTTTCAAATGAATATGCTTCATTTTCCATTTCAATGTTGAACAAATTGAATAAAATAAAGAAATACACTATCAGACACAAACCAACTTTCAAATAATGTCAAATACTTCAAAATAATCTCAACATCAAAATGAAAATAGCAGTCAAAGCCCACTAAATCATTATTTTATTATATTTATATTTATATTAAAAAGTAATTTTAATTTTTTTCTCGATAATGGCCGTAGATGCGTAAAATGTACACGAAACAAAAAAATGTATAAAGGAAACAAAGAATTAATTTCATGTATTAGAATCCACCAGTGACGCATCACGAAAACGCTTGACCCCTGAGAAGATATCTCCCTGTAGATTCTCACAATTACTCGGCATATTGGATGATGTAAGCCCTGAAACTTAATCTTTGTTTAAAATTTGATCCCAATATCTTAAAAACTGAGAGAGCTATTGAAAAAAAATGTAAAAACCTTGAAATTTCAACGCCCTGTAGATCGATAACGAATTGTTTGTGGATACATGTTAACCGTAAAGTCTCATTTTGACCTTGAAAAAACCGCTCTCAAAATCTCGTATGAAGTGCAGCCCTCAATCACAATGATTCTTTTAGATTCAGTCCAAAAAAAAAACATTCGTCTTTTCGGTAATGCTTTTTCCACCAGCTCGCTTGCTTTTCTGGAACACTTCGGAAAGGATGGCGATCTGTCTCTGGTTCAGATATTTTCATGGAGACGATGCTCTTCTGAACTAGCATTAATCGTTCCACCGCTGGCCGTCTCATAGACACTGACCCTTCTAATTCAGTATTCACCTCCATTTTTCGTCACTTCAGAGACATGCAAAACATTTCTTTCCCAGTGCTCGTTTTTCCAGCAAAGCTCTGAAACTCAGCCTCTGGAGATGTTGCCTGGGGCTTACAGCCTGCAGAAGTTTAAGAAGAATACCAAATCCTATCTTCTTTCCGTCCTCTACCTACACAGGTTCTTTTGGGTACATTCTACGACTGTTAGTGTGGATTCATGGAGCACCAATTAACAATTTATCAAGGAACAATTATCAATTAACAATTAACAAGTACAAGTTGGACTATTTGTATTTATATGAATGCATACATGCAGACAATTAACAATTATCAATTATCAAATAACAAGTAGAAGTTGGCCAACTTTTATCTTTTTACTCTAATTGAACGAGATTTTCCTCTAGTGCGCAACTAGTACGCAGATGATCGTGGATTGGTTAGTATAATGACGGAAAGCAATCAAAATCAACAAAAAAAATGTTTGAGTATCTTCCATTTCAATGACCATCGTGAATGCACAAAATTGATTATATTTAATTTAATATTTAATAACATTTATTTCCCAAGAAACATACAAGTTTATGACAGGGAAAAATAAACACATTTTCAACTAAACTAAATTAATTACTAACTAGTTATTTCTAATTTTCATATACTTATAAAATTCATGATAATAAATATTTTTTCAAATTTACTTTGAATCTCATTTTACCATAGGATTTTAAAGATTTTGGCAATTCATTGTAATGCATTATTCCTTTGAAGTATATTGATTGTTGACCCACATTTGTTCTCACATTAATAACTGATAAATGATCTGATTGCCTCGTGAAGTGGTTATGATTACTGTTAATTAGGTTGAAAGCCAAATCAGAGTGTTTGAAGTTATTTTTAACTAGGTGAATAAAAGTACAAATCTTTAACTTATAAAGAGAATGGATATCTAGAATTTGTTTTGGTTTATATAAATTTATTGTAGGTTCCTTGTATTCTAGTTTGAATATACATTTGATGATTTTGTTTTGTAGTGTTTTCAATGGTTTTAGTACACATTTTGTTGCCGATCCCCATACTGAGATTAAGTACTGAAGTTTGGAAATGACTAAAGAATAATAAATTAATTTCAAATATTTCAAGGGTAAAAAGTATCTGATTTTAAAAAGAATTCCGATTACTGGGGATATTTGCTTCCTTAATATTTCAATGTGTTTGGACCATAACAAATTTTCATCAATATACAGGCCAAGAAACTTCAAAGTAGGAGCATACTTGATGATTTCTCCTTTGAAATTGATAGGTTCTTTGAAATCGACATAGGTCGATCTTTTGGTCACAAACATAAATGATGATTTTTTGTAATTTAAAGTTAGTTTATGGTTTATTAACCAGGATGATATTTTCTCAATGTCAATCAACATTTTTTTTTTAATTTCTTGTAAACTATATCCGTTGTATATTATGGTTGTATCATCAGCAAACATTTTGATTTTACCAACAAGTTCCAAATCAGCTAATGAATTAATATATATAAGAAAGAGTACAGGTCCAAGGATTGATCCTTGTGGCACTCCACATAAAACTGTTTTATACAATCCTTCAGTATCTTCCATGAATACAAACTGTTTTCTTTCTGAAAGATAATTTCTGAACCATTCGTGAACACTTCCTCTCACACCTATTTGATATAAGATGTCCAATAAAATTTTGTGATCAACTGTGTCAAAAGCTTTCTGAAGATCAAGCGATAGAATACCACATTTTTTACCCGAATCTATATCCAGTTGGAATAGAGTAATGACATCAAGTACTGCTGATTCTGTATCGCTAGATCTTCGAAAACCATACAATACAATACAATACAATACTTTTATTCATCACTCAACTTAATGTACAATTTCCATTGCATATACAAGTTATCAGACTAGTCAACAAAAAACATTCATGTGTCGGATCACAATACAATACAATGCAATACAATATAATCAAATCACATGGAACTTATATACAATACATTACTTTATTTACTCAATTTAATATACGATTTCATTATATAAAGTTATCAAAAACAGTTACATTCAGATCATTAAAATACAATACAATGCCCATTATACAGTAATTTTGATTTTTCAAGGTATTCAAATAATCTACAATGCATTGCTTTTTCAATTATTTTTGAAAGTATTGATAGAATCGAGATGGGTCTATAATTATTCATTTGATCTTTTTCACCTGCTTTGAAAATTGGTGTAACTTTCGCAATTTTCATTTTATCTGGAATTATGCCCGTTATGAAAGTTAAATTTATTATTTTGCTCATAATAGGTGCAAGTTCTGATTTCACTGTTTTGATAATTTTGGTGCTGATTTTGTCAAATCCTGGAGATTTTTTTGTATCAAGCGAATTTATGATTTCTTTTATTTCTACATGATCTGTAGGCTTCAGGAACATAGAAGTTAATTTAGAATGAACTAGAATTTCATGATTGGAAGGAAAAACAACTGACAAATTGGGACCGACATTGAGAACGAATAGAATCTGAATGTTTAAACAATTTCCACGTCAAAGTGCGGTTAACTTAAAATAGCACGGATCTACTTTGTGCGCATGCTCACTTGTTCCTTGGCAATTGTTAATTGGGGTGCATGAATGCAGAATTTTCAAAACTTGTTAATTGATAATTATTGTTAACTGATAATTGCTACTTGATAATTGTTAATTGGTGCTGTATGAATCCACACTTAATGAGAGAGAATTATCATTTAGAAATATGGAAAAAACTTTCAATAATAATATATACCCAAATCGTACTTAGATTTTGTAGCTTTAAAAAATATGAAAAATGTATTGCTCGGACTAGATGATGTGACTTTCACTTCGTCGAAAATAATTTTTTGTTTGAATAACCGTTTAAAATTTGATTTTTAAAAAAATTCAAAAAGTTTGGTTATATACAGTTGTTCAATGATTCTTTGTCCAATGAGTTTACATCATTACAGTACTGACGAAAATCAATTGAAATTAATTTCTATACTAAATGCTTAACGATACATCAATTTTGTACCTTTTCATTACTCAGTAGGTAATTGAAAGTTAGTAGCATGATGATGTTATTAGTGGAACGAAACGCTTTTCTCCAAGTTACATTTTTTATTTAACAGAAGCTTTGTAGATATTAAATAAACGTGAAAAACTAATAGAACATTCGAATTCATGACGTATGTTGAATCTAAATACAAATAACTTTCTTTAATAATTTTTGAAATTGAAGAAAATAAGCTTATTTCAAGGGATTATTTTGAAAAAAAAATGTTTTCGAGAGATTGCTCAAGTCACGTGACCCCGTCGGAGTATGCCATTTTACATATTCTTCAATAAATGTACTGGAGCATTATTCTATCACCAAACTGCTATCTCATAACCTCGACACGTGTTTCAGTCACCAAGTGAGCGTCTTCCGGTGGAAAATATTCAAACTAAAATACGTGTCAAGTAGTAAAAATGGCGATTTCGTATCAGGATAAAACTCCAGTATATTACTACACCAAAAGTTCCAAACATTGTAGTGCAAGTACATAATCTTCTTCAAAGCTAAATTTTACGAAATGGAGACAGATTAAGTCGCCCAAAACAGATCCCTGGAGAACATCAATAGAACTCGAAAAGTATGTTGCAAAATCATCACTTCCTTTTAAATAATTTTCTGCGGGTCATCACCCTTTTTGACTATGTTATTATTCAAGTTTTCAATAATCATTATCCATGTGATTTCATTAGAAGTGTAGTTTATTCTTTTGCTTAAGTGCTGGGATTTTTATTAACCAATGGGAATCTAGTATTCTCTGCTCATAAGTGATTGTATTACTGGACCCAAAGACCTTCTTTTTACCATTTTATAATAAAAAAAATACAAATGTTTTGTAAATACTGAAAGTATTACCTTATAATTTGAACATCACTTGTTTGACACACATATCAATATTTGAGTTTTGTTGTGTATCGAGTGATCTAAGTGAAAAATTTCCATGGATTACTTTTCAGAGTTTTACAGTATTTCATCAAGTATCTAATAACTTACTGACATGAAAAATGGCTTTCTGTATCTGTTGATTGTTGCATAAAAGTAATATACTTTTAAGAATGATTTCTCAAATACCAGTATTCGTTCGAATCTATTAATTCCAAAATACATAAACTGAAAATTGTTCGAATCATATCCTTTTAATTCCAAAATAAATGAACTGAACTATAATGAAACCATTTTTGATAATAGTTCATTGTTTGACTTGTATTAGTAGAAACATATTTCTGAATGAATTGGGCAAAATCTAACAATCTGCTGCTTCTACATATTTCCTATGATAGATATCCCAAAAAAATATAAAATCACAATACTTCGACAGTAAGGTTCAAATTCGACGCTGAAACTCCCTTACTACTCAAACGGCGCGGTTGCCAAATCTTGGGTTTGTATTAGTCGGTAAAATGCAATGCATTATATACCATATACACGATCCACAGAAGCGCCCCCTACACGGTCGATGATGGAATTAAATCTGTATAAAAATGTTGATATATAAAAACAATTTCCACCGAGAAAACTCTGCAAACCAGGAGAATCATCCGAGAAGCCCTTGAGATAGAGAAGCGCCCCAATTGCCTCAACACTCGCGACGACGGACGTAGACTTCCCAATACCTGGAAGCCTCTCATTGCACGCATCAACTCATTTCCCACCAACTCATTTCCCACACACAGCTCACCTAGCGCCAACCAAGTTCCCGCACACAGCTCATCTAGCGCCAATTCAGTTCCCGCCCATAGTTCACCTCGCGCCAATACATTGCACACGGCCATTACAGCCACGTCCACTATAAATACAGTTCCTCAACCCACAATTCCTCAGTTCTCTCGAAGGAGTAGGCAGATTGATACCTTAGAGAGAACCAGTGACGAGACATTAGGAGTAGGCAGATTGAGACCCCGACGTCAAGTCACAAAAACCTAACGTAATTATACCTGAGGAGTAGGCAGATTGAGACCTCAGCGTAGAATTACGTTTCAACCTTTTATTAATTTTCTTTCTTTTTCAGTTCTTGAAAATGTCTCCAAAATCGGAGCCGAAACATCGAATTTCAACAAATTCTAGACGCGGTTCAACACGAACTTTTAGTTTTCATTAGTACTCGAAGGAGTAGGCAGATTGAGACCTTAGAGAGAACCAGTGACGAGACATGGGGAGTAGGCAGATTGAGACCCCGACGTCAAGTCACAAAAACCTAACGTAATTATACCTGAGGAGTAGGCAGATTGAGACCTCAGCGTAGAATTACGTTTTAACCTTTCATTAATTTTCTTTCTATTTCAGTTCTTGAAAATGGCTCCAAAATCGGAGCCGAAACGTCGAATTTCAACAAATTCTAGACGCGGTTCAACCCGAACTTTTAGTTTTCATATATATATATATATATATATATATATATATATATATATATATATATATATATATATATATATATATGTTCAGATAGGTTTCCGCGGTCAGATATTTGAAAACTAAAAGTTCGGGTTGAACCGCGTCTAGAATTTGTTGAAATTCGACGTTTCGGCTCCGATTTTGGAGCCATTTTCAAGAACTGAAAAAGAAAGAAAATTAATAAATGGTTGAAACGTAATTCTACGCTGAGGTCTCAATCTGCCTACTCCTCAGGTATAATTACGTTAGGTTTTTGTGACTTGACGTCGGGGTCTCAATCTGCCTACTCCCCATGTCTCGTCACTGGTTCTCTCTAAGGTCTCAATCTGCCTACTCCTTCGAGAGAACTGAGGAATTGTGGGTTGAGGAACTGTATTTATAGAACTTTTAGTTTTCAAATATCTGACCGCGGAAACCTATCTGAACACATTGCACGCCTCTACGGGGAGGATATTCTCCATATCACGAAAAACTATTCATCACTCCTTATCCGAAGATCCAAACTCCTGTGCGACCTCACGTTCCTCAAATCATGCAGAGACCACAGAGTCATTCCCAAAGCCTTCCGGTTGAAACATCATGATACCTCATCGTCAGCCCAGCGTATTCTCAATAAAGCTAGCCAAGCACTTATTCGAAAAACACTTCACGACATCAGACGTAATTTGGACACCACCAACACCTCACTCTACAAATGTTTTGGCAAATTATCCACCGTAGATATCCATCCAGTCATCTGGGACACTTTGACCAGGATATCTCAGGACAAAGCAGATCACATCAGCAATAAGAAAACAGAAACACAGAAAAACAAACTTTGTGCATTGTTAACGAATACCATCACACCCTTGGTCCCAGCTGCATCACCTGTATTAGTACACAACTTCTCCGACACACCACTAGATCAAACTAGCCTTGCACTACTATCAAGAGGATTCAATTATTCCATCACACCAAACAGAATCCCAACAGAAACCATCATCACACAAATAGAAAGCGCTATAACCCATCTACCAGAAAACACAGCTGAAGAAACTAGACAAGATATTGCCACCACACTTAGGAGAGCGAAACTCCCTCCATCCAACATAACACCTGCTGAAAAACATTGCCTCAGAAACCTCCACAACAACCCAGACATAATCATTCTCCCAGCAGACAAAGGCAACGCCACAGTAGTTCTGAATACCTCAGATTATGTAGACAAAATGAGTACACTATTAAACTCATTCGAGTATCAGATCACCCAACGAGACCCGACAACCTACCTCGAAAAGAAGACCAAAAATCTGATCAATAATTCTAAACTACCAGCCGAAACCAAGAAAGCCACTATCCCTAGAGAGAAGTCATCACGCACCCCTCGTATCTACGGACTACCAAAAATACACAAGCCTGATATCCCACTCCGACCTATCGTCAGTGCCTTTGGATCACCAACCCAGAACCTCGCCAAGTATCTAGCGAGTACTCTTCAGCCACGAGCAGAAGAAGCTTCATCCTACGTGAAAAATTCATTCCACTTCTTAGACCTTCTCAAATCCTATAGAATCCAGAACACAGATATCCTAGTGAGCTTCGATGTTGTCTCCCTCTTCACAAATATTCCCCTAACGGACACGCTAGAAATCCTTAAAACGAAACACAGAATTCCAAAAGACATCCTGGACCTCATCAGTCACTGTATGAACAACACGTACTTCCTCTTCCAAGGAACTTACTACAAACAAGTGAAAGGTGCTCCCATGGGTTCCCCCCTTTCTCCAGTCCTTGCAAACCTTTTCATGGAAGACTTCGAAACCAGGGCTGTAGAAGCATTTGACCACAAGCCTACTTGCTGGTTCAGATACGTTGACGACATTTTCGTCATATGGCCTCATGGTTACGAAATCTTAAACACGTTCTTAGATCACCTAAACGATATCCATCCCAACATGAAATTTACAATGGAGACCGAAATGAACAACTCCCTAGCTTTCCTGGACGTTCTCATCACGAAATCCAATAGCTCTTTCACCCACACAGTACACAGGAAACAGACCCACACCAACCGATACCTACACGCAAACTCTCATCACCATCCAGCAGAAACAAACTCCGTATTGAACTCCCTGATATACAGATCAATTCAGCTTACCGACAACCAGAATAGACCACAAGAGCTGGACAAACTAAAATCAGCCTTACTTCAAAATGGTTACAACAATTCGCTAATCGACAAGTCTATCCGCCATCAACTGACCCGTCCTCCAAAAACAAATGATCCACTAGAGAGTATTCAGCCACACAAAGCTTTCCTACCATACATTAAAGGTGTGACAGACAAAATCAGTAATATCTTGAGAAAACACCAGATAAAAACAATATTCACGGCCAACAACCAAATATTCAAATTCCTCAGATCTCCCAAGGACACAATACCAAACGATTCTCAAGGTATATATGAAATACCATGTTCAGACTGCCCGAGAAGTTATATTGGCCAGACTAACAGACGAGTAACTTCCAGAGTCTACGAACACGAACTTGCTGTGCGTCAGGCATCTTCCACTTCCGCACTTTATAAACATCGAGAAGACACAGGTCACAAAATAGACTTCAAAAACACAAAAACAATTTCCACCGAGAAAACTCTGCAAACCAGGATCACCCGAGAAGCCCTTGAGATAGAGAAGCGCCCCAATTGCCTCAACACTCGCGACGACGGACGTAGACTTCCCAATACCTGGAAGCCTCTCATTGCACGCATAAACTCATTTCCCACCAACCCAGTTCCCGCACACAGCTCACTTAGCGCCAACCAAGTTCCCGCACACAGCTCATCTAGCGCCAACTCAGTTCCCGCCCATAGTTCACCTCGCGCCAATACATTGCACACGGCCATTACAGCCACGTCCACTATAAATACAGTTCCTCAACCCACAATTCCTCAGTTCTCTCGAAGGAGTAGGCAGATTGAGACCTTAGAGAGAACCAGTGACGAGACATGGGGAGTAGGCAGATTGAGACCCCGACGTCAAGTCACAAAAACCTAACGTAATTATACCTGAGGAGTAGGCAGATTGAGACCTCAGCGTAGAATTACGTTTCAACCATTTATTAATTTTCTTTCTTTTTCAGTTCTTGAAAATGGCTCCAAAATCGGAGCCGAAACATCGAATTTCAACAAATTCTAGACGCGGTTCAACCCGAACTTTTAGTTTTCATATATATATATATATATATATATATATATATATATATATATATATATATATATATATATATAGCTTAGTCCAATAAAATGTTCCTTCTTGTTATTCACAATTTCCCTCGAGAGCATATCCCTGTTTCATTTATATATATATATATATAAATGAAACAGAGATATGCTCTCGAGGGAAATTGTGAATAACAAGAAGGAACATTTTATTGGACTAAGCCCTCTAGTAAAAATGCAACCGTAGACACGTGTTTCGATCTTAGGGATCTCATCAGTACGGTGAAAGCAAGTGTAAGGATGTGCAACACTTGATTGCAGGTGAAACAACAAATGAACGGAGTCAACAAACAGGAAGCCAACCGCACATTTGTTACGAGGTGTTACGACTGAAGCCACAAATGTGCGGTTGGCTTCCTGTTTGTTGACTCCGTTCATTTGTTGTTTCACCTGCAATCAAGTGTTGCACATCCTTACACTTGCTTTCACCGTACTGATGAGATCCCTAAGATCGAAACACGTGTCTACGGTTGCATTTTTACTAGAGGGCTTAGTTATATATATATTGATATTATATTGATATTTGCGTCTATACACACCCACTTTCATACATACTACCTACGAACCCAGGCCAAATCCCACCAACTCAGACCCGCCTTCGGGCTTGACAACGTTTAGCTATGTTAAACTGTCAAGGATGGTCAGGAGGCTCAAGGAACGAAATTTTGGGAGGGTCCAAAAAGGCGGTAAAATCATGATTTTTATACAGATTTAATTCCATCATCGACTGTGTAGGGGGCGCTTCTGTGGATCGTGTATATGGTATATAATGCATTGCATTTCACCGACTAATACCAACCCAAGATTTGGCAACCGCGCCGATTGAGTAGTAAGGCCATTTAAGCGTCGAATTTGGACCCTACTGTTGAAATATTGTAATTTTATATGATTTGAGGATATCTATAGTTCAATGGAAATATGTAGAAGAAGCAGATTGTTACATTTTGCCCAATTCATTCAGGAATATATTTCTACTAATACAAGTCGAACAATAATCTATTATCAAAAACGATTTTTTTATATTTCAGTTCATTTTTGAATTAACAGGATGAGAAAAAAAAATATTTAACTTCATCGTCAGTTACTCATATGCAATACCTAATCAAAAGATAGAGAAAACCATTTTTTATGTCAATAAGTTATTGGATACTTGATAAAATACAAAACTTTGAAAAGTATAGTACATGCAAAATTTTCGTGAAAATTTTATTTTGAATTGACAGGATATGATTCGAACGACTTTCGAACACATACTGATATTTGAGAAAACATTTCTGTAAACATCTTCCAATACTCATATGCAATCAAAAGATAGAGAACGCCATTTTTTCATGTTAGTAAGTTATTGAATATTTGATAATATTTTTCGTCTTGGGAACTTTTCCACTTACATCACTCGATACACAACAAATCTCAAATATTGGTAGGTGTATCACGCAAGTGATTTTCAAATTATAATGTAATACTTTCGATATGTACCAAACATGCGTATTTGTTAATTATAAAATGGTAAAAAGAAGGTTCTCGGGCCCAATACCGTGGAAAAAATTACGACCTGAACGTTGAGACTTCTATCTATTCTATCTATTCTATCTATTCTATCTATTCTATCTATTCTATCTATTCTATCTATTCTATCTATTCTATCTATTCTCCATATCTGTTGGTAGGTAGCGAAGTGGCCAGATGTCGGCCGTTGAAACTTCTATTGGCGCTTGGCCAGGTGAGAATCCTGAGTGAGAGAGAATGTTTTCCAATTTCATCGGAGTCGATTTGAATTGTCTAGATGCCAATCTCTACGTCTGGTGCTTCCTTTAAATGCGCACCGATCACCCGTGGAGGTGCTGTAGGTTTTCTGGGTTTTCATAGAGCTGAAAAGTGAACACGCCTTAAAAAAATCGGTAAGTCGCCCCAGAGCGACACGGCAAATAATAATAGCCGTCCTCTACCATACAGTCTATGCCTTTGGGTAGACTCTGTGAGTATTCATGAGGGAGTATTGTTATTATCATTATATTAATATTATATTGGATAACATGCTATTTTCTCGGTATTGGGCCCGGTAGTACAATCATTTAAGAGCAAAGAATAATAGAATCCCATTAAAAAAACAGCTCTCAAGCAAAAGAATGAACTATGCTTCTAATGAAATCATATGGGAAATGATTAATTAGGTGATTGAAACTTGAATAATAATATACTCAAAAAGTGTGATGATCCGCAAAAAATTATTAAAAAGGAAGTGGCTGACGAATTCGCAACATACTTTTCGAGTACATGCAAAAACTTCTCTTGATGTTTTTTAGGGATCTGTTTTGGGCGTCTTAATTTTTCTCATTTTCATAAAATTTTGCTTTGAAGAAGATTATGTACTTGCATTGCATTCTTTGGAACCTTTGGTGTAGTAATCAATGTACCCCGACACCAAAACGCTATTTTTCCGACTCCACACGTGTTTCGGTTTGAATCTTTCTCGCCGGAAGATGGTCACTTGGTGAATGAAACACGTGTCGAGGTTATGAAATAGCAGTTTGGTGTCAGGAAAACATTCCAGTACACTTATTGAAGGAGATGAAAAAAGGCATACTCCGATGGGGGCACGCGACTTTAGCAACTTCTACATGAACATTTTTTTTCCCTTTTAATCCCTTAGAATGGACTTATTTTCTTTAATTTCAAAAATTATTAAAGAGAGTTATTTCTATTCAGGTTCAACATACGTCCTTAATTCGACCGTTCCATTGCAACTTTTAGTTTTTTGCATTTATTTAAAATTATCTACGAAACTTCTCTTACATAAAAAAATGTAAATTCGAGAAAAGCGTTTTGTACCACTAGCTTCATCATGCTACTAACTTTTAATCACTAAGTAATGAAAAAGTACATTTTACTTAGAAAGAAAAGCGTTGGAATTTTTTTTGATACAGAATTGATGTATTTCAGCATTTAGGATAGAAATTTATTTCAATTGATTTTTGTCAGTACTAAGTCGATGCCACACTCATTGAACAAAAAATCATTGACCTACTGTATCTAACCAGAATAGCATCGTCTCCATGAATATATCTGAACTAAAGACAGATCAACATCCTTTCTAAAGTGTTCCAGAGAAGTAAGCGAGCTTGTGGAAAAAGCATTGCCGACAAGACGAATGTCTTTGTTATGGACTGAATCTAAAAGATTCAGTGAGTGTTAAGGGACTCCATAGAGGGAGTTTCAAAATTTAGAATCAAGATTTTATGGGCGGGTTTTTTTCAGGTCAAACTAAGTTACATTAACATGTATCCGCAAACACTTCGTTACAAATGTACAGAGAGTTGAAATTTTAAGATTTATTTATTTGTTTGATACCTCTCTCAGTTTTTAAGATATTGAGATCAAATTTGAAACATAGATTACGTTTCAGGGCTAACATCATCCAACATGCCAAGGAAGATATTTTTTCAGGGGTCAAGCGTTTTAGTAATGCTTTGCTGGTGTATTCTTATACATAAAATGAATTTTTTGTTTTCTTCACACATTTTTTTCTTTCGTAATTTATATGCATCTACGACCATAATAATTGAAATTCTTCAACGAAACAATGAAAAATAAATTTAACTTAGTGGGCTTTGACTGCTATCTTCATTTTGATGTTTAGGTTTCTTTGGAAGCATTTGACATTATTTGAAAGTTGGTTTGTGTCTGATCGTGTTTGTTTCCTAATCGCCAGTTTCCCAACCAGAGAACTCTTGTAAATTCCCATCATCACGTTCGGAAATACGGTAGATTCCAGACTCCAAGGCACAATGCTGGCAGACCGCCATAAGCATGTAATCCAGTAATGGAAGAAGAGATTTTGAATGACAAGTAGCAAAAGATTTGGATGTTTCCCATTCAACTGCCTGGAAACACGTTATACCCATATTATATCCAGAGGTTTGCTTTCTCGAGATTTTCCACTGCGCTTGCAGTTTTTCAGACGGATACTGCACCAAGTAGGGTACCTGAATTTTTATCCAAACATGATCAGACAATCTGGACACCAAGAACAGTTTAGCGTAAACATATGGGCAGGAATAGTGGGGAGATACTTGAATTGAACCTTTAATTTCACCGCGAATTATGAATGGTTGCACATATTATTCATATCCAGTGTTTCCTAATCGGAGGATTGGCAGAGCAAATCCAATTGCTTGGACTTCAACACGCTGGACTTTTTTTATGGGGACATGTAAAGGGCCTAGTTTATGGCGTAGAACCAGTGTCTTCCATCAAAGTTTCCACTGAACGAATTATGGAAGCCCTAAAAACCGTGAAAATCTCAAGAACGTGTGCGGCAGTCTATGAGAAGAAGATATAAAGAGGTCAAGGTTCGTTAGGTTTATTTTATTTTTGGGTATTGTTAACAAAAACTCGCAATTTAGATTAAAAACCAAATTAATTTGTTTTCATTGTGATAATAGGTTCCCACTTTTTGTTTAATTTTAATTGAATGTAGCGAAATACAAAATATTATCAAAACTCTTTTCTCGATATATCGGGTGCAGATGTGTAAAAATTACACAAGACAAAAAATGTCATTATTAAAACAAAAAATTCATATCGTATTTCAGAATCTGTCACAATAAAGTTTATGGGGCGAAACAGGGCTTTACCTCTGAAAAAATATCTCACTGTAGATTGTTATAATTACGCACAACATAACGAGAACTCAAGTGAATGAAAAAAATCGAAAAACAACGCTTTTTAAAAGTTGGAAGAGTACGAAGCTGACACAACTTCGACAAAGATTTTCCTACACGACGTTCCCAATGTTTTGGATATTTTCGTCCCGTGAGCCTATATATATATATATATATATATATATATATATATATATATATATATATATATATATATATATATATATATATATATATATATATATATATATATATATATATATATATATATATATATATATATATATATATATATATATATATATATATATATATATATATATATATATATATATATATATATATATATATATATATATATATATATATATATATATATATATATATATATATAAATTATATATAGAAATATATTATATATATAGAAATTTTGGCAGGGTCCAAAAAGGCCAAAAGGTTTTTATACAGATTTAATTCCATCATCGACCGTGTAGGGGGCGCTTCTGTGGATCGTGTATATGGTATATAATGCAATGCATTTCACTGACTAATACCAACCCAAGATTTGGCAACTGCGCCTTTTGGGTATTAAGGTTGTTTTAGCGTCGAATTTGAACCTTACTATTAAAATATTGGAATTTTATATGATTTGAGGATATCTATAGTTCAATGGAATAATGTAGAAGCAGCAGATTGTTACATTTTGCCCAATTCATTCAGGAATATGTTTCTACTAATACAAGTCGAACAATAAACTATTATCAAAAATGGTTTCTTTATATTTCAGTAAATTTTTTAATTAACAGGATAATTATGATTCGAAAAAATACTTTCATTTGTGAAAAAAACTTGAAAATCATCGCCAGTTACTCATATGCAATACCTAATCAAAAGATAGAGAAAACCATTTTTCATGTCAATAAGTTATTGGATACTTGATAAAATACAAAACTTTCACAAGTATAGTACATGGAAAATTTTCGTGAAAATTTCCCAGTTAATTCATTTTGGAATTGACAGAATATGATTCGAACAACTTCTGAACAAATACTGATATTTGAGAAAACATTTCTGTAAACATCTTGAAGTGCGCACCGACTACCCGTGGTGGTGCTGTAGGTTTTCTGGGTTTTCCTACAGCTGAAAAGTGAATACGCCATCAAAAATCGGTAAGTCGCCCCGGAGCGCCACAGCAAATAATGATAGCCGTCTTCTATGCCTTTGGGTACACTCTCTGAGTATTTATGAGGGAGTATTGTTATTATTATCATTATATTAATATTAAAGTTGGATACCATGCTATTTTCTCGGTATTGGGACCGAGCTTTTACAATCATTTTATGAGCAAAGAATAATAGAATCCCATTAAAAAAACTCTTAAGCAAAATAAACTATGCTTTTAATGAAATCATATGGAAAATGATTAATCAAGTGATTGAAACTTTAATAACAATATACCCAGATTGTTTTTAACCACATAGTATTCGACAAAAACCCTTTGAAATATTTTGAACAATTTACTGTGGGATATTTTGAATATATGGGGTATTTTGAATACCGATATCTACTCACGGGTGCAAATTCATGAGAAATCGAACATTTTATATAAGTATGTCAGGCGGATTCAGGAGATGTTGACATCATGAATTGTAATTGATGTTTGTATCCTACGAAATATCTAAAAATGAATAGAATACCACCGCTCAATTTTTCAGAAATCACAACAAAACTGGCTAACTTTTGACTCACCCCGTATATCGTGAGTCCGTGTAGGAATTGATGTACTTCATATTGGATTTGACTCGGCCTATCGAACAAACTATGTGAAGTTAATTTGGTTGATATACTCGAAATAGTATTGACACAATGGCCACTTGTAATTTTGAAAAAGTGAACTTCAGCACCCTGTATAATCGAATCTATTGAATTTAGAACTTCAGTGCAATGAAGACATTTGATCAGCATCATGAAGTCTATAAAATATAAAAAAATCAATGAAATTCACCGAATAAAAAAAAAAATGAAATGAAACTCTTGTTAGAGAGTCTAGTCTGTGGAAGGAAAGTCCAGGTTTCCAGACAAGAAAATTAGAGAAACTTCCTTGTACTCTCTCTAAACGGTCCTTCTGGCAATTGGAAGATGGTGACCAGATTATACTATTATATTCGAGAATGCTCCGAACAAGTAAAATATACAACTACCTAATTGCGTTCCGATTAGAGATATTCCTAGTTTGCCTCTTTATAAAACCCACCATTCTGAGAGATTTATTGCAGATACTGTTAATATGGTCGTTGAAATTGAGTTCTTTATCAAATACTAGCTCCAAATCACTGATACTCGTTACAGCTTGCAAATCAACTCCATCTATAGCATAATTATAAATAGTTTGATGGAGTATTCTATAAAAACGCATAATTTTATACTTTTCAGTATTGATTCTCAAAAAATTTCATTTGCAGAAAATGGAAAAATTGATTGTCATTTTGAATCAAATGACAGTCGTCTTCAGATGATACAACTTTGTGGAATTTAAGATCATCTGCATAAAGTAAAACCCTACAATTTTCAAAAGTATTAATAACATCATTGATGAAGCATAAAAAAGAGAATGAGACCAATGTGGGATCCCTGAGGAACTCCAGAGGTAACGTTTATTGTTTTAGAGATGGAATCATCTATTTCCACTTTCTGATTACGCTTATCTAGATAAAACTTGATTAATTTAAAAAAACTGTCATCAACACAAAGTTGTTTTATCTTATGAATGAGTAGACTATGAATAACTGAATCAAATGCCTTGGCAAGATGATTGTAAATCACATCGACCTGAAACCCTTGTTCTAGTTTATTACATAAATAATTTTGCATGATTCCTAAATTGGTAGTTGTAGAGCGACTTTTGAAGAAAACATTTTGTTCGGCAACAATAATATGCTTGAAATTGTAAAAAAAGTTCATATGTTAAAATTGACTCAAAAACTTTTGGAATACATTTTAGAAATGCCCGAATAATTTTCAATATTACTTTTACTACCTGACTTAAATATTGGCGATAACAATGATGACTTCCATAAGGTTGGAAAACTTCCATCATCAAACGATATTTGAAAAATGATTTTAAGAGGTGTGGATAATACTTTGCAGCACTGTTTGAGAAGTAACGGGGGAATTCTATCGGGACCCGCACTCTTATTTTTGTCCAAGTTGCCTAATTTAATTTCGATTTCCTCTTAGCTGAACGAGTGAGATGTTGAAACTGTAATAGACTGAGAAGCATTTATTGTAGGAATTTTTACAACATTAATAAATTCGGAGAAACACGACTGAAAATGATCAGCAAATGCATTTGCTATTTCTTTTGAATCTTCTAAAGTATTTCCTCATTATTTTTGGTATGCCACTGTATTTTCTAAGGGAATTAACATATGACCAAAAATATTTAATGTTATCGGGTATCATTAATTCAGTATTTGTCAGGTACAAAAGTTAGCACATATCAATGTGGTATTTAGTTTCCTTTCTTATATCAGAATATTGATTGTTCTAAACCACTTATTTAAAATTTGTTGTGAAGTTGTTTTTCCGTTTTATCAATTTAATCAGATGATTACTGTACTATTTAGGATATTTGACAGTGGATTTGAATTTTTGTGGCACATATTGTTTGAAATCATCAGATAACACTTCATAAAAGCAGGACACTGCATCGTCAATTAATTTCATGCAATATAAAAATGACCAATTAACATTGGAAAAGTATTCATTCAGTCCAATATAATCAGCCTTGTGAAACAAAAAAACATTTTCTCTAACGGAATGGGATGGGAGAATCACATCCTTATAATCGATTTTGAATTCTAAAGCAGGGTGATAGAGATCAGGTGAATGATTACTGAGTAGGCATAATTTGGCATGTTCGACATCTACTGACAAATCGTCAGAAAAAAGTAAGTCTAAAATTTTTCCTGAGCAGTTTATAACATCGTTGAACTGTTGGAAATCCATTATGGCAAATTCTTCTAGAAGAACTTCAATGCGTAGCTCAGAACGGTAAGTTGGTACGAGAACATGTGCATCGTAACTCCATGATATTTGATGCAGGTTGAAATCACCAGTACTAATGAAATTCGCGTTTGCATTGTTTCTTCTCATGTTATGAAGTTTCGTAGCAAATGACTGATACGTTTCGGCGTTTGAACTAGGGCAGATGTACACAGCACAGAGTATTATTTTCCTATTTGAAACCTTTGGCTCTACCCAAAGATTTTCAAAAGTCAAGCTATCTGTAGAAACAACTTTCTTTGCTAAGAGGGTTGACCTAACACATCATGACACCACCTCCACGTGTACAGTTTGTTTTCTCGTAGTTCCGATAATGTCTGAAGACTGAATATTAAGAATCACTCAATTCTGTATCTGATATGCCACTAAGATTCCGTTATGAATATTTTGTCATAATCACAGACCTGTAGAGCCCTGTTGAAATCGTCTAATTTTGTTCCGAGCCCCCTTATATTTTGATAGTAACAGGAGAATATATTTGTATTATTATTGAATGACTGAATACCAAGTAGTGGTTGAGTACTTTCTAGTTTATCATTCGAAGATAATGATGAATTAACTATTTTTATTGATTTATCTGTAGAATAATCATTGTATCTAACGTTAACTTCATTTATAAAAAAATCACTTCCTTGGTTTAAGAAGGGGCTTACCTTCTGAAAAAGATCAGAGTAAATCTGAGGTGTGAAGGGGGAGATAAGAATCCCGACCGATGAAGGCGGAGCTCCATCATAAAAGAATTCTAATAGCGTTTCACTCCAACTGATTGGGGTGTAAAATATTACGATTATAGTAAATTTGGCCTTGAACGCTTTGAGGCTTCGATTACCGACCATCGACCGCTATCCACTTTTACGATTTATAGTTACACTACATTGCCCAGTATTTTTTAAAAGGAAGGAATTAAAATTATATAGGTAATAACATTATAGTTCAATATTTGCTTTATTAGGATGAATATTTCAAATAATAATTCAGCTAATGAAAATATGTTAAGTTGTAGGTAGGTATGAGCAGACATCAGATATGATCAAAAAGCGCGTTTATAAAGAATCTTTAAAAAGCCATGACTACTAATTGTTTTGGACTTTCCATTTTTTCATGTGTGGGAAATACATTGCGCAATTATACGTGGAAGGGGTATGGTATAGGTAATTAGGTACGTTGTAGGTATGTGTGTGAAGTGTAAAGTCAATGCTTAATTTTTCGTAGGTACAAATGAGTACAAATAGGTAAAATTGAATGTTTCTACAGTGTGTCTACTTAAGTTGACCACAAATGGAAAACAACTTCATTTTCCACTTTAAAATAAAAGTCATTGTTTATAAACAGTTCTGCATATTCTAAAACCTAATTATGAATAACCAAATCTGGAAGTTTGTCAGTTGTACATGGATAGTGTAGTGAGGAAATATGCAATTATATCTCTCTAGGCTAAAAATAAACTGATTTTTGTGTAATTTTCTCCACACTAATGCTTGAAAGTTGAAATAGTGGCTCTCGCAGTGAAAGGTCAGAATATATTCGCGGTCGAAGCAGAAGGCTTAGCCAGTTTTTACACACATTTTTGTTGGAATGGATAAAATTAGTTTTAATGAAAAAAAAAGAATAGATTTTTTTAAAAATATTTTGGCAACTTCTCATAAAAACAATTTTTGTACTAAATTCATATTTTATGCCACTATTTGTGTTAGGCTGGCAAATTTTAAAATTTGAATATCCACAATCAGATTCCAGAACATGCAGAACTTCTTTCCTAAATTAAAAAATAAAAATGTTTTCTATATGTCTCCAACTTAAGTTGACACTGTATATAGTGACGGAAATGTTTAATGGCGATTCCTGTATCACAAAACAACAAAATATAGATTTTAATGAAAATTGAACATGATGTGGAACCATCTGCGACTCAAAGATAAATTTTAGTCGCCATTTTCCACTGTTCAAGATGACCTTTTGTAAGGTATTCATGAAGGTATTCATGTTGAAAAAGGAATAAATATTCTCAATTGAAAAGTGATTTTGTTTTGATTTTTTCATTCATCAAAAAAAAAATCAATTTTCAATTGAGATTATTTCCTTTTTCAATACAATATAGTAAAAATTAATCAATATAGGATTGAAATTTCTAATGTGAAAACAGAAAAAATTTGAAGTGCAATTGCCCTTGAACTTGAAAATGCTATTTATGGTTTTTATTGAACTCTCCATTTTTTCTCCAACATGTTATTAGCCCTTTAGCAATGCCTTCCTCGGGAGTCAGATCTCTTGCAGAATAAGGCACTTAACTTCGACAAGAGCTTTGGTTCCTTCAATAACGCCATCAGGGCGTTTAGATCGATGAATAAACCGCATTTAGTAGATATTTTAACTCCCAAATTGTCCTCTAATTGCTTTATTGCATTTTTCTCATTTTCCACGCCATGTTTTATAGACTTGGCAAATATTTGTTTTGGATTTAATATTGATTTGTTAAAAATTTTTCTAGAAGAAGTAGGTCTTTTTTGCAAATTTCCACAAATTTTGAAGATGTCACTCTCTTCTTTCAATCTGCCACATTTCCGAATCTGCCTGATTTCTCGTTATTTCTTCGATATTCGTTTTCTCAGTCGAAGTCAACTGTAATCCCTTCAGGAACTCGGAAATCGCCTGCTGTAATACTTTATCTTCAAGGTCCGGTTTCTCGCAGTACGTCCCATAGAACTGTGATGACTCAATCTTCTCAACTTTTACTGGGAAGTCTTTATAGGGGTCATTATCAAGAATAGTCTTATAACAACTACTATCGCCATCAGCAACCATCCTCTTGTACATTAATCCATACATGTCCATGCTTTGCATGAATCCTTCATTGATTATGGCAGATTCCATTGCTGAAGCAGATCCTTCCCAATTTTTGTAGAATGTATGAGATGGTGTGGAAGTGGGATACCGTTTACACATTAGACAGAATTTATTTTTAACCTCCAGGTATAAAACTTTCCTTGATTTATATCCTACAATGGCTACAGCTCCACTCAATGAGTTATAATTATGGCGGTACGACCTTTTAGCCCACATTCCATCACATACAACTGTAATAAATGGAATTCCATCAGGAGTTACATCACCATTTTCAATTGCTAAAGACTTTTCTTCCTCAGCAGCTTTGGCCATCTCATTCATTGCAGATGCTTCCCAATAATCTCCCACATTTTCTTGGTATCTAGTATATGATTTACTAGACATAACTGGAATATCCAAAGATGCTCCAATCTGACTGATATGTTCATGTCCAGAACCAGTACTCATCATACCCATCACTCATCATTATTCAACTGTTTTTTGTTCTGCACAGTTGATATGGAGTATTGAGTGAGACACATGTAACATTGAAAATTGATGTTAAATGCCGTACCTCGTCTGGTCTCGCCAACAATAACGAGATTATTCAGATTACATCCCAAGTGGGGGGCATGATCAGCTACCAGTTTCAGTGAATCGATAAAATGTTGTATATCTATCACTCTCCTTCCCTCAAGTTCATATCCGTCCAACATCCGGTTTGTGTTATTCGACGATTTTAACAAATTTCCATAATCGATTGTTCCACTGTCATTAACATGGTCTAAGTTATCTTCCATATTTGCAATATCTACATCTACACTATGTGACATATCTTCACCAATATTGTTGATGTCATTATCATTCAGATTTTTTAGCTTGGTTTTTGTAATGGAAATATCTAGAAATTCCTCGTGTTCTGATTGTAACTTGTCTTCTGAAGGGTCATCTTTCATAGACGTATGCAATTCTTTCCTATAGGAATTATTCAAACGGAAAACACCATCCATAATAACATCAGCGAAGTCTGATTCATGAAAAGATTCAACAATGCTATGTTGTTGATTGCTAGATGATTCAGAACCAACGAAATCATATTGTTCAACTAGTGGATTTTGCGATGAATTATGCATATCGAGTCTTAGTTCATCTTGAGATTCTGATCCAGAATTTAACAACATATGGTCTTGTGAAAATTGTTCTCGTGTGAAGGGTGCCATCGAGTTAGGAATAGGCTGAAAGTAAAATAAAAAAGTAAAAAAATTCATATTAAATAGTAATAATACTAATAATAATAATAATAATAATAATGATAATGAACCCGTTCAGCAAAAAGCCCACGTAAAAGCTGCGGAGTGTGAGAGGCTCCTGCAGCTACATAAGGATAAGCCGATGCATGGGGTCTTCTTCAAGAACATTGAAGACCTAGGCTTATCCAGAGACCTGACCTTCTCGTTTCTCAGGTCAAGTGGGCTGAAGTCGGAGACCGAAGGATTCATAATGGCCTGCCAGGATGGTGTCTTCAACACTCGTCTACCGCAGTCGCGTGATGGGTATAGAGGTCCCTGACACTAGATGCAGAGCGTGTCGTGGGGCAGCTGAGACCATAATGCATTTGCTGTCAGCTTGTCCAGCTTATGCGGTCTCAGCCTATATCCACAGACATAACGCGGCCCTACGAGTGTTGTACTACCATCTACGACACTCGTACGGTGTAGACGAGACACCAGTGTTCCCTTATGCTCCGGGGGATATTGAGTCCGTGGTGGTGAATGAGAAGTGCCGAATCTATTGGAACTATTCATTCCCCACCCTCAGGCAAATACAAGCCAATAAGCCTGATGTAGTACTCCTCGACCATCAAAGTAGGACGATTTTCGTCATTGAGTTTTCAGCTCCTGGCGAAACGAACATCGTCCGAAAAGAGGAGGAAAAACGGACTAAATATCGAGATCTTCTCTTTGAACTCCGCAGGCTTTACCCAAACCATTCTGTCAAGATGGTGGTTCTGATAATATGACACACTGCTCTCAAACCTAAAAATCATACCGTCTTGCCGTGACATGGCAGAAATCCTAGCCGGGCGAATGCAGAATGCCATAATTCTTGGTTCACTCCACCTACTCAGGGCACATGATTCTCGGACCCAGTAATCACTTACCCCATGGACGTGGGGAGTGTTTACTGGGGTTAATGACACGCCAGCGCGCCCTCCGGAAGTGTCGGAGCTCCGGAGACAGGGCCTTACTGGGTAATTCCTAACGAAAAAAAAAAAAAAAAAAAATAATAATAATAATAATAATAATGATAATAATAATAATAATAATGGCAGGGAGGGCCAACCACCATCCAAGGCCTTGGTGAGTTGCTACACCACTTTCCTGAGCAACCGGTGCAAAACCGGACCGGCAGCCAAGGCGCACCCTGGAGGGAATGCTCATTCCTTCTGATGTCGGCCGTGGGTATACTACGCTAACCCCCCCGGTATACCCTAATACCCTAATACTCGGTTCCAAATGAACGAGGAAGAGGCCCCCACAACCGACCCCTTCGGATGAGGGGTCATAGGCAAGGTGGTGGGGCCCAAAACGATGGATTGCCACATGACGTCGACCGCAACGACAACGGATGCTTTGAGTGGACGGATGAATTAAGGGACGGTCTTCTGCATTGCTATGAGAGCAGTGAGCCTGCCCGAAGAGGATACATGGCAAGAATGCATGCTCTGTGGTGTGAGATACACCCTGAGCATGCCGCTTTTCCGCCCAAAACCTGAGAGATTATGTATCTTATCTTCGGGCACGAGGCTATGTCAGAGCTCCTCCTCAGCCGGTTGACGAAGTGGCAGAAGTGGCAGATATGCCACGTGTCGATCTGGCTGTAGAAGGCGCACGCAACATTCTACCTACAGAAGGCTTCAGAACCTTCAGGGCGCTTCATCACACCAAGCCCCTGAAGCCACAACAACTGGCACGGGTGGATGCGGAGATTCACGATGTCCTTTCAGAAGAGGCTGACATCTGGCAGATCAACTCTGCCGTGTATGTCGCCGCTCAGGCCCTGTCCCAAGCGGAGAGGAGGGATACCACCCTTCTGATTGGGAGGCATGAGCGACGCATTCACAAGATGGAAGCTAGATCAAGTCGGCGAGACAACACGCGTCTCGTATCCAGTGTGTGACGGACTACGTGGCGGCCAATAGGCCCTTCACGCCCGCAGTGCGGCGAATTGCCGCAAATCTAAGACGAGCTTACCACACACTAAATCAGGGCGTGCTATTGACCATCAAACAGCACTGTCTTGATAGGATACGAACGCTGGTGGCTGCAAAAAAGTCACTGGTGAGGCGGGCGAGGAGCATCGCGGAAAACATGAAGTTCCGCGATAAACCCTCTCGCCTATTCCAAGAGCCTCCACGTGTTGTGGATAACCCGCCGGCGGCTGATCGGGTAGAAACCTTTTGAAACAACATTTATGAGTTTCGCAACCACTCAACGTAGATACTCCAGCCCTAGCGCAGTTCGAAGCCTTCTGCAGGAGGCTTCGTCAGCCTGAGCTCAATGAACTGCGCAATCTGATAACTTCGGAAGAAGTTCGACGGGCCCTAAAAGGCTCTAAGAACTTTGCTGCTCCAGGCCCCGATGGCCTAAATAACTATTGGTGTACCCACCACCATCTAGCAAGAGTTTTCAACTCATGGCTAGATAGGGAGCAGCAGATTCCGGATTGGTTTGTCGAGGGGCGAACCGTGCTAATCCCCAAAAACGGAGATTTGTCCGATCCGAAAAACTACAGACCGGTAACATGCTTAAACGCATGTTATAAGATGTTTACACGCATCTTATACATGCGAATACTCTCCGCAGTTGAGCCGGTGTATGAACGGATATATGAGCAAAGAGGGTCAAAGAAGGGGGTCGCTGGCTGCAAGGAGAACCTGCTGATCGACAGATGCATCACGCAGAACTCCGTGCAGTATAAGCGTAACCTTTCAATGGCCTGGATCGACTATCGCAAGGCATTTGATACAACATCGCATGAGCTCATCATGCATTTGCTCAGATGCCTTGCGGTACCCGATCAAATAGTGAGGTGCATTGAACTGCTGATGCCGCTCTGGAGGACTCACTTTACCATAACATCTGGTCAAGTCAGAGTCCAAACAAAGCAGGTTATCTTTAGAAGGGGCGTGTTTCAGGGAGACTCCCTCAGCCCTCTTCTCTTCTGCATCTCACTACTGTCCGTTGCACTACGGAAAACCCGTGGATAGAACTGCGGCACCCCCAGTAACCGGAGGCATAAGGTCACTCATCTGTTTTACATGGACGACCTTTAACTATATGCCTCTGGGGAAGAGGATCTACATCAGTCCTTAAGGGTGGTGCAAGAGTACACGCATGCTATCGGAATGGAGTTCGGGTGCCACGGTTCATCTCAAAAGAGGACGATGCGAGGAATACGGAGAGGACGTTCAGCTCGTAGACGGAAGCATCCTACATCATCTGGATGCCGGAGAGACGTATACTTACCTAGGAGTGGAACAACGCCACTCTCAAGAGGTAAACACTGTTGAAAACTCTCTCCGCGGCAAGTATCAGCATAAACTCCGACAGATCTGGTCTTCAGAACTGTCGGGGAAGAACAAAGTTGCTGCAACTAATATGCTTGCCGTTCCGATTCTACTTTACTCCTTTGGAGTAATGAAATGGACTCAGGAAGAGCTGCGACAACTCGACGTAAAAACTCGCAAAATGATGCATCTTCATAGAAGCTTGCATCCTAAATCGTCTGTTCCACGGTTATACTTCCCCAGACAACGGGGAGGCCGTGGACTTTTGAGTTTGGAGTGTCTTCATAACAGAATGGTACTGGATGGAGCCTGTAAAGTCATCAGGAGTTCAGATCCCCTTCTCTGCTTGGTATGTGATCATGAAAAAGCAGGGATTGGGAGCATTTCTTTTCAAGGCAGGAACCCGTGCAGCCGATAAACTCGGTCTCATATTCGACACTGAACGGACGAACCCAAACTCTGTCACCGAGTTGGAACCCGTTCAGCAAAAAGCCCACGTAAAAGCTGCGGAGTATGAGAGGCTCCTGCAGCTGCATACGGATATGCCGATGCATGGGGTCTTCTTCAAGAACATTGAAGACCTAGGCTTATCCAGAGACCTGACCTTCTCGTTTCTCAGGTCAAGTGGGCTGAAGTCGGAGACCGAGGGATTCATAATGGCCTGCCAGGATGGTGTCTTTAACACTCTCGTCTACCGCAGTCGCGTGATGGGTATAGAGGTCCCTGACACTAGATGCAGAGCGTGTCGAGGGGCAGCTGAGACCATAATGCATTTGCTGTCAGCTTGTCCAGCTTATGCGGTCTCAGCCTATATCCACAGATATAACGCGGCCCTACGAGTGTTGTACTACCATCTACGACACTCGTACGGTGTAGACGAGACACCGGTGTTGCCTTCGGCTCCAGGGGATATTGAGTCCTTGGTGGAGAATGAGAAGTGCCGAATCTATTCATATATTCATTCCCCACCCTCAGGCAAATACAAGCCAACAAGCCTGATGTAGTACTCCTCGACCATCAAAGTAGGACGATTTTCGTCATTGAGTTTTCAGCTCCTGGCGAAACGAACATCGTCCGAAAAGAGGAGAAAAAACGGACTAAGTATCGAGATCTTCTCTTTGAACTCCGCAGGATTTACCCAAACCATTCTGTCAAATGGTGGTTCTGATAATAGGGGTCCTTGGTGGAATGATGGACACACTGCTCTCAAACTTAAAAATCATACCGGCTTGCCGTGACATGGCAGAAATCCTAACCGGACGAATGCAGAAGGCCGTAATTCTTAGTTCACTCCGCCTACTCAGGGCACATGATTCTCGGACCCAGTAATCACATACCCCATGGACGTGGGGAGTGTTTACTGGGGTTAATAACACACCAGCGCGCCCTCCGGAAGTGTCGGGGCTCCGGAGACAGGGCCTGACTGGGTAATTCCAAACGGATATAAAAAAAAAGAAAATGATTTTCGTGATTGAGTTTTCAGCTCCTGGCGAAACGAACATCGTCCGAAAAGAGGAGGAAAAACGGACTAAATATCGAGATCTACTCTTTGAATTCCGCAGGCTTTATCCTAACCATTCTGTCAAAATGGTGGTTCTGATAATAGGGGTACTTGGTGGAATGATGGACACACTGTTCTCAAACTTGAAAATCATACCGACTTGCCGTGATATGGCAGAAATCTTAGCCGGACGAATGCAGAAGGCCGTAATTCTTGGTTCACTCCGCCTGCTCAGGGCACATGATTCTCGGACCCAATAGTCGCTTACCCCACGGCGTGGGAAGTGGTTATTGGGATAAATGATCCAGCGCGCCCTCCGGAAGTATCGGGGCTCCGGAGACAGGGCCTGTCTGGGAAATTCTTAACGAGGAAAGGAAAAAAAAAATAATTCTCCCTCACAAACACTCGTAGAGTGTCCCCAAGGGCATATCATACGAAAATATGGAAGACCTACAGCACCACCCCGGCTGGTCGGTGCGCACTCCAAGCAAGCACCAAACGTCGGAATTGGCATCCAGGCAACTCACATCACACTTGCTTCACAACAAGGCATGTGGCCACCTAATGAAATTGATGCACTTGAGAAAAATTCTCGTGCATCGTGGTCTCGAACCTCGGTCTGATGCGAGCAGATCCATCGGACCGAGGCCCAATGGCCGGAGACCTAAACCGCTGGCCAGCATCCATAATCAATAATAAAGAAAGAGCCCATGAAATCAGAAAACAACGGTAAAGGACCGTGAATAATTTAAATATGGCGAACATTCTAGAATAAATGGACCTCGGAAGGTTTTCCCTGAGGCATGCAGCCTGCTGAAATTCAAAAACATTACCGGGCCCTTTGTGTCTAGCCGCCCGCCTGGATTGTTTATTTCAGGTACCGAATGGAACGTAATTAATGCTGGATCCCTCAGTAACTTTCTGCATAAATACGGAATAATGTTTAGGAATCCGTTATCTATATATACCTATACCAAAAAAAATATACTCACCATACCTAGGATAATAATCGAATGCCTGGCATATTCCTCAAGAAATATTAAATATGCAAATAGGAATTATAATTTAATGATGTAGGTAGGTATACCACAAATTGATATTTGGACTTCATCAGAATTCATTCGTTTCATTTAGTATATACGTGATAACTATATACCAATACTCAATTCGGCAAATTCGAAGTTCCATTAAAGCCACTCAAAACTTCTATTTCATCTCCTGTGCTAAAATTTTCTGAATAGCTTCAGTATTTTATTTAAATTTCATGAATGAATCTACAATTCATTCAAACATCCATAGTATCCAGCAAAAGTGAATTGTTATGTGAGGGCGCTCGAATCAGTATAGAAAAATACTCTAAAATTGGGTCTGTAGGGTATCAGCAAAAAACACTTTGGCGGTTTGATTTTGAATGGATCCCTGCAATTTTTTTTGTGAAGAAAGATACATGTATAAGTGGTGCATCTCTCGGAGTACTTTTTCAAAAAAAATAACAAGTGAGATAATAAAATAGAGACTTTATCCAATTTTTGCCATTTTTTTCAAGTTGTTTTTTTGAAATATTGAAAAAGCATTGAAAAAGTACTCCAACTTTTTGAAATTGGATGGTGAAAGAAAATCTCGGGTTTATCCAGCGAGCTTCGAGTATTTTGATTTCTTCCGTTCCTTGTTTTATCAATAGCCAGTAATAAGGTTCAACCCCTCTCAAGAGGTCTCTATGCCGGCTAAAATCGATTCTTTTGATTCCCACATTTTGAGGCCAAAAATCTGGATCATACATCTCATCTTTTGTAATAAAGGGAGCTGAAACAACAAATATTTTAAGAATCCGCTGGTCTGACGGTATTTCTTTGACTTCAACAGCTTCGTTTTCAAACGACTGTTTCCCTCTGGTATAGCTTGTAATTTTTTTTGGCGTTGACATGTCTCTTAATTCGATAAATATATATCCACACTTTCCTATCAGCACCAACAAAACCGGTGTCCCTGTCATAATTTGGTGACACGTTATTACCCAGTTTTTTTCTGTACATTTTTTTTTTGGTTTCGATGAAACTCGAATTTTTGATCATCCTGTCCCAAATTGATGATTTCTGTGCATTTCATTTAGGTCTGTATATTAGAAATAATAGCCTGGTAATTGTTTTTGTTGAGCAAAGGAGATTCCATTGTTTTTGTTCATCTGGGGAATTTCTGCTGTGAGTGTCGGTCCTGTTGTTACTTTTTTCATCAGAGTCATAGTTTTTGTCACTGTTTTTTTCAAGTGCTTTTTTTATTCGTATTCCTTGGTTCAATATGATGTGTACTCTTGTTATTCTCTCTCTCTCTCTCTCTCTCTCTCTCTATATTTATGGTCGTTGCTTCCTTAACAGGCGCATTTGACCAACACTCTTGTTATTTCAGTAAAAAACCTGACAGATATCTGTGCAGCGTTCTCCCTAGAATCTGGGAGACAGCCACAAATGCTTTCTGTACCAAGTATCAGAATCCTGCCTGACATGATCAAGGACTTGACCACTTACATACCGGTTTCGAGGTGTATTGCCTCTCTTCAGTGCAAGGTAGGTCCGACAACATTTACAGTTATCGACGTCTTTGGTCATGCCATGCAATTCACTGATACTTGAAATGATTCTCTGAGGTGGATGCGGAGTCTCGTAAGAAGACAGTTGCAGCGCCACTTCTAGAAAACCTCAGAAAGCACTCCAAAGTAACTCGGGGAAGAGTTTGTTTGAAATATCAGACAAAGTCTGATGGCTTCAGGAGAGAGACAGACATTTCAGTAAAAACCCCTTATTCTCTCCTCAATTTAGGCAGATATCTGACAGAAAACAACTACTTCCCTGGCTAATACCACGACAGACGTTGAATTAAATCTGACAGATATCTGTGCAGCGTTCTCCCTAGAATGTGGGAGACAGCCACAAATGAGGCGACTGTCTTCTTACGAGACTCCGCATCCACCTGAAAGAATCATTTCAAGTATCAGTGAATTGCAGGGCATGACCAAGGACGTCGACAACTGTAAATGTTGTCGGACCTACCTTGCACTGAAGAGATATTGCCTCGAAACCGGTATCAAGTCAAGTCAAGTCCTTGATCATGTCAGGCAGGATTCTGCCACTTGATACAGAAAGTATTTGTGGCTGTCTCCCAGATTCTAGGGAGAACGCTCCACAGATATCTGTCAGATTTAATTCAACGTCCGTCGTGGTATTAGCCAGGGAAGAAGTTGTTTCTGTCAGATATCTGCCTAAATTGAGGAGAGAATAAGGGGTTTTTACTGAAATTTCTGTCTCTCTCCTGAAGCCATCAGACTTTGTCTGATATTTCACTCTTGTTATTGTTAATTATATTATATTATATATTATTATAGTATCATCTATATTAGGAGATTTTTCCGTAATGCCCGTTTCACAACAAGTTTTCAATCTTTGACAACAACTTGGATGGAATATAGCATTACATTTGATGGGAACCGACACTACAGTTTTTTTGCAGTAATTTCTTTGCAACGAGCGAAACAGCGTGCTTGTTCGTGAGCATCTCGAACTGAACTATTCAGCTTAAAGAACTTTGTCTGTCATTAACTAGCGGGAATGGAATGAGTAGGCGGAGCGGTAAAATAAAACACGACTGTTTCATTCGAGCATCAGCAAACGACTTACTTTTATTCCGACAGAATACAGCTTTGTAGAAACATTTGACAGACACTGTTGCCACTTGTCACGATAATAAATCTTTGTTAAACTTAGTTTTCATGCATCCGAATTTTCGGTTTTTCGTAGAAAATATGAAAGAAATGTCACTTTTTCGTACGAATGGTATTCTGAGCGGTTTTCATTTGTGCGAAATGCCTTCACGGAATAAATGAAATATTCAACGTCAACCCCGCAATTTACCGTCCATTTTCTCAAGTAAATTCCTCAGCTCGTTAATTAAGCTGTGGTAATTGCAATGTAATTTTCGTAGTTTGAAAATACGTCTCACCCAATAACGTTTGGGAGCCCTTTTTCTTTTTTTCTTCAATTCAAAATTCCAATACGTTAACAAAATCAGTAAAATATAAAATATTACGGCTGTTCTTATCCTTATATTCAGCTCTATGCTGTATTGCTTCCATTAAAAATAACGTCACCGTTATTCGCCATTTTCGTTATTTTGCCATTACCAAGCAATAGCAAAATAACGGAAATGTCAAATAACGGTGACGTTATTTTTAACGGAAGTGATACAGCATAGGGCATGAGATTGCTGTCCATATTTAACATTAAAATTTTTAATATGCCTGGAAACAAACATACATAACCACACTGATCATTGTTTTACTTTTAAGTTTGGGACAAGTTGACTTTATTTCAGAATTTATTCGTACTATCAGTTAAAATTTGCCGCCACGAAATATATTTGAACAGCTTTTGACAGATTTTGTACGAAAAACGAATAATTCGTGTACTTAGCTTTATTCTGAGATATTTCCAACAATTTTTGAGATTTGTGACAGACACTTCTGAGACTCTTTTGGGCTTATTGAATTTTTTGAGCTTAATGGCACTTTTGAACTTTATGACCCTTTTGAGCTTTGTGCTCATCAAGAACTACAACATTTCAAAAATTCAGCCAAATTCACAAAAAGCCATTTCTCATAAGAAATGTAGTATCATGATGGGTCTCGGCGAATAGTTTTATTTTTGCTAACAACAAAATTACATTTTTTCGAAAAGTTGCATTTGGTGTGCTGAACTCCTCTTCTACATTGAAAATATTCATTCTATCATCTAAGAGATACTTTCCCCATTTCGAAGTAAAATCTGTCAGTTCCATTTGAAAACTATCAAGGAATACTTTCATCTGATTGTTTCATTCATTAAAGTATAATTTACATTAAAAAATAATGAATCTCTTTGCACTGCACTTATTTATATAGAGTATATGTGTATTTTTTTAACATTCATTAAAAATTTCCACCGAATGTACCGGCCTCAATGGGCACTTGTCCATCTGGCGTTAAGCCGATCATACGGCTATCGGGCAGTTGCTTGGGGGTTTTATAAATTATGTTAGATTATAATGCAAAGAAGTCTAGTGTAACACCCAAATCATTATTCTCATTAAAAGTGTTACATGTCTTATATGATTTGTATTTAGGCAACTGGAAGTCTTCCAATAACAGTTCGTCACATTGAAAGTATGATACGAATGAGTGAAGCACATGCCAAAATGCACCTGAGAGAATATGTTCAAGAAGATGATGTTAACATGGCCGTTAGAATGATGTTGGAAAGCTTTGTTGAGACACAAAAATACAGTGTAATGAAGTCTATGAGACAGGTAGTACACTCGAAAATTCATTATGTATGCAAATATTCATCATTATCTTTTGGTAGATATTCCGGAGGTACCTCATTTTCAAAAAGGACCATAGTGAACTTCTTTTCTATATTTTGCGGCAACTAGTTCAAGATCAACTTTCATTCCAAAGGAGCACGACAGAAGTAGAAGCATTGACCATTGAAATAGATGAAAATGATCTTATAGACAAGGTAAATAATCAATTGTTATTAATTGAAACCGAAAAAAAACTCTCTTTAGTTTCACTATTTCATCCATTATTCTTTTATTTTTTCAATCTCTTACACTTTAACCAAATACTAAAAGCACCCAGTCATGACGAAGGCCGGCTGGCAAATAATGCAAATAAAAAATGAGAGGAAACCCATTTGAACATTAGGGGATAATGAACATGATTTAGTAATTGTGTGTACTTACAGAATACTATTCATTGATAAAAAAAATAATTTGAATTGTATTAACGATTATTGTTAACCCTTCAATTCATTTTGGCTACAGTGATTTTGATTAATGTTATTGTGCATTGTCTGAATTATTGTTATGAGCAAGACGTTTCGATCAGTCATATATCTCCTTTCGGTAGACACTTTTTATAACGATCGGAGATACCTGACCGATCAAAACGTGCTCATAATAGCAATCCAGACAATGGAAGTCCGTAATAAAAGTAATCAATTTACATCATTTTCGAATTAGAATGAAGTTTCACATTTTGATTTATGAACGAATACTATAAAAATTAAACTCTAGCTCACTTCTTGCTTGTAAAATTGAAAATATAAAAAAATCATTGTACCATTTTTTCACCATGTTACTGTTTTAACATCAACAGAATATTTGCAGCTTTTCTCAATTTTTAATATTTTTTATATTTTTGCTCAGAGTTAGAGATTTAATTTTTTGTTTGTTTTCAAATCACATGTAGAAAATCTATTGCAGTGGGATAAAAGTTGATATAAAGTGAAAACTGTGCATCTCAATAATTTTTATCCTTATATTTTTCTCTATTTTTCTAGGCCAGACAAATTGATATCCATGATTTGAAGCCCTTTTATCAAAGCAGGATATTTGAAACCAACAACTTTGTATACGATGCAAAAAATAAAATTATTCTCCATTCAGTACCTCTAACCATCACAGCAGAAGACTAAAATCACCGATTAAAAATTTGCATTGAAATTTTTTATACCATTTTATTTATTATGTAACAGCAGTTTTTAGAATTTTTAGGATTGATTAAAGTTATTTTATCATTACTGCACGTACGAATTTAAACGGTCAAATACATTTTGTGATATCAAATATTTTATTGATAGATATTAATAATTTTTAGATAATTAGACAATTTTTGGTAATTTTCGATCTGTTATGATATCTGTTCGTTGAATTCGAAACATAGATTTTAATTTTGGAAGGTTAAGAAGATAAAAAAATTTTTTATGAAGAAAAATAATTTATACTATGCCTTCATTCATATTAATGTCCATTGCAAAATTCAAGTTCTGGAGTTAACCTCTTCATGTCCTTATTTTGGTATTAGTGGCAAAAAGTAACACGAGGATTGACCAAAATAAATTGTCTGCTGTAAATACAACCAATATTACTAAATTTTTGTGTTAATTGTTTCATGAATTATTGATCAATTTTATTGGACCGTGTAAATTCGCGCTAAATTTATTTATTTCAAATAAGTTTGCCTTTTTTCCTTGTATTCCGTGACAGAATAACATATTCTTTCCTGATCTATTGAAGGTAGAAAAGAGGTAAATCTAGTTATTATAAAATTTACAGAGGTGTATATCCAAGATATTCGAACTCAACTTGAAAAATCAGTTATCAACGTTTTTTACTTTCAGTTAAGGTTGTATGCAAAATAAAAGCACAGAAATAGCTCTGTGTGACTTAGTTTGTTAAAAACTTTTCTAGAGATTTTGACCTTCAAGGGGTGCAGAGTGAGTCCTCGGAAATTAAGCAAGGTGTTCCACAGGGATCTATACTTGGACCAGTGCTTTTTTTAATCGATGCCAATGATTTGATGAATTACTTTCTTAATATTTCAAAAGGACATGTAATTGTACACGCAGATAATACTAACCTTATTGCTGAGCAAAATGGAGTAGGACTCACTGAAACAACTGAGACCATCTATGGAAAGTCGTCACAAGGGCTGAGAAAAATCACTTGTCAACCAATATCAGAAAAACAGCATTGATAAAATTTATTATGCTTAACCATCTTGTGCATAACCCTGCTGAGTCATTTGAAATTTATGAAGATAACCAAGTTGAGGTGGTATCTTCTCAAAAAAAGGCTTGGTCTTAATTTGGATTATAAACTCACTTATATTATTATTATTATATTGAATATATTGTAATATGCAGCTATTAGCTTGTCACCTATGTTTCGGAATCTTAAGCTGATTGGACTCGAGTGTCTAAACGAGTCAACATCGTTTATATTTTGCTTCGCAGTTCACTTGTTTCCCAGTGATAAACCACGTTATACCTATAATGATTAAGGCTCTTGGGTTTTCGGTCGTTTATCCATTTTCTTAGCTTTTGACGTTTTGCCTACACGTGCGGTAGGCTTCTTCAGAAAATTACGAGTGTAGGAATTCTACTATCACTGAAGTGGTACTCTTGTCTCATATTATATGGACCCGCTTTCTCACTAACAGAACAAGTAATTTTCTCCACAGTTACGTTTCTACGTATATTGTTACCTATACGTTATACCTCTAGTTATTCAGTGCTACAAAAACTGACGTATGTACTGAACTTTTTTGTGTACTTATAAATCGAGGTTTTGCCGCCGTGCCGAACTTTTTTTTTCGTTCCCATTCCTTAAACAAACTGGTAACAGCCAAGTCATCAATTGAGTTTCGATAAATCTGAGAATCTGGATATGCCTACTGAACCTAGTGTTCACAGCAGTCAGATAAATCGTCATACTAAACTTTTCAATACCATGCACATATCTATAACATAGTCGAACTGCGACGGTTTTTACCGTCGTTTGGAACACGAACAACTACAACAGCTTATCTCAGACTCCTCATCAGATTTCCTGTGTTTACAAGACACTAATATGTTGGCCATCACTTTATTATTGGCCATCACTTCATTAGAATCATTCATCTTCGTGCCAGTGGAGGATCCTCAGTTTTTGTCTCCACAGATATTTTCCATTATAGCGCATACAGCATACACTTTCTTCCAGTAGTGGACATAGAATGCGTCAGTATAACGTAGCCAGCCCACTTGAGAGACCCTCCATTGATATCGCTGACCAGTTTCCAGAATCTGATAACGGGAATGATAACATCCTGGTGGCAATGGACTACTTCAGTGAGTGGCAGATGCCCATGCCCTGCAAAATTAGGAATCCTCTACTGTCGCCGATGTCTTGGTAAAGAAGTGGGTTTAACGTTTCATTGTCTCATTGGAGCTGCATTTGGACCAATGTAGAAATCGCTATCCAACCATCAGTTCCAGGAAATGTGTAAAATGCTGAATATTCGAAAGACGAGAACCATAGTACCACATCCACAGTCCGATGGAATGGTGAAACGAATAAATAGAGCGATAAACCGTCACCTGTCTGACCACATCAAAGACTGGGAACAGTACATCCACTTGTTTCAGATTGTTCGGCAGTGCATGAGTCAACCATCCAAACCCCTGCTGGTATTATAATGAGCCGCTAGCTGCGACTTTCATTTGGCCTGAAGTTTGGGACGCCACTAGGACAGTAATATATATACAGTGCGCATCATAAGTGTTACCCCCCCTATCTAACTCGTAACGGGACTCTTGTTAGGAAAATCGCCGAGACACGTCGATTTTTGATTTCTACAGTGTACATTCTCGTATGAATAGTGCACCCCTAATTTCATCCCTGACTGGAGGGGAGCAACCCTGTCAAAAAATTTAAATAGCATGGAGTGGTGAGTGATAGCTCATTTGAAAGGGGGTTTTATTCTCTATTCAACCGTGCAAACGAATTGAAATATGCTACAATAATTCAAGAGTTATGAATGTTTAAGAATAACGACAATTAACGTAGTGCACTCACCCTTAGAATAACAAATTCGGCCCTGTATGATATCGGTGTTGGGTCAGACGTCAAGTGAGACGTATTTGTCGTGTACGTAGATATTAACTGCACGTTTTTATTGGTGTTTTTGTGTGTTTGCGGATAAATGGTCAATATAAGAAAATTATATAATGGAGAGTGCGAGTCAGTGTATTCTAGCTGCTAGTTGTGCTTGCTATTCATCTTCAAACAATGGTTGCACCACGTGCGTTAAATGAGAAATGCGAAGCAATTGTAATGTTTGGTGAGGCCCATCGAAATTATCATGAGGCGGTATGAATGTTCAATGAACGTTTTCCGGATCACCCTTATTGATAAACATTATTTCAAACAATTAGTGGCAAAATTTTATGAGAACGGCAGTGTGCAAAATAAACCTCGTTCTGGGCGATCAACTACAGGAGAAGATAAACAAGTGGACATTATGAGCGAGTTTGTGAATAACCCGTCCTCATCGAGTAGAACTGTAGCCTTGAATTGTGAGGTTTTGCAGATGACGGTATTGAGAATTCTGAAAAAAAAATAAATTTCATCCCTACAAATTAAAAATGGTGCATGAACTGACGGACGATGATCCGGACCGCCGTCTAGAATATTGTGAAATAGGATCTAACAATATTTTACAAAATCCCAGCTTTTTAAAACATATTTGTTTCAGTGATGAGGCTACTTTTTTTTTAAACGGTCATGTGCATAGACAAAATGTGAGGTACTGGTCTGATGAAAATCCTCGACTTTTTCGCGAAACTCATACCCAGTTTCCCCAAAAAGTTAATCTGTGGGCAGGGATACTGGGTGACCATATTATCGGTCCGTTATTCATTGAGGAAAATTTGACGGGTGCCCTCTATTTGGAAATGCTGGAAACAGTGATAGATCCACTGATAGTGGCAACTGTCGAAAATAATCCAGACGAATTTGACATGGACATTATACTGCAACAAAATGGAGCTCCTCCTCATTTTGCAGTTGCTGTCAGGACATATTTGAATACTGTTTATGCAGAACGATGGAATGGCCTCCAAGATCACCAGATCTAACTCCTTTAGATTTCTTCCTATGGGGTTACCTAAAATCTAAAGTCTACGAGACTCAGTGTCACTCTATTCATAAGTTGCGTGCGCGGATTACGGAAGTGTGTGCAACAATTTATTATTATTGACAAAGAAATTCTACTATTCTTTGGCCCACCGATAATATAACCAAAATAAAATTGATAGGTAAACATTTTTCATTTGCAGATGATACTGTTCTTTATTATTATTTATTATTATTAGAAAGTAATATTGAAAATTACATTCAATTGTTTGAAAAATGGTTAGATCAAATGAATTTAACTATTAATTTAGAAAAAACTGTTTATATGATTTTCAAACAGAAAAACATAAATCCAATAAAAGTAAAAGTAAAAATAAAGAATAAAATGTTAAATGAAGTTAAAGAACACAAATATTTAGGCCTGATGATTGATAATGATTTACCTTTTGAATGCCATGTGAATAAAATAAAAAAATCAATTATTCCTTTAATTGTAGCAATTGCTTTTCTGATTACTCAAACTCAAAATCTCATTTATAATGCCCATATTGTTCCACATATTAGATATTTATTAACAATATGGTCATTTTGCAGCGAAAACCTTAAAGGTATATACTTTATCGTTTGATGAATTAAGCAATAAAAGTAATTTTTAAAAAACCATGGGAAATACCTTCTTCAGAATTATACAAGAATTCTAAAAATTTTACATTAAATAAACTCATACAATTTGAAAGAGCAAAATTTGCATACAAATTGACAAATAATTTACAAAAAAGTAATAATAGAAAAAAAAAGTCAATAAATATTTTTTTGAAAAAAAAAAGAAATTTGCTGTCATTCTGATGTTCATCAATATATAAATATGCAAACTTGTTAAATTTGTTATTTTTAATTCATTTTGAAATTCTTAAAACTTATGTTTATATTAAATGTATTATCTTCTCCTTACACCAGAACTTGTTCTGTTTGGAAGGTGTATTTTCAATAAAGATAAGATAAATCAGTCAGTGTTAGCTGGTGTCAGCTGGTGTTTCATTCTTAGAGTGTATAAATGCTTTTCATAAGTAAAGGGACTGCAAGAGTTTGACCTCATTTTAGACCATAATCCCATGTTAAATAATCTCATTAAAGGATTCTGAGATCCATCCTGGCAGTTTTCGACAATTTCAAGGTCACATTCGCTGTGGCATTAGAAGATCATGTAACGTATGGTCGTTCATCGCACGTCATTGTCACATGGTTTCAATTCAATTCAAGTGAGAAGAAAATGTGGATCCTCGGATATAAGCGACGACACCGATGGATGGAATTTGGGCGACGGTGATCAAGATGCACTCCTAGCAAAAAGAAATTATAGTCGAAAACGTTAACGAGCGAAACGGGGAAAAGCCGATAAGGAATCATGGGTAGCTGTTAGTAATAAAATCAAAAGAAGGAAAGGAGAAGAATACAAAGGGCGAAGAAAGAATGAAGATGGAAAAATCGTTTTCGACGTTGAACGATAAAAAAGGCAGCTGAAACCACGATGTTCTTGTAAAATCACAAAAAGAAATAAGATCTAATGTATGCTGATCACAGAAGAAAGTACATTTTTGAATATTTTTGGAACTTAGATTGGGGACAAAGGAAGATTGAAGTGAACCACCTTGTCGTTGGGACCCATGTCCATCAGAGAACAGTACTTAGTACCGAGTCAAGAAGAAGTAATTCCTTACAATATCACCTGAAACAAAATAACAATGGAGATAGAATTCGCGTGTGCAAGAAAATGTTTTTAAACACTATTGGCCTGGGTGAATGGACGGTTCGAAATTGGGTGTTGAAAAACCAACGCGAAGAACAAAATGGAAATGACCTGAGCAGAAATAATGGAAGTAATGAAACTGATAATGCTCCAAAAACAAGACAGCAAGATCACAACGATGCTGTCCGGAAACTTGTTAATCAATTTCTGGAACTTCTACCAAAATTAGAATCACATTTTTGTCGTAAGGATACTACAAAGCTGTATCTAGAACCGTTTTGGCAATCGAAAGCACAATTATTCCGAGAGTACAAATCACATTGTATTTTACAGAGGAAGGAAAACTTAGTTGCATCCTCGTTTACATTCCATGAAGTTTTCGAGGCAATGAATTTAGGAATTTTTTCTCCTAAGAAAGATCAATGTGATTTATGTTGTGCTTATAAACAAGGTAATGTTTCTAAAGAATACAGTATTCACATGAGAAGAAAAAATGAAACCGGAGAAGAAAAATCGAAAGATAAGGAAGAAAGCGGCCAAGATACTGCAGTGTACACGATGGATGTTAAAGCAGTATTGTTATGCCCTTATCTTAAAGCTTCTGCGCTCTACTACAGAAGAAAACTAAAATTGCACAACTTCACACTGTACAACCTGAAAACAAGGGAAGGTTACTGTTATCTTTGGGATGAAACTGAGGGGGCTGATATACCCATACTATCCCATTTCATTTCAACAGAAATTGATTTGGATGTTATCAAACACGTAATAGTTTATAGTGATGGCTGTACTAATCAAAATAGAAATGCCATCATGACAAATGCCTTGCTATTAATATCACATGAATCCGGGATCAAAATAACCCCAAAATACTTAGAAAAGGGGCCATACCCAAATGGAATGCGATAGCATCCATAGCAACATCGAAAAACAAATGAATAACGGGGAAATATATTCCCCAGCAGGATATGTTGAAATAATGAGAACAGCTAGATTCAATCCTCAGCCATACATAAGTATTCCAGCTGGATTATACCTTTTTCAAGAGGTTCAATAACATCAACCTCATTACATCAATTAGACCAAGTACAAAGAAGGGAGAGCCTGTAGTAATAACTGACCTGAGATGTTACAGTACACGCCAGAAGGCAAAATCCAAGTAAAACTCAGTCCAAAGATCAATTTTTTGACCTCCCCAGAAGAATCAAACAAATTTTTACTATAATTGAAGAACTTGACCAGTTTTACAATGCTCCGTTACCGATTGAAGGCATTAAGTTTCGTCACCTTCAAGAGCTCAAATCAGTGATACCAAAAGACATTCATGCATTTAATGACAACTTACTCCACCATCCTTAGCACCTTCAGGTGCTTATACTTACTGAAGTAATTTTTCGAAGATATGTACGCCTATTCATTTTATATTGACAAGGAAACATTTCATTGCATTTTAAGATTTTATAGACCTTTTAAGTTTAAATTTTTCATAAGATAACATTTGTGAACCAGCTGAACATTAATTCATTGTAAAGTAGAAAAATAATAAAATGTCTAATTTTTATGAACTTACAATAAATGTACCGTTAAAATACGTAGGTTTTTTTAGTAAGAGAACCTCTCATCTCTTACAAGGTTATAAGTGATAAATACTCGTAACTAAAAATCAAGGTGGAATACATCGCAACTTATTTTGTCTACAAAAAACTTGTAAGTCATAAATGAAAAACAAAATATAAACTTTTCAACATCTGATTGTATTATGAACACTAGTTATGAAATTTAGCAAATTTTAGTACTGACGTCTGGGAAAGTATAACCACTTTTAAATAACTGGAACGTTTATTGCTTCTCCTGTCAAGTTTGCATTTTTTGAGTTACGTGGTTATCATTCTAGGCCATCGATATAGGATATAGAATATACAAAAAAACTGGAAATAGTTATTATCATAACAAGTACGGAAAGAGTACCTTTCCCGCAGACGAGTACCTTTCTGTATGAATTAGGATCAAGATTTTTTCTACAAGCGCATTAAAAAAAATTATATAGCGCTCTCGAGTGCGGGAACAATTTTGGTAAATCACGCACGCTTATAGGAGAAATATACAACTACCTCCTCTTTCACCCTCCACCACCCTCATATTCAATAACAGGAATAAACAAATGTTTTGATGGATATTAGCACCAGGAAAATAAAACATGACGGAGGTCTCAAAATTATTCATTTCAGAAAAAACTGTCAACGTTTTTCACAGATATTTGAGTATACTGCATGTTCCAAAATGAATCATAACAGAAACACATACAGGGTGTTTCAAATTTTATTGTCAAAGAAAAATATCTTGTCGAATAGAATAAACAAAATTGCCATTAATGAATAAAACAAAATACAAAGTAAAAATGAGAACACCAGAAGTATTTTGAAATTATTGAATAGTTTGAGTATTAATATTGTAGATTATAACTCGACGTTTCGGCTTCTGCTTTGGAGCCATTTTTAAGAGAGTGACTTCGAGGTCTCTATCTGCCTACTCCTCGAGTCGTGGTCTGATGAGGTAACAAGGTGTCTTTCTGCCTACTCCTTGACCCCAAAAGACGATCTGATGTTGGTTGCACTATGGTATTTAATGGTACTTGGGTACCTGAAAGTGGGCGTGTCTTGCTGGTTTTCTCGTTTGTGTTACCTGTGTCTGCCTGATGTTGATTGTTTTGGATTGGGATAATTGATTGTTGTGGTGATTACGGTTAGAAGAAGTGGTTTCCAAATAGGGTTCAATTTACGGCATCATCTTTAATATTCAGGCAATCAGGTCGTTTTTCGATATCGATGGCTTCTCTGTGTGTAAGTTGTCTAGATGCCAATCTCGTCTAGTGCTAGCTTGGAGTGCACACCGACCACCCGATGAGGTGGTGCTGTAGGTTTTCCGGGTTTTCCAACAGCTGAAAAGTGAATACATCACCTAAAAAAATCAGTAAGTCACCCCGGAGCGCCACGGCAAATAAAAATAATAGCCGTCCTCTACCAGCACAGGCTATGCCTTTGGGTACACTCAACGAGTGTTTACGAGGGAGTATTATTATATTTATATAGTCGCATTTACAGTTCTCGATAAATCGAGTCTCTCCGGCGACTTCTTAGATGTCCTTCGAACCTTCGCGTTCGTTCCTTGGAAAGTTGGCGTCTTTTCTACGCGTGACTCATGTGTTTGCGAGAGGAGAACTTGTTTACTGTCGAGTGTGCATCCATTAGATGATCAGGGCCGGTCTCGAAATCGTTACATTGCCCCCTTCTTAAAGACGGTTCGTCCCGAAAATCATTCTTGGAGTGTGAAGATATCTGCAAGATTCTCCATATCTGCACCTGGACGTTCATCATGTCCTTAATCTGGTGAGACTCTGTAAACCTGGTCAGTGCTTTAGCGATATTAGCAAACCCCAGCACATATCGGCGATAATAAGTGCACAGCCAAGAAAACTTCGAAGCTGGTATATGTCTTTCGGAATGGGCCATTCCTTAACATCTTTGATCTTCTGCTCATTAACAGAGACAACGTGGCCGAGGTATCGTACTTCCTTCTGGAACAAATGGCATTTCTTGGGGCTCAGCTTCAATCCGGAAGTTTTTAATCGTTGGAATACCTCTTCCAAGTTTTTCACATGGTCCTCGAACGATTTGACAACCACAATAATGTCGTCGAGATACACCAGATACGTCTTCCATGAAAGTCCCTTCAGAACCGTCTCCATTAATCTTTCAAATGTGGCTGGTGTTGCAATGACGTCATAAAGTATTGTGCGAACACATACAAGACACACGAATAAAGTAATTCGTCAATCTGCACTTGGCCTATTCATTTCGTATCCCGTGATTCCCGTTCCAAGTTTATAACAATTTGTATCAATATCAAATACAAATAGGTATAACATGGCGCAGTCATAGTAATCGACGCTCCAAAAAAGAAGAATCTACGATCATCCATAAAGTCCAGCGGAAAATTGGTGATTTTCCGACGACAAATGGTGAGATAAGTAACCTAACCACAATCCCGACAAATGGCACGCCGCAAAGGAGACACTTTGGGGATTTTTATTGATCACCATCATAACACCCTTTGCGTATATATAAGCTTCCCAGGACCCGGCTCGTCCGATGGTGATGTCCGGCAACCTGTCCGAAACTTGGAAGTTTTGGAGACAGCGGTTCGAGACATATCTTATAGCAACAGAGATATGTAAGAAGGAAGAAAAGACTCAGTGTGCCCAGCTACTTACACTGATTGGCGATAAAGGCATGCGTATTCACAACACCTTTGAACTTCCAAATGAGGATAAGGATAAAATTATTGTATTAATTAAGAAATTTGACGAACATTTCAACCCCAAACGTAATCTTACTCATGAGAGACACAAATTTTTAACCTCAAAGCAGTTAGAGGGGCAAACAATTGAGCAATACATTACTGAGCTTTAAAATCTTTCACTTTCATGTTAGTTGAATATGGTCTGCGAGAAAGCCTTGTCAAGGATATTCTGATCTGTGGGGTGAAATCAGATCGCCTAAGGGAAAAACAATTAATTAATTACAATCTGATAGTGAGAGACTGGATGAAGCGATTAAAATCTGTATCACGAGCGAGATCCAACTTAATCTAATACAAAGAATTGATGACATTGAAACGGCTGACAGTATCTCTTTAGTATTGATCAATTATAAACATCTTTTTAATGGTATTGGGCTACTTAGCAGGCCTTATAAAATCGAACTGAAGGACAATGCAAGGTCAGTAGTCTATGCCATTAGAACAGTACCTTTCGCAATAAGAAATTACCTCAAAAAAGCCTTGGACAAATTATAAAAAGACGGATTCATCCACTGGTTATAGTACGAAAAAAAACAGGTCAACTTAGGTTGTGCATTGACCCTAAGGATCTGAATGCCCAGGTAAAACGGCATTATTTAAAGCTTCCCACCTGATAGATTCTAACGGAAGAGTTTGTCAGTTGTCAATATTTTAGTACATTAGATTGTACCCAAGGGTTCTTACAGGTACCTTTAGACCCAGAGAGTTCGAAGATATGTACATTTTCAACTATTTTTGGTAGGTACCATTTCAAAAGGCTGCCCTATGGCCTAACCAGCGCTCCAGAAGTGTTCCAGGAGCGAATGCAGGAAATCTTTTGTGATATCCAGGGCGTCAAGGTTCTTATCGATGACTTAATCGTGGGAGCTATTAATAAAAAAGATCACGATAATAAATTAAGGGAAGTTTCCGAGAGAGCAGAAAAATATAACCTAAGATTTAATAAAGAAAAGAGCAAGTTTGATCTTAATGCAGTAAAGTACATGGGAGATATTATATCAAAAGAAGGGATTAAACCGGATGAGTCAAAAGTAGAGGCTTTGAAAAATATGCCTCGCCCAAAGGACGTAGCTGACATTCAAAGGTTTTTGGGTGTTCTAACATATCTAGGCCGTTTCATTCAAAATCGAAGTGAAAACACCGCACCACTTAGGAGAAAAAAGATAGAGTTTTCCAATGGTGAGAAACACAAGAAAAAGCATTTATCGAACTCAAAAATATCCATTGCAAGAGTCCTTGCTTAAAATATTTTGATATAAATAAAGAAGTAACTATATCCGTTGATAGTTCTAAAAGTGGCATGGGTGCTGTACTTCTGCAGGAAGGTCTACCATGCGCGCACGCATCCAGAGCATCCACCGAAACACAAACAAGGTCTTCACAAATAGAGAAAGAATTGCTGGTAGTCTGGTTCGGAGTCACTCAATTTTCACAGTATGTACTCTTTTCAAAATGCTTCACGGTGAAAACGGACCATAAGGGTTTATGTCCGTTTTAAGTACTATAAAAAAAAATCCATCAACTCTTGTCCTCCTAGGCTTTAAAGAATCATGATGCAATTGCGCAATTATGATTTCCACTTGGTTTACAAACCGGGAAAAAAATTTGTGTTTGCAGACACTCTCCAGACCCTACGAGAACAAGATATTTGATGAAAATATTGATTTCGACATGGAAGCTCAAGTATGTCTCATAGAAATGAACCTAAATGCCACCAAAGAAAAAAGAGAAGAAATTCTCAAATAAACTGAAAAAGATATCATTTTACAAAATCTGATAGCTCAAATTTTAAAGGGGTGGCCTAACAAAACTGACAAGATACCAGAAAACATCAAAATTTTCTATAAAATTAAACATGAAATCACGGAAGCTAAAGGTTTACTATACAGGAATACCAGATTGATTGTTCCTTACAGTTTAAGAAAAGAAATTTTGAAAAATTGCACTTGAACAGTCATCAAGGTATTAAAGAATAGAAATCTATCCTTTTACTGGCCAGGGATGAATAAGCAAATTCAGGACATGATTCTGACCTGTAACACTTGTTTGACATTTGCAATTCTCAACAGTCGGAGCCCATGATTCCTCATAAAGTTGAAAAATTGCCCTGGGCAAAAATCGCTTGCGATCTTTATCACTTGTCAGGCCAAGTATATTTACTCATCATAGATTATTACAGCAAGTTTTTTGAGGTAATTAATCTGAGGAGAGACTAACAGCAGACAACGTGATAGGAAGTTTAAAATCTTTCAAACAAGGAACCCCTAGAAGAATTATGACTGATAATGGTCCAGACTTTTCAAACTTTAAATTTAGAGAGCTTTCCAAACAATGGGAGTTTCAACACATAGTATCTTCACCGCGTTATCCACAGAGTAATGGACAGGTAGAAAGGTATGTCCAAACAATAAAAAAAAACACTAAAAAAAGTTGCGTTTGACAAGCAAGATCCATACCTTGCTCTTTTAAACTTGAGGAATACTCCTGTTGACGGAAAACACTCTCCAGCAGAATGTTAACAATAATTTCAGTAGATATAACTTTGATAGAAAATCTTATAACAATTTCATTGATTTGTCAAAATAGAAAGAAAAACAGATTTATGACAGAAATACCGAATCACTATCAACTCTGAAAAAGAACACACGTGTGAAGGTTCAGTTTAAACCAGGTGATACCTGGACAGATGCCACAGTCATAAAAAGAGGCGGCATTCGAGCATATAAAATCCAGCTTGATAGTGGTTTTCTAGTTTTCTTGATAAAAGAAGAAATTTGACTCAGGACCGAGAAACTCCACCAATTGTTGGTCAAAAATCATCATCGAAACATCATCAAACACCTGGATACATCAGAGTTTGCGAAAATAAGCAACAGGAGGAATTTCTCGTACCAGAGAGTAACGGACGCTATGTCTGAAAACATCACAGAATCAGCTAGCATTAGTTACAATGTCAATTCCAATTCAGGAAGCAAAAGAGCTCAAAATCTTGATGATTTAGAGTCAGAAAAAACTTTTCAGCAGAAACTTTTTGACAAGACTGTTGACAAAAATGTCAAGTCAGATAGAAATCCAATAGAAACTAACAAGGAAGTACCGTCAACTAGTTCTTCTTTCACCAGAACGTCACGATCTGGAAGAAACATAAAAGAACCTTGTAGATACTCAGACTATATTACTAGTTTTCAAGATATCGATCTTATCAACAGGTCAACTAAAAAAAAGTCATTTAACAATACAAATTGTTAAAAATGTTCCAATTGCTTTTCTTCTATTCACATTCAGCTGAGTGACATACAAATGCCAATTAAAATTGTCTCTCATATTTTTGCGAGCCTGATACTGTGATGTACAAATTTCTTTTTGTAGTAAACTGGTACCACTACTACAGAAAGACGAGTTTAATGTACGTTTGTAACTAAAATAAAAAGTCTCATCGTATATATTTAAATTTTGTTCAAAATTAATACACATAAAAGATTGGCAAAACGCAAAGTAAAATAATCTTGGTAAGGAGAGAAAAGGAAGGAGGTAACTTCCCATGTTACAAAACGAAATCAAAAAATGTATGTATAAAAAATAAGGCAGTAACAGTCAAATTGAAATGTCTCAAACCGTATGTAATATTAACACTAGTCTACAAACCATTGCATTATAGACATTTGCTTAGACATTTAAATAAACAGCTATTTTATTACTAGAATATGTAAAATGTTGCTATTGGGGAGTTATATAATGTAACTCCCACAGTTCATTCTCTTACAGGTTGATTGTAATCTTACAACTTGATAAAGTAAAACGAATGTAATTACAAAAATGTACAGACGGTTAGATATCTAATTGAAAGTAATACATAGTGACTGACAACCTCAATGATACTTTTTTTGGAAACAATTTTCTACAGTGAACCTTTTTGAAAAAGGGAGATGTTGCAATGACGTCATAAAGTATTGTGTGCCTTCCTTATTGTAAACCCACCCTTAACGATCTGGCACAGAACGAACACATACAAGAGACACGAAGTCATTCGTCAATCTGCACTTGGCCTATTCATTTCGTATCCCGTGATTCCCGTTCCAAGTTCCAAGTTTATAACAATTTGTATCAATATCAAATACAAATATAACAGCTGGAGCGTTGCAGAGCCCGAATGGCATAACTGTGAATTGCCAGAAACCTGAAAAGACGGTGAAGGCTGTCTTTTCTCGATCTTCCTGGGCCAGTTCTACCTGCCAGTATCCACTCTTCAGATATAGGGTCGAGAAAATCGTTGAACCGGATAACGTGTCTAGGGAGTCGTCTATCCTTGGGAGAGGGTAGCTGTCCTTTTTCGTCACGTTGTTCAGTTGACGGTAGTCAACGAAAACCGTGTTGATCCATCTTTCTTCTTCACCAACACGACTGGAGTGGACCAGGGACTGTCTGATGGCTCGATGACTCCGTCTTTCTCCATGTCGCAGACTATTTTGTCAGCCTCCTACTTTTTGGCGAGAGGAAGTCTTCTGGCTGATTGCCTGATCGGTCGAGCATTTCCAGTGTCTATCTTGTGCTGTACCACCTTTTTTCTACCGCCTCTGCCTACTCCGTTATCCAAGATGTCCTGATACTTCCTGACTAGTTCTCTCAGTTTGGGCTTCTGTGCTGGCCCCATGTCCTTGGACGAGATAGTAACCAACTTCTCCTATTCTGCTGGCATGTTACTGGCTTGGCTAACAGTGCCGCGTACACTCCTAATCACAGAGGAAATTGACAATCAGTGCCCCAAAATTGTTCCCTTCTTCAAGGTCACCGGGTAATAATTGAAAATCATTACCCTTACTGGCACAAATTTATCAGCACGCAACAAGGTTTTTCATAGTGCAATTCCTCGTCCAATTTTCTCATCATGGAGCTTGGGCTCGAAAATCACCACGTTTCCATTGCTCACACCACCATCCAGGTGAGCCTCCAAAATGGTTTCAGCCCTCTCCGGTACGTTCACATCTTCAGCCAACAGGACAGGAACAATTTCTTCACTTCTCCCATGAAGTACCAGTTCTTCTCTGTTCACACGTAGGACGCCGTCTTTATAATTTAGCTCGAAACCCCTCTAATTCATGATGTCCATTCCAATTATTACATCGTCCTCGATATCTGCTACTAGAGCTCGGTGTTTCACTTTGGTGCTGCCTAAAGTCTGTTCAATTGGGAGTTCTCCAAACACAGTTGCCGGCTCTCCTGTTGCTGTGCGTAGCTTCCAATTAGATGATTCAATTCTTGCCGATGTTTTGGCAAAAGTAGGCCCAAGGATTGTCCTCGTCGCACCTGTATCAAGCAGCATGGTGCGAGGCTCGTTGTTGATGAGACCGTCTACAAAAACACCTTTGTTCTGTCGTTAAAGGACAGCGACATATGCGTTGTTATTTGGGGCTTGCTGGATACAGGCCTACGACTGCCCCTCATCATCGACCTTCTTTAGTTTTCCTGTGTCGCTTCTTTGAATGTTGGGCATTTGCTACGCACATGTCCAATTTTTCCACAACTCCAGCACCTTATTTGTTTCCTCTCAGGCAGGACTTCCTTTATTACTTTTCTCATGACAGCCTCGATATTAGCGGGTTTCTGTGTATTTTCCTTTATCATCCGGACTCTACTCTGGCTTTTGCAGGATTGTTTTGCTGCTTCGAATTCCAGAGTGCGTGCCACTGCATCTACGAGATGTGCGGGGCGTGCTAGTGTTACGGGCTTGCCGGGTTTCTTGGTCACGGAGTCCGTCCAAAAATGCCTGAACCGCTAGTCGCTCCATAACATTTTCCGATGTAGCTGGGTACGCAAGACGAACCAAGCGTGCAATATCGTCTTCAAATTCTTGCAAGGATTCGCTTGATTTCTGGCATGGATTCTTCAGCTGTGAATGGTACACGTGTTCTAGGTGGGCCTGACCATACCGTAGTTCTAGATGTTTAATCAGCTGTTCATAGTCCTGCTGTTGTTGGGCGGTAGGGGTCTGTAAAATGTTTGTGGCATCGCCACGCAATGTCAGTGTCAATGTTAAAGCTTTTTCCCTAGCATTCCACCCATTTGCTTTGGCAGCGGCTTCGAATTGTCGGCGGTAGTTTGCCCATGGAGTATTTCCGTCGAACTGAGGTGGTTTCAATGCGAGTTTTCCAGGTTCAGCACTAATTTTGAAATCTTTTATTTCTCTTTGGACTCCATCAAAGTCCAAACTCGAGTCCAGCATTGAATTTTTGTTGACCGTTTCTCCGGTGTATGCAGTATTGATTTGCTTTTTTAACTTGCTAATTGTTTCCTTTCTTCCTCAATGTCATCTTTGATTTTCTCTATATCTGTTTCAACAGTTCCCATTCTTTCTTCCAACCGACTCGCCACACCGCAGACTTCTTCTTTCAAGCTTTTTGAATTTTCCAGAAGCTCCTCCCTCAGGCCATTCGAATTTTCCAGAAGTTCTTCTCTCAAATTCTTTGAGTTTTCTAGAAGTTCCTGTTTCAGAGTATTCGAATTTTCTAGAAATTTATCTTGTAGTTCCTCTTTCAGACTATTCGAATTTTCTAGAAACTTCTCTTGGAGTTCCTCTTTCATTTTATTTGAATTTTCGAGAAGTTCTTCTTTTAAGCTGACAGAACTTTCTAGAAAGTTTTCTTCCGGGCTTTTTGAATTTTGAAGAAATGTATCCTCCAGATTCACCGAATTTTGTTGGAGCTTATCTTCAAGACTCTGTTGAAGTTTATCCTCCAATGATTTCGTGTTTTCGTTGAGTTTGTTCATTATAGAGCTCAAATCTATTTCAGAAACTCCGAATAAAAACATTTCCGGGTCTTCTCCTTCTTCATCTTAAAGTCATTTCTGCCTTGTACGGCCTTCTTTCCGGTTGTTTCTAACTCACGCTCCTCTAACTCTTTCTTCAATTCACTAACTTTAAGGTCAACTAGGTGAACTCTCCTCGGAAACATTTTGTCTTTTATTGTCCTTAACCGAGATTTCAGTCTATTATTTATTTCACACAGTAAGTTTTCAGTTTATTCCCGCGACTGCAAACACTTAACTGTCAACGGGTCACTAGTCTATTAGGCGCGATAAAAGTCTATCAGTTTTTCAACGCGGCGAACACTTTAACACTTATTTATTTTAAACATCCTACTTCAGACACCAAATGTAGTAAAACTGCACTAAACAAATTTTTCTAATTTATTTAAAACACTACTTAAAACAATAAAATTATTCAGCTAAAACATTCACGACATTTCTACTGTGTCAGTCTCTATCTGCGAACTCTCGAACTGTCTTTGTATCTCTCTGTGACTGTCTATGACTTTCCTGCCATCTGATATCCAGCGGCTTTATGCAGTCGCATTTACAGTTCTCGATAAATCGAGTCTCTACGGCGACTTCTTAGATGTCCTTCAAACCTTCGCGTTCGTTCCTTGGGAAGTTTGCGTCTTTTCTACGCGTGACCATGTGTTTGCGAGAGGAGAACTTGTTTACTTGTCGAGTGTGCATTATGTATATATATATATATATATATATATATATATATATATATATATATATATATATATATATATATATATATATATATATATATATATATAAAATTCAAATTGATAGGATAAAAGATAAAATAAATTCAAAACAAATGTTCGAAATGCATTCCCTCAGCGTCAATACATTTATTGACTCTGGTGATATTTTCATGTAAAACGTTTTTTTTTTTCGATAAATCTGTTTTTTTGTTATTTGAATAATAATAATTGGATTTTTTGGTATTTCATTTCAAAAAATTACTTTCTATTATATCATTAGAAAGGAATGGTTATGCTGAATAGTACAGGCAAGAAAAAGTTGTATGTTCCTATTTAAGTTATAGACCTACAGAGTATTGTTTTTTTCCCAATTTTTCCAATATTTTTTTTGGCGGCTTTTTATAACGCCGACGAATGAAAATAAAATATCACAGTAGTAGCAACTGTTATCAAGTGACGTATGGTTTCCATAGCCAACTTTTCAATTTTTGGCTTTCATTTTGCTTCCACGGCCTACTCGGTGAATTTCAATAATAATTTTTTTCTGATCTAGTTTCTGGTTAGATACCAACTTGTGATGTCATTAGAAAGGGAATTGAATGCTGAATAAAGCGAAAAGAAAAAAAAATAGGGTTTCCATTTAAAATAAGAAAGTTGATGTTACTTCCGGTCAGACCGGAAGTTAACTTCGACATGTCAATATGCTCAAATTCTAGCTCTTATGTCATTATATCGACGCTCCAAATTTCACAAACCTACTTCATACAATAACTGAGATATTCCGTAGGCAATACTTCCGTAGCCACCCGGTATATTTATTTATATTTATATATAGTTACAAATTAGTGGGAAGCAGTTAATGGTAGACCAATTAACAAGATTTCTTCGTTTTTATGTCGAGCTTTCGAAAATATTTATTTTCTTCCTCAGGACGTAACTGAAATTCAAAAGAAATTAGATACAAAAAGAAACATATAGTGACAGAATTTGAAAGGACAAGTTGACAACAAATTATGATTACTCGATCATATTTTCAGTATTCCAAAATAGAGATATAGAGTGAGAAAATATAAATTGTATAACGGTTGGTATAAATATATAAATACACAACTAGTTACGTCCTGAGGAAGAAAATGAATATTTTCGAAAGCTCGACATAAAAACAAAGAAATAATATATATGGAGCCATTTTCAAGAACAGAAAAGGAAAGAAAATCAAAAAAAGGTTGAAACGTAATTCTACGCTGAGGTCTCAATCTGCCTACTCCTCAGGTATAATTACGTTAGGTTTTTGTGACTTGACGTCGGGGTCTCAATCTGCCTACTCCCCATGTCTCGTCACTGGTTCTCTCTAAGGTCTCAATCTGCCTACTCCTACGAGAGAACTGAGGAATTGTGGGTTGAGGAACTGTATTTATAGTGGACGTGGCTGTAATGGCCGTGTGCAATGTATTGGCGCGAGGTGAACTATGGGCGAGAACTGAGTTGGCGCTAGATGAGCTGTGTGCGCGAACTTGGTTGGTGCTAGGTGAGCTGTGTGCGGGAAATGGGTTGGTGGAAAATGAGTTGATGCGTGCAATGAGAGGCTTTCGGGTATTGGGTAAAGCCAGAGAAGTAGTTGTGTTCTGTCAGACATATGCCATACATACTATACAAAGTTATAGTTACTTCCTAAAGGATTGTTATCGACTGTTTTACAGTCACTTGACATTATTTTCTCCTTGAATCAAGTATTTCACATATACTATTTCGTATCCGAAATGTCCTTCTGGAGTGCTCTCTAATCTGTCGTCAAGGTGGATCATGTAAGCAATTACAGTATTTATCTCGGCGGACGGTGACGGGCAGCGAGACCTCGCGTGTATATAATTGTGATAACCTGGACTGCACTGATGAGGGACAACATTCCGAAACCGGTCTGTAGTTGGTTCTCCGTTTGAATCGGGTGTAGTCCTGCTGTTTGTTCAGACACTTGCTTTCACCGTACTGATGAGATCCCTAAGATCGAAACACGTCGTTTCTTGCCTCGTAAACACGAGGTGTTTCGACTGAAGCCACAAATGTGCGGTTGGCTTCCTGTTTGTTGACTCCGTTCGTTTGTTGTTTCACCTGCAATCAAGTGTTGCACATCCTTACACTTGCTTTCACCGTACTGATTAGATCTCTAAGATCGAAACACGTGTCTACGGTTGCATTTTTACCAGAGGGCATAGTCCAATAAAATGTCCTACTTGTTATTCACAATTTCCCTCGAGAGCACATCTCTATTTACTTATATTCCTGGACTCGGATGTCACGCAGGTAGCTATAGCTGCCTCCGTGGCGACGTCGTTTCTTGCCTCATAAACACGAGGTGTTTCGACTGAAGCCACAAATGTGCGGTTGGCTTCCTGTTTGTTGACTCCGTTCGTTTGTTGTTTCACCTGCAATCAAGTGTTGCACATCCTTACACTTGCTTTCACCGTACTGATGAGATCCCTAAGATCGAAACACGTGGCTACGGCTGCAATTTTACCAGAGGGCTTACTCCAATAAAATGTACTACTTGTTATTCACAATTTCCCTCGAGAGCACATCTCTGTTTACTTATATTCCTGGACTCGGATGTCACGCAGGTAGCTATAGCTGCCTCTGTGGCGACGTCGTTTCTTGCCTCGTAAACACGAGGTGTTTCGACTGAAGCCACAAATGTGCGGTTGGCTTCCTGTTTGTTGACTCCGTTCGTTTGTTGTTTCACCTGCAATCAAGTGTTGCACATCCTCACACTTGCTTTCACCGTACTGATGAGATCCTTAAGATCGAAACACGTGGCTACGGTTGTATTTTTACCAGAGGGCTTAGTCCAATAAAATGTCCTACTTTATATATACCTATATACATATACAGGCTGATTCACGGTGGATGGCACATTAGACGTTTCTGGTGAACCAGACAACGGATCACTTTGAAAATTTAATGGAGGGCATATTCGGACATTCTCTAGCCAACTAAAATATTTTCGACAATGCGGTGTTGCCGCTTCTATTAGAAAGCAGTAGCAACTTTGATTTTTCAAATGGAACACTCTGTATATAATATTATTTTTGGAATCTCCAACAATTGTCCGACAACTTTTCTTGATATTTCCCTATACCTATCTGTTACCGTTTTCGAAATAAAAATTAATTTCAATTTTTCTCTTCGAAAATCATGACTTCTAAAAATGCCGATATCTTTTAGTTAAGAAGTACTATGATATCGAAATTTGGTTTGGACTTAGGTGATACTTGGACACTTCCCACACGTCAGCCTAATCTCCGTTACTTCAATACAGGGTGGTAAAAAAATACAGTTTTTTCGTTTGCTTGAAAAAGTTGCTGAAATTTGATTATTTTAAATGGAACACCCTGTATATTATTGAAAATTCGGAAAGCTGCTGAAATTTGCTTTCTTTCTATGTATATCATACCTATACCTAACTAGTCAAGCTTCGGACTTATGAGCATTTATTTGTGAAAATGTCCCTTCAGAATGGTATTTCCATTCGGTATTTGGTAAGCAGGCCATGATTACTATTTGACAGTAGCGTTGTGACATTCTCCTAATAATATCAACATTTTCGTCACTTCAGAAGTTGCAAATACCTTTAAAACGATGGAACAAAACTATTCAAACGAAGTTCTTATGAATTTGTTTATTATTTATGGACAGTGTGATAAAATTATCATCAGAACATGTAGAAAGTTCAATGAAATGTATCCGAATCTACCGCCAATGAACCTCAAGAAATTTATACGAATTCAGAACAATTTCAATGCATTTGGATCAACTTTAAAAGCACCAAGAAACTTGCCTCGACCCGTAACTTCTGAAGACAACCAGATTAATGTCTTAGCATATTTTCACGCATTTCCCGAGTCATCGATAAGAAGTGCTGAAGAAGATTTGGGTATAAAATATTCATCGGTTCAAAGAAGCTTGCGAAGACATAAAAAGCATGATTATAAATTCACCAAAATTCAAGCAATGAAGCCTCAAGACCCTCAACAGAGAGTAGAATTTTGTGAAATGTTGTTGACAAGCATTCAAGAAGATCTACTTTCTTTAAATAAAATTATTTGGACTGATGAATCGAAATTTTCGAGAGAAGGGATTTTCAATAGAAAAAATCGTCATTATTGGTCCAGTGAAAATCCTCACGTCACAAAAGAAGCCGGATTTCAAGAAAAATTTAGTTTTAATGTCTTCTGCATGTTGATGGACAACAAATTGAGGTACGTGATATACGAGGAGTCATTAACATCCAGAAGCTACCTGAATATTTTGGAGAATACTGTAGAGAGTTTAGTGGATAATCTGCCACTCGAAGGATATCGAAACTGTTGGTACCAACTAGACGGAGCTCCTGCACATTGCACAAGAGAAGTGAGCGCAGAACTGGAAAGACTTTTTGACGATCGGTGGATAAGGCGCTTGGGACCATGGAATTGGCCAGCGAGATCACCCGATCTTAATCCATTAGATTTTTATTCGTGGGGAATGTTTAAAGAAAAAGTTTACAAAATACCCGTGCGTTCGGGAGATGAATTGTAAGAAAGGATTGCCCAAACATTTGAAGATTTGGATCCCAATGAAATCAGATCTGCCACCACGAAAGCAGTCAACACCCGCATTTTAAAGTGCTTGGAAGTGAACGGCCAGCGATTCGAACATATTTTGAAATATTCCACATGATTGTTTTACTTTTTAATAATTATTCATATCAATATTTCCAAATTCAAGTTTCTTGGTGCTTTTTTAAAGTTTATCCAAACATATTGAAATTGTTCTGAATTCGTATAAATTTCTTGAGGTTCATTGGCGGTAGATTCGGATACATTTCATTGAAGTTTCTACATGTTCTGCTGATAATTTTGTCACACTGTCCAAAAATAATAAACAAATTCATAAGAACTTCGTTTGAATAGTTTTGTTCCATCGTTTTGAAGGTATTTGCAACTTCTGAAATGACGAAAATGTCGATATTATTAGGAGAATGTCACAACGCTACTGTCAAATAGTAATCATGGCCTGCTTACCAAATACCGAATGGAAATACCATTCTGAAGGGACATTTTCACAAATAAATGCTCATAAGTCAGAAACTTGACTAGTTAGGTATAGGTATGATATACATAGAAAGAAAGCAAATTTCAGCAGCTTTCCGAATTTTCAATAATATACAGGGTGTTCCATTTAAAATAATCAAATTTCAGCAACTTTTTCAAGCAAACGAAAAAACTGTATTTTTTTACCACCCTGTATTGAAGTAACGGAGATTAGGCTGACGTGTGGGAAGTGTCCAAGTATCACCTAACTCCAAACCAAATTTCGATATCATAGTACTTCTTAACTAAAAGATATCGGCATTTTTAGAAGTCATGATTTTCGAAGAGAAAAATTGAAATTAATTTTTATTTCGAAAACGGTAACAGATAGGTATAGGGAAATATCAAGAAAAGTTGTCGGGCAATTGTTGGAGATTCCAAAAATAATATTATATACAGAGTGTTCCATTTGAAAAATCAAAGTTGCTACTGCTTTCTAATAGAAGCGGCAACACCGCATTGTCGAAAATATTTTAGTTGGCTAGAGAATGTCCGAATATGCCCTCCATTAAATTTTCAAAGTGATCCGTTGTCTGGTTCACCAGAAACGTCTAATGTGCCATCCACCGTGAATCAGCCTCTATATATATATATATATATATATATATATATATATATATATATATATATATATATTTATATATATATATATGTATATATATATATATATATATATATATATATATATATATATATATATATATATATATATATATATATATATATATATATATATATATATGGAAACTAAAAGTTCGGGTTGAACCGCGTCTAGAATTTGTTGAAATTCGACGTTTCGGCTCCGATTTTGGAGCCATTTTCAGGAACTGAAAAAGAAAGAAAATTAATAAATGGTTGAAACGTAATTCTACGCTGAGGTCTCAATCTGCCTACTCCTCAGGTATAATTACGTTCGGTTTTTGTGACTTGACGTCGGGGTCTCAATCTACCTACTCCCCATGTCTCGTCACTGGTTCTCTCTAAGGTCTCAATCTGCCTACTCCTTCGATATATGATATACTTGTTTCAAGGAGCAAATAATGTTCCAGTGACTGTAAAACAGTCGATAACAATCTTTGTATAGTATGTATGGCATATGTCCAACAGAAAACAACTACTTCTCTGGCTGATACCTCGACAGATATTGAATTATATCTGTCAGACATATGTGCAAAGATCCTTACTTTGAAGGAACAACTTTGCGAGAGCTCTCTGAAACAAACAGCAGGACTTTGCCTGATTCAAACGGAGAGCCAACTACAGACCGGTTTCGGAATATCGTACCTCATCAGTGCAGTCAAGGTTATCACGGTTGTATACACGCGAGGTCCCGATGTTCGTCATCGTCCTCCGAGAGGAATACTGCAATTACTCACAGGATCCACCTCGGTGACAGAAGCACCCCAGAAAGACATTTCGGATATGAATGGTATGTACCATTTCGTATCCGAAATGTGTTTTCAATTTTAAACCACTTCCAATCGTCTGAAATTTTTCAAATTTGGCACTCATATCGAGGACCGACGACAAAACAAGAATTTCATAGGGATAATGTAATAATAATAATGATGATAAAATTTTGTAGATTCAATTTTCACCTACTTCCAATCGTCCTCAAAACATGAAATTTGGCACACATATCAAGTACCGACGACAATACGAATATACGATAATACGAATGTAATAATAATAATAATGATGTGGATTTGTAAATTCAACTTTCACCTACTTGCAATGGTCCGAATGATCTAAAATTCGGCACACATATCAAGGCCGACGATGACAATACAATAATTTCGGTATCAATAAGAATAATAATCAGAATTTTCAGTTTGAATTTTCATCCACATACAATCATCCGATTAATCTAAAACTTGGCACAAATATGGAGGACCGACGTCAATATAAGAATTGCATAATATTAATGATAATTAGAATGTTTTAATTTAATTTTCATCCACAACCAATCCTCCGAATAATCTAAAATTTGGCACACATATCGAGGACTGACGTCAATATAAGAATTTTATAATATTAATGTAATAATAATAAAAATAATGACAATTTTTAAATTTATTTTTTACCCACTTTCAATCTTCCGGATAATGTAAAATTTGACGCGCAAATCAAGGACTCAAATAAATACATAAATTCCATGATATTACTGTAATAATGATATGCCAACGTATGGGGTCTTCATCAACAACAATCGAAGACCTTGGCTGAGCTGAAGTCGGAGACTGAGGGATTCATAATGGCCTGCAAGGATGGGGGTCTTTAACACCCTAGTCTACCGTAGTCGCGTGATGGGTATGTCGGTATCTGACACTAGATGCATCAGGGCGTGTCGTGGGGCACCTGAGACCATAATACATTTGCTGTCAGCATGCCCAGCTTATGCGGTCTCAGCCTATATCCACAAGGAATAATGCGGCGCAGCGAGTGTTGTGCTACTATATTCGACACTCGTACAGTATAGACGAGACACCAGTGTTACCTTATGCTCCGAGGGATATTGAGTCCGTTGTGGAGAATAAGAAGTGCCGAATATATTCGAACTACTCATTCTCCACCCTCAGGCAAATACAAGGCAATAAGCATAACGATGTCTTCCTCGACCACCAAACTATTCACCATTTTCAAATCTACTTTCATACTGTATTTACAAGTTTTGTCTACAAGATTTTCTCTTAATGACATCAAAGTATATTTATTATTAATATTATTAGTATTAGGGCGATTTTCGTCATGGTTTTTCGCTCCAGACGAAACGATTATTGTTTGAAAGAATAAATTGAGTCGACAAAATGGGGAAGGGTGGAACGGGGTGAACTTTTAGGGGTTGAATGTGGTATTTCACGGTTTTTCGCGATTTGCAACGGAAGTTGACCTCCTATCGAAAAAAGTTAAATGGCAAAGTTGTTGATAATAAGACGATCTACAACTATTGTTCCTAACAGTTCTCCACATAACCTCAAATTTTCCTGGAAAATCGAAAAAAATAAAACGATTTTTCAGACTTAAATTTTTGTCTCCCGCAGAAATTAGTTTTTTTTTCACGAAATGTAGAAATATTTTTCAAGTAAGATGTTATTTTTTTGTCGCGTAATACATATTTTTCCTTTGTTTTTTTTCTCGACAAATTCCTTAAAAAAATTTTTTTTTGAACTCGCCAGCCGCAATTTTTTTCGTTGAAGCGTCAACTTTTAGAACAGATTTTCAAAATTCAATTTTTCAAATTTTTGTTCTGAATTCATATTTATTTATTGAAATTAACAGTTGAAATCATTCGAGAATGTTAAATTCATGTTACCTGAATAGGTACCAAGAATAAACAAGGACATAAATAAAGATTTGATTATCATAGAAGAGCGAAATGAGGTGAAATTTTGGGGTATAAAATGGTTTTTCACAATTTTCAGCGAAATATAACGTCCTACAAACAATTTTGTTGGCCATAACCTCAAATTTTCTAGGAAAATCGGAAAAACCGTTTTAATCTAATTTATTTTTTTTTCTTGCGTAAAAATTTTGTTTGTGGCAAAATTTAATGGAAATATACCTTTTCATGCTCTAAATTAGATGTTTATTCGCAGTGAAATATATATTTTTTTCGAACTTCTTTGAGGTACTCGAAGAGGAGGCGGCTCCTAGTAGCTTTCCTGAAATGAAAAGTCGACGCCGAAACGACCATTAGTATTTGAATAGCATCGGAGCAAACAGAACCCTTTTCGAGAGCAGAGTTGCTTGTTGAAGTGGAAACTTCATAGTTTACTGATTCCCGTTAAAGTGTTTAATGGAAATAAGATGAATATCTACTTTAATTTTACTGTTAATCAGCTTTCATATAAATATTCAGTTTGTTTCACAAATCGTATAATATATATATACTTGAATAAGTAATATTAACTTTCTACCTCATTTGTTAATGTAAACAGGCATAAAATGTATTATATTGAAGCTTTATTTATTTATTTCATCGTTTCATTTTGTCAAGTTCACTTCATTTCGCCCTTCTCTCATACTCAAATCCTTATTTATACATAATCTAAAAGTAGACGCTTCAGTGGCAAAAATGGCGGTTGGCGAGCTTGAAAACAAACTTTAGTCGTTTTTAGGAATTTGCAAAAAAAAAACAGCAATCTGTATTTCGCTACCAAAATATTACAGCTGACTGGAAACATAATAAGTCACATTTCCACCGAAGACAAAAATTAAAAGCTGAAAAATGGGTTTTTTCGATTTTCCCAGAAAATTTGAGATTATCTGGAAAAATGTTGAAGACAAAAGTTGTAGATCTTTTTATTATCAACCACTTTGCCATATAATTTTTTTCGACAGGAGGTCAACTCTCGTTGAAAATCGTGAAAACCCGTGAAATACCACTATCAACCCCTAAAAGTTCACCCCTTACAACCCCTTCTCCATTTTGTAGTCTACAATTTACTTTTTCCGCAACAATATTTTGTTTCTCTTCCAGTAGGTCTCATGCTGTTGATAATTTTTTATCTCAAAAATGCATCAGTACTGTTCTACGGTGTGTAAAACACTCCAGTCAGGTAAATTAAGCGATTAGTCTGCAGCGGAGAATAACAATTGTCCTCCCAAATGTTCCATAGGTTAGAACTAACTCTGTGAATTTTCTCTTCCTGAAGAAGTCAATAAAGGTTGACGAAATATTGAAGATTTAAATCGAATGAGTTTCATTGTTCAACAGACCGCTACCCGAGAATTCCTACTTAGTTAATAGAGTTCGGTCCAGAATACTTTGTTATTATATATATATATTATTATATATTATTATATATATATATATATATATATATATATATATATATATATATATATATATATATATATATATATATATATATAAATAGTAACTTGTGACATCTACAGTCACTAGTTTGAAACTTAATTCGACACGAGCCATGGAAAATACTCTATTCACTTTATATATATATATATATATATATATATATATAACAAGTAGGACATTTTATTGGACTAAGCCCTCTGGTAAAAATGCAACCGTAGACACGTGTTTCGATCTTAGGGATCTCATCAGTACGGTGAAAGCAAGTGTAAGGATGTGCAACACTTGATTGCAGGTGAAACAACAAACGAACGGAGTCAACAATCAAGTGTTGCACATCCTTACACTTGCTTTCACCGTACTGATGAGATCCCTAAGATCGAAACACGTGTCTACGGTTGCATTTTTACCAGAGGGCTTAGTCCAATAAAATGTCCTACTTGTTATTCACAATTTCCCTCGAGAGCACATCTCTGTTTACATATATATATATATATATATATATATATATATATATATATATATATATATATATATATATATATATATATATATATATATATATATATATATATATATATATATATATATATATATATATGTGTTCAGATAGGTTTCCGCGGTCAGATATTTGAAAACTAAAAGTTCGGGTTGAACCGCCCGCGTCTAGAATTTGTTGAAATTCGACGTTTCGGCTCCGATTTTGGAGCCATTTTCAAGAAAGAAAATAAGAAAATTCATAAATGGGAACTGAGTTGGCGCTAGATGAGCTGTGTGCGGGAACTGGGTTGGTGGGAAATGAGTTGATGCGTGCAATGAGAGGCTTCCAGGTATTGGGAAGTCTACGTCCGTCGTCGCGAGTGTTGAGGCAATTGAGGCTCTTCTCTATCTCGAGGGCTTCTCGGATGATTCTGGTTTGCAGAGTTTTCTCGGTGGAAATTGTTTTTGTGTTTTTGAAGTCTATTTTGTGACCTGTGTCTTCTCGATGTTTATAAAGTGCGGAAGTGGAAGATGCCTGACGCACAGCAAGTTCGTGTTCGTAGACTCTGGAAGTTACTCGTCTGTTAGTCTGGCCAATATAACTTCTCGGGCAGTCTGAACATGGTATTTCATATATACCTTGAGAATCGTTTGGTATTGTGTCCTTGGGAGATCTGAGAAATTTGGATATTTGGTTGTTGGCCGTGAATATTGTTTTTATCTCGTGTTTTCTCAAGATATTACTGATTTTGTCTGTCACACCTTTGATGTATGGTAGGAAAGCTTTGTGTGGCTGGATACTCTCTAGTGGATCATTTGTTTTTGGAGGACGGGTCAGTTGATGGAGGATAGACTTGTCGATTAGCGAATTGTTGTAACCATTCTGAAGTAAGGCTGATTTCAGTTTGTCCAGCTCTTGTGGTCTATTCTGATAGTCGGTAAGCTGAATTGATCTGTATATCAGGGAGTTCAATACGGAGTTTGTTTGTGCTGGATGGTGATGAGAGTTTGCGTGTAGGTATCGGTTGGTGTGGGTCTGTTTCCTGTGTACTGTGTGGGTGAAAGAGTTATTGGATTTCGTAATGAGAACGTCCAGGAAAGCTAGGGAGTTGTTCTTTTCGGTCTCCATTGTAAATTTCATGTTGGGATGGATATCGTTTAGGTGATCTAAGAACGTGTTTAAGATTTCGTAACCATGAGGCCATATGACGAAAATGTCGTCAACGTATCTGAACCAGCAAGTAGGCTTGTGGTCAAATGCTTCTACAGCCCTGGTTTCGAAGTCTTCCATGAAAAGGTTTGCAAGGACTGGAGAAAGGGAGGAACCCATGGGAGCACCTTTCACTTGTTTGTAGTAAGTTCCTTGGAAGAGGAAGTACGTGTTGTTCATACAGTGACTGATGAGGTCCAGGGTGTCTTTCCTTAAAACGAAACACAGAATTCCAAAAGACACCCTGGACCTCATCAGTCACTGTATGAACAACACGTACTTCCTCTTCCAAGGAACTTACTACAAGCAAGTGAAAGGTGCTCCCATGGGTTCCCCCCCTTCTCCAGTCCTTGCAAACCTTTTCATGGAAGACTTCGAAACCAGGGCTGTAGAAGCATTTGACCACAAGCCTACTTGCTGGTTCAGATACGTTGACGACATTTTCGTCATATGGCCTCATGGTTACGAAATCTTAAACACGTTCTTAGATCACCTAAACGATATCCATCCCAACATGAAATTTACAATGGAGACCGAAATGAACAACTCCCTAGCTTTCCTGGACGTTCTCATTACGAAATCCAATAACTCTTTCACCCACACAGTACACAGGAAACAGAACCACACCAACCGATACCTACACGCAAACTCTCATCACCATCCAGCACAAACAAACTCCGTATTGAACTCCCTGATATACAGATCAATTCAGCTTACCGACAACCAGAATAGACCACAAGAGCTGGACAAACTGAAATCAGCCTTACTTCAGAATGGTTACAACAATTCGCTAATCGACAAGTCTATCCGCCATCAACTGACCCGTCCTCCAAAAACAAATGATCCACTAGAGAGTATCCAGCCACACAAAGCTTTCCTACCATACATCAAAGGTGTGACAGACAAAATCAGTAATATCTTGAGAAAACACGAGATAAAAACAATATTCACGGCCAACAACCAAATATCCAAATTTCTCAGATCTCCCAAGGACACAATACCAAACGATTCTCAAGGTATATATGAAATACCATGTTCAGACTGCCCGAGAAGTTATATTGGCCAGACTAACAGACGAGTAACTTCCAGAGTCTACGAACACGAACTTGCTGTGCGTCAGGCATCTTCCACTTCCGCACTTTATAAACATCGAGAAGACACAGGTCACAAAATAGACTTCAAAAACACAAAAACAATTTCCACCGAGAAAACTCTGCAAACCAGGATCATCCGAGAAGCCCTCGAGATAGAGAAGCGCCCCAATTGCCTCAACACTCGCGACGACGGACGTAGACTTCCCAATACCTGGAAGCCTCTCATTGCACGCATCAACTCATTTCCCACCAACCCAGTTCCCGCACATAGCTCACTTAGCGCCAACCAAGTTCCCGCACACAGCTCATCTAGCGCCAACTCAGTTCCCGCCCATAGTTCACCTCGCGCCAATACATTGCACACGGCCATTACAGCCACGTCCACTATAAATACAGTTCCTCAACCCACAATTCCTCAGTTCTCTCGAAGTAGTAGGCAGATTGAGACCTTAGAGAGAACCGGTGACGAGACATGGGGAGTAGGCAGATTGAGACCCCGACGTCAAGTCACAAAAACCGAACGTAATTGAGACCTCAGCGTAGAATTACGTTTCAACCATTTATATATTTTCTTATTTTCTGTCTTTTTCAGTTCTTGATATATATATATATATATATATATATATATATATATATATATATATATATATATATATATATATATATATATATATATATATATAATGTACCCGTATATATATATATATATATATATATATATATATATATATATATATATATATATATATATATATATATATATATATATATATATATATATATATATATATACGGGTACATTATGCTAATAATGACAATGGGTTATATAATCCAGTATTTCGCTTTAACCCACACAATAGGTATATTCGTCAATAAGTCTCCAACGAAAAAAAAATACTGCCCTCTATGACCGTTGAATTATACAAGTTTGATACTTGGAAAAAATTTCTACAAGAACTAGTTTCTAATGCTCTTTAATTATCACTACTGAAATTATTTTTCAAGAACCATGAAACCGGTAGAATCAAAAATCATTTCAGCTATGATATTTATAGAGCATTCGTATGGGACAGTAGTTGTTTCCTGTTAAAGACTTGTCAACGAATATACGTACTATATAGGTTAAAGCAGAAGACTAGATTATATAACCCATTTTCATTATTAGTTTATTGGTCTCCGTCCAAGTAATATCAACAATTTTTCTGATGACCCATTTTGGCCCAATACTGTGTATGTCGACATCTGGATATCAAATCCTAAAATGAGTTGGACCTATAACTAAGTTTCCTAATCAGGCATATTTTGGATGGAACAACGAATACTATACTGCATTTTCTGATTCTCTTCAAAGATCTCATTTTCACCATTAGTGTGAATGGTCGAAACCAGCATTTTAGTACGAATTGAAAAATAAACAATTTCAATTCTAAATTGTATGAAAAATAAACACTTTCAATTGTTGCGTGAAAACCCATATTGTTCAAATATAATTTTGCAATTTTTAATCTTATTAAAGCGCCACGGCAAATAATAATAATAGCCGTCCTCTACCCGCACAGGCTATGCCTTTGGGTACACTCAACGAGTGTTTATGAGGGAGTATTATTATTATTATTATTATTACTTGCTGACAGTCTAGCTAGAAGATAGTCAGCACCTAAAAAACTATAAAACCTGAATATATAAATAATCAATTTCAAAAATAACACATTTCTCACTACCAATCTTTATATTAAAATGAAATTTTCTTGTGATAAAATGGAAATCGAGAATATTTGAAAAAAGTGGGTGTCCACGGAAGGTGGCTCGCTCCAATAACTTTTTTGTTCTAGGAGATAATGTAATGAAATTTGGAGATTGGGTAACTAAACTTCATGCAAATTCTGAATTCATCGAAAGTGACATAAACTTAAGATTTTTGAATGGTACACCTGGTATATTTTCAGTTTCTTGTCTCCATATGACATTTAGAATAATATAACCATGTATCGTTTGTTACTTTCTGAAACCTTTTTTATTATTATTTTTGAAATAATTTTTTATTTTAGAGGACTACGGATACGTTCAAATAACTAATTTCAGTCCTAAGATGTTAGGGACTATACAATATTTCTGATAAAAAAATTGTTTTTATACCACTTTAATTTGTAACACTTCGTCCTATATAGACATTCTCGAACAACAATTTTTAAAACCTAATTTTGAAGTACCTATATACCCAAAAAAATATTACCTATAATAATTAATGAACTGGTGCTAGCTTGAAGTGCACACCAACCAACCGGGGTGGTGCTGTAGGTTTTCCGGGTTTTCCTACAGCTGAAAAGTGAATATACCACCGACAATATCAGTAATAATAATAATAGCCGTCCTCTACCCGCACAGGCTATGCCTTTGGGTACACTCAACGAGTGTTTATGAGGGAGTATTATTATTATTATTATTATTTATCCTAGAATAATTACATAAATTTCACAACTAAATTAAATTGACCTGTTACGGATTACTGACAGAAAACAACCTTAAATTTATGCAACACAATATTATATTTTCTCATTCTAAAGTATAATTTGTTACAATAAATAAAAACTAACAAATATCTACCGATATCACTATATTGTTAATACCTAGATAATAGTAATAATAATGTTTAGTTTGGTAATATAATTATTGACTAAATAAACGTGAATTCCAAATAAACTCGAGGTTTTGCATTGAAGTTTTGTCAGTAAACTATTTCATAGTTATTTTGATGGTACGTACAGAGTTGGTGATTGGTAAGTTTTGTGATACATCAATAACATAGTTTATTGTGATAAAAATAATAAATGATAATAATGAAAAAGCAGGGATTGGAGGATCATTTCTTTTCAAGGCAGCAACCCGTGCAGCCGTTAAACTCGATCTCGTATCCGACACTGAACTGACAAACCCAAACTCTGTCACCGAGTTGGAACCCGTTCACCAAAAAGCCCACGTCAAAGCTGCAAAGAGTGAGCAGAGTCTTCTACAGTTACATTTAAGGATGGACATGGAGTCTTCTTCAAGAACATTCAAAACCTGACCTTCGCATTTCTCAGATCAAGTGGGCTGAAGTCGGAAACCGAGGGAATCATAATCGCCTGCCAGGATGGTGTCTTCAACACCATCGTTTACCGTAGTTGCGGGATGGGTATAGAGGTCCCTGACACTAGATGCAGACCGTGTCGTGGGGTGGCTGAGACCAATGCAATTCCTGTCAGCATGCCCAGCTTATGCTTATGCTGTCTACAAGCATAACGCGGTGTCACGAGTTTGAGATATGACACCAGTGTTGCCACACTGCTATCGAATTTGAAAATTATACCGGCTTGCCGTGATGCAGCAGAAATCTTTGCCAGACATATGCAGAAGACTGTTATTCCCGGTTCACTCCGCCTACTCAGGGCACATGATTTTCGGACCCAGTAATCACTCACCCCACTATATGTTTCTGAAATACTTTAATCTGAATAGCGTACTTCTGATAGTATTGAAGATGTTTGTTATGTGCTTATCCCATCTAAGGTGTTGGTCAAATATTACATTATAAAATAGATTGACAGATTCGAAATAGATTTAGAAGAAACTGTTGTCACGAGAAAATCATTGTATTCGTTCCATGTGCCAGCATAAGAATGTCTGCAATAAGCTGTGTAGTGACCACTATGAGAGAAACGGCTATGATTTGATAATGCATATAGACTATAATGATAAGGTACAACCTTGTCTGAAGCATTACAAGTCAAATCCAAACCGTAAAAGGGAAAATCATGGGATACATTCATCTCGAGTATGAAATGCTATTTTTTCTACGATAGATGTTATAGTTATAGAGAGGAGTTCGAAATATAATCGTGAAAATGTTTATAAACTGTCAAACGAAGTTCGTAGCTGATTCTCAAGTGCTAAGTAGTGGGATTAACTGTCATTAGTGTCAAAAATCCATCAAATTGTCGGGTCGCATGATAATATTCATTTGTTCCATTTTCATCTCTAGAGTGAAAAACTATCACTTTCATGTAGGGTATCCGGTGGAGAAATAATCATGAAAAAATTATTATGCGTGGTCTACAAGTTGTTTCAATTCGTTCAAATGCAATCAATCCTATTAAAGATAAATCTAGTGTACCGGTCTGAAAGGATGAAACAGGAAACAGAAACTAAGCCAGCGAAGTGTTCAAGTTTTCGAATTATTTATATAAATGGATGGTATCAGGTGTAGTTTCCGCACAGGCCAGCAAGAAATGTAAGGATGAGTTTTTAGTCCCTTTGTGGTGGCGCGCCTCGAGCAGGACCTCGGGTGGTCCCCAGAGACTCGTACGGCCTTCTTGACAGCCGTATTCGGAAACACATCTTCCTTTTCTCGCCTATAACACACTTAGAATGTGAACAGCATTTGGCTCCTTTAATAAAAATATTATTGAGCAATTGGCGTTTTATATGAGCGATATGATCTTTATACTGTCGATGCTATGACAATATTATATTAAAAATTATAGTTGAAACAGCTTGCTAAATAGAAAATGTGTCTTTCCCTTTTCAATCGTTGGAATTAAATCAACGGGAGGGAAATAATGCTTTATTTTAATATTAAGTAGGTAGGTAAGTTTATTCTCATTGGTTCGAATACAGATAAATGAAATAAAATATAATTCAATTTATCATTACTCTTCTTGGAAGATGAATGCACCTAAGTAGTTGCAACAGTTGTATTGTGCTTTCCATCCATCACTAAGGGTGTACAAAGATAACGTGATAATAATAATAATTACAGTTTATAAGTTAGTGAATAATATCATTAAATATAAAGAATAATTTTACATCTTTTATATATCTACGATATAGTTCCTATACACATATTCACATAAAAAAACTGTAGAATACATAACAATGAGAAATCTTAAAGTATAGACATAAATATTCTACAAGAAATTTTGTTAAGTACCTACCTCATTCGAAAATGTGGTTTATTTACAAGATATTAATAAAAAAGTTACTTATCTAAATATTTTGTTAATAAATATTTTTGATACATTGACTCCACTTAAAACAGTTCTGATCAAAGATCAAAAGCTGCCGAGGCTGACTGATACGATGAAGATAATGATACAGATAAAGCATTCGAAACGTTTAAGAGAACTGAGAATGTTGAACATTGGAATTATTATAAACAAATCAGAAACCAAACGAACATTTACATTGAGTTTTGTGCTGAGGGAGATACTAAACTTATCTGGAAAAGGTTGAACAATTGAAAATTTTGAATAAAAGATAAATAAAACCCTACCTGATTTTCTTAATAAACCATCCGAAATTAACAATTTCTTTTTACAATTCTCTGCAAATAAGGTACCCATAGATGGAAATTTATAAAACTTCTATAATCGAAATCGCAAAGCATGTTTCTCTGAATTATTTTATTTTATATTACTATAGTCGATATTGAAGAGGTGAAAGAACATATATATCTTACTAGAAATTAAATCTTTAGCAGTAGGCTCAGACTCTGTATGCAGATGATACAAAAATATATTTCTCTTTTAATCATGATAATTGTAAAAATTCCGAGGAAATTATTAATGATGATTTCGACAGACTGATCAAGGAATCAGAGCGTCATAACTTGTACATCAACCCATCAAAATCATCCATCATGATATTTGGTAAGGAAAAAAGACATGTTGAACAAAATATATGCATAAAAGTCTCTGGTAAAAATCTGACTTGCCAAAATAGTGTGAAAAATCTCGGACTAGTGTTGGATACTGACCTACGGTTCAAAAACCATATCAGTCAATGCCTCCGGAGAGGTTATGCGTCACTTAAAATGCTATATTCTCAACGTTCTCTGCTTTCGAAAAATCTCAAAAGAAGCTGACAGAGACTCTAGTTCTTAGTCATTTCAATTATTGTGATGTTTTGTATGGCCCGTGTCTTGACGAAATTGAGATAAATCGAATTGAAAAAATGCAGAAATCATGTTTACGTTTCATATATGGCATCACGAAGTTTGATCATCCTGTCTCTCACCAGCTGAAAGAGTCTAAGGGGATCAACATGCAGGAAAGGCGCAAGTTTCACTTCCTTGTCTTGTATCATAAGATCATTACAAATTAATGTCCTGCTTATTTCATAATTTGAATTTAAGATTCACGGGTATTCCTCCACCACCAGATAGAATACAATTTTTTCGCAGATGTATTTTTTTATAATATATCTACGATACGGGAAAGTATTTATTTCTGAAATCGTTCAAGAATGCCCAGTTTCTCGGAGCAAACGATACGGGCAAATTTTTGACGGCTTGTATACATTTTAGACAGTAAATGAATGCACGCAAACAATAAGTATAATTCCTTAATTTATGATAATGCTGATTGCGATTTCAGAAAAAAATAGTATGTGTACCTCGTAGTAAAAGCACGTATTCCCAGACTTCAATGAACAATTTACATTGTCGTCCGGGAATGTATTGCTTTTACCACTAGATACACAATATACTATTCCCGTACAGTTTAGTGCCGAAAACGGTCCGGGAAAGTTCGTTGCTTAGCAACGGACTAAAATACTAGATTAGCGTATTTTGAGGCCTGAAGTTGCTCCAAGAAAGTGGGCATTCTTGAACGATTTCAGAAAAAGATATTTACCGAACTAAAAGCGTGTAGAAGTGTGTTTTACGACACAGTGTGAAATATCTATTTCTGGACGTGCAAGAACAGTATTTTGAATTATATTTCTTTGAAAATAAAAGAATAGAAACAAAATGTAACATAAAAAGATTCAGGAAAGAAACTTGGAATATTTTTATTTCCGTAAAAATGATGCGAATAAAAAAAACTATAGGTAACTACTTGAGTAAAGGAGTAAGGTATTGTTAAAGAAGTACAATAAAAAATTATTAGGAATGATACATTGTTGGTATAAAGGAAGTAGTCCATGCTCAAAGTGGAGTTGCAAAACCCGAAGTCATCTCCACAAAATATATTTAACCCCAATTGGTAACGGGGGATGTTGTCAAAGCAACTTTTGCATATTATTGTTGAAAGGGCACAAGACAACGTAACATCAATTACATCAAAAACATATTTTCGAGCATATTTATGCTCTTCTTCAGTTGTTTGAATACAGGTTAAACTGAAATAGGAAAAGTACAAATTACAATTTCAAAATCTATGCGAAATAATATTTCTGGTAGATACTTGAAGTCAAAATAGATACTCACTTGGCATGGAAAACGTTGGAAAAATTATTTTTAATAAAAATTTTACATAGCCATTTGGAGGCCATAAACCCACTATTGATTGGGAATTGTAGGTGAACAATCAATCGTTAGTGCATAAATTAAGGATGAAATCATCGAATCAGCAAATTAGCAAATTAATGATTTCTCCGATAATTTGTGCACCAACGATTGATTGGTTGGTTACCTATAATTCCCCCTTAAGAGTGGGTGTCTGGCCTCCAAATGGATGTGTAAAAATTTAATTAAAAATTCTTCTTTCAACGTTTCCAATGACAAGTGGGTGTCCATTTTAACTTCCAGTATCTACCCAAATATTATTTGTTTTTAACGAATTTCACATAACTTGAAAAATTGTAAGTTGTAATTTTTCTTTTTCAGTTTAACCTGTATTTGAACAACAGAAGATGAGCATTACCTTGCTCGAAAACACGTTTTTTATGTAATTGATGTTACATTGTATTATGCCCTTTTAACAATATTTGGCTAAGGGTTGCTTTGAAAATTTTTTCCATTCAATTTGAACTTATAATATCTACGTATTTGCGATCATGTGACCAGAATAAGTCAATCAGACAAACATTACACTGACTATTTCACTCACTTGCGAAATGAACCAATCAGAAGCTCTAGTTTAAGTTCGGATTACCGATAATACCAAACTTGACTCTTGAGAACGGCTATTAGTATTATTTGCCGTGGCGCTCCGGGGCGACTTACTGATGTTTTAGGTGATGTATTCATTTTTCAGCTGCAGGAAAACCCGGAAAATCTACAGCACCACCTCGGGTGGTCGGTGTGCACTCCAAGCTAGCACTAGGCGAGATTGGCATCTAGACAACTCACAATACACTTGCTTTTCAACAAGGCATGCGGCCACCTATCGAATCCGATATAAAGTAGTTGGGAAAAATTCTCGTACCTACATCGGATTCGAACCGACTATCGCTATGCTGGAGTTTCGAGCGGCCTGTGCATTAGACCGCTGATCCACCGACCACCAAATGACATATAGTATGACGTAAACAGAATTAAATTTCTAAAATGTCAGTTACTCCGAGTAGAAATGGAAATATCAAATAAAAATGGCTCAATAGTCAAAAATACTACATTGAGTTAAAAGTACATGTGGAAAGTGTTCAAAGTGTTTAGTGAGGTGAGAAAATAGGACGTGAAAGAATGATTCACGATGAAGAAAAACTCAAAATCATCTCCATAATTTTTTTTTTGTGTGGATGATTTTGACTTTTTCTTCATCGTAAATCTATACCACTCCACTTCGAGACACAATGGACTTCTACCACAGGTTCTTAAAAGAATGGTGTACTGTTGAAGAGTTGCCACGTATACTTGAAGATTGGGCCGTAAACATAAAAAATTAAGACGGATCAAAAAACTATTTGGAATGTGACTGGTAAACTCTCACAAGAAAAATACTTTGAAAATAATGCGATAGGTAGGTATAATGGTTTTTTAATTCTCAGAAAAAAAATTCCTAATTATAATACTCCCAGTGATCCTGCAAACCACTTCTCCGGAATCTGGCCAAAGCCTTGTCACGAAGTTTAATTAACAATTTCATTTTATCCGTTAACCTCGGTGCTTTTTTTTCGTTACACGTACTGTTCTCAATGGTGCATGTTTATCAGAATTATTTAATATCAAGGAATTGAATTTACTCACCTTTTCATCTATACTTTCTAACCTATAAATTGAGTTAAAATCAGAATTGCGAAGATCTTGTTGGAAAGCCTCGGTATTGAACCGTTTGAAGTCTCTGAATATTTACTGGAAATCATTGTCCACTGGGAAAGGGAAACCTAATTTACAAGTTGATAGCCAGTGATCGAAGAACTCTGGACAGTCCACCACAGCACAGACGGTGAGACGTAAAGTATTGGAACAAATGATAACATCCAATAATATTCTACTGGTCGCAGAAATGCGAGTAGGTTTGTCAATAACTTGATGCATATCAAATGTGCCAATAATATCATCAAATTTAATATTCAGCTTATCAGTGGTATCCCAAAAATCAATGTTCAAGTCTCCAGCACAAACAGCGTAATCAAAGCTAGGGATAATATAGAACATAACTTCTTCGAATTCCGAAAATAAATCGTGGTAAGGTTTATTGGGTGGCCGATAATTAATAGATCAATATTGACATAATAAAAATTCAAATCAGTTTATTAAATTTTTTTCATCAAATTAATAAAAGTGCTGAATGTATGTTGTTTTTTTTTGTAAAATCATCTTGCGCTGATGAAGCAAACAATCAAGCAAATTTGTTCATTTTCATTTCTGTTGATGCACATAAGATACAGAAATACTAGTCCAATTTTGGCATCAGTTCCTCATGTTTAAATAGGAAGGAATGTTTGATTTTGTGTGCATGGCAGTATTGAATTTATGGTTTTTCGTTGTTCACTCACACTATTTCACAGCGGACAATCAGCCCTATGCTGTATCACTTCCGTCAAAAATAACGTCATCGTTATTCGCCATTTTCGTTATTTTGCCATTACCATTGTATATATATACCGGGTGACCCACATTTTATGTGACAGGCAATATCTGATTTGTCGGAGGAGATATACAAAAATGTTTTATACAAAAGTTTTATGAGTTCATGAGAGCTATATTTTGATATAATTTTCAAATATACAGGGTGTTTGGTGTAGGTGCTACAGACCAAAATGCCATTTTTTAAAATAGAACGCACTGTATATCATTACATATTCAGATTTTACGCTAAATTCTGATATCATTTCATGTTTAGGTTTTGAAATTCGGTTACGGCAATGTTGAGTTATTGCACTTAAAATAAGGTTTAATATAAGGTTTCAAAAAATCTTTAACGCTTACACGAATCCTGTCTATATCTTTTATTAAATTGAACTAGAATCCAACTGAATAATAGCTATTAATGTAACGAGATTATTATGCAATTTATAATAATCGAGGACGTGCAACTTCCTAGATTTATTCAAATTGCATAATAATCAAGTTACATTCACAGCTTTATCAAATCATTGACAACGATGATGTGAAAATAAAAACAACAACTTTGGTTATTGTCACATTATTGTCATTTTAGCGTGCCATTTGGTATGATTTGATCCAGTTGATGGAAGATATTCCCATAGCAGAACGACAAGGAATTTGGTGGCAACAAGATGGTGCTCCTCCTCACAATTCCCAGGTTGTTACTGAATATCTGGATAGAACGCACCCAAATAGATGGATTGGTAATAAGGGTCCAATTCGGTGGCCGGCTCGTTCCCCAGATTTATCACCGCTTGAAATTTTCCTATGGGGTTATTTAAAAGATATTATTTTCACCACTCCCCCTTTGAATGTGGATGATCTGAAAATGAAAATTCGACTAGCGTGCAGTGATATTACGCCTGATATAAGAGCGACTTGTTCGAGAGAAGTGATTCGACGTTTCGAAGCCTGCATAATATCTAATGGGCGTCACTTTGAACATCTTTTATTACATTTCTAGGTACTATTCTTATGAAATGATTCATCAAGTTATATTACATTGTTATTGACGATTTGTTCCTGAATACACCTCTTTCAATTTCGCAATTGTTTCATATTCAAAATGATTCCTGACTGAATTCCACAACTCAAAATTGAAACCATAACTACGATCACCCATAATTTTGACTAATTTTCATGTGGTCTGATGCAGAGAGAATAGTTATTGTATGAGATATTTTTTAAAATAATAGTCGTTCTCAAGACTTTACATTTTAAGCAATAACTCAACAACGCCGTAACCAAATTTCAAAAACTAAACATGAAATGATATCAGAATTAAGCGTAGAATCTGAATATGTAATGATATACAGTGCGTTCTATTTAAAAAAATGGCATTTTGGTCTGTAGCACCTACACCAAACACCCTGTATATTTGAAAATTATACCGCGCCCTGGTTTCGAAGTCTTCCATGAAAAGGTTTGCAAGGACTGGAGAACAATTCGCTAATCGACAAGTCTATCCGCCATCAACTGACCCGTCCTCCAAAAACAAATGATCCACTAGAGAGTATCCAGCCACACAAAGCTTTCCTACCATACATCAAAGGTGTGACAGACAAAATCAGTAATATCTTGAGAAAACACGAGATAAAATCAATATTCACGGCCAACAACCAAATATCCAAATTTCTCAGATCTCCCAAGGACACAATACCAAACGATTCTCAAGGTATATATGAAATACCATGTTCAGACTGCCCGAGAAGTTATACTGGCCAGACTAACAGACGGGTAACTTCCAGAGTCTACGAACACGAACTTGCTGTGCGTCAGGCATCTTCCATTTCCGCACTTTATAAACATCGAGAAGACACAGGTCACAAAATAGACTTCAAAAACACAAAAACAATTTCCACCGAGAAAACTCTGCAAACCAGAATCATCCGAGAAGCCCTCGAGATAGAGAAGCGCCTCAATTGCCTCAACACTCGCGACGACGGACGTAGACTTCCCAATACCTGGAAGCCTCTCATTGCACGCATCAACTCATTTCCCACCAACCCAGTTCCCGCACACAGCTCATCTAGCGCCAACTCAGTTCCCGCCCATAGTTTACCTCGCGCCAATACATTGCACACGGCCATTACAGCCACGTCCACTATAAATACAGTTCCTCAACCCACAATTCCTCAGTTCTCTCGAAGGAGTAGGCAGATTGAGACCTTAGAGAGAACCAGTGACGAGACATGGGGAGTAGGCAGATTGAGACCCCGACGTCAAGTCACAAAAACCGAACGTAATTATACCTGAGGAGTAGGCAGATTGAGACCTCAGCGTAGAATTACGTTTTAACCATTTATTAATTTTCTTTCTTTTTCAGTTCTTGAAAATGGCTCCAAAATCGGAGCCGAAACGTCGAATTTCAACAAATTCCAGACGCGGTTCAACCCGAACTTTTAGTTTTCATATATATATAGATATAACAAGACGGAAACTATGACATCTTTTTTTTTGGTATATATATATACAGTGTCACCGTTAAAGTCCGCATCATATGGGACTTTTTTTTATTATTCATTTATTGCAAATTTAGAGTTCGTAAACAGTTTTTGCTTTGAAAATAATGCAAAATGACGTTTACGATTGTTTTCCATCGATTGGCTACACCTGTCAAATTTGACATTTTTTCAAAAAAATTTCAAAATGTTTTTCGAAAAATATTATATGGAAAAGTTGTTCATTTTTCGGTTTCCTACCCACCTACCAAATCTGAACCAGTTGAAAAACTTTGATTTTTTTCGAGTTTTCTTAACCTTACACTTTTTCGGATAATTTAAATTTGGTAAAATCTGAAATAACCAGTTGAGATGTAATAATCCCATCTGCTGGAAGGATTTTTTCTGTTTAAAAATGTTTCTACTTCGATATTTTCAAAAAAATACAAATATGCTAAAAAAATTATGTTATAGTTGATGCAAAGTGGCTCTAGTTTCGAATTATCGAATATTTTTCACTGATGTATTGTGATAAAAATAATTGAAGCAAATTTTGCTATGGAATATTGAAACTAGAGCCACTTTGCATCAAATATGATGTTATTTTCTTAGCATATTTGTATTTTTTTTGAAAATATCCAGTTAGAAATATTTATAAACAGAAAAAATTCTTTCAGCAGATGGGTATATTACATCTCAACTTTTTTTTCCAGATTTCATCAAATTTAAATTATCCGAAAAAGTGTAAGGTTAAGAAAACGCGAAAAAAATAAAAGTTGTTCAAACTGGTTCAAATTTGGTAGGTGGGTAGGAAACCGAAAAATAAACAACTTTTTCATATAATATTTTTCGAAATATTGAGAAATAACCTAACATTCTGGAACTTTTTTGAAAAAATGTCAAATTTGACAGGTGCACCCAATAGATAGAAAACAATCGTAAACGTCATTTTGCATTATTTTCAAAGCACAAACTGTTCACGAACTTTAAATTTGCAATAACAGAATAATAAAAAAAAATCCCATATGATGCGGACTTTAACGGTGACACTGTATAACCGGTCTGTAGTTGGCTCTCCGTTTGAATCAGGCAAAGTCCTGCTGTTTGTTTCAGAGAGCTCTTGCAAAGTTGTTACTTCAAAGTAAGGATCTTTGCACATATGTCTGACAGATATAATTCAATATCTGTCGAGGTATCAGCCAGAGAAGTCATTTTCTGTTGGACATATGCCATACATACTTATACAAAGTTATAGTCACCTCTTAAAGGATTGTTATCGACTGTTTTACAGTCACTGGAACATTATTTGCTCCTTGAAACAAGTATATCACATATATATATATATATATATATATATATATATATATATATATATATATATATATATATATATATATATATATATATATATATATATATATATATATATATATATATATATATATATATATATATAACCATTTATTAATTTTCTTTCTTTTTCAGTTCTTGAAAATGGCTCCAAAATTAATAAATGGTTGAAACGTAATTCTACGCTGAGGTCTCAATCTGCCTACTCCTCAGGTATAATTACGTTAGGTTTTTGTGACTTGACGTCGGGGTCTCAATCTGCCTACTCCCCATGTCTCGTCACCGGTTCTCTCTAAGGTCTCAATCTGCCTACTCCTTCGAGAGAACTGAGGAATTGTGGGTTGAGGAACTGTATTTATAGTGGACGTGGCTGTAATGGCCGTGTGCAATGTATTGGCGCGAGGTGAACTATGGGCGGGAACTGAATTGGCGCTAGATGAGCTGTGTGCGGGAACTTGGTTGGCGTTAAGTGAGCTGTGTGCGGGAACTGGGTTGGTGGGAAATGAGTTTATGCGTGCAATGAGAGGCTTCCAGGTATTGGGAAGCATTCATTTATAACGATCTACGGCAGTTTTATTTGAAGAAATATCACTACTTTCCATTGATGTTTCTTAAGAGAACTTGTTTGACTGGAATTTGAACATCATTCCTATACAAATATTCTTCCTGTAAATCCTAATTGAAACCTATATTCCTAATGTATCTCGGAAACTAATTAGTTCGTCAAAAAATGGATGAAAATCAAATAGTGTAAAAACTATATTTTGTTCAGATTGGAATTCATCGAATGCAGGAATGTGCGCTTCATATTTAGCTGTTTGTTGACCACACGATGTTTTAATGATATTAGGTTTCATGATTTAGAAAAAAGTTTTTCTGCCAATGCTGGATTTAAAAGTGAAATATGACTACCAGAATCAATTAACAAATTTGATGGTTTATGAAATCCTTTAATTGTTATAAAAAGTAGTTTTTTTATCTGTACTATTTATTTCTAGGTAATTTCCTTTCCAGAGGCTGATGGAGTAAATTTTTTTTTCTCGATTTTCAGTGTTCAGTTCAGGGTTCAGTTCAACATTTTGTTAATATATTGGTTCTTCTGTTTCAACTATGTCTTGTTGAAATTGTTTGGATATGAGTTTTCATAAAGTTCATTACAACAAGGAAAAACTTCGTCATTGTCCATTATAAAATTTAAAGGTTCTGGGTCATAAAACGTATCATATGTGGGATACGATTCCATTACATGGTGTAATTCTTCACTACGGAATCTTAGTGGAGACTGCGGTTGGAAATGATTTTTGTGGGGTATTGTATTTTTCGAAATTGTCGACATCGGTGTAGGTTTATAGGTTGGAACTTGATTTTTGGGTTTCCAAACAATTACGTTGGCTTGTTTTGGTTTGCCAAATACTTGTTGGTTAGTAAATACCTTTTGTGGTGGTATTTGTATGGGTATTACCTGAATAGGTTGACTCGGAAAAGGTTCAGAAACTTGACTAACAGGTTGTTGTTGAATGAAATCTCTAAAATAATTTGGTGTTAGTGAAAAATTTTAAAAATTATGTGGATATTGTGTCTGAAACAGTTTGTGTTCAGTTGGCATTCTCATGTTAGGTGAAGGTAACTGTTGGTTTGTATTTCTTTTAGTATCACCGATCAGACATAAAAAATTTTCTTCTTCAATAACAAATTTTATTGCTGCCTCCAAGCAATCTGGGTTCTTGAGTCGAACACCTGTTTGAATAATTGGAGGTAAGTATTTTAGAAAAGTGATCCAAATTGATTTTTCAATATTATTAATTTGTGCAAGTTTTTCCTCAGGTGAGAGTGTCCTATCGCTATTAATTGAAGAAAAAATTAGACGTCTGGTAAACTGGCATCTAACATCAAAATTGTATAGATTTTCTTTCACTTGTGGTTTTAAGCTATGCAACTCATGCAAGGATTGTTGGTCTGAAAATGAAATTTGTAAAAAAAATTATTTGAGCTCAAGTCTTCAACTCATTTCTACTTGACACTAGAATTAACGCTTTTCCTTCTAATAATTTACTCAAAATAGATCTGATTTTTTTTTTATAAATGCAGGACTCTTTTCATATTGTTCAAAAGCTTCGTCACACACAGCAATGAAATTATTTAGATCACAAGGGTCCCCATTAAAGTTTGGAATTATGTCCAAGGAGAGTCTTAGTTGTTGATAATTTATTTCAGTTATGTGTATTTTGACTGGATTGATCTAAATTTAAAGTTGATAAACCTCGAGTCACAATTTCTAAATCTCAGTTTCTATAATACGAGTTCTCAGTTGTTGCCTGAACTCTTTATTTTGCCTAGCTACATCTTTAATATTTCCAAACATAACATAAAATGTGAGAGAATAATTTCACTAGTTCACTCTCTTGAATGAGGTTACAAGGAGAACAAGACGAAAGACTTACGTTGATTCTGCTTTTCGCCATCTTTTCTTCTGTTGCTTTTCATCTTATTTTCTCTTCTTCTGTTGCTTTTCGCCTTCTTTCATTCTTTCTCATATCTTTTCTTTTTTTGGAACTCTTCAGGGATATTCAGTCCTCTAGACAGTTCTCAACTTCGTCTTGGATTTTCAGTTCAGGATTTCAACCCCGTGAATCGAAAAATAATATTCAGTTCTCTTTGCGAAACACTATTGTCTTTTGTTGGATGCACCAGTCTTTTAGTTGAAACACTACTCTTGAGGCACTTTGTTTAACTAATTCTTAGTGATCATCCTACCGACTGCGCCAGTTACGTTGAGATAGTTTTGTACTCATATATATTCAACTTCCACACAAAATAAAGAATATTCTGTCCTTTATATGTGTTTTGATCAAACGTATATATAAAATGTGTATATAAAACTGATCTAGCGTCAACAAATTCATATTCTTTTTATAGTAAATCAAAACAATAGCCTTTGTACTTTACTAAATCAAATACGGTAAAAATAATAGTAATAATTAGAAATAAGTGAAATATGATATACATAAAAAAGACCATGTAAAAGATTATTCTCACCGGATCTTATCTTTTATTTTGATGATGACCCAGGGGTGGCTCGGCGATTATATAACTAAATTTCGAACACGAACGATCACCACCGGTCAAGCAGTATTGGCGACAAAATGTCTATTCTATCATCATGCCGCAGGTCATGGATGAAAAATTGGCACGAAAATATGAGCCGTAATTGTCAAAAATCAAGCATAATCAAGTAGGCTAGTGTCTTCTGTTTGATCCCGCAGTTTTATAGGTATAAGTGGAAACACCAGGGTTTTTAGATATCTTAACTTCAACTACCAAGAAAAGCGACGTTGTCAGTTGTTATAAAATATCTGCAAACCAAGAGAAAATTTCAGTGGTCGTGCTTAGTTTTCAAAAATATCGACTAGGTATTCTAGATTCTGTTATTTTTCAGATATTAATGAGGAAAAATATGGATTAGGAGATAACATGACACATCATTTGAATATAAGACACGCCAGTCTCATTTCATTGAATTGAGATTAAGGCACGCTTTCGGTGTGTCAGTCTCTTCTGGCTGCCCACGTTTTCGGCCACGAGCCTTATTTTTCAACGTGAAAGAAGGGGTCTCAAACTAAACTAACTTACTTAAGTATCCTAGCTACCCAGGTTGCTGGTAATAATCAGTATGAAAAGGTGGAATCAAAGGAGATGCTCGCTGCGCTCGCATTTTTCCAGAAGACAATTGCATCTTATCATAATTCGATGAATTCCTATAATTTGGCAACGTCACATTTTCCAGTTGACTTTGTGAGCTGCCAGTCATTACCAACCTGACACGAATAAAATCCTGTTCAATGTCCAGAGTGGCATTAACCAGGGAGTAGTTGTTTTCTATTAGATAATACAAAAATCTTAATTTTATCGTAGGTTGTTTTCATTAGAAAAAAATAATATTTGAATTTTTATTTGAGAATATCCCCTTTTTTCAACATTGAAGATCAAACTAGTCAATGTTGCCGTGGCTTCATAACTGCTATACGTTCACTCAATCATAAAAATAAATTTTCATATATTGTGATAAATAGTAATGATCTATTTTTGAGTATTTAACTTTTTTTCATATTCGGAAGGAGATATCCAATGTTTGGACGGTGTATAGGTATTCCGAGTGTTATGATACACACAGGTATTATAAACAAATTGATAATAAACAATAAAATCCATATTTGATACCTTCATTCAAACATAATCCACGACCTCGAAAAATATATTTAATTTATTATATTAACCAAAAATATCCACCTTACTGTGAAGTAATTTTCATATTTTGAAACTTTTGCCTATACTAAGTAGCAATTTTCTAGTTGGGCCCAAATAAACTCTAATCTCCTTGTCCCATAGTGGGGTGTAGTAGATCACCTAAGAGACTTCCAGGGCCGCATGCGCAGTACGGTCAAGCTTGCTAGTCGGTGCGTCGCTGCTTGGCGTTCATCGAGTCGCGATAGATCCCCCTTAGATCGATAACAATGCTGCCGAGCGCAATTTCAATAATAGACGAACAATAATAATTATAGATTGAATATTCAGAGTTTCAAAGTGTGAAAAGTTTCGAAAAGTAAAAAAAAACAGACATGGCGGTTATTAACGTATACAGGGTGTTTCATTAACGTGTTGGAGGAGGAAAAACAACAGGGTGTCTCTCAAAATATATTGTTTAAGAAAAAATATGGCGATTGCTCGTCAAATGGTATACAGGAAACCACAAAATGCATTGTTTAAGAGAAAAAAACAACAACATGGTGTCTCAAAATATATTATGTCAAATGTCATGTGGACAATGGGTCATTGGGGCAATGGGGGTGGCAAAGTATACAGCAATAATATATACAGGACGTCTTATATATTATTAAAGAGAAAAAACTTGGTGACTGCTTATCAAATTTAGTATACCAGGTGTACCAAAATATCATTTAAGAGAAAAAAAAACATGGCGACTGTATGTGTGAAATGTTAGGTGGAAAATTAGAGTCAAAAGAAAAGCACATCATTGGGGGTATGGGGTGGATAAACCTCACATTTTAATGCGTTATGTACTCATCGCTCAAATGTTAGAAGTCGGTTCAATAACGTTTGACATTTCTCTTTTAGAACGTCGCTCAATATATCGGTGAGGAGACAGACAGATTGACAGACAGGCAGAGTGACAGACAGTCAGTTTGATCAAAGCAGAACGAACTACTGAACTAACCTTATAAAACGTCTATTTTAGTCGCATTCTTGCATGTTTTAGCGTTTCAAATTTTAGCTGTTTTTTCGAACGCAAAAAACGGTTATTTTGGTCGCATTGTTACGTGTTTTAGCGCTTCAAATTTCAGTTGTTTTTTCGAACGCAGAAACGTGTATTTTGAGCAATTTTAAAATGTCAAATGTCCCTAAGAAATACATGTAACCATACAGTTTTTTCGGTTTAATTTTAGAACGCGAAAAACGTTTATTGTGGTTGCATTTTTGCGTGTTTAAGCGTTTCAAATTTTAATTGTTTTTTTGGAACGCAATAAACGTCTATTTTGATCACATTTTTGCAGGGAATCGCCGCCGCAGTACGTTTAGTTTCGTGTCAGTTTGACTCTGCTTTTTTTTTGGTATTCATTATCAGGTGGGTGGGGGAAGATAACTTTATTTTTGGAAAGTGTGTTATTGCCATTGAACAGTTGAAATAATCAGTAATAAAATGCCATCTAAAGAATACAGACAGAAGGTGGAGCAGTTTTGTAGGAGTGTCCAGGAGTTGAAGTCAGATATTCAATTTTATGAAGAAAAGGAGAATGTGGTGAAGATGAATAATTTAAGTATTCAAGACAAACTTATCAATCGAAAATTACCACAAACGAGATATCCGTTAAGAAGAATCCAACCTCAAGCATTGTTGAATATGTCTCCTCAATTGAAAACAAATTTTATTCTTCTGACTGCAATATTGAATAATGTTTTATACGTCATCGTGCCGAAAAGAGTGAAATTCATGGCAATATGCGTGAAGGCAAATAATTTCAATTTTGGATGTGATAGAACACAATGGAAAACAATGGGTTTAACTCGGGTCAATGAGGAGCAGTTAGCAGTATTTGTCAGTGATGTTCCAAAGAATATGACATTCAAGTATAAGTTGAAGCTGATATTTTAAGATCGTCGAGAAATAGACACAAACACTGAATATTTCGTTCCAGCAGGGCGGGAGAAAATCAAATCAAAAATGGAATTTCAAATTTACAGAATCCTTATCATAGTATTTACGATATTTGCATGTATTTTGATTAGAGCTATATGAAATCATTATGGAATTTAATAAAAAATTGACAATTTGGCTCAAATAAAAATCTCTGTGAATAGAATTAAGTTTCATTTCTGAAATTATCATACTTCGTTATCAGTTGGTTGTGAAAGACGCTATTGAAAACCTTATATCAATTGTATCAGTAATGAAAATCCGCCTACAGGAAATTCAATATGCAAACCGCCCACCGTTATTGTGTTATCTACAATGCATGAGAATTGTTGTAATAAAAACAAGCCAAGGTCGCGTATGGCGAACAAACATTAGTTTATACTTGATTGCAGCAGCAGTAACAATATGTGATCAGTGCACCGATTTCACTTGAAAAGTGTTTTTAATTGTCTTTAGTTGAAAAAGTTTCTGAGTGCATTTAGTTGGGGTTTTTCACATGAATTCGATTAAATGTTTTTAGATGAAGTTATTTTCACGTTTTTTAATTCGAATTGTAAAAGTGGTTTTCAATTTTTTGTATGTGTTTTATTATAAAAAAAACTTTTTATTATTGGGGTTTTTTTCAGATGGATTTACAGAAAGTGAACGCGACTTCAGTTGTGGTCAGGAAACCCACCACGAAATTAACAGATTTTTATGTGGGGACGCTGCAGGAAATATTCTCAGCGAAAATCGTCAAAGGGAAATTTGGAGAGGTAGTACTATTGGATTTGGGGGAGAAAGTGGTGTTTTACCCCAGCGAGTGACGGAGGGATATCGCTCATATACAGAAGAATTTTCGTGCGGAAAATATTCAATAATTTTCAAAGGCTTGGTGAATACTGGATAAGCGAATGCCGCTGCGTCATTTGAGATTGTAGAAAATTAAGGTTAGTATTGTTTTTCATTTGTCGCAGTTTTTTTCTTTGCCTGTAGTAAAAATTCCTATGAAATTATTTTTTTCTCTATTTCCAGATAGTTATATACCTCCCCTGAGCACAACAGCAACATTTGTCTTCAAGCTTCCCACTGAGGCTCATCCCCGTTCATCACTTCACCATTCCACCAAGCTCATCTTTGCGAATAGTCATAGTTCCTGCAGTTCCTCCAGTTCATCTACCAGACTACTTCAAGTTTCCGTTTGCAGCGTTCCTGCAGTGTCAACAAGCATCCATCTGCTGCTGCTGTCACCTTCATATTACTATTCAGAAAAATTTTCGTGAGTTGAAATATTAGTTAAAAATGGTGTTTTCAAAAACATTATCCCAAATCGATAAATTATTTGACGTAATCAAACTAAATTATTCAAGTTCCATTGCACGAACGTCGTTAAATTTAATTAGTGAACATATTAGAAAATGTGAGTTGGCAATGAAAAAAAAAATTAATTTTCAGTAGTTGAAAAAAAGAAAATCGTTAGTAAAATTGGAGGATTGAAACGTATTAGATGTATAATAAATGTTATGAAAAATGATGGGTATATTGGATCGGGTTTGAAACGAAATAGTAGAGTTAAATGGGAAAATGTTAATGCAATTTTCAGTGAAAGAGTGAGGACGGGTGTGATTATGAATTTAGCGCATAAGGAAGTGCGAACATTTTTGAGTGATGCATATTCTCTTTTCAAATCAAAAATTTCCAAAATTTTGAAGGATATGCGATGCCTCAAAGTGAACATGACGTTGTTGGGGGATTTTATCAAGAAGTCGAATGACGGTGAAATGGTTGATCGAAAATTTTTCAATACTCCTTATGCAATCATTGATTTGGGTACGGATTCAATTAATTGGTATAATGAGCATGTTGTGGATGTTATTTTGAATAAACTGGAAAAATTTCAGGAACGTAACTCTGGTTGGGCGTTGAGTAAAATTCTTTTGCTTGAAATAGCAATCAACAAAGTTGAAATAGGCAACGGTGCACAATTCATATGGCTACCTGATGAAATTAAAAACAAAAATGCATGTGTCAATATTAATAATCAAGATGATGCGTGTATTTTTAGAGCAATCGTGAGTGCTTTGTACCCTCCCAAAGGGAAACTTTCACGTGCATCTTCATATCCAAATTATGCCATGGTTTTGAATACAGAGGGTTTGGAAATCCCTTTGAAAATTACTCAGATTAGAAAATTTGAAAAACAAAATAATATTTCAGTGAATGTGTATAGTTTAGAAATGAATGTTATCAAAGAAAATACATTTTACAAAGTAGTACCTGCACGATTAACCAAAAATAAAATGAATAAACATGTTAATTTGTTATTACTTCAAGATAAATATTTCTCTAAATTAAACGAATACGACGCTTTGTCTTTGGATACAGATGATTTGGATATCAAATATCATTATTGCTAGATTAAGAATATGTCTAGATTGCTGTCAAGTCAATTGAACAAGCATAGAGGTAAAAAAAAAAATTTTGATAGATGTCTGAATTATTTTCAAAGTGAACAAAAATTGAATGAACATACTGTGTTGTGTGACAATATTAACGAGTGTGAAATTTCATTTCCAAAATTTGATCATGTCGAATTCCGAAATTATGTATATAAACAAAAATGCCCATTTGTTTTATATGCTGATTTTGAATCAGCTCTCGAAAATTGCAACGTAAAAATTTCAGATAAATCATCAAAAGCATAAATCGTTCAGTGCAGGCTACTACTTGAAATGCTGGTATGATGACAGTTTGTCCAAGTTCAATAGCCATCGGGGCGACGATTGCATACAATGGTTCACAGAGGAAATGGCCAACATTGCTTAATTTGTTGAATCAAAAATTAAAAATATTGTACCAATGATATGTTGTAATCCTGATATTATTAAAGCCAGGATATGTCATATTTGTGAGAAACCTTTTGTAAAGAAGGACATTATTGTTAGGGACCATTGTCACTTTTCGGGGTTGTTTAGGGGTTGAAATCATAAGGGTTGCAATCTTTCGTTTAAGAAGCTTTTCATCGTACCCATTACATTCCACAATCTTTCCGGGTATGATTGTCATTTTATTATAAGGGATGTAGCAAAAAGGGGACGTGTGAGTATTCTTCCTATCAATAAAGAAAAATACATTTCATTCACCCAATACGATAGTGAAACATGCATGAAATTCAGATTCATAGATTCTGTTGAAAATCATCAAGATTTGAGAAGATCACCAGTTCAGTTATTGTTTCATCACTCGGTGTTTGAGTTTCTTTATGATTTTGAATGTTTTTTTGATTTGTCAATTTTTGATGTAACACGTCAGATAATTAAAAAGATTATAGTTGTTTCTACAAGTTATTTTGAGCCGTAACTGGAGTATTATTCCGTTGGAAACCTTCTTTGAGACCTATTCTTCACCGGTTAGGTGCTGCATTACGAATTGTAACATTTGGTGACCGTGACAGGATCATGGAAAAATTACTCAAGGCTTTGGATGTCCATCGAACTTCGTTCATGCGAATTTATCTAGAAACGGTGGGACTGTTGGAGAATGCAGATTTCAATATGGGTGATGTACAGGGGAACACCAGAGTACTCGACCAGAAAATGGAGGTGATTCAAGGATTGGATAAGCAGCTGCTAGAAAAAATGTTGGACGAGGATACATCAGGAGATGACGTGGATGCAGAAGTAGCAAGGTCGGATGAACTATTAGGTAGATATAACAGACTCAAGGCTAAAATTGATCAATTAACTAATTCATCTGATCATTTAACTGCCCCAACTGTCAACACAAGTCATGTTAAACGAAATATTAAGTTACCCAAGATAGAACTCAATAAATTTTGTGGCGAAATAATAAATTGGTTACCGTTTTGGGCTCTGTTCAGTAGGATTCATACTGATGATTCCATTTCCACTGAAGATAAGTTTCAGTATTTAATTCAATCCACTGTACCTAATTCCCGTGCCCATCAATTGGTGAAAAGCTACCCGCCAACAGCTGAAAATTACCCGAAGGTCATAGAGAGTCTCAAATCTCGTTTTGGTCGTGAAGACCTACTGATAGAAGTTTACGTTCGAGAACTTTTGAAATTAATTTTGACAAATCTGAATTCTAAAGTAAAGCTCAGTTTTTTATATGATCAAATCGAATCGCAGTTAAGATCTTTAGAATCTCTTGGAATAACATCTGATAAATGTGCAGCTATGATTTTTCCTCTAGTCGAATCATGTTTACCGGAAGATGTTTTAAGAGTTTGGCAACGTAGTTGTAATTTTGATTCAACGACTCTTTTGAAATCGAAATTGGATAAATTGATGAAATTTTTGAGAAGAGAAGTGGAAAATGAACAAAAAATTTCTCTTGTCAAATCGAGTTTTGATATTCATCAAAGAAAGACAGTTGAAAATAAATCACCAAGCTCATCAATGTCGATACCAACAGCATCTACTCTGTCGACTGCAGCTAAAACAGTAAAATGTATATTAAGCTATCATTTGATGAAAAACGGAAAATTTCGATAAAAGGTGGTCGATGTTATTTATGTTTGAAATTCGGACATGTTGCTCGCAAATGTAATGTTAATATCAAATGTGATAGATGTGGGAAAAAACATGCTACTTTAATGTGCCATTCGGTACCAGAACCCGATGAAAGAACTCCGAATTCTCATAACAATCTAGAAGTACCTATTACTGTTGAAACTTTGTCCAATTCTTCATTTGACAGAATTTTTTTGCAAACTCTAGCTGTAAAAATTTGTGGGTTTGGCACATCACGAATTGCAAGGGTCATCATAGATACAGGTTCCCAGCGTTCTTATATTTCCAAAAATCTAGCAGTCGAAATGGGATATGAGTCAATAGGTCGAGAAGAAATCATTCATGCACTTTTTGGAGGAGTTCATTCAGAGGCTGTGAATCATTGTCGCTACAAAGTCTCTTTGAAAGATGTTGCTGAAATATATCTGTCATTTCGAGGCTCTCAGTTAGACAGTCATTTGTAATCAAATTATATCAATTCGAGATGGTCCATGGAAAATAGAACTTGATGAATTAGGAATTTCTATATCTGATACTGAAGAAGGGCCAATTGAAATTTTATTAGGTGCAGATATTGTCGGCAAACTCTTCACTGGCAGTAAACATATTTTGAAATGCGGATTGGTTGCTATTGAAACAAAATTGGGTTGGACGCTTATGGGTAGAATTTCCTGTAGATATTCTGATATTCAAAGATCATCGTCAATGATAGTAACTTCTTTGTTTTGTCAGAACAATATTTCCAATCTATGGAATCTCGACATATTGGGTATTGCTGATCCTGGCCAACAAAAAACCAAAAAAACAGCATGAAACATATATTTTGGAATCATTTTTGGAGTCTGTTTCCGTGAATTTTTCTGATAGGTATGAAGTTGGGTTGTTATGGATCGATGGTCATTTGTCATTACCGAGTAATTTCTATTCTGCGAAGCATCGATTGGATGGTCTGATGAAAAAATTAGAAACTGACGGATATTACGAAGACTACAACACGGTATTCACGGAATGGCTTCGGGAAGGTATAATAGAGGAAGTCAGTTGTAGGGAGCTAGATGGATATTTTTTGCCTCATCGCCATGTCATAAAACTGAGCAGCTCTTCTACTAAATTACGACCCGTGTTCGATGGCTCTGCCAAAGAAAAGAATTTTCCCTCTTTAAATAACTGCCTTGAAAAGGGAATTAATATGATAGAACTGATTCCATCGTTATTGATCCGTTTCAGACTTGAAACGATTGGGGTCATATCAGATATTAGAAAAGCATTCCTACAAATTAGCCTTAAAGAGGAAGATCGAAATTTTCTGAAGTTTCTGTGGTATGATTCTGATAAAAATCTAAAAATATATCGTCATGCTAGAGTTGTATTTGGATTAACATGTAGCCCGTTTATGTTAGCATCTGTCATTTATTTCCATTTGAACAAATTTCTCGAACAGCCTGAACAAAAATTCAGAATATCTAACATCCGAAAATTGAGAAATAGTTTCTATGTGTGACTAGTGTCAGCAGCGAGGAAGAACTTCATGATTTCATCTCAGAATCCAGTGAGGTGATGTCATTAGGCAAATTTGATCTCCGTGGTTGGGAGTATTCACTGAACAAAAATGCCACTGATTTTTCAGAAAATGTAGTATCACATGTATTAGGCTTGATCTGGAACAGAAGTAATGATACTCTAGAAATAAACTTTAAGTGGTTGGGTGATATTGAAACAGAAATTATCACAAAACGAATCATTTTGTCGATTGCTCATAAGTTATTTGATCCAATTGGATTTCTTTGTCCAGTTCAACTATCTCTTCGAATTCTGCTACAGAAAACTTGGATTTTGAAAATTGGTTGGGATGCAGAGGTTCCACAAGATATCAAAATGCCATTTTTGAATTGGTTGAAGGACATATCGGTTTTGAAACAATTGAAAATTCCCCGATATATGTGTATACCTTATGCTATCAACAGCAGTCTTCACATGTTTTGCGATGCGAGTATAGATGCATATGCTACAGTAATTTTTCTGAGAACTGTATCTTTGAATGGTGTGAAAATACAGCTAGTTCAAGCTAAAAATAGAATTGCACCAATGAAAAATTTAACAATACCCAAACTTGAGTTACTGGGGACAACCATTGGTGTCAGACTGTTGAACTCAGTTTTAGATAGTATGGGACGGAAAGAGATAGAAGTATTTTGTTGGACAGACTCGTCAACCGTTCTTTCTTGGATTCGTCGTGAAGATATCTGGAAACCATTCGTTTGGAATAGGATTCAAGAAATAAGGCAATTCACTACAAAAGAACGTTGGTTTCATGTGCCTGGTCATATGAACCCAGCCGACCTTCCATCGAGAGACAACTGTTGTCGAAATGGTGGGAGGGGCCAGACTGGTTAGAAAATGAAAATGATTGGCCAGAACAAAATTTTGAGGTGAATGAAGAAGAGATTATCCAAGAAAAGAAAAAGTCCACATCTACCTTGATGAACATATCAAAAGATTTTTCCGTATTTTATAAATATTTTTCAAAATATCAACAGATATTGAATTTAGTAGGATGGATTAGGAGATTTGTCTATAATTGTCGAAATTCCAAACAGAAAAAGAAGGGAAAGCTGTCTGTTGACGAAGTTGAAGGAGCCGAAATTAATTTGATCAAGTTAATCCAAGAAGAATGTTTCAATGGAATTCGAGATGAAAAGATTATTTCTCTGTGCCCCATTCTAGACGAAAATGGAATCATGAGAATAAAAACTAAAATCAGTGAACGTGATGATTCCTACAATTTTCGGTATCCAATTTTGTTACCTTCTAGACATCCTGTGACTGAAAGAATTATTCGTTATTACCATTTACAGAACTGCCATGCTGGTATTCAAAGCGTCATTTGTAGTATCAGAAACAAATTTTGGATACCAAGTGGAAGAAGGACTGTAAAAAAGGTAATTGATAGATGCATGAGGTGTAAAAGGTTTGAAGTTCATCCATTCAGTGATATTGAAGTTGCCCTACCGAGTGATCGAGTTAGAGATGCATGTATTTTCGAAATAGTTGGCATTGACTTAGCTGGACCAATTTTCTTACGAACCAAAGAAACAGTTTGGATTTGCGTTTTCACCTGTGCAGTCTATCGTGCAGTCCACTTGGAAATTGTCAATTTTTTATCGACTGAATCGTTTATTCTGGCATTGAGGCGATTTATTGCACGACGTGGACGACCATCAATCATCTATACGGATAATGGAAAAAACTTTGTGGGCACAGAAAATCATTTGAGAAGCTTGGATTGGAACAGAATACAAGAAAACAGTACCATACAAAGAATTAAATGGAAATTCAATCCACCTTCTGCAGCATGGTGGGGAGGTTGGTGGGAGCGTCTAATCAGGATTGTGAAGCAGTTATTACGCAAACAATTAGGAAAGGCATGTTTAACATATGAAGAAATGCATTCAATGTTATGTGAATGTGAAGCTGTTATCAACTCGAGACCACTGACTTATCTGTATGAAGATCATACAGATTTGATACCTTTAACACCATCCATTTTCATGCAGGATATCAGAGAAATCGGAACACTCGACTTGGACAATATCGACGGAAATACAGTAAGAAGACATTTGAAATATCTTCAGAAACTGAGAGTTATTCTGAAAAGGAGATTTAGAGATGAATATCTCAGTCAGCTGATTTTGTACCGAAAAAATAATAATATTTCCAAAAAAGTAAACGTAGGAGATTTGATTTTGATCGAAAACGAGAATTTAAAGAGATTACAATGGCCTTTGGGTATCATCGAAAACGTATTTCCCGGAAAAGATGGTCGGATTCGGTTAGCGAAGATACGGACTTCGACTGGACATCTTATGAGACCAATTCAACGGCTGTATCCCTTAGAAATGGACATCAAAGAAGACGACGATTTAAAGAAAAAACTGAGGAAGGAGAGGGAAGATGATGGAAATGTTAAGACAAATGAAGATAATAGTAATCAGAAGGAAGTTTCATCTCAGTCTTTGGAAGAATCATGTACAAAGACGAGGTCTGCCAGAATAGTTCATCCACCTGATAGATTGACCTTCTAGTATTTTTAATTTCGAATTTTGAGTCATTTCCATTGGACCCAAAAGGTGGGAGTGTGTTGAAAATCATCAAGATTTGAGAAGATCACCAGTTCATTTATTGTTTCATCACTCGGTGTTTGAGTTTCTTTATGATTTTGAATGTTTTTTTGATTTGTCAATTTTTGATGTAACACGTCAGATAATTAAAAAGATTATAGTTGTTTCTACAAGTTATTTTGAGCCGTAACTGGAGTATTATTCCGTTGGAAACCTTCTTTGAGACGTATTCTTCACCGGTTAGGTGCTGCATTACGAATTGTAACAGATTCATATCGTTTTATGGGAGCCAGTCTCGATGAGTTGGTTTCCACAATGGAAGAAAAAATGTTTAAAATTTTGAAAAGAGAATTTGCACAGTTAGATGATGGAAAATTCAAGGGTGTATTTCCCTACGATAATGTTAATAATACAAAAAACTCCTCGACACTGAGCTACCCTCCAAAAAACATTTTTACAATAAGCTCAACGACACCGAAATTGATGATGTGAAGTATGCTCACGCTCGAAATGTTTGGCAGCAATTTGATATCAAAACTTTGGGGGAATATAGCGATTTATACATGCGAACAGATATATTGCTTTTAGCAGACGTTTTCGAAAATTTTCGTGAAATTGACTTCAAAACTTATGGGTTGGACCCCAGCTGGTACTATATATACTATGCCGGGGTACACGTGGGATTGTATGCTTGAATATACAAAGTGTAAATTACAAATTTTAAAAGACGTTGATATGGCCATATTTGTGGAAAAGGGCATACGAGGCGGTATTTCAGTTTGTTATCATGTATTTCGATGTAAATAATCTTTATGGGTGGGCGATGTCAGAATGTTTACCATATGGAGGCTTCGAATGGGTTGATACAAATATTGATGTGACTCAAATTCCCGATGACAATCCCGAAGGTTATATTTTACAAGTTGATTTGGAGTACCCTGAGGGGCTTCACGATTTACACAAAGATTTTCCGTTTTGTCCGGAGCACCGCGTACCACCAAATTCTAAATTGAAAAAATTAATGCCAACCCTTCATAATAAAACAGAGTATAAGATGCACTATAGAAATTTGAAAGAGGCTCTTGAACACGGTTTAAAATTGGTCAAAATTCATAAAGTTTTGAAATTCAAACAATCTGCATGGCTGCGCCCTTATATTGAGTTCAATACTCGATTGAGGACTGCAGCCACTAATTCTTTTGAGAAGAATCAGTTCAAGTTGGCCAATAATGCTATTTTTGGTAAAACAATGGAGAACGACCGGTTGCATCGAATAGTGAAATTAGTGTCTTCCTATGAAGGTAGATATGGTGCCAAAAATCTCATTTCCAGCCCTCGATTTCATAATTGTACAATTTTCGATTCAAACTTGATGCCTATTGAAATGAAAGAAGCTGAACTTATATTCAATAAACCAATGTATGTAGGGATGGTTATTTTGGATTTGTCAAAAACATGCATGTTTCAATTTCATTACGACCATTCATTGCTACCCACTATGGGTGTGGAAAAATGAAAATTACTGTATACCGATACAGATAGTTTCATTTATGAACTAACGTGTGGTGGCGGATATGAAGAAATTATCAAACAACACATTTCCAAATTCGATACGTCTGATTATTCGAAAGATAACGAGTACAACATACCACTTGTGAATAAAAAGGTACCGGGGTTAATGAAGTATGAAGCAAATGGCAAAATTATCACACACTTTGCAGGGTTGCGTTAAAAAATGTACACTTATAAAGTGCAGGGGGATTTAAAGTATGTAAAAAAGCAAAAGGAGTTAAATATAATGTTGTGAAAAGTACATTAACCTTTGAGGATTACGTGGATTGTCTGAAAAATTCCAAGCAAAAGAATATTACAAAATGCATAATCAGATAATTTGCTCATAACGTTTTTAGTATAGCTCTCAGTCCGTATGACGATAACCGACATCTTATCCCCAAATCATTTGATACATTACCGCGGGGGCATTATAGTTTAACGTAATTTTTTATTTACAGTTCTCCCATCACATCGTCATGAATTTGGAGCAACTTTGCATTAAAACCGTTTGCGAAAATATGCATTCCCCGCAGAAGTTCCTTGCACTTTCGCCCTTACCTCTACAATTGTCGAAAAAAGTTATTCAAAATTATGCCGACTATATATGGGCTCAGATCAATAAAAATGAAATTGTATATTATGAGGATGATCTAATAAATTTGACAAAAATCATTCGAAATATGAAATATCTGTCGACTTTCGGAAGGCCTTATTAAATTGCGATAATTTCGAGCCATATTCTAATCATGATTCTTATTGTGTTTGGCAAACATTTTATGAAATGGAACAATTCAATATCAGGTTTTGTAAGAGGTGTGCAGATATTTTTGATTTAATGTTTACTACATTTCATAAGAGAAAAGCACTTTCCAAAGTAATTTCTTTTCATGAAATTTTTCACTCTTATGAATTAGATATTTTATTCAAAGATAAATCAAGATGGTGCTAACACTGTTTTACTCACTTGTTGTTCAAATTAAAAAATCGAGAAGATTGCGGTCTTAATGTGCAAGCATGGAAAAAAGTAAAATTTTGCTGACAATACACGCACACCTGAAAGCACCATTCTTTTACTATATTTCAACAACTTCTTCATAATTCAAATATGTATAAAATATCAATTTTTTTTGTTGCTGTATTTTAGGGGAGTTTTTTTGAATATAGAAAAAATCTAATTATTTCCTGCGTTTTATTACAATATTTCATTTGAAAAAATGATTCATGTCATAAAGATAACTAAAAAGTTGCAAGAAGTATTTTCTTTGAAAATGTGATTATGCTTACAATGGAGGATAGTGTTGAGCAAAAACAGGTAAGTTGAAAATGTATTTGTGTTTGAGTGCTTGCAAATTAATAAAAATTTAAACTTGATGAAATTAAAAGCACAAAATTTCTTTTTCTCATTTATTTGTTACATGAATCATACACAAATTTTTGTTTATAGTAAAATAAATATTCACGTAAAGCATTAGCCAACATACTATCTAAAGATGAGGCTCAAAACTTAAATTAGTTTTATTGTCACGTAACCATGATTGAATAATGTCAAAAACACCTCGATAATATTCACAAAAGTTCATGGCATCCAGCATAGCGATACGGTCAGACAGCACCCTAATGTGTGTATTGAGAATGTCGTTTACATCCTGTTGAGACAACTCCATGTTCGTGATGTCCTTGGAAATGGAAATTTGTTTGGTATGACTTTCGATGTAATGTGTGATGTTAATGTAATCCCCGCAATGTGTTGTGATTGGATCATACTCATCGATTTGTGATTCGAAGAAATTTTCCTTTATTTCGTGTAGGATGTCAATGAGGGTTGCCCATTCAAAAAGAGCGAAATTGATGGATCGAATGGAGAACTGTTGCTTCAAAATGATGCATGGGCTAAAATCCCTGGAGGGACTTAGGCCACATCGAATTTCGTAGGATGGCATAAGGAAGACCATCAACATCAACTGATGTTCGTTTTGAGCAGCCATTTCATATTGTCCCAATGATCAGTCGATGGCATTTAGAGTTTCGTTATAATCTTCACCATCACTATCGCACATTACTTCAACTTCACTGCCGTAACCACTGTCTTGAGACATTTTCGTTTTCAAACTGAATATTTGTCTGTGCTTGCATACGCTTTTATAGCTTCAGATCACGTGGCCAATTTTAAAATTGTTGTTGCATGTTTGTTGACTATGAAAAAATATTTGAAAGACCCCTCTGAATTATATGATTTGTGTTTGTTTACCATAAGATTCTATACAAAATCAACGTTTTCGATCCAACTGCTATGTTTGATATCCAAACCGAGCCATTTAACGTACATTTTTCTATCTTTCTTCCTCAGAACTTTTTCCACGAGATTTATATCTGGATTTGTAGCTTTTTGTAATTCCTCCCCATAGAATGTACCCTTGATAGGAGTTTCCTGCATATCTTCCAGCATAAAGGTGGCAGGGTTGGTACTGTTGACTAATTGGGCGTGTAACCGTTTTCGAAAACGTGCTTTGCCTTACTAATTCGCACAACATCGCCGAATCTGAATTTTCTCGGTCCAGCTATTTTGAAGTGCGAGTATGTTCATTTGAGAATTTGTTTCTCGTTGGTTTTATCAATTTCCGAAGGTTTCATACCCGTCTTTGAATGACGCGTATCATTGTAAGATTTTGTGGTTTCAGGAAATATATTCAGCCATTTGTAGGTGCCATTCAAACTGAAATAGTTGTACAATCTTTCCTTCAGAGTCCTTATAATCCGTTCGGCCATTGAAGCCTTGAGGATGCTGTACGTATTGTAGTGATTTATCTCGTGTGTTTTCATCAAACTCTGGAATTTACTGTTGTAAAAAAATCTAAGCCTTTAATAATGGTGCGACGTCGAGGATAATTTTTTCTAATAGGTTTATGCAGTTCACTGACAAGTTGAATCTTGTCTTTGGAAGCCATCATACATATGTGATGACGAAACTGCAAAACCTACTGTTTTATTATGGTGATGTATGCACTACATTTTGTCTTTTAGTAATCTTCTCGACAGCAGATTTTACATTCGCTATGTTTGAATTCATTATGGTGATTTGTTGTGAGATATCAACTCGAAACTGGTTGAACTCATTATTGGTTAGCAGCATTTCCTTGTGCTTAATATCCCATTTTAAATTGTGTGAATGAATAGAATCAGTTAGTTCGGCAATTTTTTTCAACAAATCTCCACGAATATTTTCAATATCAGTTTTGTATTGTTGGTTGAATTTTTCGAAAAATAACTTTGTTTCATCATAACGTTCCACATTTCTTCGCGACATTTCAATAAACTTAGTATCTAGCGTTTGAAATTTTTTTTCAAACTGTTTTTTCATTGCACCCACTTACCTATTGGTCTCCGTTAGTTCCTCAACCAACATTTTCAATGCATCGGTGTTCTCATCTAAACCAGTACCAATTTTATCCGTAATTTCATCTACATATTGTTTATTGGCTGCATCAGTATTATTGGTGGGCCTCTTTACATTACTCAATTTCAAATTATCAAAATCGATGTTACCATCTGGAGTGTGCAGCAAGCCACCGCCTCCAGAGGACGTAGATAATTTTCGCTTTTTATCACCAGTGGTGCTGTCGCTACGTCCAAACTTATCGATAACCATTTTGAAAATGTGAATGTATGCATGGATGCATGTCATCTTATAGAATTATATTTGCCTCTTTGAGTTCACTCAAAATGGCAATAATCTCATTTTCATGGGAAGTATTTCCAGCATCCCGAGAAGATATCAATAATATGAGACGTTCGCATAGCTCGTTGGGATCATCCCAATAAACAAACTCCATGGGCTTGGTATTGAATGCCATTGTAAGAGGTGTTTTAGGCAAACCGCTACCTTTTGCTGCAGGTTCGGGTGTTTTAGGTAAACTGGTACGTGTCGATATTTTACGTTGATTTCGTGTAGGAAACGTCGGTTTAATTATGTCGGTATACTTGTATTTCCGAGTACCTTTCGGATAACCTAGGGAGTTTTTGTGAAAGTTCGACAAATCTACAATTGATTTGTATGAATGCATATCTTCATTATTATAGTTTGCAGGTGTGTTGAGGAATATGAGTTCATATATACCGGGTGTTCCTTTCCATTGATATTTACACATTTTAATGTATCCGCTGCGTTTGTCGAAATCTATTTCTTCATTACCCAGAAACTATTTTGAAGATACATTATCATATACAGGGCCGTATACTTTATCGACTTCTTTGTCATTGCTCCAATGTTTTATAATGTACGGTTGAGCAATTATAGAATATTGATCGATATATTCCTGTAAAACTTGTTCATCCATGTCTGATGCAAAGCTCTTATCTGGTTCTTCTTGTACGCCTACGCTAAAGGTATACTCATCATCATCATCATCTGTACCTGCAACATGTTTGAGGGATTGGAACGGAGTCGTTTTGAATGGAGACCTTTCACGCTCTTCCACTTTCTCTTGTTTGAGTTCAGATTTTACCTCACTTTTCATTGGGGTAGTAGCAGATGGCGGCGGCGGCATTTCTGCTATTTTTCTCAATGAAACAGATACAGGTTTGAAGAATTTTTCCAACGATTCATCTTCTTCACATCTACCCAATTTCAGAGCCAATTTTTTTTCCGAATAGCATTTACAATTTCGTTGATTTTAGTCTTTCGAATAACATCAACTTCTTTGCTCAACGGTTTCATGATGATAACTGTGGAATACATCAATCCCTCTGCATACTTATATATTTGTCGAATCCTTGACGATAACGTCCAGCATTTATATCAAAAATTTTCATAATCAATGCTGCTGCCAGCATTCTGCACACATTGCCTTGAATTCATCAAACGACATGTCTGGGGAGACGTGTTCATCGAATACATGTTTCAAATTCATTTCATCCTGCTGGAAAAGCACTATCATATTACAATTATCTCGTATCAATTGTTTGGGAATGTTTGAATATGTCTGACACAGGTATGCAGCATCAATGCTTCGGTGTCTACAAAAAGAATAATAATCGCGAATTTTCTGTTGACCCTCGCATGCAACATCATCGAAAATGAATACGGAATTGATTTGGCTTCGTGAGGGCTTATTGTATCCTCATTTTCCCTGAACGGATAATAGCCCAACCCCTTAACTTTTCCCAGAATTTCTTGATCCACTTGATATTTGGGTTGGTACAAAGATTTTGAATAAACGTAGATGTTTTCGAATTCCATAACCACTTGGCTCACAAATAATTGCACGAAACGAATTCGGTAATAATTTACCGTGCTTCCCAATCATACCACTATTGAGGTCTCCATTCAAAAAATCTAAATTTTCAATAGGCAGAGCCTTGTCTTGTTGAACGACTTCCATGATGTGATGAAGAGACATGAGCGCGCCACGGTTATAAATAAAAGCATTGAAGGTATCTTTCATCATTATCAATGTTGACTTACTCTGGTGCATGTGTTGTCAATTCGCTCATCAATAAGCTCCCGTTCGAATTGCATCTACCAGGTTATTCGTTTTGCGGACCTGGCACCAAATTGAGACAGAGATTACAACGCGGAGAAACTGGCGTGAATCCTTTGGACGAAAGCTGCAAAGACCACAATATTGCATACTCTCAATCCGACTCTTTAGAAGACCATCATAAAGCAGATCAAGTGTTGGAAAATAGAGCTTGGTAACGAGTTAAAGACGCTAAATTTGGGGAACGGGCTGCATCTTGGCTTGTTACTTCCACAATGAAAGCGAAACGTAAGCTTGGTATGAGCGTGTCCTTTCGGCGTAACTTGCTTCAAAAAATTGTTAAAAATTGGAAACACAATCCTACTAATATTAAGAAATCTAGTGCTTCGGCTTTGCGTGCTGCTAAAATGGCATTAAGTCAAGCTGGAGGGCGTAAGAAAATACGAGTACTTTGAATAATTCCATTCGATGCAAAATCTGGAGGAATCCTACCCCTCATACCTATATTTGCTGCACTTTCGGCTTTGGGTGCGTTGGCAGGTGGAGCGAGCTCCATAGCAAAAACCGTGATAGAAGCAAAAAATGCTAAAAAGAAACTCGAAGAAGATCCACGTCACAATAAATACATGGAACATTTGGGTTCGGGTTTGTACCTGCGCAAAACCCCTCGAGGATTTGGACTGTTCCTGAAAAAACAACATCAACGCAAATGATACTCATACTGATACTCAACTGCGAGCTTTGCCAATATTTGATTGGGAACGCAGGACCTTGGGAGTTGCTTGATGTATGGCACAGATTACCGAAGGACTACAAAAATCTGTTCGCTTTGCAGATTCGTTTATCATGTTTCATTCATTATCAAAATGAGTTTGGACTGTCAACCGCGTCACTAAAAGAAGGAGAGTATCATGGATCAGTTAGCGCGCAATTTGAATGCTATTATTGTAATAATAATAATAATAATAAGAGATTTTGGCAGAATTTAAAACATAATACATGAACATTTACAATTTTATTGTGCTACATTCTGTCAAAAGGCAGAATTCAAGTTCTGATCTTGTCACGTGAGTAACTCAAGCAGACCCTGCTCTTCCATTCAACCTGGTAGTTCGCTTCCGACACTATATCAGTCATGTCTATGATATTGTCGTTAACGAATCGTTCTTTAACGCTTTCCATCGATTTCAATCCGCCCATTCAATTGGATTCTGATTCAGAATACAGTTTGGCTTTGCTCAGCTTCCATTTATACAACAGTAAACCCAACATTGAAGAAGGTACAAAATTCTACTACTTCAAAAACAGCGGCAAAACTAAACAGAGTATCGATATCCCTGCTGGCTCTTACGAAATTGGTGATATTGAGGATTTGATCAGCAAACACATTACACCCAAAACGTACAAGGAAACCCCCGAGGAATTTTTCTACCTCAAACCGAATAATAATACGCTGAAAAGCGAAATATTCTGCATTAAACACTCAATTGATTTCCGACCTGAATACAGTTTGGCTCGCATTTTAGGGTTTTCATCTACTCTTCTTAAATCCAACTTGCATTACGCATCAGATCTACCTCTACGATATACGAATTTGCTGTTGGTGTTGATCCTGGTTACGCAATTGACGAAACGCCTAACCATCTTAATTATCTGCCCATTGCTCATAGAGTCTAAATAAACAATATTACGCTGCGAGTGCTTGACCAGCATTCTTAACTAGTTGATTTTCGAAATGAAGAATTAATCGTTCGTTTGGAATTGAAGCGGAAGTATGGTGTTGACTATTCATAAAAATAACTCGCCACCATATCCCACCTCAGTCTTCACCAAGACCTTTAACGTCAACTACTGTCACCGGAGAATTAACTGTTCTTGGAATATCTTGGTTATCATGTTGTCCAATCAAGTGTTCAACATTTTCCGAAAACCACACAATGAATCCATACTAAAGGTGGAATGGCGGATTTACTATCCATATGTCAAGTCCTTCCGCAACAATGATGTCATTGGAATCAACATCAATCAATCTGACGCTTACGATGCTTTGTACAATAGTCTGCTATTCATCAGTGGAAAAGTTGTGAAAACCAAAGGAGATGGTCGTGTAACATTCGTAAACAATGCTGGCGCTTTCATGTTTCAATCTGCTAGTTATGAACAAAGCGCTAAGGAATTGGAGACGGTTCGTGAAGTTGGAATTGTTAGTACTGTCAGAGGCTTTCTCACCTATACCGACGAAGATATCAAGCACTTGGCCAATTCTAGTTGGACTTTCCCCAGCAACGCTGGGGTTCTCAACACCACTGATCTATCATTCAACATGCTCATACCCATCAAACATTTTTTGAATATTTTCAACGATATCAATGAGTTTCCTATGGCAAACATACCATCCCATTAGTACGAGCTGCAGATGATAGCCACTGCTTCAAAATAGAGGAGACCGCTGGAGCACTAACACCAAAGACGGAAGTTACGTTGGACAACAAATATTGAACTCAAAGTAAAGCGAATCTTTCCGCATGATCAAATCAAATTGCAACTCTTGAAGGCCATCCAAGTGCAAAAATTGAAATATGGGCCGTCAAGACCTCATCATTTCTCGAAAGTCCTCGCTATGTGATTGTATGTTTCCAAAAAGACCGTGATTACACCAAATTCAACAATGATCCAACAATATTCGCTCATTCGAATATCACCAATATAATGCTCACTCTGAACGGTGAGAATTATCCCAAAGAGAATATGCATCTGAATTTTGCAAAGGGGAATCTTTCGCAAGCCTATTTCGACTATGCACAATTCGGTCTCAGCTACAATTTTACTGATCAACATAATCCTCTGCTGAGCTCCACCGAATTTGTTGGCAAGACTCTCTTTGTCATCGATTTTTCCAGAAGGGATGAGAGCATAAAAAGTTCCACTGTTGATGTGATACTCAAAATCGAGGCATCTGAAGGATTTCCCCAAAATACTAGAGCCTATTGCATCATTGTGCACGACACTGTTATTGAGCACCTCCCACTAAGCGAAATCATTAACAAATTAAACTGAACATATGCTTTTCACTTCAGTGTCAATCACAGAGTCAACATGAGATTAGCTGTTGTAGATACTCAAGGCTTTACCATCGAGCAACAATTCGATCCTAAGGAGATTGCCATTAGGATTGGAATTCAATGTAGTAATTTTCTGCTGCTGCCAACTATACCATTTTCCTCTTTGAGTAGAGCAGATAAACGTACTGCCTGTTTCTTGGAGCGAAACGTTCATGGATTGAGGTATTCCTCTGGCTTTGTGGAATATCATCAATTAAATTCCATCTTCAAGAAAAATTTACAAAATGTTGATATATTTATGTACGAGGACTTCAAAAACGTGACTATCTTACTGAGAAATTTCATCAATTGGACCTACCTACACGTGTTGTGAATTTGGTGGACTATGATAATACGTCATGGATGGTTCCAGCATTCGGAAACAACGATGGTATGCATCACATTGATAATCAACCCCACTATAATTGCAGTTTCCGAAACGTTGATATTCTTTACAAATGGCTTTGTGATGTGTTACCAAAATGAAACTGTATAATAAAATTTTCTATTTAACTTGTTTTTTATCTAACGTCACCTGATGATGAAAAACGAAAACGCAACGTTTTGAAAACGAAGCGTTTTGAAAAAACGAAACGGTTCAGTTTGAATGATTATTTTTTATTAAACTCGAAATTTATTATCTAAGATGATCTTCGATTTCTTCTTGGGTAATGTTGATGTTTTGATACTTTTATATGCGATAATACGTTTTGAAAAATTGAGATTTTATTTCATCAAAAATACATGTCAAAATTGACAATCAATCTCGGTTTTTCTTTTTTAACAACAACTTAGCTACCGAACAACTAACAACTGAATATATTACTTATATAGCGGGTGAACATGGACACCGTTACCAAAATTACAAAACGTAGCACACCCCCGGCCTTGGCATAATTTTGCCAACTAGAATAAATATGAATATGAAATTAATTGAAGGAAAAATAAATATAAGCTATACTCAAAGTTCTTTTGGGTAAAATTAACTCGTGAACTTCATTTCAGTCTATTTCACCAAGTGGTAAAGGAAAAATTTTGGCAAACGAACGAGTAATTAGTCCACTGGAAGTTTTTATTTTGAAAACTCGGGCACCATCACTGCCACGTATCACTTCAACGATACGTCTTGTCTTCTTTAATCAGTACCAATGCGTTGTGATTCATTACTTTGCTACCTGTAGTCCATTTGGTTCGTTTCTGTAGTTCAGAAATATATTACTTGTTCCACCTTTCCCACCAATGTTGAGATAATTTTTGAATAAGTTCGTGTCGATTCAAACGATTCATAGGTGTGTTTAAAAGATCTGGACTAGGAATCGTTGCCAAAGTTCTTCCGATCAGAAAGTAGGCAGGTGTTAAGGGGGATAAATCATCGGGATCATTTGACAGAGGGAACAAAGGACGGGAATTCATGATAGCCTCAATTTGAACCAACACAGAATACAATTCCTCGTAGGTCATGACCATTTCCTAGAACACGTTTCATGTGATGTTTAATAGTTTTTACTCCTGCTTCCCAAAGACCACCGAAATTAGGTGAATATTGTGGTGAGAACGTCCATATTATGTTGTCTTTTGACAAAGAGTCTGTTAAATAAGATGTGTTTACGGTTAAAATTTTTGCTGCTATAAAATTACTACCATTGTCTGATATTATCTGTTTGGGTTTACCCCTTCTGGAAATGAATCTTTTTAATGCTAATAAAAACGTATCCTTGGGCAAATCAGTAACAAGCTCAACATGAGCAGCTTTAGTGCTAAAGCAAATAAAAATGCAAATGTAACATTTTATTAATTTACAACCTCGTCCTTTTTTGTCTATGATCAACAAAGCTCCTGCATAATCAACACCTGTGACAAAAAATGGTGGTCGCTGGGCAGGTAAATTTCCCATTATAGGTTGGGTTAGTTTAGGACGAAGTCGAAAACAACGAACACACTTATGTACAGTACTTCTGGCTAACTGTCGACCTCTCAAGACCCAATACTCTTCTCGAATATTAGCTAATAAATATTGAGGTCCACAATGCATTAACTTTATATGGAAATATTCGAATAAAATTTTTGTCACGGTGTGATTGGAAGAAAGAATAGCTGGATGATTTTTAGTATATAAAAAGTCTGAGTTTTCTAGTCCTCCACCAACTCTCAGAATTCCGTCAGTGTCTAAAAATGGATGTAGGTTTATTATTTTACATTTCTAAAATCTTATTTTTTCACAAAACACTGAGTTCTACTGGAAAAGATTCCTGTTGTGCTGATTTAATAATAAATTTACAAGCCAAATTGAGCTCCTCATCGGTTAGCGTTCCACGTAAACGATTGTCATGTTTTAATTTGCAATTGTTTATGAATCTAAATATGAATGCAACACATCTTTGAAGTTTAAGAAAATTAGAAAACCTTTCTAATAGATATAACTTTTCTCTGTTATTAACGACAAAAGTTTTTCGACTTTTTCTGACTTCTGGAATATCTGAACTTGAAAATTGCATGGTTGGCTAATTTTTTCGATCCTGGAGGATCCAAGAGGGGCCGTGCCACCAAAGATCTGATTCTATAAGCTGATTAGAAGTCAAACCTCTTGATAATAGATCTGCGGGATTGTCCTTACCTGGTACATGACGCCATTGTGCAAAATTTGTGGTTTCTTGAATTTCAGCAATCCTGTTGCAAACAAAAGGTTTCAAACTATTAGCAGACAGTTTTAACCAACTGAGTATTATAGAAGAGTCACTCCAAAGAATACAGTCATTTAAATTAAAATTCAGAGAATGTGGTACCTTATTGGCTAAACGGGATAGTATTACTGCACCACACAATTCTAATTTTGGTATAGTGACTACTTTGATTGGAGTAACTTTGCTCTTAGCGCATAAGAGATTACAAAATGACTCATTATTTTCATTTTCAGATTTAAGATAAATGCACGCACCGAAGGCGTTTTCTGAACTGTCACAGAAGCCATGAAGTTCGATTGCTTTGGCTTTGCTGACTATTACATGACGATGAATGTTCAAATTGTTCAAAGTGGGTAATTGCTTTCGAAATTCAACGTAAGATCTCTGAACTTGAAACGGTACTACATCGTCCCAAGACAATCGTTCTAACCAGAGTTTTTGAAGAATTATTTTTGCTAATATTATGCATGGGCTTAGCATTCCTAACGGATCAAATATTTGAGTTATGTCAGAAAGCATGCGCCTCTAAGTAATTTTGTCAGTATGAATGAAAGGCAAGATATTGTACAATAAAATATCAGAATGAAGTGACCATGATAAACCTAATGTTTTTGCATTTTCATTTTCTCCAAAATGAATGACAGTTATCAAGTTAGATTCATTTTCAATGTTTTTTAGAATTGTTACGTCGTTTGAATAAAACTTTCGAATAGGAAACCCACCAGATTTCAGTAACTTTGAAATTTCTTGACATGCTTGAGTAGCTTCTTCCTTTGATTCGATCCCGTCAAAAGATCGTCAACGTAAAACTCGGACTTGACAATTTTCGCAATGTTTTCGTTGATAAACTCATACTCAACCCCCAGTGTATATAAACATTTAATTGCTAGATATGATGCACATTTCATTCCATATGTGACTCTTTTCAAATTGAAAATCTCCAAGGGCTCAGATGGGTTTTTTTCTCCATAAAATGCGCTGAAGAGATGTTTGATCATTTCTGACAACTACCTGACGATACATTTTTTCGACGTCCCCACTCACAACGTAAGTGTGACAGTGAAATCTTAATAAAATTTCAATTAGTTCACTTTGCAAAGAAGGCCCATCCATTTGAATATTATTCAATGAAAGGCCTTTTGGCATTGAACAATCAAACACCACTCTCAAGCGGGTTGTTAAAGAATTTTCTCGCAATGCGCCATGATGTGGCATGAAATATGACGTGGGTTTTGGTTTTGATTGATTTTGAAAATCGTCGGCTAGACCTGATCTTTGTGACCTAATGTAATGTATTTAATGAATTCTAAATATGAACTCTTGAGCCTTGAGTCGCGAGTCAACTTACGTTCCAAATTGAGGAATCTGTTTCTTGCCAACTCAAATGATTCACCTAATCTATCGATAGGGGTTTTAAATGGTAAAGTAACAACAAACCTACCTGTTTCATCACGATATGTATTTTCCTGAAAATGTTTTTCGCATGACAATTCTTCCTTTGAAAAAATCGGCTATTTTCGATTGGAGACTTCTTCGAGCTCCCAAAATTCACGAAGATCTTCTTGAATAATCAAATTTGTAACAAAATTACAACTGACTGAATTTGAAATGTTTTGAGCTAAGTACGGACCTGCTACAATCCAACCGAAAACTGTTTTTTGATTGACTGGCTTATTTTTACCCAAACTAAATTGACCTTGGCACGAAATGCTCCAAAACAAATCATTCCCTATCAAAATGTCAATTTTCCGTTGTGTATGGAAAGAAGGGGCAGCTAATTTTAAATGTGTAGGAATTTTTAGAAAGTTCAGAATTGTTTATTGGAATATCAGGAATAAAACCTGCAATCTCTGGTATAACAAAACAGTTAAGATGATTCTGATAGTCATTAATGGGCGATAGAATGTGTACTCTGCACTTATATTGTATATTTGACGTTGTACGATTTATACCTGAAACAGATATGTTTACCTTATGCTTTTCGATTTTTAAAGAATAACAAAGACGATTTGATATGAATGAACTCTGTGAGCCACAGTCTAACAGTGCCCTCACAGTATGAAGTTTGTTATTGGTGTCCAAAACGTTCACCAGTGTCGTGGACAAAAGTACTAGTTTAGTTTCATTGAAATTAGCCAAAACCAGACTATTCGTGACTTGCTCCCATTTGGTACTTTCAGACGAATTCGATTGTTGCTCGACAATTGTGTCAACTGCTTTATTTTCGTTATGTAAGAGTGTATGATGTTTTGAGATACATTTCTTGCATGCAATTTGCCAGCAAATTTTTATAAAAATGGCCTGGTTTCAAACAATTTGTGCATAATTTAAGTGACCTTGCCTTTGCAAACTTTTAATCTGGTGATAGATTCATAAATTCCGAACAGTTGTAAATGTTATGTTCGTTTTACCAAACTACGCATACAGGAGTGGATGAATAGAAACTGCGTGTGTTTTGTGAGTTTCGTGAGTATGTGCTTGAATGAGAGTTGTTTGAATACGTATTCGAATGCTGTTTTTTGTCTGCTTGATTTGTCACAATTGTTTCTAAAAAATCTGCTCGCGATTTCAGAAATGATTTCAGATGTTGAAATGTCGGTACGTCTTTTTTAACTTTGTCATTTTCCCATTCTCTCACTGTGGATGGATCTAACTTGGTTGAAATTATATGAATAAGTAAATCATCCCAGGTGTCTGTACTTTGTCCAAGCTGACTAAGAGAATGTAAATTTTTTGAAAATGTGTCTATTAGTTGCCGCAATTTATATGATGATTCTTTCTGTATGCATTCTATGTTGAATAAGGATTTGACATGATTGGAAATCAAAAGTCGTTTATTGTCGTATCTTTCTCATAATGCAGTCCATGCTACTGAAAAGTTATCACTAGTAAACTCAGTGGAACGAATTACCTGCGCTGCACCTCCCTCTAATGATGCTCGTAAATAATGAAAACGCTGAATATCATCCAAAGACTCATTTTTATTAATCAAAGATTCAAATAAATCAGCGAATTCTAACCAATTGTGTTATGAACCGTTAAATTTTGGAATTTCAATGGGTTTTAATTTTATAGCAGTGATATTTGATACCTGATGATGATTCCCTGTAGGGACTGCTTTGTCAGTTCCAGGATTGTTTTGACTGAGATGATCATTTAAAAGCTTTTTTGCAATAGAATTCTGGTTTTTTCAAAATTTTCCCTTTCACTGTGCTCTCCCTCTAGGGTATCTTTGTCAACCTATAATTCAATTTTATCCTGTAATTTATTGAACCCTGCAAACAAATTGAAATTATTAATTATTATGTAAACAGTCTTCAATTTCAAAGAGTTCTAGTTCTGTAAGTTTGTCTTCGGGTTTGAGAGCAATCTTGATTCAAATCCATAACAAAACTTTTAGGGGGCATTAGTTGTTTTCTGTTGAATAGTATTGAACGCTTGCCACCGAAAATACCTACTGAATAGGTTTTTCATTATTATTACATTCTGATGGTGGAAAAAATTGTTGGTTCTCAAAAACAGGAAAGCGTTATGCAATACCTATATGAGTAATGCCGTTATTGACGACGATCTCGGATAAAGGGCAAATAAATCAATTCAAGCCAATTTCATCTATCGGTAAAACACGTTCATTTCAGCCAGGTCAAAAGCTCCGGAGAACAGTTGGGTTGTCAGTGGCCATTTACAAGGGTCGAATTTCTTGTTCGGGCCCCGAGAAGGGACAGCCGAAGGGCCAGAACTTAGGACAGCGGGCAGACTGGACATGAATAATGCATACCGCAGATGTGGAATACGTGTAAGCCTGTCAAAACCCTTCCCATCCCCTTTCTTGTTGCCCTTCGGACACTTTGCCTTCCACCCGGCATCTATTACACCCGGACTCAAAATGGCTGAAGGATATTATCGAGGTTTAACTTAATTGAAACAATAACTTTTCGTTTCATGTATTCAAAAAATTGGTGAGTAAGGGTCGTTGAGTACATTGATTTCACTATCGAAATAGGTATAAGTATGGGTATCTCATTTTGAGATCAATCCTTAGATCCAAGGTATCCTAGAACCAAGAAAAAGTTGGCGTTTTGTGGCAGACGGTGAATGGAACATAAAATTGTTCGAGTTAATAATGTGTTGCTGAATTATTCACCAATAGTAGAAGTTATTGGATGTCAAGAAATTTACATTTCATTTGATTCACTGTAATGTTTTTTGTAGGGAGAATTCATCTTTGCTAGTAAAATATCGATTAAAAATAAAATTATATGTGAAATGGTAAATTCTTTACAATTTGATGAAATCAACGAGGCCACTTGATAGTTAAGTAAATGAAACTGCAAAAACTTCTTTAGGTGGATTTTCAAATTATATTTGTTTTTTCTCGAATTAAGCATCTACAAAAGTTAAGAAAAAATGTCAAGCAATGCATAATGCTGGTTTGGAAATAGTCCAAAATAAACTTCATAAGTAGTTTGGAAGATGAAGAAGTGGATATTTATAAAATTGTGAGGATTGTGAAAAATATACCGTCAAATTCGGTGAGATATAATAGGTACCTCGGTTTGAAGAGCTTACTGGACAAATAACATGGAAATTTGAAATGTGTCAATAGTTCATCTTGCTTCGGAGTATACTTCCGACGGAAATATAGTAGAATTTGAAATGAAAAATGACCTGAAGAAAAAAGAAGATATTGAACACAACGATTCTTAGAAAATTAAATATTTTAAAGAAGATATAGGAATTTGAGTAGGTACCTTACTGATGAAAATAATTTAGAGTACCTATACCTACTTAATGTTCACACCAAGTAACACGATTTCATTTTGGTGCTTGTATGAAGTGAATGTATTGATTTATGACTGGTCGAATGTATTGTATGAAAATAAGATCCTTTATCTGAGAGCAGTTAGATATTTTTGTTTATTTACTTCGATGATCAATCAACATTCATGTGGAAATGATAAAATACATGGAATGGAGCAACTGAAAAATTCATTAAGGCATTTACTACTGGAAATTCTTCTATTTTCTCATCGAATTGGTTGATATCCGGCTCGCACAGAACTTAGTTGCTAAGTGATTGCAGTTTATCTGAATGAGGGAAGTTTTGTAAAAAATTCTGGAATTGATATTGATGACGATACAATATAGCCTGAGTGCACAGTGACAAATTGAATAATTCTCTAAATATATGTGAAGAACTTGAAAATGTTATGAACCAGATGTTTTTTTTTGTTGGTAATCATCTGTCAAATTCTATTCGCTGATAAACCGATTGAACGATATTGCAGCAATTAAAATATATCTAGTATTGAGTTGATGAATAAATACAATTTATATTTGGTTGATTGACACATTTGAGAAATAATCTGACCAAATATAACTTGACATCCATAGTTTATTGAATTTGTTTTTTTTAAATAATCACTCAAAATATCTATTCCTGTTCAAGGATTGAAATATCTGAGTTGAACCTCGTGTTTAATTCAGAACATAAATCTTGATTTGAGGTCCGATTTCATAATAAACTGAAAGTGTCATTTGTCAGACTGTGTCAAGCTGCCAATTGCAACTCAATTTTGGTAGTCTCAGTCTAACAGCTATTCAAATTAAATGTCACTTGAGTTCATTATGAAATCGGACTTCAACTCGTTAAATGTTTTAACAATCGTTAAAGGTCTTGTATATTCTTCCCGAAAAAATACTTGAAGTCTTGTGCATTTCCTCAACAAAAAAAAACCTACAGAACGTCAAATTACGTAAACCGCCAAACTTTTGGGGCCTTGAAAAAGCAAAATCACGCACCAAAAATATCAGTTTAAGAAATTGTTCCACAAATAACTTATGTCGCCAGAAAATACTTTCAGATTTATTTACTACAAGAATATGTTTTCAGGAGGATTTTTACCTCGACTGATGATTCTGAGTTTCGAATCGAGTATACAGTTGAAGATAGGTTTTTAAACTGAGGAGATAACAGAAAATGTGGACTTTTGTAAGGCTATGGGTCTATAATTATTTCATATATTGTACAATATTTGCCACCTGGTGGTTTCATCCGTGTACTGTACAAACCAAATAATTTATATTCTATATAAGTTTTATGTAAATAATGAATATCAGAATTATAGATTTCATCCATACAACAACTACTTCATTACATACTAGACAAAGTATTGTCGAAAAAATTATAGATTGCTTATGTAATCACACACATCTCGCAAAATAAGTACAGGGCGGTTCAAAGTATCATCATCATGAAACAAAAAAATTTAAATTTTTCTGAACATGATGACCACTTTTTCTTGTGTGTTGCAATATCCTGTGTACCTACCTACTTACAATTTGAAAAAAAATTCAAAGCAGCTGCCGTTGATCCCAAGGTAGTTCAAATTCGCTTTTTCACAATTATGTTGGTTGCTTTCGCACTTCTGAGCTGAGCGGTGGTTATCGATCGAAAAGCACCACCGATCCTCTGTTGGCAGTTACTCTTTATTCTTAGTGGATTGTCATACATGATATTTCTAACTTATCCCTGGATGAAAAATCTAATGGTTTCATGTCAGAAGAACGTGGTGGTTAAAAATATGGGCCAGATAGCAATCCACTGATCATTAAAAGTCCTTTCCAGAAAAATATTCACCAATTGACAACATCAGTAAGTCGTCCCGGAGCGCCACGGCAAATGATAATAATAGCCGTCCTCTTCCCGCACAGGCTATGCCTTTGGGTACACTCAGTGAGTGTTTATGAGGGATGAGTATAATTATTTCTGTCCTGAACTTAGTGATTGAAATAGCAAATGTTGAGTGAATTTTTTTGGACTTTCATTGCCTAAATGAGAGAATTCTACAGTTTAAGTCATGCTTTGATTGTTCGTATCTACAATCGTTCTAAATTGAGGAAAATTTTAGAAAAAATATGTGGCAGAAAACAACTACTTCCCCTTACGAACATTGAATTACATCTGACATCTATTCATGCAATTTTCCTAAAGAGGACACTATTGCAAGTGCTGATTCTGATTAAGCATTGCCTATTATCCCCCAAGTGACTGTGAAGAAATTTCTTGGCAAATAATGTAGGAGTAATAAATCTGATCAGGTAACGGAAGTGTTTCTTCTTTTGTCATAGTCATAGTCTTCTTGTATTCCGTATCTCGTGTTCCATTTATTCCGCGCTGTCTGCAAATGAAGGTTAGTTTTTTTTGTATCGATACTACTGCTGCCTACATTGAAATGCTCATTATTATTATATGAATTATTAAAAAGATGAAGATAACGAAACTCCGACTGAGCCAATCGAAAGAGAGAGAGAAATGGTTCCATCATTATCCCTGGAGTCATGGCAGAGGCTTGTTGCCTTAATTTTCACTTCATTAAGAAGAGAGAGAGAGAGAGAGAGAGAGAGAGAGAGATAAAATATTCTTAAGATGCAAAATTACTTATTTGTCGAATTTTCTACAAAAAAAAAACTTAACCAAAGTACCCCGTACAAGATGAATGTAAATTTGGTCCAGCTCGATTTTGCTGAAATTCTGATCAAAAGTTGTCATTGACCCAAAGGGATCCTATGGATAGTTTCAAAGATATATAGAGGGGACGGGTGTGATATTCACCGTTTCATTTTGTCCTTAAAATAACTTTGATATAACCCCAAAATGTTCTTGTAAGAAAAAACAATCGCTAGATTCTGCTTCAGCGACCTCAAAAACCTATAACCTCATGTCTTTGAAGGCATCACAAGCACTATCTTTAGTTTGACCTTGAAATGACCTTGAGATCACCTTGAATTTACCTCAATAAGCATTATATGCTCTCTCTATTCAGTTCGACCTTGAAATGACCTTCAACAGATGACTGTGTAGAAATAATTTTGTATTTTCCAAAACCTGCAGATACACAGGTCAAAATCATCTGATCTTCCAGACTTGGCAACTCCAAAAACACATACATTCATTGAATCCTTCACCTTTTGAGTATTAATATCAGACACTCCGAAACGGCGACTCAAGCCCATAGCCAATATCACACACATAACCCCCTCTATATCTTTGAAAGTATCCGTAGGATTACTTTGGGCAAATGACTACTTTCGATCAGAGTGTCGAGAACTATAATATTTCCCAATTTCAGCCAAATTGAACGGGACCCAATTTACCTACATTCATTTTGTGCGGGATCCTTTCTTTGAAATTATTCAATTAAATTATCAAACACATCGTACATTCATCTTGGGATCAATTATAGCCATTGTGTACCTACCTATATTTATGAACAATATTATGTCTATTATCTCTATCGAACATTCAACAAATTTGCATCATAACACCACCCGCCCCCTTTTATACACTTTCAAAATATACTAGCTTGATCTAGTTTGCTTCTTCTGATACTATCTTTTGGCACGCAATTTCTTTAAATATTTTACTGATCAGTACGCTGTAAAAATTCAGGACTGCAGCACTGAATAGAAATCTTTATGAATAATATACAAACGATGATGCTAAAGGGAGATAACTTTTTCTATTCATCTCAACATCCCTCATTCCACTGCATCTGACCGGCTGGACCACATGACAACCAGAAATCTGTTTTATATAATAGGTCACCTTTGAACTGATCTACTTTTGATCTTGTTTGAAAATGAGTAGTGTACAGTACAAGTGAACCTCCATTGTTGTTTGTGTATTGTATTGCACGGGGACTTTTTTTTGGTAGTTATTGAGGATATATTTACATTTATTGGATCTTTCTGGAGAGGGCAATAATTCGGGAAAGTTGGGCTGAAAATATATTCAGTAGTGCAGTATTGCCGGTTCGAAATGAACGTTGACTTTTATCTCAATTCTGTTTATTATATTGTTCTGATATAATAATAATAATAATACATTTTTATTATTCACCTTATATCCATATACAAGTACTCATCACAATTGGTTTAAGTTCAGTAAATGAACGGAAAACTGTTAGGCTATTAAGCCAACAACTCATGATTAGCTCCAAAAAGCATTTGGTAGGATATTTAGTTCAATTCAAAAAAAGTACGAGGAATGAAATGATAGTTTTAAAAACTTGTAGAATTCTATTTTCAGTTGTGATATCACAAGAGAGTAGAAATAAAGTGAAAATAATTTGACAGATTCTTCGAAAACTTGTTGCCAGGCAATACACACGAGAGCCCGAAGGGCTCGAGTGGCTATTGCCAAATGGCAACAAGTTTGAGAAAAAACCTGTAGAATTATTTTCTACTTTATCGAACTCTCGATAGATTATTTTTTGATGTCCCAATCATATAACATTTTTATTTCAACAATTTACCTGAATCACTATAAACAGAATGAAGTAGGAAATTTGAAGTTCTCAGCATGAAATAAACAATTATTATGTATGTTTTATCCTTGGCTGGAGGATTTCGAAACATTGTTTTGTTTTGTTGGATTGAAAGATATTGCTTTCCCTCTGTCCCTTGGGTTATCAATTGAAATAATTTCCAAATTGACACGTTACTTAAAATAGTATTCTTACATGCATTTTCGTTGATTTTCTTGAAATTTCACGAATGATGATGTACTATACCGTTTTCGAATCATTTTTCACTATTCACGCAAACTGATGACAGACGTCAAATCAAAAGTATCAGTTGTGCCGTGATGGTCATGATGGTAGAGCACTTGTCTCTTAACCTAAGGGTCATGGGTTCGATTCCCAGTATGGTCATCGGTCTCGTGCATGGCATCACACGTTAAAAGGTAGGGCTGCGTCTTCCCTAGCTCGGACACGTCTTTCGAAGAATTTTGAGCGTTGTACTCTTAAGGGTTGCAGCTGGTTGACAGAAAAAACAATTTTAACAATTTTTTCAACATCAACAATATTAACGAAAGTTGTCACATAATAAGATCAAAATACCACAAAAAATTCCCGCGGCAATTTTCAAGGTAGAAAATTCCCACTATAATAATGCTGTAATTGATGTTTTTGATAGGTTGCAAGAATTGTCAAAAAATAATCAGCTATATACTTACTATTTCGTAAATATTGTCTACTGTTATGGAGAAATCGCTTTTTCATCTGAACAACGGATTATGTTCCACCTCGTACCAATTAATTTTGGATGTTCTGTGAAGTCAAAGTTGAGGCCAAAGTCGAGGCCACAGTCAAACTTAAAGTTTTGGGTCAAGTTAAGGTTAGGGCGAAAAACAAAATATTATTGAATTTCACGAAGTTTCACAACCTATGAACAAAACTCAACTATACAGTGTGTGCCAATGGAAACTTTCCACCCCAATTTTCAAATCAAAATTTGGAAAAAATTCATACACGTCGGTTTTTTATTTGAGGGGGAACTGATTCTCACCCCTATAGCTTTAATCCTGTAGCTGGGGGGTGAGCATTCCTCAAAATTTGAATATGGGGAAGAGGTCCTGCCATACTTCGTTTTAATGATCTCATATAGTTCTTTATTTCCTTACAATAATTCTGCCTCATTATTTTCATCAACAACGAACTGACAGTTTGTCAAAATCGTTTTCTTAATAAAAATAACAAATAATTGAAGTTTCTAGTTTATCAATCAGGTGTACCCGTCAAATATATTTTTCAAACTGTTCAAAGTGGCCGCCGTCAACAGTCATGCAATAATGAAATCGATTCTCTATTTTCAGTTTGAAAAATAAATGCGTGTACACCTAATAAATAAACTTGAAACTTCAATTATTTGGTATTTTTATTGAGAAAATAATTGTCCATTCCCAAGATTTTGAAGTTTTCAATGAAAATAATGAGGCCCAATTATGGTCATAAAGATCTCGATGAGATCTTTGTGAAGAAGTATGGGACGACCCCTTTTCCATATTAACATTTTGAGGATTGTTCACCCCCCAGTAAAAAAAGTTGAGAATTAGTTCTTCCTCAAATCAAAAACCGACCTGTTTGAACGTTTTTCCAAATTTTAATTTTGAAACCTCAGAATTGTGGTGGAAAGTTTCCATTGACCCACCCTGTATGTTGATGGGGTAAAATGGTGGCATTATGTTTAAAATCGTGAATGTACTCATTAAACGACCACATATTAACCAGCAAGTCCCAGATAAACTTGTTAATGAAAAGTATGATATCGAGTAAGTAGTAGACTTTGAAGATACATTATTTTTTTAAATAAAACCAGTGTGGGCAAAAATCCACCAGTAAGAAATGAAATAGCGACAGTAACGCTTTTGGTTTGTAACTATTGCCAAAAATTGCAAATTTTATTCGTATATTACATTTCAAGGAATGAATGCGACTTTGACAAACGTTTACAAATATATGAAATTGTACTAAAAATATAGTACCTTGTATTATTTTCAACATGTGCTTTTTTCAACATGTGCTTTTTGTGCAATAAATAATTTGCTCAAAACATGTCTTGTAAACAAAGTAGCTCATCCGGAAAAATTATTTCATTTGCCTTTTTGCACTTGTGGAGATTTCCTTCATTTTACATTCTTCCATTTTCAGACTCTTAAAGAGTAGAATCCCAAAAAGGAATTTCCTCCACAAATTCAAACTTTTGATCAACACCTTCAAATTGTTTACCCAGCCATGTATCACACATGACTGTAGTAAATGTCTCTAAAAATTCAATTTGTGGAATGATGTAACAATACGAGGTTGGTTTGAAAGTTGTAATTTGGTTACTTAGGTTTCGGACGTACATCTCCTTGATGGGGCGAAAGATGTTTGACTTCTTTCACCTTTTCACAACGTTTCAATTGCTTGTACTTGCATAGTCTCTAGGTGACAAGTTTAGATGCTACGAGGTCTAGGTTGGATGAAAGAACAAGATCTGGCTGTAGCACAGTCAGAAACTAAATCCTGCCATTTGATAAGATCTATTATTTAACCGTAATCTAAATTATTTTCTTTTTGTATATGTTGTCTGCTATCAATAAAATCTATGATTATTATTGTATAGGTGTATTGATGTAGTTTAATGAAGGTGAAATTATAGTGGTGTTGTGGCGCTTTTTCTTCCCTCCAAAGCATTCTATTAGCGACCGAAACTCAAGTAATCAAGTTACTAAATCGTCGATAACCTTCAAAAATCGACGTTTTTGTAGAATTTTCCAAATTTTGATTTAAAATACTGAAAATTGGAGTTTGTTTTGGTCCACCCAGTATATTTATGAACAATATTATTTCTGTTTTCTCTTCTAGTGATGCAACAAATATTTCGTCTAACTCTGATGCTATATTTTGGTACATTTCAGTACCATTTCAACTTATTTCAGTATGCTGTGAAAATTTAGAGCCACAGCACTTGACATAAATCTCTATGAATAATATACAAATGAACGAAGGGAGATAACGTGTTCTATCGATCTCAACATCCCTCATTCCACTGGACCCCCAGGCTGGACCACTTAACAACCAGTAGGTATGTTTTATAACAATATAATAATAGCTCACCTTTGAACTGACCTACTTTTGATCTTGTCTGTAAACGAGTATTGTACAGGTGAATTTCCTTTGTTGTCGACGTATCGTGTACGAGGGCTTCTTTCAGTATATGTTATACTAATTTATTGAAGGATTCTGGAGAGATAATGATTTGGGCAAGTTGTGCTGGAAATACTTTCAGCGGTATAGTATCGCCGGTTCGAAATCAACGTTGAATTTTATCTCACTTCTGTTCATTTAATTTTCTGGATATCGCCCACAATTCATCAGATGATGAATGATTTTGTGACGTTTTCTTCAACTCAAATGAAAGTTAACCTCTAAGGCCATTATCTAAAGGAAGTGTCTACTAATATCTAGATTTCTTTCCGAAACAGAAACTCGTTATGCGATGATTGAAATAGAGCTCTTAGGTATCACATGGGCTGTGATCATAAACCACTACTTCCAATTTTGACTAGTCAAACTCTAGACAGCTCTCAGAATCCACGAATTCAAAGACTGAAAGATAAACTAGCGGGATTCAATTTCAAGGTAGAGTGAATAAACGGAAAAAAACATTTAATTCCAGATGCCCTTTCTAGTGCTCCGTAAATTTACCTATTTGTGACGACTTACTAGCCGAAGAAGCCAATATGCACATAAGTTTCATTACTGTTCAGCAAATATCTTTAGCTTGCACCCGAGAAAATATTGGTGAAAATGCATCTCATCAAGACCCATTACTGGAAAAACTACAGGGTGCTGCTCATGAAGATGATGACCATCAATTACTAATCAAACAAATAAGACAAGGCTTTCCAAAATCAAAAATCGACCTTCCTGTTGTTCTCAAACCATACTGGGGCGATTTGATATTAAAGGGTTGTCAAATTGTCATTCCTAAAATACAAAGAAAACATGTAATTAAAATATTACATGAGTCTCACCAAGGTGTTGAAAGAAAAAAACGCAGAGCTAGACAAACTGTTTATTGGCCAACAATGAATAATGACATCAAAAATGTTATTGAAAATTGTGAATTGTGCCAAACTTTGCGTCCTTCCCTAACAACAGAAACTTTTATTCAAGAACAAAGACCTGAACGACCATTTGTGAGTGTTTCCGCTGACTTATTCACTTTTTCTGGAAAACATTACTTGGTTTAGGTGGATCGTCTGTCAGGGTGGCCCATAATATGCCATTATGGAAGTAAAGATCCAAATAGTTTCAGAATTATACAGGACTTGAGAAAAATTTTTGCTGATACAGGTGTTCCAATAAAATTCCGTTCAGATGATGGAACACAATTCAGCTCCTATGAATTCCAAAAATTTCTGAAAAACTGGAACGTCAATTATTCTCCATCAACTCCTTCTTATCCACAGAGCAACGGCTATGCGGAAGCAGGGGTGAAAGCAATGAAATCATTAATAATGAAGTGTACTGAAGGTGGACAGTTGAATGAAGAAAGATTTTGCGCAGGACTATTGGAGTAGCGAAATACACCGACATCTGATGGTCGTTCACCAGCACAGTTTAGTCAACCATTGAGGTCTTTGGTTCCTGCTCATGCAAAATCGTTCAGTATACAGTGTGTTTCACTTCTCATGGAAACACCCTCGTATCTTCTATAATTTTTGACCAAATATCATGAAATTCTCAGGATTGATAGATACACTAGAGATGAACTCTCTGCACGAAAGGGTTCATCCTACGTGATATACACTGCTCGCCAGCAGCGATGAAACCACCCATTTTTTCGGAAAGTCATATCAGGGAGCAAAATTGGTAAAAAATTCTTTCGGATTCGTGTTTAGGATACAAAAATTACTACTAATACACTTGTCTCCTGAAAAAATTTCAGTTCTGAAAAATTCAATTTTTTTTCACTTATTTCACGTATGATGACCCCTTTCGTGTAGAGAGTTCATCTCTAGTGTATCTATCGATCCTGAAAATTTCATGGTTCTACGTCATAAATTACGGAAGATACGGGGGCGTTTCCATGGGAAGTGAAACAAATTTGAATTTTTCAGGACTGAAAATTTTTCAAGAAACAAGTGTATTAGTAGTGATTCGGGGATCCTAAACAGGAATCCGAAGGAATGTTTGGCCAAGTTTGACCCCTAATATGAGTTTCTGAAAAAATGAGTGGTTTCATCGCTATTTTCGTGCAGTGTATATCACGTAGGATGACGCCTCCTGTGCAGCGAGTTCATTTATAGTGAATCTATCAATCCTGAAAATTTCATGGTTCTACGTTGAAAATTACGGAATATACGGAGGTGTTTCCATGAGATAGATGTGATGAAAAAGCAGTTGAAAGACTAGATAACCAACAAATTATTTATAATAGGAATGCAAAAGATCTCCCACCTATTGAAATTGGAAGAAATGTAAGGCTGCAGAATCCTGTCTAAGTTGTGGGATAAAATGGGAACAATTACTGTAGTTGGAAGATTCTGAAATTATACCATTAAACTACCTAGTGGTCGTATCATCAAGAGGAAAAAAAAATATATACGGATCATTAACTAATAATACTTGAAACCGTACAACCACGTACCAAATGTACAAGCTTCTTGGACCACAAGTCAGATGACAAGTGGGTATTTGCCGCTAGCTCAGTGAAGATGGGGAGGTTCGTAAGTAATCACTGGAATTAATATTGGTCTTGGGAGGGCGCCAGGCAAATTTAGTCCCCTGGCAAATCATAAATGAGCAATAAACAATCTCCAAAATACCAAAAGATTGTAAAAAAAATAAAATGGCCAAGTAAAACTAAATTGAGTTCAATAAACAAACAGGAAAACAAGTAAAGTACATATGAAACCTTTCAATGTTGGATCCGCGAGTGATGAAAACCAAAACCTAAAAAAACAAGCTTCCCTAATTATTTAAGCTGTGAGCAAATCTGAAGCGAACAAGCATGTAGGCAAGCAGCATGTAAGCAGTTAACAAGCATAAGGTAAGCGAGTCAGCATGAATGAAGTGAGCAGTAAACCGCAAACATAATAAGCAGGTAAGCATTAAATATGTAAACAAAATAATAAATCTCAAGCTGTAAGCGTGTGAGCTATTAGCATGTAAGCATGAAGCATGTAAGCCTAAATAAAGTAAGCACTATGCTGTAAGCATTTAAGAACTAAACTGTAAGCATGTAAGCGCTAAAAAAAATAAGTGAGCACTCAGCTGTAAGCATGTAAGCACTCAATCGGTTAATCACTTTTATCATATAAGCATTAAAAAAAATAAGCAACAACTTCCGGTAAGCATGTAGGCATCAATCAAATCGATGAGCAAAAAAAAATCAATAAGCGAATAAGTAATGACCAAATAAGCATGAAGCGTTAAGCAAAAATAAGCGAATAATCCGCACCCAAAAACATATCACTTCAAATGATAAGCGAATAGCAGAAATTAAAGAGTTGAAGAAAAAAATATTGTAGTTAGCGTAGCGTCGCTTGAGCTCAGGCGCAGGCGCATAGTTAAATAAACCCCTCAATTCCCGCTTCAAAATAAAGCAAGCAAAAGAATAGCGCAATGTCAAAGAACAGCAATAAAAAAATCAACAAAATATTATAGCGGAACTACAACAAAACTTGCGTGCTCCATAAGTGCTAAAAGATCATTGGACATCCGGTATGTTCTTAGACGTGGACTGTGACGTATTCCCAGCCAATCAGGACGTCCTGTATACCAATGTGTTGGCACCGTAGCAGTCCAAGGTTTGGATCTCAGCAAATAAAAGTGTTAGATCCCCGCAAATAAAACCCTATAGAAAATAAAAGTGTAATCGGGATTCTCCGACTCAAAAAAAATATTATACAATTACTCGTACACCTACAAGTATATACTGAGTACTTGATATGCCCCTTTCCCAAGAATAATTATTGAATTTAACCCATTTCCGAAATATTACCTATATAGGCGAGTAACCTGAACAAGCTGAAGAAATAGGTACCGTTACCTATTAATAAAAAAACTATAAGTGCATTGTTGAAAATACGCACTGTATTTGAATCAACACCAATGAAAAGTTAAGATTATGTAATATTTACACACACATATACACATTTACATGTATACCACGGTGGCAAACTAAAGATTGAATAAGCATAATAACATTATCATTATTGTAGCGAAAATGATACTTGTTTGGAAAATCTGATCATTTAATGACAGTATCATTGAAGTGAGTACGGTCTTTTTTTCCCTTGATATGAACTTTAATTTTCTCCCTTTAGGCCAAACGTCTAATATTTACCAAAATTAAGCCTTCAAACATTTGAGAACTGTAAGAAATGGTTCACCTAACTTTAGGGTGAAATTAATTAATAATCCGGCAACACTGCCAACGGAAAATTTCAGTGATCGGAGTTTTGCCAAATAGAAATCAACTATCTCCGAGCAGAATATATAAAATAAATAACACATTACATTATGAAAACAGGTTCTTCACTCTGAAGATGGGAAGTAAAATTTAAGTATTTAACGTACCCCGGTCGTAAGAGGTTTTTCTCCTCCAACTATTGCAACCAAGACTGGATCGAATTATGGAATAAAATTGGTTATTTCATCCAATTCACCATTCCTTGATATGTATACCGGCCATCGGAATCTGTCGAGGAGAAAACTAAGTGTGAATCTCTGGTAATACCGGCAGCTATTGTAACGAAATAAAATGTTCGTTACGATATTCCGTTTTCAAGAAAACAACAACAAGAGAACTGAATAAAACAGAATTGCCGATATCTACCTGTTGATTGATCATCCAGTTTTCCAGACTCCCATTTGATACAGGGGTTAGGCGTGGTGTTCTAAAAATCCTTCTCAAAGTTTATTCTAGGTCCGATTTCCAAAAATATGCTCACAGGCAACACCAGTCGAACCCAAAATATTCAGCTATGGCTCACAAATGAAAACCCAATTAAGGATGACTTCAATATCACTAGATTTTTGTGAACCATCGAAAAATAACCAGCACAACCTTTCTGTTCACTGGTGTCAAGGGAAGTGCCTGAATCGACCGCAGGGAACGTGAGCCTCCTTATTGGCCACTAGGTCAGGCCAATCAAAATCAGGTACGTCACATTCAACTATAATTTTGGCTAATTTAATGAACTCCGGCTTACAAACACAGATAATACAAAATATCAACACTTTCTGAAAAATCTTAATGTCGATACTCACAGAACTCAGGAAATTCCAACGAGATGCCTGGCAACACCGCAAAACTACTGCGATTCGATTGCTATCGATTGATATCGAATTGTATCGACTTCACAGTTGTTCGCTGAATGTCACGTCAAAGATGATTGTAAATAGTAAACAAACCAGTCCGACCGAATAAAATAATTTCAATTGATATTGAGTACAGGAGTTTTATCGAGGTAGGCGGTCTAGATTAAATAGAATATATTCTTATGGCTGAAATAATGTTACTGGTGTGAAATTCTGTTTCGATTTCCAACTATCCAATATTCAAAACCTGTCTATGTTTTTCAGATCCTACTGCGAACACAACCTAAAATTTGTTATACAAAGTTTAAGCAATCGTGGGTCGATGTACGAGAAGGTTTTATAAATATGGATCCGCAATAGAGAAACAAGTACAAAACAAAGTTTTCTGGCCAGACAGGATCGCTTTTCCGCCCAGGACAATCGTAAAATTAACTACTACTAACCAATAAGTGGAAGTGCATTTTGGTATGCCTAACCACCAGTGATCTAGTAAGGTAGCTAATAACTTCTCCACTATCCTTGAACACTGCACTCATAGTTACAATCTTTCCAGGTGTCCAGTATCTGAATAACGAATACGGGGTATCGAGAGTTGCATGTTCTTCAGAAAACGAAGTTATCCAATACCCATATCAATGGAATATACTTTTTCTCGTTCGTCAGAATGTTATTTCATATGAATAAAAATATTAAATACAATATACAGGGTGTTTCAATATACTTTGATGGACGTATGAGGTAAGAAAAAAAATGAACGTAACAATTCCCCCCCTTACTTCAAGAGATTTACCCCGTAAATTTCTCTCAAGTAACAGTTAGGATGAGATATTGTTATTCGCAATCTTCGGGGCCTGGCTTCAGGTCCTTAGTATTATCTTGCTCGTCCCTCAATTCATACGTCCATGGTGACAGAACATAATTCTTTTTCCAGACCAACTGGTTTGGTAGGTACTCGATATGTCGACAACGAAGATTATACCCTTCACAGCTCTTCTTGCCTGCTATTTCCAAATGTTTGCGAACGTCCAAAAACATATGTCTGAAACTCTCATTTTTACTAACTTCACCAGTCTGAGTACCGTCTTCCACGCCTGGTATTACCTCACTACTATAATCAGTACCCGACAAAATCATGTTACGCCCAAACTTCACAAAATAGGGTGTTAGTTTAGTAACTTCATGTTTGGAAGTGCGAATCGCACATGCAATTCTGTCAAGGTTCTCATCCCAACGACAGTGATTATCGGAGACATACATCGCGAGCATGGTCTTTATAGTCCTATTGACTCTTTCAGTAGGATTGGCTCTCGGATGATACGAGGCATTGTACTTTAAGCGACATTGATAGCTTTCGGCCAAACGTCTAAACTCAACACCACTATTTTGGCTCCCGTTGTCACATATAATGACTCTAGGAACACCAATCACCAAAAAGACGTCGGACTCAAGTTTACGAACTACCGCTTCCGCTGAAGCTGCTCTTAGAGGAAACAATAAGGAAAACTTACTCAGATAGTCGGTCACTACCAAAATATATTTATTACCACGAGTTGAACTGGGAAGTGGTCCAATTAGATCAGTCGATATCATTTCCCAAGGACGATTTACCTTTGGATGCGATACCATCTTGTCAGTAGATTTGTCTTGCGAAACCTTGTGAGCCGCGCAAATAGCACAATGTCGAACGAACTTAGAAACGTCATTTCGCATCTTTGGCCAGTAATACCTACTAGCAACCCTAGAAAAAGTCTTGTATACGCCCGTATGTCCAGAAGTGACCGGCTCATGGGCAGAAACAATGACTATGGCGATTAACTTTTGGAACGACAAGCTTCCATGAGTCCTCTGGTGTGCCCAAAGAAGGATAGTCGATTTCTATGTGCTTCCACAGACGACCATCACGTTCCCGCCAGCAGGCATATTTCAGAGGGTTTTTCCTAACTCTCTCCACCATGGCCTGATACCACTTATCATCAATGTTATTCGAAGCGGGGAGATCGCCGAGTCAACAATAGGCACAGACCTTAAAAGAGCATCAGGCACTACATGCTCTTCACCCTTTCTATGTATCACCTTGAAATTGTACTGTTGGAGGCGAACGGCCCACCGCGCTAGACGGACAGTCAAGTCTTTGAGGTTATGCAACCATAAAAGACTGAAGTGGTCAGTCACTACCGTGAAATGTACACCCTCCAAGTAAGGACAGAGTTTTTCAACCGCCCAGAGCACAGCAAGACATTCTCGCTCTGTAGTGGTGAAATTCCACTCTTGCCTAGTGAGAGAACGACTGAGTTAGGAAATTACCTTATCTCCTTCGGGATATGGTTGGGTTAATACGGCCCCAATACCGTACCCTGAGGCATCAGTTTGGACAACAAATGGTTTAGAGTAATCCGGACAACTCAATATTGGTGCAGCCACTAAGCACTCCTTAATTTTCCGGAAGGAAACGGAACACTCCTCGGTCCAGTTGAACTTTGAGTGTTTACGAATAAGCGCCGTGATTGGTGCGATAATTGATGAGAAATCAGGGACGAACCGACGGTACCACGAAAAGGTTCCCACAACACGCCTCACCTCACTTACAGTGTTCGGAACTGGCAACTCTAACATAGCTCTAACCTTGTCAGGATCCCCATGCAAACCATTCCGATCTACCACATAGCCTAAGTACTTCATTTCCGGACGGCAAAATTGACATTTGTTCACACTAATAGTGATATTGGCTTCCCGAAGTCTACGGAATACTTCCTCCAAAATAGACAAATGATGTTCAAAAGTTTGACTGAATATGACAACGTCATCAAGATAAACGAATAAATTTGGCTCTAGATCATGCCCAAGAACATTGTCTATTAGCCTTTGCCAAGTAGCTGGAGCATTATACCATGGACTATTTGAAGGCTCGATCACTCCCAGTCTGAGCATTTCTTCTAGTTCCTCGTCAATTTGCTTCTGAACAATTGGATTTACCCTGTAGTACCTCTGTTTTATGGATGGACTACTGGTGACAATGACATGCTCTGCCATGGTAGTACAGCCCAGATCCTTACCCATCAAATTTACGTTCCTGTCGATAACTGCTTGAAGTCGTATGCTTTCCATAGGGGTTAACAATGTTTTCCCATTAACGTGTTCGACAGTATTGGCAACGATTGGCTCTTTCGAAAAGTGCCACTCATTGTGCCTTAGATCAGGGACTATACCCATTATTTTCCAAAAGTCTGCACCAAGAATCAGTAAGTGGGACAACTCCGGAACGACAATTACTTCAACCAGCCGAAGCCGACCCCTCAACGAAATGGGCAGCTCCACAACACCCACGCTTCGACACCGATTCCCATTGGCAACTGTACAGACTGTAGTCTCACTATGATTCACCCATATACCCAATTCACGGATAACTTCCAATCCTTTACTACCAAGTATGGTGCGAGAAGCTCCGGAATCCAATAACCCCAATAAAGATTTACCTGAAATATCTACTCTTAAATATGGACGTTCATCATTGACCGCGTGCTCCAAAACATAATCCAGAATGACCTGGATTTTGTCGACCGAGTACTCCTCCGCGACATACCCATCCCGATCAGCTAGGAATATCGAATATCGTTTTCCTGCTTCGAACAATTTGGACAAGTTCTCACGGTAACCCCCTTTTTCTTACAACGGTAGCAAAATTTGTCCCGTTGTACAGAACAACCAACTGCCCGGTGACCTGGTCTATTGCATCTGAAGCAAACGATCTCCTTCACAGGTCTCCTGGACAACTGTCAACGTTGTACTTCTCCACCCCTACATACGCAAGGTCTGGCTCCAAGGCACTACTTCGCTTAGAAGGTGCTGAAAAGTTCTTCACCGACTCCTTCCTGGCCTCCAAACGTCTACCTAAGTCACGGAGTTGACTGATTGTGGTAACTTCTAACAGAGCTAGCTGCGTCTGATAAAACGGAGCAATATTACTCATCAAAATTTTAAGTTTAGTATCCTCGGAGATTTGACAAGACAACCGGTTGAAGTATCCAGTCATAACAGCTATATAAATACCTATGGACTCATCTGAACCCTGGGTACGTTTTCGAATTTCTTTGAATAGCTTCTCATTATAGTTGGAAGAAAGATATTCTTCCCTGAGCAAGGCAACGAATTCGTCCCAAGACGCTACTTCTTCCCTATATGCTAAATAAAATTGTTATGCCCTGCCAGAGAATAAATCGATACCCGACTCAAGCAATATATCCTTAGATACGTGACGCACAATTCTAAGTTCCTCGACTCTCTCCAAAAATGCACTTAAGGAAAGCCCCTTCCTTTCCCCTGAAAATTTAAGATCCCATTTATTTGGGAAAATTTGCTTAACGTTGACCGGACATACTGGGGTTTGTGAGATACTCGACGACCTCCTTGCAGGATTAATGTTGCTTGCAAACTGGCTTTGGTTCACCAGACTTAGTTGAGGTGGAACGTCCTTTTGGCAATGGTCCGCCTTCTGGTGCAAATCTTCTAATAACGATAACGCTTTAGCTAGGAGGCCCGGTCGTTCGGTCGCATCTTCAACTTCAATTTCTACAACTTCGACTGTAACCTGATGAAGGCGTTGCTTCTAGGTGTATCGCTGAATGCCAGTATAAGAGGTTCCAATTCTGATTCACAGCCTCCACATCTTGTTTTACCGATAAGGGTACTTCGGATACCTAACGCTACCTCCACCCCTCTCAATTCTCATGGCCATCGACAAGGCATGACGCATTTCATCCACGGTTCCAAGTGCAATTCCCCTGATACTAAGTTCATAGTTTAGTTCATCTTGTGTTAAACGATATGCTTGCATTTTATATGCCATTATGCTCACAATTACTCTTGCTCGATGAATGACTCCAACAATTAAAACAAAATAAAAAAAAATACGATTTCCAATTTTTTTTCTATTTAAATATGTACTATACTGTCCACGTGATCGAAACCTGCTTGCCGTTGAGCTATCGGGCCCCACGTTGGGCGCCAAAATGAAACCGTACAACCACGTACCAAATGTACAAACTTCTTGGACCACAAGTCAGATGACAAGTGGGTATTTGCCGCTAGCTCAGTGAAGATGGGGAGGTTCGTAAGTAATCACTGGAATTAATATAGGTCTTGGGAGGGCGCCAGGCAAATTTAGTCCCCTGGCATATACCATAAATGAGCAATAAACAATCTCCAAAATACCAAAAGATTGTAAAAAAAATAAAATGGCCAAGTAAAACTAAATTGAGTCTAATAAACAAACAGGAAAACAAGTACAAGTACATATGAAACCTTTCAATGTTGGATCCGCGAGTGATGAAAACCAAAACCTAAAAAAACAAGCTTCCCTAATTATTTAAGCTGTGAGCAAATCTGAAGCGAACAAGCATGTAGGCAAGCAGCATGTAAGCAGTTAACAAGCATAGGGTAAGCAAGTCAGCATGAATGAAGTGAGCAGTAAACCGCAAACATAATAAGCAGGTAAGCATTAAATATGTGAACAAAATAATAATCCTCAAGCTGTAAGCGTGTGAGCTATTAGCATGTAAGCATGAAGCATGTAAGCCTAAATAAAGTAAGCACTATGCTGTAAGCATATATAAGAATTAAACTGTAAGCATGTAAGCACTAAAAAAAATAAGTGAGCACGCAGCTGTAAGCATGTAAGCACTTAATCGGTAAATCACTTTTTTCATATAAGCATTAAAAAAAATAACTATCACTTCAAATGATAAGCGAATAGCAGAAATTAAAGAGTTGAGGAAAAAAATATTGTAGTTAGCGTAGCGTCGCTTGAGCTCAGGCGCAGGCGCATAGTGGGGATCATCAATCCCGAAACGTTAAATAAACCCCTCAATTCCCGCTTCACAATAAAGCAAGAAAAAGAATGGCGCAATGTCAAAGAACAGCAATAAAAAATCAACAAAATATTATAGCGGAACTACAACAAAACTTGCGTGCTCCATAAGTGCTAAAACACCATTGGACATCCGGTATGTTCTTAGACGTGGACTGTGACGTAAAATTGGTTATTTCATCCAATTCACCATTCCTTGATATGTATACCGGCCATTGGAATCTGTCGAGGAGAAAACTAAGTGTGAATCTCTGGTAATACCGGCAGCTATTGTAACGAAATAAAATGTTCGTTACGATATTCCGTTTTCAAGAAAACAACAACAAGAGAACTGAATAAAACAGAATTGCCGAGACCTACCTGCTGATTGATCATCCAGTTTTCCAGACTCCCATTTGATACAGGGGTTAGGCGTGGTGTTCTAAAAATCCTTCTCAAAGTTTATTCTAGGTCCGATTTTCAAAAATATGCTCACAGGCAACACCAGTCGAACCCAAAATATTCAGCTATGGCTCACAAAAGAAAACCCAATTAAGGATGACTTCAATATCACTAGATTTTCCCTTTCTGTTCACCGGTGTCAAGGGAAGTGCCTGAATCGACCACAGGGAACGTGAGCCTCCTTATTGACCACTAGGTCAGGCCAATCAAAATCAGGTACGTCACATTCAACTATAATTTTGGCTAATTTAATGAACTCCGGCTTACAAACACAAATAATACGAAATATCAACACTTTCTGAAAAATCTTAATGTCGATCCTCACAGAACTCAGGAAATTCCAACGAGATGCCTGGCAACACCGCAAAACTACTGCGATTCGATTGCTATCGATTGATATCGAATTGTATCGACTTCACAGTTGTTCGCTGAATGTCACGTCAAAGATGATTGTAAATAGTAAACAAACCAGTCCGACAGAATAAAATAATTTCAATTGATATTGAGTACAGGAGTTTTATCGAGGTAGGCGGTCTAGATTAAATAGAATATATTCTTATGGCTGAAATAATGTTACGGGTGTGAAATTCTGTTTCGATTTCCAACTATCCAATATTCAAAACCTGTCTATGTTTTTCAGATCCTACTGCGAACACAACCTAAAATTTGTTATACAAAGTTTAAGCAATCGAGGGTCGATGTTCGAGAAGGTTTTATAAATATGGATTTGCAATAGAGAAACAAGTACAAAACAAAGTTTTCTGGCCAGACAGGATCGCTTTTCCGCCCAGGACAATCATACAATTAACTACTACTAACCAATAAGTGGAAGTGCATTTTGGTATGCCTAACCACCAGTGATCTAGTAAGGTAGCTAATAACTTCTCCACTATACTTGAACACTGCACTCATAGTTACAATCTTTCCATGTGTTCAGTAACTGAATAACGAATACGGGGTATCGAGAGTTGCATGTTCTTCAGAAAACGAAGTTATCCAATACCCATATCAATGAAATATACTTTTTCTCGTTCCTCAGAATGTTATTTCATATGAATAAAAATATTAAATACAATATACAGGGTGTTTCAATTTACTTTGATGGACGTATGAGGTAAGAAAAAAAATGAACGTAACATACTAAAAGGGGAGATGAGTGTATATCACTTGAAGGGGGAGATGATGTGATATCAAGGCCCAGTACATAGGATTAGAATGACATGTCAGTTGAAGTTGATAGAAGTGAACAAAGATTTCATAAAATTCGTTTATCAATCTTAACAGTTGTACGACTTCAGAGGACCCCGCTCACTGGTTGTGGCGGCCTCAAGAGCGTCATTCATAGTGCGCTCGAAATGCGCCGCTGCATCCTCCAACTCGGCAGAATTGAGGAGTATCTCAGGCACGACGTGTGCCTGCGCGAGATTCACCGTGAAAGCTTCCCAGTTTGTCGACTTCCGCAACCAACTTCCCTGGGGGATAGGATCATCGCCCAGCCATAGTACGACCGGGTTATGAACCGAACTTAATTCGGAAAGGGGGTAGACCTCCCAAGTCCAGGGGATATTCCTGACCAGCGCGATGTCAAGAACATCAGGTCTGAAATGACCGTAACGTGTGGGCTCTCCTGGACCGACCAAATGATAGTCATGTCTGTCCATGTGTGTCCAGAGCGCCATCCTATTGCGGTTTGACACCCGGCTTCATGACTCGTGCTTGGCGTTGAAATCGCCTGCGACGATCGTCGGGGTATTGGATTCCATCAGCAGAGAATCCAGCGTATCATCCTGTATTGGATTATGCGGAGGGTTATAAGCAGAGACAACTCTAAGGACGCCCCTGCTCGTCTGAACCTCGACACCAACCACTTCCGTACCGTGGTCTCGATGACCATCAATGCCGTATTGTGCGACCCGAAGTGAGCGTTTGGCTAGAACAGCCACGCCCCCTCCGCGCCGACCAATACGGTCCTTTTTGAAAACTCGATAGTTGGGAATCGTAATGATTTCATTGTCAAGATGGGTCTCTTGAAGGAGAACTAGGTCGACGTTGTGTCGCACCATGAAATCTTCAAGATCCCATTTCTTGTTTTTGAAACCATTACAATTCCAAAAAATTATCTTCTAGGAGCTGGGCCCAATATGGTGCAGAGCCATTAATTAGTCCTCGAAAGCACAGCTTGATTCGGAACAAACATTTGCTGTAAGGCTGGGAACTGTACGAAGAGTTGTTTTATCTTCTCGAGGGCGGCGAAAAAGTCGTCCGGTCCACTCGGTTTTGTTGGGAAGGGGCCGGTTTTCGTGGCTCCTGAGTAGGAAGTTCCCGCACGGACAGCGCCGGAACCTGCAACAATCTTGGCTGGGATAGAGCCAGCACTGGCTGCCTTTCCGGTAGTGGAGGGTGCCTCCCTCCCTGTGCCCTTGGCGTTTCCGCTTCGCGGCTTAGGGAAGTTTGGATATACCCTATAACTGGTCGTGTGGAAGCGCTGGCACTTATGGCACTGGCCGACCGTCCCTCTATGTTTTTGGGGCTTGGTCGAAATCTTCACCGACAAAATATCAGTAACCTGATAAGTCACGTTCTGATTTCAGCACGAGTACCAAAACCAGGGGCAAAAGCTTGTGGTTCCTGTTGTATAGGCGCGCCACCACTTCGGGGTTGGAACCCCTCCTCAACTTCTTTGCAGAGGATGAACTCAGGAACTCCACGTAGGATAACCCTAAGACCCCAAGAACGTGCGAAAGATTCCGGTAATCTTCCAAGGTAGCAGGTTGTAACCTGATACCGTCCTGGACATTTACGGCTTTAGTGAACTCAATCTTTCGTGTTTGGCATTTTTGGTGTACTTGAACCCAACAGTCCTTCTGCCTGATGGTGATTTCATTAAAATACAGTGTTTCAAATATTAAAAACTAAAATTCATTACCAACCTGACAGCAAAAAAACGATCACCGATAGCCTGTGGAATATTGTCAATTTATTCGGATTTTCGTTCATCGAAATTTTCCAACTTTTTCTCGAGGAATGAACTTAGATTCACCTCGCCATCGTCAAAATAATGTCCAATATTGGGTATTTGTAACAATACACAGAGCTGTCATTTCATTTTAAAAATAAAATGTAGGATTTTGTTTATTAAGGTTTTTGATATTTTGTGTATTATTGTCTATTGAGTAATGATCAATTTCTTACTTTTTTGAACTTCTTGAGGATTATTTTACTCATGCATTGCCAAACGTGTGTGTGGAAGAAAGTATTTGCGGTTCAATACAGTGTATTTCCATCGGATAGATGCATATAATACTCCGTCCAACAGATTATTTGAGTGTTTCAGAAGCTAGTACCGACATAACAAACATATTTCTCCAAAAGAAAATAGAAAAAGATATTTTTGCGCAAAAATTTTTACTTGATATAGTATTTTTATCATGTTTTAAGCCATCTGTGAAAATTTCGTACAAATCCGACATTGACCCATATTTTCTGGGTACCATTGCCGTAAGTTATCAAGAATAACCCCACCTCATCTCACCCAAATCAAACCAGTCCTAGTCACCAACCAAACTTCAAACACGAACGATCACCACCCGTCAGGCGGTATTGGCGGTAAGATGTCTATATTCTATCGTCATGCCGCTGGTCATAGATGAAATATTGGCACGAAAATATGAGCACGTTGTGTATAAACATAACTGAGTCGGTCCTCTGGTAGAGCATTCGGTACTAAGCCCTTCGTCAAAAATCAAGCATAATCAAGTAGGCTCGTGTCTTCTGTTTGATCCCACAGTTTTACAGGTATAAGTGCAAACAACAGGGTTTTTAGTCATCTTAGATATTATTAATATTTTGAAAATAACATTTTACCTAACCTGGTTTTGATGGATCATTCTATGTATTGATATGGCACGATACATTATACATGATTTGGTTAGCTTCAACTTGTAGTAACGTAATGACACCTAGTTTTCCTTACTTTAAATGGGATTTTTAATAAGTTCTTCAATAATTCAGCCGGCATAAACTATTTCAGAATTAATGGGAATTGTCATAATTTGCATAGGACTTGTCTGTCACATCGTCACATGACCGACCATCTCTGGCATATTGTAGAATCGCTACAACTGGTTCTGCCTGCTATATTCGGAATTACCCGCATAAATATTCATTATATTTATATCAATGTGACTTGAAGAAGATGCAAATCGTCTTTAAGTTTTTATTTCAATTATAATGTAATGATTTACATGTATTTATACAAACATATGATATCGAACGTTGAGTCAAAAGGACGCAGCACATTTTCAATGTAAAATAGTGTACAGCTGATTCTTCTGAAATTTTTATGTTGTTTATCCTGGCATCCTTATTCCATGGCCCAATTGATCAATCACTCCTGAGGTCAGTTTTTAATCTTCACAAAGAGTGTCAAAAATGCGACTTCAATGCATTGATTCGAGATTTCATTAGAGAATAATCGTTCTTAGAAATGACCTTAGTTCTTCCAAGGTGTAGCTCATCCATTTGAATGAAAAATAAAACCCCAATAGAAGTATTCCATTACAGGATAGCAAGACGATATTCATAGATATATATATGTATATATAAATATGAATTGTTAAAAAAGTTGTTGACGTAACAGTTTTTTTAACACGATCATTTTGATTTTTACTCAATCCGTTCAAATTGGAAAACCAACTACTAGAATTTCCTTCCATTACTGTTTCTAGAACACACAAGGAAAGAGCAAATGGTTACAATTTGCCAAATTTTCGAAAGAGTTTGGGTCATATCAATAACATCGGGTGACAATTTGAATGCTTACAACTATTGTATCTGATGAATGAAATGGAGGCCTTCATGCAGAAACGGATCAACCAAAAAAATATTGAAAATGGTGTTATTATACTAGTATATTCTGAAAGTTCGAAATTTAATTATGAAGAAAAAGTCCAAGTCGAAAAATCCATATTGCAAAATTTGCACACATATCAGCAGAGAAAGTTCAAATTAGATATCATCAGAAATTATTATATAATTAAAACTTCAGTTAGCATTATCCCAGAACATTCATTCTGTGGACTGGTCTATTTCTGCATAAAAGCCTCCAAATGATAGTCCAATATCCACAGACAAATTTATGCCAAAACTGAAGGATGAATTGTAACACTATGAAGTAGTAGTAGTAGATGTGGGGTGCATGGCCACTACTGCAGCCAGGGAAGTAGGCCCCCATGGTCCCTTTTTGCCATCCCCCTGTGTCCTGTTCCGTAACATAATCTTAAGATAATCTCCTTCTCCTCCTCAAAATGAATCCCTATGATATATTTGTTTGTGTGTGGGTACTTGTCAAGGTAACAAGTTCTTTTGATCTGTCTATCCCTGGAAGTCCTGGTAGGGCTGGTTCTCAGTCAGGAGGTGCGGTGGCCGCGGGTGATTCTATCCGATCCGAGGCCCCTCCTTGGCTTCCACCGAGGACAAGATTTTCCAGTTCCCGCAGCGAGTTCCTTTCATCCTCCTCCTCGTGAAAACCGTGATAGGGCTGGTTCTCAACCGGGCGGAGCGCGGCCGCGGGTGATTCATCACTGGCTACCAGTCACGCAACACCCAGTCCGAGGACCCTCCTCAGCTCCCACTGCAGGCAGATTTTCAAATTCTCGCATCCCTCTGTAATATGTGAGTGTGTATGTGTTAAGTGTCGGGGGAACATGTGTGTTTTTGACGTCGGTGTACGGTAAGCTAAGGCCCACGGTTCGCTACTCCCGTTGGCTGCAACGCCTCAGCCACCCTTGGGGAAAAATACTACGAAACTTGGCACATGACTTCTTGACACCATGTTAAGTTAAAAAAAAATTGTTCAAAAAATCAAGGGTGGAACACAAAAAAAATTGACTTCAATAAGAATAAAAAAAATAAGTGATTTCTCGAAATGTAGAAAGGCTATCGGAAAATGGCTTCGGTAGAATGAATGAAAATTCAGAGTAGTGTTGTGATACTTTCAGGTTGGGTTAGGTTCGGTGAGGTTAATGCTTCATATTTGAAGCAAATTCGTCTTTTCGAGCTCTGGAAACAGTGTTAATCGTCCTAAAATTGCGACGAGAAAGAGCTTCCTTTGTAGGTGAGAATATTTTTTGGGGTTATGGATAGGCCTCACCTCTCATTCATGGGTATTATGAGAATTATGAGGATGGCCAGTCTCAGCGCTATTTTGGAAAAACCGCTACTCAATATACTATTCTCTTCATAATAATAATAGTACATTATATACCGCGGGACTGAAGTAGTACATTTAATCCTGAAGGTAAAGTTTATGGCCCGACCGCAGGGAGGGCCATAATTTACCTGAAGGATTAAATGTACTTCAGTCGCAAGGTATATACGATACTTTTCGTACTTCCGGTATGATTTTATTAATTATTCCAATAATTTCAATCAGTTTTTTCTCTCTTCAACTCATTTAATAAACTGTCTTTAAAATAAGTTACCATAGTAACATTGCGTTGTGACAGTTATAATTTAGAAACATTGTCATTACTAGTGTCATTGTAAAGAAACATTGTTATTGATAATTATTGGTATCATGAGTGAAGAAGGTGTATCTGATATTGATAAAAGAGCAGCCGAAGTAGGTGAAGAATTGTTACCACCGAAATCTAGAAAACTATACGAGCAGCAGTACGATGCTTTTAAAAAGTGGTGCCGCTTAAAAAATGTTAGACAACCTACTGAAAATGCGCTGTTAGTCTACTTCGATGATAAATCAAAAGCGGTTTGTGCCTCAACTCTCTGGGCACATTACTCAATGCTGAAATCGGTTATTAACATTAGAGAAGATATTGATATAAGTAAATTTCCAAAATTATTAGCTTTTTTGAAGAGAAGAAATGAGGGATTTAAGCCAAAGAAGTCAAGAATTCTCACGTCTGAGCAGGTAGATCAGTTCTTACGGGAGGCTCCGGATGATAAATATTTAATGCTTAAGGTAAATTTGGAAATTTGTTTATATTCAGAAATTTTAAGAAATCAATTTTTTTGTAGGTTGCACTTATTTTGGGCGTTGCGGGAGCTTGTCGTGGAAAAGAGTTGGTTGATTTAGAAATCGACGATGTGAGAGATTTGGGTGATTCCTTCCTAATTGCGATTAGAAACACCAAAAATAAAATTGACCGAAATTTTGTGATCAAAAATTCAGAAAACAGTGCCATCAGTTTTGTGGCGATATTTCGGAAATATGTGGCATTGCGAAAGACAGGGACAACTCATTCAAAATTTTTTGTTCAATACATCAACAAAGAATGTACTACGCGAGTAGTAGGAAAAAACATGTTTGGTACATTTCCACGGCAAATAGCAGCTTTCTTGAAATTAGAAAATGCGACGTCTTATACGGGACATTGTTTTAGACGCACATCTGCGTCTTTGTTAGCTGATTCGGGAGCAACAATAGACGTGCTGAAGAGACATGGAGGATGGAAATCCTCCAACGTGGCCGAGGGATATATTGAATCGTCTATTAAAAATAAACAAAAAATTTCAGATAAAATATTTGGTCAAGTCGCCGATTCGTCCACTATAGTTATGCCACAGTCCTCATTCTCGCTTCCTGTTTCCGCAGGATCTTCGAAACAAACACCAGTTCAATATGAAAAGGACCTATCTGTTACTCGTCAGTTACCTGCTGCATTAACCCAGGAAAGACTGGTCAATATGACGAACTGTCACAATATTAATTTGAATATTAACGTTAATTACCATTCTTATTAATTATATTTTTCAATAAAATATCCCTTGAATTCGTTTGTTTGTGATTTAATCGTTCCGGGAGTTTCGTCAATATTTAATCCCGGAGGGATTAAATGTGACACTTTAGTACCTGTCACAAGGGAGTGAAGTTGTTACTTTAGGCCCGGAAGTACGAAAATAAATTTATGAGTATTCAAACAAGCATTGCTATCTGTTGCTCCTGCTAATTTTACGATTTTTCATGTTTTAATTTCCAGTAAATAACTTAAAAGTGATATTGAACTGTGCAGATTAGTGTGTTACAACTGGTAATGTGCATTATTGTGAAATTCAAGTACTTATGTGCTCAGAAACTGCAGTTGAATGCAACAAAGTAAATCCCATTTCCAAATAAAACTGAATAAAAACTGAACAAAAACGTGTGAAGTGATAAAAAGCTCGTACTATAAAAAGAGGTTTATCTCCACATATTCTTCTTTAGATACCAGGTCAGGCTTCAGGAATCTCAACTATGAATTGTGCAAAGTGTACCAATACATTGAATGGCCCAACAGTAGGGTGTGATGGCTGCACAAATAAGGTGCATCGTGACTGCAGTGGATTAAATGCATCTGAGATGAAGATAATGGATCTCAAAGGCCAAAGATTATTGAAATACTATTGTCCGGATTGCCTAAGTGGAATTAAGCTAATACCAAAATTGCTACGAAAAATTGATATGATGCAATCAGAGATTGAAACTTTAAATGCCCAGATGAATTCACGTGAACCAGAATGCAATGAAGAGTTGATTATTACTGAGCTGAAGGAACGTCAAAGGAAACAAAACAATGTCATGATCTACAACTTACCTGAAACTGAGAAATCAGACTTGGATCAAGTGAAAGATATTGTCAAAGATATAAGCAAACAAGTTCAGGACAGAAATCTCAAAGTTGTCCGAGTGGGAAAAGCCAATAAAAATGGTGTTCTAAAGGTAGTCTTTTCCAATTCTGATGAGGCTCTCACTGTGCTGAAGAACAAACGCAATATTGATAAAACTAGAAAAATATATATTGACGCTGACCTAACTCCTCGACAACTGCAATACTTTTAGAAAATCAAAAAGGAGATGGAAGAAAGGCGGAGTGCAGGAGAAGAGGTATTCATTAAATATGTAGGTGGTATTCCACGAGTCCTGAAAAAAAACCTGTAGACTTGTCCAAATTGAGCACTAACCAACAACTGCACTGTTACTATCAGAATACAAGAGACCTAAAACAGCTGATTTTTTTTAATCTTCCTCATTATCTGAATTTCAGCTAATAGCACTAACGGAAACCTAGCGACAACCTAATGTCAACAACTCCGAACTTTTTGGTGAAAACTACTTTGTGTTCAGAAGTGATCGGAACCTGAAGGAAAACAATGTAACTCGTGGTGGTGGTACCCTATTGGCTGTACGTGATGACTGTGATGCTATTGAACTCAATCTCACGGAGTTTCGTGATCGTTTTTACAGTGTTAAGGTAATCTATAAGCGAAATACTATCCATGTTTTTGTAATCTACCACCACCAGTCGCTAACTTAATGCAAGTTCTAAACTTGCTTGAGACAGTTGAGTCATTAGAATATCTTTATGGAAGTAACTTATTAATCATTGGTGACTTTAATCAGCCCAATTTAATTACCAGAGATTCTCCCGAATTTGTAAATAATGTATTGCTGTCCAATTTAAATCAATTCATGAGTTTCTTTGATATCAAACAGCATAACAACATCTTGAATGACTCCGGTCATTTATTGGACTTGATACTCTCTAATATGAATTGTCAGGTTGAAAGAGATACTCTACCATTTGTTCCAGAGGACAAACATCACCCTTCCCTGAAGTTTTCAGTCGATCTCAATGAGTGTCACTCTGATGTCTCATACAACACAGAAACATTCAATTACAACTTTAAGAAGGCTAATTTTCCTGCGCTATACTCAGACCTACTAGATACTAATTGTAATTTTCTACAAAATACTTCAGATGTAAATGCAGCATTAGATGGTTTCTAATCTGTGTTGTACGAAATATTTAATCGGCATATTCCACGTCAACCAAACTTTCGAAAAAAATACCCACCATGGTATAACAATAATTGCGTACAAGCAATATATACAGGATTCTGAAAACTCGATTATCGCAGATCCGTCGAAGTTCTGGTCTTTTATAGAGAAGAAAAGAGCACACTCTCGGATTCCCGGAATTCTTCACTTCAGTAATATAGAATATATCGATCCAAAACATATTGTTAATGGCTAAGCAACATTCTTTAGCAGCGTCTACACAGCCTCTGATACAGAATGCGATATTGATGAAATAGTAATCTCCAACAGACCTGTAATTAGCATCAAATCCGTGAGTGAGAGCGAAGTTATAACAGCCCTAAATAAGTTGAAGGACAAACTCACCTGTGGATACGATAGAATTCCAAGCTTCTTAGTCAAAGATTGTGCTCATACCCTTGCCAAACCACTCGGAATCATCTTCAATATTGCATTAAAAACAAACACTTTTCCACAGATTTGGGAAAAAAGTAAAGTTATTCCCATTTTTAAAACAGGCGAGATAAACGACATGAAGAACTTTCGACCCATCACTTTATTGTGCAACTTTGCGAAGGGCTTTGAGATATGTATCTACAATAGAATATGTCCTAAAGTACAAAATATAATAATTCCTGAACAACATTGCTTTATCGCAAAAAAATCTACTGTAACCAATCTAATAACATTTACTCAAACGATAAGTTGTGCTTTAGAAAATCAGCTACAGGTAGACACGATATATACAGATTTCTCAAAGGCCTTCGACAAGTTGGACCACAACATACTCATTTCCAAACTCAATAAAATCGGTTTTGATTCAAACCTATTAAAATTCTTTTATTCGTATCTCAAGAATCGGTCTCAATTTGTTGAATATAGAGGATATATTGATGAATACATGCCATCAGTAGCGCTCCACAGGGAAGCAACCTAGCTCCCCTTCTATTCTCATTGTTTATTAACGACATAGGAATGAGTATAGATAGTAAAATCCTATTATTTGCTGATGATCTGAAAGTTTTTCGTGTTATAGAGTCACCAAATGACAGTCAAATACTACAAAATGATCTGAATAAATTAGCTCTCTGGTGCTCCTCAAACAATCTTCCTCTCAACTTAAGCAAATGTAAATATACCACCTTTTGTAACAAACTTACCACTCTTGACCATGTTTATTCGATAAATGATCATCTACTTGAAAAAACAGAAAACTGCAAAGACTTGGGAGTATTCTTTGATACCAAACTCTCATTTGCACTTCACATACAGAAAAGTGTAACTGCTGCGAAATGAATGTTAGGGCTAATATCCAGAAATTGTAAAGATTTCAAGAACATGGATAGTTTTATAACTTTATTCAACTCATTTGTTAGATCCCGTCTTGAATATGCATGTCTTATCTGGTCACCCATATACACTACACATATTCAATCGCTTGAATCGGTCCAACGACGGTTTATGAAATATGTCAGCTACAAACTAGATAATGTCTACCCCAGTCAGGGAATAGATAATAATATATTATTACAGCGTTTTAATTTTCTATCTCTTGAAGACAGAAGAACTTATTATTCTTGTGTATTCATATACAAACTGGTAAAAAATCTTTTTAACTCACCCGAACTACTATCTCAACTTGATTTTCATGTGCCAAGAATCAATGGTAGAAATAAACAATGTTTTTACCTTCCAACACCAAGAACCAATATACTACTCAAATCTCCCTTATTTGCAATGTGTTATAAATTAAATCAAGTCTGTCAGAAAGTAGACATATATGCAACACCAATGAATATTTTCAAAAAAAAAAAAGGAAAAAACATCATGTTTGCGAATCAACAAACACCTATTTGATATATTTTTACGTTATTTTTATTTCCTAATATTCCATGAATATAATATTTTTACAATATTGTTATATTTCATAAATTGAACTTTGTAATTTATTTTTCTCTTTTTAATATTCTATGAATATTAATATTACCATATATATTTCCTATATTTAACAATTTCACCCGAAAATTGTATACTGTGTCCTGTAATTGGGCCTAGTGCCTGTTTGGACAATAAAACTTTTTTTTTATAATTGCTTCGAAACTTCATCCAAACAAATATTTGACATTTTTGTAATAGATTCGGTTGGTACTTTTGATACTGACATGATCGGTTGATTTCATTCTTGTACATATTTTTTGGAAACAGATCAAACAGCAATGCGAGGAATCGAAGCTTTCTGAACTGTTCCTGAGTTTGGATTTCATTGGAGAATATGAACCAATTCGAGAGTCAGGGCTATAGGATTTTTTTTCGTTGCCATACTTGAACTTCATAGAGCTTGAAGCCCTGAGTGTGTGCATTCCTTTCGAAATTTTTCATTTACTTTGACTTCCACCAGTTCATCAAGATTTCTGTATTATTCTCTACTCACAGAAATCAATGTTTCCAGCCTTGTTGAAGTGAAAAGACACCAATCCTGGCAAAATATATCAATTAATACAAATTCCTCCTTTCTTTGATGTCTTACAAACAAACGCAATTTTTAAGATTCAACCATTTAAATCTTTCCCTCTTATCCGACCACAATTTATTTCTATATAACATTGTCCAAAACAAAAAAAAAATTATTAAGCATTGTTATTTATGAAAATATAATATTGATAACGTATTTATTCCAATAATTGTTCTGGGACGGAAAAATCCCTGTGATTTGTGTACATACTCATTTCTATCTAAATTTCAATATCCTGAAAACAGATTTGTTGGCACACAGTTATACTTGCGTTTACTCCAGAGAAGATAATATATGAGATTCCGTTATTTTTTTCACTTTAAATACCTCCGGGAAGAGAATGTTCTTATTACTCAGTTATCAATTCAAATTATTTCTTTAGGAAAAACTTCCACATAACAAATTCAAATGGAATATCACTTCTTTGAGAGAGAGAGAATAGAAGAATTATTCAATACCCTGACACATTTCCACCATATTTTTTGTAAAAGATGTATTTTTTGGCGTGTGTAAGTAAGACCTGTTTCACTACTCTTAAATTATTGTATAGTGTCTAAAGAGGGTAATGATTCCTGCTTTAGTGCAATTATTCCGGATTATTTAAAATATCTGACAACGCTGCATTTGATATTTGGCAAAACAACAAAAAAACTTTTCTGTTTTTCTCGTCTTTAGCTTATTGAATTGTTTTTTCGTGAATAAAGGGCAATTTCTGAGTTAATTTGTGCTGAACTATCGTTAGTTTTTTTTTTATCAAGCAATGGTTGAAGCATTGTGAAATGTGCAAAAGACCATTTTTTTGAAGCTGGAAATTAAAACATGTCATTTCATAGGTAAGCTAACAGTATCGTAACTATCGAGAATGGGAAACCGAATTGGAAAAGAGTAAAATTAAGGAATTATGAAAAACATGTCAATGTGGAGATTATTCCATCATAATTTCAGGTTTCCATTCTATATTGAGTTTCCATTATTTCTATTTTATTAAACCTTAATATTTCTGTGAACAACGCACCAAGAATTACAATGATCGCTATTGCAGAAGTAGTAGATGATGCTGCGCGTGCCGTAGCAGAACAGCGAAAACCATTCCACCTTCGTATGAATGAATTCAAAGTTGGAGATAAACAATTCGTTAGAATGTTTTGTTAAAGAATTAGTTCGTGTCTCCCTATAAGGAGGGGCGTAGAGAGTCAGCTATAAATATTGAGACGAAAGTCACCTTTGTCTAAATAGGTATAATGGTAAAATATACACAACACAAGAAATAATATAGTAGAAAAGTTGACAACGTGACGCGTCACGTCATGTGATTTAAATGCCCTTCAGCTATTGGTTGAATACGTGACCTAAGCTAAGACATCCTTCAAAACCTGAATCACATTCGATTCGAAATTTATCGTGTGAACTGAAACATAGAGACCCTGGCTATAAAAAAGTGATCAAACTGTAATTCAAATTATATTTACATTCATTCAATGTTTCATAGTTAGAGACTATTGATTAATATAATGACTAATACATTTCTGGGGAATATATATTATGATCAGGGTATTGCAGATTGGTGACAAATCTAAACGTAGGTGACAAAAATATTGTTCCCGTTTTAAATTCAATTTGATGATTATTATGAATGATATTCTTACCAATATTGATAGATATGGGGTAACATTCTACCTATCGATGATTAAAGTGCAAAACCTCGTAAGTCGATTTTTTCCCATTTAACCTTTTATGCGGCAAATATAACAAATATTCATAATCTATAAGCCGCAAAAGCTCGTTAGTTCATTATTAATTTTGGGGACCCGTGGTGCCATCTATCAAAACCTCGTAAAACCTTCTCAAATTTCTTAATTGAAGACTAATTGTTTTTTGTTCCTCCTGTAAAAGTTATAAAAATCGCACTTACGAGGTTTTGCACTTTAACCATCGCTATATTCATTGTCTGAAGAAATTGAAAAACTCCTATAAATTAGTGAGGCTCAACTAACTAAGTTAGTCGATTAATATGTGTTAAAATGAAAACATAGGTTCAGAGTATACAAGTAGCTGAATTCAATTTCCTACGGCAATAATAAAGACAATTTTATGTCTGAAGTAGAACTGTTATTTTTGAAGAAACATTCTGTAGCTTTCTTTCCTAAAAAAGCTAATAAAGATTAGCGAAATATTGAGATCAAGAACAAATAATAATAATAATAATAATACTCCCTCATAAACACTCGTTGAGTGTACCCAAAGGCATATCCTTTGCGGGTAGAGGACGGCTATTATTATTATTTGCCGTGGCGCTCCGGGGCGACTTACTGATGTTTCAGGTGATGTATTCACTTTTCAGCTGTAGGAAAACCCGGAAAACCTACAGCACCACCTCGGGTGGTCGGTGTGCACTCCAAGCTAGCACTAGACGAGATTGGCATCTAGACAACTCACAATACACTTGCTTTTCAACAAGGCATGCGGCCGCCTATCAAATCCGATCTAAAGTAGTTGAGAAAAATTCTCGTACCTACATCGAATTCGAACCGACTATCGCTATGCTGGAGTTTCGAACGGCCTGTGCATTAGACCGCTGATCCACCGACCACTACAGTTACTAGTCATTAATTATTATATAAATTATGAAAATATTACAAATTATCTAGTTCTTTTCGAATGAACATTTTATAATATTTAAACTCTTCTTACCCTTCTCACTCTTTTTACTCTTCATGATATAATAAAAACAAGAACTACTGTTGTTGAGCAAAAATAATTATGTAATTAGCTGAAAAACATATAGTTCTCCAACATATCCTGTCACTGATGATGAAACATGCTTGTCTGCAGGTGGGCATTCCCAGCCAAATGTAGCATATTCTTCTATTCAATTACAAGACAAGCACTTGCAATTGGTCTTCTTGGAAGAACGTTGCACAAATATTTGTCAGAATGTAGTTCAACGTCCGTCGTGTTGTTAGCCAGGGAAGTAGTTGTTTTCTGACAGATGTTTGCCTTTATATTTCCACTTGGTGGAAACGCTTGGAGAAAAGGGTACCTCGCATTCATTTCACTATGTTGATACTCTCCGGCATTAAATTTCGAACTTGTTCGAAATAATACTATACGTGTTTTTCATTTCAATCATTGTCCCACCCCCCGTAGAAGGTCAGGTTGCATTGAAATTACGGTCACATCTTTAAACAAAATAGTTCTGAATGGCAAACTCCACCTTGGTAAAACGAGAATTGGTTTTAAGCTTACATTTTTTGTTTAAGAATTTTTCTCTTTAGCAAATGAATAATGTTTTTGTGTAAATTCGGGAACTTTAGTGATTTTTGGTTGCGGGGTGAGGAATAAATTCGACAGTTCAGTGTGACGCGCTGATGGTGGCTCTTAAGACCTCTCACATTCTGATAATAACAGTACAAAGTAATATCGCTTGTTTCTAATAGTTTTAACGTATTATTTTTGGACAGCAATTGACGTACTAGATTCCGATATATTTTTTATCCCCTCTCGTTCTTTCATCTAGGGTACTTTTCTCTTATCGATAATGTTTTTTTCTCTTGTCGATAATGTTCAATCTGCTTTGGAGTTCTATTAAAGGATATACTGTATATTTCTGTACTTAGCGTAATTTTTCAACGCTTCGGTTGATTTGATATCTGTGCGGACCTGTTCATCGGACTCCATAATTAATTTTATGTCATACTAGTTCATTATTGTGTTTTTATTGCTTACTTAACAACTATCTAATGTCGTACTTTATGCCCGTGTGGGCATAAGTTAACTTTATGGCCCGCGCGGGCATAAAGAGAAATAATTTTTTGTTTAACTTATTTAATAACCTTCATTAATGAAATTTTAAACGGATTATAGTAATATTCTTGCTTTGCTTTTTCAATAATTTCGTTAGGAATTCCAAAATCATCGTTCATTTTGACTTCTAACTTTGACAGATACAAAAATTATTGTGAATTTATGACGTTTACGTTTGTCAACATTCACCTAGCAACGATAGTGTCTACTATGATAAAATGGCAATGTTATTAATTCAAAACCGGATTTTTTAAAATACTGATTTGTATTGAGATTGGATTGCAATAACGTACTAGCATGACATATAGTATGTACCGCGGACATAAACAGATGTGTATACCCTCGGGCTACTTACAAACCTTCAGGCCAGAGGCCCTGGGTTTCGTAAAACGTCGCCCTCAGGGCATAATCATCTATTTATACCCTTGGTACATAAATAACTATTATTGGTCTGCTCTTGTTTGTGTTGAATTTTTCAAGACGTATAGCCTTATAGCAGAGGCAGAAAATGAACAATTAGTTTTTTCCAACATATTCATGGTATGCTCTCTGTCAACAACAATTCGATCCTCAGGGTTAACATGCTGTGGTTCAGGCATCCCAAATACAATCAGATTTGTTTCCATATTATTTCAAAATTTAGGGAGTCAAAGTGAAAACAGACATTGGTTTATAAATTATTGATATCCTTCTGCAAATTGTATACGGCTTCCTTGATTTTATTAATTTTTGACTGATTATTACGTGATATTTTCTCTTCGCCCATTAATGAATTGCAGTTGTTGCAAAGTATTTCCACTGCTTTTGATTTGGTACGAGTCATCTGCACCCCATCACTATTAAGATCTAGGTACATATAAATGATGAACATCTGCACGACATCCATCACACTGTACAGCAGTTCCTTGTTTAATAATATTGAAGCAATTAGGACCTCATTTTGAACTTTTCGATGGTACCAAGTCGATCGAGTGATAACAAAAAATGGAACACCAGATATAGGTAAAAAAAGCTATTCCACAGAAATATTTAACTGGGAATCGTACGATGTTTACTGTACGAAAGATAAACTAATTGGGAAAATATGCATAAACACAGTTAGTACAATGAGTCCTGCAAAACGTGAGTATGATATTATACATGTATGATGATAAAATATGAAATTGCAAAAAACATTCGACTTCACTACTAAGTTAAACGATTATTTCGGCAACAGCCAACAAATTACCTCCTTTGATTAAAGTGCCACAATCACGTGAATTCGAACTTAAATCCATATGGAGATTGAATAAATTATAGCAAACCTTAAATCCATTAGGGTGAACCTAAATATAAAAACAATATAGTAAAGTCTTACAACACCTATTACCGTTTTTAGTCAACCTTTTATTCATAATAAGAGAAATGAAATGTGTACGGCTAGTACAAAGTATTGTGATTGTGAGAACTCTTCTGCGACGGAAATGACGTTACCTTCTTATTTGAAGCAGGCATTAGTTATGAGGGCAGTTTGTTTAGTAAAGAAATGGAATAACACAGACTGGAGGGATTGAATTACTCCTGTCTGAATTTTCAATAGCTTATTGTCCTCAAATACAAATACCACTGGCATTTGACATTAGTGACATGGCCCTTACTCAACCCTTCTACAAGGCTTTTTTATTGTTTCCCAAAGACTCCCACATGATAGAAACTTCTGAGATACGGGTTATTCGAAGACGCTTCTTGATTTTTCCTGTTAGTAAACACGCAATTAGTTTGCGAAGTTATTGGCTTTCACTTTTTATGCCTTTAATATCGAAATTCAATATACCAGTTTGTTTGAAAATATTTATAAAAAAGGCAAAGAAAAATTACTTTTATATTGTGCTATCTAAGAATTGAGAAGGAAAAAAAGAGTTTTTATTAACTTCAATAATAAATCCGCACCGAATAACAACCCAACACCAAATCATTTACAGGGGCGCTGTTTTCAAATCGTTTCGTATGCGAATTCGATTGACTCTTTCATACCAATACACATGAAATGAGTATGTTTTTCTCTCTTATTCACTTACGACTTAAAACCGAACGATTCGAAAATAGTACCCCAGCTTCAAAAATAAAATATTGTGCCTTCGTTTCACAATGGGGATAAATGCAAGTAATCTCGAGCATTAGGCTAGGTACGTTTAGCTGTCTTCCAGTTATAGTTCGGCATGATTCAGTATTAAAATGTTAGCGGAAAGGTGCGTAGTTCTGGATTATCAGTTGTAATATCATAAGAGAGTAAGAATAAAGTGAAAATAGTTTGACAGATTTTTCGAAAACTTGTTGCCAGGCAATAGATACGAGTTCCCGAAGGGCTCGAGTGGCTATTGCCAAATGGCAACAAGTTTGAGAAAAAATCTGGAGAATTATTTTCTACTTTATCGAACTCTCATGTGGTATTCGATAGATTATTTTTTGAAGCCCCAATCATAGACCTATTCTCTATATACATATAACAGTTTTATTTCAATAATTTACTTGAATCACTATAAATAGAATTTTGGAATTTGAAGTTCTCATCATGAAATATACAATTATTATGGATGTTTTGTCCTTGGCTGGAGGATTCCGTAACTTTGTTTTGTTCTGTTGGATTAAAAGCTATTGCTTTCTCTCTGTCCCTAGGTCATCAATTGAAACTGTTCCCAAATTGACACGTTACTCAAAATAGTATTCTAACATGCATTTTCGTTGATTTTCTTAAAATTTCATCGAATCTTGTTGTACTAAACCATTTTCGAATAATTTTTAATTTTTCATGCAAACTGATGAAAGACGTCAGATCAAAAGAATCAGTTGTCACATAACAAAAACAAAATACCACAGAAAATTCCCGCGGCAATTTTCAATGTAGAAAATACCCGTTATAATAATGCTGTGATTGGCCTGAACGTACATGAATGCTTTGAATTGATGGTTTCGATTGGTTGCAAGAATTGTCAAAAAATAATCAGAAAAATATTTTTTCTACCCATATATATATATATGAAAATGATTATTTTCAACCGGATACCCTACAAGAAAGTGATAGTTTTCCACTCTAGAGATGAAAATGAAGTAAATGAACATTATCATGCGACCCGTTGGAAATATACTGAGAACAATTTGATGGATTTTTGACACTAATGACAGTTGTTAATCTCACTACTTGGCACTTGAATCAGCAAACGAACGTCACTTCGTTTGACAGTTTATAAACATTTTTCAGTTATATTTGAACTTCTCTCTGTAACTATAATTAATATGGACTCTGATCAAGTATTTTATAAACAACATCTATCGTAGAAATTCGTATCGTAGCATTTTATACTCGAGATGAAATACAGTATTTTCATCTCTTGTTGAAAAATATACTATTGTATGCGACGTTCCGTTGTACGAGAGAATAGTGTTTTCTGTAATAAGTGTATCGAATGAATAATGTCTTTTCTGGAATTAAATGCTGAAATTTCATATTTGCCACAGAAGCTTCGGAAATAAAATAAATTATATAAATGAAAAATGCAACGTTAACTTTTGAAAAAGATACAAAATAAACTAAAAGTTTTAAATCAACGAATTTTGTAAACCTGTTGTGAAGATTTCAAATAAATCACCTTGTCTGATTGTTTGAATTTGGCTTTATCTTGGCTCACAGTTGAATTTTGAAGCTTAAATTCGTGTTGTTGAACGTGAAGCCCTGTGTTGAACTTAAAATACCTATATCTCGCAGAACACGTAATGGTAGTTGTTTTGTTATAATTCGGTAAAGGGTTTTCAATGATTAAAGATATATTATTTAACGAACGGTAATGTAGATCATAACTCACTTGATGAATTACCGCAAGTTGAATACTATACTTTCTCTACGACTATAACAATAACGAATAAGATACAAGTACAGAGAATCGACGTTATTCACAAATCATTGTAGTTACCTATAACAATGCTATAAAAGTTGTAATCACTCAGTTTGTTTATGAATAATATCATCTGTAAAATTTGAACAACCAGTAAACTGAATATGTGGGACTGAATTATACAAGTTTATCGTTTCGTTTTGTGTTTGTTGCTTATAATATATGTAACATATGTTATTGCGGTAATAACTGGTTAAGGTATTATAGAACGGTATATTTAATTTGCAGCCTCTTTATTATCCTTTCCGGAATCATCAACTTATCCTCAGCCACAGTAGTGCCAAGGCGTTTCAGTACCGTTAAATCCCCACCCAATTGCTCAAAAGCAGTTGAATAATTAAAATATAATTTAATAGGAGTAGATAAAACATTTATTTTGTATTTTACTATTCGAACTAAACAGACCTGGGAGTTATTAGTGTAACTTGAGGGAAATTTCATATTAGGGCCTTACAAATCTTTGACCTGAGTAAAGATTGATCATTGATGGGAGTAACGAAGTCAAATTTTTTAGGAGTACTGTACAGCTACAGCTACTCTGAATGGAATAGCTGTAAGTTACGTATTCGATATACGAAAACAGTTTTTTAAAAAGACTTTATTTTTACAATGTGAAAGTACAGAACAGAATGAATAAAAATGTGATTAGGTTATATTTATAATGTCGGCAGTGCCGACTTGGCGTATCAGCATTCCTAGAGTAACAGATGTAACTCTATCCATGACTGAAGCCTAGTCAGCAAACTCGGGTTCATAACTTGTAGCAACACTCTCTGCTGAACGTTCCTAGCTTATTGCTAAAGCCGAGGCACAAACGAGTGGTATAGTTGAATTCTTGATCGAGCGTATTTCCAAAAAAAGGAAACCTCTAGATGTCGCTAAAAAAAGTATAAGTGGATGAGGGTGATTGATAAACAGTTGTGCATAAAGCCTTTGGTTGAAATTTGTAAATTTGGATGATTTTGAAGCACTGCAGATTGCAATAATTAATATTTTTTAAATTATTTCAGGCTTGTTCATTCGTATGAGGTAGATAATAATTACGATATGCTATTATTGTTTTATTCGTCATTAATTTCAGATGGCAATGTAATCTTTTCACTAGGACTGACTCCTTTTTTTGATTTTTTTTATTGTTAGAAGGGTAGCTATAACAAATCATCATAACTGAGTTGAAAAACATTGTAATCATATACTGACGCATTCACCATGCAAAAAATAGTGCTATTCTTGGAAGTGGGGACTGCCAATATGCATATTTTTCAAAATATATTTTCCGTCTTGAATCTGTCTTTTATAGGAGGAACAGCTTCATATCACTAAGAGGGGATTTATGAAGACTGTGATGCAGAACAAAATATCCGTGATTTGGTAGGTGCGGTTCTATGAATATTTTGCATGTTTATAATTACCAACACAATATAAATTATATTCTAAATACTTTCAGGTGTTTATTTGATGATAAAGTATATATGGCAAACAGTGGTCAATCCTCGTAATACCCACGGAAAAATTACGATGGGCCAACTGACAGGTTAATCAAGATGGTAGGGCACTGCCACCCACTGGGGATACACTATGCGGGTTCTATGATGAGAAGGACAAAATAACCTGCTACATAATGTTTGAATGAGACAGCAGAAATGTTCTACCCAGAACTGTCTGCATTTCTGCCGATTGCCAGAACCACCAAAGGATTATAATAATGAAAATGGTCGATTTTTTATTGATCACCTACCTCTACCGCAGTTGCAGGTGTGCACTCTCGTTCTAGCCCGTAATTATTTATTTTCCGAATCTGTAGATTCCAATTGGAGAGTTTAGCATTAGGTCACGACCCCAATCGGGAAATATTCGAAACTTTGTATCAAGGCTTGTTTGTTTTGATTTGTTGTCTTGTCTTGGTTATGTGTAAGTATACCGGAAAAATGGTAAATGTTATGGTTATTATTCGAAGAACCCAATACCCAAAATTCTCTGACTGAAAATTTTAATTGGATGTTATTGATTGTGAAAGTGAATCACATAAGCGATTGTGAAAATGCCGAGAGCAGTTGTAAATACACGAGGTGTTGTGTTCCTGGATGTTATGGTAGAAACAACCCTACATTCTTTCCAAAAAATAAATTAGGAGTGACAGGAAAAGTTGATAGGAACGGTTGACACAAAGCATGGCTAAGAAAATTCAATATTGTGGCTCTACTATAAAAGAGAGCTGTTGTTTGCTCTATGAATTTTACTAAAGAAGATTATACCATTTATATCTCTTGCCTGGTAGGTAAAATTGCTGTGAGTGCATTCAATAGCCATTATTACTACTTAGTAGATAGAAAGCTAATTTAATAATTTTCCACCACTGAAAAAGAAGTTGTTGAATTGAGCACACCCTTAAAACACAATGAGAACGGTTATTGATAGAGTCAAATATATATTTTTAGATTGTCCCACCCAGAGAAGGCTCAAATTAACAGCAGTACCTAGCTTAAATTTGTCAAAGACAAATCATAAAGCACCTTCTACCAAGAGATACAGTTATTTACATGATAAAGAGAATAGTCCTGAAGAAACTAAGGCACCTGTTGAAGATGTTTTGAATGAATTCAAAGTACATGAAATCGAACCTTCGTATACAGAAAGCTGTTCAAGTAAGTATTTACATTTAACTTTCACTTATTAATATGCTTCCCAAGAATTGAAACACACGATAACTCAGTTATTGTTAGTATGAATTCTGTACCACTTCATAATTTGATTCTTAAAATTGACTATTTTACACCTAGGTGGCCCCTTCCATGGAATACTGCAATATTCTGCAATTAACAGTGGAAATTTGCCAAAAACAAAATTTAATGGTATCCAGAGAAGGCTCTTCGGATCATATAGAAGTATGCAATATATCAGACAAGATTGATTGTTTGGTGATTGAAAAGTGTAGGTAAGTATCTTGTCCTGTTAATAATTCAGTTTTGAATTCAAATATATTTTTTTGCTTGCTTCAACTTATTAAATTGACTAACTTCATTGACAGCTTATTCATTTTGTGAAAATGTTCTATAAAATTAGAATGAAAATGTATGTCTATTGTCCACTGATAATCTAAAAGTTTACACCAATTTCGGATATTATATAATTTGCAGAGTTTCAGTTATTACACAATTTTCATAACGTTTTAACATGAAATAATATTCTATTTATACTAATGTAAAATTGTCCATACCCACCTTAGACGAGGAGAAAAAGTGAGCTCCACTTTTAGTTTTATTATTATGTATCAAGCTGTGTTTCTCATTCGAAATATGTTGATTGATATTAAAACGAACATATTGCACCACATTTATACTGTTTGAGGTCTTCAGAGGGGTGGAAGAAAGTTGATTATCAATAACATACCCAATATTTTCCCCAAATGAAAGAATACCCTGTTGAGTGATCGTAGTGTGTTATTTGTTAATTAAATGTGTTAGACCCATAGTATTCCGAGTCATCAGAGGGTTGGGAGGGGGGTGAATTTGAATAAAGCACCCAATTTCTTCCCCAAATTAAACACATTTTGAATTTTTCAGGTTCTGAAAAAGATGCGATAGAAGCTTTGTTGAAATTGGTGCATACTCTCCAACCAAGTCGAGGCCTTGACAAAGGAATTCAAGTCAAAAGTGGAGATCTAGTAACATCCATAATAGACAGAATAGCTTCTAGGACACAACTAGTGAGAATGACTGGCATTCCTTTTTTTGAGTTTCTCAATACCCTTGTGGACCTATGTACAGGGATGTTTGATAGGTCAAAAAAATACGAACTTTCCATGAAGGAATATATTGTTATACATTTATCAAGCTGAAAACAGGAATTACTCATGCTGTTTTATATAGGTACTTTTCTCTATTACAAAAGCATCTTGTAATAATTGTGTTTTATCATACATTGTCAATGTTAGCAAAGGTATTGAAACCAGTTATTTACTGTTCACGTGGTAGTAGATTGCACCGAAATTCCAATAGAAAAAATCAAATGCCTGTGCTGCAGGCTGAGAACATACTCCCAATATATTAACACCATTCTGTAGAGTTTATGACAGGAGTTTCTCTATCAGGTCTCATACCATTCATCAGTAAAGCATATGGGGGATGAGCATCTGATACTGAAATCTTCAAAGTGGACCTAAATCTTTGCAAAACAAAAGTATTAAATGTATTTTTAAAATACCAGTCCTTGAATCAACATCCCATTTATATGTTCCAAATAATCTTTTAGACATCAATTCTTTGTACAAATTGAAAATATGTATATTCATACATTCTGTTATAAATAATAGGAAACATTCATCTCTGCAATTTCATTCAATCAATACCTACCATTCATAATCATCAAACTAGACAATCCAATAGTCTCATCATACACAGAATAAATACCTTTGAAAAAAAATCAATTTTATATAATAGAATTTTGATATTCAATGAAATACCCAATTTGAAAAATATCATAGAAAAAATCTTTTAAAAAGATTTATTACAATGATGCTTTTGACAACCCTTCTTTTTTTCGTTGCAATCATTTCTTTGAATATTGCTATTTATTGTTTTAATTATAGAATTAGAACCCTATTATAAACATTTATGTTTCTTGGGTCAATAAAGTTTTCTTAAATTATTGAAAGCAAAAATTGTTCAAGCTCGTGTTCATATCGAGAGGAATAATCAGAGGTTAAAAATATTTGCCATACTTGGAAGAAGTTAACCATTCAATGGACTTCCTCAGGTTGATAATATCATGACATTTATATGTGCAATACTTAATTTATCTGATCCAAATTCCTTTGTATCACTCCATCAGTACTGATCCCACTTGTTTTTTCTATTATTCTGGAATTTACGTTTCTCAAGTCATTTCAATTACTTTTGTTATTTAAGTTCATTTTGTTCACTCACCTTATCAATTAATTTTTTACACATTCCCCAAATTATTTTTGAATTTATTTGACCCCAGGAATTTTATTTATCCATTTAAGTATTTCTCATATTCTTTTCACCTTTTAATTTGTTTATTATTATTGTTTTGCTCCTGGTATGTTATTTGTATCAAATGTACTGTTTCAGGGTTGTATACTTCACCAAGTGGTGAACCACCACTCCCAATTTGGTGCGGTAGATTTTCATGGGTTTCCCTTCTGCTGATTCAGCAAATGTACCACCAATTATCTATCAATGTCAAATTATGTGAGAAGGCTGGTTTCATTCATGCAATGAAAATACAGTTGATACATTTTTGTCTTTATTCACCAAGTAGTTTTTTTTTTACAATATGATTCCATAACAAATAAACGAGGTATTTAACATATCACAGGTACAAGGAGGAGTCTCTGAGTAAATGGTATTGTATTAATTGGACTAATTTATGTTATATTTGTTCTATTTGTAATATTATTTTATATATGTACATTTGTATAATTTAGTTTTCAATGAATAAATCTGTTGAAAATTTCATATAAATAAATATATTTGGTATGAAAAGGCACTTAATTTCAAGAAGTTTCCGTTGTCCGTTGGGTCCCATAATTATTCCATCTCGAGAATATGCCAACCATGGATGATTTTATATTATGAGACCCACCTCTATCACATCATATGTATTATTCCTGGTGGCATATGCAGTTCTAGCTTCAGATTCCGTTTCAATGCCATGTGTTAACAAATCTGAAATTATATATGTATATAGGGTAAGGCTGTTTCAATATAATTTTTAAAACTAGATTTGTGTTTCATATTTTTCTGCCATTCATAAAAATCTTTAGAATATTCTAATATTATCATTTTGTAATGTGAAGAAGTATGTTACTTGTCAGTGGTTCAAAATATAAATCATTTGTAACATTCAACTGAGCTTATAGTTACTTAAATGCATGACAAAAAAAGTTATACACACTTATTACTGAATCGTTTTGGCCAGAAATATTTTTGAGACTTTGTCTGCCAATCACCTCTACTGTAAGTGAAAAACTCATAACATTGAGAACTAGTAATTCTCAACTTCCTCTCACTAACCCACAAAGGCCTGTTATTGAGGAAAATTTGAGCAACTCGAATGTAGTTACTGCTCTCAATGATACTGTTTCTGACAGGATTTTTTTGTAATTCCTTCATGGCCAGCGAATCATCCATATTTTTGAATAAGAGTTCCATGGTGCTTGTATTTGGCTTATATGCCTGGGTTTTCCCTCTCTTCCAGTAACAATCTACATTGGTTGAGAACAAGTCTTCAAGATCCAAGATGTTCTGTCTGCAACAAAAAAAAGGCACAGAAAGAAGAAAACAAAAATAAAATCGAAAGGAATGCATTGCATCAAATTGCACTGGCTCGATATGCATCTTCCACTAATGGAATCAATACAACCTTGTACAAAGCAAAAGTAAAGCTGCTATATGCTTCGAGATGACTTTTTAGCTTTGCATGAACACAACATTTCTTTTATGGACACTTTTCATTCCTTAATCGACATAATACCGCGCAACTGATGAGGTGTGTCAGACAAGTTACTGGTTTTTAAACAGGCATTTAATACCAGCTTATTCAGATCTCTGTTCTTTATACCACACAATATTTTATGCCCTGTATTCAACACAGCCTGTCCCTAATACATCTCAACGATGACAAAGCTTCCAGATACCCGAATATATCAGCTATATTATTAAATCAGTCCATGATGTCCTGAAAAGCATACATTAGCTCAGAGCAAGCAATCCCCAAATTATTGCACTTCTCTTGCAGAATTTGTTGATAACAGTTGAAACTAACACTTTTACTTGAAGAATATAAAAAGAAACACTTGAAGGAATAACACCAATAACAAACACAATAAAAAAACATAAGTACAAAAACTGACGATGATTAACCTTTGTCGCATCGCATATCATATGATCATATGATCAAATGTAAACAAATGCCCAGTATAAAACCCCATTTTCCTGGCGATAGCAGCGGCACCATCGGTCGATTTACTCGCCAATAGCCGCAGAAATCTAAAGACACAGACTGTTGAAGATTATTATTTATTATTGAGTTTCAATATGTTTTAATATACTTTGTATATATTTCTGTTAGGAAAAGAAGGCGAGTTGTGAGTTAGTTGATTAATGTCATGTCAAAAAAGGCAATAAAGTTATACTTTGAAATATCATCATAAATATTAAAGTATTAGAACGATCGACTCAATTACATTGGTCCTTCGAGTTTAAAAGTCGAACTAGCACTGTGAAAAGCAGTTTGAATAATAGAAAAAGTTGACTTTATGAATGACTCCTCCAGGAAAAGAGAGATAGCTGGAATCAATAGGAATTTGGATAGAAACTATTTGTGGCCCACGAATTTTGGAGAACACAGACGTAATATGGATGACAATGCCAAAGAAACGGAAGGTGACACTCCTGACTGTAGAATCACCTCTGAAGCTCAAATCGTAGGCCACAACAACCCATATGTTTCTCGACTTTCCCTTCCGAATGGATCGAATACGTGATCAAGACATTCTACACGTACCCATCATTCCAAAACATCTAAAGCAAGTGTTGAACTCCAGTGTATGAAAGTTGCCTGGGAAGCAGAAAAAGCCAAACAGGTTTTATTAGATGAAGACTTAAAAAAGAAACTGAAATTAATAGAATTAGAGAAATCATATCTTGAAGCCAAAATTCTAGATCAAGAAGAGCGACGATCTCAAATCACCAGTAGACATACAGAGTCTTCTAGACAGAATATGGTAGATACCTGCCACGACTCTCTTATCAATAGATAATTACCAGGGCACGCCAGTGAATCATACGATGCACAATGGATAAATCAGAGTCATTCCATCCATGAGGATTCTGTATCAAGAAATCCACATGAAATGGATAATTTTGAGGAAAAAAAAGTGACATTAAAAAGTAACCAAGCAAATGATGACATCATGCGCGAACGAACAGACTATACAAATGATGACAGAATATATCGCTAAAATTTGCCAGATTGTGAAAAGAAACTGCGACAATGTTGCTTCTAGTTCGGGATATGGAAAAAATATGAATGTACCAATTTTTGATGCTAATCCAGATGATTGGCAGCTATTCTATAATCAATATAAAAGGAGCACCAGAATTAATAATATTTGTGACGTAGAAAACGTGTTACGCATTCAAAACTGACTTCGTGGTAAAGCTAAAGAAGCTGTAACTTCACTTTTGATTTCTAATGTTTCGAAAATCATAGAAACACTCAAAATCACTTTTGGGCGGCCGGAGTTTATTATTTCCATGCTGGTTGAAAAAGTAAGGACAGTGTCTCCACCCAGGGAAGGAAGATTTGAAACATATTTACCTTTTTCAAATATAATTGAAAACTTAGTCACCACCATGGAACTGTTCAATAATATTGACCATATGCATAACCCTCAGTTACTTAATGAAGTTATTGTGAAGCTCCCACCATTTTTACTACTAGAATGGGCGAAGACATCAATGTCAAGTAATTCCTTATCTTCAAAAGATTTTTCGGTGTGGTCTGCTTCAACATGCACTAATGTGAATATCCTGGATAAAAGGCAGTATGAACCTGATCATTTCAATCCGAGAAAGAAGCAAGAAAATGAATCATCCTGTTGAAGATTGTGATGTATTCAAAAAGATGACAGTTGATCAAAAATGGAATTACGGTAACATCGCAAAAACTTTGCTTTTCGTGTTTGAAACCAGCACATATTTTCAAATGTAGGAAAAAGCAGAAATGTGGGGAAACAGGTTGTGAGGAATTTCACCATAAAATTCTACACAACCCTGAACGACCTATGAACAGCGATATCGAACTAGGACCATCGACGGCTTCAAACTATACCGAAAATAGTCAATTGGAAGTGATTCACTACGACAGAATGAAAATCAGATTCTTTTACGTATCGCTCCCGTGAAGATCAAAAATAATGATAGGTTAACTTTCGCATTATTCGATGAAGCAGCCACAACCACTTTGACAGATGCAAGAATCGCTGAAGTACTTCAGCTTCGTGGAACAGTAGAGCCTTTGTGTTACCAGTGGCCGAACGAAGTTAGTCGAAGTGATGATAATTAGGAAAGAGTATCATTCGAAATCTTTGGAACCAAAAAGTCGTCGAAAATGTTCAGAATAATAGGAGCAAGAACAGTAAAAGACTTATGTTTACCTAGACAAACCATTTATGTAGACAATCTATCGAAATTATATCCCTATTTGAACCAAGCAGCCGTATCTTCCTTTGTAGATGCCCAACCTTCCTTCTTAAATAATCGTATTTGCTGCCACGGTCGTAAAAAACAGGCAACCTCCGGCTTGACGCAGTGAAGATGGGATGGGTTCGAAATAGTAGATAGTAATATTGTTTGGGCGCCAGGTAAATTTAAATGCCGACCTAGATCGCCTGGAGTGATTTCCCCCCCCTAACTTACCAAGCGAGAAGAAAAACAAAATACTCAGTGTCTAATTTCAACCAGATTAATCGTGCGTGAAATACAATTGTGCGTAATCAATGTTATATGATAGCGACACACGTCAAGGTACTAGTTGGATGAATATAAAAACAAGGATAATTCTTAGAATTATATACCACTCGAATTTGAGTTTCAAATCCATAAAAAAAATAATGGTCTTAAGCTTTGGCCCCAGAGCGCAGACGCAGTATAGAATTTCAACAATAAAATCGGGGAATTAGTATGATGTTCAATTACCACCGTACAAGAGCTTGTTCTATTCAGTTTTATGGAAATATTGAGAAATAAAAAATATCAACTAATAGGTATTCAACGTATCGGGTATCTATACACCCGCCGTATCACTTCCGAAATCCCCGAGTACTTGCGTGTCGTCCAATGAGAGCCGAGGCGAGGGCTCGATAATGTTTCAAGTGATCCCTCAAATCTATCAGGTTTTTCCTCTGAGCTAGCTTATTCCTGGGAGCAACGTTGGCGGTAGCCCCCCGGAGAAGTAGCCGTACCAAGAAACCCTTGATAAAATGAAAACCAAAATCAGCTAAACATATTAATCAAGAACTGACTATATAATAGTTGAAATAATTTCGTAGCAATCATGAATACCGTTTAACGACGCAACGGTAGTAACGTGGCTGGCCGCTATATTGACCAACACATAACAAAAAACTATTTGATTCTAATCTAGAATATTCTGATTAATATTTTACTTTTCTATCATTGGCTCAACTGGTACACAAGATACTGTAGAACAGATCATTTATTATGAACCAAAATCAAACCCTTAGTGAGTTCTTGTGCCCCGTGTATACTTCCTTTTGTTTCACCCCGTACAATTTTCGCCCCAACTAATTTTTGGTTTCTTTCTAAGTATCAAAACTAAAACAGTTACTATCTTTGAGAAAATCTAATCATGATTAAGGTCACTACCCTGTATATGTAGCAGCCTGATTCACCGATTGATAAAAAATAAATTAATTGTGAACAATTTAATAAATAACCATCCCAAGAAAACATATTGAGTCGTTTTCCTTTTTATTTGACCCGGTATAATCATTCAAACATTAATAATTAAAAAAACAGAATATAGGCATTTAAGGTTGCCTATGGACAGACAATACCCATTTACCTATATAGTAAGGGGAGCTTTTGAAAGACTATATTTTGCACAATAATCAAGTACTCGTTACCAACTTTCCTTCCACTGAAATTCGCCATTTCGCGAGGTGAGGAGAAACTGAAAATTTCCAATTTGAAAGCGGTTCGTTTTATTTTGTGAAAAATATTTCCAACAGATCTTTAATGTGACATTCGAAGAGAATATGGGTATGGTTGGTCCCGGTATAGGCAAAAATTACAAAAAAACAAACAAAGTAGGAAAAAGTTTGACATACCTTCTTCCCAGAAGAGTTTATACTATAGGTGTCACTGTGCGTGTTTCACCACCAGGAGTGTCTAATACTCGAATAGGAATAATATCTTAATTCAAGGCTTCGGATAACTAACCCAAAAGTAGTTGTCGTAACAGTAGCTCTGTGGTTAGTCTTACTGATCACCAACATTGTTGTCGTTAAATCGACATCTTTGGAGCGTCAGACTTCTCAAGATCCCTATTGATTTTGTTGGACAATGGTGCGATTGAAAATCTTATTTAATCATTGTGTGCTCCTAGAAAACTCAAGAGTGCTGTCTGTCGCCAACCTACAAGTCGTGAAATCGACACGTTTAGAGTGGCGGACAAACTAGAAGTACCTAAACTTTTAGTCGGACAATTTTTTTTAGATTACTTCTTGTAAATATCTTTCACTCTAACCTAAATACTAAATGCTGGTCATAACCTCACATATAAGGGCGAAATTGACATGCTTTTCAGAAAACCAAAGGAAAACTTACCACCATCATGGTTCCCTCTTTGCGAAATCTTGTTGGACTTGGCATAAATAAACAGTATACAAAGTTACAACTTTCTGGTTATAACTTAAGATTTTGTACGAGGACTAGTTCTCCTTGTCACTGCTAACGAGGATATTTTAATAAAAAACACTGTTTGCGGTTCAGAAACTGTGTCAGATTTATTGTATTTATCGTATCATGTTGCTGAAACAAAATCCTCCCGTAACAACTGTCTCTCAACTCATCTTCTGAGCTGGGTATGTTCTGGAGACATTACTGTTATTGAACAATTGTATACACCTATAACAATCTGAAAAATATTTCGAATTATTTATCGCAAGATGTCTTAAAACGTGTGAAAACAAATTAACTCATTAAATGAAGTTTGTTGAACTATCAAAGAAATTGTCGCAAGGCTTGAAACACATGACAACTAATCACCGTAAGTTTATTGTACCAGTAAAAAAATATAGCATAGTAAGAATTCCGAACAAACAAAAACCAAAAATATTTGATCTTCAGTGTTATAGCGGTTGCGGTGGTAGTTCTCAGCGGGAAAAATAATGAAGTATACGATTTCAGAACGGAACGGGACCAAATAAGTCTACGTTAATAATTTGCCATGGAACTTTTACATCTGGGTATTTACCCATGACACTCGGCAGTACTTTCAGAACAGGTTTGTTACTATGACCGGACATTTCCTAATATAGATCTTGGGCCAGTAGAATAAATTTTTAAGATGCTCGAATGACATGTGACAGTAGGTACTATCATGATGTTGACTGATACATTTTTTACGATTTCCTTTCGGGAATATTAATTTCCAATTATCACCAATTCCTTTGAGTACTGATCAACACTGCGGAAACTTCGAAGGGATTTTACGAACATTCAAACTCGTACGGTTATACCAGATATCTTCAATATCAGGCACCGCACCCGATAAAACGTTAGAAACGATATGGTCTTTCCCTTTGCGGTGTATTATATCGAAGTCAAACTGTTATAATCCCTCTCGTTAAACGACCGGTAGGTTCCCGCAAGTTGTCACTATCACAAACTGAGACATTCACGTTCAGTCGTACTGTAGTTTCGCTTTCGACCTGTTAGAGATCTACTAACATGACATAATTTTACATGTTCGGCGTCATCAAAAATCTGGGACTCCGAATCCCCGTAATGAAAAGGGTTGATTGGAATCTGGACAGGTGAGTATCACAACTCACAACCGAGACTGATGCATTCCTAATGTCAGTGAGAGACCTATGCCATTCCTCCGTACAAGTCTATTTCCTGTTCTTTGACAAAAGGAGCATCATTACCTGGCTCAAAATATTTGAAGTTAACGGAAGATTCCAAGAGGCCCTCGGAGCGTCGAATTTTAGGAAGGCGAAATGTTCATGATTTCTGATACTTTTTCGAGATCTACGACTGTCTACCACATAACTAAGGTAGCATAACTCGGGTGTATATTAAAGGCATTTCTCTTTCGAAACTGTTCTACACGTTTTTCGAAATCGATTGAAGACTTCGATAATCAACGTTGAAAAAGTTTCAAAGTGTTGCGTTACAAGATAGTATCATCAAGTTACACGAACACCTTAGGTTCAAAAATATATTTTTAGGATCATGCCATGAAAGATATTGGAAATGTATTTCAGATTCTTGAAGATTGGTGTAAAGTTGTTCGATTTTTATTGAGTTTGCGGTATCACCTTGCTGAGACAAAATCCTCCCGTAACAAACTGTATATACGGTAATGGTGGGAAGCATGTATCTATCACACAATCTTGTCTCCAATTGTTTACGCAATACGGACGTCAATGCGTAAGGTGAAGCAATGCTCGAATACCCATTGATTGGAGATACTGAATAGCGGGACAGAACCAACGTTTGGCAACTGCATTCCAAAGTAGTTGGCTGGATAATGTGGGAAGATGATGAAAAATAAAAACAAGTATTTTTTCAGGTAATCAACCGTTTTCACCACCTTACCCTCTGAGAACACCAGTCACCTGCCTTTCGATTTATAGTCGATCTGGGAATAGACTCAATGTCAATTTGTTCCGTGAACAGCATGCGCACATCTAGAGGCTTTTTAGTATGGCCGTATGATTTCACATTCGACTAGCTCTGTATTGTCAGCACTGGATTTTTTGGTGCACACCCGCCAAAAAAACAAGATCTTTCAACCTTGCTTTGCTCTTAGCTTTCCCTTCCATTTTAATTTAAACAACTTCCAGACCCTCTTCGTCAGCGTTAACCTCACTGCACCATACCATAAACATTCGGTTTCATTCGGTTTCTTTCTCTCGTGTAGACTGTTGCTTTCCTTTCCAGCTCCTTAGTCAGTATTTTTTGAACGCCGGTTGGTTCTTTTAACTACAATAATTGCACACTTGTTGATTTGGTTCACTATGTTCCCTTCTGTGTTCACATTTTCCTCCATGTTTATATGATGTTCCGTTTATAGGTTTGATGAAAATGACATCCTTATCGTAATTCCTTCTTACAGCTCTTTCTTAATGTGCATTTTCGTCTGTTCTATTTCTTGTATACAGTACTATGTAAACGTCTCTTTTTCTGCCTATGTATTCCAGGTGTTTCTTTCATCAGCGTCTCAGCAAAGCATCTACGTTTATTCTTTCCATTCTTCTGTACCAACTGTACTACCTTGTCCAGGATTTCCATTAGATTAGCATAGTCTATTGGCATCGAAGAAATAGACCTACATGGAAAACTGAAACTGAACGAACGAAAGAAAAATGGGCACCACGTTCCATAAGTATAAGCCTCCGAGGGAGTATTGGTAGTGGCATTTATGATTTAAAAAAAAATGTGAAATCAATTAGTTTGTCAAAAATCAGTAGAAAAGATTTTATAGGAGAAAAATGCTGCTCTCCTATGAAATATCAATGAATTAAAAGCTGTATTGAATGTTATTTGAATTACATCAAACTGAAAAATGTGTATGAATGAATTCACCGGAAGAGTGAAAGAACATCCTCAATTATAAAGTAATACTTGAAAAAAAGTTAACGAGAAAGTAATAAATGTGTATCCGGCAGCAAACATCATGTGAATAACCATTAAACTCTTGGGTGTCGAACACGATAACAAAAAAATTATGTTGGTAATTTTTCTGGAATCAAAAAACTCATTTATAAAATATGACATCGAAGACACTACGACAATAAAGTACGTGTTGGGAAAATTGGCAGTAAGATTTACCTGTTTTCTAGCAACTAAGTACAATAAATGAATGTGTGACCTCATCCTTCCATCGTTTGAGTCAATTTAAAGGCGATGAAAGAAATTCCTGTGACTCTGTTGATTTGGAATGGGAGCTGAGATCATGAATCAGATAATCTATAGAAGATTATGGTATTTCTAAATTATCAATAATGAACCCTTATCTGAATTTGATAGTTATTTAATCAGCTACTGTATTGATGAAGTCGATTAATGATAGAGATATTTTAACGCGTGTGGGAAGATATGTAAATACCAAAGTATTGATTGAGAATCGGAGTGGGTATTCCAATAATGAATTTCGAGAAAAGTTAAAGGAGCTGAAGAAGGTGTGCATTTTTAAATTTCGAAGTATATAGAGTATCATAGTTAAAACTACTTCTCAATCGAAATCATTTTTGTTTGCTTCTGGAAATGCCTTTTACTTTTGGAAATGCCTTTTACTTTTTCGAACTTATTTCCGTAAAATCTGTCTACAAATTTTATCGGTAATCTTGTCACATCGGCTATAAATAATGGATAAATATATTTAATACTACCCTACAGTGAATATTCTTAGGTCTGTGTACCCTTATCTTAGATTCGGAAGCTGAAGACTGAAATTAATACAAATAAGTTTGTTACTTTAAAACTCTGAATGACCAACTGGAACTGAACAGTTTTACTCTTTTGAATTTTGTGAATTTTGATGATTAGTCATCCCACAGACACCTAATTCGCTAATTATTTTGGATTCCAATCAGAAATAGGAATCCTATTCCTTGACCCGCGCGATCCACAGTCATTACGCCTCTTGATTTATTTATTTGGGAAGGGTTTTCAGAGATGATATGAGAAATAGGATCACGGAAGCCTCCCGTTCAACTGATGGAGTAATGCTTCCTAGGGTTCGGGACTAGCAGCTTGTGTGGAACGTGATAGTGATCTATTCGAGCATTCATAAGTAGCCTTTCACTAAATATTTTAAATGTTTTATTGTTAATTACTCTTTTCTATTCTTGTAAGTATTACTAGAATTATTTTCTTGGTGATGTACTACTGCTTTTATTACAATTTCAAAAACATATATTTTTCATAACTTCAAGGATATGTCAAATTTCACAAAAGCGTCCGACTTGATTCCTCATCCACAATTCTTATTTTGCAACATATTTCGCAAACTTCACGAAGTAGACTTCACAAAGCCTATATCGACGAAAAGCTGTTGAACAATACCATGCAATGGTACAATAAAATCCTGGGAGTTGCATCTGAAGAAATCGAGTTATTGCCATTTGTAAATTGTTATTTAAAAAAAGGGTAGTAGGTGGTAGAACATTGCCTTTAAGTTCGACTGCATTTCAAAAGATGCGCTGAAGCTTAAGGAATCGTCTGAAAAAAAGTAGGTTGAGTTATCGTGAATGGTTCTGAAGTTATGAATTTTTCTGTGGGTCCATGGATGACGCTATTTTGACACATAAATTGACCTAAGTCAAAAACTACTGCAGATAAGTCTGTGAAACCGATGTACGTTATATCGTCAATTTAGTGGCAAATTGCCATTTAAGAAACAGAACTCAGTTTTGTATATTAATTTGGGACATCCTGTATATCAATGCAAATATTTCTATAATTTGCTCATTGTTGAACCTATAGTTTGAAAAAAAAATCGAGTCGATAGCTTTCTTAGAAAAAAGTTATGGACCATACACACACCTTTGGGTCACCCTGTATAATGATGACTTTATGTAGAAGTATTTGATGATGGTTTAATCAACCGAATTCGATCTTATTTGATTTGAACAATGAAACGTAGTGGAAATTAGACAAAAGTTATTATTTTCTCTACCCAACATATAAAACTATACCCTACCTCGCCGCCTATGATCCATTGATTTGAGTGCGCGTATGTCAATAGAACTGAAATCCACGCTATCATTAAAGCGATAATAATGGAATATCTTTTAGATTATTTAAATATTTTTGTCAACTATAAATATGAAGGACGTAATTGACAAGGTGAATAGTCAAAATGTGTCATTCTTTGGTGTTCGCTGTGATTCTGGTGCTCATTCCCAATAATGCTTATACTCTTGATAATGTAGCATATGAAGACATTGGTGAACTGGATTGGTGGCAAACTGCGGTGTTTTATCAGATATACCCTAGATCATTTATGGATAGCGATGGTGACGGTATAGGAGATATTCGAGGTGATCATTCAAGAATTTTACTTCTTTTCAAATGAATTCACATGATTCCGAGAAATTTGGGATGGATGAATTTCTTAACCCGGAATTTGGGAGAAGTTATGAACCTACTGAATTTCTATCATATTAATATAGTTATTTGATATTTAAACTATTAGGACAACGTTAATAAAATCATAGAGCTCTATTAAATGCTCTGCAAATCGTTTTGATACAAAGATCATTCAGGAACTCTTATTCAGTATGAGTCTTTATCCACGGGGCTCTACTCTCAATCTAACCGACCGCTGTTATGAGCTCTACGAAGTCATCGTTCACTGTATTCTTAAGTTGATTCTGGCCACTTCTACAAACTCTTTTCTGCGACTCCGAAACAATTTTTGAGCTGTACAATTAATTACTTTTTATATTGTTACTTGTTACTGTTGTGTTAAATATTGTAATGCAGATTCAAATAATTTTTTTATTGTTATTTTTAGAGAACATGAAGTTTTTTGGACATTCTCTTACTCTACGATGAACTTACTTCGAAGAATACTGTTTGTCATCATAGAATAATTCAAGAAATAGAAACTACCCAAACACCAAAAGAATCTACGTCAATTTTACTCTACACGCCAACATTCGTATCTTACTACTTTTAGCTTCTAATTCTTGATGATGCTAACTTTCTTGGCGAAACTAGCGTCGAGTGAAACTGACTTGTTTGGTTAGTTTATATTTCTTGAACTCTGTTTATACCAAAGGTTTCAAATAGTCATTTATTCAATTATAAGATAAGTTTAATAATCATTTTTGAAAAATGTGGCTGGGACTCAACAATTAGTACTATTTAATTAGATACGAGTATATTTTTTAATTATGTACCTACTTCCGAAATATTGTTTGTGAACATGGTTTTTGTGTATTTCAACCTTTCACGATATGAAAATTAAGGAATGTGAATTCAAGAAAATCTATACTATATGTATACAGTACTGTTGTTTCGAATATAATTATAATTTTGAGAAACATGTATTCTAATATTAGCCTATTTAAAAAAAGTAAGTCAAAATTCACTCTTTAAAATAATAAAATAAAATTTTGTTAATTTATTCTTGTGCTGCTTTTCCATATTTCTTTCGAATTTGGTGGCTGTAGTTTTTTATTTTATTCAATAATGAATTTCTTTTACAATTATTATTTTAGTATTCTCTAAAAAACAAAGGTATTTTACTCTTGAGCAACTTACATATTTTTCAACATCATTCGAATACAAAATTCAGTTCGAAAAGATTCAGAGGCTATTTATGAAAAAATATTTTCTGGTGAATGTCAAATATTTTTTTGGATCCTGAGATCTGCTTGATGTTGTCATGCCATCTGTGATGGAATATTGGACTGACACATTATGAATGCTAATATGATAACAATGTGATAATTTGTACTGTCGTATTGTCGACAAATCTGTTCATTTTGACAATAAAGTTTGTTCTATTTATATATTTATGCAAGGAGTAAAAATCAATATTATAAAATACTAATTAATATTAAAGGGATTATCAGGAGGATAGATCATCTCAAAGATTCTGGAATAACAGCTACATGGCTCTCCCCAATTTTTCAATCTCCTCAAATAGATCAAGGATATGATATAAGTGACTATCGTGCTATTGATCCCATTTTTGGTACTTTAGGAGACTTCAAAAATTTGATTGTGGTAGCAAAAGAGAATGGGATCAAAATCATTCTAGACTTTGTTCCTAATCATACCAGTGATGCGCATGAATGGTTTATCAAATCTGAAAACAAAATCGAAGGTTACGAAAACTTTTACATATGGCATGATGGTATACCAAATGGATCACCTATACCTACTGAGCCTAATAACTGGGTAAGTACTACTTCGAAGCAGTAAGATTATCGATTGGACCGATGTGAATTGAAAATGCATATTCAGGTAATAAAAAATAGTGTTCTGAATTAAAAACAAAACAATAATATTACCTGATAACTATAAAACAATAAATTTATGAAATAAGCAATTCAACAGCTGTTTGCCATACAGTTAGCAGTAATAGAATGAATCAGTTGTCAACGTTTAGAATGTGGCAATGCCTTACATCCCAGCCCCAGGTGAAATAGTTTCCAACACGGCCAATTCTGACACAATTGACAATATTCCACAGGATATCGGTGATCGTTTTTTTGCTGTCAGGTTGGTAATGAATTTTGGTTTTTAATAGTCGAGACACTGTATTTTGATACACTGACATGTGCCATGTGTCACCAATGACAAATGTCAAATTATTATTGGCTGATAATTGGTTATATTAATTTGACATTTGTCATTGCTGACACATGGCACATGTCAGTGGAACAAAATACAGTGTTTCAAATGAAAAAAAGCAAAATTCATTACCAACCAGCCAGCAAAAAAAAGATCACCTATAGCCTGTGGAATATTGTCAATTGGCATTCTCAACGCTTTTAAATAGAACTGCTATCTGTTTCTACACTCGAAGTATTTGCTGGCGATACGTCTTAGTCCCTAAAATCGAATAACATATCCAGTTGTATACAACACCTAGTAAAAGAGCTTGGAGAAAAATTATTCAAACAACAACAATTGCCGTACGCACCATTCAAAACGTAAAAGCTTCGAGTTCTTTCAAATGAAATGTAACATGCACTTTATGTTTTCAAAAACAAATGGAAAAATTTTAACATCCGAGTGTGAAGCGTACAAGCTTTCAACATTTCAATATCCAAGTGTAAAGCGTACAAACTTTCAACCCTTAAAAATAAATAAAAAGCGTAAGCTTTCAACACTTCGAAACCAAAAGCAACGCGTGAAAGTTTTTTTTAAACAACAAGTTTCAGCATGGTTAACATGTAACGGTTAAAATTGCCCTCCTGTCAATAAATGAAAAAAAAAATTATGCACGCTTACTTGATATTTTTCATTTATTTTCGTGCTAATAACAGCTGCTTCAAATCATATATATCTGTATACTTGTTTTTCTGATGTGGGAAATTGGGCTCTGCTCTGTCTACTATTATCGTTCAATGGTGGTTCATCGAAACCCAACTCTCAGGTAACCTACAAGAAGAGGGATACTGTTCTTATTTTGGCTTTGCTAGGGAGACCTACCTCTGGCGAATAGACTTATAGGATCATTGAAGTATCACGAACAGGGCACACAACGGCTTACAACTTCATGGTCAGATTCAAGAGCTTTTCAGATTTCTTATGAGCTTCTTGGCTTTTCAATCAACCGAGACATGTGTACGTCCTCGGCAGACACTGCGTGCTGGTCTCAATATTTCGGCAGAGAGGAGAGGTGAATTCAATGATGAGTCCTTTCGTTGAGTTCACTGTATATGCCTGTTATTGCCCACTTGAAAGGTCGGTACATTTCCTGGTTTCAGTGTATTCCTCGACCATATCGAATGACCCGATTGAAGTAAGTAGATAGAACCTGAAAAATAACGGAAGGTTATATTTATGTATGAAAACTATTGTCATAATGTCGGTATAGACTGTGATGACTCTACTTGCTAGTTCGATGGGACTTACCTTAAATATTTGTGGCAGTTGTTTTGGTAAATATTGTATATATTGTAAATTTGGTTTATTTATTGGGTTGAGGATATCCAAACCTGACAGCAGTGACAGCCGTCCATTCCACTTGACACCCAGGGAGATATTTGAAGAATCAGTGTTGCCACCCAAGGTTTGAGGAGTTTCTGGGATTTTTCAAGAAATTCCTACATATTTTCGCCGTTAAAATACATACATTTTCCATTTTGAAGAGTTTTCCAGCACTTATCAGAGTTTCGCTGCAAATGAAGAACATTTTTCCCATTCCGATCGCCTATTGGCCGATACGTAATAAGTCGTATGTCAATTTACGAAATACGAATTTTTTAATTTTTTTTCAAATAGGATTTTTAACTAGTGAGTAAAAGAGAACTTCCACCCTTTTTGCTCTCTTGATTCGGGGCCTTGCACACAAACAGTCAGTATAGTTAGTGTCTCCAGGTTGAAAATTATTGTTTCTTCAAACATCCATACGGGATTAGTCTCAGCTGGCGATATTTCAAGCGAAAATTGTTTATTGGGTCTTTGCCCAATCGTTAATTAGTGGATTTTGGAAGGATGGCCAATTTTTTCGCTCTTAATTGAGGATCAGTAAGGCTGACTACAGAGCTACTGTTACGACAACTACTTTTGGGTTAGTTATCCGAAGCCTTGAATAAAGATATCATTCCTATTCGAGTATTAGACACTCCTGGTGGTGAAACACGCACAGTGACACCTATAAAAGAAACTCTTCTGGAAAGAAGGGTTTAGTCTTCGGGAGGACTACCACCAACGTTGCTCCCAGGAAAAAACTAGCTCAGAGGAAAAACCTTATAGATTTGCGGGATCACTTGGGATATTCTCGAGCCCTCACCTCGGCTCTCATTGGACGACACGCAAGTACTCTGGGATTTCGGGAAGTGATACGGCGGGTGTATACCCGATACATTGAATATCTATTAGTTGATATTTTTTTTTTATTTCTCAATATTTTCATAAAACTGAATAGAACAAGCTCATGTACAGTGGTAATTGAGCATCATACTAATTCCCCGATTTCATTGTTGAAATTCCATACTGCGTCTGCGCTCTGGGCCCAAAGATAACGACCGTTATTTTTTTATTGAGTTCTTCGCGGCTTCAATTTCCACCCTTGCATTAAAACTCATTCGAGTGGTATATAATTTTAAGAATTATCTTTGTTCTTATATTCATCCAACTAGTACCTTGACGTGTGTCGCTATCATATAACAATGATTATGCACAATTGTATTTCACGCACGAATAATCTGGTTGAAATTAGACACTGGGTATTTGGACTCATTGTTTTTTTTTCTTCCTTGGTAAGTTAGAGGAGGGGGGAAATCACTCCAGGCGATCTAGGTCGGCATTTAAATTTACCTGGCGCTCAAACAATATTACTATCTACTATTTCGAACCCATCCAATCTTCACTGGGTTAAGCCGGGGGTTGCCTGTTTTTTTACGACCGTGGCAGCAAATACGATTAGTTAAGAAGGAAGGTTACATTTTGGCTCCCAACGTGGGGCCCGAGAAGCGTGAAACGTGGCGTACCGTCCGCTTAAAATTTTGGAATTTTGTCATTTTGCTCGAGAGTTTTTTTGTGGTGGTTTTGGATGCTAATTTAGTGGTATATGTGTCATTTTCATGTGCTAAGTTGTTTTCATATTTTATTTGGTCAAGTTAGCGAAGTCTGGTGGATTGTAAAAAAAAATAAAAAAAATCGGTCTGTACGTGGTGGCCAAATTCGGTCATCGAAATCATGGCTAGGAAGATGTTCATCAACCGTCTGGATAAAGACGAACTCACTTACCAGTTGGTTACCAGGGGAATTGGAGCAGGCACCTGCGAAGAAATGCGACATCTTTTGGCTTTGGCCATCCAGATGGAAAGAAGCGGTGAAAGTCTTCGATATCCCACCCATCCATTCACGTTCGATCAGGATGGAGCTGCTGTTAAGAAAAAACTTGAAGATATTGAAAAGCTGATCGATGATCTTACCGGGTCTAAAACAAGCGGTGAGGCAATGAAACTTCAGACGAAGTTTGCACACGTGCCTAATAGGATAGATAACATGAATGCTGGTACGGGTACGGATGAACAAACAAAAAAATCAGATCTTCTGGGATGGGTACTGACGCTTATGGATCGATTTACCCAAAAAGTGGAGATTGATAAGGACGACGGAACTAATCAAATACCGGCGGCGCTCAATCAATTACAGTGCCGACTTGAAGCTCATTCATTCAACGTCAACTTAGGAGGAGCAGCTCAGTCTTCAGTAGCAGGTGACCCAGCATCGGATCCGTGCAGCACGGGTGCCATCGGTAAAATGATACCTCCTCAGAAATGGAATCTCAAGAAATTTGCAGGAGATAGTAAAGGTGGGTCAGTGACAGCATTCTTTGAAGGGGTAGATGAGTTGAGACTGGCTTGTCACGTGCCAAAAGCGATTTTGTTCGACTCAGGTGTAGACCTTTTCGCCGATAAGGCGTATCAATTTTATAAAGATTGCCGAACGCGCGTCTCGAGTTGGGACGAATTGGTGGAAGAATTTCGTGAAGAGTATTTGTCGGCCAATCATACTGATGCGTTGTTCGAAGAGCTGCAGAAGAGAACTCAGCACCCATCAGAAACAATTGGGGTCTACCTCGCAGTTATGTCAAGTTATTTTGGTCGCAGGATGACCTGTGACGGAAGAAGCTAAATTGAACATCATTATGAGAAATTTTCATCCCTTTTATAAGGATCGACTTCGAGAACCATTACCTACTAGCCTTTCGGAACTTCGCTCGGTATGTCGAAGAATGGAATCCAGGAGAGATCTCATCAATAATTACGTAGAACCTTCCGACGATCAAATATAATGGAGAAGGATTTGGCTTTCGTCGATGTTACGGAAAACTTAAACGCTTTGCGGGTATCGACGACGCAGTCGCCCTCTGGTGGACAAGTTAAACAAGTGGTCTGTTATCGATGCAATCAGCCAGGACACCGAGCGATAGGATGTCCATTATCGAAACGACTACAGTGCTATGGATACAAGAAGAAGGGCTTCACAATTCGCAATTGTCCAAACTGCTCCGATAAGGGAAACGGGAAACGACGTCTTTAAACCGTCGAGGTAAAGGCGTTCAAAAACTAAACATGACAAACACACTGCAACCTATCCGGGATTTTATACTCGATCACGCCGAAAATGATGAGCGGCCATATTTCGAAATTCAAATTCTAGGACGAAGTCTACTTGGCTTGTTGGATTCGGGTACATCAGGAACTATTCTGGGAAGTCGAGAATGGAAGATGGTGGAGGATATGGTTTGGTTGGACACTTCAAGAAAGGTGACTTGTACTGTCGCCAATGGACAAGTGTGTGAAAGTATAGGGGAGTGTGAGGTACCGTTTTGCTTGCGGGGCAAGGTGAAATTGATCCGTACTCTAGTGGTCCCAGGCGTCCCACACGTTTTTATTTTGGGAACAAACTTTTGGAGAGCAATGGGTATTGTACCGGACCTAAGGCACAATGAGTGGCGTTTTTCGGGAGAGCTGTGTCATTTGGAGGCGGTATACCATTTGAGGAGTCAGAAGGTTCTCACTCCTTTGGAGGAGGCTCGAATGAAATATGTGGTAGACAGGAATATGGAGCTCATGGGAAACAACCTAGGATGTATCGACATGGCCGAGCAAGTCATTATTACCAATTCGCCGCCCATTAAGCAGCGATATTACCCAGTTTCTCCAGTTATCCAACAGCATATCGACCAAGAGCTTAATGAAATGTGGAAGCATGACATCATAGAAAAATCAAATAGTGCCTGGTCCTCACCGATACTCCTGGTCAAAAAGAGGGATGGAAGCTACCGTTTCTGTGTTGATTACAGAAAACCCAATTCTGTAACTGAGAGGGACCGCTACCCCCTTCCATACGTCTCCTATACGCTGGATAAACTGGGGGATGCCCACTATCTGTCCTCACTGGATATCAAGTCGACGTACTGGCAGGTTCCGGTGTCCGAAAGCTCAAGGCCTTACACCGCATTCACTGTACCCGGGCGTGGCCTATTTCAATTTAAGCGAATGCCTTTGGCTTGCACAACTCCCCGGCAATCTGGCAGAGGCTTATCGATAGAGTTTTGGGATCGGAGTTGGAGCCACATGTGTTCGTCTATCTAGACGACGTAGTGATCATCACTCAAACCCTAGAGAAGCACTTGTCAGTGTTAGATGAGGTCTTCCGGAGACTGAGGGAAGCAAATCTCACTGTCAGTTTCGAGAAGTGCCAATTTTGTAGGCCTGGGATGAGGTATTTCGGGTATGTTGTTGACCGGAACGGGCTTCATGTGGACCCTGATAAGGTGATGCTCCAGCTCCCCAGACCAAAGACGGTGGGTATAGAAAGTTTATACCAGAGCTACTGTAATATCTCCCCACACGTCTCTTTTGAAGAAGGGTAGGAAGTTTGAGTGGACCGAAACATGTGATGGCGCTTTCCAGAAAATTAAAGAATTTCTTATATCGGCCCCAGTTTTGAGCTGCCCAGATTACACTCTGCCGTTTAACTTGCAAACTGATGCATCAGCATTTGGTATTGGCACAGTGTTGTCACAGACCCGTGGAGATGAAGATCTAGTGATTTGCTATCTCAGCAGATCGTTGACGAAGCAGGAACGCAACTTTTCCACCACTGAGAGAGAGAGTATTTAGCGGTGCTGTGGGCGATTGAGAAGTTGCGTCCCTACTTGGAAGGAATCCCGTTTACAGTTGTAAGTGACCATCATTCTTTGGTCTGGCTCCAGAATCTGAAAGACCCGGCAGGGCGATTCGCGAGATGGGCAGTACGACTGCAATAATATGATTTCCGGATAATTCACCGAAAAGGAAAAGATCATGTCGTGCCGGATGCTCTTTCCCGATCTGTCCCAGTTTTGGATTCGATCAGTCTTCAAGGTAATGAAAAGGAGGTAGCAGTTAAATGGTATATGCGACTCAGAGATCCCTACAAAATACCCAAATTGGAGTTTTTCGAACGGCGCGTGTACCAGTATGTCAAGCCAAACATTGCGGAATCAGGGTATCCAACCGACGCTTGGAAGTTAGTTGTGCCGAAGCAAGAAAGGCTGTCCATTATGAATAACGTCCATACAAAACCTACGTCAGGACACCAAGGAGTATTCAAAACCTACCATCGAATCATTGAAAATTATTACTGGCCGAAGTTAAGGTCCGATGTTTCAAGATTTATTCGCAATTGCTCCAGATGTGCGGCATATAGCCGGATCTCAGAGGACCAAATGGACTCATAAACTTACAGCCGATAGTCAACAGACCGTGGGAGATAATGTCCAGCGATCTGATGGGTCTGTTATCAAGATTCACCAAGGGGAATAAGTTTATTCTAGTCATCACTGACTATTTCAGCAAATACTCATTGGTGTTCCCATTGAGATAATCTCCCGCCGACGTGGTAACGAAAATAATTGAAGAGGAAGTCTTTTTGGTATATGGAGTTCCCAGATTGCTACCATGTGATAATGGCCCGCAATAACGATCAAGACAGATGAAGAAACTGACTGAGGAGTATAAGGTGAAGGTACGGTACAATGCCCATTACCACCCACAGGCTAACCCTACGGAGAGGGTCAACCGAACGCTAAAAACAATGTTAGCAATATATGAATCCGACAACCACCGAACTTGGGACCACAGCCTACCAAAGTTAGCTTGTGCCTTAAGAACTGGAAAACACGAGTCGACCAACCACACCCCATACTTCGTTAATTTCGGGCGTGCAATGGTATTGTGCGGAGAGGAGTTTGCACGGAAAGATATGATACTGGAAGATGCGCCACCCGAAGAGAATTTGAGATCAGAGGGATTCAAGAAGTTGTTCGAAGAAGTAAGGAGAAGATTAGACGATACAGCGGAAAAGAATAAAAGGACTTATAATCTCAGACGGCGATGCGAGGAGTTTTTGCCAAATCAGATAGTATATAGGAAGAACTTCGTGCTATCTGATGCTTCGAAATTCTTCACCTCAAAACTAGCTCCAAAGTATATTGGGCCATTTTTCATAAAGAATAGAGTTTCTCCATGGACCTATGAACTACGGGACCAAGACGGAGTTTAAAGGGAATATGGAACGCAAAAGATCTTAAATCAGCTAGCGCTGATGAAAATTTACCATAGTAAATTTTCTTGAGGCAAGGGGGGAATTGTAACGGTTAAAATTGCCCTCCTGTCAATAAATAAAAAAAAATGATCCACGCTTACTTGATATTCTTCATTTATTTTCGTGCTAATAACAGCTGCTAGGAAGGGATACTGTTCTTATTTTGGCTTTGCTAGGGAGACCTACCTCTGGCGAATAGAATAGAATTGAAGTATCACGAATAGGGCACACAACGGCTTACAACTTCATGGTCAGATTCAAGAGCCTTTCAGATCTCTTAAGAGCTTCTTGGCTTTTCAATCAACCGAGACATGTGTATCTCCTCGGCAGACACAGCGTGCTGGTCTCAATATTTCGGCAGAGAGGAGAGGTGAATTAAATGATGAGTCCTTTCGTTGAGTTCACTGTATATGCCTGTTATTGCCTACTTGAAAGGTCGGTACTTTTCCTGGTTTCAGTGTGTTCCTCGATCATATCGAATGCGGCGATTCGAGTAGATAGAACCTGAAAAATAACGAGTTGTCAGTATTCCTAGCCAGAGGCCATTCGAAGGTTATATTTATGTATGAAAACTATTGTCATAATGTCGGTGTAGACTGAGATAATTCTACTTGCTAGTTCGATGGGACTTACCTCAAACATTTGTGGCAGTTGTTTTGGTAAATATTGTATATATTGTAAATTTGGTTTATTTATTGGGTTTAGGTTATCCAAACCTGACAGCAGTGACAGCCGTCATTGAAGATATTTGAAGAATCAGTGTTGCCACTCCAGGTTTTGATGAGTTTCTGTGATTTTTCAGGAAAATCCTACACATTTTCCATTTTGAAGAGTTTTCCAGCACTTATCAGAGTTTCGCTGCAAATGAAGAACATTTTTCCCTTCCGATCGCCTATTGGCCGATACGTAATAAGTCGTCTGTCAATTTCCGAAATACGAAATTTTGGATCTTTTTTTCAAAGAGGATTTTTAATTAGTAAGTAAAAGAGAACTTCCACCCCTCTTGCTCTCTTGACTCGGGACCTTGCACGAAAACAGTCAGTATAGTTAGTGTCTCCAGGCTGAAAATTATTGTTTCTTCAAATATCTATACAGGATTAGTCTCAGCTGGCGATATTTCAAGCGAAAATTGTTTATTGGTTCTTTGTCCAAACGGTAATTAGTGGATTTTGGAAGGATGGCCAATTTTTTCGCTCTCACTTGAGGATCAGTAAGACTGACTACAGAGCTACTGTTACGACAACTACTTTTGGGTTAGTTATCTGAAGCCTTGAATAAAGATATTATTCCTATTCGAGTATAAGACACTTCTGGTGGTGTAACACGCACTGTGACACCTATAAAAGAAACTCTTCTGGAAAGAAGGTATGTCAAAGTTTTTCCAACTTTGTTTTTTTTTGTAACTTTTGGCTATACCGGGACCAACCATACCCATATTCTCTTCGAATGTCACAGTAAAAACCTGAAAATATTTTTCGCAAAATAAAACGAACCTCTTTCAAATTGTAAATTTTCACTTTCTCCTCACCTCTCGAAATGGCGAATTTCAGTGGAAGGAAAGTTGGTACCGACTACTTGATTATTGTGCAAAATATAGTGTTTTAAAAGGTCCCCTTACTATTTAGGTAAATGGGTATTTTCTGTCCATAGGCAACCTATATTCTTTGTTTTTTTTCAATAATTATACCGGGTCGAAAAAAAAAAAAAAAAAAGGAAAACTACTCAATATGTTTTCTTGGGATAGTTATTTATTATGTTGTTCACAATTTATTTTTTTATCAATCGGTGAATCAGGCTGCTACATTATATACAGGGTGGTGACCTTAATCACGATTAGATTTTCTCAAAGATAGTAACTGTTTTAGTTTTGATACTTAGAAAGTAACCAAATATTAGTTGGGGCGAAAATTGTAAAATAGGATGGGGTAAAACAAAAGAAAGTATACAAGGGGCACAAGAAATCACTATGATCTGTTCTACATTATCTTGTGTATCAAGTGAGCCAAAGATAGAAAAGTAAAATAATAATCAGAAAATTTCGAATTGGAATTAAATTTTTTTTTTGTGGTGGTCACTCTAGCGGCCAGCCACATTACTGACCGTCGCGTCGTTAAACGGTATTCATGATTGCTACGAAATTATTTCAACTATTATATAGTCAGTTCTTGATTAATATGTTTAGCTGATTTTGGTTTTCATTTATTAAGGGTTTCGTGGTACGGCTACTTCTTCGGGGGTACTACCGCCAACGTTGCTCCCAGGAATAAACTAGCTCAGAGGAAAAACCTGATAGATTTGTGGGATCACTTGGGAGATTCTCGAGCCCTCACCTCGGCTCTCATTGGACGACACGCAAGTACTCTGGAATTTCGGGAAGTGATACGGCGGGTGTATACATTGAATACCTATTAGTTAATTTTTTTTTAATTTCTCAATATTTTTATAAAACTGAATAGAACAAGCTCTTGTATGGTGGTAATTGAGCATCATACTAATTCTCCGATTTCATTGTTGAAATTCCATACTGCGTCTGCGCTCTGGGCCCAAAGCTTATGACCGTTATTTTTTTTATTGAGTTCATCGCGGTTTCAATTTCCACCCTTGCATTAAAACTCATTCGAGTGGTATATAATTTTAGGAATTATCTTTGTTCTTATATTCATCCAACTAGTATCTTGACGTGTGTCGCTACCATATAACACTGATTATGCACAATTGTATTACACGCACGAATAATCTGGTTGAAATTAGATACTTAGTATTTGAACTTGTATTTTTTTTTCTCTTCTCGCTTGGTAAGTTAGGGGGGAAAATCACTCCAGGCGATCTAGGTCGGCATTTAAATTTACCTGGCGCCCAAAAATATTACTATCTACTATTTCGAACCCATCCAATCTTCACTGGGTCAAATCGGGGGTTGCCTGTTTTTTTACGACCGTGGCAGCAAATACGATTAGTTTAGAAGGACGGTTACAAACACGACTATAATAACAATTTGCTTGGATCCATTTTGTTAGGGAGTTCAGCCGGTGGGCCAAATTCTGCGTATCTCATTACCTTTCGGAGTTATGCTTGTGATTTCGTATGTTCCTTGTTGCACCCATTTTGATTTTCCCTTATGCATGCATTGTTTAGTCGCGACACATAAGGACAAAATCTCTAACATTGAAACTTTCATGATCATGACGTTTTTTTGTTTGCGGTTGATCGGAGATTTTTTCAATTCTACTGCGATCTATGTCTAACCTTCGAATGGGTTATAGGTCTCTACCCAAATTAGAGAGTAAACTTTGAATCAGTGGCGTTGAATCATCGTAACCAATTAATGTTTCCATTGTCTGTGTAGTCTTTTGAATAGTAATATTTAACACAAGTTAAATTTTGCTCGACCATTCTTACCTCACTCTAGTTTCACCCCGAATGAGATTCATAATAGTTCTTATATAACGTTCGATCTCTCCGTTGGACCTATGTATGTCGGGTGTAGTGATACTTGATATTCAGAAAACCTATGTATTAACGGTTGCCGGACGCAATATTTCGTGAAAGGGTCTATTAGTATATGTTTGAATCCTTCAGGGATTTCTAGCGGTTCTAGATAATCGGCATGTGGAATTTTCATTGGCTCGTCAGATTTTTCGATGTCTAGGTGACCTGATCGAATTTTCTTGAGTGCACACACAAGGTAATCTTTGATATAATTTTTAACAAATTGTCCTAAAGGAGAAAACCATAAATGTCTCTAGATATCATGGAATATTCTAATTGATCCTAAACGGCTGTGTCGTGGTACAACTGGTTTTGAAGTGAATATTCCTTGTGGTGTTTTAATAACATAGTGAAGAATTTCTTTTTTTTTTTAATTTTAGCGAGATTTGTTCGAATGACCATCTTTGATGTAACTTATAATCTTTTTCTATTTTGGCTTCATCCCTTTGTTCCTCATGAAGTCAGTTCTTATGTGATTTGAAGCGTCGGAAAACCGCTGGGTTTCAACTCGAGAAACCAACGATAACGAGGTAGCAGACGAACCTAGAACCGCTTCCGTAACGCCGTTCTGTAGGCCGAAGCCTGTACTAGGCATCACAAGAGACCAGACCTTTCAGCCCTTGACGACTGGACGGAAGAAGAGCTGAACAAACTTTGGAGGGATAATACCGGCTACAGGCAGTCGAAAGACATTGTGGCCGGCTCCAGCAAGTCAAGGATGGCATGGCTCCTAGGCAGAAACCGCCAAGCACTACGCCTCCTTATAGGAATACTAACAGGGCATAACCAGTTAGGCGGACACCTATCACTAATTGCTAAAGAAGACAACCCGACTTACCTCAATTCAGAAGAGGACGGAGATACTTCGTCTCACTTCCTCGGCGAGTCCGAGGCGTACGGGAGGCTGAAATTTGAAATCTTTGGAGCTGAAAAACTTACCTTCAATAGGAGGTCACGAAGGTTTGAGAAGGAAGCCTAGAAGAAAGAATGTAGATTTGTGGGAAACTGGATACCAGCGGGCTATTCAGGGTAAAACATCTTGTTTTGTTGAAGTTGATTTGATAGCATTTTACTCAGCAGTATCTATCAACAACAGACAAAGAATTTTCTTTGAGGACAATGCCTCTAGAAAATTTCTCTGAAACGCGTCCAAAGTTTAGATCTCAGGTGACCAGGTATGGAACCAAGTTTTCCATGCTCCGGTTAAGAATTGACCAAGCCTTGTGATGAAAAATTGGTACATCTATTTGTTCGGGAGCAGTACGAGATGATTTGAGAATTTTTACTAGTTCGGACAGTAAGTCTTCCATCTCGAAACTGTAAGACAATCATCATATTGACAGCAATACAAAATCATGAATGTAGAAACAGATTGAAAACACATGTTATTATTATTATCAGTATATCAGTAGATACTGATAATACTAAAAACTTTTATTAATATGAACAACAGCTCTGCTTATCATCAAACAAGTTAGTTTACAGTCGCTCACTCTAGATTTCCGAGAGAATTGGTAACATGATATGAATTGAGGGGGAAAGGGGGGGGTACTATATTTTTTTATGAAACAGCACAATATTACGCAACATTAGCAACACTGAAACAAGTAATAATACTGTTTTCGTTTTTCAAAATGATTAGTCTTCTTTCATGGTTAACCCTAGCAGCAAAACTATTTATTTTGTGGAGTTGGTGAAATGGCAACATTTGTTGAGAATATGGACTATAATCATAACAAAAATTTAAAAAAATCCTCCGCGACCCAAATTCCATAAGGAATTTACGGAGTTCTTTATCATAAAAATTGTTTCCATAGCGCAATGCGAAAGGGAAAATATTCTCTGAAAGGAGTTCTCTATACGAAAAAAAAAGACTAGAAACTTCTAGCGGTATTTTCACTAATAATCCACCTTTCTATGAAGTATTGCTCAATACTTATTCACTTATGAAACCTCACTAGAGTGATTCAATTTACATATCACAATATCTGAATTTACATGTGTGGCTCCCACTTCCTCTACTCGAGTTGATAACGTATTAGTGACTAACATAGATAAGACGCTTTATAGTTCAGGGCTCTCAGAGGCTTGCTTATCTGACTATAAAAAAAAAATCAATCAAAGTTAATCAAAATCAATCAAAATCAATCAAAATCAATCAAAATCAATCAAAATCAATCAAAATCAATCAAAATCAAACAAAATCAATCAAAATCAATCAACCAAATATAAGTCCCGTTGGATCCGTCCAAGTCAAAAACAAGTTTCATTGAAATTGAGATTCCAATTGATAACATTTGACCGGAGTTTCTTTGGTAATGATATTTCAACTCCAGAAGTTGAAATGCAAGAATTTCAAGATCTACTGTTAAAATTGCGGAGATTACTACCTAACATACCTCTTGAAACTATTTTTCACTTGAAAACATTAAAAACTCCGGTACACTCATTTATTCATATATTGGTTTGGTATTGGATGATATTTAGTAGAAATTTTAATTTCAGATTTCTGAGTTCAAGGGTTCTGCTTGGCAATGGAGTGAGAAGCGAAACCAGTATTATTATCACCAGTTTGCCATACAACAGCCAGATCTGAATTATTCTAATCCAAAGGTAGTACAGGAAATGAAGGTGAGGAATTGAAGCTATTCGTCTTCTGTTTGTTGCTCATAATTTTTAATAGAGAGATAGAGAAATGGCTTGATTGAAGAGGAACTTCACTGTTTATGTACGCGATACATTTTTATGCATTTTTGAAAAGATCTCAGAATTTTGATTCCATATTCATGAGTTTATGTTCAGGAATACGAAATATTGTCCGTAAGGACTTGATTGTGACTCCACTGTGTATATTCGAATTTGAATATTTCACATCTTCAGGGGAATTTGAATAACTTACCAAATTACCTGGTTTTCATTGATTCCTCTAAAATCTCAAAAATTTGTTTGGGACAGTTTTTTACAGTTGTTTACCTATATTCACTGCATACTGTAAGTATAAATCAGATGGCAAAGGTCGTGCAGTGAAGTAATTTGTATTTCAGATAATTAGTAAGGATCAGATTAATTATATTCAAATAATTAAATGGAAAAATACTTTTTACCATGTTTTCTATTCGAATGTCACTTAAGAACTAACATTTCCAAAATACATCTAATATTTTATATAAGCTTTTATTTAATTTTGCAACTCAATTTTTAAGCAGATATCTTGAACCGATCGAGTTGAAATATTATATACACGTTCAGTTTGGACGACAATGCATGGTTAGGTGTGTGATGTCATCCTAAATACAAAATGGCGGAACAGCCTAGATGTCGAACTAGTTATTTTTAATGCACTTCTACAATATGGGTATCAAATGAAAATAACTCGAAAAATAAAGTGACGTCGAAATCCAACATGACGGAACACCCAAGATGGCGGACTAATTATTTTCAACGCACTCCTACAATGTATCAAATGAAAGAGCTTGCACTGAATGAATCGAAAAATAAAGTGACGTCACTCTAAATCCAATATGACGGACTGGTTATTTTTTATGCACTCCTACAATATGGGTATCAAATGAAAGGACTTACTGAGAATACGAATGCGAGTTAAAAAAGTTAAGATAATGTTCATAAACTCCGTAGCTCCAATCTATGTGAAATTTTAATGTACTAGGGTTTTTGAAGTTGCTATCTAAGTAGTTAGAAATATTCGTAATAAATTATCAAAAAATAGTTAAGTATAGTTTTATTACATTGGTGTACAGAAGTGGATGTGAAGATGAAATAAGTGCTATGCTTTCGCGCGAAACAAACCTGTCATCGGGACGAAAGTGACTTGTTGCGCGGTGAACTTTAGATTGGCGGACAATCTCTGTGTCGCGGAGTGGGACGTTTTGAGCGCGAAATAAACTGGTGGACATATAAGTGTGCAAAGTGGACAGTTTTGCGTACCACGGGAGAATAAACTGATAAACTGTTTGTGTGAAATAGACTAACATTCCGTTCAAAGATATTGAAATACAAAATATTTTCAAGGAAAGTTCTTTTAGCTTATTTAAAGGTGTCGCAGAACAGCTGGAAGAAAGAGAGTTGGATACAACGGGCAGAAAGGCAACGCTTCAAAAAAGACTTGCAGAAGGACTGATTGAAGAAGGTGAAGACCCCGAAACATTTCGACGAAAACACGAAATCATTGGAGCAGAAACTTCAACAGAATTCGTTGAGTCTGGAAGATAAGCTCCAACAAAATTCGGTTAGTCTGGAGGATAAATTTCTTCAAAATTCAAAAAGCCTGGAAGAAAAGCTTCTAGAAAACTCGGTCAGCTTGAAAAATATGGAAGATAAATTTCTGGAAAATTCGAATAGTATAAAAGAAGAACTTCAAGGAAATGTGAAGAGCCTGGAAGAAAAACTTCACGAAAATTCGAAAAATCTAGAAGTAAAGCTTCTGGAAAATTCGGAGGATTTGAGAGAAGAGCTTCTGGAGAATTCGAAGAGTTTGAGAGAAATTTGTGGCGTGGTGAATCGGTTGAAAGGAAGAATGGGAACTGTTGAAACAGAGATGGAGAAAATCAAAGATGACATGGAGGAAGAAGTAAAAAAAATCAAGGAAAAATTCAGTGAATTGAAAAACCGAATGGATTCTGTGCACACCCCTGAAATTTCCAACAGAAATTCAATGCCGGATCTGAGTACGAAATTGGAAGAGGTTCAGAAGGACATCAAAAATTTCAAGATCAGTGCTGAATCTGGAAAGCTCTCATTGAAACCGCCTCAGTTCGACGGAAAAACTCCATGGACAAATTACCGCCGACAATTCGAAGCTGCGGCCAATGTGAACGGATGGAATGCAGGAAAGAAAGCTGTAGCACTAACACTGGCGTTGCGAGGAGAAGCCATGAATATTTTACAAACTCTAACTGCCCAAGAGCAGGAGGACTATGAACAGCTGATCAAACATCTGGAACTACGGTATGGCCAAGCCCACTTAGAACACGTGTACCATTCACAGCTGAAGAATCGATGCCAGAAATCAAGCGAATCCTTGCAATAATTCGAAGCTGATATTGCACGCTTGATTCGTCTTGCTTATCCAGCTACACCGGAAAATGCTATGGAGTGATTAGCCGTACAGGCATTCTTGGATGGACTTCGTGACCAAGAAACCCGGCAAGCACTGACATTAGCTCGACCAACCCACTGGCACGCGCCCTGGAGTTCGAGGCGGCAAAACAATCTTGCAAAAGCTAGGGAAAAGTTCTATTTATTGAGGAAGACCCATAGGAGATAGCTGATCTGGAGGAAACCATACAGAAGCTGATAAAGGAAGTGCTGCCTTAAAGAAGGCAAATAAGATGCTGGAATTGTGGTAAGATCGGGCATGTGCGTAGCAAATGCCCCTCATTCAAAGATTTTACACCAACGCAGGAAAACTAAAGAAGGTCGATGAGAAGGGGTAGTCGTCGGCCTGTATCCAGCAAGCCCCAATTAATAACGCATATGTCGCTGTTCTTCAACGACAAAACAAAGGTGTATTCGTGGACGGTCTCATTAACAACGAGCCTCGCACCATGCTGCTAGATACAGGTGCGACAAGAACAATTCTCGGACCTACTTTTTCCACAACACCGGCAAGAATTGAACCGTCGAACTGGAAATTACGCACAGCAACAGGGGATCTAGCCACTGTATATGGCGAGTTAACGATCGACTTGGTTTTAGGCAGCACAAAACTAAGACACCGAGCACTGGTCGCGGACATCGAGGACGATGCAATCATTGGAATGGACATAATGAATTCCAGAGGGTTCGAGCTGAACTTCAAAGACGGCGTCCTACGTGTCAACGGAGAAGAGCTGGTACTTCACGGGAGAATCGAAGAAATGATCCGGTTTGTGTTGGCTGAAGACATGAGCATTCCCGAGAGAGCTGAAACCTTTTTGGAGGCTCGTATGGATGGCGGAGTGAGCAACGGGAGCGTGGTGATGTTCGAGCCCGAGTTCCATGATGAGAAAATCGGACGAGGAACCCTTGGAACCCTTGGGAAGACCTTACTGCGCGCCGATAAATTTATACCAGTAAGGGTCATGAATGTTAATTACCATCCAGTGACGTTGAAGAAAGGAACAACTTTGGGCCACTGCTCGCCAATTTCTGCTGTGGTCAGGAATGTACCCGGTACCATTAGCCAAGCCAACAATCTACCCGCAGAATTAGAAAAGCTAGTTGCCATATCATCGAGAGGCATAAAACCGGCACAGCAGCCCAGATTAAAAGATTTAGTGAGGAGATACCAAGACGTCTTTGACACCGGACAAGGAAAAGGGGGTAGAACAAAGGTGGTCCAGCACAGAATCGATACTGGAGATTATAATAATAATAATAATAATAAAGCGGCTTTATTCATCGTCAGTATCTTCACATATTAAAGAGAACACAGAACATTCTAGATGCTAAGAGTGAAACAGATTGATGAAATGGTGAAGTGTCAGCTAAAGCTGTTTTTCAACTTGACCATATTAAAGAAATATAAAATGAGAATAAAAAAAAAACATTACAAATAAAGGGATCGTAAATAATTTCATATAGAATAAAGAAACAGAAAGTATACTACCAATATAATGAAGAATTGTATATAATATAACTAGTACATACCTACGTATACATTTGCTTTCAGAAACTTCTTATTAATAATATGCCAAACCTGGATATGTCGTCAACGTTTGAGAGAAGATGGGGTATTTTTTATTAATTGTTTCAGTCTTTTTTTGAAATTGCTCAATGTATAAAGCCTGAACTCACTTGGTAACTGGTTATCGTAAATAATTTCATATAGAATATAGAAACAGAAAGTATACTACCAATATAATGAAGAATTGTATATAATATAACTAGTACATACCTACGTATACATTTGCTTTCAGAAACTTCTTATTAATAATATGCCAAACCTGGATATGTCGTCAACGTTTGAGAGAAGATGGGGTATTTTTTATTAATTGTTTCAGTCTTTTTTTGAAATTGCTCAATGTATAAAGCCTGAACTCACTTGGAAACTGGTTATAGTATTTCGCAGCAATATATGAAAAGCTTCTAGTGAACATTGCAGAGAAATGAGGAGGAATCACTAGAACGTTTCTGTTGCGTGTTCTAAGATCATTCAGACTGGAGAACGTCTTCAATTTTTCAAAGAGATATTTTAGTGTAGTCGTCTTCAGAACTTTATGTACTATGGATAGTATATGTAGATTTTGAAGATCGCTCAACCTCAGCCAACCAGAGTCTTGAAATTCTGCACTCAAGTGTTCGAATTTTCGGATGCCGTAAGAGAAACGAATGCAGGAGTTTTGTATTCTCTGAAGTCGAATCTGGTCAGTTTTCAGCAGAGCTGGGCCATAAATGACGTCGCAGTAAGACAGCTTGGAAGTTATTAATGTTTCACATAAAGTCAGCTTCAGATGCTTAGACATCATGTATCTGTTCGGAAAGAGTTGTCTAAGAACGTTGAAGGATGTTTGACAAAGATGATTGACGTGTTTGGTGAATGTCAGCTCAGTATCAAACCACAGACCTAAGTTTTTGCTTTCATTCACTAATGGAAGTGCATTTTTCCCTATCGTTATTGTTAGGTTCTCGCGAATATCCTGCAGGTTTTTTTTGAACCGAATAACATAACCTGGGACTTTTTTGAATTAAGTCGTAAGTTATTAGTAGTCGAAAACTCGTAAAGATTGTTCAAGTCTCTGTTCACGTTGGGCGCCAAATTATGTAACGTAACCGGGGTTACTTTGATTGCCTGACTGCTCAGCAGAGAACGGTGTAGGTTCTTTGGACTATATTGCCAGTTTCAGATTTTTTATGTGGCAGGCAAGTGTTTTAAATTTTGAACTACAAGAATTTGACTGGCTGGACGCCAGCAATATTTAATTTAACAGGAATAAAAAGTACAAAATACCTAATGATAGAAAATTGAAAAAAGATAAATTGACTTCCTTCTGTAACCAGACCAACAATAAAACAATATCTCAAAACAAATAAATATTAATAAATTTAACAAAATGTAGTATCAAAGTAATACGTTGATATTCAGACAATATTATTACTGAATTTGCTTCAGGGACACAGGTTACCTTAGTTCATTCAGTGGGTGGATTCACAGGCTAGTGATAACTTCAACGTTGTAATTGTTCTTCTGCTAACAGAATACGAACTAGATGACACTTCAAGCAACAATTTCATGCAATCCTCTGGTATGGATTACCCCTCCAGGTTGTACTGATTTCCTTCCTTCCTATAGCTACATCAAGGTGGAGGCAATTGAAAGAAATGTAGAGCTGAGTATCATCAGCATAGTGATGAATTTTAGCATCTTTTATGGTCTCATGAAAGTCCGAGATATATACTGAAAAAAGAAGAGGCCCCAAGATGGATCCCTGAGGGACACCATAATCAACTGGTAAAGAGTCTGATTTATTACCATCCAATACGACCTGCTGGGTACGATTGGATAGGTAATTGCATATGAGTTCCACAGCTCCGTTTGAGAGACCAAAGTAACTAAGCTTCAGACAAAGTATGGCGTAGTCCAGGGTATCAAAAGCCTTACTGTAGTCCAATAAAACCAAACAGGAGACTTCACCTTTATCTGTAGCCTTGAAAAGATCATCAGTGATTGATATAAGAGCAGTTGCAGTGCTATGTTCTGTCCGAAAACCAGACTGCGCAGAAGTTATTATCTCTTGGGTGTATAAGTAATCAGCCATTTGATCTTTCAAATGCATTTCAAGTGCTTTGGACAGTGAGGGCAGGATACTAATAGGCCTTAAATCGGATAATTCGTTGGGAGAACTACATTTAGCCAATGGGGTAATCAATGCATGTTTCCATTCAGAGAGAAATGTGCCCAGGTTCATTGCAGTTTTAAAAATAAAAGTGATGTGATTTATTAAATGGGATTGTACCAATTGAATCATCCTTTTGGAGATCAGGTCTGTACCAATTGCATTGCTTTTTATTTTATTCAGATATTTCTCAACTGTTACAGGAAATATATTGGTTTAGGAAAAGTTGCTTGTGTTACCATGATTTTTATATTTTTCGAGGAGGGATATGTGTAGAACATTTTTATCTTGATGAGAGATAGAGTTGAAGTACTCATTTATACGATTAACTATTTTCAATTGCTCAGGGAGACATGGAGTGGGATTTTGTCGGAGAATATCGAGCGACCTGAGAGTGTTGTATATTTCTTTTGTTCTTTTTTTGCGCAAGACATGTTCAAGGTGTGCTTTTTTTTCGCGATGAATTGCTGCGGTGGTATAGTTTCTTAACTCCGTATAACTTCTCCAAGATGCGATAGTTCTCAGTTTTTTGTATCTGCTGAATGCTTTATTCCTGAGTTCAATCATTTGTTTGATGTTATAAGTGCGCCAAGAAGCAGGCGGTTTATTCACTCTGATAGTGCGGAAAGGTGCATGTAGATTGAAGAGATCAATGAGCCCTTGATGGAGGAAAACGATCATGTCATCTTCAGTTCCTAATTCAAATATAGTATCCGAGTTATGTGATATCAGATCGTCATTGAAAAGGTTCAGGTCAAAGTTTGAAAAGTCTCTATATGAAATACACTTAGGTTCCTTTCTCAATTTCGAACATTCAACCTCACAACTAACTGCCAAATGATCCGAAATCCCATGAGCGTCTAGAATTTTAACAACCGAAATTAAATCTGGATTCGAGACAATTAACACGTCAATCAATGTTTGACTGAGGGGTGTAATCCTCGTGGGTTCATCGACCAATTGCGTGAAGTTGAATATTCCAATACAATTAAGGAGAAGATCGCAGCGATTATCATTGACTAATAAATTTATATTCAAATCTCCTCCAAATATGATATGATCGACTTCAGGCAGCAGGTTAGTTAACGTTTCCTCTAACTCATCGAAACATCCTACAATGCTAGCTGAGGGTGGGCGATATAAAACACCGAATAAGTAAGTTTGACATTCAATTGTTACGGATATCCAAATTTGTTCCAGAAACGAACTCACCTGCGAGAAAGACATTTTATAATTTATCGATTCGTGAACATAAAATGCAACGCCACCACCTCTTCCATCTCTATCTGCTCTATCTGCTCTAATGATATTATATGACTCAATGGCAATAGAATCTGAGGAAATATGTTTATGTAACGAAGTTTCGGACAATCCAAGTATGTCATAGCTGTCATCTTTCATGAAATCATTGAATACATCAAAACCAGTCGAAAGAGACCTAAAGTTCAGAAGAAGATACTTGAGACGTTTAGACAAAACTTTGGTGGGAAAATAGAACAATAAATTAAAAAGAAATAATTTTAATACTAATTTATGAAGCCCTATTTATTTTTGTGGGACGAAGATGCACTATTCGATCGGGTTTTTCTGTCCACGAAGTCAGCAGCTTTCGGTATATGTTTATTTGTCTTCTTGGTGTGCGGTTTTATGGACTGGTCTAGAACGGTGTTTTCAACGGGTAGTTCGGACGAGAAAAAAGTATGATTTTCCTGCGTGGATGGGGTTGTTGGAACGCTAGTTGACTTTCTTCCTCGCTTCTTGAATTTACTTGACTCTCCAGAGTCAGAGAGTTCTTGTGATTCAGCTTCCTTACTGTTCAGTTCTTCAACTGTATAGATATCTCCGTTGATAATTATTTTATGGTTTTTTATTTTTGCAGATAAATTCTTAGCTCTGGCTTCCTTCAAATGTCTAACCAATATTTTGTTTTCCAAACGATCTTCGTAACACATATCTTGAAATATTGATATTTTTGTGCCTTTCAATTTGTGTACATTCTGGAAAAGTGAGTTTTTCGTCAGGAGAGACAAAAATTCGACTTTGATAGCTTGTTTTTCATTTACATTTATTGGATATACATTGAATAGATCTCTCACACATAGGTAATTTGTGTGCCGTAGCTGATGCCAAGTTTTCGTCGGCTTTAAGATCAAGTCCTAGAATAATTACATTTGTTCTCCTTTCTCTCCGTTCCAAATTTATAAATTTCTTCTCGTATTTGTCACACTTTATCTCAAGTGCTGCGATTTTGTCACTTTGTAATTTAATAACATTCAACAATTTTCCATTTTCAGCTTCTATATGATCTATAATTTCGCGTTTAGTGCTTTCATTTCCTTTGTTAATTGCACCCAACAGCTTGGAGTATAAATCATTGTTGGACAGTTGGTTCGATTCGTTCATTGCCTAGGTGAGCGACCGACCGTGGGTGAAATAGGAATCTGGCCTTTCGTGTCAAGGTTAGCTACTGAATATTTTCAGTTCTTATCTGTTTTCTGGGTGTGAATATGCAAGAATATTGGTAAATTTGATGACTTACAGATGGATAATAAGTTCACAGTATCCTAAAGAGTTAACACATTCACTCCAATGTCTTGTCTAATTTTAATTGTATTTTATTTAACGAAAAGTTTGGACGACACTTTTGAGGTACTGACCGTTTCCACCACCGTTACTGTCAATTAGCCAGAAGACTCCCTCTTGCCAAGAAGGAAGAAGCAGACAAAATAGTCAGGGACATGGGGAAAGGAGGAGTAATTGAACCATCTGATAGCCCCTGGTCATCTCCAGTTGTACTGGTAAAGAAGAAAGACGGATCAACACGATTCTGCGTGGATTACCGACAACTGAACAACGTGACAAAGAAGGACAGCTACCCACTACCTAGAATAGATGACACCTTGGACACGCTCGCCGGCTCTACAAACTTCTCGACCTTAGACCTGAAGAGCGGATATTGGCAGGTAGAACTGGCTCCAGAAGATCAAGAGAAAACAGCTTTCACCATCGGCTCAGGGCTGTGGCAATTTACTGTTATGCCATTCGGACTTTGTAATGCTCCAGCCACTTTTGAGAGATTAATGGAGACGGTGTTGATGGGACTCTCCTGAAAGACTTGCTTGGTATACCTCGATGACATCATCGTAGTCGGCAGATCATTCGAAGACCACGTGAAAAATCTGGAGGAGGTATTTCTGCGTCTGATGAACTCCGGATTGAAACTGAGCCCTAAAAAATGTCACCTATTTCAGAAAGAAGTCCACTATCTTGGCCACATTGTCTGTGGGGAAGGAGTAGCAGTAGATGACCAGAAAATTAAAGCTGTTAAAGACCATTCCCATATCCATCAGCTTCAGAGTTCTTGGCCTATGTACCTACTACCGTCGGTACGTGCTAGGGTGCTGGCTGTGGTCATAGGAGTAGAGCACTTTCACAAGTATGTGTATGGCAGGAGATTCCTGCTGAGAACTGACCATGCCGCCCTCAAGTGGCTTCTACAGTTCAAAAATCCTGAGGGTCAGGTGGCACGTTGGATTGAGAGACTCCAAGAATTCGACTTCGACATAGAACATCGAGCAGGGCCCAGCCATAGGAATGCAGATGCCTTACCGCGGCTTTACATCCGCAGTCTGATGGAATGGTGAACCGCCACTTATCCAAGGTAGTCTCTGACCACCAAAGAGACTGAGACCAGTATCTTCATTTGTTCCTGATGGCATATCGTTCTGCAGTACACGAGTCGACCGGCCAAACTCCTGCTAGTATTATTATGGGCCGAGAGCTGCGACTACCATGTGACCTGAAGTTTGGGACGCCACCAGGACACTGCGGGAGATGACTATGTCAGCAAATTTCGGCAGAGAATGGAAGACATCCACGAAAGAGTCCGTTTGAACATCCAGAGTGCCAGCGACCGAATGAAAGAGACCTAAGACATCGAGGCCGAGGCCAGAGGATTTAAGGTTGGTGACCTGGTTTGGCTGTATAACCCCAAACGTCGTCGTGGCCTATCACCAAAATTGCGGAACTCATGGGAAGGCCCTTATGAGATCTTGAAGAGGATAAATGGAAACCACGACCAAGTCCGCGCCCTCAGACCACCGGAGGATGCGATGACGTTCCAGAAATTCATGTCCTTGTACTCAAATGGACAGAAAGTTCAACATGGGGTGACTCGAGAGGAACCACGAGACCTTTTTAAGGTGCCTGCCGATTACGCGCTAGCCCACTGTGTAGCAGAAGATCTCCAAATGTCCAGAGGCATCGCTGTAGTGTTCTCCAAGAAGTACGATCGTCTTCATGAACTACGGCAACAAAACCCGGAAGTTGGAGGGGTGCTACATTTGCGAAAAGGCCACAGAAGCATCTTCTATCTAGTCACCAAGAAGCAGTCAAACCGTCTTATGAAGACGTATGGAACAGCCTTGCGAAATTAAGAGACATGATGGTGGAGCAGAATCTCGTGGACCTGGTTATCCCAAAATTGTTCTGCGGGCTCGACGGACTGGACTGGAGAGTCATAAGTAGCATGTTGGAGATGATATTCCAATCCACCGGCATCAGGATTTTGGTATGCTGTAATCATCGTCCACAACCAAACCTGAAGACGGTAGAGTGCTACTTCCATCAAACAGCAAGGTGCAGATATGGAGAATCATGCAAATATCGGCACACCCCAAGGATGACATTTCGAGACGAAATATCTCTGAGAAGGGGGCAATGTGACGAATTCTCCTAAAGCCGGTTCTGACGGAGCTCGTAAACAGCACAGAAATCAGCGCTATTTATAGCCGATAATGTCACTATTAACTTCGCCGCTGGTGATTGACACAAGATCATTCGAGAAGAGACATCTAGTCGCCAGTAGAAAATTCGAGAGATTTCCGGAACTCATTCAGCACGCTATATAAAGAAATCTCCACAGGAAGACGACAGTTTTTGGAATCAGCCGGAGTACGATATTTGAGTAATAGAGAGTTTCAGTAAGATAAATCAAAATAGTGACTTGTGATATAAATTATTGATTAAGACGTGTGCAAATAAATTATCAAAAATTAGTTGAGTGCAGTTTCATTACAAGATGAACAGACTGAGAAACCTGTCCAGCAATAACTGAAAAGTAAAGAATAAATTGAATGTGAAAAATCTTCTTTAAGAACAAGTTTTTATTTAAATGCGTTAAATCAAATCTGCGTATAGATGGAAAAAGCACATAAGTCACAATGAGCCACTTAACATAAGTCTGACATATATTATTATACCCACCGTATATCGTAGCATACACAATCATTTTAACCTACTTACGTTTCGTTATTGACTTCTGTGATTTTACACAGTTATACATTTTCAGTTGTTTTCGACGAATATGACTTAATACAAAAATGCGATATTTTGACTTATGTGCTTATTCCCACTATACGCAGAAATTATAACGTCATTACACAATTTATATAATAAAAAAGCTTGTCGCGGAATTTACGTGTATAGATAAACAAGTAAATTAAATAACTTGATCCGGTTGATTCCACTTTTAAAAATTTTCAAATCAAGTAAATACGAGTACTTAAATTTCGCGTCAAGCTCTTATATCATTTGAATTGTGTGATGATGTTATAAGTTGAGAGTAAAAGTTTTGAAGGAAAAGCATATTTTGTTCTTTTTAGCGAATTTAAATTGTTACTACCAATTTATTACCACATACTTTTTTCTACATGTTCCTAGATAAGCATGTCGACAACCTAGTTATCTTCAGAATTTCTCTGCCCACATATATCAATACAGAATATTGAATGTGTACAAAAAAAAATTCAATGAAAACATATTATTTTTTCTCAGGAATTTTGGAACCAAACAAAAATCCAGTTTGTCACATTTGCACAATGTATTTGTAAATGTGTTGCGCTTATTAAATTAATCTAACAAAACTGAAGAGGTATTTCAAAATTATCACAAATTATATCTGTAATGTTTCAGGATGTAATGAAGTTTTGGTTGGACCAAGGCGTTGATGGGTTTAGAGTAGATGCGGTTCCTTATCTCTTCGAAGATCATCTATTTCGAGATGAGCCACTTGCATTTGGCTACACCACATACGATGCAAATCTAATAAATTGCCTTGATCATATATATACTAAAGATCAAGAGGAAACTTTTGATATGATTTATCATTTCCGCGAATTTGTAGATCAATATACTGAAGATCACAACACCGGAACTAAGTACGTATATATTGGAATGAAATTGTAGTGGTGTATTTGGTGATGCTTCACTAAAGGATATTGATTGAATACTGGAAAATTAATAAAAAATCCAGCCTTCTATAATATTCTATGCAATAAGAACTCCATCAGAAAGCATCAAACAGAAAACCACCCTGTTTTCTACGGTAATTGAATGATATATGTTACATTATCGTGCAAAGTATCCACAAGAACAACTTCATCATTATTCATGTGTACCATATTTTGGAAAGTGGAATTTCTAATTCATTTTACATTATTTACTTATGCTAGTAAGCAAACAGCTTGTACTGGAGCGAACAGTAGTCCAAGTAAATAATTGACTTTCCATCGCGTATATTTGTACTGGTCGACTGGTTACACCAACTATCAACCAAGCGTATTGGGAACGCTGTATGCCGATAATATTTTACTATACCTGTATAGGTCTTCGTTTATTCGAAATAGAAAACCTGATATACAATCCACAAACGTTGAATTAAAATATCTCAGAATCTTCTTAAGTTTAGTATATATTGTACAAATCAACCAACAATCTGGTTGAACTCAAATTCCAATATTTATGCTAATGAGGCATTTAACGATGAAGTTTGAACCCAACATTTGAATATATGTGCAGATAATGCAATTTCCGATACTATAAAATGTTTTCAATCTAACATTTACCGGATATCTCAAATTTTATGTGAGGGTTAATATCTGGTTTGTTGTAGGAGATGAACAAAAATTTTTCGTAAAAAAGTTTCAGGAGTTCATGATGGCAACATCTGCATTCAATTTTGAAATAAACAGGGTGTTTGGTGTAGGTGTTACAGACCAAAGTTGTATTTTTTAAAGTAAAATGCCCTGTATATCATCCCATATTCATTCGTTGAATTCTGATATCATTTAAAGTTGAATTTTTTTAACCAAGTGGTGATACATCTGGGAAATGAGCATATCAGAATATGATCTATCCAGATATTCAGTAACAATTATGATAGGAGCACCATCTTATTGCCATCAAATTCCTTGTTATTCTGCTATTGGAATACCTTCCATCAATCGAATCAAATTCGTAGAAGATGTAAATACGCATCCCATTGAGATTTTCATTAAAGAAGTATAAGGTCCTACGATTCGACTATCATACATTCTACACAATACGTTAGTACCACGTGTTGACATTACTTTGATGCAAATAGTGGGGATTTTCTTGAGACTGATAGTGACTGATTTCGCTACAGAGAATTTGGTGGAATGATGGATACGCTGCTGTCGAATCTGAAAATGATCAATTTTGTATTCTAGATTGGAGATAAACTTGATCTCCCTCACCTGTTATTAGATTATATTAAAACGACATAATTCAGTTCGCAAGTTTTCTTCGACTGTGGAAACAGTTGTTCGTCATAGAAAGGGCCTGCCTAGAAAACTTTCTCAGTATAGATGTTGGGCTCCGCGGTAAATTTTTCAATATTTGTCAAAGGTTGATAACATAATATATATCGACGCAATAACTTGAAGGACAAGCGAATGCCATGTTGGAGTTTTGCACAATGAAGACTGATATAACCTGGACCATCAAGAACAAGAAGTCCCCTAAGCAGAATCTTTCCACGAAGACGTCCAAGCGTCCATCTCGAAGAACCAATAGAAGAAGAACAACTAGAGCTGACACCATCTAATAACAAAGGATTCTAAGTTCAATTTCTAAATTCAATATTTTCAATATTCAAATATTCTTTTCATTTTCAAAAGTTGTCGCTTTTGCACCAACTGTTTATTACAAGGGGAAGTTGTTATATGCGATATTATGGCACTATGGCCTTCTCATAAGTATCGGGTTACATGCGATAACAATTCTCTTGGAAAAGCTGATCTTTGTTAACAGCGTTCGCAGACTTCCACGATGGGAAGTGCTGATTCAGCACCTTGTAAACTTATGAAAAGGCAGAAGACCATTTCAAATAGTTAGTTAATAAAAGCTAATTCTTACATCAATTACTATTTCTCTTGTAACGGTGGTACGTACCACCTCGTATAATTTTTTAAAAAGTCATCTATACAAGTTTCGCGCTAACAAATTGGCGCAGTCGCTGCAGGATTCCGTGAACGTTACTAGAATACCGCAAATCCTCACTAGTGGCGGTGGATACCAATCCTTTACCGGAACCACAACCTGAGGGAGTCATCACTCGAAGAAGCTGTGGAAGGAACACATGGTGAAGCCCCTGGCACAAGCCGACGAGAACAAGATGAACTCAATGCTTCGACACATAGAGTAAGAAACCAATCAAATTGAATTGTCTCGCATTTTTTCATTTTTATTTATTTTCATCTGTTCGGATACCCAATAATTATTTCCAATATTCTCCCAATTTTCTGATATTCAATCGATACAAGTGAACGAATATAATGTTTGATAATTGCACTAATCAATTGTCCCGATAATCGCACTGAACAATTATAATAAAATAGTGCTATACATTTCCAATAGTGTGAAACAAAATGTCTAACGAACCAGAAACTCATGAATAAGGTCAAACTCAACCTCTAGAACCATACAAACTGAGTGAAATATTCTCCATAGTACCTGAATACGATGGAAATCCAATTCTCCTCACAACGTTTTCACAAGCGTGAGATACTGCTCACACGATGGCCGTGCAAGATCAAAAAACTTTAATGGTTTTGCACATACAAAATAAACTGCGCGCAAAAGCAGCTGAATTAGTGAACTCTCGAAGCCCAGCAACATGGGACGAAATTAAATATCTTTTGAAAACCCATTTGGGTGATTCTAGAGATCTCACAGCATCAATTCAAGATTTACAAAGAATACGCCAACTACCAAGTGAGTCGGCATTAACTTTTGTTTCTCGTTTGCAATCACACAATGCAAAAATGCACGCATCAATCAACAAACAACAGAAAACTGCACAATCACATCTTATCGAGACCATGACCCTAAACACCCTTCTGACTGGACTCGACCCAAATATAGGACAAATAGTTATGGCAGGGAATCCTCCAAATATGCTTTCGGCGATTATTAGAATGAGACGCGAACTCCAATTATCGTACTTTGAAAACAAAAATTGCAATCAAATCGCAACCAAAGCCAAGTACCCATTCGGAAACCAAACCCAAATCAAGCCTTGAAAAATTGTTCTTTCTGAGGGCGCATGGGACATTCTATAAACGAATGTCGCACCAGATAAAATTCAAGCCAAAATATCCAGAACTTCTCCAGATCAACCTTTCAAATACCTCCAGTTCAGAACCCAAATTATCAAAGACCCTTTCAACAACCTGGTCCTAATCAAAGGCCACCACAACCCCAAAATCAATATCATCAAAATCAATTTTAACAAAACAGACTTTTGATCATCAAACCAAACCCAACTTTCAACAATCAGAGACCCTCCACGATACAACCCAGTCCAAACTATCGACCAAATAACCAAAAACCTACCATCAATTCGATCCTCAGTACTATGAAGATTGTGATCAGAATCAAGGAAACTACTATACTGCTAGTAGCTCTGAACCCACTTTCGAATATCAAGCAGACTGTTATACTGATAATAGTCAAAACCAATTCGAAGCAATGAATTCTGAAATTCAAAACCCTCACGTTGATATTTCCCAGAACTTTGATACCCAAAATTTTCAGTCAGACCCAATACAGGGCGATCCTCCATACAGTTTCCAACAGGAATCCCCAAACCAAACTATAGCCCATCTACAAACCCAAATTCAGATAATGAATTCAGACAACTTCGATCCGACACTGAACTTCCCAGAACAACAGAGCATCTAAGACCACTTTTATCAGTGAACTCAAAAAATCTTTATTATATCAACGATATCACCAATACTTTCAAAATTCTGATAGATACAGGTGCAGGACTATCCATTTTTGAACCCAAAACTTGCGAAAATTATCAAACACGTTTCCCAGAAAACATTGCAAATCAAGGTATTACCGACCAGAAAATAATAATCACAGAGTCAACACTAATCCCCTTCATACCTGACGATCCACAAAAGATATACGTTCACAACCTTGACATCGAATTCGACGGACTTCTAGGCTCTGATTTCTTAGAACACTATAATTGTACAGTAAATCTCAAGAACAAACAGTTTATTACTAATTTCAAAACTGTTCCTCTTTTCAAAGTGGCAGACGACAACACACAGCCATAAACAGAATTTCAATCGCACTGAACGAGTCTTCAAATTGAAATGCAATTTGAAAAACACTGATGCTATACTGATAGCACAGGAAATTGAAAAAGTCTTCTTACCAAATGCCGATGTCAAAGTAAATGATAAAGGTGAACTTTTTACATCAATAATCACTGTGAACGCGATCCCAAAAATAGTTGATTTTTCTGAACTATCACTTGAACCTTTACAAGAATTTTCAATCAATAACCTCAATGAAGAACTGCAGAATCCAAACGCAAAGACAGACCGACACCAGACCATACAACAATAATTACGCCTCGAACACTTAAACGAAGAAGAAACCTAAATGATTTCAAACCTTTGATTAGACTTCTCAGATATTCTCTATTTAGAAGGTGACAATTTGACATTCACTAACGAAATCAAACATTCAATCGACACACACAACAGTAAACCAGTTTTCACCAAATCATATCGTTACCCCCAAATAAACAAGGAGGAAGTGAAACATCAAATATCCAATATGCTCGATCAAGGTATCATTCAACCTTTGGTATCGCCTTGGTCAACTCCCGTATGGGTGGTGCTCGAAAAGATAGATGCATCAGGAAAGCAAAAATGGCGTGTAGTCATAGACTACCGTAAACTCAATGAACTCACAATAGGCGACATATATCGTCTACCTAATATCTCCGATCTTTTGGACCAATTAGGAAAGTGCCAATACTTCACCACACTTGACCTGGCATCTGGCTTCCACCAGATCGAAATCGACCCAAAAGACATTCAGAAAACAGTTTTTCTGTCGAAAATGGCCATTACGAATTCGTTCGTATGCCATTCGGTTTGAAGAATGCCCCGTCCACCTTCCAACGCGTCATGGACAGAACGAAAGATGTCTCGTCTATATGGACGACATCATCGTCTATTCGCAGACAATTCATGAACACATTTCCAGATTATCCGAAATGTCCAAACGTCTTCGCAAAGCCTTCCAACGCGTCATGGACAGAACGAAAGATGTCTCGTCTATATGGACGACATCATCGTCTATTCGCAGACAATTCATGAACACATTTCTAGATTATCCGAAATGTCCAAACGTCTTCGCAAAGCCAATCTCAAAATCCAGCCTGATAAGTGTGAATTCCTCCAAAAGTAAGTCGCTTATCTAGGACACCTTATTACCCAAGATGGTGTAAATCTAAATCCCATCAAAATCGAATGTATCAAAATCTTTTCAGAACCCAAAAATCCCAAGGACATTAAATCTTTTCTTGGACTTTCGGGATATTAGAGAAGGTTCATCCCAAACTTTGAGAGATCACCTTCGATTTCAGTCAAGAATGCAGAGATGCCTTCGAAAATCTCAAGAAAGCACTCATCACCTTTCCAATTCTGATATACCCGAATTTTGACGAACCCCTTCTTCTCACCACGGATGCAAGCGCATTCGCTATTGGCGCTTTCCTTTCTCAGAGACCTATCGGAAAAAATCTTCCCATTGGTTACGCCTCTCGAACCTTGTGCTCTGCTAAAACTCGCTACTCGATGATTGCGATAGTTTGGGCAGTGAAACACTTCCATCCCTACCTCGTTTAAAGCTTGAAGAGTACGACTACAAAATTGTGTATAAGCCCGGAAAAGTTAAGAAGAACGCGGACGCACTTTCTCGAATCAAGATCAATCACTTTGACCAATGAGCACAAATTCAATCCAAAATCCTTCATTTGGAAGAAGAACATTAAAATGAAAACCCTCAGACAGACGAATCAGATGTGGAACGAATTGCCGATGAGTTCGGAACATTCGTCAATCTTTATAAACAAAATCGAATATTACCTACTCAAAAATCGAATTTGTCAATACTCAATTATTGGACAAATCAAATGAAAATTTCATTACATTCTTGTGGCAAAACAAATTTCAAGATTTTCACTATGAAATCATCGAAGACCTTTTTGAAGAACAGGCAAACTTTACTGACGACAAAATCAATATTCATAGTAGCAAATCAGTGAAAGACAGAAAATACTATATCATTGCGATACCTTACAATCCCGATGTAGTCAACGAACATTTGTTCTACGTTCTTTATAAAAACCAGAATAAACTTGACCTCTCAAAGACATATTACTTTGTTGAAAACAATTTAGAACTCCCTATACTCGAAATACTCTGTTTCATTTACAATGACAAAGACATCAAATTGAAAATTTGTCAAAACATAATAAGAGCACCTATTCCGGATGAAATTCCCGTAATTTTTGATCATTACCACTCAGGAAAGGCGAATCTTCTTCGTGGCATAAACGAAACAATAATACGAATTGAAGAAAAATTCAATTGGCAAGGCTTAACCAAAGATGTAGAATACTGTATCAAAAATTGTGAAATTTGTCAGAAAGTAAAAGTGTGCAGGAAACATTTGAACAGTCCCCTAGTCATAACAGAAACACCAAAAACCCCTTTCGAAAGAATTAACATTGACATATGTGAAATTCACACAAAAAGCTATCAGGGACGAACTGACAAAATTTACCCAGGCCTACCCACTAGAGGACAAGACAGCAAAATCCGTTGTCAATACACTTCTGCTATACTTCCAACACTGCGGAACTTCACTTCGAATCCACTGTGATTCAGGTCGAAAATTCGAGAACCATATGCTCGAAGACATTTGTACCCTATACGACATAAAACTGACCTACTTTAGTGTAAATGGATTAGTAGAATGATTCCATGCTACATTGAATGAAATGATTAGGATACAAAAGACATAAAACCCCGACGAACACCCATTTAACATACTAACCTATACAGTCATCTGCTACAATAACAACAAGAATAAAACCCACGGTTTTACCCCATACGAACTCGTATTTTGGACACACCTCTAGTAGACACTATACAATGAAATAGACCTCATATCCAGTACAAGCTTGAACCAATCAATAATACAATCGGCATCTTTTATCATGAATCCTCTGTCAAAATTTCAAACGATAAATGGACACTATTGATTTACAAAGACTTAGAACCAATCAGACAAGCTCTGGACAAAAACGACAAAATTCTTCAAAGCATGCTGGATCTCCTGGAAACCAACAATGCTAGAATGGAAGCCTTTAGAGCTCAACTCAAAATCCATACAAGCCTCATCTCCCAAATTTCCCAATCACTTGATTCAAAATACCGAGAAGTATTTGCGGACGTTCGACCTTACAAAAGATCCATCCAGACGTGGATTGATTAACGGTGTAGGAACATTTTGGAAAGCCATCACCGGTAGCTTAGATGCTTCCGATGGGGAATATTTCAATGATTGTATAGACAAAATTACTAAAGATGAATACTATGAAAAATTAAATATCGGTTACAACTTCGGTTAAAAAGAGTTTCAATAGCACGGTACAAAGTTGTAAATCGACGAAAATACATTCAACAAAGATTTAAAAGAAATTGAAAAATCAATATACAGTCTTTCCGATGATTTAGCATTTTATCAGGCACAACTACAAACTTCTGAATTGTGTGAAGCACTAATGGAAAGTTATATGTTCCTTCAATCAAGTCTTGACGACATTTTGAATTCAATAACGTTTGCTCGTCTTAAAATTATTCACACATCGATTATAACTCAAAGAACCCTGGTTAACTCTCTTAAAAATAATTTACCACTTCCAATATATTTGTCAACTGTGGCCCAATATTTGGAAATCATGGAACTCCAAGCTTATCAAACTGATTCAAAAGTAGTGTTCGTTCTCAAAACCGAAATCTATACCCTGTATCGCCTTTTCCCAATTCCTATACTGGATAACCGAACAGGAACAGGATCATATCTTGATGAGTTCACGAAAGTATATCGCGAGAGACGCCAATTCAATGTTATACGTTTCATTCTTTAACTTGGACAAATGCAAGAACTTGGAAACCACTTCATTAATTTATTCCGATATTCTGCCATACCCAATCGACAACAATGCCATATACGAAGCCCAACTCCTTCGACAACTGATCAATGTACCAAATACATGCCAATCATCAGTCTTCTTTTCCCAAGATTACAACGTCTACGAAGTAGCAAAAAACCTGTGGCTAATAGCATTGTCCGATCCTCTACCAGTAACCATCAAATGCATCGACAGAGAGGCAGTTACCCGAATCATCAACAAAAACTCGCTTCTCAAACTTCAGCCTGAATGCAACGCATTTATAGGAAGCACATGAGTCCATTCAAAGTACTTTGTGAGCAACTACAAAAATTTCACATACAAAAACCAACCAGTACTGATACCATTAAAATGCTGCGAACAGTTGCCTGAAAAACACCATCTTCCAGACCTGAAACCGCTGAAACTGAATAAACTCGATACGGACGACCTCAACATAGCCCAGCATAAGTTGAACCAATACTCCGAAGACTTGGACAAGATAATCAATCAACCCTATGTGAACAAACACATTTCATGGTTCACATATCTCACAATCGCATCAATCATCTTATTGATTATTCTGTACGTGTTCTGCAAGTGTAGACGCAGAAAACCCGCAAGAATTAGTATTATGACATCGAATAATCAACCTCCACCTTCACCTGGACCATCAAGAACAAGAAGTCCCCTAAGCAGAATCTTTCCACGAAGTCGTCCAAGCGTCCATCTCGAAGAACCAATAGAAGAAGAACAACTAGAGCTGACACCATCCAATATCAAAGGATTCTAAGTTCAATTTCTAAATTCAATACTTTCAATATTCAAATATTATTTTCATTTTCAAAAGTTGTCGCTTTTGCACCAACTGTTTATTATAAGGGGAAGTTGTTATATGCGATATTATGGCACTATGGCCTTCTCATAAGTATCAGGTTACATGCGATAACAATTCTCTTGGAAAAGATGATCTTTGTTAACAGCGTTCGCCAGTGCTGTTTCAACACCTTGTAAACTTATAAAAAGGCAGAAGACCATTTCGAATAGTTAGTTAATAAAAGCTCATTCTCACATCAATAACTATTTCTTTTGTAACGGTGGTACGTACCACCTCGTATAATTTTTTAAAAAGTCATCTACATAAGTTTCGCGATAACAAACATAAGCTACTTTATTAAAATATGACATGCAATTCACGCACAAGTCAGGAATCAACTTCAATATCACATTCAATCGATATCGACAGAAAAATCGCCAATTCCGTAGAGGTCAAAGAAAGTGGTTTTTATTCAGGATTTTTTTTCAAAACCCTAAATTCCAATTAAAGTGCAATAACTCAACAAATTATATGAGAAAAATTGCGACACCGTAGGTCAAGCATAAGGGCGAAGGTTCAAATCCCACCACGGTCACCGACCGGTCCCTTGGTATACGTTGAAATGTAATTGCCTCGATATCCCTAGCTCGCTCGAAAAAACTTCCTCGAATACTTATGAGGGTACAGAAGGAAACAGAGAACAACAACAACTCTTCAACCCAGCTCTTCAGTCCAAAGGACAATTGTGTGATTGCTAGGTCCACATTCCGATCAAGCATCGTGAGGCCTTGGTGAGGCTCTTCCAGACATCACAATGATACGATTTATCACAGAAATGCGTCTTGGTTACCAGAAAGGAGATGTTTCACTGGCCATTCTTCAACTAGTACCCCTCCGGCTTCTGGATTATGTTCCCGTAGTTCCTGGAGTTGACCAAATTTCTTGGAGAATACCACAGCGATGCCTCTGAACATTTGAAGATCTTCTGCAACACTGTGATCTAGCGAGGTTCCTCTCTAGTTATCCCGTGTATATCATATTTGGTTGTTCATTTGAGTTCAAGGAGTCGACCTATTGACCAATTCGGTTGATGAGGACACTCATCCTTTTAGAGACCTTCCTACAAGTTCCATAACTTTGGTGCTGTCCACAGCGACGCTTATGGTTGTACACTGAAACAAACGTCACCAGTTCGAAGTCCTCTAGCATCTGGCTTGATGTCATATCCTACCGCTGGCACTTTGTATGTTCAAACGAAGTCGTTGGCCTTTTTATCGCATTTTTTATTGCTCGCTGTATTGTCCTGGTCAGGTCACCGGAAAGTCGATGCTCTCGGCACATGATAATTTTAGCAGAGGTTTGGCTGGTTGACTCTCACACTGCTGAACGGCAAGCCATCGGAAATAAGAGGAGGTACTGGTCCCAGTATCTTTGGTACTGGTCCTAGTCGTCCACACCACTATTCCATCGGAATGTGGTTCTCGTTTTTCGGACGAATTCAAAATTTCTACCTTGGTTCGAATGCATTAATAATAGAGCACCTGGTGGGGCGAAGCAAAGATTGCTTACTCAGTTACTAAAGTAGTCGACTTTCATGAAGATGTATTCATTCTCGTTGTCAGATTATGGAAACGAGCTAGATATATCTAAGGCTATTATCTTAAATGGGCTGCTTATGTTGAAATGACACATTGGAGCCTTAGGTCGTGACTGAGGTCCATTGCTGACGTAACACGCGCATGTTCTTGACATCAGCAATATAGTTTCAATATTCTGTGACGTCAGCTTGACTAATAATCCAGGAAAACCGTTGCCTCACTTTCTGGAGGGTCTTCGTTACTTCCAGATGTTCTCCGGTAACTCGATTGTGGATTTCCTGAAGCACTTTCTGCCTTCTATTCCTGGATACCTTTATTACTACCACGGAGCAACTAGTTGATTTCCGTTAGATTTTGACCTCATATTTTCCATTTAATGGAAATTGCAAAGGAGGGTAGTTCAACATCGTTGATTTTATCAATCGATACTCTCCGGCAAAATTTTTCGAATACTGTTTGAATAATTGTGAAATCATCAAGTTTCAAACAGTTTACTGATCAGGTATTTGGTATTTGCTCATCAAATATTTATAAGAACAATAATATAATTAATGTAGGACGATTTTCGTCATAGAGTTTTCGGCTCCAGGCGAAACGAACATCGCCCGAAAAGAGGAGGAAAAAACGGACAAGATATCGAGACCTACACTTTGAACTCTGCAGCCTTTACCCAAACCATTCTGTGAAATTGGTGGTTCTGGTCATAGGAGTACTTATGTGACGTGATGGTCATGACGGTAGAGCGCTTGTCTCTTAACCTAAGGGTCATGGGTTCGATTCACAGCATGGTCATCGGTTTCGTGCATGGCATCACACGTTGAAAGGTAAGGGCTGCATCTTCCCTAGCTCGGAAATAACAATTTTAACAATTTTGTTTTAACTTGGTGGAATGATGAACACGCTTCTTTCGAATCTGAAAATTATACCGGCTTGCGACACTGGATCCGGACTGGGAAATTCCTGACGGAACGAAAAACAAGTTTCGGTTTTCTGTATTGGTATGTGAACAGTAAGCTTGCCCGGAGAGGGACATGGCAAGAACGCATGCTCTGTGGTGTGAGACAGAGATAGAGCATGCTGCCTTCTCCGCCCAAAATCTGAGGGATTATGTATCTTATCTTCGGGGTCAAGGTTATGTCAGAGCCCTTCCTCAGCCGCTCTATGAAGTGGCAGATATGCCACATGTATTTCTGACTTTAGAGGAATCCCGCATCATACCGCCAATGGAAGGCATCTTAACCCGTAGGGTGTTTTATAACACCAATCTCCTGAAGCCACAACAACTGGCACCGGTGGATACGGAGATTCACGATGTTCTTTCAGAAGAGGGTGATATCTGACAAATCAATTCTGCTGTGTATGTATGACACTGCTCATATTTTGTCTCAAACAGAGAGGAGGGATAGCGCCCCTTTGATTGGGAGACATGAGGAACGCGTTCACAAGATGGAAGATAAGGCCGCTATCAGACGGCCGACTTTTTGCAGACGAAGTTGGCAGCAAAAATATCGGCATTCTGTCGTCCACTAGACTACAGCTGCCGTTCAACCCAGATATTTCTTGTGGTTACCTCGACGAAAAAAGCATCACTCTCCGCTACGACGTGCGTTCGAAAACTGATTCGTGTGGAAAGAGAAACGTTGCAGTCGGCCTGTAGTCAGACGACGGGACTGGCGACAACCGGCGCCAGAAGTTGGATTGCAGTCGAGTGTGAACAGGAATCGCTTTTTAATATGATTTTTAAACGGTAACGGCAAGTAGCGACAGTCAACCAAAAACGCTCGACTTTTTGTAGTCGACTTCGGCGAGAAAACACGCGTCTCGTATCTAGTTTCTGGCGGCCAATAGGCCCTTCACGCCCACAGTGCAGCAAATTGCCTCAAATTTAAGACGAGCCCACCACACACTGAATGAAGGTACCAGTGAACAGCACTGTCTTGAAAGGATACGGATGCTGGTGGCTGCAAAGAAGTCACTAGTAGCGAGCGAGAAGCAAACCTTTTCGCTTATTTCAAGAGCTTCCACGTGTTAAAGATAATGTGCCAACCGCTGATGAGGTGGAAATCACCTGGAAAAATATCTATGAGTATCCGCAACCACTCAATGTAGATACTCCAGCACTAGCGCAGTTCGAAGCTTTCTGCAGAAGGCTTCGTGAGCTTGAGCTCAATGAACTGCGCAATCCGATATTCTTGAAAAAAAAAATGGATTCGCCTTCAAAGGCTCAAAAAACTTAGCTGCTTCAGGCACTGATAGGTTGAATAAGTATTGGTAGAGTTTCCAAGCACCCACCACTATCTTTTTACTCATTGCTAGATGGTGAGAAATAGATTCCGGATTGGTTTGTCGAGGGGCGAACTGTGCTAATCCCCAAAAACAGAGATTTGTCTGATCCAAAGAACTGCAGACCGATTACATGCTTGAATACGTCATGTAATAAGATGTTTACCCGCATCTTGTACATGCGAATACTCTATGCAGTTGACCCGCTGTATGAACAGATATGTGAACAAAATGTCTAAAAGAAGGGGGTCGCTGGCTGGCTCATCTACAGATGTAACTCGCAGGATTCCGTGAAGCATATGCGTAACCTTTCAATGGCCTGGATAAATATCTCATGAGCTCATCATGCATTTGCTCAAGTGCCTTGCGGAACCCGATCAAATAGTGAGATGCAATAATTAAACAGCTGATGCTTCTCTGGAGGACTTGCTTCGCCATAACATCTGCTCAAGTCAGAGTCCAAACAAAGCAGGTAAGAAGGGGCGTGTTTCAGGGAGACTCCCTTAGTCCTCGTCTCTTTGCAACTCCCTATTGCTATTATCTGTTGCACTATGGAAAAGTCGCGAATACAACTGCGGCATCCATAGCAACCGGAGGCATTAGGTCACATATCTGGTTTACATGGATGACCCCAAACTATATGACTCGGGAGAAAAAGAGCTTCATCAGTCCCCAAGCGTGGTGCACGTATGCTATCGGAAAGGAGCTTGGGATCGACAAATGTGCCACGGTTCCTCTCAAAAGAGGACGATACGAGGGATACAGAGGAGACATTCAGATCGTAGACGGAAGCATCCTACATCATCTAGACGCACTGGTAAAAACTCTTTCAGTGGCACGTTTCAGCATAAACTCCCACTGGTCATGACAATTGTCGGGGAAGAACAAAGTTGCTGCAGCTAATATGCTCAGCGTTCCGATTCTAATTTTCTCATTTGGAGTGATGAAGATCTGCGTCGATACGACGTAAAAATTAGCAATCTCTAGTATCTCTATATGAGTTTGCATCCTAAATCGTCTATTTCACGGTTATACTTCCTCAGACAACAGGGAGGCCGTGTTTTAAACTTGGGATGTATACATAAAAGAATGGTATTGGATGGAGTATGTAAAGTCATCAGGAGTTCAGACCACAATCTCTTCTCAGTATGCGATCGTGTAAAAGCACATATTAGAACATTTCTTTTCAAGGCAGCAGCCCGTGCTTCCAATGAACTTGGTTTGACACTGAAAGGACGAACCCAAACTCTATCACCGACGAGTTAGAACCCGTTCAGGCAAAAGTCCACGTCAAAGCAACGGAGAACAGCTACATAAAAATAAGCCGATGCATGGGGTCTTCTGCAAGAACATTGAAAACCTCAGCTCATCCAGAAACCTGACCATAGCATTTCTCAGGTCAAGTGGGCTGAAGTCGGAAACCGAAGGATTCAAAATGGTCTGCCAAGATGGTGTCTTCAACACCCTCATCTACCGTAGTCGCGTGATGGGTATATTGGCCCCTAATACTAAATGCAGAGCTTGTTGTGAGGCAGTTGAGACAATAATGCATTTCCTGTCAGCCTGTCCAGCTTATGCAGTCTCAGCCTATATCCACAGGCATAACGCGGCGATACGAGTGTTGTACTACCATCTACGAACGGTTAGAGACGAGTTACCGGTGTTGTATCATGCTCCGGGGCGGACAACGTTGTGGAGAATGAGGAGTGCCAAATCCATTGAAACTACTCATTCCCCAACCTCAATACAAGCCAATGCGCTTGATGTAGTCCTTCACGACCAACAGACTGAGATAATTTTTATAATTAATTTTCGGCATCTACTCAAGATCTACTCTACAAACTCCGTAGGCTCTACCCAAACCATTCTGTTAAAATGGTGTTTCTGATAATAATGGTCCTTGGTGGTGTGATGGACACACTGCTCTCAAACAAAACAATCATACCGGCTTGCCGTAATATGGCAGAAATATCAGCCGGACGAAAGCAGAAGGCTATAATCCTTGGTTCACTCCGCCTGCTGGGGGCATATGATTTTCGGGCCCAATGGAGTGGTTTGGGGCAACTGATTCAGCGTGCCCTCCGGAAGTTTCGGAGCTTCGGAGTTAGGGTCTGAGTGGGAAATTCCTGAGGGATCAACAAAACGTCTTCATTCAGCAAGAAATTGAACAAATAAAAAAAAGAATGACAGTATACGGGGTTTATTGATGATGCGTGGGTAGACGACAGCCACTTCCCTATATAAGACAGGAAAAAATATTTTGAACTAAAGTTGTGGAGGGCAATAGAAGCTTTGTCCCAAAAATAGCTACCAATATACAGGGCGTCCAATAAATGTGTGATTTGTCAAGGTTATGTTTTTTAAATGAAATCACTATAAGTTATAGATAAATTTATGTCCCAAAATGGGTTCATTCAACACGAAAGATCAGTGATTAGGAATAAGTAGTTTTTTACCAAATTTCTTTTGAAAATGGTCTAGTTTCATTTCATATTCATTACTTTGCCGAATGGCACTTTTCCCATACAAGGGCAACCAAAACTCAGGATCACTTTCTGAGTTTTATTCAAATGGAAAACCCCGTTGATGAGGCCATACCAGAATAGTCCATACTATGAGCTTCCAGAAAATGTAGGGTTTGCCTATTTGATTTCCATCGGAATACTTAAGAAAATTATGAAAAATGTCAAAAGCAATAATGATATTATTTGTAATTAATGATAGACAAACAAGGCAACAGAATAATTTCTATAAATATTTACAAGTGTTAATTTATAGGAGATGTCCATTATGACCTATGCACAAATTGAGTCTTTCCACAATGGCTCAAGCTTCAGTTAAAGTTGATCCTTCGATGGAGCGTAAAACTTCCTTAATTATAGTCTTCATGTATCCTGGTGTCGTTGGTTTCTTTTGATAGACCTCGTTTTGAACATATCCCCAGAGAAATAAATCTAGGTGCGTGATGTCTGGAGACCTTGCTGGCCACTGAATGGGCCATTTTTTCCTATTCATCTAATTCGGCGGCATCTGTCTAAAACCTTTTCATCTAATTGTGATTGTGAGGATAGGCGACATCATGTTGGTGATATTACCTGTGTCTGGTGTCAATCAGTACATCCCCTATCAAATTTGGTAAATCATCTAGGAGAAAATTTCTGCAAACTTCTCCATTAAGAGGCCCATCAAATAAATATGGTCCTATCACCTGATCCCCAATTATGCCACCCAAATATTCAGCGACCATGTTTTTGTGTTGTCAACTTGTCCTATCCAATGGGGATTCTCTGTCGAGTAGTAGTGGCAATTGTGTCTTTTACACAAATACTTATAAATGTAGACTCGTCACTAAACAAATTGTATATCAGAAAATTTGGTTCCTCGCGAATTAAATTCAATAAATTTTCGAAATAGCGAACTCTGGTTTTATAACCTATTTCACAGAGTTCTTGATGTAATTCAATTCGGTATGGATGAAATTCATTCTTGATCAGTATTCTGTTCACGGAAGTATGACTTATCGATCTCTCTTGCAATTTCCTTCGTACTAACATGAGGATTCTCAACTGTTGAAAGCATTGCCGCAACTTCAGTTCCTTCGTTTGTTGCAATTTTATCCACTACTTGCCTTTTCTTGTGCTTGACACTGCCTGTTTCCCAAAATCTTTCTTCAACCCTCTGAAAACTATCTGGTCGCATAGATCTTGAATCAGGTTATCGAAGTGCACACATTCCACTGGCTATTAAACAATTTTTGTCACAGTCACCAAAAATGTAGATCATGTGTATCATTTCTTCGGTGGATAATTTGATTTTAAATACAGAAAATATTTTATTCCAAATATAAATTCACCTAAATAATTAAATGTCACTTTTGTCGAAAATTTCTGTAACTCAAATGTTCCAAGGGTGATTTGATATAATTGATAGAATTATCTACATTACGGGTATATGTTGAAGAAACTGCTTTTGGCCAGTAGAATGTATGAAGTTTGATATCCTGAAATATGGAATGGAGGAATGTGCGACTCGAGAGTTTTCGATGAAAAGATGTGAAGCACAAGAAGTGAACAAAACGTGGAAAAAATAAATCAGCGATCTTGTCGTGTACGTGAATTTTCACGTAACTACATGGAAAGTTGCAAATGATACATTTTTGGAGGGAGGGGCAGCAATGTCCCAAGACCAGATTTCTATCATCTGAGGATATATTAGGGAATAGGTTCACAACGAGAAACCCATGACGCAGAAAGAAACATAGAATTAGAGGAATGTTTTGCTCAAGATAATTCTAACTGAAGTTCGAAGAGCCATTGTAGATAGACTTAATTTGTGCAAACTGGGAGATTGTTTGAACATCTCCTGTCAATTAACGCTCTTCAAAATTTTTTGAGATTATTTTGTTGCCGTTTTTGTCCATCATTGAATACAAATATCAATATTGCCATCATGTAATTTTTCTTATTTTCCTTAACAATTACTTAGATACATTTTCGATAGAAATTAAGTAGTAAAACCTTATATTTTCTGGAAACTAATAGTAAGTATGGTATGGCCTCATTTATAGAGTGTTCCATTTGAAAAAATCCAGAAAAAAAGTGATCCTATGTTTTAGATGCCCCTGTATGGCAAAAGTACGATTCGGTAAATCCATGAATGTGTAATAGTAGTAGGGCAATACCAATACGGCCTCACTTTTCATGACGGGGATTTATCTCTCGATGGCCGCTTCCATCGGGTTCTCGCCATTGGTGGAGGGTTGGAGGCTGAAGAACTGAAGAAGATGACGTGTTCGCCGAAGAGTTTTGGGGCTGTGTGGTAGAGTGGGGGGTTCAAAACGTTTCACCCTAAGTGGCGCGTGTCTTTTCTGAAAAAAAAAACATGGCAGCGATGGCGCGAGAGGCAAAAAAATATGGCGAAAATTATGAAAAAAAAAACGTCCCTTCATGAGATTCGCTAATAGCAATTGTCTGGGGGACAAAAAACCGTCACGTGATTCGCTGAGACTAATTAGCTGGAAGAGAAAAAAACTTCACGTGATTCGCTGTGTAGAAAAAGAAATGGCCGCCACCAAATTGACAAAACAAAAAATGAAAAAAATTTTTGTCTTAGAACAACAGAAAATTATGATAGAATTATTAATTCACTCTCTCGAATGAAATTCCAATAAAAATGCATCTCTGCCGCCAATAGCGATAAGACACGTCCCGTGCTTGATTACGGTTTGTCTTTAGCTGAATGAAACTCCACGATTTAGCCTTGGGGTTGTTTTTTGTTATTGCGAAATTTGGGTTTTCCCCATATCGACCATTGCATACATTTGCAGCGTGAGTCACATGACCTCGGCGTGGAGGTAGACGGCGTGGGTCACGTGACACAGAGAGTTAATACATACGTTCACAACGAGCCAGCGTCATTTCATTGCATTCGAAGCAACAACAAGTGCCTCTCTGCCGCTCACCTGTCTCTCGCTTTTTTATACAAGTGCATTTTTTTTATTGAGAGTGCCATTTAATTCGTGATTTGCAAAGGTTAGTAGTAGTTATTAATTTTTTATTATTTGCGAGTGTTTCAAGTGCCTATTTCTTTCGATTCAGCTGTTGTTTTTTTTAAATTAATTTCTCATAGGGTGTCTCTCACAAAGTTCCATTTGTTATATACAGTGTGATTCAAATATTCTTTTCGTCATATTTATTTCTGATACACGTGGTGAATCATAATCAGTATTTTTTTTCATTTTGAGTGAGTGAGTGAGAGTTATACAGCGTGTATATTTTTTTTTCAAATGATTTCGCAGATGTCTCATTTTCTCGACGAAATTAACAAGATTTCGTTAACTTGCAGAAAGGACCTGCGGAAGTTGTCTGAGCTACCGAAGGACGAACCCCAACTGATCCTCGACGCTCAAGCTAAAAAAAACAAATTTGGAGAGTCCATCCCAGTGGAGTTGGAGCAGTGTAAAGTATTCCTGCCAAATCGAGTTACTGGTGTATTCAAACCCATCCTCAACAAATTAACCGAGTCCCAGCATATGCTCATCTACAGGGGCGAGCAGAAAATTGCTAATCAAAATCATCCGCAGCAGCTGTTTGAGATCGCTAAGGCCTGAAGACGCCGACGCCGCCACCGCCGCCGCCACCGTTGGAAACAAAGAGTGAGTTTCTTGTATTTTCATTTGACATTTTTTTTAAATTTTGTGTGTGTCTGTTGAATCATCATGTCATCTGATGCCATTGTTGCACACAGTATGGAGATGGTAGCCAAGTTGCGTATGGCAAAAAAAATCCTTAAAAATGGTTGTACTGATGAAGAGCGCAAACATTGGCTGGCCCATTGCAAGTACACTGCCGCCTGATCAATAGCGCGATCGTGGCGGTGGATTGCATAGGCTCTCTGAGAAAATTACAAACTTTATGTGGACACTTGAAAATTTTCCTACATTCAATCAAAAATTTAGGTCAACAGCCAGGCGTCGTCGTGGTGGTGGGAGAGGGAGTAAAATCAAAATTAACATCTCGAGTAAACTGAAATCGGCATTTTATTCGCGTTTACGCACCGGTATAGTTATAAATTTGAAATATAAAGATATTGGGCAATTTTTTGGGGATGTATTCATTCTATTCAAAAGCAGAATTCAAAATTTATTGAAAAGACATCCAATCATCAAAGTCAATGCGGCGACATTTTGTGGTAAATTCGTGAAAAATTCCTTGAATCAAGAACAAAAAATCGACTCTAAATATTTCAGCACTAAAAACGTTTTGATCGATAGGGGTAAAACTTTGAACGAGTGGTTCCTAGAAAATATCATCATCGATCAAAAAAAATTCAGAATTCGCGGACAAAGAAAGTGGATGGAGTTTGAAAATCAATACTAACAAATCGGGCGTGGGAAACGTTCGTCTTTCATCGAGCTACCAAAATCCATTCCCAAAAAGCAAGCTTGCATCAATGTGAAAAATAAAGATGATGCGTGTTTCGCTTGGGCCGTTGTCTCAGCTCTGTACCCTGTTGAACCGGGTGAAAATACAGACAGAATTTCATCTCACCCCCACTATTCAAATGTACTGAACTTGGATGGAATCGACTTTCCCATGAAATTCAAACAAATTACCAAATTTGAGCGATTGAACAACATATCCATCGATCAATGTGTACACCTTGGAATTGATTCAGCCGCAGGCGAACAAGGGGGCATTTTTTGTTATTGCTCCGAGCCGACTCACGAAAAACAAACATCTCCTCATTCAAAATGAATATCACTCGAAATTGAATGATTACGAAGCATCACCACTAGAAATCGACGAAGACAACGACAATAACGCCGTCGGTGATTACATAAAATTCCACTATGTTTGGATACTCAATTACCAACTCAGTAAATACGGACATAAAACATTAATTTGCGACAGGCGTTTAAATTATTTCAACAGCGAGGAGAAACTCGACAGTCATACTGTTGATTGTCAAAAAACAAACACATGAAAAATGTATTTTTCCTCGTATGATCATGTAGAATTTCGGGATTTTGTACATAAAGAAATAGTGCCATTTGTAATTTACGCTGATTTCGAATCGATTTTGGAACAGTTCAATGACTATAAATGCACCTCACATACGGCAAAGTACCAAAAACACATTCCTTTCAGCGCTGTATTTCATTTCAAGTGTGCATATAACGATACTTTGTCATTTTATGATAGCCATCGGGGGCTCGACTTGATGGATTGGTTTGTGGAGAGAATGGGGGCCATAGCCAAATTTGTGGAAGCCAAAACTTTGGATATTGTCCCCATGATCGTCTCACCTCCAGATAGAGCGACAGCGTCATGTTGCCACATCTGCGAAAAACGTTGGAAAACTGACGACAAAATTGTAAAAAATCATAATCACTACACGGAAGCGTTCCGTGGATATGCGCATGCGCATTGCAATTTGAACTACAAAAAGTCGTTCGTTGTGCCAATCATTTTCCACAATTCGAGATATAGCAAAAAGGGGGTCGAGTCAGTCTGTTGCCTGTCAACAAAGAAAAACACATATCTTTCACCCAGTACGACGGCAACACTGACATTAAATTTCGATTCAGCGACTTTTTCTGCTTGATGGACATGAGCTTGGAATATTTGGTGCAAACACTGACCATCCACGACTTGAAAATTTCAAGGCGCGAATTTGCCCATTTCGATGCCGACCGGTACGAGTTACTCACTCGAAAAGGGGTATTCCCATAATATTTCATCGATTCGATGGAGAAATTGGAATGCCCAAGCTTGCGTAGAATATGTGGCGGTCGTTGAACTTGACAACACTGGGTGAGTACTCTGACCTGTACATAAAAAGCGACATATTGCTCTTGGCGGATATTTTCGAAAATTTTCGAAATATCGGTCACGAGACATATGGGTTGGATCCTGTGTGGTATTACGCCCTTCCGGGTACACGTGGTCCTGTATGTTGAAGTACACCCAGTGTAAATTGCAGATACTGAAAGACGTCGACATGCTTTTCTTTGTAGAGCGAGGAATTTGTGGTGGCATTAGTCAGTGCTGCAATAGATTCTCCTCGGCTAATAACAAGCACATGGGCGAAAGGTATGACGCATCCAAACCGTCGACCTATTTGCTATATCTCGACGTGAATAATCTGTATGGTTGGGCAATGATGGAATATCTTCCGTACGATGGCTTCAAATGGCTCGATAATGAAGCCGATGTGTCAGAAATGTCGGACACCTCGCCCATCGGCTACATTCTCGTAGTCGATTTGAAGTACCCCGAACATCTGCATGATAAACACAAAGATTTGCCATTGTGTGCCGAGTACTGTACACCGCCAGGCTAGAAATTACCAAAATCGATGACCACGCTGTACAACAAGAAAAAACATGTGCACTACAGGGTGTTGAAACAAGCACTCAAACACGGCCTTGTACTCAGGAAAATCCACAAGGTGTTGCAATTCAATCAGTCGGCGTGGCTGCGTCCCAGCATTGAATTAAATACGAAATTGCACTCTCAAGCAAAAACTACTTCTGGCAAAAATAACTACAAACTAGCCAATGACGCAGTGTTCGGGAAAACCATGGAAAACATACGGAAGCACCGTGTGGTGGAAATGGTCTCCAAGTGGAAGGTGCGATATGGCGCAGTTAAAATTTCAGGAGTCGCACCATTTTCGATGAGAGCCTCGTCGCTATCGAGATGGCAAAGACGGATTTGTTATTCAATATCCCCTTGTACATAGGAATGTCGATTTCCGATATTTCCAAGGTGTGCGTGTACGAGTTCCATTACGGCTTTATGATGGAGAAGTACACGAAAGATCAGTGCAAATTGTTGTATACGGATACTGATTCGCTCATTTATGAAATTAAGTGGGATGATATTTATCGAAATTTGATTAGTTACATTGAAAATTTTGATACGAGCGACTACTCAAGCGACAACCCCTTTGGCATCCCTTTATTGAATAAAAAATTACCCGGCTGATGAAGGACGAAGCCAATAATCGTATCATGATGGATTTCGTGGGGCTTCGATCAAAGTTGTACACCTATAAGATTCAAGGTGGCAAAACCGTAAAAAAATTCAAAGGGGTCAAATACAGCGTTGTCGAGAACTACATCACTTTTGAACATTATGTGGAATGTCTGAAAAACAATGTGGAAAAAATAACTTCGCAACGCTGTATCCGATCCTTTTCTCACAACGTTTTAGTTTTCAGTGTGATTTGAGTCACTTAGAGTACACGAGAGAAATCAGCTTTGAAGATATGTGTGAAGCTCTCAAAAATCAAGACTGGGAGGGCATTTGCACGAAGACCACTACTGTGTGTGGGCGAATGCATGTCGTTTCCCAAAATATAATTTACGAATTTGCAGCACTTGCTATAAAGCATTCAGAAAGGCTATGCGAAACCATTCAGTTCACAGCATCAGAGACCATCAACATGTGGTTTTCCGGGTAAAGCTCATGGGTAATATACAGGGTGGGGCAATAGTGCGTAAGAGTCCGATTGCTTGAGTTCTAAGATAGTTAGGACGATAATTCAAAAACCAAATATAACTAGAGAACTGTGTCTATATCTAGAAATTATTGTCGGATATACAGGGTGAACCAAGGAAAATCTACAGGGTCAATTGCATTTTTTTCAAATGAAATGCTATGTACTTCAATCCATTTTTTCAAGCATTTTAGTGGTCTCCATGCACACCTCCAATATCCTTTACTATCTCCCAACCACTTGGGAGTTATAATTTTTTTTGTCAAAATAATGCTATCTGCAGATGCATACCGAAAAAAACACCGTTCTCAAGATTATGGAATGCAGAAGGTCATGATTATATTCCTATTCGTCAGACATATGAGTGATATTTCTGAATCATTATCATTCCCAAAAATTATAATTGAGTTTTTGAATAAAATTTTCTCGAGTTCTTCAAATGGAACACTCCGTATATTTTTCGACCATGGATTGAAAGTCGAATATTTTTTGAATGTACATCCCTGGGGATATTCCTAGCAGTTTTTGAGTTATCCACTCGGACGATTTTTAGTAGCTCATTTTAACTGACACCTCTTATAAGGATGATGGAAACACATCGTTTCAATTATTTTAACGAATCCCAACTTCTTTTACTCTTCAACTTCGAATCAATTTCGTGTGTTTGATTCCTGATTTGGAATTATTTTCGTTTGCTATTGTGTGCTATTAATTGAACAACATTTATCGTGGGTACATACATTCTGACAAAAGAGGGAAATAATCACTTATAATCTCCCAAGTACTTGAATTATTGCCGGAAATTTTTCGAGTACATGAATTTAAAAAAAAATAAATTTTCGGCAATTAATTCATGTAATAGGTCCACATTTCTTTGATGATACTTTGACAGGAGCTGTTTATTTAAATTTTTTAGAACACTATCTACCAAATTTACTAATGAATCTTCCTGACAGACAAAGAATGTGGTTTTAACAAGATGGGGCTCCACCTCATTATTTCAATTCAGTAAAGGAGCACCTGAATAATTCTTACCCACTTCGATGGATTGTAAGAAATGAACCCATTCGATGGCCTGCCAGATCCCCAGATATTATTAAAATGGATTTTTTTTTTATGGGGATATGTTAAAGAAATTGTCTACAGAGGCACACCAACAAGTATGGAAAATATGAAAGAAAGAGTAATGGATGTATTCAGGAGTATAACACCTGCAGTGTTGAGAGCAGTGGAAAACTCATTCCGTGGGCGGGTAGAAGTGTGTGTTAACCAAAATGGGCAACATGCGGAGCACTTATTATAATTTGTTCATTTCGTTCTTTCATGTTTTTGATTCAATGTTTTAATCAAGTGTGAATAAAAGAAGTTGGAATTCGTTAAAATAATTGAATTAATGTGTTTCCATAACCTTTATAAGAGGTGTCAGTAAAAATGAGATACTGAAAATTGTCCAAGTGAATAACTCGAAAACGGCTAGGAATAGCATCAGGGGTGTATATACAAAAAACACTCGCATCTCAATCCTACATCACATGGTCGAAAAATATACTGAGTGTTCTATTTGAAAAGCTCGATAAAATTAAAATAAAAACTTCCAAATTGAAAAATCATTTTCAGCCACCCTGTATGATTTTTGGAAATGATAATGATTCAAAAATATCACTCATCTGTCTGACGAATAGCATTATAATTATATCCTCCTGCATTCCATTATCTTGAGAACAGTGATTTTTTTGGTAAGCTTCTGCAGATATTATTATTTTAACAAAAAAAAGTATAACTCTCAAGTGGTTGGGAGATAGTAAATGATATTGGAGACCACTAAAATTCTTGAAAAAAATGGATTGAAATACGTGGAAATCCATTTGAAAAAAAATGCACTTGACCCTTTACATTTTCATTGTTTCATCCTGTATATAAGACAATAGTTTCTGGATGTAGACAATGATGTATAGTTTACACTGGTTTTTGTATTATCTGCCTGGCTACCATAGAACTCGAGCAATCAGACTCTGACGCACTATTGCCCCACCATCTATATCGATGCTGAAAATTTTGGTGTCACAACAGATTTGATGAGGTGTTATTCACTTGGAAAACGAGCAGCTAATGCTACTGTGACCTACATCTGCATGGTGGTGGTGAGCCCTATGGATTAGATCTCACGTACAAATACTTCATAAGCTCAGGAGATGAAAATTCATAATTCGATGAATGAGATTGCCAAACACACATACAAAATTTCAAGAGAATGTTGGGCAAAAATGCGGAAATTGTGCTCTTGTTTGTTTCTTTCCACACTACAGATATTAAGTCAAATAGTCGATTATGTTTTATGTTTATGATTGAATAAAATCAATATGTAATCCGTGTCTGGATATTATTATTATTCCGTGTCACCCTCCCAGCCTCCAATTCAAAATCCCACATATTTTTGCATAAAAAAAGTGTAATTTTATTTTTATGCAAAAAAGTGTAACTTTTTTTGGTGCAAATAAGTTTGTTTTTTACTCTAAAAAGTGACACTTTTATTAACATGGTGGAAAAAGCTGAGTGAAATTTCAGTGTTTCACTCAGCCACTCAGCTTTCACTGAAATCGTACCACCATGTCAATAAAGGTGTCACTTTTTTTCATCCAAAAATACAATTATTCTTGTGGGGAAAATGGTAATTTTTTATCGAAAAAATTATCGAAAATTGACATGGTGGAAAAAGCTGAGTGAATGCTGGGTAAAGCTGAGTCTGGACTGAGTGACTCAAAAATCACTGATATGGCTTCACTGAAATACTTCCACCAAGTCAATTTTGGGTGTTTTTTTTATTGAAAAAGTGTTGCTTTTTGCATAGAAAAGAACACGTTTTTGCACCAAAATATGAAGAATAATTCAATAAAAACTGTGCACATTTTTGCATAACAAATTAGCATCTTTTTTGAAGCAAAAATGGGAAAGGGTATTTTCGAGTAACAAAATTAAAATAAAAAAAAATATTCTGAGATATATATATATTTATATACGTATTGATGGGTGATCTACAAACTACGCATGTGTCGCACCTGATGGCGCACTGTGAGCAGCAAGTGTCTACATGGCATAAACAATACACTTAGTTGATTCACAAGACACAGACGACACGTCATCAATGTGTTATGTGAGTCTATGTTTATGATATCATTCACTTTGCTGCTCTTGTCACCTTTCACTTGTCGTTCTTCTGGAGCAACATCAGCGCCATCTGTCGGTGGTGGTGTGATCCATGTATCATCTGTCACTTTGCTAATGACATCTGACACTCTTGGCTCTGGAGGGACACCAGCGCCATCTGTCGTCGATCTGTGCCGCTCAGAGTAATAACTACGGACGAAATCACAATGGGGGCTCCATCGACGATGGTCAGCCATCGGATCATCATTGGGCTGCCATCTGAACTTTTCTACTTGGCACGAAAGACATGCAACTACATCTTCCGAACCAGTATACGTAAAGCCTGCTTCGGCTAACTTACTTGCAGGAAATGCCAAAGTCCAGCTTCGAAACTAGTCGAGTCTTGTTTCGTACTGCATCTCTCCGTCTCTCTCTGCATACACAGAGACACACTGCACACTACATACTGAATTGAAACGCCAACTCTGCTCTCAATATATACATTTATTTCGTTTCGTAATGAAACAGTACTTTGTCCGGCAAATAGCATAGATATTCACAAAAACGTAGATGTTTATAATCTTTGGATGATATAGTACACAAGTTCATAGCCTCATCAAATGACAAATCTTTGTTTTCAACTAAAGTTTTTGCACTGCTTAATAAATCATGATAATATTGACAAAAGTTCATATTCAATAAATATTCAAATCTTGCCGCCATCACAGTAGCATCTAGATGTAGGATTTCTTGAACATCCGCTTCCGTCAGGTAGAAGTAGGTGTCATTCTTGGAAACTCGCATTTGTAGACTCTCTGTATGAGTGTGTAATTCCAAATCCATAACATCGTCCCAGTCGAGTTTGATTCGGCTAGTTTTGGCTGCATTCGGGTCATCTCGGCTAGTGTAAAGTTGATTAATAGCTCCCACGAACAGGCTGGAGCATAAGGTGTGGACCTTGCACACCAGTTTCAGTGCAGGCACGAAACTCCGAGCAAAACTTATGCCGCATTGCAAGCTCAAAACGTCGGTGTTGCGAAACTCGTAGGTGGCGTTGCACGCAAAGAAACTTTCTGCTTTTATAGCCTCCTTGTACATGTCGCATATTCAATCTAAATTGGCCATTCGATCTGTCCACTCTCAGGACGATGATGATGATGAAGCTGACGCCGCCGACACCGACTTGTAACCAGAGGACTCTTCAGAAGAGTCGACAACGACGTTCACTGCACCAAACATGTTGACTGACTCACTGTTGTTGTTAACTGTGATTGACTGACTAATCTCTGCGCAGTTTGGCGTGTTTATTTCTCCGCTATCGCCGCCGCTACCCCCCTCCCTCCCATGCACCAGCTCGAGTTTCTACATCGTCGAGAGCAGAAAGGCCCCCTCTTCCAGTTGAGATTGTGTAAATTTTCCATTGAATAACATGCGATTTGTCGCATCAATCTAACTATTGTGCGTACTATCAAACCTCAGCCATTTCACAAGTACTTTACGAACCTTACGCCTGATTTTTTCCACTAGATAGATTTCGGGATTTTTTGTAGTTCTTGTTCGTAGGGAGCGTGGCTGATTGGTCGCCCTTCCAAGTCGAAGCGACCACAGCCGCACTGACGATCACGAGCGTTGTACTCAGAGTCAAACATGTGCCCAACGACAACATTCGTCTGAAATTGCTGCAGTCTATCAAAACAGACGCTCCTGTAGTGATTTCGTATCACAAGTGGGACATACACGAGTTGCCTGCACTCACTCAGGGTTCCACCAAGGAAATTTGAGCTGTGAAAATTTGCGCACCCATGAAGAGTCCCCGATTCGTCATTGTGGCCTTCCAAATAAATTGGATGGGTAATGCGGCTCGAGATGCGTCCTATTTCAATCACATCGACGTCAGCGACATACGCCTAACTATGAACAGCGATACTTACCCGCATGAACGCATGCACTTGGAATTCAACAGAAACAACTTTGTCGAAGCCCATCGAGTCTACACGGAATTCTAACCGAGCTATGCCAATTGTCCGAGGAAGCGCCCTCTACTCGATTACGGAGGATTCAAAAACAGAGCCACAGTGTTCGTAATAGACCCGCAGAGCGGAATTCATGAAATCCTCCACTGTCAATGTCAAACTTGACTTCGAGGCCATAGTTGGATTTTCTGCCTATACTCGAGCCTATTGCATCATCATTCACGACTGTATGTTGGAACACTTGCCCTTGAGCGAGATTGTACGTCGTCTGTCATAAAAAAAGTGATATTCAGTAGTAGCGGTGGGTAGTGGGGGAATCCACTCTTTGTGTGTATGTATGAAATGCAGGCTTCGACAGGTCGAAAGCGTCAGTTGTAAGCCAAACGTTCAATCGTTCAGTCGGTGGTTAATCTTTCTCTGTGTCTCAGTTAATCACAGTGAATCAGTTCAATCAGCAAGGCCAAGATGAAGCTCGTAGCCTGTGACATCTAGGGTTTCTGTGTGGGTGGTGAATTCCAACCCAAAGAGGTCGCCATCGCCGACGGGCATCGCACAAACCACTTCTTATTCAAAGCCGTAGTGCCATTCCATGACCTGAGCGAAGCTGATAAACGGCAAGTACGATATTTGGAGAGGAATATCCACGGTATTCCATACTCTGATTGATGGCTATGCCGAATTCAAAGAGGTCCGGGAAGTGCTGCGCCCCATCATCGAGGTTGATGTGGTATACGTGAAGGGTAATCAAAAATTCTATTTTTGCTGAAGTGTGTGCTCGATCTGTCTAAGAGGCCACACATCGTCGATATTGCGGATACTACAAGTACAGTCATCCCAACGCCTCCACCGATACTCTAGAAGCAAAGCCCGCTCTGTTTGAATCATATAGCATCCGGAGAAATAGAAGTTCATTGTGCCGTGAGACACTGTTTCGAAATCTGGCAATGGATATCGTCGCACCTGATATGGTGAGGCCCCACAACGATCACGACGACGATACTCCTATAAAATTTGCGCGAGCTCAAGGCGCACATAGCAGAGTACAAGCACAATCTGTGTATTTTTTAACGCTTCCAAAATATGCAAATTGATGATAGTAAATGGATGGGGCAGCAGCAGCAGCATTCACCGATCCACTACGTTCCGCCGCCGCTGCCGTCGCGCCAGCACCAAGTTCGTGACATCAGCCACCAAGACTAGCCGAATCATACGCATCGAAATATTATTATTATTCATATTGTGTTATTATTATTATGATCGATGTATTAATAGATGTATAAGATTTATTTTGCGGCTCGAATGAATGAGAGAGAGAAAGAGGGACTGAAAGAAATAGTAGTCATGTACATTGAGCAAAGGTGTATGTGTGTTCCTCTCAGTGTGGAGTGACATATACGCTGTTTCTTAGTGTATATTGAGCTGTCGTCACGATGACATCAAATTATATAATTCTAGCAGCCGTTCTGTCGAACGTAATGTATATTAGCCCGCTATATGAGTGCGGCGAGGTATTGGTATCGTATTTGCATGACGAGGATTCGAGCACTTCGAACTGGACGAAAATGACTCAGGCGCTAGTCAATGATGGATATCATGAAAAGTGAGGCAGTATTGGTATTGCCCTTCTACTTGTAATGAAAAAATATCATGAACCCATTTTGGGACATAAATGTCACCATAACTTTAGAACCACCTAGTATAAACCCATACAACCCAATATTTAAAAAAACACTCCTTTAAAGAAATTCAATGGAGTGAAAATATAATAGAGGGTGTTTCATTCAAAAAACAAAACTTTGATCAGTCACACATTTATCGAATACCCTATGCGTTGTTATTTATTTTTGGAAAATACATTTTAGTGCTCTCTACAACTTTTATTCTTAAAATTTTTTCCTGTTTCGAAAAGGAAAGCAGCTATCGTTCACTATGGATACACTAAAAACAATTTTGTCTATTTTCCACGATAATTTTATATTTGTTGACTAGTTTTGAAAATGGTGTAATAACCGAAACTAGTCAACAAATATAAAATTATCGTGGAAAATAGACAAAATTGTTTTTAGTGTATCCTTAGTGAACATGTATTTCCACAAAATAAACCAGTCGTTAATCAAAGAAGCTATCATCCACCCAAGCATCGGTTATACACCCTGTATGCGCATTTCTAACAAATGAGGCGAAGTTTAGCTTATGCCATTTTTCCACTTAACCTCATAAAGTTGAATACTAGAGAAAAACACCAAATAGTAGAAAAAAAAAACAACTAGATCTGCACAAATTTTTTATTAATCACCCTAATATACCTGATCTTGGATGCCAGTTCCACACTCCGTCCGCTAGTTTTGAAACTTTTTTGGAACATTGCAGAGAACGGTGATTCGGAAGAGTCAGAGTGTGAACATCACGAATATGAATTCTGTGAAGGTTACGTCTATGGTTGAGTTTATGTAAGAGGTTTTGGAAGTTACTAATACTTTATGAATAAACTGAACAAGATTGTTTTGTTGTTGTTGTTGGTTTTTCCGTCAACCAGCTGTCATCCCCCTACGAACGACATCCCTCAGAAGTCGAAACTTGTGCGAGCTAAGGATTAACGAGGTCTTACCTTTTAACGTGCGATTACTAGCACCGTCCTCTTGCCAAGACAGTTCCTTGAATTTCACGTGTGGTCATATTTTCTTTGATCATGTATGAACCTACAGCAAGAATTCCATGTTCATTGGATACGTATTATATAATTAAAATATGAAAAAGGGCCATACACGAAATGTATATAGTTGAAGTAAGATAGCGTTGAGATGTCATACATGTTCTTTTTCATAGTTCTGCTACTATGAATAATAATTCTTAGAGCAAATTATGAGTTTTGAATGAGTTTGCTAAAATTTTTACAAAATTTCAATTCATTATCGGATTTGATACAAAGATTTCGTGCCTCTGAAACACCTTCAATTACAGTATCATTATTATAACTCAAGATTCAGAGGGGTCCAGTTTTGAATTATTACAATTTGATATTTTATAAAGATGGTCAAGTTTAGATTGGATATCCAATCATAATCTTTGGCAGTTGCGTGTCATTAGCAAATACATGGCTGTGACACAGCAGTGTAGATTACGAATAATAAATGGCCGATCACTGAACCTTGTGGTAGACCAGCACGAACTGCAATTCGTTTAGATAGTGAATTGTTATAGCTCACCTTCTGACTACGATCTGTCAGTTAACATCTTAAAAGATTTAATGTAGAAGTTGAAAAGCCATAGAATATCAGTTTCGCTAGGAGTACCCCATGGTTGATCGTGTCGAACGCTTTCGAGTAATGAAACAATAAAAAGGACTGCAATATTTCAATATGCACAGCAATTGAAATATCATCTATGCTACAGAGAACTAAATGAATAAATAAATAAATAAAGGTTTATTTTATAAAATTTCAATCAAGTCACTGCAGATCATATGGTGTATTTCTTCCAGCGACGTTGAAATGAAAGAGAAATCAAAATTAGGGTCAAAGAGGTTGTTTTCGAAATAAAAGGAAGTGTCAGCACAAACCAAATCATTAGATCTTTAGAAAATTATCATTAATCTGGATTGTTTTTCAAAAAAAATTGTTTCAAGTTTTTTCCGTTAACCAGCTGTCACCCCCCTACGAACGACAGCGCTCAGAAGTCGAAACTAGGGCGAGCTAAGGATTAACGAGGTCTTACCTTTTAACGTGCGATTCCTAGCACGAGACCACTGACCATGCTGGGAATCGAACCCACGTCCCTCTGACTGATAGACTAGCGCTGTACCATCATGCCACTGGGAATTGAGGAATTCTTCTCGAACTTAACATACAGATATGTTAAGGCTTGCTGTATCTATATTAGAATTAAAGTATTCTTTGACATGAAGACACTATAGGATCGTTTTTCATCATCATCATCTTTTTTCATTGCGTAGAGCGTTCAGGGCAAAGTTTCTCGAATTTTTTTAATTGTATTTGTATTTTTTCAGCGCTGAATCTCTATACGATTAGTTAAACATATACGAACTATGCCCTCAATAATTTGGATTTCCCACTTTATAGCTGGGCTGAGTTTATGATATGACTTTCGAAAAGATTCTTGGTCAATGGGTGTATTTAACAAACTAGAATAAACAAAATCTATCAAAAGACCCTTAAAAAAAGTGGAGTTACCACTTTTTAAGTATTACACTGTAAACAATATTCATCAAATATTGCATGGGGGCCAACAATCATGAAATCGAGCCAGTAGACCCTTTTTCAATTATCCTCGCTTTTATAAATGGTATTGCTCTAACAATCAATGGAATAGATCAATTTTGTTACAGAGTTCTGATTACAGAGGCCTACAGCCCAATTGAGAAACAGATGATGTATTATGGATCTAAGGATGGTACCAAAAAAGGAGCCCATTTCACTTTCAATTTCAACTTGATCACTGATCTAAAGCATAAGAATATCACGGTTACAAATATCGCTAAGGCAATCAATAGGTGGCTAGTCTACCTTCCAAATGGATATACCAGTAACTGGGTGGTAATGTATCAGACAAACTCACCGAATAAAATGAATGAAGATATTTCTTCAATAGATGTTTTGTTAGAGCTTTGAAATGATTGATAAAATGATCAGAATTCCTTTGAAAGTCCCGGCACTAATCTTTCGGTTTCGATGAAAATCACTGAAATTTCAATATGATGTAGCACATGCCATCCTGAATAAAAGTTACCATGAGGCCAACTCTCTGAATTCCGGCGTTTGTATTTTACAGGGGGTTAAAGTTTGTTATTTTGATGATTTTTCAAAAAAACGGGATTTTATTTCTATCGTATCGATTTGAATATTCCATTATAATATCCGCCAGTTTTCAATTTAAAAACCTTTGTCATTTGAACTTTTTGAGGCACATATTTTGGACTATTCCATAATAAAAATTCAGTTCGATACGAAGCAAATGAAATTCCGGATTTTTTGAAAAATCGTCAAAATATCAAACTTTGATCACCTGTAGAATCCAAACGCCGGCATTCAGAGAGTTGGCGCAATGGTAACTTTTGTTCAGGATGGCATGGGCTACATCATATTGATGCGGAAATATTTTGAAAAAGATACCGACTAGTACCTATACTTCAGATATTTTCAAATATATGCAACTTTTTTCTAACTTAGCTGAAGTCTTGCAAATTTGCTTATTATGATGACTATATTAAGTTTATTTTCATTCGAGTGAAAACTATTATAATAAATATATGTAGACGAAGTATGAGATCAGTTATTCAGAGTGAATCTGATTCTTGATAATCAATTGTAACTTTACGACTCTTGTCCGGAAATAACATCAGGCAACATCTGATGGAGAACTATAATTCATTTAAACATGCATTTTCGAAGTTATTTCTATTGTATACTCATAATGGGTACTTACTAGTGACTGAAATATCTAAAATAGAATAATAATAATAATAATAATCATAACAGTACAGTGTAGTCCATGTCAAAGGATGTGCAACACTCGAATTTTGTTAAAAAAAATTGTTAAAATTGTTATATCCGTCAACCGGTTGCACCCCTACGTGCAACTCTCAAAAGTCAGAGAAAAAAATACAAAATCAAATGAAGTTCACATCAGAAAAACAGCTGAATATTGGTAGTTTCAATCGTACATAAAACCTTATGATGTTAGTCCAATATCCAATCTTATCACGAAGGCAGCACTCTCTTTCATTTTCCTGAACAGTTTTTGTAGTGGGTTTATCATTCAGGTTTGCTATAGCTGCCTCAATTGCATCTTTTGAATTATGTTACAGATAATTGTGCAGGTAGATGGCTTCCCGTTAGTTATTGCGTTTATTATCCAAGTGTGGACTTTCTTGCTTTTGACGATTACTAATGACGACTAACTAATGCCAAACACGAATGTTCAATTTCCATTTCGTTTTGTTGTCAATGAATATTGATCTGCCATCATATACCCAATATGTTATTGAGATACTATCATGATATTCATCTAAGTGTTGATTTTTGTTAATATCTGATATACTGTTTTGTCGAAAGCAAGCCGCAAATTTGTGACTTCAATATTTTACCAAGAGCATTGGCTGATTTTAAATTCGAATATTAATTTTTTTCTTCACAAAACGGTTTTATCTGAATATTTCTTTTAGTTAGGAAATCACGACAATTCAAGAGTTGCTACTCGTTTTGGGAAAGAAAATGTTGATGGATTCAACATGCTTATAGCTCTACTACCTGGGGTCATGGTAACCTATAATGGAGAAGAAATAGGAATGGAAGATGGAGAAGTAATGTGCAAAGAGGGTTTCGATCCGCAAGCGATTAAAAATTGCACCACTTTCAACCAAATTAGCAGAGATTTTGAGCGTACTCCATTCCAGTGGGATAATACTTTGAACGCAGGATTCAGTTCTGGTAATCATACCTGGTTACTTGTTTCTAAAAAGGCCAAAGATGTGAATTTGGATGTTCAGAACATATCTGGGCTATCTTCCCATTACAATAAATATAAGGAATTGATGAAATTCAGAAAAGAATTTCTGAACGAAGTAGGGTTCGATGCTTCATCTATTGCCGAATTATCTAGAAATTTACTGCAAGTTTCAAGATTGAGAAACGGACAAGAATATATGTTGTTGTTCAACGTGGGAGATGCACCAGAGTCGATTGATTTCTTCAAGACCGAAGTAGTTTACAGAATAGTTGTAGCTAGTGTCAACAGCACTTATACATCAGGGTTAGTATTTGTAAACAATTCTTCATTATTTTTGCAACTTTTTCGTATAACATATGATGAAAACAATACACTGATATTTAATAGTCATTCGATGTTATGAATGAACTTTTTGAATTATGGGCAACCATGATATTTTATAATCAATAATCCCTTGCACCCCACAAATGAAACATCAAATGATTATCATTCATGAAGACAATATTCATGAGGTAATCCTAGAAATAACTTATTCAGATATCAGTGATCATAATGAGTAAATCCATACGCCACCTTAGGAGCAGTACTGTTCAAATTAACAGTGCTGCTCCTAAGGTGGCGTATGGAGTTAGTAACACAGCCAACCCAGAACACATAGTGGCTAATGAACTTAGCAATCGATGCCATTATAAACATCTAGAGAAAAAAAATGAGAAAATTGGTTAGGAATTACTAACTAGTGATGTTATACTCTCATCAACTGCCTCTTAATGTTTCAGAGACCAAGTAAATGACAAGTTGGTATTGAATCCACATGAATGCGTAATTATTCAAAGTTCAGGTACTGAAATAACAAACTGAGCAAAACTCAACGATTACTAATGCTTCAGTCGCCTATGATATTGTATATCTTTTTAACTAATGAATTATTCATTCGCAATTTCTCTTTGACAGTTATTTGGAATAAAAAGTATTTTCAGTGGAGTTATATTGTAGAATGGTAACAGAAGTATCTTATCCATAGATGAACTAAATCAGATTGTAGATTGTAAGGGGGTCGTACAGGCTGTGCAGCCTCACAAGCACTTCGACCTATAAGTTCTTTTGTGTGTGATCTTTGATCTATTCGAGGCCCGGAATTCCGATACTTCTTGCGAAGTTTATCAGTTTCCTGGGAGCTAAGTTCCTGATGTCGGAGGGCGTTGAGGAGGCCCCTTCCAAGAACTTGAACCTCTTGCAGAAAAGCGCTGGGTATTCGCTAAGCAAATGTTCTATGGTTTCCGCGAAGTTCTCGCAGTAGCGGCAACTTGGCCGGGGGTCCACCATGTGCCCTCGGCGATGGGTGAGGGGGCTCGCGGTGACATGCCGCCTGGTTACAAGCCTGACAAGTCCTCCTGGCTAGTCCCCGTAACTGGTCACGAACGGTTACCCATCCAATGTAGATTAGAGTAATTTAATCTATCATGGGTTCATTAGGTCAGCCGACTAGCTCTCGGCTCCCGGGGTAGGTCGTGAGATAGGTACCCGGAGCTTTGGGTGTCGCCGGTTGGCTTGGCCTCGGCCTCGGCCGCAACACACCTTTGTCAGTAGCGGCAACTATCACTTTCTGATTTACCCATCTTTTTGAGGTGGCACCCCAGAGGGCAGTGTCCAGTGAGAAGTCCCGTTGCCATCTTCGAATCTTTCTTGTCCAACTCGAGAAGCTGCTTAGCTTTCTTTGGCGATAGATACACTAGTCTTTGTCCTGGCACATTATTCCAGTGAGATTTCATTTCATCGGTTTCCCAGAGTCGGAAATCATCTTTTAAGTGGCCTCTGGAGAGTCCACAGAGGGTTCTGGGTCGGGAAAAAGTGTATTTGCCCCTTCTTTGGCAAGGCAATCTGCTTCTTCGTTGCCTTTAATTCCTTTGTGACCTGGCACCCACATTCCGGTGACCTGATTGTTTACTGCCAATCGTCTTAGGGATTGTTTACAGTCCCAAGTCAACTCAGACTCACAAATGTATGACCACAGAGCTTTCAGTGCTGCTTGGCTATCTGACAGTATGTAGATTTCTGCCCTTCAAGTGCTTCTTTCGAAGTATTCCTGGACACATAATTCTATAGCATGTACTTCTGCTTGGAAGATGGTTACCAAGGTGTTTTGAGAGCCGAGCCCAAAATTTGGCCCCGTAATGACAGCTCCAACCCTTTCATCCATCTTAGATCCATCTGTTTACCACACTGATGCATCCATTCCCAGTTGAGTTCCGTTCTCTGTGCGAATTTGGTGGCTGTTTATGACCGCTTCAAACTGCATTTCGAAGTCGTACCTAACTGGAATGAAATCTGTCGGTTCAGACATGGCTTCTAGGGAAATATGTTCCAAAATCTTCAAGTGTCCGATCAGATCTCCAGCTTTTAAGTTTTTTTTTGTCTGGCTGAGTCTGAAGGCACTGTTTGCTGCTTCTTCCATGACACAAAGGTGCAATGGTGGAAGGTTTAGCATTGCCTCTAGAGCTGCAGTATGGCACGTAAATATTCTTTCTGCAGCTTGACTTGTGCCGAAATTTGTTGAATTTTTGGCTACCATACCAGTGAGGCGTAGATGACCATGGGTTTGACCATGGTATGACCAATGAATCATTTTTGCTTTCAGATCCCATGTCTTAGTTTGCGGCATAACCAGCTTGCCACTATAGCTTTGGCAAGAATGTGGTTGATTTGGCTGTTCCAAGTCAGATTTTGGTCTATTACAATTTCCAAATATTTCACCTCTTTGAAAAATGTTAGCTGGGTTCCATTTAGAGTTGGGGCTTTAAGTTCGTACTTTCGCCTATTGGTGAATGGAACTAGCACTGTTTTGCTAGGATTGACGTTGAGTCCTTCCTTAGCGCACCAGCTTCTGATTGTGTTTAGGGCTAATTGAATGCGGTCTGTCATATTTGCCCCTAATGGTGACGACTAGGTCATCGGCATAACCTTGAGTTGTGAAACCAGATTCGTGTAGCTTTACTTACAGGACAACCTTTTTCTGCTGTCATCTTGACTGTCTCTACACCAAGGGTCGCCACAATGATTCTGCTTTTCAGCATTGATTGTGTCCATCTGATTAGTGATGCGTTAATATTCCTTTCCTCCAATGATCTGGTTATGGAAGCATGTGAGTTGTTATCGAAAGCACCCTCTATGTCAATGAAGGCGCAAAGAGCCATTTGTTTTGTCTTTTGAATGCCTCCATTACTTAACTCGAGGAGTTCGCTTCTGACATAACAGTCTATTATTTTCTCCATTGATTACAGGAGAAAGGAGATGAGGCTAATGAGGCGGTTAGACTTTGATCTTCGGTATGTAGCCAAAGATAAAGCTGGCTTTGAATTGCCTTTTCAGGAAGGACTCTATTAATTCAAGGCAATGTTGCAGTAAGGCGGAGAATATTCCGTCCTGTCATGGCGACTTAAATGGTTTGAAACTTATAATAGCCCATCTGATTCTTTGGTTTGTGAAAATTTTTCCAGCAAGGCTTTTGATGGCTCTGTTGGGGTTGTGAACAACCATTTCTACGTGAGCACTTTGCTGTTCATTTTCCACAACCGCTTTAGATCCAGGAAAATGCGTCTGCAAGAGAACACTTGGACTTTCCTTAGTGTTATCAGTGTATCCTTCGTTCGGTTTTTGATCAGACCGATTCCGTTGAAATGTTCTTTTGATTGAACTTTCTGGAGACGTTGTGCCGGGGCCAATTCCATGATCCCCTCACACAACTGTCCCCATGTTCTCCTTTTCGAATTTCTGAGTTCTTTGTTGTACTCAGAAAGAGCTGTTTTGTAGTCTTCGCAGTGTTCCAGGTTGGTTGGTTGGTTGGTTTGAGGCTGACGAGCCAGACGCAGGGTTTACCCGTGAGGGTGACCCTTAACACTGAGACCAACTGGTGTCTATTATATTCTGTCATCAGTAGTTCCTAGTTAAATAGGCCCGTATCTTTTATCAGGTTTAGTAATCTATTCACTAGGTGTTTCGGATTCATGCCTATTTCTAGGTTGGTCTGTCCGAATATTCTGTAGCGCTTGTTGTACAGCGCGTCGCATTCGAAGATGATGTGAGAGGCTGTTTCCTCCTCGTCACCACAAAGTCTGCACTCCACGGTTTCTCTGTTTATTCCCATGGTGTGCAGGTGTTTCCTAAGGGCGCAATGTCAGGTTAGTAAGCCGGTAAGTATGCGTATCTTAGGTCTGTTCAGGTTGAGAATGTCAGCCGTCAGTGTTTGGCTTAAGTGCCTCACCATGGCTGTGCTGTGTCGATGCCCTTCGATTTGGTCCCAATATGGCAGTGTTCCAGACTCTTATCTCTATTGAAAAGTCTTCTGACTTTCACCCGCAGTTTTGCTAGTTCCTTATTCCACAAAGACACGACCCGAGTGGTCGCCTTTTGTTTTTCAGGACATCTGAGTTCATATGCTTTTGTTATATCATTTTGAAGTTGTGTCGAGGCTGCATCAAGTTCCTCTGTTGATTCGATATATGTTTGGTAGTCCTCTATTCCTCTTCCAAGATGCTCTTTGAAAGCATCCCAGTTAGTCAACTTTGGCACCTTATATCCCTCGAAGCGTGTCTTCGATGTCTCCAAGTCGAATCTATTGTGCTGATGGTCTGACATTGAAAAATCATCAGAGACATGCCAGTTGTTGGTGTAATTTATTATAAATGGATCAGCAAGGGTTACATCAAGAACCTCTTTTCTGATCGCATTTATAAAGGTGGGTTTGTTACCCTAAACGAAATTAAAAAAGAGATATTGCTGTGATGAAATTTGAGAAGAAAATATCACCATAGAGAGGCAATGTAAGTATCAAGTTCGTTGGGCTTTGGCAGATATTTGACTTTGGTTGGTAGAGATTTATAATTGCATTGTTTGTTTACAGTGGCAATTCATCAATGAAAATTAAATTATTTCACCCTGCTGACATTTATGGAAGAAAATTAAAAGTATTTAACGGACTCTCATCGCGGACAATTTTGTTTCGGAACTTCGCAATATTGTTATTCAGAAACAGTTGAGATGTTTATATTTGAAAAATGTTCAAAATCAATTTTTTTTACAAATAAAAATATATATATACATAGGATTTTGGTTTATTATTTCTCAAATGATGTTATTGAATTTATAAAATATTGCTGATAATGTTTTTCTAGCCGTGGGTATCGACTTGGAGATTGCTAGGCGGTATAGATGTTATTCATATTGCCTGCACACTAGAGGAAATCAAAAGATTACTTCGTTCAGAACACCTCAATGAAGAACAAAAGGAACTTATTGAAAATATATGTTTAGAGTTTTCAGATATATTTTATTTGGAGGGAGATCTTTTAACATTTACTAGTGAAATAAAACATAAAGTAAAACTAAAAGAAGGTGCACAACTCGTTTCAACAAAATCTTACAGATATCCACACGTACATAAGGAAGAAGTGAAGTCACAAATTTCAAAATTATTAGAACAGAATATAATAATTAGACCATCAATTTCACCATGGTCAGCCCCTGTTTGGGTAGTTCCAAAATAACATGATGCACCCGGAAAATAAAAATGGCGTATAGTAATCGATTATCGGAAATTAATTGAATTAACTGTTGATGACAAATATCCTTTGCCCAATATATCCGATCTATTAGACCAACTCAGAAAATGTCAATATTTTACCACCCTTGACCTAGCCTCAGGTTTCCATCAAATCGGAATGCACCCCAATGACATTCAGTTGAAATGGTTTGTACGAATTTCTCAGATTGCCTTCTGGTATGAATCTCCTAGTACTCTTCGAAGGATTTTAGAACATATTCTGACCGGACTTAGGAACGAAAGGTATTTATTTGGTATACATGGATGGTATAATCATTTATCCCCGACTATAGACGAACACATATATGATCCGAAACTAGTTCTCAATCGTTTAAGAAGCGCAAATTTGAAAATACATCCGAAAAAATGTGAATTTTTAAGACAAGAAGTCGCCTATCTAGGACATGTGGATGTGGATGGACTAAAACCAAACCCCGCGAAAGTCATTTATATAATTAATTTCCCAGACTATTTCTAAGACTAGTATGATATTAAAGAAAATTCATTCAAAATTTTCTTAACCTATGAATAGAATAGAATAGAAATATATTCATCAATAAAAATTTCACACATGTTTTGTTACAATACAGATATGAAACTTTATCGGAATAGTCAGAACATATAAAGCAAGAACGCGTATATATATATATATATATATATATATATATATATATATATATATATATATATATATATATATATATATATATATATATATATATATATATATATATATATATATATATATATATATTTGAAAACTAAAAGTTCGGGTTGAACCGCGTCTAGAATTTGTTGAAATTCGACGTTTTGGCTCCGATTTTGGAGCCATTTTCAAGAACTGAAAAAGAAAGAAAATAAGAAAATTAATAAATGGTTGAAACGTAATTCTACGCTGAGGTCTCAATCTGCCTACTCCTCAGGTATAATTACGTTAGGTTTTTGTGGTTTGACGTCGGGGTCTCATTCTGCCTACTCCCCATGTCTCGTTACTGGTTCTCTCTAAGGTCTCAATCTGCCTACTCCTTCGAGAGAACTGAGGAATTGTGTGTTAAGGAACTGTATTTATAGTGGACGTGGCTGTAATGGCCGTGTGCAATGTATTGGCGCGAGGTGAACTATGGGCGGGAACTTAGTTGGCGCTAAGTGAGCTGTGTGCGGGAACAGGGTTGGTGGGAAATGAGTTGATGCGTGTAATGAGAGGCTTCCAGGTATTGGGAAGTCTACGTCCGTCGTCGCGAGTGTTGAGGCAATTGGGGCGCTTCTCTATCTCAAGGGCTTCTCGGATGATCCTGGTTTGTAGAGTTTTCTCGGTGGAAATTGTTTTTGTGTATTTGAAGTCTATTTTGTGACCTGTGTCTTCTCGATGTTTATAAAGTGCGGAAGTGGAAGATGCCTGACGCACAGCAAGTTCGTGTTCGTATACTCTGGAAGTTACTCGTCTGTTAGTCTGGCCAATATAACTTCTCGGGCAGTCTGTACATGGTATTTCATATATACCTTGAGAATCGTTTGGTATTGTGTCCTTGGGAGATCTGAGAAATTTGGATATTTGGTTGTTGGCCGTGAATATTGTTTATATCTCGTGTTTTCTCAAGATATTACTGATTTTGTCTGTCACACCTTTGATGTATGGTAGGAAAGCTTTGTGTGGCTGAATACTCTCTAGTGGATCATTTGTTTTTGGAGGACGGGTCAGTTGATGGCGGATAGACTTGTCGATTAGCGAATTGTTGTTACCATTTTGAAGTAAGGCTGATTTCAGTTTGTCCAGCTCTTGTGGTCTATTCTGGTTGTCGGTAAGCTGAATTGATCTGTATATCAGGGAGTTCAATACGGAGTTTGTTTGTGCTGGATGGTGATGAGAGTTTGCGTGTAGGTATCGGTTGGTGTGGGTCTGTTTCCTGTGTACTGTGTGGGTGAAAGAGTTATTGGATTTCGTGATGAGAACGTCCAGGAAAGCTAGGGAGTTGTTCATTTCGGTCTCCACTGTAAATTTCGTTTAAGATTTCGTAACCATGAGGCCATATGACGAAAATGTCGTCAACGTATTTGAACCAGCAAGTAGGCTTGTGGTCAAATGCTTCTACAGCCCTGGTTTCGAAGTCTTCCATGTAAAGGTTTGCAAGGACTGGAGAAAGGGGGGAACCCATGGGAGCACCTTACACTTGTTTGTAGTAAGTTCCTTGTAAGAGGAAGTACGTGTTGTTCATACAGTGACTGATGAGGTCCAGGGTGTCTTTTGGAATTCTGTGTTTCGTTTTAAGGATTTCTAGCGTGTCCGTTAGGGGAATATTTGTGAAGAGGGAGACAACATCGAAGCTCACTAGGATATCTGTGTTCTGGATTCTATAGGATTTGAGCATACACAAGCCTGATATCCCACTCCGACCTATCGTCAGTGCCTTTGGATCACCAACCCAGAACCTCGTCAAGTATCTAGCGAGTACTCTTCAGCCACGAGCAGAAGAAGCTTCATCCTACGTGAAAAATTCATTCCACTTCTTAGACCTTCTCAAATTTTCAGTATCATAACGGTAAGAAAAATTTGAACCCCGGAATAAATGAAACCCTACGAAGAATAAGAAAAAAATATAATTGAACCAGTATTACAAAAGATGTTGAAAATTTCATAAAATTCTGTGAAATTTGTCACAATCAAGAATCTGTCGACAAAATTTAAAAAAATCCCCCCATAATTACAGAAACTCCAACAAGAGCGTTTGAAAGAGTAAATGTTGATATTTTAGAAATTTCAGTACAGAATTACATCCTTACAATGATATGCGAATTATCAAAATTTACCCAAGCATATTCTTTTCCTAGTTAGAAACCCTAAATCAAATCATAATTCAAAAGTGAATTTCGATCGCCTGTTTGTTTCAGATCAAAAAAACTTAGAACAAGAAAATTCAGGCCAAGAATGATTCTCCTACTGTTAGCAGTCATCCAAATTGTTAACGCACAGTATATGCTGACCCCTATCAATACCTCAAAAGGAGTTTATTATCATGAAAATGGTGAGATCAAAATCTCAAATGCAAAATGGTCTATGTTAGTAGTAAAAGATATGGCTCAAATTAAAGGAGCTATTGACCATAATGCGAGAATATTGAATGACTTATCTTATTGGGCTGTGATGGTCATGATGGTCTCTTAACCTATGGGTCATCGATCTCGTGCATGACATCACACGTTAAAAGGTAAGGGCTGCGTCTTCCCTAGCTCGGGCAAGTCCTTCGAAGACTTTTAAGTGTTTCACTCTTGAGGGTGTGCAGCTGGTTGACGGAAATATCATTTTTAACAACAACAAACTCGTGGAAATTGATAACTCGAGAATGAAATATTTTTATAGAGAAGATAGTACGCATATTAGCTTACTGAACAAAATCGCTTCTCAAGTAGATGAGAAATATTACAAGTCGCAAATTGATTCGAATGATTATAGTAAGAGAAACAAAAGAGGTTCAATTAATGGCGTAGGTTCAATTTGGAAAGCGCTTACCGGCCATTTCGATGCCAGTGACGGCGAATACTTCAACGATATATAGGGACGAACACCAAATTGAAAATTTAATTGAAAACCAAATTTCACTGACAACCTCTGTAATGGAAGAATTTAATCCTGCTATTCAATAACTGAGAGTGGATGAAAAAACATTTAATGAGGAAATATAACAAATTTAACAATGGTTGATGTGAAGTTGAAAACTATTGAAATGTGTGAACAACTATTGGAAAGCTATATTGCTGTTGTTTTTTCCGTTAACTAGCTGTCATCCCCCTACGAACGACAGCTCTCAGAAGTCGAAACTTGTGCGAGCTAAGGATTAGCGAGGTCTTACCTTTTAACGTGCGATTCCTAGCACATATATTCCATATATTCCATATATTTATGGAAAATTATTTGAACGATATTCTCAACGCAATTACGTTTGCTAATAATGAAGTCTCATATTATTCACACTTCAATTATCAAACCCAATGACTTGGTATCATGTCTTCAGGAAATAAAAAGAGTTATTTACCTTTGCCCGCGAAACTTTCATCAGCTTTCAAATACGTAGATGTTACTGAATTACAAGCTTTTCAAGGTGATTCAAGGATTATTTTCGTTTTGAAATTTCTTTAGTTGAACCCGAAACCTATATTATTTACTGATTGTACCCCATTTCTATCCTAGATATCAGAACAGGGTTATATCACATTTTACCAACGAACAAATATTACGTTGCAAAATATGATGATTCTATGTTGTACGCCGCATTCCAGAACTTGGATAAATGCAAACCACTGTATTATAATTTCCAAATATGTGAAAATTTTAAGACCATTACTAGAACTTCTAAGAATGTGTTCAATTTCTTTACTATTTGCGAAAGATTATAATGTTTTTGAAATTAGAATGAACATTTGGTTAATAACTTTATCTGATCTTTAACCTGTTACAATAAATTGTCAAAAATAAGATATTGTCCCAAAAATAATTAAAACAAATTCAATTTTGAAACTTCAACCAAATTGTAATTCATTTATTGGAATAGGAGGGTATAAATTAAATACTTTGTCACTCAAGAAAAAAATATAACTTATTAAAGGTATCCAACTTTGATTCCTTATCAATGTTGCAAAGATTTACCTAACAAAGATGAACTTCCATTAATGTTGATAATTTGAACATTGCTCAACATAAATTAAATCAATACTCAGATCAACTTGACCAAATTAATAATGAAACTTTTGTTAGAAAACATGTTTCATGATACGATTTTTACAATTGTGATTATTGTCTTTGTAATTTTCCTTGCCACGGCAAATAATAATAATAGCCGTCCTCTACCCGCACAGGCTTTGCCTTTAGGTACACTCAACGAGTGTTTATGAGTATATTTCGTAAATGCAACAATGAACTTTCAGTAAAAATTTAAATTATGACATGAAGAACCTCCACCTCCAAGAACTAAAAGAACCATTGCATCCCTTCGAAGGTTTTTACCCTCAAGACAAAGACCAACTATCCACATAGATGAAAGAGAAAATGAAGAAACAGAATTGAACTCCAATAAGTCACTAGCTTGATGTGAAAGCTGCAGCACTGCATCAACTTTCTTTTCAAGGGCGGAGTTGCTATATCAGGATCCTGAATGAGCCCTTTGTCTTTTGTTCCAGAATCGCAACACACCCAGTCAACATTGTATCAGCTTCTACACAGTAGATGGATGATATTCTTCGGCATGTTTGAAGGTGTTCGTGGAATAACAGGAACCGCGCCGTATCCAGTCAGCATTTTCGAGCCTATAATTCAAGAACCCAATGGGAGACGCCATTCAAGTCGTCCGCATCTTCGAATCAAAGTTAATTTTATATTAATTGTATTTTACATAAATAGTTCAATATTTCCCTATTGAACTTTGTCAATAAAGTCCTTTTTCTAAAAACAAAAACCAGTGAATACTGATTTAACATATTTTTTCATGAGACTGATAGAGTTCAATATGATTATTTCTCTTTTCATATTTTCCGGAGTTATGGTTCAAAGTTTGTATATATTATTTTGGTCTTTGCAAATATAAATCAATGAGGTATAGAAAAAGAATTGCCCCAAATCAAATATTTTCGTTATACAAAATAATTTACCGGTTACATGATTTTCAGAAAATAGTTTTGTTGTGCGAATATTTTTACAGGTGAACATCCAGAGAACTACCCAAAGATTCCATATTAATACCTAGACTCAATGAGGGCGTGCTAGGAATCGCCCGTTAAAATTTAAGACCTCGTTAATCCTTAGCTCGCACAAGTTTCGACTTCTGAGGGCTGTCGTTCGTAGGGGGGTGACAGCTGGTTAACGGAAAAAACAATCTTAAAGGTATTATAGAATTTCTATTTGAGGGATTTCCAATATATATGTAAAATATTTGAATCTAAAAAGCATACTTCTGACAGTATTGACGATGTTTGATATGTGCTTTTCCCATTTGAGGTGTTGATCAAATGTGATACCTGAATATTTAATTTCATAAATTGAATGTATTTGAATTAAATCGTTATTATTTGCAATTGACCGTGATTTCGAGTCAGGAAGTCGATTTATATATATACATTTAGTTTTGTTATGATGAACCGTCAGCGAAACTGGTCATTTCACCAACTATATCAAGGAATAGGAGTACGTTGAGATACAGTATCAACAAAATTGGTCCCAGAACGGTGCCTTGAGAAACTCCACACAAAACAACCTTCCCACTGCTTTAAGTTTCACGAACTTGTATAATTTGTTTCCTATTGCATATAAATAGCTAGATAAGGACCTGTGAGGAATTCCACTCATCACCACTAATTTCAACGTTTCTTAAAGTACAACATGATTCACTTCGAATACCTTGGGAGGGATCAAGGAAAATACACTCCGCTGGGTCACCATCATCAACTGCCTGGTAAATTCTCTACAGAGAGTGCTAATGGCGTCATTAGTAGATTTTCCTTCTCTGAATCCTAACTGCTTTTCAGACGATAATTTGACTTTTTCAATGTATTTATACAATCTCTGTTTTATAACTTTCTCAATTTTTTTTTAGAAAGTCCTGATCAACGAGATTGGTCGGTAATTACCTAGTAAAGTTTTATCCCTTTTTTATAGTGGTATAACAACGGTTAATTTGAATTCATCGGGGGCGTTATCATTGCGTATTATCATGTTGATTTATTTGGATACAAAGGACCACGCACACACCTCATGGGAAAAAGTCTTTCGGTGAAAATGGCTGAATTTTTTATATGTTGTAGCTGGAGCCATTCTAAGTAAAAGTCTCTATTGGCCCAACTTGATCGTATGACTAGATTCGGCGCAAGAGGGCGCCAAATCATGAATTTTGTGATTTTTGGAGAAATTCAGCTGAATGAAAAAATATCAATATCTCATTTATATTCAATATTGTGTGCGACTGGGCATTCCTAATGTTCACGAGATATATTTTTCCATAATACAGAGAAAATGTACGCCGTTATTTTTATACAGGGTAGTCAACAATATACTCAATTCTTTAGTGATGGAATTCGCCTACGAGGTTATATATATATATATATATATATATATATATATATATATATATATATATATATATATATATATATATATATATATATATATATATATATATATATATATATATATATATATATATATATATATCTATATATATATATATATATATAAACAATTTATCTAAAATATTGGACTTAATAGAGATAAAAATTGAAATAATATTTCACAGAACAACCCTGACTGATACTTTCTCAAAAAGATATAACCTCTACCAGTTCAAAATGTCACACTTTTAATTAAAAAAATCCTTCAGAAACCTTGCAAAATAAAGAGTTATTCTCAAATCATAAGATTACGAGCCAAGTAAACGGAACACTCTGAACTCATCCAAGAAACATCTTGTTTATGAAACTGTCACACAGCCAATCACAGGTAGAGTTTAGAAAAAGAACGAGGAAACTTAAAGTCAAGAAAAAGGTCATATCAGCAACTAAAGAGGAAATAAATATCATGTAAGTTATAGTTGGATAACCTCACATAGCTTCGAAGAATCAGCCGAACTAAGCGACACCCGACACCTGGAGCGACGTTAGCGTGAGAGCATCCGTTGACTTCGAATCTCTTTTAGAATTCAGTCTGATTCACATTGTTAAACGAATAAGTTGTATTCTTTCTATAAAATTGTTATTTTGATCTTGAAATAAAACTTTTTAAAAAGTAAATTCTCAAGGATTCAAATTTAACTGCGCATTCGGTAGGATCGCGAAAGAGTCTATTTGTAAAGATCCTCGTCGTTTTTTAACGTTTGTTCGCGATTCTCAAGAAAGAAGAACCTCACCCCGGGAGTGCAGCATCGCAGCCAACCACGACCGGACACCCAAGAGAAAGCAGTGAAGGGAATGCAGCTAGTCATTACCACTTTTCTGTGAGTATTTCATGTCAGAGTCCTCTGTTCCTAATCCTTTCAGTGAACCTAGTGCAGAGTTAGATTTTAGTTACCTTCTCCAAAATTTAAGTATTGAAAGTGAACCAATTACTGATAACCTTTCTATAAACAATAAAATCGATATGGCAGCTTTTGATGTCAAGAATTTATGCATTTTACCAAATTTTGATGGAAACCCAAACGACCTCTATAACTTCATCAGTGTGGCAACCACTCTTCTCAACCACTACTACGATGCAATCCCTGCCAACGTGGGATACATTCAGAACGTCCTTCTCCTTCAAGGAATTATCAGCAAACTCACTGGGCGAGCCAAAGAAGTTCTTTTAATATTTGGATGTGACACATGGGATAGTGTCAAGAATACCCTCATCCAAAATTTTGGAGACCAGAGGAACGAAAACTTCCTTACCCGTGATTTAGTCAACATGAGACAACTACCAAATGAATCAACCATCCAATTCTATGAAAAATGTATGGGCCTCCTCAACACGATATCCAACTTCATCGATCTTCACACCGTCAACCCAATTGTGAAAGCAAGCAAGAAAGAATTTTTTCAGCAACAGACGCTGACCACCTTCTTAGCAGGACTAAAGGAACCACTTGGTGCAACAATTAGGGCGATGAGACCTGCAAATTTGTCTACAGCCATCCAGTACATCAGGAGGAGAACAATATTCGGTATCTTCAGAGAACCCATGCCCCTCCGCAACAAGCAAACCTCCGAAAACCGATGCCAACGCAGCAGTTCCCCAGGCAACAAGTAACGCCTTGGCGCACCCAAAATTTTGATTCAATGGGACCACGTCCGTTTCCACAAGGACCAATCCACGTCACACCCAGGCCGAATCCAACACCGCAGCGTTTCTTCACAAATCAGCAAGTTTTTGGAAAACCCCAAAATGTTTGGACAAGTAGAAGTGCCCAGAATAGCTCAGGACCTTCGCAGTAACCAAAACCAACACCTATGAGTATATCAACAAGGAACACGGTTCAACCAACGCAAAATCGAAGACCATTTCAAAATTTTAGGAGCCAACCCCAGCAAAAACACAACTTCATATCCGAAGAACTCTTTAATATTGAACATGGTCAATATTTTGATGATTCGACCCAAGACTATGAAGATTTTGGCAATTATACTGAAAACACGCCCTATGAAGGATACATACCCGACGAACAAGTGGAATATGCCCCCGAAGAACGAACTGTAAATTTTCCCGAAGACGGCGACCCACCGCAAGAAATATAGTGGAACTCCACACTTTTACAGACTTGCCTTCAAATATTTAAAGAAATATATCAAACATGAACCATTCGTAGTGACATCGATTTTTCAAAATTATTCACAAGACTACTGTGCAGAAATTCCAAGTTTCCAGGAATTCAATTGCAACTTCGAACTGAAATTCTACCTCTTCAAATTCCATAAGACATTTGATGGATTGATCGGACTAGATAACCTGAAATTATTACAAGCCCATCTGAATTTTCCAAATTCCGAAATGAACACCCAAAATTCAACAATTCCAATTGAGTATTATGAAAACAACAAAACCCAATTCTATTCGATTCAACTGGACCCTCACACAATCACTCGAGTCAGGCTTCCAGTCAAAGAAAACGAAGGAACTATTTTTCTACCTTTCCAAAATCTTCAAGGTGCCATTTTGAGGAATACTCTGACCAAAGCATGCAATCAACTGGCGTGGGCGGAACTAATCAATAATAGTAACGAAGAATTCATCTTTCCTTGACAGAACCAATCGATACATCGGAATTCATCGAAGAAAACTTCCATATATATTCAGCAGATATTCAACCGATAGCTTCAGATGACACCAATATCAAAAATTTCATCAGGACCGGTCATATGAACACAGAAGAGAAACAACGCATCGAAAAATTATTCAAGAAATTTTCGGACATCTTTCACCAGCCTAATATGCCCCTGACCTTCACCAATCAAGTCAAACATCGAATAAAAACCAAAGACGAAATTCCTGTCTACACAAAATCATATAGGTATCCACATGTGCATAAAGCCGAAGTACAGAAGCAGATAACATCAATGCTTGAGCAAAACATCATCAGGCCCAGCGATTCTCCTTGGTCCTCACCAATCTGGGTAGTCCCGAAAAAGCCGGATGCTTCTGGAAAAATCAAATGGCGAATCGTGGTAGACTACAGGAAACTAAACGAGAAGACCATAGATGATAAGTACCCCATTCCCAATATATCAGATGTATTGGATAAATTGGGTAGGTGCCAATACTTTACAACATTGGACCTCGCCAGCGGCTTTCATCAAATAGAAATGGCCGAAGAGGATATACCCAAAACGGCGTTTAATGTGGAACATGGGCACTACGAGTACCTCAGGACCCCGTTTGGACTTAAGAATGCTCCAGCCACATTTCAGCGTGTCATGGATAATGTTTTGAAAGGACTACAGGGTCATATCTGTCTTGAATATATGGATGACATCATTATATACTCGACATCACTCCAAGAACACATGATCAGTCTCGACAAATTATTCCAAAGACTTCGTGAAACAAACCTAAAAGTACAACTTGATAAATCTGAATTTTTTAAAAAAGAAGTGGCATTCCTTGGACACGTCTTCACCCCGGAGGGAATAAAACCAAATCCCGAAAAAATCAAGGCAGTCACAAAATTTCCAATCCCACGAACGACGAAAGAAATAAAAGGATTTCTCGGACTTCTGGGCTATTACCGAAAGTTTATCAAAGATTTTGCCAAATTAACAAAGGCTGTGACTTCTTGTTTAAAAAAAGATGCAAAAATTGAATACACACCAAAATTTATAGAATGCTTTGAAACTTGCAAAAATATTTTAACCAATGACCCACTTCTCCAGTACCCGGATTTCACCAGGCCATTCAACTTGACGATGGATGCAAGTAATTTCGCGATTGGAGCTATCCTGTCCCAAGGACCAATCGGAAATGACAAACCAATCGCCTATGCATCACGTACCCTCAACGACTCTGAACAAAATTATTCGACCATTGAAAAAGAAATGCTTGCCATAGTGTGGGCCACAAAATATTTCAGGCCGTACCTGTTCGGAAGAACCTTTAAAATTCTGTCAGATCACCGACCACTCCAATGGCTGTTTTCGCTCAAAGATGCCAACTCAAAACTTGTAAGATGGCGACTCAAGTTGGAAGAATTTGACTACGAAGTAGTCTACAAAAAAGGCAAAGCGAATACGAACGCCGATGCCCTATCCAGAGTAGAAATAAACACAAAGGAAACTTTCAGCCTTAAAGATTACGTAGAAAACTTCAATGAAGAAATTTCGAACAAAAATGATGACAACGTATCAATGTACAACAATGCATCAGATGGCGAAACATCGGACGAAGTAACGAACTCCAATCAAACCATCCATTCTAATGATGAAAATATATCACTGAACGTTCCAATTTCCGAAAAACCTCTAAATTACTACAATAATCAGGTTATTCTCAAATTTGTGAATTACAACCCAGCCAGAGTTGTAATTGAACAGGCCTTTCCTAACAAAAAGCGACTTCATGTTCAAATAGGACTCGACGACGTCAGAGGTAATTTATTTAATTTCTTCAGGGACTATATAACTCCAAAAATAAAATATGCTCTTCTATTTCTTCCCGAAGATAATTATGAACCCACATGTGATTTATTACGAAGAACTTTCAAAAACACCGCATATGACCTAGTTAAATGCAGTCACATTTTGGAAGATGTCAGCAATCATGATAATCAAAAGGAAGTCATAAAAAACTATCATGAGGGAAAAACCAATCATCGTGGTGTCAACGAAACAGAAACCAGGATAAGAAGACGTTACTATTGGCCCTCTCTGAAAAACGACATTCAGGAATACATCGACCTCTGCGAAACCTGCCAAATAAACAAGTATGACAGAAATCCACCGAAACCAAAGTTTATGGTCACTCCAACGCCAGGGAAACCACTCGAAATAATTCACATCGACACATTTCAGGCTAACGGACAGAAATTTTTAACTGTCATAGACGCGTTCTCAAAATATGGACAAGCATACTCAATAGACGGATCAAATGCAAATCAATATATTGAACTCTCTTTTGATATTTATAACTTATCATGGACTACAACAAATGATCGTATCCGACAGCGGAACTGAATTCAAGAATGGACTGACTCATTCAAGAATTTGTAGATACCCACAAAATTCACATCCACTACACCACACCAGAAAGTCCACAGTCCAATGGTATGATAGAGCGTTTCCACTCCACTATAATCGAACATCTTCGGATATTGAAACAGAATAAGAACAATTTCAATATTAAGGAGCAAATGCCATATGCCATTCTTAGATACAACAATTCTATCCACAGTGTAACAAAACAAAAACCAATAGATGTACTAAACGGACATTTTGATTCTCAGGATCCTTTCGATATCGATATCCATCGAAATCAATAACTATAAAATAGTATATATAAAATAGTATATAAATTAGTACACACGATTTCATCCATTACTACAATCTCACACCAATAGCTCTAGAAATCGATGTAAATCAAAACCAATACGAAGCAGTAACCACCGCAATAGAAAATGGATTGACTCACCCCTATTGTATCAGCCTTTCTAATTTCAATCAAGGACTTCAGTACCAATTGGGAGCAGCCCGCCGAAAATTCCAATCGATATATCCATCACATCGAACCAAGAGAGGACTAATAAATGCCCTTGGAAGCATCGAGAAGACCATATCTGGCAACCTAGGCCACGAGGATGCAGAGAAATATGACATAGCTATATCCAGCCTCCAGAAAAACCAGATAAATGTAATTAAGGGATTGAATCAACATATGTCACTCACCAAAAAACTGATTGAAAGCTTCAATACAACCATAACTCTGATAACGCACAATCAGGAAGTTATTGCCCAAGAAATTGAGATAATCAATTCCAAAATCGATACCCTCGTTTTCAACTTTAGTGACTACATGCAAACCAGAAATATTCTCGATCAATTAAGCCTATCACTACAAATGATAATACAACTTTTGACAGACTTGGAAAATGCTATCACCTTTGCAAGGATGAACGCACTACATAATAGTATAATCAGATCCACCGAATTGAAATCAATAATCCATACGATGCTCCAAAATCATCAAGAGGAACAGTTGATATATAAGGATGATGTCGACTTATCGAAATACTATGACATCATATCAGTCGATGCATATTATTCAAACTCCATAATTGTTTTCATATTGCACTTTCCTCTCCTACACCCCGAAATGTTCACACACTATCACCTATATTCAATTCCTACCAGCAATTTGACTACCATTATACCACCCGCACCATATCTGACAATGAATACTGCACTTCATCAGTACACGAACGAGCCTTGCCGAAAAATCAATCCAGGTTACCTGTGCCATAGCAATTCTATCCGATACGACGAAAAATCAGAGGACTGCATTACCCAAATACTCCAACTCTCGGACGAAGAAGCGAATTGTAATAACGTTCCAGTATCCATCCAGACCACCTTAGTCGAGCAGCTGACTCCAGCCCATTACATTGGCATATTTCCGGAATCGACGAAAATATCGACCCAGTGTTCCAGCACCGGAATATTCAATCTGAAAGGAACCTTTCTGATTGATGTACCACCAGGTTGCGAATTCAGGACACCACACGACAGCTTCGTGAACTCCAAGGAAGTCATTCGTGAGCAGCCACTAACCCTACCGAAAGTTAGAACAGCCCCTGTACACCTGAGCGAGAAGACGAACCCCATTCGTCGTGAGAAGATACCCCTCGACCAACTCCACAGACTCCAAGAGATACAAGACCACATCGTCCCCGTATATCTTGACCAGGGTACCGATTCGACTCACTTTTGGACAACCCCAGTATACATCATCATCGCAGCGAGCTTAGCCTTCCTTCTCTACAAATACCGCCGCAACCGTCCAGGACGAAAAGAAAACGCCCAGGCGCCATCATCATCTTCAGAGCAACCAGTTTTGTTCGTCCCTTACAAAACTTCTTCAGGGGATGGAGAAGTTATAGTTGGATAACCTCACATAGCTTCGCAGAATCAACCGAACTAAGCGACACCCGACACCTGGAGCGACGTCAGCATGAGAGCATCCGTTGACTTCGAATCTCTTTTAGAATTCAGTCTGATTCACATTGTTAAACGAATAAGTTGTATTCTTTCTATAAAATTGTTATTTTGATCTTGAAATAAAACTTTTTAAAAAGTAAATTCTCAAGGATTCAAATTTAACTTGTATAAAAATGTAAAAACTCAATTAAATTTTAGTAGAAATAAATTAAAAATGTACCATATAGAAATAATTGTAAATAGGTTAATTAATTATAAGAAATCAATAAAAATCAGTGACTCACAACCACAAGTGATCGAGAGTGTTTATGAAAATTGAGAAATAACGGGCCTGGGAACGGAAAAAAGTGAGGGGGAGTGATCAACAAAACAGGAAGCGGAGGTCGATTTTGGAGAAAGCAGAGAAAAATTACATCAAAATTCCAATTAAATGAAGAATTACATCTAAATCTCCACAGAAACACTTAATATACCAAATTAGGAAGTACTGGAACTGAAAACAACTTACCTTGACAAACGTTTGGTAAGAAATCCAACCTGCAAGCCAAATAGGAAAAGCTGGAATCTACCAGAACCAGAAAGGTATTTGATCCTTATATAAATCCAAAATTCAACAAGCAATCCAGTGCACGAGTTTGAACTTTCCTTTCTTTCCGAACTTTTCTTCATAACCAGTTAGATCACTAAGACAATTTCCGCGTATCAGTGCACGAAACTATTCCTTTTTGAGAACTTTATTAGTCTTATTTTATCAATCATTTTCATTTCAACACACGAACTCTTCTGTTTACTTGTAATTTAAGGTTAAAGACATTTCCGTTTGAGGAACCATATGAATGGCAAGTGTCTATTAAAACGGTGACGGTGCCGTTCCTCTAATGTTTGAAATTTACATGACTTTGCCAAATTCACATATTTAGCAAGTAAGGTAGTTTTCGTAGGGACAGGTAAAATAAGAATTTAAGAAATCTACTGATAATTATAAGAGTTATTACATAAAAAAATTAAAAATGACTATTGAGAATAAAATGACCAATATTTGAGTTGAATTCATATCTTTTTTTATTTCCAAGGTAAATTACATATTATTATTATATATCATTCTTGACATCCTTTTCCTGAATTCTACTTTGAGATTGAGAGTTTCTCATGTGGCCTACCAAGAGAGCAGCTGGAGCACCTGAAAAGAAAGAGAAAGGTAATATCTAAAAGCAAAGAGTAAGTATTTGTAAGGGCGTTCTGAAATATTATTTGAATACAATACTTTATTTACAGTCTACAAACCACTGATTATAAATATGAATAAAAGTGAACAAATTTCTAACTACTACTATTGCTACTATCAATCAAACTACTTTCACTAAAGAAAAATTATAAAACAAAAATTCGAATTCAATACAATTATTTTTCTACGAATTCTACAACTACTAAAAATCACGAAAATAATAATACAGTTTATTATTATCAACAATCACTAATACTATCACTAATATTATTAATATATTCAAACTATTATTATTTTTATTGTAATTATTGATAACCAATTCATCATAACAAATGTCAACTCAACTTAGGGCACTCTAGAATTCTTCACACACAGTCATTTTCTTAACAATATATATATATATATCTGAATTCATAGCTTCATTATATTTTGGTCATGTCTCGTGGCCGATATTTCGAAAATATCAGCCAAAAGCAATATGTCGGTTTTCATGTACAGGTAGGTTAGAGTACTCGCCTAGTGTTGTCAAGTTGAACGACCGCCACACGTTCTGCGCATGCTCGTATTCGACATCGGTGATGTCACAATCATTCTACCGCCGGCAAGCTTGGACATTCTAATTTCTCCATCGAATCTATGGAATCGCATGGGAATATCCCTTTTCGAGTGAGTAACTCGTACCGGTTGGCATCGAAATGTGCAAATTTGCGCCTTGATGGATGGTCAGTGTTTGCACCAAATGCTCAAAGCTCATTTTCATGAAGCGAAAAGAGTCGATGAATCGAACTTTAATGTCAGTGTTGCCGTCGTACTGGGTGAAAGATATGTGTTTTTCTTTGTTGACAGGCAACAGGCTGATTCCACCCCTTTTTGCTATATTTCGAACGATAAAATGGCTGTCGTATACGGATAGATTATGGAAAACGATTGGCACAACGAACGACTTTTTGTAGTTTGAGTTGCAATGCGCATGCGCGTATCCACAGAACGCTCCCGTGTAGTGATTATGATCTTTTACTTTTTTTATCCAGTTTTCCAAGATTTTTTGCAAATGTGGCAAAATGGCGCTGTCGCTCTATCTGGAGGTGAGACGATCATGGGGACGATATCCAAAGTTTGGGCTTCCACAACTTTGGCTACGGCCCCCATTCTCTGCGCAAACCAATCCATCGAGTATAGCCCCCGAAGGCTATCATAAAATGACGAAGTATCGTCATATGCACACTTGAAATAAAATCCAGCGCTGAAAACAATGTGATTTTGGTACTTTGCCGTATGTGAGGTGCATTCATCATCATTGAACTGTTCCAAAATCGATTAGAAATAAGCTTAGATTACAAAGGGCACTATTTCTTCATGTACAAAGTCCCAAAATTCTACATGATCATACGGGGGAAAAGAAATTTTAGATGTGTTTGTTTTTTGACAATCAACAGTATGACTGTCGAGTTTCTCCTCACTGTTGAAATAATTTAAAAACCTATCGCAAATGAATGTTTTATGCTTGTTTTCACTAAGTTGGCCATTGAGTAGGCGAGATAAATTCTTTATCCAAACATAATGGAATTTAATTTCATCGCCGACGGCATCATGGTCGTTGGCGATCTCCAGTGGTGGTGCCTCGTAAATTTCTGGTTATATTCAATTTGAATGAGGAGAAGATTGACATGTTTGTCTAATTTTTGTTTCGTTAGTCGGCTCGGAACAGTAACGAAAAATGCACCATTGTTCCTATTGCTGATTTTGCTGCCTCCGTTATGATTTAGGCGGGGTCATCAATACATTCATCAATATTATCTTGCATGCGAAATTGAATAACCTTGGTTTCTATGATATTTGCAAGATAGGGAACTATGGTAAGTTTGAATTGGGTGTAGAATGTTGGGATCTATTGCACTGGAGTTTCCTGAAAACGAATTGAAACGAGTTTTTTCTCCGCTGTTAAGTAACGCCATATGTTCCAGTATACGTCCTCTTGCGTGCATGGGGGCGCATCCCCATAAGGTTTTATGGCAATCAAAATCTCTCAAAATGAGTATTGGTTTGGGTATCTGCAGGAAGTGATTATTCAGCTCCTCGCAACACGGTTTGGTGAAATGTAGATTTTACAAATATTTATCTCTTCAGGACCCAAAATTTTGATGGCAACTGCTTCAAGGTGAGTCGTTAGAGGGATTTCGATTGCACCATGAGTTTGGTGTATGTAAGTAGCGACGCCACTACTTGCTATGATTTTATCTCGTCTATTTTTATGGAAACAAACATAATTCCTCTCATTATGTGAATAGTTTTGTTTGAAATGGGTCGACTGTGAACATATGATCGAGGGATTATGTTCGGAGATGATCAGTTTGAAAATCTTTTGTGTGAAGAACCTATCAAGGTTCCATTGAATGATAGATAGTTCGAAAAATTATATAATTAACGCGTTTCGTGGGATGACGAGTCGCTTTCAGTATCTGAGAGGAACGCTATTCGGCTAGCAACTGTTTCGATAATTTTTTCTTTATTTTGGTGCACCTACTTTTGATGAATTTGTCTTTAAAATATGGCTAGGTATACACAAGTCAGCATGTTCATTAGACCTTGCACATCATTTGTGTATTGTTTTGCCACACTCAGAGGATCATTGGAGCCATATACATTTTCAAAAAAGTCTTTGAGTTAATTGTAGTTTAGAACAAAGATTTCTGACTCTTAGTATGCTTTAGTTGATTGCATATTTTCTTCGATAGTTGCAGTATCCTTGACATCAGTGCGACTTTTCTTAGATATACTGGATGATAATTTTACGAATAGGTCAGATGGTATTTCTCCTGTTGGGGTTAATATTTCTGAGAGGTTTCTCTTATTCTACGAACTAGTTTGGTTATCCAGGTCAGGAGTTATGGGAGAGTCTTCTGAATTCAGAGAGGTTGGAATACTGTCTGATGGTTCATCTGAGTTTTCAGGAGGGAAATTTCATTGGTTGTTGTTTACTAAGTACTGAAGAATAGGACATGTTTCTTTCGGTTTGTTGTTTGGTGGTTTCTATTGAGGTATCCATCGTTGTCGTTTGGTGATTCCTGTAGTCAGGAATCCCTGAAGTTGAAGAATTCGACTGAATATTTTAGTCGAATTTTCTGGCACGAGTCATGTGTACCTAGTACGGTCCTTACCCGTGCGATTTGTCAACGATATCCACAGATGATAAGAAGTTATCTTTTTATGCACCGTGAGCAGTGCTCTTAGGCTTACAGTAGATATAAAAAAGATGCAAACTTACAAGTCTTAATTGTACAAAATGATGCACAATGCACTATGTTTTTAGGTAGTATACTTTGTCGAATTTATAACAACTTTAATTTCGAGTCTGGGATTATTTTGTAGGGAACTGATACAAACAATTTTGCGCTTTGTTGTTCAGGTCCGCACTCCTTTTATTATTTTGTTTCTCTATAACAATCATGTATAGTAATTTTCAACAGAAGGTTTATATATTTTTTATTATTTTCATACTCTTCTCCATACCTAATTGGATTATATTTATTTTGTGGTTTATGGAACGGAATAAACCAGCTGTCAACTAATTTTTCCTGTAAATAATGCTGTTTGACAGAAATAGTTCATTTTCTATAGGTATATGTTGAAGCATTTCGATGAAATAGCTTGTTGCCTGTGTAGTATCTAGAATATTATAAAACGTCTAGTCGAAAATAAGTACACCGTTTTGAATATTTTGAAGATTTATATATTTTTTGTCTCTAGAGATTTTTTCAGTGTGTGAAAGTTGTTTTTTTTTTTTACTTCTGTGTAGTGATTCGTCATTATTTATTATACAGGGTAGACATTCGTTTTCAATACTAGGAATGGTGTTTTTGAGGAAACAATGGCCAATACAACTTGAAGAATTGTTTTGTTCACGAGTGATTTTGTCGCTGAGCGAGATAAAGTTAGTTGTATTCACTCAGTATTTTCAAACAATCATTCACTATTCTTTCATTCTCCTCTAATAAATTCAAGTTCATATCACTAATGATTAGTTGGTGATTAATTGATCTATTTCTTCTTTGTTTCAAGTAATTTCCCAAATGCTTTATGAGTAATTCGAAACTGCCAGATGGAGATCTATAACAAGAGAACAGCAAGTGGTGGCCACCATAGTTTGGATGTCTGGCAATGAATGATATGATTCTTAATATTATTCAGAAGAAAATATAAAAGAATTAACTTTTTCACCAGGACAAATTTCAGTTGATATTTTGTACATCTCTGCTACCAGCCAAAGCAACGATGACCCAAACTTCATAGTATCCCATCATCCCTGCCTATGTAGTTTCAGCTTTTATAGAATTAAGAAGATCTGGCATTCACGCTGGGCTCTTAGAATGTTGTATAATCTTATATTTATTGTGCTCCGACCTCCTGTATTGAAGTTGTTGGTATTATCAAGAACTCTCCGGTACCCTTAGCGACATGACGTTGTATAAATAACTTTTTTCTACAAACGTCAAAAAATTACAAGGTTCGCGCATTGACAACAATATAGTTACAGTAATTACTTGATTTGGAAAAACAGTTTAAGCCAGTTCAATACTATTTTTCATATTAAGCTAAGCTTATTACTTATTTTAGAACAATATTTTTGACGTTTGTAGAAAAAAATTTGTTTGTATCTCATGCGCAAAATACTTTGGTGATCTCGACTATTTTTTTTAATTCGGCTGCGCCTCGTTAAAAAAATCAGTTCTCGATTACCAAAGTAGCATTTCACGCACTAGATACAAAAATAACTATTTGATAATTCTGATGTATGAAACGTCAATAAATAAAAAAACGAATACAAATTCAATCATTGCAATCAAATCAAACATAAATTTGGTCCTTTTGAGCATAGATATAGGTATTTACAAAGTTAAAACTTCCATTACCAATTTCAACGCAACCAGCAAGCAGAAACCTAACTTATAATCACACAACCAGTAAGCAGATCCAGTCTACGAGAAACTTTTGAAACCTGTGAGTCATCCATCCTTCCCCCGTTTTCCTTATCCAGGTATTTCTCAATCTGACAGTAGAAAACTAGTTGAAACTCTCAATATTTTTCTTGAAAAATGGCAGATGCTTTAGTATTGAAACGCGGCCAACTGAAGGGTCAACTGACACGATTTCAAACAATCATCGTCAATATTTCTGAAAATACCAGTGTCAACGAAATCAAAATTAGATTGGAAAAACTTGGAATCATTTATAATCATTTTGAAGAAATTCAAGATCACATAGAATTGGCAAATAATGACATTCAGGATGACGAACGAAAGAATTGTGAAGACATATACTTTAAATTAGTTGGTTTAGCTCAAGATACGATCTCAAATTTGTCACAATCTAATCAATCTATTAGTGAAGCTTCTTCCGTTAGTAAACCTGATGATCAATCCAACAACGTCAACGGCGGACGTGATTCAACACGTTCAAATAATCTATTAGGTCAAGTCAAGTTGCCAAACATTACTTCACCAAATTTTTATGGTCATTGCAATCAGTGGATGACATTTCATGACATATTTCAGTCTCATCCACGGTAATGCTCAACTTTCTGATATTCAAAAATTTTATTATTTACGATCTTGTCTGCGACGGGAAGCTGCGCAATTGATACAATCAATAGATATTTCTTCCGATAATTACACAGTCGCATAGACAATGTTGAAAGAGCGTTACGACAACAAGAGACTCATTATTCATACACACGTGAAAGCAATTTTTGATTTATACCCAGTAAGAATTGAATCGCATGTTCATTTTCGTAAACTTTTGGACGATTTCAATAAGAATCTACGTTCCTTAAAGGCACTCAAGCAACCCACTGTTAGCTGGGACACACTTTTAATTTATATCATTTCCACGAAACTAGATCTCATTACCAAACGAGAATGGGAGGAGTCTATCAATAAAAGTGGAACCGAATCTCCTTTTATCTCAGAATTGACAGATTTTCTAACAAAAAGATGTCAACTGTTAGAAACCATTGAAAACAAATCAAAAATTCAAAAAACAAATTCTACTTGAGATAATAAAGTTCATACCAATATAACAACTCATAAGATAATTTGTTATTTCTGCAAAGAAAATCATTTTAATCACCAATGTGAACATTTCTTAAAGATGTCTGTTGTTAACCGAATTTCCTAGGTTAAAAAAATTAATTATGTACTAATTGCCTAAGACCATTCCATTCTCAAGCAAATTGTAGATCAGCAGAATGTCGATTAGGTAACAAGAAACAACACTCTTTTGTACTGTGTCCCTAGTTCGTCTGAAACCATTATCACCACCAACCTCTGACAAAACTTGCACATGTTTCGAATCAACCCCTTCAGTCATTGCATATTGACAGAGACAGAAACTAACCCACTTCCAGTAGTTACGAATACATCGCTGTCTTCTCGTTCACAAATTTTATTAGCTATAGCTCAAATACATATTTTGGATTTTGAAGGAAAGCCGACGTGCTGTCGTGCGATGCTTGATAGTGGATCGCAGTCGAGTTTTATGACTAGATCAATTGTGAAAAATCTAAATTTGAACATATTTAAAATAGATATTCCAGTTGCTGGTATTAATAATTCAATAAATAATATATCGGGGAAAAGTGAAACCTATGTTAAGTCTAGGGACGGCAAATACAAAATAAAAAAATCATTTTTAATTATCGATAAAATAACTGATATATGCCACAAGTATCATTCGATATGTCCACACTACATTTACCATAAAACATCATGCTTGCTGATGAATGTTTTAACGAATCAGGTCCCATAGATGTTTTGTTAGGTGCGAGCATATTTTTCGATGTTTTATGCGTAGGACAGATTAAAACTGGTCGCAATGGTCCACATTAAAAAAATACTAAACTTGGTTGAATTGTTTCTGCTCCGATTAACTATGAAAAATATTTTAGTTTACCAATTATGTGTAATCTCAACATTAGGAATAATGAGCTCCATGGACAATTATTGCAAAAATTTTGGAAATTAGAGGAGATTGAAAACAAAAAACTCTATCTATACTCGGGAAGAAGCAGATTGCGAAGAAAACTTTTTGAAAAACGTTAGGCTTATTACTCATGATTGATTTAAAGTAGCTTTACCTTTGAAAGAAAATTATATCAAATTCTGTTAATACTGCGATTAGATGATTTAGGTTTTTAGAAAAACGGTTTTCTAGAAATCCCGAATTCAAAAAACGTTACGTTGATTTCATGAAAGAATATGAGGATTTAGGACACATGACTCTTGTTGATATTAAATCAGATACAACTGAAATAGAATTTTACCTACTACACTACGGAGTATTAAAGGAAAGTAGCCTCACTACAAAACTACTAGTAGTTTTTGATGGTTCTTGTAAAACTGATTCTGGCTTATCACTCAATGATGTTTTGAAGAACTATTCACTGTGAACTTTTCTCAACTGCTCTGAGATTCAGAAAACATAATGTTGTTTTCACGACAGACATCAAAAAATGTTATCGTGAAGTTTATGTTCATGATGAATACCGTGATCTCCAACGTATAGAGTGGCGTGCAAATGAAAATGATACTGTTACCTATGGCACAGGTCCGGCTTCATTTCTTGCATGCAGATCGTTATTTCAAGCTGCTATAGAAAGCCAAGGAGAATATCCTTGCGCCGCGGATATTATAAAACAAGATTTGTACATAGATGATTTAATTAGTGGTCACAAAACACTAACAGAGGCGCTCAAAATAAAACATGAAATTACACAAATTCTGAAAAACGCGAGATTTCCATTAGTAAAATGGTTTTCAAATCGTGATGAATTTCTCGATAATTTAAGTCTTGGAAATTTATCGGAAATTGATATACCAAAAGAGGGAACTGTTAAAACTTTTGGTTTGGTATGGAATCCTAATTCTGACTCATTTTCGTTCACATTTTCAGTAACTGACTTCTCTACAATTTCGAAACGTTCCATTTTCTCTTGCTTATCCAAAATATTCGACCCATTCGGTCTAATCGGTCCTGTAGCGATTCACGCAAAACTCATATTACAAGAGTTATGGAAATCACGTTGTGACTGGTATGACCCCATTCCAGATGATCTGAAACAGACGAAAACTCATGTGTTCGGGCTTGGTGCTGACATCACATCTTATTAGGTTCATGTGAATGTAAACTCATCTGTCTTTTTCTTATTCGCTGACATGCTATGTCGTTCATTGTTTTAATTTGGACATTCTTTTTTATAGTGACCAAATTGCTTGCATATATTGCATTTGGTTACTTTTTTCATCACTGTCATGTTTGCAAATAATTTTCGATACTAAAAGCAGCTGATAACATTTCTCCACTTTAGGATTCATTCAATTGATCCTACTTCAATTGAAGACGGATCAGAATATTATCCATATTACTACCTTCTTTGATATCATACCACACTGTCTTGAAGCTGCTGATAAAACGGACCATTTCACTTCTGTCGCACAATTTTTCCCCTTGGTCACCAATTTCTTTGGCGTTATTACAAGTTAATAATAGCTCAATAGTTCAATAGTTCCAATGAGTACTGCTACGGCTTTTCCATCGTGGTTCAACCAATTTTCATTGGCTTCATCTTCGTTGAGCGTTCTTAAAGCACCAGTCACAATATCGACTATTCCTTGAGAACCTAGAAATGCTTGAATTTGAAGCTTCTACAGTATGCACTTTTTACCGACGAACCAGGTTGTTCTGCTGCGTATTCATTTCCACAATGGTTCAGCCAATCTTACTGGTGAGGAATCAGTTGAAAGTAGATTCAGCACTATAAATCTTCAATGCGGCTTGGGAAATAACAGAGTGAATGTGTTAAACATCACAAACACATCCCATAACTTATAGTACGCGAGCCCTCTTACAAAGTCGGAAGTAATAACGAGCAAGTTGTAACTTTGTATACTGTTTAAGTTTGCCAAATCTGACAAAATGTCGCAGAGAGAAAACCTTGAAAGTGGTGAGTTTTCCTTTGTCGCCAAATAGACATCTTTAGAGCGTCGGACTGCTGAAGATTCTTATTAATTTTGTCGAATAATGATGCCATTGAAAATAAAATTATTGTATTTTCCTAGAGAAATCAGACAAAAATGTTTAGTACTTTTAGGTTGTCCCCCACTCTAAACGTGTCGATATCACTACTTAGATTGCCGACAGGCAGCAATGTGATTTTTCTAGGAAAATATAAAAATTAAATGAGATTTCCAATGGCATCATCGTCCGACAAAATTAATAAGGATCTTCAGCAGTCCGATGCTCCATAAATGTCGATTTGACGACAAAGGAAAACTTACAACTTCTAAGGTTTCCTCTCTGCGACATCTTGTCAGATTTGACACACTTAAACAGTATACAAAGTTACAACTTGCTGGTTATCAATAACTGTATTGCAACTTTTGAACTAAAAACTCCAAAAACAATCCCATTTAACAATCACAAAGTAATATAATTCGAAAAGTATTTTCATTATTAGTTCCTCAAAACGCACCAGAAATTTATTATTAAAATATTATGAAGACGTCCCCATAAAGAATTATTTCAAGACTCTAGTTCATATAACATTAAAATTTTATTGTACAATGAATAAAACGAATGCAGAAGGACAAAATCATACTCTCAAATACATATATACATTGCCAACTAGCGATTCAGAGTTTCAAAGTTCCATCGAATAGCATATATTCAAAATATAAATCAGCAGCTGTGTAAGGTCCACTGACATAACAAATGCAAGAAACTTTTGAAAGTTGAGCTGTAGGAGGGTGAAAAAGAGTTTTTGAACGGGAGAAGTTAGACCCGTCCGATTTCTGTTGTGGCAAGTTCTTTATATTGGGAATGTTAGAAAAGTTTCGAACATAAAACCATTCGATATTTTTTATATATAGTCACTTTGTTATTTTTCAGTTATGACTTCGCTGGTCACGAAAACATTATGGAGGTCGAATTCATTTGCATTTGTTGTTAGTGTTTCTGATCGCTAGATTTATCATTCCAATGAAAACATAATTTCTACGTAGAAGTTTTTTTACAGAACGAGAGTATCTTCAAAAGAAAATGTTTTGATTGAAACTTTGTTATTAATATGTAAATATGTAAATAAGTTGTCAATTTATCGTGATAGGAATACAAAGGTCTGATAATGAATAATATATTGGGTAATACAATCTTCCGCATACACCTATCCAATCTATTTATATTTTTTTTTGGAAGTATATTCAACAGAAAACAACTACGGCCCATTTGAAATAGTTATTTTTGTATCTAGTGGGCGAAATGCTACTTTGGTGATCGAGAACTGATTTTTTTTTAACGAGGCGCAGCCGAGTAACAAAAATAGTTGAGATTACCAGTATTTCGCGCATGAGATGCAAATAAAATTTTTTCTACAAACGTCAAAAATATTGTTCTAAAATAAGTAATATGCTTGGTTAGCTTAATATGAAAAATAATATTGAACTGGCCTAAACTGTTTTTCCAAATCAAGTAATTACTGTAACTATGGAAATAAAATGGTATTTGTTGACAATTAGATTTTTGCTTGATTGACGAACATAAAGGTTAAAATATAAAAATCCCATATAGTTTACATGCAGTGTGCGAAGTAAGTATTTCGCACACTACTTCGCGCACGGTGTCATGGTAACGAAAGAAAATGAAAAAAAGTGTCACTTCGCATATTGTTGTCAATGCGCGAACCTTGTAATTTTTGACGTTTGTAGAAAAATAATATTTAATTCCTAATTACTAATGAGAATCTCTAACCTTGGAGAAAATTTGAAAATTGAAAACTTGGTACAATGAAAGTATATTACTGTATAACAGAAGATCATTATTGTATTTCAATTTGAATAAATGCAAATATTCTCATGTGATAATGAATATGATTTTCAATTTTCAAAATTCTCCCTGCGTTGCCTAGGTGCCAAATTGCTATGCATGTGAATGTTATAATTTCAAGGTGCAATGAATTTATATATTAATTAATTTGAAAACTGACGAAGAAATAATAGTAAGGCTTAAAACTTTAACTTAATTTTTCCTTCCTTCCTTACAGCATTTTCAGCTGAGCCAATTTCCATAGTACTCAAGACTGCCTCAATCTCAGTTGGGTTCGTGAACGTTGATACACCCTGTATGTTATAAGAAGTGGATAAATGGAAAAAAATATATGAAATTTTCAATAATTGAACACCAAACTCAGTAAATTTCATACTGAACATAAAACAGTTGTTGAAATGAACCATAAATTAAAGAAAGAACTTGAAAAAATAAAAACTGAAAATGCTTAATTTCAAGAATCAATGATGACGCTACGAGATGAAAATAAGGAAAATAAAGAAGTCCTTGAAGAACTCAAACTTTCCCAGTCAAGTATTGTAATACATGCACAGAGTAGTGTAAACTACGCAAAACAAATATTATCTAAGAAAATTGATAAGCCCAAATTCAATAAAATTCTCATATTAGCTGACGAGACAGGAAGGGGTTTAAATAAGGAGCTGAGAAGAAGATTCATCAATGAAGACATAGACATTTCTAGTATTATAAAACCGGGAGCGTCATATGATAAAGTAATTGATAACATTGAAAAATTGACCAATAGTTTCACGTCTCAGGATCTAGTGATTGTAATGGAAGGAACAAATGATTTCTCAATGAATAAATACCCAAGCATCAGGAATATAAATCATAAATTGTAAATGTGTAATACTAATGTCATATTTTTGTCTGCGCTGACGCTCACTGATTTACATTCTAATCGAATAACCAAATTTAATAGAAAATTCTACGATTTTCTTGAAGTATTCAATAAATATAATGAAATTTCACTATCATTGTTGAACATTAATAATTTATATGGACATATGCATAGTAACTACAAAATTTCTTTGTTGATTAAGAATGCAGGCTTTGGAATACTAAATAAAAATTTTACTTTTATCCAAACAAATCGAGGTAGCAGAGAGACAAAACACTGTAGTAGTCATAGATGATGACAATGATCAGGGCACTCCTCACAAGCAGAATTTGCTTGTAAGTACATAACATCCTCTAAAACAATCAGAAATACAAAGTCTGTTGATTTGTATCAAATAAATAATTCTTCAAATAGCAAGGAAAACTCTGTAAATATTTCTAAATGCTCACTCAACATCATGCACCAGAATGTGAGGTGTCTCTTTAATAAAGTATTGAAATTAGAATCAATTTCAGATAGTATCAGAACACTGGCAATCATCTGAACAAATCAATGAGCTGAAGATTGATGGTTTTTGCATGATAGATAGTTCAACCAAAACTTTGTTTCTACATTTGTGGTACGTATATGAAAAAAAATCGACATCATCTTATACTTAAAACATTCACATTTTTGTATAAAAAGTCACACGTTAAAATATATAACTAATAGAGTCGTACTATGTTCACATTGAAAATTTACAAACAACACGCATTAAAAGTATAAATAAATCGCTCCCAGCGTCTCACAATTCATAGTAAGACTAAAACTCATATGCCAAGTATTCCTCTATAGAGTAGAAGCATTTTCCCATGAGAAGTTTCTTGATTATGAATTTGTTTGCTCTTGTAAATCAACGATTGTTTCATCAGGGTGGGAGTGGGAAACGGAAGAACACGATTCTGCTCCTGACGAGTGTGCCTTCCTACGTGGGCATTCACGAACCTATCTCTGAATTTGTGTAACAGATAGACTGTTTCTAAAATAAATAAACCAAATAGGGTTAATATTTTGTATCCGGAAAAAATAGGTCTACATGATTCTCGCATCTTAACTTTAAATATAACACGCAGAGCTCGTTTTTGAAACACAAATATACTTTGTAAAAGAACCTGGCTACAAGTACCCCAGAATGGAATTCCATGACAACCTTCTTTTTTCGCCAGCTAATTGCACATGGCGGTACGGCAATTTATGTACATAACTCGATAGTAGGAATCAAATCAGTCGATGTGTCACAATTCTCTGGTGAAGGATAACTGAAACATCCAGTACATGCTTGGATAATTTTATTATCTCTGACTCATTGGCAAATTATAAAATTCACAACACTGACTATGGAATATCTGATTATCACTGTCAAATTATCAACTTATTACATATTGAAGAACCTATAAACCAAGATAACCATTATGAAATTGGAAGAAATATGAATTCCGAAAATTAAATATAGCAACAGAAAACATAGAAAGAATAAAGAGTGGATAAACGAGGATTTGTTGGTGATGAGGAATAAAATTGGCATGTTTTCAGATTTGTCTAAGAAATACCCGGAATTAAAAAATTATTACAAAGATCTAAATAAAAAATATTCCTTGGAACTATCTAAAGCAAATAGTCTAGGGTAGAAGCCTTTAAATCTGGTAAAAAGTAAAAGAAAATTATAGTAGAATGAAACCCATTGGAAACGGAATATAATATGACAAAAATGAAAGGAAAAATATATTACGGGCGATCTGAGGTCGGGATGTAGGACGGAAAAAAGTTAAATGGCAAAGTTGTAAGTAATGAAAAGATCTACAATTTTGTATCAACATTTTTTTCACATATCCTCAAAATTCATGTAAAAAATTCAAATAATCAAGTTTTTGGTTTTCAATTTTTATCTTCAACAAAAAAAAAATAAACTTTCACGAAATTTGGTGAAAACTTACCTTTTTATGTTCCAAATACAGTGTAATTTTTTTTTAATTGAAATATTAATTTTTCACCTAATTTTGACTAAATATCCAAAAAGCACCCTAATTTTCAATCGAAAAATCTCACGTCAAAATATCGACTTTTTTAAAAAAGTTGGTGGGCTTTTCGTTTTTTGAAATCTCTACTTTCCGATGGTGTAAAAAATATATACACTACTGTAGTAAATTTTCTTAGAAAATGCAAATAAAGAAAAGAACTCGAATCCGAAATAATTTTTTAAAACATGTACAATTTTCAGCTATTCATTGAATTTCATACTTTAATTACTCGAAATACGTAATATTCCATGTTACATTGGAAAAATTACATATCTATAAAACATAAAGATTGCAAAAAACATGCGAAAATAGTTATTCTAAATATTAAAGATAGAATTTAAAGGGGATTTTATCTAAAAAATGTTACTACTGCAATTTCATTTCAGTAAAAAATTGATTTATTAAATTTTAATTACATTTATGTCATACAAAATATAAATATACATGTCTCTCAGATGGCATTTCGTCATCGATAGATTCGATAAACCTTTCCGATTCTATTAAATCTTCGCAATGTTCAAGGCCATCACCGTCTTCGTCTCTAATATTATTTCCACTTTGCATTGGTTCTATGTCCATAATTTCATCGGAATCATTAATTTGAACAAAAATTTATGTATTTAAACGCATGTTTCAGGCAGCCACATTTTGAACTGTTACATCCAGTTTCACAGATGCAGCAAATAGTTTTGAGCAATATTTCCGGGATTAATTCCTTTTCTGTAAATCTGGGCATAATACCACGTTGATGCTGCTTCCAGCCCCAATCTGTTGCCGTCAGTTCGTTACCCAGCCAAGTTTGAAGCTGATAATATGCCCTGTAACAGTGTTGTTTTGCTGCACCTTCTGTGGGTGGGAGATTTGCCAATATGAAAAGTTATTTAGTTTTTGTCAATTGATATTTTTGAAATCTTAATTTATTCAGTGTTAAACTATCATTTTTGCACCTATAAATAGATTTGATTAATTGTTATCCATTTTTTTTCAATATCTTCTTAGTTTGCATCTCTTCCATATATCAGTCAGATAAAGAAATTATTTAGAAAAAGCAATAAATAGGCATCTACGTATATAATTTAAAGAAAAGGTTTTACAACTGTCTCAAAATATTGTAGACGTCTAGTACCGTAGAGTGAGGTCACTTTGCTCAAATTTGGTAGTTTTTTCAATTTTAATTTGTAGGTGTTGGGCCTAAAAATGGGGTATAAAATTATATGGTATAATTCTGTTTATCCTACTAAATCCACATTATGTGGCGGCATAATTTTGATTAGGAATAGTTTATTTTTATTTTTAAAGGCTGAGCAAAGAAACCCCACGATTGGGGGCAACTTTGCATTTACTTATAAATACGCTGTTTGAACATATATTGCGCTGTCAATAGGCTTCTTTGCTCAAGGAGGTCATTTCCAACAAGTTCGTATAAGTAGGTAGGTATATACAAATGTATTTTGAAAAAATACGAAGAGCTTTTAAGTGTCAGTATTGAAATGCGACATATTTACAAAATCCTCTACTATTTTAAGTTATAAACTGGTAAAAAAATTGAATAAACATCTTGAGCAACGTTACCACTGGTGAGCAAAGTAACCCCACTTTACGGTAATTAAAGTATAAAATTTAATGAATAGCTGAAAATTATAAATGTTAAAAAAATCGGATTCGAATTTTTTTTCGTTTTTTGCATTTTCTAAGACAATTTACTACAGTAGTGTATAGTTTTTTTATACCATCGGAAAGTAGAGATTTCGACAAACAAAAAACCCACCAACTTTTTTTAAAAAAGTCGATATTTTAACGTGAGATTTTTCGATTGAAAATAAGGGTGCTTTATCGATATTTAGTCAAAATTAGGTGAAAAAATAAATATTTCAATTCAAAAAAATTACAGTGTATTTGGAACATAAAAACGTAAGTTTTCACCAAAGGACCTCGCACATTTCTTACGGAAAATGGCTTTTCGTGAATTTGGCTGACTTTTTGGTATGTTGTAGTTCTTGATGAGCTATCAGAAGTGTTCACAGCCACAAAGCTCAAGAATTAACAGTTTTCGAGATATGCAGCTTTGAAAATGGATATTTTCTATTTTTTGGGGTATTTGCTCATCCATCGGAGAGCTCTCATTTCTTGTTGGGATGGAATTCGACTATTCGGCGCATAGAACCTAAGTTATAGTAGGCACCGTTTTCGAAAAATTTCCATACAATGCTCTTCACTGTCTATGGAACGAGGTACAAATTCTCTCTCTTCTTCTCTCTCTACAATTCAGAATGCTTTGGTTGTTGTTAATTCTTATGTGCTGCATGGAGCTTTTTCAGCCAAAAATTAGTTATGCCGTCAAAACCTGTTGATTTCTAATTGACTGTATTTCCAATGGCTGCTACTACTTTGTTTTCGTCGATGTTCTTCATTATTATTATTGTTATTATTATGAATGTTATTCTTACTAATATATGGTTTTCGATTCATCTACTTATTCATTTTGTAAACAATCATATGAATAAACAGTTATTTTTATTTGTAAACTTTAATGTAACATATATAAAAAAATAGTGTTTTTAATAATTTGGGTGTAAATATCGAAAGTTCCATTCATAGTTTGGATCCAACACCTGAACTACCCCATTCTACCTGGAGAGTACTATCACGTATCAAATATGCAGATATTTTCACGGATTCATTTGGCTGTGAGGGGCTATTATCCATTTCGAGCCATTCTGAGGAAAATGTCTTGGCACCCCATTGTTAGATTATCGAGATTTGTGAGAAACAAATCACATATAATATGTAAATGACATCAATAATGATAACAATTGTTACATGATTAGGATTTTATAATTTTCCCTCATTACAGATCGTTATGAACATTTTGGAAAACATATTGAATATTATTGGACATCAGATATATTTGGAATCGGTTATTATCGTTTCCCGAAATATGTCATTTTCCGAAAATATAATTTATGCTAGCGTCATCCTGAGCATGGAAAGGTGTTTGGGAGATCTTGGAATTTGTACCTCATTCCATAGGCACTGTGGAGCAGTGTATGAAAATTTTTTGATAACGGTGCCTAATATAACTGAGGAAGACCATTTCTCAGTCGGGTTCTAGGCATCGAATATTGAAATTTCATCCCAACAATAAATGAGAGCTGTCCGATGGATGAGCAAATACCCCAAAAAATGGAAAAAAATCCATTTCCAAAGCTTCATATCTCGAAAACTGTCCATTTTTGAGCTTTGTGGCTATGGACACTTTTGATCAGCTCATAACGAACTGCAACATATTCAGCCAAATTCACGGAAAGCCATTTCCCATAAGAAATGTGCGGGTTTTCTTTTTTTGTTGAAGATAAAAATTAAAAACGAAAAACTTGGTTATATGAATTTTTCACATAAATTTAGAGGTTATGTAAAAAAAGTGCTAATAAAAAAGGAGTAGATCTTTTTATCATCGACAACTTTGCTATTCAACTTTTTTCTATAGGACTTGTAGTTTTGCCGGAAATCGAGATAAACCGTATTTTACCTTAAAAACTCACCCCCTCCTACTTCCCGACCTCAAATCGACCGTAATTTATTTTTCCCTTTATTCCTGTCATATTATCTTCCGTTTCCAATGGATTTTTTTCTACTATAATTTTTTTTGTTTCAAAAATTATCTACCGTAGACTAAACGCAGTCACATCGATAATGAAATAAATTCTTGAACAAACAAAACGAAAGCAACCTGTGTGATGTAGTGACATTTAATAAATTATAATTCCCTCTATACTCTGTATTGGATAGTTAGAGAGAAGTAGGTTTTGGGTCAGAACTTGTCAAGTTGTTAAATAAAATATTATATGTCAGACTCTTTTAACGATTATTGAAAGTATCTATTTTTCTTTCCAATAACCACTTGGGACATTTCAAATAGCGACGAGGATATAAAAACGTTAGAATTTTGTAAAAAACATTATGGCGACTATTGGATTTATCAAGAAATTCAATCCAAGTCAGGACAACTGGATACTCTATCAGGAACAGTTGGAAATGTTTTTCAAAATCAATCAGATCACGGATACTGAGACTGATAATCGTTAAGTAGCAGCTTTACTCAGTTTAATTGGGTCAAACGCTTACAAGGTATTAAGAGACCCGAGTACCCCAGTTCTTTCAAACGAGAAGAAGTATGACGAACTACGCAAATTGCTGAAGAAACATTATTCTCCAACTACATCGGTTCATCGTGAACGAATCGATTTTTTTGAGGCAAAGCAAGGTGAAAATATCAGTGTATGGTATACCAGAATCCATAATCTAGCTCCTCAATCTTCAACAGTACCTCAAAGACAAATTCATTTGTTCAATGCTGAAAGGACGGATCAGAGACCAACTTTTGAAGGGAAGCTGAATGTTAGTTTAGAGAAAATCGTGGATTTAGCCTTGACTAAGGAATCTTCTTTGGCAAGTGGATCTTCGACAGCTGTCAATCTTTTGAAATCTAATCAGAAGTTGAATAAGGGACGTCAAAAACATTTTGATTAGGTCAATAAGAAAGAAAATGCACAAGGAAGCCGCTGGAAGTGCAAAGCTTGTGGTAATTTTCACACTGGGAGGCAGAAGTGTAAGTACACGACTTATACTTGTAGTTCCTGCAAGACGGTTCGTCATCTTTCTAATGTATGTTGGAAGAGGCAGAATTCTTTAGAAGTGGAAGAAGATGAAGTAGAAATTTTCAATATTAAGTTTGATGATTGTAAACCGATTAATTTTGATATTTTGTTAATAATATCAATATTCCCATGCAATTAGATAGCGGTGCTGGAATATCAGTGATCTCGGAGCAGTACTATCGGAAATATTTTTCCAAAAGTAAATTGCATGACACTGAACTCAAATTGAAAAGTTTTACAGGTTGCGTGGTTAAACCGCTTGGTTTTATTGAGGTGAACTTGAAATATGAAGGTAAGATTTGTTCTAATTTTATTATACATGTGGTAAGTAATGACAACTGTAATCATAATCTTTTAGGTAGAGATTTTATTTCAAAATTCAATTTCAGTTTGTTTTCTGAAATTCTGAATATTATAAACATGTTACCAAATATTTTAGATGAATATAAAGAGTTATTTGACAACAATTTGGGTTGTAACAAATATCAAAAATTTCATCTAAATCTGAAGGATGACGCCACACCTGTTTTCCAGAAAGCTAGACCGGTACCAATTTCATTCAGAAAAAAAGTTAACTTAGAACTCCATAGGTTGGATAGTTCTCAAACAAGATGGTGATTTGCGTATTTGTGGTGATTATAAGATTACCGTTAACAAACATCTAGTGAATGTGAAATACCCTCTACCTAGGATTGAAGATATCTTTTCTCAACTCAATGGTGGTGAATCTTTTTCAATATTCGACTTGAGTAAAGCTATAACCAACTTGTTTTAAACGACGAATCTTCGAAAATTGTTGCATGGAAGACTCACAAAGGTTTATTTCGTTTGAATCGAGTTCCATTTCGAATAACATCTGCTAGTGCAATTTTTCAATGGATCACTGAAACTATTTTGAGTGGTATACCAGGTGTAGCAAATTTTCTGGATGACATAATAGTAACTGGTTCATCGAGAAAAAATCACGAAGAAAATCTCAGAAAAGTTTTCATTAAACTCAAAGACTCAGGTTTCATAGTTAAACAGTCCGAATGTTAATTTTTCAAAGAAGTGAATTATCTTGGCTATAATATATCTAAGGAAGGTTTTAAGAAAAACATGAATAAAATTAAAGCTATTTTGAATTCACCTGAACCCCAAGACAAAACTCAAGTACAAAGTTTTGCTGGCATGGTAAACTATTATCGTAGATTTGTTCTACACTTATCTTCTTTGATGAAGCCTATTTATGACTTATAGAAGAAAAATTCTCAGTTCTTTTGGAATCGAGAATGGGGTGAAGCTTTCGAACGAATCAAAAAGATAATCGCTTCCCATGATATTTTGATGCATTTTAACCCCAAACTTCCTGTTGTTTTACCAACAGATGCTTCCCAAGATGGTATATCAGCTTGTTTGTCTCATCGATTGCCGAATGGAGATTTAAGACCTGTAGGATTTGTTTCGAGAACATTGATGCAGACCGAAAAAACTATTCAGTGATTGATAGAGAATCCTTAGTGATATATTGGGGGGTTAAAAAATGTTCGCAGTATCTATTGGGATTGTCATTTCTCATTCAAATGGATCACAAGGCTCTTGTACACATTTTTGGTGAAGATAAAGGTTTGCCTCAAATGGCTACAAGTAGGCCGCAACGTTGGGCTGTTTATTTATCTGGTTTTTCTTATAAAATTAATTATACCAAAAGATGAGATAACCAAGTTGCAGATATGTTATCCAGACATCCATTGTTGATGGAATATTTGTCGAAAGATTACAGCAAAAATTCAACTTATTTGAATTTCATTATTTCAGATGGTCTACCTCTTGATTATCGTAAGGTGGCTATAGAAACTAGACGTGATCCAATTTTATCTCAAGTACATTCGTTTGTCAATAAAGGTTGGGCAGAAATAGTCACAAATCAAGAATTGGTTCCTTTTTCAGACGTAAATACGAACTGACTGCTGAACAAAACTGTGTTATGTGGGGATATCGAGTGATTATTCCGAAAAAATTGCAAAATCAATTATTATCAGAGCAACATAATCGTCATTTGGGAATAATCAAAATGAAATCAATAGCATGTTCTTATATTTGGTGGCCTAATTTAGATGTTCAAATCGAAAGTCTTGGTAAATCATGTCGTTCTTGTTTATTGACATCTAGTGATCCACCAAAAGCATCTATAAATCCTTGGGAAAGGCCAGTAAGGCCATGGCAAAGGATACATATCGATTTTCTTGGACTAGTTAATAATAAGTATTATTTGATTATTATTGATGCTTTCAGTAAATGGCCAGAAATTTTCGAGACGAGAAATATCACGACCGAAGCAACTATAATTAAACTTAGAGAAACATTTGGGGAATTTCAGAGATTTTAGTTTCTGACAACGGACCTCAATTAACTTTAGATGTTTTTAAACAATTTTAATGAGAAATGGTGTTCAGCACAAAACAATTTCTCCATATCATCCAGCGACGAATGGAGCGGCTGAGAACGCAGTCAAGTTTTTTAAGAAAAGTTTAAAATCATCTCTTCTGGATATTAAAAATGCCAATATTTCTACTAATGTTATTGTCAGTAGATATTTATTGAATTACAGAAATTCGGTTCATTGTACTACTAATGAAACTCCGGCTATGTTAATGGTGGGAAAAAATTTAAGAACTGTTTTTGATTTGATCAAACCAGATAGAGAGGAATTGATAAGATCAAAAACAGAAAAACAGTCTGGGATAAGAGAAGTTTTCAAAGGAGAGGATGAGGTTGTAGTGAGAGATTATAGGATAAATGATAAAATTAATTGGATTGAAGCTAAGATAGTAAAAAGAATTGATAGTAGAAATTATATATGTAAATTAAATGATGAGACTGTGTGGCGTAGGCACGTCGATCAAATTAAAATCAGGAAATCGGATGAGGTTTATGTTGATCCTAAAGTATTGTAGTATCACGACATGATCCAAAATATGTACAATTGATTGAAAATCCAATAGGTTAAAATAATGGCAACTCAATTCATTCAGAAACAAAAAATTGCGTTGAAGACAATGTTATTGATGCAGAGAATACACAGTTATCTGAAACTACTAAAATTTCCGATGGTACTGGTGCTGATGCATCATCTTGTGCTGATATTGTTGGCAGAAATATTTCAGGTGACGGTATCAATAATAATTTTAGACCAAAACGAAACAATGTCAAGCCGAATCGCTATACGGTTTTTGATTATTATAATTGTTTATATTTTGGTATATTAATTTTGAAATTATGGTAGAGATATGTGATGTAGTGATATTTAATAAATTATAATTCCATGTATACTCTGTATTGGATAGTTAGAGAGAAGTAGGTTTTGGGTCAGAACTTGTCACGTTGTTAAATAAAATATATGACAGACTCTTTTAACGATTATTGAAAGTATCTATTTTTCTTTCCAATAACCACTTGGGACATTTCAACATGGATTATCATTTCGGAAATACAAAGTAAAAAAAAGAAAGCTGAGTTGAAAATAATAGAAAGTGATGAACAACTCGAAGATGAGGTAGTCGCCAATAATTTTCTCGAACATTTCAGTTCTTCAATCGATAAATGTGAAAAATATGTAGACTTTCTGACATTGAATAAACAGCTCAATGACAAATCATTTTATATGGCACCTGTAACAGAGCCGCAGGTTGTCAGTTTCATAAACAGACTGAAGCCTTCTAATTCTAGCGGTCTTGACAAAATATCGAACAACATTTTGAAACGGTGTAAATATGGTATCTTCAGTGTCCTAACTGTCTTAATAAATTCAAGTTTCACCCAAGGTATTTTCCCTAACAAACTGAAATCTTCAGTTATCAGGCCACTTTATAAAAAAGGTAACACTAATGAATACTCCAATAATAGAACTATTACCTTGCTGTCAAGCATATCAAATATATCTGAAATTGCCTTAAACGACCAACTGTCTAACTTCTGTTTGAGGAATGATATAATTTCAAGTAACCAACACGGATTCGTTATGAACAGGGGCTTTAACAGATTTGAATATTCAGATTGTAGATGCCATTGAGTCGAAATTGATTCCTCTAGGTTTATGCATTGATTTTTCCCGAGCTTTCAACTGTGTTGAAACTGAACCGATATGGCGTTCGAGGCAGATTTCATTAAATCGTACCTGACAAATCGTAATCAAGTGGTACAAATCAATAACAGTTTCAGTCAAACCGGTAGTATCAGTCAAGGAGTGCCTCAGGGGACCTCTCTTATATATAATTTTTGCTAACGACCTCATAATTTTTCTTAAATATATTCCCAATGTAGATATGATTTGTTATGCCGATGACACTAATTCTTTAATTACTGAAAATAGCATCGATCTGACAAAGGCTACTGCTGAAGAGGTATACACTCTGTGTTTATTATGGTCAGAAAAAAATTTCATCAAGTTTAATAAGGAAAAAACAGTTTCTATTATATTTCATCGAGGACACAGTCAAACTTCATGTAAAAATAACCCGTGTAATTTCAGATTCCGAATCGAATTAAGATCTTGGGAGTTATCTTTGATCAGAAGTTAAATTGGGAAACAGACACATAATCTCTGTGGTAAATTGAGATCTGCCTGCTATGCCTTGAGGTCATTGAAGGAACACCAGTCAAAAAATTCACTTCACTCTTTATTTGATATGGTATAATGGGTTGGGTTGGGAAGCAGGTACTGATTGTTCTAGAATATTAATTTTACAAAAATCCGCATTGAGAATCCTCTGTAATCTTCCATAGATACATTCATGCAGGGAGTCTTATAAACATCATACAATTTTAACGGTAGTTGATACTTACATATATGAAATTACGTGCTTTGTTCATAAGAATATTTCACTGTTTAGCATCAATAGATCGAAGCATAATAAGTCCACCAGATTTAAGAATAATTTACTTCCGTCAAAGCACTCTACCAATTTCTATCAAAGAAACTTGTATTACAATGGCTGCAGAATCTACAATAACTTACCAGAAGAAGTGCAGAGTGTGAAAAATATTTTCATTTTCAAAAATTTACATTCGTGTTTTCATCATAATTTATTTTATATTTCTTGTTTTGTATGTTTACTTTTTACCCGTTCTTTTACTGACGCTCTCGGAAATTTGTTACAGATATCATTGTAATGGTTTTGATAACTTATTGTTGATTAAAGTTATTATTATTATTAATATATGAATGAATGAAAATTTCTGAAGGTCAAATAAATAAATATATTTCAAAATCAATAAATCCTTATTCGTAATTGATTTATTGCAACTATGCACTAGTGCCCTCTCTCAATCAAAGTTCAAAATAAATAAATCTGAAATTGTGCTCTTATTTTGAATTTTCTCTATACTAAATGAAAATTGCCTGTCGCTTATTTCCTACAATTGGATTGTTGGCAAATATCGAAAATTCAACCATATTTTTTCCATTCCAATAATATTTCTCAGTTATGACCACTCATTTTCTGATAATCCTTGGTAAAATGGAAACATTTCATGCATTGAATTTTAAATAATTGGTTTTCTTGTCTTAATCAGTATTGAAAATTTCATCAAATTGCACAGTTTCAATATTTCAAATGATAACAAAAGAGTTCTGGTGTAGGTACATCTACATTTTGGCTCTGCCTTTATATCAAATTGAAATCCTTGCATAAACCAATTTTAGCAATGACAATAAAATTTGAATATTTAATGGTTTGAATTCGAAGAGTTTCTAATAAATGAAAAGGTTAAGTTAGGTTAGGTTAGATTAGGTTTGAATTCAATTTCTAATAAACGAAAGGACTAATTTCAACGGAGTCAAAATACCCTTATTTTCATAAATTGAGTCACAATTATCGAAGTTACTGCGCACTAAAGTATTACGAAGTAATATCTCCAATATGCTGTTTGGAACGTGAATTTGTACCAAGTCCTAGGTAGAAAAAACAAATTTTATGTCCTTATGTTGCATGTATATAAAAATAAGTGGAGCGGGCCAAAATTTAGGCATGTGGTACACTACGAGTGATAGGTTGAATTTCAGACTTACTTGAGCTTGTTTCCACTCAAGTATTCAAATAGTATTCATAATATCATAGGTTTTCGAATAGTCTAGGTGAGGTCTATTTTACCAGAGTTATTATATCTGAAGAGGTCTTTAGTTAGGTCTAGTAATACAGTGGTTACGGAACCTAGATTGATTCTTTGGTAATAAGTCATATTGGTCAATAATCATGTATTTCTTCCAATAGTTTTGATGCCACTGGAATAATTGAAATCGATCACAGTTCACTGGCAGTGGAATGAATATACAGTTTTCTCTCATTTCTTCACAATATTAATCAAATATTGAAGAATTCGAAGCCAGCACATCAAAGATTATGAATCAAGTCAGCTCCAAACTGTCCTCGATTTTATTAAAAAAATTATTTATTGAAGTTACATATCTTTTAAAACCGTAATAATAGTTCTGGATATTGTTGAATACTATTTGGTGCCATGAATATAAAATGAATATTCATTTTGTTAGTTACGAAGTGTTATTACCAAGGACTTGTGAATACTGAGGACATACAATCGTTGCTAACAATCTACTGATGTAGTTGTATAATATTTTATTGTTTTATGATAATCCAAATAAGTTGAATTTTTCATTCATTTATATTTGTCTAATATTTTCAAATTATGGGAATGTGTAGAAAAAAGGGTATTTCGACACCTCCGAAATTACGTTCACTTTTTTCATCAAAACTATTATCAAAAGCAGATTAGATTTTTTATTAGATGTTGGCAAAACATAATTTTCAATTAACCATTCTGTTTATCTGCGAAATGTGGAGACTCCAACAAATATTCGCATGATGTCAGGGGACGGTAGTTTTGTCTAGCCAAGAGAGAATTGGTCTCGGTCTCCTTCTTTCGAGTTTGATCCGGTCTCTGGGGCCAAAGTTGGTCGCGAGGGTCAAAGACGAGCTGTAATGAGTTTTCGATTCCGCCGGGACGAACCCGTGTCCATATTGTGCCAGGCTTCTTTTCTTTATTTGTTTCTCTTCTCCGTTATTCGTTTCCACATACAATTCTATATATCGATGTGGGAGTTTTCGTTTTGTTATTCTGTTGTTACTAGTCGTAACCAGCAAATTTTATACACGCCTTCAATGAAATCGATTTAAATATAACATTTTGAGTGAATTGAGTTACGTTGTCTTCAAGTTTCACATCTAGTCAAAGGAGCATCAAACAAAATAATTCCATTTCTTTGGTTTCGCTTGATTACCCGAATTCTTTCTTTTTCATACAGTCCTTCCACAAATGATATTCTGCATAAAAAAATATAGTATCATTATACAATCACATCCGCATACCTAATAACATATAACGTTGACAATAATTGTTTCGATACAAGGTACCAACGTCTGAGTGAGTAATAAACTCAATCACATCCAAACATCCCTGAGGGACATTCAGAATGTTTCATATAATATTATTGACTATAGGAAACTAATTTTTGGTTAATTTTTTTTTTAATTATTCCAAAATGTTTTCATTCCGTCTACTGATAAGCCTCAGAAGTCATCGAGAGGCGTGTATCAGCTAGGGAAGACGAGGGTATTACCTCTTAAAAAACGACACAAATCTATTATTGAATAGAATAAAAAATATAAATAAATTTAATTTAATAAACAAAATAAATTTCTCGGTTGTTGAATTGGCGGAAATTTGGTTGGAATGTTGAAGAAAATTAACAATTGTTGTTCTTCAGCATTCTAAACGAATTCCCACCAATTTAGTAATTTAGTAACGGTTGCTTTCCTAATCAGTTATAGAATTGTTGTTAATTAGAAGTTTTTTGATTTCAATAGGCCTTTTCATCACATTTTTTGTGCATGTGTCAGGGTCAGCCATATTTTTCGGACTGTTTTATACACAAACCTTTCAAAATACTCGAGTACAAATAATTGAAATTAACTAATACTTAATGAACCTCATTTAATTTGAAAAAATAAGAAATAAGTAAAATAATAAGTTACCTATAACCTGAACAAAAATGGAATTGATTGATTATTTATAATGATACCTGTATGAAAAGAGCACCAAAACGGTGTTGTACAAGCGATACACGGTATAAATTTTTTCAAGCCAGTACATATTAGGTATTTCATAAACTTTCCAAAACCTTGCCTTCAATATCAATATCAAAGTATCTATATAATGAAACATGGTTATGATGTTACAAATAATGATAAATAGAGTTCTGTGAAATAGATGCACAGTTAAAAATTTCTGGAACATCATTTGAGGAAAATGGTTGCCAAACTTGAGAATAATCATTCACTCCAGACTGAGAAATGTTTTGATTAACATTTCCTTTCTTCAAAATGTCAAGCCATTTTCTATTATCAACAGGTACATCATTTCGCATAGCATTCTTGAATCTGGAAATATATATTATATTTAGTATTATACAATATTTCTTCAACACTATTTACACCATTATCTCTCATACACGATCGTACGATTGAAAATTTTGAATTGATAGCCACTTAACTATCATTTATATTATTAATAAAAATTTTGATGAACTTTCCTGTTCATTTAAATGATTCTACAAGTTATCACAATCAATTGTCGTACCTAATTGGAATACAATTATTATTTGTTTAATATTTTATTTACTTAAAAGGGTTGTACTGATGGCTAACTTCTCAATCAGATAAAAGTTTTCCCTTATTGCAAACGCCCATGACCTTCATAACTGTTCACAATTATGTACTTCTGAATTGTGGACGAGTAAAGCACCAACAATAATATTTTCCAATAATGATTTTGTTGTGGAGATAATACCTACTGCTTTTTCAGCCATTATTGCACAAAACTTTAAACTCCCGCTCATTCACATAGCAGCTGCGCATGCGCTTGTAAAGGCCCACTGACTAATATGTCAAGTTTAAGACTTTCGAAGCTTTGGGAAGGAGACGTTACTTTTCCTTCCTGGAAATTAAATAATGTTCCACATAAATACAGTCATTTCTTTCAGTTTATATTTCATTTTTAATAAGAACATTAGGTAACAAAAATTAACAATTTTAGGACTTATTGAAAAAATTAAATGTACAGTTTATAACATTGCTGTGGTTGATTGGAGACGAGAATTCACTGGGAATATTATTTGTATTGCAGTTGAAAGAAATGATAGAGGGATAAATTGTAGATGAAGGAGTTGCTTCTGTTGTAGCTGTTTCTGAAATATTTTATATCGGCTGATTGGGAGTACCTGAATGATTTGAATTTTTTCACAGTTGACTTATCTACATATCCTTCCGCCATGCTTGTCAAGCGTCAACCACCATGTTTGGGTTGTCGTGGTATCCGTTAGGTTCTCCTTTCCGGAATTCATTTATCACTTCCGTGATAGTGGTATTGTTCTGCAACCAGTTCCATTGTGATCTCAAACATGTCTTCGTATCGGATTATTTTTTGTTCGGAATAACTCGGACTATGATTAATATTGCTTTCATGCAACGTGAAAGCGTAGAAGTGAGGTTAGATGGTAGTTTCGCTCGTAAATTCATATTTATTGTTCTCGTGCTTGGAACTGTTTTTTCTACGTAAGGTAATTTATAGAATAATATTTGTCTTGTCATAATCTACTTACCTTATTATGAGTGACTCATAACATTCAATTCAGTCTGTTTGTGACTGTCTAGAAAGTGGTACTGAAACAGCTGCACATATGCCAGTGAGAACTACGAAATGCCGATGTGCTCATGGCAGCTTCAAAGTTCAGCAAAAACGTACCTGTTTGATGTGTACAGTCTGCAAACTACCATTAGGTCTGAGGGGAACAGAAAGAAAAATCTACTTCATGCGTTACCATTCTTCCTGTAGATTTTCATTGGCAATCGATATAAATATATGCGATTTTTATTTAGCTTTCTTGTAAAGTTAAAACCTTATTAGTGAATGTATTTATCGACATGTGTTTAATTTAAAAATTTTACATTTATTCTGGAAGCTAGATGCCATCCATGCTACATAACATTTTTTATGAGTGGGGATATATGAAAAAGTTTTATTTGGATTTGATGTTCCTCAAATAGTCATATGAAACAGTCACCAAACAAAAATAATGAAAAGCTTGACAAATACCAATTCGCCACTCAAGAGTTCGCATTTGCTAAGGAAGACGCAGATGATTCTCTCAAACTAAGTCCGGTATATTTTCATCTACAAGAATTTTGATTTTTTATAACTTAAAAAGATACGATGATGAAACGTTTTCGCTGAGCTCAAAGCTGCAAACTTTTTGATGGTATCACGAATGTTGACAATGTCAATGGTATTGTTTGGCACAATAAATTCCCTTTGTATTTTTGTGTTGGTGTCTTGCAGTACTATCAAACTAATATTACACTTATCTTGTATATCTTGAACGGTTATGTGCGGTGCTGTGCGGGTTGAGTTCTCGCCTCATAAGCCAAAGAGCATGAGTTCGAATCTCAGCATAGCCACCGGTCTCGTGCATGGCATCTCACGTATTAAAAGGTAAGGGCTACGTCTTCCCCTAGCTCACACAAGTATCTGACTTTTGAGGGTTGCACGTAGGGGTGCAACCGGTTGACGGATATAACAATTTTAACAATTTTTTCAACAATTTGTCATATCGGTAGGCACCACGAAATTGTAATTGATAAAGCCACCTACAAGAAAATAACGATTACTAGGTAAAATATATCTTCGAATTTGGAATAATCGAGAGTTTTAGAAAATATGCCAAAATTAACTCTTTACAATTTTTTTTACCATATTTTCCTTCAAATAATTCACCGGTATCTTGATTTCTCCGGTAATAAAGACATATTTGGTAATTTTCACATCTTCCCGTTTGTTGTCGGGTACATTTTCTTCGAATTCATTTGGTTCGTCGATATGTAATATAAATTCGGTATGAAATGGATATAGACGTCAAAAATAGAGTCAAAATGTTCGATGTTTATTATGTCACTACCTGAATAGACAAGTATCAACAGCACTAAATGAGTTGACACATTAGGAAAGGAGCGGAGGGGGGAAGAGATGGCTGCAGGCAGTTCAAGCGGATGATATCGGGCCCGACAGGGCAAGGACGGCCGAGATACTGAAGCTAAGCCGCAAAGAACTCCGACTCTTGGTGGGAATTCTAACCGGCCACTGCGGCCTCAGGAGGCATTTGATTCTTATCAGAGTTGAGGCAGACCCACTATACGCGGAATGTGGTGAGGAGGAGGACTCCTTCCACTTCCTGTGCGAATGTGGAATATACGACAGGCTCAGACAAAATGTCTTCGGAGCTGCTACTATTGAGGAAGAAGAATTGCACTTCTTGCAATGGAAGGATATTTCGACCTTCATAAGAAGGTCGAAGAGATTTGAACAGGTATCTGCCATGGGATGAATGAAGATGTCGGGGTTTGCGAAAAGGGTCCACTGGGGCCTAATCGCTGACGCTTGCGTCCCCCATCCATTACCATTACCATGTCACTACCGGAAGATACAAATTAAACCTCTCATAACAACTAGAATAACTGGGTATGGATTTTTTTTTATTTCTAATCCAATGGTTGTTTTAGCTTTGGTAGTGGATGTTTCAGATATGGGCTTATTCACCATATTCATTATATTTATTGAAATCTATAAGATCACTTAATATGTATGAAACACTATTTTCTTTCTTATATCATCATGAAAAATATTTCAATATTTTTCATTAACTAGGTGTACTTGACGTTAGACAATCAAAATGAAAATTGATTATATATAATTCAGCCTTTTGCCCATTTTCCTATATTATAGGATTATCAAACGTCGGACAGAAAATAATTCAAAAGCGTCGTACGATTGCCAAATCACCCAACGCTTGGCAAAGTTTCTCTACGAAAACATACTTTGCAATATTTTCTGTAACATCCACCAAATGTTAATCAAAAACATGTGACTATCTGCATACCTACTAGTTTCACGGTTCACCAGTGCAAACCCGATCACATGCAATCAATTTCCAATTGGTTTTGTTATCTGGACCTATATAACTTCAGCACCCACTAGGAAAGTGAACAACAAAGCTACCTATAGGAACCACAGAAAGCACTCCACAGCACCCAAACTTCATTCGTAGCCAAAGAAATTTAATTCATCATGATATTTTTCCATTATTTTTTATTTAGAACTGGATGTCCTTGACGAAAGGTAATACATGGGCCGTGATGGTAGAGCGATCGCCTTACAATCATAAGGTCGTGGGTTCTGTAAGCAAACGCATATATTAAATTAATAAGAACGAGAATTTCATTCAAAATTATTACCCGCGGAGGATATATCGTCTCCGGTTGTTAATATTATATCTTGGTCCAGAAAGTATCAAATTACAGTTTCAGTTTTCAACTTGATCTATAACCTCCACCCCTCTAAATTAATTTTACAGAAGATTCTTTAATAAAATAACGACTAGTGAGATTAGATTATTTTCAAATATCGAAGTGTGAAACGAAATTCACAGATACATTTGTATGGCTTGCATGTGTTTATAATTCTATGAGAGGCAATATATTTCGTGCAGTCTTAGTTTCAGCTCGGATCACTCCAGATGTGATCTTTAAGTTGATTATGTAGTGTTGTATAAATTCGGGTATCTTTTCATAAGTCTTCGGGTTTCAACTCTAATTAAAAAATTAAGAATAACTTCATCTGGAAAGTCGATTCTTCCAATCAACTTGAAATGATTATTTCACCTAAGTCCGTGTTTAATTTTGACACATGCAAGTACAAAAATGTTACTAATTGCCCTCATCTACTGACAATAAACACAGTTCAGAAAGTGCACATTTGGTAGTAGCACCATCACTGAATTTAATAGTCACCACCCGCGTAATGTTATCAAATCCAGGATGAATATCGAGAACTCTGGCAGTCTTCCACTAACGGGGGAAGATTGTCTTCCTTGACTATTACTAAATCACCTGAATTGATTTTTGTATGACCACCTTGAAACCATTTTTGCCTCGCTTGTACTCAGGATATACTCCTTGCGCCATCGTTGCCAAAAATGCTGCATAATTTGCTGGAGTTTCTTGAAGCGTGATAAACGATTTTCGGGTACTTGAGTGAAACAAAGTTCGGGTATAGAGGTAATTGATCTGCCTATTAGAAGAGGGGTGTAATCATCGACATTCTATGACATTGGAGAAATGGGTCTGGAATTTAGTACGCCTTCGATCTGTACTAAGACAGTCACAAAATCTTCATAGTGTAATCGGGTATTACCTATAATCTCCTTTAAATGCGATTTACAACTTTTTACCCCACTTTCCCACAGCCCGCCAAAGTTTGGTGCTCTGGGAGGTATGAAATGAAAATAATACCCTCAAACACAATTTTTCTTTCAATTTCCAACGACTCTGCTTGCAAAAATTTTGCAATTTCTGAACGTGCCCCTACGAAAGTAGACCCCATTGTCGCTATAAAAATCAGTAGGTTTACCTTGCCTTCAAAAGTGGCTAAAAATGAATCACTCGTTAACTCTGTCACGAGTTCAAGATGTATTGCTTTAACTGTCATACAGATAAAGAGAGCAATATATGCTTTAGTCACTTTAGGATTACGTGTCTTGCGATTCTTGAGTAAGAATGGTCCTGCATAATCACATCCAGTGTGTGCAAAAGGAAAGAACTTGTTGAGTCGGTAGTGAGGTAAATTACCCATTAAATAATCAAGTTTCTTTGGTTTTAGTTTAAGGCAAACAACACAACGATGCTCAATTGATCGTGCGACCTGTTATTGGCCAATACTGTTGTCTGACAGTATATAATAGTTGCTGTGGTCCACAATGCAATGAAATTTGATGATACTCGAATATCAATTTAGTCAACTTATGCTTATTATGCAAAACAATAGGAAAATTTATATCATAACCAACTTTTGCATTCTGGATTTTGCCACCAACCCTAATGAGATTGTCTCGGTCCATGAATGGATTCAAAGAAAGAATTGAACTATCCTCACTTATCGGTCGCTTGTTGAGGAGATTGAGATATTCTTGTCTGAATGATTGAATATAAGAAATTCTTATTAAATTTTGAAGTGACGCTTTCAATTCCTGTGTAGTCAAATTACTACTATTAATCTTATTCGTATCTAACTTTTTAGTTTTCGCATTATTGATAAATTGATAACAATAGCCCAAAACTCGAATTAATTTAGATAGTGATGGAAAACGTGAAAACAAATCAAATTCTAGAACATTTTGGAATATTGCAGTATTGACAACAACTCGTTGCTCCGGCAACGCTGTCACTGAACCTTCATCTACAGTGATTATTGGTAAGTCACCAGTTCTTAGCCAAGATGGACCTTGAAACCACATTTCATTGGAGCAGAGCAAGGTCATAGCTGTGCTACCATATGACACCAAATCAGCTGGATTATCTTCTGATCGAACGTGGAACCAATCATTTGGATTTGACAATGATTGAATCTCGATAACTCGATTATTCAAGAATGTTTTGAAATTGTCAGGACTACCTTTGATCCAACATAAAGTTATGGTGGAATCGCTCCAATAATAGATTCTATCGAAAGTTATATCAATCGCGTTCAAGACCTTTTTTGTCAATCTAGCGGATGTCAGTGCAGCTGTCAGTTCTAGTCTAGGTAAAGTCGGTTATTTCGTTGGAGCAACCTTACTCTTAGCACAGAGTAAATGGGACAAAAAACTATCACTGTTGTTAATACAACGTATGTAAATAGCTACACCATATGCCTTTTCTGAAGCGTCTAAAAATGCATGTAACTCCACTCGCTCGAAATTGCCAGGAAGAATAAATCTAGAAATCTTCAGGGCATTAAGATATTTCATATCTTAACAGTATTTATTCCATTTGTTCTTCAGAATCCCAGTCAGATTTTTCTTTCCATAAATATTAGATGATTAACTCAGCAACAACAATAACTGGTTGAACTAACCCTAACGAATCGAAAATAATCTGACTTTACTCTGCTCACTCTCACCTAACGGTAGGATACTATTTATTTCGAAACTATCCGAAAAATCTCTCTTATTAGATAAACACTTTCTCAAATTGAAACCTACACTTCCTAAAATCCTTGTTATGTCTCTTTGTAGTGTCAGTAATTCTGTCTCGTCGTTTCTGTCTGTCAGAAGGTGATCCATATTCATGTAATTTCTTATTATTCGCGTTGCTGATGGGAACTTATTCTCGAATTCACTAGCTACTTGATGGAAACAGCGTACTGCCAAGAATGGACTAGATGCCAAGCCAGAAACTACCGTATTCAGTTCATATCGAACAATATCTCCTGTATCTGATCGCTATATTATACGTTGGTAAGATCGATGTTTTGGATGTATCCAGATCTGACGAAACATTTTCAAAACGTCTGCATTCAGAACATATTTATGCTTACGAAACCTGGTTAAAATGGAAACTAAGTCATTCTGAATAGTAGAACCTACAAACTGTACGTCATTGACACTTAGCCCGCTTGATGTCTTACTAGAGGCATTAAAAACTACCCTCAAACGACATGACAAACTCAACTCTTTAATAATCGCATTGTCCTTACTGCCACACCAGTCTTCATTAGTCAACTGTGTCATATGACCAAGACTTTCAAATTCTGAAATAAAATCAGAATTTGGATTTTTTGCAAATTTTCCCTCCAAGTAATTTAAACAACGCAAAGCCTGTCCTTTTGAGTCACATAAGGCTGATAAATTGTCTTTAAACTGAATCTGAACTACAAATCTACCTATCAAGTCTTTTTCGTACGTACTCAAAAAATGATTTTCACAATAATCATGAAAATTATTCGGAACTGAAGGCTCCTCAATCTGCCAAAATTTCACCAAGGTCTGGTTGAGCATGTCATCATCAATCTCCAGATTACATGTAAAACGTCTTGTGATTTTAGGAAATTCGCCACTATGACCCAACCCAATTGAATTTTATGTAAAGTTACTCGACCATTTGTTTTGATCTGCTCCACAAGCAGCGGATCTGTCAATGGAATTCCCTTAGGAATTTTAACTAATTTAGCACTGAAAGAAACCAGAGGAAGAGAATTTGTCACTTGTTTTAAAACTAAGCACGATAATACTCGACTATAATCATTGGTTCTTGACTGAATGGTTACCTTAGTCTGGTATTTAATCGAAATATTATTTGTCTTACCAATGCTTGATATATCAAAACTCGTTGATATTAATTTGGTTCCTATTTTCTTTGAAAACTCTTGGGAAACATAGTTACTTTGACTTCCTGAATCCACCGATATTCTAGCCTATTACAGTTTATTATCAGCGCCTATAACGTTCACTAATGCTGTAGAAAGAAGGGAGTAAGCAGACTGTTGAGTCAGTCCTGAAAATGAATCTGATTTTTGAACAGAATTAAAATCCACAGCTTCCGAGGATTTGAATAATTCTGCAGTGCCATCGGGTTCCCGATTGTCACCTTCTCTCATGAGAAAGCTCGTCAAGTTAGATGCCACAGGGCTTGCATTCGCGCTGCCCTCATGTGCGGATATAAGTGGTTTGATATCGTCATTATTTTGTCTGTAACGATGTAGTAGAGAATTATGCCTCTGAGTGCAAATTGTAAAGCCCATTTTTCAGTCTTGTACCATGTGATTTGGATTGAAACAATTTAGACAAAGTTTCAGTTTTTTTCATTTCTTTATTCCTATCGTCGATTGAGAGATTCTTGAATGAATCGCAGAAGAATATCGAATGGTCTGCTTTACAATAGTAACAAGAAAATTCCCTTTGTTGTTTTTTCGTGAACCGTGATGGTATTTGTCTGTTCAATGTCTTTTTTCTCTGACCGGTAAACTGTCTCTCCTTCAATTTTTCGAGTAAAGCACATTTCTTTTTTAGAAATTCATGTACCTCATTCCAATTCGGAAAAGTAGGTACTCTTTATTTTGTATGCTTCCCACTCCTTTCTAGTCTGATTGTCAAATTTATTAACACTATATGACTCCCTTGACAGTACTGGAGCATCTAAAAGCCCTTGTATATATGTGTCAACCACCAGTCTGTTATTTTCATAACGTTCTGTCAAAAGCGACCAAACCACATTCCAATTTTTGTCAGTAGTTAGCAGTGAACTGATCAAATCTAACGCCTCATCATTCAAGCAATTACGTAAATATTGTAATTTCTGAACTGGTGAAGCTTCTCCGACCATTGCCAGAAATACATCTTTAAATTCTGGCCACTTGTCAAATTTACCTGAAAAAGATGGAAGTTTCAAAGGCGGTAACTTATTAGAGTAAACCATATCATGAATGAGTCGACTTAGCTACCTGATTTGATTTGGATTTGTTTGATTTCTGCGAGCTGTTGGAATGTTTTTGATTAAAACTGCAACGAGCCTTTTCATAATTGTCAATTCCAGCTTTAGCCAAAGTAACTAAATGAAAATAATCGTTAAAATTATTCTTTTTATCAGCCTTTTGCTCAGCCGATAAATGTGTGCAAGATTGTAACAAGCAAGAAATATCTAATTGTACCAGCGAAAAGTCATCATATCCTGGCAAAAACTTATCTAACCTAAACTTCAAATCATTTTAAGTAAGTTCTGATAAATTCTCAAAGTCTACCCTTTCAATAAATGTCTTGAAATTTGTAAGATTTCATCTGATCTGAGCCCTTTTAAGTTTAAGAGTTTGTCTTCTGACATCTTTGTCAACTGAAAACTAGTCAAACCCAATTACAATATGAAAATATATGATCCGTCGATCAAATCCATACAATCAACAAGGAGATCTTGTATCTCCTTCAAACTACCGGTTCTCTGCACAACGTCGATGAATTTGCGTTAATTGTTTATTTCCGTACTAGTCTGTACTATCCAGTAAAGGATACGTGAAAATACTGCCAAAGAATCAACTTGCATAACATTCGCATCGTTGATTGTCCTGTTGAGCTAACATCAGCGTCGATATAACTCAATTGCTATCAATAAATAATTGTGAATTCTCCACACTGCCGTAAATTGTCAGAACTGCCGTTAATTGTCAAAACTGCCGAGCCTATTCACATATGCATCCGACTCGAAGGACCAAAATTAATGTACGTAAATGTCCTGTAAGTCTACAGGAAGCTGCCTGGACTGTATAATAATTGGAATTGTCTAATTGAACTTTTTAACAATGTAATTTATTTTTCTTGTCACAATTCTTGTGTGTGCCCAACGTATTTTGATCTAGCCGAATTTTTGTTTTACATATCTTTAAGATGTTAGTAACTTATCTTGCCTCGTTTATATTTGATTTATAATCAGATCTTGTTCTATTTTAATATCAGTTTCAATGACTATTCTTTGCTGAATGTCCTTCATAAAGTATTTTATGGTTTGAATTTATTTTGTTAATTAATTTTATATAAATATTAAAGTGTTGTTGAATACTGTTTTTCATTTATAAAATTTTATAAACGGGCTCTTCCAGCTTTGTCAAATTGATAATTAATTTCAATGAGTTGGAAACCAAGAATGAAGATTTTCGATGAGTTCCAATTTCATCCAACGAAGAGAAAAAGTAACATCATAGCATCCAAGGGACGCAAAACTATAAAGAAACTAAGGTGAGATGACAATTATTAATTCAGTGAGGTATAATTCTAATTTTCATGACAATAGAGCCCAAGTTCCTATATATTTATTAACATTAACGATTCCGCTCGGTCGTATCTAATGTGACAAAATGCTATTTAATGATAAAGAAAGCTCTTGTCATAGTTCAAAGCCTAGCAAGGTCATCGGTTCCGGATCTTTTCCTTGCTCGCACAAGCTCCTAGGAGCTGTTTCTTGAAACCTGGAAGATTCGTAACAGAATAATAAAAGAATAGAATAGAACATTCCTGAAATGAAAGTTGATTATAAATAAAATAGCCTTGTTTGGAATTATTGAATTTATGAAATCCATAGATAAAACATAGTAATAAACAGGGTTAGTTCTGAATGTTCAAATCAGTCAAACATCACTATTGATTACTTTGTTGGCGAAACATACAGTGCGGCTTTTAATAGCTTCCTTCTGTCAACTTTTGAACGGTTTGACGTACAACAAAAAAAATACCGTTTGGAGGGGTTCACCCATACTACTTTTTGTAATTGATCGATAGATGGCGCGAGGGGCACATCAACTAAAAATTTTTAAATGGCATGGGGGGTCATGAGTCACATCGTAGAAAAGATAATTCAAGTCTCTTTTCAATCATCTAAAAATTTTTAGAATTTCGTTATATTCTAAAAATTTTCTGTCCCGTTATTTCACATCAAACCATTCAGATGTTATTGTGATCAGGTAAGAAAAGGGATTCAGATCTGTCAGATCCGCACTTATTCTGAAATTTTAAATGCATATTGTGAAAAAACGTAAAAACGAAAATCTAAAAAAATTAGATGGTTGAAAAGAGAATTGAAATATCTTTTTAACGATGAGGCACATGACCCCCATGCCGTTTAAACATTTTTAGTTGATGTGCCCTTCGCGCCATCTATCGAGCAATTACAATGTGTTATATTTCAAAAAGTAGCATCGATGAAACCATCCAAACGGTTTTTTTAGTTTGTACGTCAAACCGTTCAAAAGTTAACAGGGAAAGGAACTATTAAAAGCCGCACTGTATAGTATGGTGATAAAATGTTCTGGTAGTGAAAACACATTATTTAAAGAACATTTGAATCACACTCAAACTGATTGTATACTTGAGTAGATAAGTCTTATAATCCCCATCTATACACAAAAACTTGATAACAAATGGAAGGAAGCGTACGCGTCGCGTAGTGGGATATTTCATTGTCCAAAGCAGCTGTCCATTTTCATAGTAATGGTATTACGATAAGAGCTAGAGTTGGCCATTTCCTAATGTAAATCATCAATTCCGATGCGACGGCGATGTCGAGAATTCGGTCCTATGTTATGTAACGACCACTTAAAAAAGGGTTTTATATTCCTTCGACTGAAAAACCGATGCAAAACGTTTTAATTCATTTCGACTGATATAATGGTTGCCAGGGTAGACAAAATCATCATAAAATGAAAAATTATTAAATGCGAATTAGTATTGATCTATTGTACTGATCTATTGCAGAATTTTCTTTTAGGACATAACCAGGCAATATGCTTAACTTTAAATCCACATTATGGTTCATTTACAGCAAATATCACAAGGTAAGATCCTATGCAACCTCATAATCAGTATAAGATTTCTGATGGCTTGCTTCATTTCGATGAAGAACATGTTATTAATTGATTGAAAGTTTGAATTTGTGGAGAAAACACAGATGCTCTTTTTTCAAACTGCGGAAATTAGTATTTTCGCATAATAATAACAATAATGATAATAATGATGGAAACGCTGCTCTCGAGTCTGAAAATTATACCGGCTTGCCATGATGCGACCAAAATCTTAACCGGAAGAATGCAGAGCGTAATCAGTCACCTCACGGACGTGGGGAGTATTTACGGAAGTTAATGACATACCAGCGCGCCCTCTGGATATATCGGGGCTCCGGAGCCAGGGCCTGACTAGCAAATTCCTGACAAAAAAAATTAATAATAATAGCGGTGAATTTCCGAGCTCATAAGGCAACAAATCAATGCGTGCTGTTTACCATCAAACAGTAATGCCTGGATAGAATACGAATGCTGGTGGCTGCAAAGAAGTCACTAGTGAGGCGGGCGATGAACATCGCTAAAAACATAAAATTTCACGGTAAACCTTCTCGCTTATTCCAAGAGCCTTTGCGTGTTGTAGATAACCCACCGATATGTCCATAACACGCTTCAGTTTTTTTGGACTAGTTATAGAATACAAACCACTAGTTGAAAATATCTTCGTAATAATGACATGTCCCGTTCCATTTATTTTACTCAAATAGCATCTGAGTTTGAGCAAAGAAGAATTTTTTCTTAATGAAAAATTCATCCAATTAAAAAATAATATAACCTAAATTTTCATCCACTAACGTTATTTCAACATTTGAATTGTATGTACCTACCTATTTGTTAAAACTTTTTCATTTTCTATAGTTTGTAATCTATGATCTTGAATTTTGGTGGCTTAGTGGCTAAGGTCTCTAGCAGTGGAACTTCTAGCTCGCATCAGACAGACGTTCGAGGCTCGGGTATGGAATCCTTTTTCTCATGTACACGGGGCTCCACCGACAATATCAGTAAGTCGCCCCGGAGCGCTACGGCAAATAATAATAATAGCCGTCCTCTACCCGCACAGGCTATGGCTTTGGGCACACTGTACGAATGATTATGAGGGAGTATTATTATTGTTATTATTATTATTTCTCTTACCTTTTTTCAGCCGTTATATTCTTATAATATAAAGAAACAGTTGGTGGACTGATGAAGCCACAGTTAAATAAAAAAAACATGCTGTATTGTTGTAAAAGAAGGAACAGAAACTCCAAATAATACTAGAAACTAGAAAACAAACAGATCAATATGAATAACGATCACTAAAAACGAATTCAAAAATATATCCAAGATTCACAACTCACAACTGCCTCATTTAAATTGCTGAGAGCAGCTGAAATAAAATGAACGATAAAACGAATATTACGACTACACAAACTTACTATAATCCGATAATCCCGTCAAGAATGTCAAGGTCAAGGCCCTCGCCCCGCTTTCAATTGGATTCATCTCATTCTTTACATGTAGTTTCTCTTTTTTTGGAGCCCATCGGAGTGGCGCCATCTAAGTATTAGCCCCACTTCCATCCAATTTTATTCCCGTAAGGTTGGCCGACTAAGACAATGATATAGTGTAGTTGAATAAAGTTATTTCATCACTGATATTTATTTCAGTTCGGCAACCTCACCTTCCATGAGTATTGTAGCAACACAGACCCCATAGAGATTTAGCTCATTGATCCTTCGTAAACTAAAATTACGTGCAGAAACTCAAAAGTTACAGAAATAACTAAGGTCATTCAAAAAACTATCTAAAGAAGTGGAGACGAAATGTGAAGCCACTGTTGAGCACTTCACGAAATTGTGATTGAAGTTTCTCCCACCTTCAGCTGCAATTGTATTTTGCTTGCCGCAGAGCATATAGGGTACTAGGGAAAACTTTCATCCTACCTGCGATAAGAACAATGCAAATGTTAACTTCTTTGCTGGATTTTCAAACTGATTTAAATTATTTTGTTTTTGAAGTTCTCTAATTGGAAATGTCTAGTTTAGAATACAAGCAAAAATCTGCTCAGTGGTAATTGATGAAATGTGTAGCAAGGCATCTTATCATATAACCAGTGATGAAATAGTTGGAGTCCATGATGAAGGTGATAGAGAGGAATCTATGCCTTCTCAAACAGTCTTGATTGTGAAGGCTAGGGGAATATACGAGATAAATTCTATCCAGACAATATTTGTAAAGGTGGCAAGGCTCATTTTAAACTGGAAAATTGCAGACTTCATAGAACTGGATCTTTTATATGAAAATTTCCTGTCATGTTTGCGAAAATTTATTTGAAGAATGTTTCATTCACAATTGCACTGTGTGAACAAATCAGAGTAAAGCAACTCAGGATATATTGCATGAAAAAATAATGTGCATTTAAGGCATATGAAATGGAATTAAAGTCAACATTTGGTAATTTGTTGATGCCAGATGAGGCTTTCGTTAATTTTGTGAGGTAATTGGATATTTGAATGTTTCTTGAAGTGTTTTCGGTATAACCGAATGTTGTTAGTTACATGTTGAAAAAATTATTTGTGAATAATCGCCAAATAAATCGTTGTTGGTGTTTCATTGTGTATTTGTTCCTGAATTTGTTTGATTTTGTCCTTGATATACAGTCAGTCCAAGGTAAAGATGTCCACCAAAAGGATATCAGAAACGGTGATCGATACAGTTTTGGAAAAATAGGACAAAAATTCCCTAATAGAAGGATCATTCCTGGGATCATTTTCAAAAATGTTGTTGACATTAAAGTTAATTTGGAAACACCGAATTTTTTGATCTAGAATTTTATATTTTTTCTCGTGTTATCGATAGAGCTAGAATGAAATAAGATACACTTCCTGGCTTCAAATTTTTATAAGCTTTTCTATTGATCAACGATTCGTTATCGATCAACCCTCAAATCAATTTTTTCAAACATATTTTGATAAATACGTTTCAGATCTTATTCATCCAATTCTCACCAATAATCGAAACATGTAAATCCAAACTTTTGATTAACTTTTAATTCTCGTAATTTTCAAGATGCTCAATCACACAATTTTTTTTATCAGAACCATTCCCAAAAATCAATTTATTACTGGACTGACTCAACCATCGTCCTAGCATGGGAAAGTGCTGAACCACGGACGTGGTCAACTTTCGTTTGTAATAGAATTTCAGAAATTCAATCTATATCTGACACAAATAACTGGAATCATATATCATCAAAAATTAACCCTGACAATATCCAAAGGAATTAACCTCACTGATCTTGAGATGCTTCCTTGTGGTGGCATGGGCCATATTTTCTGTCTAAGGCTGAAGACAACTGGCCTCAAAATTGTCACATTTCGAATTACTCACGATCGCTTTCGGATTTCGAGGAATTCAATAAAAAAGCACTTGTTTGATAACGTCAGATAAAGATAATATCTTTCAGAGATTTTCTAGATATTCCAAGGTAATACGCGTTGTGGCTCACTGTCAAAGGTTTGCTAAAGGACCCAAATTCAGAAAAAGGTTCAGAATAACATCTCTGAATATAATACCTCTGGAATGGAATCACACCGAAACATGTCTAGTCAAATGAATTCAAGCTCAATGCTTTAATGATGATTTAAAAATTTTGATATCCACAAAGTCAGTTAAAATCAATAGATGTCTCAAATCCCTGAACTCCTGTCTTGATACTGATGGTGTAATTTGAGGAGGAGGTAGGTTAAAACATGCAAATATTAGTTCAGAAGCTAAGCATCCTCTCCTGATTCCTAGAAAACATCCTTTTCCTGTTGTATTGATACGACATATTCAGTTTTCATTCTGGCTGCCAAGAAACTCTTTCTTTTATTCGAAGAAGGATCTGGCCATTGAACGGTCGCGAAGCAGTACAGTGTATATCCTGTTTCAGAGCCAATCCACCAACACTGTCTAACCAAATGGGTAATCTTCCTGCACCGCGAGTAACCCCTTCTCGTATTTTTTCCAATAGCGGCCTCGACTACGCTGGTCCCTTTTTTCTAAAAGATGGGGGAGTATAGAAATCGAAAAATTTTAAAATGTTATGTATGCATATTTGTGTTCCTATCTACAAAGGCGGTTCACATTGAACTTGCAAGCGAATAAACTGCAGAAGCGTTTGTGGCAGCGTTCAAGCGTTTTGTGTCTAGGCGAGGTATGTGTACTACTCTCTATTCAGATAATATCCTTATAATATCACTTAAATGCATTTGGTCTACCGATCCTTACACTTTCGAGGAATTCATTACGATACTGACAGGTAGAGGCTTCTCTGAACTCACATCCTCTCGTTCCTCTATCCTCTGACCCCAGTGCCCTTGAGGCGATCACTCCAGGTCACTTTATCATTGGACACTTTGGACGCCGCTCCTCAACTTCACTTCAGAGATGCGCCTGTAAATAACCTTACCCGGTTTTAATATTTGCAAAGGGTAATACAAAACTTCAGAACCCGATGGCAAAATGATTATCTCCACCAATGAAATAAATGGCGATTCAAGAAAGAGATTCAGGAGATGAATGGAAGTCTAGTACTCCCTCGGGATGAAAAAACTTTACCCCAGCAATGGATTATGGGAAAAATTACTTCAGTGCATCCTGGATCAGACAATATTGTGCGCTTAGTGAGCGTACGCACCAGAAGCGGAATCCATTACCAAAATCAGTATTTTGCCAGTGAATTGATATATTTCCTGAACAGTTCTCATTAATTTTTCTATTCACCTTTTTCATCGTTCTATAATTTGATCTAGTGCTATTAATTTTTTTTTGAAAGTGGATACTTTCAAGGCCGCCGGTATGTTGAGTAGCGTAGCCGTAACCAAGGCAACATAATAATGACGATCGAAGAAATGAACTGTCAATCGGTTATAATTTTGCTGTAAAAATCGCATTAAAATAGTACAATTTCATAAAATTAGGATTTTTATTTATGCACACCGCACATTTCATTCATTGCTTGGAATGTTGGTTATGTCTCTCTTAAGATGGAAGTTGATGGTTACTGATTTGTCTACATTGAAAATTAGTTGATTTTGGTGGCATGAGCTCTTCTACATTGTCACTCGAAATTGTGATCATCGCATCGTCTGCATACCTTGTTACATGAGCATTTGTGATATATTGGGATAGATCATTCACGTATATTACAAAAAGAGGGAGTTCAAGTAGTGATCCTCGGGAAACACCCAATTACAGAGTGTATGCATTTGATCTCATATCGTTGCATCCTACTATACTGTTTTGATTTGGTATAAATGATTTTACCCTGTCAACAATGTTGATAGGAATCCCAAGAGATGATAGCTTGATGCCCAATACTACAAAACCTACGGTATAGGAAGCGTTCGATATAGTTTCATTAGGAAAGAGACCAGAAACTTAATGTTGTCTAGTCTATGAACATAACTGAGCAAATGAAATGACGTAATTTCGAGAGATCTGTTCATTCTGAAACCATATGCTGACTGTTACCAAAAGTGGAATTTGCCGTTTATTTTCAATGTTCACTTAGACACTTTTTTTGGGTGGAATAACATGTACGTAGGCATCGTTCCTAATTTATTTAAGCGATCCCGAGATTATTATTTGGATTCCGAGAATAGAGTCGGAAATAGACATTTAAAATGAAAATGCAGAAATATTTTGTATATAATTTCAAAGAAATTACTGGAAAGAAGGTTTTTTGCAATTTTTTGTATCTTCACCAAATTTCATCAACCTAGGACCAAAATGTTTCTTAAATAATCAGTCCTATGCTGTATCACTTCTGTTAAAAATAACGTCACCGTTATAAGCCATTTCCGTTATTTTGCTATTACCAAGCAATAGCAAAATAACGGAAATGGCGAATAACGGTGACCTTATTTTTAACGGAAGTGATACAGCATAGGGCTGAATATCGATAAATGTTCGGAAACAAAAGTTGTCATCATCGGTTCAGATGATGTTCAGTTTTATGTTATCATTTGATAGCTCATTTGGAAAGAAACCGAAATTACTGCAAAGAAACTTAGGTGAATAATCTTGAGAAATCAACAGAAGTTTGATTTTTTATTTGTTGAATACCACTGAGAAATTCGAAACTCTTCAAATTGAATATTGTATACTTCAAATTACAACAAGACTGAAAAGGGAAATCATATGTATGTAGAAAATACGGAGACAGGCTCGACCCCTGTGGAACACCTGCAAAAGCTCTGTTGACCAGGTAAGGGTTCATGAGTCTTATCATCTATGAAGGCATGTTTGCTCGTAGCAATTTGCAGATGAGACCTTCTACCCACCCGAGTCGAAGGCTTTTTCAATAACAAGCAGAACCATGACTGTGTTCTGCCCTAGGTGAGCCGCCTCTTTCACCTCGTGAACAACTTGGATTATTTTTGAGGTCATGCTATGTCCTGCACGGAGTCAGAATTGCTCAGCGGGGATCATTTTGAGTTTTTCCTCGAGGGAGATCAACCGTTTGAGAAGGATCTTCTCCACTACCTTGGCAACGACGCTCAGAAGCGAGATTGGGCGGTAACTATCGAGTTGATGGCAATCCTTGCCCGGTTTCAGGATAGGTATTACTAGCGCCTTCTTGAGGCAATCTGGGTACCACTGCTATCTGTTGATAGCGTTGATGATGTGCAAAAATTGCACCTCGGTAGGTTCTTGAGTAGAATGTCATCCAGGCCGTCCGGCCCAGGCGCCTTATTCATCGGAAGTCTTTTATGACTTCCGTCAGTTCCTCATAGGTTGTCATTAACTTGGCAAACCTATTAGGACCGATAGGGACGGCCATAGTTTGTCTAAAGTCTTCGGTTATCTTAGACTTTGCTCTATTGCCGTCACTAACGTCCGGCGCCCTCTTGTGAATATTGGCGAAGTACTCGCCAAATAGCTCCGCCTTCTGAGGGTCTGTCACTGCCTGTTCGTTACCACTGACCATGGCTGGGACGGGCTCGAAACGTCTGGATATGCGTTTCGCCATCCGCCATAGCGAGTTGTCCCGAACGTCAAGCTTCTTTAGCATGCTCTCCCACTGCGTGTCATTATGGTCATTGATCAGCTCTGAGATCTGTCTTCCTAGCCTGAACATGTCGGCTTTGTGCTCGGGGTTCTCAGTGGCTTGCCACTTTTTCCAAAGAGAGTTCTTCAGAGTGATCAACTGCTTAATTTCCGGTGGAAGAACCTTCTGGTTCCCCCTGACTGTAATCTTCCTGATAGTGCGGTTGCGAGCGGCCTGAATGTCGCGGATAAAAGTGAGAGTTGTCTCCTCAATTCCATCCCGAGTTATGTTGGGCATGATAGTCGTCCCAGCATTGATGATCCTTCGGAACCCGGCCCAGTCGCCGTTTCGATAGTCGTATCGGGATTTCGGGGGAATATCTTGCCCCTTATACCTTAGACTTAACGGTACTGGGTCGTGATCCGAGGTCATCTCGTGGATAGCCTTCAGTTAACTAATATTCGCGATATTCTTGATCACTATCAGATCGATCATGGTCGGGGTAGATCCGTTCCAAGGGTAATGCGTTGGCTCATCTGAGTGCACAATTACCACGTCAGTACTTAGCGAGTATTCCCACAATGTCTTGCCGTTGGCGTTCGGCTGTGAGGCTCCGCTCCATTCAGGACGACTGGCGTTGAGGTCCCCTATCAATAGCAGCCTATGGCCCGTGTTACACAAACTGTTCGTGTCGAACTGTGTAAACCTATCTCTTGGTTGGTTATAGACTGCGAACACGCAAGTCCCATCCGCTAGCTTGATGCCAACATGCTCAATCAAGGTCTGTTGGGCTGGGAGCTGCGTGTACGCCATGCCATCCTTGACAAGGATGGCCAACCCCCCTCACTGCCTGAGGGCGGTCTGCCCTGATAGTGGAGAAGCCCTTCAATCGGAATCGATGGTTCGGCCTAAGCCAGGTCTCCAATATGAACATTAGGTCTATCTGATGCCTGTCAATGAAGTCAATAATAAGCGAAAGCGAAAGCATCGGTGACACTGGACAAATAGCCCTCTCATTTCTTCTGGGCACCCATTATACTCTGATGTGCTGGAGCACCCGGACAGTTTTTTGGAGTTGGCCCAGTGTCACGTTCCGAGGGGCGGTAATGAGGTACAACGGTCTGTGTTTCGTTGTCATCCTCATCATCTTCTCGACTTGGATTCCATGTTTCTCTGCCATTTCGTTTATCAGATCTTCTTGACAGATATCCGAGTCGAGTCCCCTCAGCACGAATGCGTGTGTACGGTTTTGCGGAAGTGTGTAAGTATGGAACTCCATCCCAGTACACTTCTCGGTGAAGACTTGAGTCTCACGACCCGTATGTTTTAGGTTGAAATCTCTTGAGCTGTGAGGAATCGGTCCAGATTGAGCCTCCCCTGGAAGACAATCGGAGGAAGCATTTTCGCTTTGGCAGGTTTCGGTGCGGTGGTCGACTTTTTTGCTGGATTTTTTCTGGGCCTACCAGAAGTTTTTGGAGCTGGGCTGTACTCCGACAGTGTCTCATCCTCGTTCAACGAGTCATACTTATTTGTTGTTGGGACGGGTTCCTTGTCCGACGTTGTCCTCGGCCGCCCTGTAGTCTTCGGCTTCTTGAAGCCCTCAGGGTCGGCTTCCGGAGTTCCTGGAGTGGAGTCTGTAGGGAGTGGATGGAATTCATCCCTGACTCTTATCCTGTTCGGGGATCTTAGGAGTCTCCTGGTATGTGTGAGTTTCTGGATTTCTTGGTAGTGTAGTTCCTCGTACTTTTTGGTATAGAATTCCCGAATCTGAGCTGTCATGGCTTCCCTCGCAATTAACTTTTTGAGGTCCGCGATCCGCTTCTCTATGCTCTCGATAGAGTTTATTTGATTTGCGTCTCCTGAGGAGCCTTCTTCTTTCTTCAGCCTCCGATTCGATATCCAAGGAACTAAATTGCACTTTTCGGGGAGACTCCCTCACCCTTGCTTCGAGTAGTCTTTTTGCCTCCTGGAGTTTTTTGCTCTCGTTTTGTTTTTCTGGAGGATGGTTTTCTGGTGCTCCTTCTCCCTTCGGTTTTCCTCTTGAAGGGCCCGTTCCTCTTCTCTTCTCTTCTCTTCCTTTCCTCTTCTTTTTTCTTGTTCATCCAATGCATGGCGAGTTGGAATCCTACCAACTGGGGTGGCTTTGGTTTCTGGCTCTAGGAGGTTTTTATGGCGTTCGCCCCCTTTATCAATTCTGATGAACGGAGAACCGTTCGCTAGTTTCCCATTGTGTTGGATTGTTCTGCGGTTCTCGACAATTTCCGTTTGGTTCTCCGCACTTTCTATACCGATCACCGTACTTTCCGATGGTCTTGTGCGGTTTCCGTCGTTCACCACCCTTTCCTTCTCGTTCGCCACACTCTCGATTCCTGTTTTGCAGCGACGATCGTTCGTGACAGTTTCCATGTTTTGTGCGTTCCCCACACTTCCCACAATAGTTGTCATCGGATGCTCTGCGGTGTTCTCAACACTGTCCAAAGCGTTCACCACACTTTCCAAATGTGACTGATTGCTTCGGTGTCCGCTCGCCACACTTTCCATTGTTTGAGTCTTCGCTGGCTCTTCACGCCTTCGAACCACCGCGCCCTTGCTGGTGCTGGGAACGTTTTCGAAGGTTTCCTCTGCCATGAGCTCCATCCAAAATTTTCGAGGAAACGGATCCGTATTGGTTGCGCTATTATATATAGCAGATGTGTTAGGACCCGTTTCCTTGAATTTTCTATTTCGCTGCTGTGGACCAGCGCTTCAACGGTGAATGGGGCTGCTATTATGTGGAATTGCGAGGACTCGGTAGTGTCTTCGGTGGATGGGCCCCTTGAAAGAATTTGACCTGCTTCGGAGGGACGAAAAGTGTCGCGAACCCTGCTCGATCCGAGTTCGTTTCCACAGACCGCCACCGTTGCGTCGATCAAATTGCTGAACAGCCTGTTACTAGTGAGTGGGTCGCTCATCCACTTGTCGATTAGAAAGTGTGGCGAAAGTTAAATATCGGTCTTTCCACTGCCTTGCCGGACTCAGCCACTCTCGAGGTAAATTCAGAAGTGTGGTGAAAGGTATCTCTGGGTAATTGGTTGTTTGGGTCATTCCAAAGATTATGGCTGGTTTGGGGAACCTGTTTGGCCATATAAGCCGCAAAGCGCCCACTGCTTGAAGTCGATTGGGAAGTGTGGTGAATTACGCCTCCCAGATCGACTTCACGTTCTTGCTTCTTGTCAAAGCGCTATGCAAACTGTGCGGAACATGCTCTGGTTGAATCAGTCCTAAGTCTCGGGTATTTTGGAAAGTGTGCCGAACACTCGGATTTAGGATGGTTTTCCAATTCGCCAAGGGTGGTTGGGTGGGGGTAGGGTGGTTGGCCTACTACCATTTCTGACTGGTGGGGGGAGGGTTGGTGAACCTGCCCGGCCTTTTCGAATGATGTTGGGTGGGGGCAAGGTGAAGAGTCCAAGGTGATTTGTTGCTCACCTGGTGCCTCTTCTTCAGCTTGAGCTGTTAGCGATCCTGCTACGTCCTGGAGTATCGGGGACGTGCTATCTTCCTCGAATTCCGTGGCCGAGCATTAGAGGGTGCTGGCTCTCATTTGCGGCGGCGTGGTGTTCGCTGCGCCATCTCCGTCGCTGGGGTAACGGATTTCTTCTTCGGGAGTGGCATCCCAGATTTGGAAAGGAATCTCCGGTTGTGCTGGGCGTGGTGTGGCTGCGGTTGACACCATTCTTGCAGTTCTTCTCGTGCCAAGCATACATGTCATCGGCGCCGAGGTGTTTGGGGTTGATACCTTCGTGGTGGTTGCCTCCGTGTCATGCTGCTCGGGGGCTTCCTGGGAGTCTGTGTCTGTGATGATGGTAGGGATAACTTCCTCACCTTTTAAGTCGTCTCCTTGGTTTTGTTGTGAGTCTCCTTGCACAATCTTCGTTCGCTTGTCCAGGGGAGAGCTACCGGACGATGAAGACGTTAAGTTCTGGGCCACCTGCGGGGTGGAGTTCGCACTCGCGATGGAAGTGTCATTGCACTGAGGGAACTTTAAAATGTCACTTTCACGGGGAGGGTTTGCAGTGTCACTTTCACTCAGGAGGGCACTTGTGTCTGTTTCACTAGGGCTGGGTTTGTTCTTCGGCTCTACCTAGGAGACGACTTTGGCGGTCTTGGTTGATTGTCTGGGGGTGTTCTTCCGCTTCATGGCGCGGCGCTCATTTTTGCTGCCCGAGGTGGCATCAGTGCCGGAGCCGATGCCCGGGAAGCAACGCTGAGACCTGGCTCTGCCCACGCAGGAGGGAACCGGTGCCCGCTGTGGTTGGAGACCTCCCCCTGAACCACTGCTCATGAAGGAGGTAGCGGCAGGTTCTCGAGGACTTCTGTTCACTTGATGATAGTATCACGAAAGTCGAAATTCGCATATTTCCACACTGGCAGTCCTTGTCACCTGCTCTCTAGTGTGCTCGCGTGTAGTACGTCCGGACCTAATGGTGGTTTGAACGGTACTGAGGACTCTCAAACCAGCATCTAACCAGCCAACTCCGTGACTATCTAGCTATTAATGCTACTGACAACTTTACTGATATATTTGATGTTTTCTGATTTTTTTTACAGAACTCCATCACTATCCATCTTTTGATTTCAAAATAAACGTAGAATTTTAAGAAATTACAACAATGCAATAAATAATGACAGATAGTACTAACACAGCTACTTGATTTCAAAATAAATGTTTAAGCGGATAAGTATAAATATGTTTGGTTGCATACGCCATAGGTCACTATATAAATATACGTTGGGTTGCATATAAGTAAATCGTTCATTAATAGAAAATCATTCATTAAAAGGGGACATTAATCAACGATTTTGAGTGCGTTAAAATACATCGTGAATAAACGGTCGACGGAAATATCTTCAAATAATACAATAAAGAAAAGTTCAACGGCGTTAAATCGGCAATCAGGGAGGCCAATAATACTCCCAATCACGTCCTATAATTTTGCATCTGAACATTTCATTGATGCACTGCTTGACAGCAACAGTTTGGTGCATTGGTGTGTCATCGAAGTGGTATCATATTTTTTGTCCTATATTAAGGTCCAAAACCTCACTAATGTCATTGGCTAAAAAATGTCGGTAACCCCCTTAGCCGTCCAATTTTCTTTGAAGAAATATAGTCCAACTATTTAATTGTCTATTATACTCCGCACCAAACTTTGGCTTCAAAGTAGTAGTGATCTCGACATTTCATTACAGAAGTAGGATTTTTTGTGACCATCACCGCTAATTTTGGGGACTAACTGTTCAAGGTTTCTTCATCTATTCACGAAATGGTTCACGGAATTTAACAATATTCTTCTCTTTTCTGTTGGAACCAAAAAAAAATCAAATATCAAAGTAGAATCAAAGTATTCTTGAATTTGGGTTCGTAACCTCGATATTTATCTTTCAATGAAATTTTCCGTAATATAATTAAACAGTATTTTAATAGTGCAAAATTACATACTTGCGGCACACAAAATACACAAATAAAGTACACTTTTTTAGACAGTTGTGTTATTAATTTGTTAATCGTTTGTACCGTCAATGGAGTGAGGCTGAGTTGAGTAGCTCATAAACTATAAAACATGTCCTATTTTTTGACAGTTGTAGAAAAAATATTGTATGCAACACGTGAGTAAATTTTTTTTACAAGAAGGAATAGCCTCGTAAATAAGTACCACTTTACTCACTTGTTACATAAATAACTATTTGTTTGCCATGCCCTACGTATTTCTTCAATCAATAATACTTAGTTTTATTTCCTTCAACAACGAGCGAGAATGCTCAGCTTCAGTACTTCTTTTTCCTCAAGTTATTTTCGAAGAAAAGTCTCTTCGAAAGTACATGAAAAAATGTACACTAAATAATGGTGATTTTTGAGAGTTTTTTAGTTGTATTGATTAACGAATAAAACTTTGGCAATTTTTTCAAAAAAAAAAACGTGTATCTATTTAGTCTTTCCAAAACTTGTGCTTGAGTTTTTAGACTGTAAATTTTATTCTCTTCTGAATAACGATCCAAATAAAAAATATGAATTCATAACTTTGCCAAAAGTGGCAAAAAATTATTTCTATCACAGGTATAAGGTCATTAAATTGCGTCTGAAAAAAATGGAGAAATGGCATTTTTTTATCGAATGTCGAAAGTTATTTGAAGAAGTTGTTTTCCATATATTGCTGACTTGAATATGTTAGTGTGTGTGAAGTGAATCGATAACTGTTCAGTTTCTGTTTTCTATTTCATTTTGTTTTCAAACTAGCAACGCCGTAAACACCCTTGCGTTTTTGTCTTTATATAATCTGATTTTGACAAGCCGAACGAATATTAGATATATAGCTGTCATCACGAAATCTTTTTCAAATATTATGAAATAAATAGCGTAAACTTATTGGAGATTTATTTCAAACGTAAGAAGAGATACAGTCCACTAGAAACCCAACATTTTGGTCCTTCGAGCCGGATAAAACAGCGATTGATTGATCGAAACGTCACCAATTCGAATACTGAATACTTCATCGTAGCCCCGATTGCTGTATTTGGAAGTTGAAGGTGGGTGCCAAATCTATATTTTCATCCATTCCTACCTACCTATTATATTTTGGAGAATATAATCGTATAGTTTCGGTAGTCAGCTCAACTATTTTTCGTTTGATATCCTATTTATTTGACGATATTCTAGAAATTGCAGCGTTCAACACTTTAGTTTATCAAAATGGACTCTCTTATAAAAAAAAAGAGCTAGTGTCAAAGGGAAGTTGACCATTTTCACGAAATATTTGAACAATTTAGAGATAACATATCCCAATTTTATAGTAACAGATAAGGAAAGTTATTTTGAACTCGAATTGATGCGTGATGCTAACATGTCGGAATTAGAGAAGTTTGAACAAATTCAGAATGAAATCGATATTTTAACTCAAAATTGCGATCAAGGATTGGACGAACGTGAAAGTTTCACAACTTCTTTCTACGCGGCTGCTAGAAAGGCTAAATTATTTACACTTTCCGATACGCTGGTAACGCATACTACTCAATCTTTACATTCTACACTTAGCTCATCTAATGAGAACTTGTCACAAAATATCATAAAATTACGTACAATTCAGCTAAAAAATCATAAAAATTCAACTATTAGTAGAATTCAAAAGTTTCATTATCTTCGTGCATCCCTAGAAGGAGGTGCGGCGGAAATCATTCGTTCTATAGAATTTTGTGAAGGAAACTATGAAACAGCCTGGTCAATCATTTGCAACCGTTTTAATAATGACAGAATTTTTTTGGGGTTCAAGGGGATGCTTGGAGTCCGGGCATCTCAACGCTAATCTCACCTCCACGTGGTGAATCCTGTGCAACGGAATGACCTGTCATGACGGCTAACGAGAGTGAAACGGACTCTAGGGGTGGCTGAGGCGCCGCAGCCAACCGGAGTAGCGACCGGTAGGCCCCTAGCTCACCGTACACCGACGCCAAACACACACATGATTCCTCCGACACTCGAAACACACATTTATACATTACAGGGGGATGCGACAACTAATTAACCTGTTTCCTGTGGGAGCCGAGGAGAGGGCTGGGATCGGGAGCTGCGGAACTGTAGCTGGTGAATGAATCGCCAGCGGCCGCTGCATCGTCCGGCTGGAAAACAGCCCTACCAGGAATTTCATGAGGAGCTGGAATAAAGGAACTCGCAGCGAGAACTGGAAAACCTGCCTTCGATGGGAGCCAAGGAGGGGCCTCAGATCGGACGCTGCGGGACTGGTAGCTAGTGAATGAATCACCCGCGGCCGCCGTAGTGTCCGGCTGAGAACTAGCTCTACCAGGACATTCACGAGAGAGCGCTTTGAAGGACCTCGCTGCGAGAACTGGAAAACCTGTCTCGAATGGGACCCAAGGATGGGCCCCAGATCGGATTCTGCGGGACTGGTAGCCGGTGATGGAATCACCTGCGTCAGCCGCAACACCCGGCCGAGAATCAGCCCTACCATAGCTTTCACAAGGAGACGTTTTGAAGGAACTCGATCCTTCTACAAGCACCAACACATACACACACACATACTAAGAGACCACACTGTGAGGAAGATCAGGAAGAACACCGACACAATTGGTGACGAAGGGGACAATAAGGAACACACTTGAGAGGGCGGAACAAGCAGAGGAGATCCTGGGATGGCAAAAAAGGCCCATGGGGGCCTACTGACCTGACTGCAGTAGCAGCCTCCCCACCAACTACTACTACTACTGAATGACAGAATTTTGGTTAACAATCACGTTAGTAGCTTATTCAACTTCAAGGAAGAATCTTCCTTATCTATCCCAACATTATTAGACAATGTAACGAAACATTTGCTCGCTTTAACCACGTTGAAGGAACCTACCTCTAATACACTCATTATTCACCTTATTGTCACAAAATTAAATCCTACCACAACTAGACAATATGAGGAGTCGAGAAGTAAATGTTCTTCAAAGAAACCCACTTTGGAAAATTTTAAAATATTTTTGACAGACCGTGCAGATTTGCTCGGAACCATAAAACGCAGCAAAGCTGTCAAAAAATTACACAAAGCCAAGATGCATAGAAACCCTGGTGTGATCACTTATACCTGTGATACCGACATACAAGACTTGATTCATGTTATTTTTATTGCATTGGTACCGTTTCACTTCTTTAGCACAGATGGCGGCAAAATTACTGATTAATGTTGCCATTGACCATTGACGGTTGGACAAGCGACAAGTGTCATGTCAACATTCAAAAACTATCAAATGACAAATCAAGGCACCGTGGAATGTTGGAAACTCGGCTATTTTCGACTTCTGCGCCATCCATCGACGAATGAATCCAACGGTATCAATGCAATTACAGTATCAACAACTTTGGTAGAAACAAAATCGAATCTGTGATCGCACCAGGGTTTCTATGCATCTTGCACAAAGCCTGACAAAACTGATTTCAAAACTCGATCATTCGTAGTTGCACTTACAATTGGTTGCGGTTTTTGTAAAAAAAAAACTTTACATATCAAATTGCGAGGAATTCCTCAAATTATCAGTTAACGATCGTTACGAACATGCGAAGAAAAATAGGCTTTGTTTGAATTGCCTAAGACCTGGCCATGATATCAGCAAATGTCGCTCAAGCTCATATAAAACTTGCAGAGGACGTCATAGTACTTTACTGCATTTTGAACGAAAATTCGAACCATCCACCAGGATAGAGCCTAGTACACAAAGCACTGACCTACCTAATGTGTCAAACGAATCCTCTGAACAAAATGCATTATCGCACATGTCCAAACTCAATTTGCAAGTGATATTATGTACAGCCGTAATTAAAATCTTTGATAAATTTAACAAAGTTCATCGCGCTAGGGCTTTGTTAGATCTCGGAAGTTAATTTTCATTTATTAGTGGGGAAACTTGTAACCCATTGAATACTGAAAAACAAAAAATTAATGCTATCAAAGTATGCGGTCTAAACGGAGGTTTACTTACTAATATAGAGAGAAAACTTAATGTATGTATTAAGTCAAATACAAACATGTATACGTTGAATTTATAATGCTTAGTCGTTCCTCAAATCACAAGCCACTTGCCAAACTCAAAGTTTGATGTAACTGTATTGAATATTCCAGATAATATTGTATTTTGTTAGGCGCTGACTGTTTTTGGGATTTGATGTGCGTTGGGCAAACAAAGTTGGGAAAAAACGGCCCCACTTTGCAAAAAACTAAATTAGGGTGGATAGTCGCTGGTCCTATTTCGATTAATATTTCAAGTAGTTCTTCTATTCATTGTGATCTTAATATAGAAAAAATTGTAACTCGCTTTTGGGAAATAGAAGAAATTCCAGGGAGAACTCCTCTCTTAAAAAACGATAAGCTCGTCGAATTTCATTTTTTGAATACGTCCACCCGAAACAGTGAGGGTCGATTTATTGTTACTATTCCCATAAAAGGTGACCTTGACATATTGGGCGAGTCTTATAATATTGCAAAAATGCGATTTTTACAATTAGAGAATAAATTCAAAGCTAATGAAAGTTTTAAACATAAATACTTTGATTTCATGAAGGAATATAATAAACTTAAAGCACATGAAGAAGATTGATACTTCACAGGATGAAGCATTGCATTCATTATATCTACCTCATCACGGCGTGCTGAAGGAGAGCAGTCTCACAACAAAACTACGTGTTGTTTTCGATGGAACTGCTTCTAGTAGTACCGGAATATCTCTCAATAAATTGCAGTACATCGGTCCTACTATACAACAGGATCTTTTATCTATCCTATTACGTTTCAGAAAACATAATTACGTCATTGTCAGTGACATTAAAAAAATGTATCGTATGATACTAGTCAATCCCTATCGAACTCCTTTACAAAGAATATTATTTCGCTTCAGTCCTGAAAAACATTTGGATACATATGAGTTGCTTACTGTTACATATGGAACCGCATCCGCATCCTTCCCAGCTATTCATTCATTGTATCAATTAGGCATAGAACACGAAACTGTCAATCCTAAGGTCACAGAAATAATAAAGGACGATTTTTATGTTGATGACATGTTGAGTGGTTCAGATACCATTCAAGATGTAATATTCACTGCAAATGAAGTTTCAAACATTCTCAAAGGCGGTGGTTTTAACTTGAGAAAATGGGTCTCAAACAGTCCGCAAATATTGGAAGGTATGAAAACCACAACAGATACCTCTAACTTCATTGATTTTGGTATTAATGAAAACACTAAAACTCTGGGACTAACTTGGAATAGCAATTCAGACTCACTGTTATTTAAAATTAATCCCAACTTCAGTAGCCAAGTCACAAAACGCTCAATTTTATCAGAAACTTCTCAAGTTTTTGACCCCTTAGGATTGCTGAGTCCTTGTATTATCGTGGCAAAAATCTTATTACCAGAGCTTTAGTCCGCTAAATTGTCCTGGGACGAATCTTTGCCGGTACCATTACATACAAAGTGGTCGAACTTGTAATAAAACTCTGGCTCAATCAAGTCGATTACATATTGTATATTACTTTGAAAGTTGTTTCTTTCAAGGTGGGCGGCATGTTCAGTTTCTGTTTTCTCTTTCAATTTGTATTCAAACTAGCAACGCCGTAAACACCTTTGCGTTTTTGTCTTTATATAATCTGATTTTGACAAGCCGAACGAATATTAGATATATAGCTGTCTTCACGAAATCTTTTTCAAATAGTATGAAATAAATAGCGTAAACTTATTGGAGATTTATATCAAACGTAAGAAGAGATACAGTCCACTAGAAACCCAACATTTTTAATTTGATTTGCCTAAAAAGAAGAGGGAGAGAATAATTACCAAAGAAATTTATTCAAACCTCCAACATTTACTGAACAGAACACTGTTGCAGTTGTAATGTTTGTAGAAAACGTCGTGAGTTCTATGGTGGCATGAAATTTACTGGTTTACTTTTGACTGTGGCTCGTCCACATAAACAACCGGTTCCATGTTACCACTTCCATGAAACGGGTTTCATGAAATAAGTTGCGTCATTTCATGTCCATTTGTGCAACCTATATGGAGTTCAGTTTGAACGATATCGTTGTTCGATGAAAATTTTGCATAGGGTGCCTTGTATTTAAGACGAATGAAAACCGTATAGAGTTTTGGGATTAATCTTAACGTTAAGAAATATTACGAAATGAGTTTCTCTACAATAGCAGAGGACATGCAGACCTGGTCAAATTCCAACAAATGTACAGAATGCACCAAAATTTGAACATTGCTATACGGGACACCTTGTTAACCAAGGATATTTCCAGGGCCGTATTTAGGATCTGTAGACCCCTAGGTTGATAATGTGGTGCGGGCCCTATCGGTTTTTTTTAATTAACCTGCAAAAATCACATTCTAAGGCAAGTTTCTTACTAAAAACTAAAAAAAAAAAGGAAAATTAAATTTTTATTGTGTAGAAAATTCTTCTATACAGTAATTCGAAGTTACTGAATAAATGATAAAAAATATGGAAATTTTTATTTGTTGTTAAAATTGTTTTTCCAATAACCAGCTGTCTTTCCCTTACGAACGATACACCTCAAAAGTCGAAACTTGTGCGAGGTAAGGATTACGAGGTCTTACTTTTTTACTTGCGATTATAACTTACACGATGTATTAACATCATTGCTATGAACAATCAACAACTATATTAAAAAAGAACACAACGTTGGTTATGTCTATCATAAATCATTGATTACATAGGCAGTATTTGTAATTTAAAAATAAAATATTGTAATTCTAATAGAATATTTTGATCTTAATATACAAGATAAAAGAAAGGAACGTATAACAAATGAGCAAAATTAAATAAATATATAAATTAATTTTACATTATGTCGGCTTAGTGTGTTAACCTGCTATCTCCACTTTGTCAAAATTTATTGTTCGTTATATAAATCATTGAGAAAAGAAAAAAAGTTATTAGTAGTAAACGGATATTCCGTGATTCTCATTGATGCATAAAACCATTCCATTCTTTTCAATATTGAATTTTTTTTGCAGTTTTCTCCTCCTGTTTCAAAATTTACTCAAATGGAGTTAGCAGGTTAACACACTAAGCCGACGATTAGATGCTAATTGGCTTGCGTCTACACTTCATACTAATGAAGCTATTTATAATATCTTCATAATTTAATTGTCTTAAAATGTCATTCTCAATGCTGAGCAGATCCAAAGCGTTAAGCCTGTCTTCTAACATGGAGGTTCGAAGTCTGTTTTTGATCAACTTTAATTTTGAAAATGACGTTTCTCCACTGCTGTTTGTGATCATAAGTAACAGGTACATTCTTAGAGCGACCTCGATATTTGGAAAACAATCCTTGACGTTTTTTTTCTAGGAGTAGTTCATACATCCACCTCTCTTGACTAATGACTTTTTCATTTTTCCTAACTCCTTTTTGAAACTCGTAGTAAAAAGTCTTGAAGTGAACCAATTCATATCCCAATTGATTGTCCAGGTCATTGTTATATGTTTCAACTAAGTTTTGAGCTGCTGCAATTATCTCTTCTTCAGTAAGTATATCTATATATCTAACTTGTTGAGAAACCCAAAACGGGTATTAACTAGTTTATATGCTTCAAGCCTCTGCCGCAATGAAGTTTCAAATTGATCTATGACAGGAAGAAAACTCTGGGTCCAAAATTTTTCTGAAGGACTCAGCACAACTTCTGGTGCTTGGCGTCAACACATTTGTATGCGATTTGTTTTTTTATGGATCTCTCAGCGGCGTAGACAGGGGAATTTTTATCAATCTCGTAACACTATTAGTGACTCGCAAGCCTCTGCCACAATTTCTGGAACCTGAAAAAATATAAAAAACATTAATTTTCAATTCATTCTGAAATGTTAACCGTTTAATGAACGTTTGTGTAACGTTATATTTTGTAGTTCGTGAAACTATATTTCCCTCTAATAATAAGTAATAAAGGGGAATGACAATATTAATTAAAGTAATTCTTATTGAACTTACCACATCGCCACCATTGAAGTTTTGAGGATGACTCAGACTGGCAGGTGAACGTGTATCATCTTCATTGGGTTTTAGAGCAGCAGATGAACTTTGGTCAAACTTCATATTTATATAATCGGTCATACGACGTGACTTAGCTATAACTTCGTTTGGCACTTCCGCTTTTAAAGTTCCTCTTTCTTTTTATAGCGATTAGTTTGTATTTTATGACGGTCCACAATACTAGGTTACACGGAAATATATGATAGAACGACTTATTACAGTAATAGCTCTACTTTGTTGTTATGAAAACTAAACCGTTTTAGGAACAATATGACACAGTATGCAGTAGGTCTAGATAATAAAGTAAAACAAATGGTAGATGTTAATTAAGATCTCTAAAACATGCAACGCAATAGAGATAGGTTAAAAGCAAAACACATATTATTCATGCGATGCGCACATGTCAATAGGAAAAGAGCGCCCGCTCTTCCTCCCCCTACCATACAGTTGTACAGTTTCGTCAATGGTCAGTTTTTACAGCGATGTGATTTTTGAATACTGACTCGCATCAGCTATCAGATGTTCAGAGAAGAGTTTAGCCAAATTAGGAAACAAAAAATAACTACATCTGCAATCGATGTCTTTTATGATTATAAGAGTATGAGGGCCCGGACCACACAAACTATTTTTTTTTACTAAAATCAATTAAAAATTAAAAAAAAACTATGTGGTGCGGGCCCATAGGCTGCAGCCTATGTAGCCTATGGTTAAATACGGCCCTGGATATTTCTCAATTTCAGTACTAGAGCAATATTCGAAGTTTCGTCAGTTGACAAAGCTTTAGACATTTATTTTGCTATTGCGAATACGCGACCGACAGGTTTGGTTGCGACTGGTTTCATAGTTATACGAAATTAGCCGCCTAATTCTCCTAATGCTTCTGGTGAAATCTGTTAGTTATAACGTGGCCCATACATACATACGGATTGAAACGATTACTGTTCTAGGACTGTCAGGAGTTTGCGCAGCAGAATTTGTAGCATTCGGGTTTTGTTGAACTGTTCTAGGATTGACTTGTTACGCGTTCGGGTTCATTGAGAATTGTCCTGGGACGGTCCTAGAACTGTCCTAAATCAGTACCTGTCCTCGAGCAAGAACCGTTCTGGGCTCCGATCAAATATCATAACCTAGACTAACTCGCCGCACACGCATTATGATTTGTGTGTAAGGGACATCCTCTCCCAACGGCAGTGTCGTGCGTTGTTAACAAAAATATTGTCATTCAATAAAATAGAAATAATGGAAACCCAATATGGAATGAAAACCTAAAATTATGATGTAATAATTTTCAAAGGATTTTGAGAACAGCCGATGCTCTAACTGACATGTTTTTCATAATCCATCAATTTTTCTCTTTTCCAATTTTGGTTCCCATTCTCGATAGTTACGACACTGGTAGCTTCAAATGATTGATCTGTCAAATATCAAATGCAGCGTTGTCGTACTGACAAGACTATATCGACAACGAAGAATCTCCGTTCGGCGATGGAAATACTATCGTTTTTACATGCTCCCAACAAGCTGCAATGAACGTTTCAATTGCCTTCGTATTGTTATATATTTCATCCAAGACAGTATTTTTAGGTTTTTGTTGCTATGAATCTACTCGACAGGTATCAAAATTTAGCTGACGTGCTTATTGTATCCTTAAAAAATTGCGACATGGCAATAATGTCATGATTTGAAGTATAACATTACGAAAAGATGTTACCTTCAGTTCTATTTGAGTATTACTCATCTAGGTTGTGTTACTTGATAGAAGGTTCTGGGATTTTCTTGACGCAATCTCATAAGGAGCATATGCCTTTATTTATCATTTGTTGATTTGATAACCTTTACTTAACGAGCTGGTTTGAATTATAGAAATTACGTATGTAACTTCCACATTTGATCAGTGACCATTGTTCAATTTTTATAACACTGAATGTGTAGCTTAATCTTTCAATTTTCTTTTATTGTATAATTCCTATTTAATTTTTTATGAACAGTGTGGCCGTAAGTGTGCAACATACAGGATCTTTTTCAGCAAATTGTACAACCAAAATACGAGTATTCCTGAGAGTTGGTGCTTATTCGATAATCACCAGCATATAGGGTAGGTCAATAAATATAAAATCGGACAAGAGTAAAGTACCCTTATTTCAAAAAATTCAGCAAAATGTTAAAATGAAAAGTTGTTCACAGTTGAAAGTTATGGCTAAATACCAAAACATGGCGCCTAGGATTTTTTTTTCATAAATAACTTCGTTTACAATATTTTTTTTCAATATAACGATTAGAAACTTCAATAACACATCATGTGTATCAGGCCTATGACATTTCATTATTACAAATTAGTCCACAAACCAGTATAAACAATTTCCACCAATATTCCTGAATTGAATTTGAAAAGGGTTACTTGATACTCTATCAATGTTTTTTATCTTCCCTGCATCATAATCCCTGTCAAATGAATTAAAAAGCACGTAGTCCATTATATCTCGAAGTGGAGTGGTATAGATATACAATTCAGTAAAACGCAAAGTCGTCTCCACAATTTAATTACCCATCTAGAATGATAGAATGGTGAAACGGTGACTGACCGCTATCAATCAGATAGCCATCAAACAGTAGTACCTCATGTTTCGGTCTTATATAGAACCATCATCATCTAGTCAAGAATTCTACAATAAAACAAGACTATGCAACTAAAGACAAACAAGCATAATATAAGATTACTTACATGGAGAAGAAAATAAATGTTGTATAATATATAAAATGTGAAAATTAGTGTTAAATAAAGTTATAAAACCACATTTTTTGAGCAGTTTTGTGTTTAAAATTAAATCACGGTCAAAACTACACAATGCAAAGGAGGAACCACCCTCCTCCATTACAAAATTTTTCTAATCTCTTATGGATTGATAGAGTTCAAATATTTATGAATTGTACACTAATGAATAAATTGAAGGGGCAAGTGGAAGAAGGGGTCAAGTAACATTTTCAGAAAATATCCGGTTGTCATGAAATATATGCATATGTAACTTGCCCCGTCAGGATTTGCTTCTATTCTTCATAACTGAGCAGATACACAGTGGTGGAAGTTCCTATGTTAGATCAAACATCAAGGGCGCTAACTTTACTAAAACTTATTTTTCTCACAAACGCATATTTGTAACATAACTGCTTCTTCCACTTGTCCCTTCAATAATGATTATTATGCATCTGCTAAATCTGTCTTAAGAGCAATTAAAGCACTTTCGTGCCGTGCCGTCAAACTCATTTCGAATGCTTTAAAGGTTCACTCAAATAAATATTATTCTTCCATATGTAACTCTCCGGCAACTTCGTATGTATGATGAACATGTTCAAACATTCCTAAATAGCATACTCCACCTGTTGAACGCCCTTCATATGATATTCACTCTAGTTAGGCCAAAAAGGTCACTGTTCTAGGTCAATGCATAACAAAGATAAAAACGAGAGCGGATTCAACTAAAATGTCAGAGGTCATGATGAAAAAAGCAAGTGGTCCAGTGAATATTCTGACCATAACATGAGGTACTTTTTGAAAATCATGAATTGAAGAAATTTGAACGTATACCTACCTAGCTTTATAAAAAAAATATAGAGTGAATAGTTGGTACATCTCGCAGACCGAAAGAAACTTGAAGGATAATTTCCCTCATATCATACAAAGCTCTGAAATGCCATATTTTTTTCATTTCAATCCCATCAAAACCATACTTTTTGAAAATACTGCTTTCCGCCGGTGGTGTTAGGCAATCGGTAATTCAAGTTTGTTGAGATACTATTACTGACAGTTTCCTTCATATGATCAACATATAATCCAATCAAATGGCAACATATTCTCATTTCAAACCAACGAAAACAATGCTTTTTGATAAAATTACCTCTCGCTTGCGGTATTTTCAGATCGGTGTTTCGATGATTTCTCACTCCACATGAAAATATTCAATAATATTTCATGTGGAAGTGTGTGTACTTGACGAAAGGCAATAAATTCACAAAATGAAAATTGATTTGAAATAATCCAGCCTTTCGTTTATTCCTACACAATAGGGTGTCGGTAAAAGTCGAACATAATTCATCAGCTCCATATACTAGTGCCAAATCACTCCAGCCCAATGCCTGGCAAAATCTTTCTGCAAGAATGTACTTTTCAATACCTCCTTCAACAGGTAGCCGCGTGGTTAGAGTCAATGCTTTTCAATCATTCTGGTTTTACCGGTCGCTGGTTCAATCCCAGCGATTTCAATTAATTTTTCTGATGCCCTGAGAAAGTGCTAGGAATCGGCTATTATTATTATTTGCCGTGGCGCTCCGGGGTGACTTACTGATGTTTTAGGTAATGTATTCACTTTTCAGCTGTAGGAAAACCCGGAAAACCTACAGCACCACCTCGGGTGGTCGGTGTGCACTCCAAGCTAGCACTAGACGAGATTGGCATCTAGACAACTCACACTTGCTTTTCAACAAGGCATGCGGCCGCCTATCGATCCGATATAAAGTAATTGAGAAAAATTTTCGTACCTACATCGGATTCGGACCGACTATCGCTATGCTGGAGTTTCGAACGGCCTGTGCATTAGACCGCTGATCCACCGACCACAGGATGGATATAAAAAGACCTTGGTCCATTATGGCTAGTATAGAAGAAAACTGACGATTATCGAATTTGCTTTGATGGTAGGAAAATGATGAGGTTACTGTCATTGATTCCTAACCTATGCTATCAATAGATTCAAATTTGAATAAGAACAGAGATGCTAAGTCTTTGAGTTCCGTAAATGTTCGAATGGTATTTCATCAATTTCCATTAGGTGAGACCTCGAAACCTAAGACAGGATTTGCAGTATATGGTCAAGGACTATTCGAATGCAATATTCTTTCATTCATCAGGTTGAATATCATTCCAAAAACCATGGCTCGTCTTGTGCATCATGGGATAGGTTCATTTCTCAGAATAAATTGCTTTGTATATTTGGATGGCATCATAGTTCCTACATCACACTTCAAAAAGCCTTTGAAGATCCTGTAAGTGAAGTAGACCGTAAGTGAATCTATAAACGTGACCCAGATGTATACCATTACGAAAAAGGAGCTGTTAGCTGCAATTTTCGTCATTGAGAAATTTCGTAGTTACATTGTGGGGACTGCATTCACGGTGGAAAGTGACCATGGGTCTTTGATAAGGTTAAATAACCTCTCAAATTATTTGATTCAGTACTATGTGAAATTTAGTTAATAAGTCAGTATTAGTAGAGACTGTGAGTGTCATTATGCTCAAATTAATAACAATATTTCAAAGCTATTGATGGCCAGAATTAAATAATTTCACCCAACCAACTTCTAGATGAAAATAACGAACATACTTCATATTTTTATAAGCCTTGAAGATAAAGTATTTACACTAATATTGACTCGCAGAGAAACAAGTATTTAATTGATTAACATTACATACATCTAAAACAGTATGTGAATATCGGTATCAGAATACCGATTGCTCTTTGAATTCGAGAAACCAATAACAAAAATCATTGAAAATATTGAATCACCCAAAACTCCTATTGAAAGTAAGGAATAGGCCAAAGTCCACAAATTTCAATCAATTCACCAATTAATTAATACGTTGTTTAGACAACAACGCTAATTCAACTTAGCAATATCACTCCGCTGTCGTATTATCAGAACTCGTATGTCCATTCTAAGGTATTCTTTCAATATTTGATACCTTTTTGTATAAAAATCGATTTTTTTGACCTCATTCACCTCAACTCCACCAAAATTCATGGAATACATTTTCTGACAACAGACAACATATTAATCATCTTTGATTGTAGATTTCCTGATTTCACTTCGGACGGATATGCAGGGGTTTGTAATAGGAGGGCAGCTTTCATACGAACTTATTTTCAATAACTCTCAAATTAACTGAGAAAAATAGACTGGTCCATACATTTAACTACCTCTGTATCATCGCATCAAGCTGTCACTAGGAATCATAGAAGGACGATTTTCGAAATCTCTTGATTTCAGAAAATATGGTTTCTACCCCGAAAGCCGATATGATTATCAAATACTATTAAATCAATTCAAATATTTTTCGCATGAAAAATGTCGTATAATTATTAGTCTCAGTGTTTTATATGAACTCAAACATAATATAGTGAAATCAATCAAACTGCTCCAATGAATTAATTTCACTGTAAATACTGTACTTTATAGGTAAACTTTGTGAAAGAATTGTTTTTTTTTCTCTTTTTCAATATATTAATTCATAACCATTTGAATTCTTAGCCTAGAGGTTTATTTCATAATCATTATTCATTTATCTTTGTGTAGCTGTAGGAGTACCTCAGTCTCCGCAGCTTCAAGGTGAAATTTTTGCTGAACGCATAATTCGAATCACCCGGTTTACTTTTTGATTATTATTAGAATTTCTTCCCCCAGCTCGCATAAGTCACTCGTAGACATCTGAGTGTTGCTTGTGAAGGTGCAAGTTGGGTGATAGAAAGACCAAATTTTGAAAAAACAAATAAACATTATCATAGAACTCGAGCAATCGGACCCTAACGCACTATTGCCCCACCTTGTATATTCAGTCCTGAAGCAGTTTCACCTTACATTTATTCTGGATCACATCAAAGATCAAAGAGCCATTTGAAGTAGAGTGATTGCGATGATGCAATATTTTTGGACAATACATTCCTCGATGGAATTTTCTCAATAAGAGAGGATCAATTAAAAAAAAAAGCGTTCGTCATCCTGTGAGCTGTAGAGATAATCTTATCGCTGTTCCTATTGATGTATGCCTAAAGTCGATTTTTGTCAACCTACCCATTCAAAATAAAGTAGAAGGAGGCATTAGTAAACTCACCTTATACGTTTTTAGTTTACTCACGAACAGGTTGTCTTCGTCAGGTAGGAAGGACTATCTTATTCATTATTGAGTACTCACAATGAATAAACTAAATAATGACCAAAGAAATCTGGAATGACACATTCTACTAACTGATATGTGAGTATATTTTTCTCCTATCATTGATTATTGACAATATATACGTATGAATTTAGAACCTTCTTCGACGGTAGCATATTCATCTTAATATTTTTTCTTAGATGAAACCTTGAATAATTGACAAAGCACTGCTGTGGCCACTCCATCCACACCGGATAAAAGAAGGAACATATGAAAACTGATGATTGTATTCTGTAGTCGAACAAAAAACGAAATAGGTATTGCATAATTCATGTTAGTGGCGTCTTTCGTATCTGTGGAAGGTCAGCAAAATGGGCTGAGGGGTTGTATCGCGAGAAATCAAAGAAAGAAACACCCTTATTCGTATGCTAACGGCACGCCCAATGATGTGGCATCAAGTTTTATGACTTGATCAGAATATAACATTATACTGGAATGTGTGGGGCGTGAGTTCGAATACTATCTTTTCTCGTTATTACAAAAATTTTGAGTGTAGGAAACTACTCTGCAGAAATAATGTACTAACCATTTATGTTTTGTATATTCAGTGACGGCTTATCTTGTTACATAATTTGTTGAACATTTTATAGTTCATGAGTATAGTTTTTATATGACACATATTGTATATTGCTATCGAATTGATTTTCAGTGAATGATATTTACTTGTGAAAACAAAAACAGATGTAAAAAAATAAGACAAAAAAATAAATGAAGACGCGTCAATCAAGTCAAAATTATTTCAATTTTGAAAAATCGTCTTTCGAACACGGATGAAGGAAATTACTTTCAGGTATAAACTCTACAACATATGGTCCTTCTCGTTTAATTGAACTACACTTGTAAAAATATCTAGTAAGTATTGAGGAGAAGCGAATGTCTGATATCAAAAGACATGAAAACTGTTGCGAATATAAATCTAGTTACCTCAGTCAGTCAGATCAAGGCCCATCAGAGTCCAAAAGGTTGCGGAAAGAGCAAGGTTTATGTCAAACAAATCCAACTAAAAGTACTAAAATTAATTCATCATAAAGACGTCAAGTGGAGTTAGGAATTATTGCGTTAAAGAGAAGACTCTAGAACAAGAAATGCTGGAGTTACAATATAGGAAGAAACAAGAAAAGCTAGATCTGGAATTAGCTGAAATAGAAAGGTCAAATTCAAGTACTATTATTGAAAATTGGGTAAAAGGAATCCTGGAATGGTCGATCAGTGAGTGGAAATCAAAATTGGCAAATGCCGGAAAGGGTAAAACAAGAGGGATATTAGGTGAGACGATCTTGTTCATCATTTTCTCGCAATTTTCCATCTGTGAATGTCGTAAATAAATGTTGAAATCAAATATCTCCAAATCAACTAACGAAATTTCTGACAAGGCAGTCATTTCCAAAAGGTTTTTCAATTTTATATGGAAATCTGTTCCGTTAACTTCATTTATCAATACTGGAATTCAACTGATATTTGTGGATATTCATAGGAGGAAAACCACTGTCGTCTTCAAAAGGAAATGCTAGAAAAATAGTTCAAAGCTTACTCATCTTACAATTCTAGAGAATAGATTCGGACAGTCAGAACAAATAATTCTATTACTTTGTGACTGATTGAATGCCATTTCAATCGTGAAAGAAGATAAACTTGACTGTTCAATAAATTTCTGAGACGAAGTGAAAAATTTTGTGGTAACTATTGAATCTTTAGAGACCCAAGATCACTTACAGAATCCTATTTTATTGCACACGCTACTGAAAAAACAACGAAATTCATCAGATCATGTGGTTTGAACATATTTCCAGCATAACGTCTCCACCACATAAATTAGTAGAATTTGCGTCGTGGTTAGAAAGCAATGATAGCTAGTACCATAATACCATAATATTTATGTGGGTAAAAAGAAACAGATGTGTAGAATAATGGCTGCAAAAAGAACCATCATATCCTTTTACAGAAAAAAGAAGATGAACATATCAGTGTAGAACCATGTTCACCTGGAAATAGTAATAAAAATGAGCTAGATGTTCATGTGAATTGTCATAATTCTACTAACAAACATGTACTGCTGAAAATTCTCCCTATATTAATTTGTAGTAATCATAAGAGTATTGAGACTTATGCCCTTTCAGACGATGCATCAACGGTTACTCTTATTGATCAAGATATAGCAGACACGTTATACAAGGACGGTCCTCAACAACCACTTCATCTCCAATGGACGAACACCGAAACGGAGAATCTGGACGATTCCAGGACTGTAAGCTTCACGGTACGATCAGAGAATGGAAGTGATGAGTTCCAATTAGGAAATGTAAAGGACAATAAAAGGAATGTCACTACCAACAGAGACGGTTGATACAGGTGAGATTTGTAAACAAAATTCATATACAGACAATAGAGGTACCTATACCGCTAAGCCAAAAATTTTGATTGGTCAAGATAACTGGCCTGTATTAGTTGACAGAAAAATCATAACTGGTCCATGGAATAGGCCCGCCCTTAGAAGACACTCTTGGGATGGGTACGGAAATATTGTGGAAACTAAAGATGATCGTTCAAATAAAATTGGGTTTGTTTGCTATGTCAATAATGAAGAATACGACGATCTAGATATATAACATGATCTTGTAAAAAAGCAATGGATATTATATTGTTTTGAGTTGAAGGAAATCGATAAAACATTCTAGATAAGACAATGAAACAAATCGGGAATCGTTTTGAGACTGGTTTGTTATGGAAAGATAATCAAATCATCCTTCCAGTAAGTAAAAACAATGCAAAGAAAAGATGTGCACAGAGAGAAAAATTGATTGGAATCCACATTATAACAAGGCGTATTGTGACAAAATGTTGGATCTGCAGAATAAAGATTATATTAGAAAACTTTCCATAGAAGAAACTTACCAACCCAGTCTCCCTCATTTTGGTATCATAAATCCGAATGAACCGACAAAATTGTGAATAGTATTTGATGCTGCCTCTGAATGTAATGGAGTCAGTCTCAATTATTTACGAACTATCTTACTCAATTTTAGAATCGAAGCGTTTGCCTCTGTAGCTGACATACATTTTTCTGCAAGTCAGGGCACGTAAGGAAGATTGTGAATCACAAAGAATTTTATGGCGTGAAATGGATAAACATCGTGATCCAGACGTTTATGAAATTGGCGTTGTCTTCTTTGGGTCCACAAATGGACCTTGTCTAGCACAGGAAGCAAAGAATCGAAATGCAAGAGAATTTAGAAAGGAGTATCCTTAAGCGACCAAGTCGATCATATAAGAACACTACATGGACGATTTCTTGGAAAATGCTGAGTCCATAGATGAACATCATGAAGAGAGGTGACACTACTTGATGGAACTATTCAACACAAAATTCACTGATACTTGAATTGCATGGCATGACCAAGGACGTCGATGACTGCAAAAGTTGTCGGACCTACCTTGCACTGAAGAGAGGCAATACCCCTCGAAACCGGTATGTAAGTGGTCAAGTCCTTGATCATGTCAGGCAGGATTCTGCTACTTGATTCATAAAGCATTTGTAGCTGTCTCCCAGATTCTAGGGAGAACGCTGCACAGATATCGGTCAGATCTAATTCAACGTCCGTCGTGGTATTAGCCAGGGAAGTAGTTGTTTTCTGTCAGATATCTGCCTAAATTAATGAGAGAATAAGGGGTTTCTACTGAAGTCATGTTTATTATCACAGAAATAATCCTTCTGCGATGTTTCACTGTCAAAAATAGAGTGTCTACTCAGAACAAAAATCTATTAAGTTTTTAAGCCACATTTGTTTGAGTTTCATCTCCTTAAAAGCAATCACCTACCGAAGCCACATTGAAGGGTTCAGTAAAAGATCATTCTTTTTTTAATAATGATCATAAAATTATTAGTAAACATTCATACAATTCATATAAAAAAGGGATATTTTGTGAAATGCCCCTGGAGGAATTGTGCTTCCAAAGTCATTTTTAATAAGGTTACAAACTTAAGTAATCATATATTGGGGAAAAACTTCAAATTAAATATATCAAATTAATTCTCTCGTGATTTAGAAGAAGAGTTTCAGACAGAATCGCAATTTCATCAATGTGATAGTATATAAAGTGAAATTTCAGAAGAAAATTGTACAAAACTTAATTTAAAATTGTTGAGTTCCTTTTATTCAACTCTCGAACCTAACTATCTTATTATCGATAAGGCTCCACAGTTTTTCTCAAATGGAAAGATAGACGTGCATTCCATTTATAAAAATGCGTAGAGCCTTATCGGTAACAAGATACAATTTTGAATTGAGTTCTGAAAAATTTTCTTCTGAATCTTCACTACCATCTCTAAGATGGAATTTCAGGTCTAAACTTGGATTTAGACGTACAAGATATAATGAATCATACCTTATTTGATGAGGCTCATAATTCAAAAGATGTAATTCTAAGAAGTGAATATATTAGGCATAAATATTACAAAACTGCATTCAAATATGTTCAGCCGGTCAAAGTCACCCTGAATAATGACGAATTATTTTTGATTCTGACCAATTTTAAAAACTCTTCATATGTTGCTTGAAAATAATATATTTTCCGTACAATTCCACACTTTGAGAAAAAAACTGATTCTTCCTTATCAGATTTCAGTGACGGTGTGTGCTTCAAAAAATTGATTTCTTCCAATGATAAGAATACCATATATGACATCTTGTATCAAGATTTATTTTTGAATCAAATAGAGTCCCTTTCGAATATTTCCGATGTAAATACTAAATGACCATCAGTTAGTTCTTTTTCGAAAAAATGGAATACTTTGGCAATTCAATTAGTATACGGGATTTCAAAAATACTCCCATAAAAGTATATAACAGATTGAAGAAGTATTAGAAGTTACGACAAATATTTGCGACAGATTTGATTCTCATCAGAACTCAGGTACATTGTGATAGTTAATTAGTTATTATGTATATATTATGAAAGTTTTTGTATTTTCAGGAATTGGACATAACACCGACACTCTTTTGAAATTTCCAGAATGGTAAGGAATACCATCATTTTTAGTGCCATAAAGTAATTTTTTGAAATTTTTCAGTTGACGGCCATCGTTATGATTGCAAAATACATCCGAATTCCGGAAGTCAGTCCACTGCAACAAATAAAAGTGATTGGACTTAAATATGATATTCTAATGTTCCAAGAGTTTAGATTTGGATTCCCCAAGAACAAAATGTCTTTTTGTTGTTTCATATTTTATTTTTATATTAAGTTGTTTTAATAAATAATAACTTGAGTTGAATGAGAAATATCGATTGATTTATTCCAGCATTTCCTTTAGAAACACGGTGTTTGTGTGAATTTCACTGAAGGACAGTTAAGTTCGCATGAAACGGGTGTAAGGATATTTTAGTTGGACGAAAAATTAAAATACCAAAATTTATATATGAAAAAAAAGTTATATAGGAAACAGAGGAAACACACAAGCTTGGCGTGAATTCACAAGAAAATCATCACCTACTTCACAAGCGCGATTTTCCACTTCAAATTCACATGTTAATCAACAACAACACTGGTTATAGTCCAGGGTAGATAATTTTTGAAACCAAAAAAATTCTAGTAGAATGAAACCCATTGAAAACGGAAGATAATAATATATGACAAAAATAAAAGGAAAAATAAATTACGGGCGATCTGAGGTCGGGAAGTAGGAGGGGGTGAGTTTTTAAGGTTAAAATACGGTTTATGTCAATTTCCGGCAAAATTACACGTTCTATGGAAATAGCAATAGTTGATTAGCAAAGTTGTAGGTAATGTAAAGATCTACAACTTTTGTATGAACACTTTTTTCACATAACCTCAAAATGTATGTGAAAAATTCAAATAACCAAGTTTTTGGTTTTGTATTTTTATCTTTTACAAACAAATTTTTCCACGAAATTCGGTGAAAACTTACCTTTTCATGTTTCAAATACACTGTAATTTTTTTGAATTAAAATTTCTATTTGTTTGCCAAATTTTGACTAAATATCGAAAAAGCACTCTAATTTTCAATTGAAAAATCTTACGTCAAAATAACGACATTTTCAAAAAAGTTGTTGGGCTTTTTGTTCGTTGAAATCTCTACTTTTCGATGGTGTAAAAAAACATATACACTACTGTCGGGATCATCGTAGAAATTACTCTCTTCTCCACCCATGGTTGGCGATACGCAAGGAGACGTAATTATGTCAGATTGACAAGTAATTGAATTAGATCTGCCAGTGCTCTCAAGTATTATTGTATCGTTTGATATATTTGTAGAAGTGTATTAAAAGTTCTTTGAGTATTGATATTCTCGTGAATTCTATCTACACCATCACTGGTATTCTTCTGCGTGTGCATATTTCTGCCTAACAGGTTACGGGCCCAGAGGAAAGGTGTAACAACGAGAAAGTTATTGTTATTAATTGAACTTTGATTGAAAGCTGAAAAGTATTTATTCATTTGAACTGTGCCAGAGTTTCGAATATGAGTCTAGCGAGTGTTTCCCGAATTGAAACATCAACCAAAGATAACTATGACACATGGAAGATTCAAATGGAAGCTTTACTGATCAAAAATGATGCATGGAGTTTTGTCAACGGAGAATGTAAGAAACCGCTATTAATTCCCGAAGATGATAGATCGAAAGATGCCAAGGAAAAATGGATTAGGAACGATAGTAAAGCAAAGTCTGATATTATACTATCTATCAGTCCATCTGAGCTTAAGAAAATTAAGGGATGTAACACCTCGCGCGATGTTTGGGTGAAATTAGAGGGAATCTACCAATCGAAAGGCCCAGCGAGGAAAGCTACTCTCTTGAAACAGCTGACTGTGATGTGTATTGACACGGTATTCTCTCTTGTTGTATTTAAAATGAAATAGTGCACTGTATTGATTATATTTATTGATATTTGAACATCAGGCTTCAACAGCGTCATTCACCCAGCCTGACTGTGTCACTACGTTTGTCTCTGATGACTTCCAGAACTCTACTCTCTAACCGACTCGCGAACCTCACATGATTGCGCGATGAAAATGGTATGGGCCGTAATGAGTACATGATACTTCACATGATACTAAACATGCCGGCGGCCTTGAAAATACATGAGTTTTTTTCAATAGAAAAAGCAAGTTATATAACATGAAAAAATCAAAAAGTATTGAACAAATGTGATCAATGATGACAACAAAAATATTAGGTATCATTTGTCAATTACTATAGTTTATCATTTTCATTAGGCAATATACACACTTTGGTAACTGAGCGTTTGTATAATCCATTACACGTTTTCACACTGACTACACGCACAATTCCATCTTGACCTGGAAATAATTGGTGGACACGGCCAATTCTCCATTGCATGGAGGGCGTATTATCCTCCTTCAGTAGTACCATTGAGCCTACTTTCAATTGGTTTGGTTGATTATTCTTCCACTAGACCTCGTTTGAAGGGAAGATAAATATTCAGAAGACCAACGGACCCAAAAATGTTGTCATAGTTTTTGAAGGCGTTGGTAATTATTCAGCCTGTAGTCAGCTATGTTCTCGAAGTTTTCCGAAGGCAACTTATTCATTGCTTCACCAATCAGGAAATGTGATGGAGTTAGAGGATGGAGATCATTGGGATCGTTGGATAAAGGGACTAAGGGTCGTGAATTAAGAATGCTCTCGACTTGTATTATTACCGTAGTGAACGCCTCATATGTGAGGTGAGCTTGACCTAAAATTCTTTTCAAATGAAATTTTGCCGATTTAGGTAACAGAAGATTCCCAGAGTCCACCAAAATGCGGTGAGTTTGGAGGTATGAATTTCCAAGAAATTGTATTGACAGTCATAAATTTCTCAAAATCGGAATTTTGCTCTAAATCTGCTAATAATTGATGAATTTTTTTCAATTCATTATTGGCTTCAATGAAGTTGGATCCATTATCTGAGTAGATTTTTTTACATATACCCCTACGCGAAATAAATCGTTTTAGACAATTCATAAATGATACTGTTGATAAATCTCCGGCAAATCATACAAATACACATAGGTAGCACTTAACAATCCTGCGGTTTCGGAGCTTGCCATCCTTTATGTAGAAGGGTCCAGCATAATCAATGCCAACAATTGAGAATGGTTTGCATGGCTTCACTCGGTCTTCAGGTAGAACTCCCATTTGATGAGTTATATCAGCTTTGTTCTGGTTCTGAAAATTATTAGTCCTGGGACGTCAGGATAATGCGCAGTTGGGAAAAAGTGAGCGAATATGGACCTAAAAAGCACACTTCTCGTCAACTGCGCATGATCCTTACGTCCCAGGACTGATAATTTTCAGAACCAAAACAAACCTATTAACTGGCTTTGCCTTAAAACAAGTTTTACAAAGGCGTATTATACCTCTAACCGTATTACGGCCACTTAAAGGCCAATAATTTTGTCTCAGAGATGCTAGAGTTGCCTATGCAAATTTCTTTCATGTTCGTGCCTCACTAGCAATTTGGTGAATGGATGATGACTTGGTAGTATAGCTGGATGTTTGTGTTCGTATGTTATTTGAGCATTACGAATTCTGCCTCCTACCCTTATAATGTCATACTGATCTAAAAATGGGTTTAGTGAGAGTAATTTACTTTTTAATGAAATAGGTTTAGATTTTTTCAAACTAGAATACTCATGAGAAAATTCGGAAAGTTGGACTACTTTTATAATTTTTCTTGTAGCATTTATTTCTGTTGGAGTCAAAAGTCCCGTAAATTTATATTTTTTTTTAATTCGCATTATTGACAAAACGAAGCATGAATGTAATTACTCTTACTAATTTAATGAATGAGAAATATTTTTCAAAAATGTCAAGATCGGTATAGTATGAAGTGATACTTCAACTATTTTGTTCCTGCTTTCGGGGATATTTTTGTTTTCTATATCATTTTGTTTGGGCCAAAATGTCTCTGGTTTGCTCAACCACGATGGACCATTCCACCATATTATCGAGTCTCGAAGCTGAAAGGCGGTGAGTCCTCTTGATATAACGTCAGTTGGGTTTTCTGCCGAACTAACATGTCTTCAATTTTCAATGTAAGTGAATTCCTGGATTTGACAAATTCGATTTGCGACAAATGTCTTCCATGTATTTGGCTCCGCCGAAATCCATGCAAGTACGATCGTTGAGTCGCACCAAAAGAAGAAATATTATTGGTTATTTTGTGTGTTAATTGTGCCAAAAGGAGTGCACACAACTCCAATTTTGGAAGTGAAATATTTTTCATGGGTGCTCTTCGTGATTTAGCACACAATAATTTAGCGAAATGATTGTCATAAGAATCTGTAGATACAATATAAACAGAAACACCATAGGCGGCTTCAGAGGCATCACAGAAGCCATGTAATAATATTTTCACTGGGTTGAAACATAAAATATGCCTGGGTATATGAATATCATTGATGAAATGAATTTCGGACATAAATTGTAACCAGATTGTATACAGAGAAATTGGTATGGTTTCGTTCCAACTGATTTTCAATTCCCAAAGTTTTTTCAGTATGATTTTGACCTTTGTTATAACTGGACCTAAAAGTCCCAAATGGTCAAATATTTGACTGATGACTGAAAGTATTTTTTGTTTGGTAATGTTGTGTTTATAATTGTCATTGTTAACCTTGTATTTTAGAATGTCTTCTCGCGAGTCCCAAAAAAGACCTAAAGTGTTTGTTGTTTTGTCATCTGAAATGGTGTGAGTATTGTTAGTTTTGTCGTTTGTTATGTCTGCAAGTATGTAATCGTTGTTGGCAATAAACTTTCGTAATGGAAAATCATATTTATCAAGAATGTCAATTAAATCTTTCAAAATTATCTTACTTTCTTCAATTGTATCACATCAACATAAAAGTCGTTGATTATTATGTGGCTGATATTGGAGAGTTTTGTTGCACATTCCAGCCCGACTTGCTTTAAGCAGCATGTAGCAAGGTAGGCTGCACATCCAGTGCCATAGGTGACAGTGTTGAGTTGAAAATGCAGTATGGGTCTCCATAAAATGCGAAGTAAATCTCTTTGTTTTTCCTGCACAAATATTTGCCTATACATTTTTTCAATGTTCCTTGCTATCACATAATTATGTTTTCTGAATCTCAGCAATATTGTAAATAACTCATTTTGAACAGTGGGTCCCACTTTCAGTGTGTCGTTGAGAGATAAGCCATTGTCACTTTTACATGAAGCATCAAATACTACTCTGAGCTTTGTGGTACTGCTGGATTCTTTGTACACGGCGTGGTGTGGAAGATAATATATGTTTGTAGAGAAATCATTTTCCGGACTATCAATCAAGCTCATGTGTCCTAACTCTTGATATTCATTGATGAATTTGATGTACTGTGCCTTGCGTTCTTCTTGTTTATGTAGACTGCGTTCGAGTAAAATCGTCTAAGTGCTATGTCATATGAATTACCCAATTCATCAATGTTGTTCTTGACTGGCATGGTGACTGAAAAGTGCCCTGTTTCTTCACGTTTCAAGTTTTGAAGGAAATGTTCTTCACATTCAGCTTCCTCTTTTGTGAATATCGATTTGATATTGTTGCATTCTTCAATGAACCAGAATCTTTCAAGTTGATTTTCCAATGAAGTTGTGAAGTTGCATGTTATTGATGATGTGAGCTGATCATATGTATTCAAGTGATAATTTTGTTGTTGAGCAGGTAATTGACAAGGTGCTGAACCTGAGACGATCCAACCTAGCTTTGTTTTTTGTAAAATTGGAAGATTATTTCCAAGTTTTATTCGTCCAACGCAAAGAATATCAAAGAATATAGATGCTCCTAGAAGAATGTCTATTTTGGCTGGTTGAAAGTATACGGGATCTGCCAAAGTAATGCCTTCAGGTATATTGATTTTGTTTATGTCTATTCCTGTGTTTGGCAAAGTATTTGTAATTTAGAAATTAGAAAGTCATGTGCTTCTTTTGAACAACTTGGCTAGTCAAATAGAGCAACGACATGATTGCGAATGATGGCAGGTTTGTTCTCGAAACGTTCTGTTAAAAGCTCCCACGCCTTATTGTAATTTTCTCCCAAAACGTCTAAAGTCTTTGAAACCTGTTCCGCTCTACCCTTGACACAGGAAAGTAAATAATGATATTTTGTGATATTTGAATAAGAAGTGTCTGAATGTACTAATGCATTAAATGTGTCTTTGAATTTCAACCACTCTTCGTATTCACCGCTGAATGAAGTAACTGGGGGTAGTTTGAAGTTACTTTTTGGTCTTGTATCTGTATTTTCAGAGTTACTATTTTCAGTAATGTTTTGATCGACTGAAGTTCCAATTGCTGTTGGAATTGAATTATTACCGCTTTCTGATGATGTCTGATTAGGAAGAGTGCTTGACATATCCCCAGGATTTTTCTGTACCACTGGCATGTGCATATGTTTGAAAACGATGTATTTCGCTATGCCTGACTCAATAATACTCCGTTTCCAATTTTTCATATTCACCATATTGTTGATCAGAGGGATCTAAAAGATATAATTCTAATTGAATTTCATTGAATTCATTGAGTAAGGGTTCTGCCTTATCTAAACGTATCTGTAATTCAATTAGCAGTTTCGATTCATTGAAATTGTCTACGTATTTTGCAAAACGATTAAGAAATGAAAAAAGTATCTCCCGTTTGCCTGAGAGCTCTTTGATTTTATAGTCCCTTTTGGTCATTGTTTATATCAATAATAAGACAAGTAAAGATAACTAAAATCGGTGCAAACTCACAGTTGTTATGTGGACTTGCATGCGTCCGCCCCTGTCCAATGCTTGGAATGTCGTCTCCACTGTCCTGCTTCTGCCGGTGCACGTTGCCGGTTATATCGTGTGGTTGCGCGCTTCGATTGTGTTTTCACTGCGAGGATTCTATTATAGTGGTTAATAAGGCCCAAGTTCGCTTGTGACGTTCTCACTGTAGCTTGTTGGCGCGATAAACTTGTTAGCGCGAAGCGATGCGATGGAAAAATACCACGCTTATATTTCTTGATGGCCTTTTAGTTTTTCAACTATGAAAGATGCAGTTTTGTATGGAATGATTGTTTCACTGGAATGTCTTGTTTCGATTTGTTGTGTAGGTAGGTAACTGTCACTGAATTGAATGAACGTTCTCACCTTTTGTTGTTTGTATTGAATTCTGGAATGTTCTGGATACTTTACTTTCACTGCACTGCACTACTGCACTTTTGTATTCGGCTGAGAAGGACCAATGTATGACACGGTATTCTCTCTTGTTGTATTTAAAATGAAACTGACTCGCGGACATCACAATCATCACATGATTGCGCGATGAAAATGGTATGGGCCGGATTGAGTGCATGATACTTCACATGATACTAAACACTAACTTTGTAACGGATGGAAGAAGGACACATTCGTGAACACATCAATACGTTTTTTGATGCTGTTGATAAGCTCGCTGAAATGACAGTGCAAATCAGCCCAGATCAACTTTCGATCATGTTATTGTACAGTTTGCCACCTACCTAGTTTCGAGAATTTTCGTTGTGCAATTGAATCTAGGGATGATTTACCCACACCAGAAGTGATTCGTGTGAAAATTGTTGAGGAGAGTGATGCTCGCAAAAACGAGGTACGTGCAAATACCCATCAGAAGGCGATGTTCGCAAATAAAAGTCACCAGGGATGGCGTCAAAGTAAAAATCCGGTGGAAAAGAAATGCTTAGGTACGCAAAAACGATGACAAGAGTGATGGAAATACTTTCAAATATCGTTGTCACAGGTGTAAGAAAATTGGCCACCAAATTTCCGAATGTAAAAATATCAGGAGTCTTCAGTCTACAGCAAAATGTGATGAAAGCAATTCCGAAACAGTGAGTTTTTCAGCTGCAGAAACATATCAAGTCGGTGAGCCTGATAACAGAAAACTGAATTGGTGTTTGGACAGTGGCGCGACGTCACATTTGTGCAAAAACATCGAAAAGTTTGCTGAAATAAATGAATCTGTTCGTGATACTCTGAATCTCGCGAACACTGCATCGACAGAAATACTAGCTAAAGGTTCTGTATCGTTCACTGCTGATGTTTTCGGCGATGTAATAGTTATTTATGTATCAAGGGCGTAAAGTAGGCGTTTATGGCCTGCGGCGTGGATAATGGCCCGAAGACGTTAGCCGAGGGTCATTACACGCCGAAGGCCATAAACGCATTTTACGCACGTGATACATACAAAATTTTATACACTAGCGGTTTATACAGTGTCCACCAAAATCTTGGAACAGCATGGGAAACTAACTTTTATGAAGAATGACATTTTCTGAGAAACTATTAATAAAAAAGTTTTCCATATCGTTCCAAGATTTTGGCGGACACTGTATATATATACAGGCCGTTTCTTCTATCATGTGGTAACATTGCTATATTCTAAACCGTAATAGATACAAAGACGATTAAATGGGAAAAAAGGTAACTATTGTGGTGAGCAGTAAATTGGTCATAGAAAATTTACGGGGATTCTCGCCCTTCCCAACTTATACAGGGAAAACTGAAAATGCTGTTTTCGGTTTTTTACGTTTACTTAAAAATTTATCTAGTACATTTTGAATACAATCAAACTTTCCTCTTTCATTTTTTATATTTTCTGAAATAACCATTCTATTCGTAAAAAACCGAAAACAGCATTTTTAGTTTTTCCTGTATAAGTCGGGAAGGGCGAGAGTCCCCGTAGATTTTCTCTGACCAATGTACTGCTCACCACAATAGTTACATTTTTTCCCATTTAATCGTCTTTGTATATATATATATATATATTTATATCGCAATTATCGTGTCAATAATCATCTCTGTATACTGAAATAGATTCATTTATTCAATTTTTACACAGAATACCCAGTATATACCCACCTAATTATGACGTTGTTAAGCAAGCTGGTTGTTGTCTAGCAACAAATTCAATAAACAAGGTAAACGGTCATCTGAAAGAGTGCGTGAGTGAACTCAACACGAAAATAATGGAATCATCAGATGAAGAACATAATATATACATACCAATGGAAATTTTGGAATCGTCTGAGAGTGCCAAACTCGAACTGCTACCAACAAAGTCAAAAAAACTTTACGCAAATGTAGATTATGGATAAAAGTTGTTAAATGAGTATTTCTTTATTGAACTGAACTCATTGTTTCGTGGTAGGTCTTCCGTGAAATGATGTGTGTAGGTATATTTGGACAATTTTAGTATATTGTCTACTTTACCGCCTGCGGGCCATGATGCGCCCACGGGCGGTAAAGTGCCACTTTACGTCCGGCGAACTGGGCGGTAAAGTGTACTTTACCGCCCGCTAGTGCATAAAGCCTATTACTCTAAATGTTATGTTACATGTACCGGATTTACGTACGAACTTGTTATCTGTAGGAAAAATTACCAAGAATAATTTTGAGGTTTTATTCACGAAGGATAGTGCTCTTATATACGACTCGTATGGAAATGTTCAATTGAAAGCTATCCGTGTTGGGGATTTGTACTACGTTAATAAACTCTCTTCAAATCATGCAAATATTGTTGTTGATTCAGCATTGAATTCTCAGATATCAGAAGAAATTATGACGTGGCATCGTCGACTTGGACATTTAAATTTCAAGGACATTCGTGAATCTATACGTTAAGGTACCATACATGGTATAAATTTAAAATCTGTGGAAAATAATGTTCAACTTCAATGCGATATTTGTCTGAAGGGAAGATGACTCCAACCCCTTTTCCGAATAAATCTGTTAGAAAATCGGAAGCATTGGATATCATACACACAGATGTTTGTGGACCAATGAGAGTTGAATCCATCGGAAGAGCCAAGTACTACGTCGAATTTACTGATGATCATTCCAGATGGTGTGAAATACGATTCATCATATCAAAAAGTGAGGTGATTGAAAAGATGAAGGGATTTATTATTTTAGTTGAAAATCAAAAGGGTATGAAGATAAAATGCATTCAGTCTGACAACGGTATCGAGTACACTAGCAGAGGATTCGACAATCTGTTGAAAGAACACGGGATTGCACGTAGATTAACAGCTCTATACAACCCGGAACAAAACGGTATCGCAGAGAGAAAAAACCGAACACTTCTAGATACCGGTCGCTGTCTTCTAATGCAGTCTGGATTACCAGCTTCATTTTGGGCAGAAGCAGTGAATACTGCGAACTACATAAGGAATCGTTGTCCAACGAAGAGTTTGAATGGAAAAACGCCATATGAAGTTTGGATGGGAAAAATTCCGGAAGTTGGTTATTTTAGAGAATTTGGAAGTAAAGTTTTCTGCCTGAATCCTGAACCCCACAAAGGAAAGTTTGACAGCAGATGTAAAGAAGCCATTTTCCTTGGATAACCGAAAATGTTAATGACAACAGTCCTCGAACTGTGGAATTTGAAGTCAATTCTCAAAATCCCGAAATTGAGAATGAAAACGTTGGTATTGATCATACTGTAGACATCGAGGAGAATATTCCGAATGCAGAGGTCGAAAATGAAATTTCTGATGGTGATCAAGTTGGAGTACAGAATATTTCAGTAGGAACTCGTGGGAGAGGAAGACCTTGTATTGCCAGGGCCGGCTTAAGGGGAAGACCCAGAAAAATTTATAAATCAGTTTCTAACGAAATCATGTATGCTGAACCATCTGAAGAAACGTTCATGTGTGAAATACCAATTCAACAGGCATTACATGGACCAGAGTCGACTGAATGGTATCATGCTATGGAGAAATGATTTTGAGGAATAAATATAAAGCTGATGGTTCGCTGGAACGAAGAAAGGCTCGACTTGTCGCACAGAGATTCAGCCAGCAGCCTGGAATTCATTTTAATCAAACATTCGCTCCCGTTGCCCGACTCAGTTCTATCAGATTATTAGTTTCACTAGCAGCACGTTACGGAATGAAACTTCACCAATTAGACGTAACATGTGCTTATTTGAACGGAGAACTCAAAGAATTAATTTATATGAGACCACCGGAACAACTTGCTGAAATTCTGAAAAACATCGTTGAAGACGGAAATATCGACAATTATCTTACTAGAAAAGCAACAGATATGCTTAATGATCTTCAGAAAGGAAATAAAGTCTGCCTATTGAAAAAGACATTATACGGCTTGCGTCAAACTGGAAGAAGTTGGTACTTCAAATGGGATCAAACCCTGAAAGAGAGTGGTGCATATCCAATGAATGCAGATCCATGTTGGTACCGTATAAATGGAGGGGAAGACCTTACCTTGGTAGCCATTTATGTGGACGACATATTAATCGCATTTCGACATCCTGAAATTGCCAATAAACTAATACACAAATTGGCAGAAAAGTTCGAGATTAAAGACTTTGGAAAAGCTGGACACTGTTTGGGAATTGAATTCACTTTTGATGGAAGTCAAATAGCTCTTCATCAAAAAGGATACATAAACGATATTTTACATCGTTTTGGCATGTTCAATTGTAACCCAGTTAGCACTCCCATCGATTCTAATGTTGAACTGAAGTAATCTGAAGATGCTACCAATGAAGAAAAAGCATTACCATACAGAGAACTGATCGGAGCATTAAATTATTTAGCATTGGCTACTCGACCATATATAAGTTTTGCTGTCAGCTTCCTTGGACAGTTCAACAACTGTTTCAAACAAATACACTGGACTGCAGCCAAACGTGTTCTTCGATATTTGAAGGGTACAATCGATTTGGGACTTGTCTATAAACCAGATGACCGAGGAATAAGAGATTATGTTGACGCCGATTGGGGAAATTGTATCGATGATCGGCGATCTTATACAGGATATTCCAATATTCCCAATATACTGAGAATCTAAGAAGCAACGAACTGTCGCTTTGTCGACCACTGAGGCAGAGTATATGGGATTAACCGAAGCTGCCAAAGAAGCCATATATCTCAGAGAATTTTTCTTGCAATTGGATCTCAAAAACGTAAGAGACGTGACAGTATTCAATGACAATATGAGTGCTTTGAAGCTTGCACAGAATCCTACGTTTCACTCTAGAAGTAAACATATTGATATTCGATATAATTTTATACGAGACGCCAGAGGTAATGGACATTTCGAAATCCATGACATTTCTACAGAAAATATGATATCTGATATTTTGACTAAAGGTTTGTCACGACCAAAACATATGAGATGTTTGGAAATTATGAGACTTGGGAATTCTGTTTGAAGTCTACCTCTGCGTCTCGAGGGGAAGTGTTGGGATTATCGTAGAAATTACTCTCTACTCCACCCATGGTTGGCAATACGCAAGGAGACGTAATTATGTCAGATTGACAAGTAAAGAAGTGCTTTAAAAGTTCTTTGAGTATTGATATTCTCGTGAATTATGTCTAAACCATCACTGGTATTCTTCTGCGTGAGCATATTTCTGCCTAACAACTACTGTGGTAAATTTTCTTAGAAAATGCAAAAAAGAACAAAACTCGAATTCGATTTTTTTTTAACATTATGTACAATTTTTTGCTGTTGATTAAATTTTAAACTTCAATTACTCGAAAAGCGTAAGACTCCAAGTAACATCGAAAAACAAAAAAAAAATCAAATCGAAATATACTACCATAATTAACAATCAAATAAATTACCTAATTCAATATTTAATGAGAAATATACAATATTTTCAGACAGTTTTAAAACCTTCTTCAAATTATATGCGTAGATGCCCATTTATTGCTATTTTAAAATAATTTATATACCTGAGTGATCTATGGAAAAGAAGCAAAGAAGATTTTAAAAAAATTAATAACAATTAATTAAATCTATTTTTAAGTGCAGAAAAGTATAACACTGAATCAATTAAGATTTCAAAAATATCAATTGGCAAAAATTAAATCATCTTTTATATTGGCAAATCTCCCACACACAGAAGGTGCAGCAAAAGAACACTGTTACAGGGCATATAATCAACAGCTTCAAACTTGGCTGGATAACGATCTGACGGCAACAGATTGGTGCTGGAAGAAGCATCAAAGTGGTATTATTCCCAGATTTACAGAAAAGGAATTAATCCCAGAAATATTGCCCAAAAACTATTTGCTACAGCTGTGAAACTGGATGTAACAGTTTGAAATGTGGCTGACGGAAACGCGTTGAAATGTACAAAGGATACCGCAAACTTTAATAGGGAAAGCGCCCCCCTGTCGAATTGGCTGAATTTTTGAAATGTCATTCCAAACAAAAAACAAAAAGTTTAATGGGCACAACTTTTTCTATAGGCTAGTTTTGGTGCTAGAGGCCCTCGAAAACTTTCATTTGTTCTCCATTGTTAAACTATACGAAACGTTATCCTGGATAATAAGCACTATTTTGCGTAATCAAGATCTAAACAGTCATTAATATGACATACTATTGAAAATATTTCTCTTTTGTTTTGGTACATCTGATTAATTGTTATGTGTTCTTGTTGATTACAATTTTCAAAGGTCAATAATTAGAAAATGGTTACAAATCGTCTCTTAGATCTACAATGAAAAAATGTTCATGAGTCCTATTCTACATCATATTCTACATATTCAAAAATATAAGGACTGCTCATTTTAAAAGAAAGCGAAAGTTATATTCGAAAAATTCCGTACCTACTGAAAAATATTGGTCGACCATCTTGTGAAATTTTAAATCGTTAAAAAGAATGAGTAATATTACGAATGTATCTATAAAATGGCCTTAGAAAGATTGTCTTTCAAAATCTATCATTATGACGTCAGGGATTTTTACGGTATGCAAATAGACTAATTTTGACCAAAAAGTCGTACATAACATAAAAGTGATTCAACGACAATCAATTATAGTAGGTATAGTGGGGAATGGAGAATACGCAGATGTTTGAAAAATTCACTAATATCCAACATTTTTATTAATATTAATATTATTATTAACGATAGGTATTTCCTTTCAAAATTATCCACTTCACCTTCCAACCTGATTTTTTTTGTACCGCTCTGTATAAGCAAAACATTTTTGTCCCTGATCCTGTTGTCTAGTTAATTTTTGATTTTGAATCAATATCACAATAGAACTCTAGAAATCGAATTTTGACGCACTATTGTCCCACCCTATATAAAAATATTATAGTCCAGATTTCTTTTAAAAATTGTTCATTCTTTCCCGAAATTGGAGGGTACCTACTGGATAACATGAAAACATTGCATCCCTTTACTGCAAAAACATTTATCTGTACAGGCGGCTTTGGAAATTATGTCAAAGTTTCTATCGAGGAAAATTTAATGGTGAAGAGTTCCAGGCGTTAACTTCATTAAAAAAAGTGCAGTTTACAGACCTCTTTGAATTTTGCAATCGCATCAATGTTCACCAGAAAAATATAGCAGTAGCGAAAAAATATTTGTTATTTTTTTGTGCAAATTACGACAAGGACTTTCCGATCAATTCTTGATGGGCATGTTTTCCTATTCTAGTCGTCAAGCTGTGAGTTGGGCAATTCAAAATGTAGGGTATCAGCATTTAGAGAGAGGCCAATATATTGCTAGATATGTTACAGATTTTGCAAAATCCTGCTATAATCCTGAACCAAATTATCGAAGAGCAATCGCTTAACATTTTATTCGAATTCGACGAACGTATTGATAATCCAGAATTTTTAGGGATGAGAGTAAAATCTCATCATCGGAATACTATCAAATACCAACTGTGGATCAAATACAATGTCAGTTTGGAAGGTGTGCCAATTCAGGAGTACTACTGTTCGTGCAAATCAGGAAGTCGTACATTGGGTACACGTGCCCATGAAGCTAGCGTACTTTGGTACCTCGGATACGCCCTTCATGCCGCCAATGTTAAGTATCCTTCGATGCAAATACTTAATACCATATATTATGATGCTGCAGAGAGACATAATAAAGAAGAACCTATGATTGTGTAAATTGATATAGATGTTTATTGCAAATTCTCCTTTTTTCTTTGATCATATTGGTGTATTCTCAGATGGAACACCCTGTAAATTATTAAATGAATGATTAGGGTTCAGTCGAGAGTTTTCCATTAAGATCAATACCATAGATTGTCGAAATGATAGGCCACTTTGAAGTAATAATTTGACCATAATAGCTGAAACACACTGTATAATTTATCACCTGCAATGAACAATACTCCTAATAGTATCTCATATTGATGAATATTTAGATCTTGATTACGCCAGAATAGTGATTCTTATCCAGAATACCGATCCGTGTTGTATAACAATGAAGAACAAATGAAAGTTTTGGAGGGCCTCTGGCGCCAAAACTAGCCTATAGAAAAAGTTGTGCCCATTGAACTTTTTGTTTGGAATGACTTGGACTGAAACATATCAAAAATTCAGCCAATTCGACAGGGAGCCACTTTCCCTATTAAGGTATGCGGTATCCTTTATGCTCAGATTGTCGTGGTTCGGAAAAATGCTCCAATGTGGAAGAAAAATCCTACGAGGAAATTAATGATTTCGATGAAATTACAGTTCAATCATTTTTTCTTTACCCGTGCGTCATCATCACAATACCATAATTCTTAGCTTAGAAGACAAATGTTAACGAATTTTGATTAGCTCATAGCGGTTGTTAGAACGAGATGTTCGATAGAGGGTGTGTGATTTCTTCGATCATAAATTGATGGCGCATGGGTAAAGATAAAATAATCGAACTGTATGGATGAAGAACCAATGCGAGGTTAAAATAATCGATGAAGAAATGCTATCAAAGAGACAAAAAATATTGGATGAGTGATATTTATATATTAAGAGGTTGTCTATGACATAAATGTAATCAGAATTTGATAAATCAACTTTTTTTACTTGAAAAAAATTGCAGTACTTAGTAACACTTTTAGGATAAAATCCCCTTCAAATCCTATCTCTAATATTTAGAATAACTATTTTCGAATGTTTTTTTGGAGTTTTATGTTTTATCGATTTGTAATTTTTTTGTTTATCAATGTAACATAGGATATTACGCTGTTTCTGTAATTAAATTAAAGAATTTAATAAATAGCTGAAAATTGTACAAACTAATTAAAAAAAATCTGATTCGAGTTATTTTCGTTTTTTGCATTTTCTAAGGAAATTTACTACAGTAGTGTATATATTATTTTATACCATCGAAAAGTAGAGATTTCAACGAACAAAATGCCCACCAACTTTTTTGAAAAAGTCTATATTTTAACGTGAGATTTTTCGATTGAAAATTAGGGTGCTTTTTCGATATTTAGTCAAAATTATTTGAATTTTTCACATAAATTTTGAGGTTATATGGAAAAAGTATCCTCACAAAAGTTATAGATCTTTTTATTACCTAGAACTTTGTCATTTAACTTTTTTCCATAGAACGTGTAATTTTGCCGGAAATCGAGATAAACCGTATTTTACCCCTAAAAACTCACCCCTCCTACTTCCCGACCTCAGATCGCCCGTAATCTATTTTTTTATAATTTTTTGTCATATTATCTTCCGTTTCCAATGAGTTTCGTTCTACTATAGTTTTCTTTTGCTTTTTACAATTTTTGAAGGAATCACAACATCAATTATTATTTAAAATTGCAATAGAGAATTCAATGAATAGTGTGAATCTACAAAGAAAAAACACTTCGGTATTGTGAATTCATCAATACCTATGCGGCAATGTCACCGCAATGTTGTGTAATTAGTCTGTGATTTCACAACTTGGAACATTCCGAATTGTTCATATCAATATCACAATAAAATTGTGAAATTCTTGTTCAAATGTGAAATGTTACAACTTCATTGGTAATCATTCACAGTTGATATCGTAGGCCACAAATAACCTATGCTTTTTCAGTGTGGTCATGTCTATTTTTGATCCATTAGGATTTTTGGCTAATTTCATCATCCAAGGAAAAATTCTACAAGACATTTGGAGGAGTTAACTGAGGTGGGATGATGAAATAAGCGATATATTTAACGAAAAATGGAAATTATGGCAGTTTGATATCAAAAATATATCTATTTCAAAATTTCCAGGCAGTATTTTACAATTGACAGAAGCACTTGTGAAATACAGTTAGTAACACATCTTCTGTGACGTGACGCTTCTGAAAAATCTTATGCCACAGCGGTCTTTTTACGCTGCTAAGGAAAAACTTACATCTAGACAGCATTCGTTAGTTTCATACTTAAAACCCACTTCGATTCAAAGAGTTACAAGCAGCCCTCTAAGGTGCACGTCTTGGGAATTATTTGACTATATTGGAGTGACTTGAAGAAAACAGTGCTCCATTGGATTTCATCAGAAGCCAAACGGTTTGCAATATTTGTTGCTCATAAATTCAAAAGTTGAACGTTTCTGATTGGAAATATATTTCCTCCAAAGAGAACGTTGCAGATGAAGCACTAAACGTAGTAATGGATTGAATTTTACAAACGATAGTGGATGACTGCGTGGACCTTCCTATTTAGAAAGGTCAATGGAATATTGGCACAAGAAAAAAGAGAATTTGGATATTAGTGATGAAGAACTCGACTTGGACAAGATTTCTAGGTTATTAATACAACATCACGATGAAGTTCGTCATTATGGTCAATAAACTTTGATAAATAATGTAAGAATAAAATTCTGGATTTTACGTATGCGACTGGCTGATAAAAGTTCCTGGAGTATATGCCAGAAGTGCAAGAATAGGAAATATTTGCCTGAAATACTAATAATGGTTCAACTACCGCCTTGCAGTTTGGAACCTTCAAAAATACCTTATGTCAAGATTGACTATTTTGGACCGATAGTAATAACCGTCAAACTAAGTCATGAAAAAAGTTATGGTGTTATTTTTACCTTACCTGCATTGCAACAAAGGCCATACATTTTGAAATTGCTCATGATTTGAGCACAACTGGTTTCATTCACGCACTTCGTCAATTTGGGTGAGAGTAATAAAGTGCATACAGTATTTTGAAAAATTACCGTTTGAATAAAATAATGGTGAACTGTTACATATGTGATACGAATAGTCGTGTCTTTCATAAAATAGATGCTAATATACGTCAGGTGAAACATAGTGAAATCAGCAAATTCTATCGATACCTAAAAATCTCCTTATATTTTCTATAACACTCTGTATATCAACTAATTGCTATCGTGTTCGAGTAGAATGCATTCATTACTCTTATTCACCTTAGGTATTATCTACATGATTAGATTCTACAGATTATTTCGTTACCCAGAAACCCCCTTCTATTTCCTGTTACTCCCTGTATATCTAAGAATGCAATTGTTATAGTGTTCGCGTTACATGCATATATTAGTCTCATTCACTTAAAATATAACCTACTTTAATTTCAGCAGGTTCTTGCGATACCCAGAAACCTCCTTCAATTTTCTATTACACTCTGTATATCAACTAATGCAATTGTTACCAGTATCGCGTAGCGTGCAATTGTTAATATAATATACATTCGGTGTAACATACCAAAATTTAGGCAAATTCTATCGAGACCTAGAATCCCCGTTATATGTGTGCCTATTCCTTTGATTCAATCAATTTGAAGTTGTATTTTCTTTTTGGAAACAAACTCGGCCCACATCATTTTGTAAGAATTAGGAAGTTTATTCAATAATTCCTGCAAAGGAATTGGATTTTGCGAATGATCCTGTGCATCAAGAGATTCCATAGTTCCTACAAGATTTTTAACCTCATCTGAGAAATACATCAGCAAGTTCAATTTGTCTTCCTTCACGGTAGGAATGTTCTTTACTTTTTCAAGCATGAATATTATTTGTTGAGTTTGTCTGAATCTATTTTCCAAAATGCTCATTATTGTATCTACATTTTGGGGCATAATTAATGAAATCTGAAAAACTTAAGGAGCGTTTCCCTTCAATCATTTCTGAAGTCTGCAGTGGTTTTCCTCCTGAGAGTATGCACAAAATTTTGTCGAATTACGAAATTGATAGATAAAATTTGGCCATTCCATAGGATTTCCACTTATGTACGGCAAATCCTTTGGAATGGACTGACGTGCGAGTAGTTTGGCAAAGTGAGAATTTGGTAATTGATAGTAATTTTCTGGAGCATTTGAATTCATTGTGACACTAGGAATATTTCTTACCTTTTCTTTGTTTTCTACTTCAGAATTTCCTATTTCTCTTTCATTCACATCTTTCCATGGATGATAACCCTTAATTCACTTTTCAATGCTAGGACTATTATCCGAAACACACTTTACTGACCCATAATTTATCTCACTGCTCTCTTTTTCTACTAATTTCTCTTCTTTGATCCTTGATAATTTCAGGGCGAACTCCAAATCTAGTTTTTCCTGTCTATTCTTCAGCTCTTCTTATTCCAATTAATTGTTCTTCATTGAATACTCTAACTCCGCTTATCGACGTCTGTTTTCGCTGTTCCTCGTCTGACTAGATGTAGTTTTAGATGAAGCTTTACTCCTTTCCCTTTTAGTACTATGACAATTCCCTAGTACTGGACATAATTATTCAACTTGGGAAGCCACTTCAATAGCTATTGTTTTGGCAGATCTTTCTTTGACACGTTGACTACATCGTATGTACGTATTTTTGGACATGATTTATCACAGATTAGTTCTGTTTGATCGAAGGACCATGTGTTGGGAGTCGAAATCTTACATTGAATATAATAATTATTTTATTATCCGGCTCGAAGGACCATGTGTTGGGAGTCAAAATCTTACCTTGAAAGAAAATTGAAGGGATTTTTTGACTTATGTCTGAACAAATTTTTTATATATTTCTTCTTTTATATATGGACTTTTTGAAAACAATAACAATAAATTGAATATTTCATAACTATGGTGAAAATCTGCAACCAGCAACATGGCTATTGGATCAGTTTCTGTTCGATGCTTGCAAACATAACTTGTATAGCATAGAAAATTTTGAAATGGCTTGATTATTAATAATTCATTTCCATTTGCAAAACCATATTTCTTCTTATCGACTGTCGAATGTTCTCTTTCACGTGTTCTGAGTCTACCTTCTGGTGTCGGCGACCTTCTAAAATCTTCTCTGGCGAATCGAAGTCGTTCTCTTCTTGAGCAAAAATAAGATCTGGTTTCGTTGCTTGTGGACCATGATCTTCCATTCGATGGACTTCTCCGCAGTGACAGTAGTGTTCGTTTCAGTTTTCTTCATGTAGAAGCTGTTCGACTAATGCTGAAATGGAATCCCATATTATTATCTTATTCACAAGCGTTTCGATCGAAGAAGAATATTCGCTAAATTGCACTGCACACTTGTTGTTGTTGTTTTTTATGCACATTTTTTCATCGCCTCGAATTTCAATGATGCCATTAGCGCTAACTTATGGTCTAAATATCTCCTGGTTATAGTTGAAGCATGTGAGTATCTTTCAAGATGAGGATAGGCAAACTGATGAGTCGTTTTACGTTGACTCCATACTCGTGTAGGGTTTTGTTGGGGTTTCGGTATCGATTCTTTGGTTGGCTCTGGAACACTTGTTTCAGATATTGTCATCCATATCTGATTTCCAAAGCCTCAACGATTCTGGAATATTGTCTTAGCTTACTTTCGGGGATGTTTTGTAGGATATCTGTTACTTAATCTCATAGAGACATGACGAGTGAGTTGGTCATTTTACCAACCATTTGCGTTTGCTGCTACTTCCAATTGAAGTCGATGGATGGCCCACGAAGATTTTTCTTCAAATTATGGAGGCTTCAATGTTTTCACTTGTGTAAGTCATTATTGCTTTCATCCGCCACTCGTCCATCTAACTCTAAGTGCTCCCTGGATTCCGCTTCTGACTTGGACTATATCCCTGACTTCGAGGATTTCTCCTTTGTCTTCCTGTAACATATCGGTGAAAGCATTCTGCAAGCATTGTTGACCATGAAGTTCACGATATTCTGCTTTGACTGCCCTATTCGGTGATTCATTTCATTTCGGAAGATTGTAAAAGTTCACCATGTTGTTCTTGTAATTGATGGATTAATTACTCCTCTTGCTCCTCTCGTTCTTATTTTCTCTTGTTATTGATCCAGTTGATCTCTTGTACCGTTGGTTCTTATTGCTGTTGCATTTCAAAAGTACCTCCTGTAACTGGTTCCTCCGGAGTTCTTATACATAAGTCTTGTTCTTGTTCAATTTTTGCAGAGTTATCATAAATAATCATTTAATTCGGTGTTGATCTCACTATTTTAGTTTGTTTTCTACTTCTAAAACAGGAAAATTATCACTAGTAGCTTTTATGAAAATTGGAGTATCTGTATGAGATACCTTAAAAAAATTTCTAACCACCGTGGTTTAAGCTAATTTTATTTGATCATAAAATTTTAACAGAACTCACATTTAATCTTTCTCTCCTTCAGACGATTTCTGGATGAGAACGTGTAAAACGTTGACCCTGCAAACCGGTTACGAGAAAGTCGGACCATTAAAAGCACCCGTGGCCGTTTGTCATTCATACCACGGAGCGATCATTTCGTGGGTAGAAACGTGGCCATTAGCCTAGGGATACTCATGAGCAGGCAGAATCCGGGGTTTGTAGAGGGTGGAACATCGATTCTACCCCCTTCTTTCTACGAAACGGATACCGGAACATGACATGTGTTCCCCGTGCTGCCGGACGCGGTCGTCGACGCAAGACGTCGTTATGTTATACGGACATTATTCCGGTAGTATCCATGACGTTTTTCTGATGGAATAAGTCGAAATGAAATGTCAGGCATCGGAATTATAGATAATATCTCATTTCGCTCCTTTTCCTCGCTACATGAATCATTGATAAAAATAAGTTACGAAGTATTCCTAAAATGATTTAAATAAGTATACCAGGTTTTCCGAAATTACTGCTGGCGGGAAATGGCTCGAGCAATCAAAACAATACGAAGAGAAAAATATGCAATACCGCTTTCAGTTCCTTGAGAATAATTTTTCTCGATTTTTCCAGTAAAACAAAATAGGTATTGTCCTAATATTTGTGAATATACTGGAGTTTTATCCCGACACCAAACCGGAAGATACTGTCTGAAACAAGTGTCGAGGTATAAAAATAGCAGTTTGGAGTCGGGATAAAACTCCAGTAGAATAAATACATTTTCCACTCATGTATATCAAAATGATAATTTTTCAACCGGATACCCTATATGAAAGTAATAGTTTTTCACTCTAGAGATGAAAATGAAGCAAATGAACATTATCATGCGACCCGATGGGAAAAACAATTTGATGGATTTTTGACACTGATGACAGTTCTGTTAATCTAACGAAGTGACGTTACTGATTCAAGTGCCAAGTAGCACTTGAATCAGTAACGTCACTTCGTCTGACAGTTTATAAAAATTTTCACGATTATATTTGAACTTCTCTCTAACTATAATTAATATGGACTCTGATAGCGAAATTCAAGTATTTTATGAACAACATCTATCGTTGAAAAAATAGCATCGCACACTCGACTTAAAATACGTATTTTTCGTTTGTGAGATTGCCACACTCGCTCCCCTCCACTTCGCTAGTGGACAAACTCTCACCTCACGAAAGTATTTTCATCTCTTGTTAAAAAAATTATTATTTATTACTACACCAAAGGATCCAAATAGTATAGTGCAAGCAAAAATTTGTCTATTTCTGTATCATCTATAATTTGATTTTCTCATACTCACCTAATTTCGCAACATTTTCGACGAAAATTGTACGTGGATTGATTATGCAACTGAATTTAAAAAAGGAGTTTTTCAATAATTTTTTTTCACGTAATACTTAATGATAATCTAAAAAATACATAGTGTAGAAAGAGGCCCGGAAAAAGTTGTTCAAATCTTGATATCAGGAAAAAGCTTGAACCAATCAATTATTATTCAAATGAAAAAATCACAGTATGACTCACTTCTTATGGAAACACCTTCTGCAACTTCTGCAATTCTGAATTTTGTAGGATCGATAAATACGCTAAAAAATACAAAATGACGTCGAAGGACCATTGCAAGTGATATACACTGCCAGGGTCGCACTGGACAACCTAAGAAAATGTGAGGGTAAATACAAAATGAGGGGCGAAGAACAAAATGTGGAGTCGAATACAAAATGACACAAACACAAATAAAGAGCATGCACTTCCACTGATTACTGACCCTTATTCCTTATAAACTTCAAGTTGATAGTAATAGGTAATTCGAAATAGAGAACCATTATTTATCGCAACAAAAGTTAGCGCCAGCCCGGCTCTGGTCAGCTTAACGTGTAGACATATGACTTATTTCTGTCGTCCGTTGGTAAAACCTAGTTGGAAAATGATGGAGGTCCAAAACTTATTACAAATGACATTTTTTCAATGGGGAAGTGGTGGGCCAAATAGATACACTGTTACGTGGGCCAAATAGTCCCAGCCCGACTCTGTACACTGCACGACAACAACGTTGGAACACTCAATATTTCTAAAAAATCATAGTAGAAGGCAAAATAGATTGAAAATATGTTCGTAATTTGAACAACCTTTCACACAATTAACTGGATTTTTATCACCAAACTGCAATTTTTACACTTCGACACGTGGTTCAATCACCGAGATATTCCGGAGGAAAAGATTTGAGCAGTTTAATTCACTTTGGTGTTGGCATAAAACTCCAGAATATTCATTACCACACCGACAGTTCCAAACAGCGAAATAGGACCATTTCACTACTAATCTATTTTTTCCTGGCGTAGAACTGCACATTTCACAGTTCTCCGTCGGGTATTTTTATGAGAAATCAGACAAATTAGAATTTTTTAGAATTGATCATTTTCCAAGAACTTATTGGACTAGTAGTAAAATGGTTGCTCTAATTACGAATTCGAAGATATTTTTGATCTTTTTTGCATCCTAAAATGATTTTTCAGAAATATCGGTTGCTGCTGGCGTGCAGTGTATATCACCTGAAATTATTTTCTTCAGATCGTTCAGTATATTTCTATCGACTCTACAAAATTCAGAATTCTATATACCTAAAGAATTCCGGAATTTACGGTGTTTTTATGAGAATTGAGAAACTGTTATTATTCTTTCTACATTTTATCTTTCTTTCCCATCTTTCTCTAATTTTCATTATTTCTCTTGCTCTCTGCTTTCCTGTCGCTTTTCTGTTCACTGTAGATACATACCTTGTCCAGTTGTATTTCATAAATCGTCAACTTAATTTCAGAAAGCGTCAATTGATTTTCAGAGTAGTGAGTTTAATTTCAGAAAGTGTTAGTTGAATTTCAGAATAATCAATTTGATTTCAGAAACCAACATTTAAATTTCAGAACAGTCAATTGTATTTCAGAAAATATCATATGTATTTCGGAATTCATCATCTCTATCACTTTTTATGAAATTCAAATTATTTTTCCTGAAATAATTCTCAATTAGAGTATTTAAAATTAAAAATATATTTTTGGAGATACTATCAACTCAAGTTTTATTAGGTACAAATCATGCTTTCTGAAATTCTGTTCACGTTCTTTGAAATACAAATAACATTTTCCGATATACATATCATACTTTCTAAAATACAATTGACTATTCTGAAATACAAATGATCGTTTCTGAAATCAACTTGGTTATTCTGAAATACAATTGATACTTTCCGAAAATCAACTCACTAATCTGAAATACAATTGGTACTTTCCGAAATAAAAGTGGCTATTCTGAAATTCAATTCAAATGACGCTTTCTTACCTTTTATTTGTTTCTTATATCATGTGGTAACATTGCTATATTCTTAACCGTAATATATACAAAGACGACTAAATGGAAAAAATGTAACTATTGTGGCGAGCAGTACATTGGTCAGAGAAAATCTACGGGGACTCTCGCCCTTCCCGACTTATACAGGGAAAACTAAAAATGCTGTTTTCGTTTTTTTACGAATGGAATGGTTATTTCAGAAAATTTAAAAAAATTGAAGAAGGAAAGTTTTATTGTATTCAAAATGTACTAGAACTACGTAATGATAAATTTTTAATTAAACGTAATTAAAAATTGTTGTCACTGATGATGCTAGTTATTTTATACGAAACGTTATAAAAATGTCGAGTGTGATATACCACCGAATTGTGATTTTATCGCTCTATCAATATTTGTAATGAAATAGACAGGTCCGTATTTGAGAAAAATTGTTGATGATGGCGGTGTTGACACGAAACGTTTGATTGAAAATTTATCTTTACGTAGTTCTAGTACATTTTGGATACAATAAAACTTTCTTTTTTCATTTTTTATATTTTCTGAAATAACAATTCTATTCGTAAAAAAACGAAAACAGCATTTTCAGTTTTCCCTGTATAAGTTGGGAAGGGCGAGAATCCCCGTAAATTTTCTATGACCAATTTCCTGCTCACCACAATAGTTACCTTTTTTCCCATTTAATCGTCTTTGTATCTATTACGGTTTAGAATACAGCAATGTTACCACATGATAAAAGAAACGGCCTGTATATTTATAATGATCCGACAAAAAAATTGTTTTTGTGATAAATAATAAACGTATTATTATTATTATTATCTGGTTACATAGGAAAGTAAAATTTTTTGGTTTCTTCAACCAGAACACAAACTCATAAAATATATTCCTAAGATAACTCCGAAATGAAGAGGCATATTTTCAATTTTCGGAATTTGATAAGTTTCATAAAAAAAAGTTACTTTCATTTTGATTATTATTGCTTTACAATCACATTTCCCTGAAAAGGTGTCATCATGCAAACATTGTTTCATGGAAACGGGATAGATCTGCTGAAAAATAGATTATGTTGATTTTTCAATGCCTATTCAAAAACATACAAAACTAACCGAACACCGAAACTGCATTGATTCCACTCAACTTGCATTTTGTCTAGGGTGGCCGATGGCTAATGGGTCTGATTATGGACCGCTAAAACTTCTGTTAACACTGGACCCGGTTCGAGGCGAAGTGCGCAAGAATTGTTTGCAAGTGTATCGGTATCGTTAAACAGACACATGCTTTTTGGTGCCTAGATGCCAATACCAATGTCTAATGGTTGCTTGAAGTGCGCACCGACCACCCGAAGGTTTTCCTGATTTCTCAACAGCTGGAAAGTGATACTCCATCAAAAAATCAGTAAGTCACCCAGAGCGCCACAACAAATAATAATAATATCCGTTAACTGCAGGCTAAATGTTTTTACATTCTAAAAGTATATAGGTATCCTTTAGGAATATACCAGTCAGACACCGGTATAGTTTTCAGATTCAAGAGCAGCGTGTCCATCATTCCACCAAGTATCTCTATGATCAGAACCACCATTCAAAAAGAGTGGTTTGGTAAAACCTGTGGAGTTCAAAGATTAAAGTTCGATATATACTTAGTCCGTGTTTTCTCCTCTTTTTGGACCCTGTTTTTTTCACCAGGAGCCGTGAAGTCTATGACGAAAATCATCTTATCTTAATGGTATAGGAGGACTACTTCAAGTTTGTTGGCAGGGATTGTGAATGAGTCGTTCCAATAGTCATTCTCCACAATGGACTCGATGGAGTAAAAGGCAACACTGGTGTCTCGTCTATATCGTACAAGTATCGTATTTGGTAGTAAACACACGTAGCGTCGCGTTATGCCTGTAGATATAGGGCGAGACCGCGACAAGCAGACAGCAAATGCATTATGGTTTCAAGGGTACGTTCTGCATCTAGTGCTAGTGTCTATACCCATCACGTGACTACGGTAGACCAGAGTGTTGAAGACACACACCTAATGACATAATAACAAATAGTATGTTTTTCAACAGGAGATGAAAATAATGTTTTTTTCGTGAGGTGAGAGTTTGTCCACGAGCGAAGCTGAGCGGAGCGAGTGTGGCAATCTCACGTATTCATCTCGAGTTTGAAATGCTATTTTTTCTTCGATAAATGTTATAGTTAAAAAGATAAGTTTAAATATAATCGTGAAATTGTTTATAAACTGTCAAACGAAGTGATTCTAGTGCCAAGTAGTGACATTAACTGTCATTTGTGTCAAAAATCCATCAAATTGTTTCTAGTATATTCATTTGTTTAATTTTGATCTCTAGAATAAAAAACTATCACTTTCATGTAGTGTATCCAGTTGAAAAATTACCGTTTTCATATAAAAAGAAAGAGTAGAAAAATTATATTTTTGATTACACAAACGATAATTTCTCTAAATGTCACACAAATTTGAAGCAATTTCTAAGGATCTTACTTACTCTCTCGGAAATAACACGGTATATTGTTCTGCTTATTCGGTTTTTATCTTGGGAAGTAAATCTGTCCAAATCGTGATCCTGTCATATTTGTGCATATTTACGTAAAGGACAGCCTAAGCCACAGTAGCATCGCATTGTGGCGTCAGAAGCTATCAGTCGTCTCCAAGGCCCTCCTGATTTAAATAAGCCCGGACTAGGGCGGACTCCGGGGAATGGGATTTGGTTTTTGTCGCCAGTCGAACTTTATACGTCACTGTCGGTTACAACTACCTAATTCAACTGGATATATTCGGGCCAAATCCGTGAAAATCACTGATATTCGGTTCCATGAAAAATAACACCAATCAAAAATGAATCATGCCGTGCTTACTGGTGGAATTGGATATGTTCTTTATTTTAGATGGAAAGTTATTCCGATCTATAAAGGAATGTGATGTGATTGGGAAGATTTCAAATTATTTTAGTTCATCTCTCAGTTGGAAGAAATTCATTAGGATAAAGTCAGTTTACTGGATAATTCATTTGTCATTTAATTGCTTTTTTATATTTCAGTCTACAAAAATTCGCATACATTGTAATCTTCTGACATTCAGTTATTAAAAGTAGGTATGAATCGTCAGTTTGTGAATTAAGGACTATTAATACGATTTAACTGACACTCGACCTGGTCCTGCACTGTTTGGAACCTTTAGTGTAGTACTGAATATACTTGAATTTTTTATCTCGACACTAAACCTCTATTTTTGGGAGTGTTTCAGTCACCGAGTGACCATCTTCAGGAAGAAAAAATTTTCAACGTTTACTCCGAAAAATGGTCACTTGGTGACTGAAACAGCGGTTTGGTGTTGGGATAAAACACCGGTATATTCACGATTTTACTAACGAAATTAAATTTTTCAAGACAATAGTCGTTTGAATGGTCATTTTATACACTTAATACATAAATCACTATTTGATTTAAAAATTGAGGGTTCTGGGTTTGAATTCTGGCTGGTCCGCATTATGCATTCAAAGTTTGATATTGTAGAAGAACTTGCGACAAATTCAATGTACTCAACAATTTTTTTATTGGAGACTGTTTGGAACTAGTTGCTACCGTTATTCATAACATCCATAATATCCGAGTAGTAGATTTAGGCGGTTTCTGAAAAAATGGGGATGAGTGGGGGAAGGGACCTAACCTAACCTGGGTTGTGATTGGAAATCTGGGTTGTGAACGGGTTGTGATTTGAAATCCGTGATCTAACCTAACCTAGGATGTGAATAGACATCTAACCTAACGTAACCTAACCTAACCTAACCTAATCTAACCTAACCAAACCTAACCTAACCTAACCTGAGTTGTGATGGGTAATCTGGGTTGTGAACGGGTTGTGATTGGAAATCCGTGATCTAACCTAACCTGGGATGTGAATAGACATCTAACCTAACCTAACCTAACCTAACCTATCCTAACCCTACCTAACCTAACCTAACCTAACGTAACCTAACGTAACCTAACCTAACCTAACCTATCCTAACCTAATATAACCTAACCTAACCTAACCTAACCTAACCTAACCTAACCTAACCTAACCAAACCAAACCAAACCTAACCTAACCTAACCTAACCTAACCTAACCTAACCTAACATAACCTAACCTAACCTAACCTAACCTAACCTAACCTAACCTAACCTAACCTAACCTAACCTAACCTAACCTAACCTAACCTAACCTAACCTAACCTAACCTAACCTAACCTAACCTAACCTAAACTAACCTAACCTATCCTAACCTAATCAAACTTTTGAAAGATAAGATCAGTATCAAAAGTGATTCAGGAATTAGGTTTAACAATATTTTTTAAAACAATGTAAAAACATTTTAAAAAAATGTTAAAGAGTGAGAATTTCTTACTCAGATTAAAAAAATATACTCACAACTGAATCCTATATTATTTATTCGAATATGTATATTGCGTGGAAAACTTCAAAATGTATCAATTGTCATACCACTTTTTTTTTATTATTTTCTCATATGTTCAAAAAATATATTGAAAAAACTGAAGCAATTATATTTTTTTTTAGCCGTTGTGATTTTTTCCTTCATAACTACACATCTGCTTGCTTGGTGATTTGTTCAGAGCTGAAGTTCTGTTTTTTCTTTCGATACGAAAATATACAGTCAAAAGTATCACCCTCGAATATTACAACAGAAACAAAATTATAATTTTTCTACCATTAGCAGAAAGCTGAAAAGAGTTAACAGTTTATGTTAGAGGCGTTATCAAAATAAATTTTGCCATATTCTCTTGGAAAATTTTCAAGTCAGAATGGTGAAAGACTCATTGAAAACAATAACATACTGTATCTGCAGATAGCTGAGTAATTGGTTATTTCAATGTATCATTACTTTAGATTTATTCATTTGGTAGTCTTACTGCATTTGTTTGGATTATTTTGAAATTTTATATTTGCTGACAGATTTCAATACCTTATTACGAAAAACTTTCATAATTGTCGAAGGCTATTATTATGAAATTTTATACCATCAGACATATTTTCTATCCAAATTAGGGAGAAATTTTCGCTATTGTTAAATGCTACTAAAATGTAATTATTAGAAATACCGCATGCACATCACGATACGGATTATTTTGAAATATTATGTTTGTAGACAGATTCCAATGTTGTATTAAAGAGAAACTTGCATTATTGTCGTAGGCTATTTAAAAGTGATTATTCGAAAGACTGCTTTCACATCACCCTACGGTTTATTTTGAAATACATTTGTAGACAGATTCCAATGCTCTAATCGAGGAAAAACTTTCATTATTGTTGTGGGCTATTGAAAAGTAATTATTGATCATACTACGTTCTAATCACCCTAGACAAACTAGTAAAAAAATTCCTTTCTCGGTGTTTCTGATGATTTTGAAACTTTTTATAGATTATGAGGTGAATACTCATTAAGAATTTCAGATAAAAGTAGATTATACAACGTTCTCTCCTCAATCGTAATCAGTTAGTTACCGACTCAGCTGTATTTGTTCACGAAGTATTGTCGAAAGTTTAGTATTCAATTGTTGTCCGAGTTAGTTGTTGAAAAACAAAATTTTGAAAAAATGTATTCCTGTGTTTGCGGAAAATCTTTCACACGTAGTGACAATTTGAGTCGACATCAGCGAGATAGTTGCCGTGGGGGACCATATAAAAAAGAGTGATGTTCGACGTTGAAGATGCTACTCCAAGTGTTAACAGCTAGGGATCGTTTCTGCTTCGAGAGATAATCAACAGCGCGAGATTGTTCGGGCAGGACCTTCAGCGAAACGTCTAAAAACGAGTAGTGGTGAATCTCCTAATAGGAAAAGGGTGATATTACCCGGTGAAGATTCCATTTCAAGTCATCAACAGGCAGGGCCTTCAAGTAAAAGGGTGAAGAAAAATGACAATGAACTCTATAAGTGCGAAAGCTGCAATTTGACAATGCCGCATTCTAGAATCACTGCCCACAATAGAACACTGGCACATAAATCAAATTCATGTGTTGATTTGGGTACTGGTGTACAACTGATACGAAGTGCATTCAAATGTCGTATTGCTAGTTATAGAATTGAAAGCAAGAATGCCCATTCTGAATATACCAGCTCTTTTAATGAGATCAAACATAGAGTAGTTGATCTATTAGAAAACAACATTGAACAGTACAACTCAGTCAAAGTGAATATGGAGGTCTTTGGGAACTATGTGCTCCGAACCCAGGAAGTGGCAGACATCAAATCATTCAATACATCGAATCGAATTGTTGATCTATCCAGCGATATGAATGAATTATTCGACACTTTCCGAGATATCACCATTGCTCAAACAACAGAATTTGAAGAACGAGACTCGGGTTTGTAGTTATAATTCTTTTTAAAATGAAAAAAATCTAAACATTTGTTTATCTCATAGATAGCAATAATACTAGACGGTAGACTATTGATTGATAATGATAATCAAAAATCACCTTATTCAATTATCCATAAACATACACTTACAATAGGAATTTTGGTAATGAGTATTCAACAGAAAACAACTACTACTCCATACGACCGATGAGTTATATCTGTTTGATACTCGGCAAATTTTTCTACAAATAACAACTTTGCAATGTCTTTTGAATACATAGCTGAATTCATTTTTCCTACGTACTGGTTTTATAGTATTGAATAAGACTTGTAGAAAACTTTGACGAGTATCAAACTGAAATAATTCAACGATCGTGTCGTAAGTAACCTCTTGTGAAAAATTATTGTATAGATTTTTTGGTGAAAGATTGTTTTACATTATGGATTTTTCACTAATTCTTTTATCTGTTGGTTTCAGGATGGAGTCTTGACAAAATTTTATTTCTCGAGGTGAATGTGAATAAGTATACCCTTTGGTGGATCGTCGTACATGAAACTACCGCGATTTATTGAGACAAAAAGGGCCGTTATTAATGTGAAAAATGAAGACCAGTACTGCTTTGTGTGGGCCATAACATCGGCATTATTTCCTGAAGATGCTAGAACATCAGAAGTGTCATCATATCCGCACTATTCAACGGTCTTGAACATAACAGGTATGAATTTTCCAGTCGCAATCAAAGATATAAAATTATTTGAGCAATTGAATGATATTTCAGTTAATGTCTACGGATTAGAATCCAAGTTCGAAAATAATAAAGTCAAATATGAGGTTGTTGGTCCATTACGATATTCTCATAGAAAACTAGGAAGGCATGTCAATTTGTTGCTAATTACAGATGATGCGGGAAATAGTCATTACACTTGGATAAAGAATTTGTCGAGGTTGGTGTCTACCCAAATTAGTGCTCATAAAGATGCAAAATATTTTTGTGATGGGTGTTTATTATATTTCTCGAACGAACGGAAACTTTTGAACCATCAAATGCATGATTGTAATCATATTTACACAACAACGCCACAAACAGATTTCAAAATAAATGAATATGGGAAAACGGTGGCTGGTAATAAGTTGATGTTTGAAAGTTTCGAAAAACAAATGAAGGTACCATATGTGGTATACGCAGATTTTGAATCTGTTTCAGAGCCCATTCAAACTAGTGAACCAAACCCAGAATTCTCATACACGAATAGAACTTTCAAACATGCACCATATTCATTCGCATATCTGATAAAGTGTTCTTTCGATGATAGCTTATCAAAATTTGTTTCATACAGAGGAGCTGATGATGCAAAAGTGTTCACAATGCGTATCGAAAATGATTTGAAGAATATTTATAATCAACATTTGAGATATGTAACACCAATGCAGGATCAAACTGCGGAAGAGGAGAATGAGTTTAATAATGCTACCATATGTGGTATATGTGAAAAGCTATTCACAGATGGGGATGTCGATGCTCGCGACCATTGTCACCTCAGCGGCAAAAAAGATTTCCTGCAACGCACTCTCTATGTAATTTGAATTTTAAACTTTCGAATTTCATCCCCATTGTATGTCACAATATGAGTGGTTACGATTGTCACATGTTTATTAAAGAATTGTATGGGGAAAATGATAAGATTGATGTTATCGCTCAAACGAAGGAAAAATATATTTCATTTTCAAAAAATGTCTACATACACAGCTATATTGACAAAAAGGTTTGACGCAAAAGCACTTTTTGAAAATGAGATTTATAGATAGCTTCAAGTTTATGTCAAGTTCACTGGAAAATTTGGGAAGTGTACTCATACCAGCGTTGGAATTTAGACTTTGGTACAAAACTTTATTCCTCAGCCTACTATGCATATGAGAATTTCCAACGTAGTTACTATGATAGAGATATAAGCGAACCACTTATGGACATTCAGCAGTTTCAAGACAACCCATTATTTATCATTGATTGCTCATACCAACCAACTGCTACCAAATCATCCACGGTATCAAGCTGGAGTTTGAAACAAGAAAAGTGAAATTTCCACAAAATACTAAAGTGTATGCTTTAATTATACATGATGCTATTATAGCATACAATGCATTGGATGGTTCTGTTTGTAATTCGTATTGGTGAAAATGTATTATTTTACGTTACTTTTGTATTTTTTTATACTGCGAATGATTGCATTGTTATAAACTTAGTAAATAAATAAAACACATTAAAACTTTTGAATCAAATATATATGGTGTGTGATTTTTTTCTATAGAAAGTGAGTATATTTTACATCAAATTAATTACTTTACTGCCCCTTCCCAATGTATAATATAGAAACACTATATTGGATTTATTCAATCGAATTCCATCAGAGAACGAGCTCTCAAACCCATCAAGGCTTCATCACCCTGTCCTAAATATGTCACGGTATACTTGCCACCGAAAGAATTTATACAAGTAACATCATCCACTGAGAATTGATCAGCAATGTATTTTGGTAACCACGATCTGAATGATTCATTTTCAGAATCATCATGTAACGTTAACAAAATAGATCGACCGAATCGAGTAGCACAAATCTTCATATCATTTATGTGGAAAGCTTTATCAATAGGAAATGATGAGATCACCCTATGTTAAAAATTTTTCACTTTCGTATTGATCATGAAATTGATTTTCTCCAAATCCACTTTAGGAAGAGATTGCATAGTAAGATCCATGAAAAAATTTGTCAATTCCAATAGAAAAAAATCACGTGATAAGGCGGGGAAATGTCAGCGATCACAATTCTATGGTGGCATCGGAATCGTAATCTTCGGTATCTGACGATATCGAAATTGATTTGTTATCTTCACCATGTACACCATAATCGTTCATATCCATGGTGGATCCATCTGTATCCGATGATATAGATATTACCTCATGATCATTTGGATCCTCTATGTCTGAATCTGAATAATTCACAGGACCTGGCTCACCCTCGCCGTGTACGTCATAATCATACATATTGTAGTCCTCCTCATCATCTTCAAATTCCCCATCCGAAGAGGACTCCACAATGGCATTGGGATCTTGACGTTCAGAGCCGCATTGCCACAAAAAAGCGATATATGACATATGTTCCGCTCCTGTTGAACTTACTTCGTCCACTTGTAGTGGCCCATCCCCAACATCCATGACATCTCTCACCCCCGTGGTTGAGTCTGCCTCTGCATAAACAATCAGTGTTGACATCTTGCTATATTCGTGAGGAGAGTGATATTGATGTGCGATTCCTCACTCAATTTATAACAAGTCAGGACGGTGAACTAATGGCGAGGCTCAACGATCTAATTTGCTTGGTATTCCAAAATGGTATTCTTAATGAGTTGATAGTTGCACCATTCCATTTATTAGTACATTACAGATAAAGAAGTTATTTCATTTGAAGATTTTTTTTCTACCATACTTTGAATCAAAGGTTGACGCAAAGGTTGGTGTACAGGTTGATGCAGTTTCAATACATTTTAAATGGGAAACTGATTTTTTCTTTGTTCATTCTTGATTTCATTTCAATATTTTTTTTCTAATGTACTTTTGGACAAAGGTTGAGTTATAGGTCTATGCATAGGTTTAACAAACGGCAAATAATAATAATAGCCGTCCTCTACCCGCACAGGCAATGCCTTTGGGTACACTAAACGAGTGTTTTTGAGAGAGTATTATTATTATTATTATATTACCTCAAAACTTTTATGAAAATCATACTCATATTTTCTTGACTACTACTGGGTTGGTGTTTTACACTATATGATGGTAGGCATACTAATATTTATTATTATTCAGTGTCAAACTGCTGTAAAATGCACATTGTGAAGCAGGTAGAAGAATTGGTAGTGGAAAATTTAGATGAAAAATTCGGAAGTGGATTGACGGGAGAAAAACCATTACGACATGGACCACTTCTTCCCTCTTCTGTTCGAGGATTGTTAATAGGGCCATCAAACTGTGGCAAGACTAATGCTATGATTTCTTTACTGACGCACTCACAAGGATTACGTTTTGAAAATGTGTATCTCTATTCAAAGTCTTCGAATCAATCGAAATATGTGTATTTGCACCATGTATTGACACCGGTAGAGGGATTAGGCTTCTTCATATACACAGATAATGTGGATATTGTGCAACCATCTGAAGCTAAACCAAATTCAGTATTCATTTTTGGTGATGTGATTTGTGAAAAACAAGATATTATTTGATCATATTTTTGTATGGGGCGTCACAAAGATGTGGATTGTTTTTATCTCGCACAAACATATTCACGAGTTCCCAAGCAGCTGGTGCGAGATAATGCTAACTTTATAGTTATATTCAAGCAAAATGAAACCAATTTACGTCACATATTTTCAGATCATGTTTCACCTGAAGTAGCATTCAAAGAATTTCAAATGATGTGTATGCTGTGTTGGAACGATCAGTATGGATTTCTAGTTATTGATAAAGATAGAAAAGTGCATCAAGGGCGGTACCGCAAAGGATTCGATAGCTTCATATACCCATGATGTAATATGAGAATGTTCAATCAGTCTTTGAATTTTGTCGAGGTTACTTCAACAACTTGAAAAATGAATACCAAAAGAGATAAAGATGTAGATGCTGAAATAAATATAAAACGTCAGCTAGTTCTAGCAACGGAAGCTGTACGAGAAAAATTCAATTCCATCAGAAGTGGAAATTTAGAAGACAAAATAGCACTTGAAAAACTCTATGAGCCTATTATCAGACCTCTGAATGTCTTGTCTACTGTGAAACCACAACCACCCATGTCTTCCTCTACAATCGCTCCATATATCTCAACGAGCAGCCCAATTAGAAAACCTTTCAAGAGTGATGATACATCTTCTGCGTCATCGTTTATCGATACTGATGATGAAACCACCAAGGAAATGCGGGATTTTGAAATGGGAACATCCACCCTCTTCAATACACCAACATCACTCATCAGCTCTTCGCATTTAGAATCTTTCAACATTGACAAAAATGATGATATTTTGGATGTGACGAAATATCTGCAAAATCTTCAGAATGGTAACAGAGCTTATGATATAATATATGGTATTCGTACAGATCCTTCGTCACAAACCCTGAAAATGGGTAAATTAGAAGTTCGCTTCATTGAAGGAAATATATCATTTTGGGATGGTACAGTTCAAAAGCATCAATTTCCCGGCTCGGATCTTCATAACTTAATATTTCTCAAGAAACCTCATGTAGTTGAGGATGTAAATGTTCGTCGTATTTATGCTGAGATATTGGCCTTAACAAGAGTAATATATAAGCAACATCAAGTAAGAAATGGAATAAAATACAAAATGTCTAATAAATATCAAATTGTGATAAAACCAATCATGAAGTCGACACTAATGAAAAGTTCCAATGCGAGTGGTAAAGGTATCGAAAGAACGAAATTGCAGAAAATTTTTACATCAAAACCGAAAAACTTTGTCTACTGGAATAAACCCAAAGGTTGATCGCTTGCGATTATTGATGGCTTCGAAAGCAAGTGGGCACACGGGGTGTGATAATGAGATCATATCTATACTGGTATAATATATTAGTGAAGCGGGTCGATGTAGACGCAGTGTTTGATTGGATGTTATCTGGAGATTATTAAAAAAATTCGTCCAAACTATGACAAGGAATATTAAACAACAAATTGTTGATGAATTACACAAGCCAGTTCGTCGCAACTTTCAAAGAAGAGCTACCATTCTCAAAGGATTTGGAGATTTATGGCATATTGATCTTGCTGAGCTTCAACCATATGCAAAATATAATGAAGGTCATAGATATGTTTTGGTTGCTATAGATTGTTATTCGAAATATTTATAGACGAAGGCTGTCAATTCAAAAACTGGTTCAGTGATAACAAATGCAATGGAGATGATTTTGAGAGATGCCAAGTATACTCCAAAACACATTCAAAGTGATCAAGGAAAGGAATTTTATAATAGCAATTTCTCAGCATTGATGAAGCAATACAAAATAAAGCATTATTCAACATTTAGTATTATGAAAGCAGCCATGGCTAAAAGAGTCAATAGAACAATAAAAACTTTGCTATACAAAGAGTTTTCACTGAATGGAAACCACAAATGGTTGGGAATTCTCCCATCCATAACATTTAGGTATAACACTAGAGTACACCGTACAACTGGTATGAAACCGATTGATGTTAAAGCAACTACACAGTTGAAATTCATCAGAAAAAAGAAGATGATTAAACCCCATTGAAGGTTGTTTTTATGAGAAAGAAAAGCAAAAAAACACGTAATCCTGATATATATCTTGTTGAGAAGGTGTTGAAGAAGAGAGGAACTGAAGTTTTTGTGAAGTGGTTAGGATTCTCTAATGATCATAATTGTTGGATCGAAAACAGTGCTATAGTGTAATTTTTCTATAAAAATTATTTTTTTAAGTAAACGTCACATGATTTTAAATGATCTTAGGGTTTTTTTTCTTTTATTCATTATGAATTATTAATAAAATTAAAAACGAACACGCATTTTCTTATTTATAAAGGTCACATGTTTTTTAAATGATCTCAGGTTTTTTTCTTGTATTTATATTGGTATTGTATTGTATTGTATTTTGTAATTGAATAAAAAAAAAACAAATTTTCTTATTTGAGCATAAATATATTGAATACAATCATAGGGGAATTATACATTTTACAAAATGGTTAAGTTATAAATCATTCGAAATTTACGTTCTGCTCAACTTCCCGTCCTTCTATATCATGGAACTTTTTGAATAAATATGAGTATCTGTCCGAGTCCTCCACAATAACTTTCATAATTGAAGAAAAACGTTCTTGCTTCTCTTCCAATTTATGTAGCATTCGCATGCTTGCATTCAATGATTCGGTAATTCTTTCATCGAGTTGGACAATTTTTTTATCAATTTGTGCAGCTGTTGTAGAGAACGATATTTCAATCCTCGATTCTACAGCTGTATATAATGATGAAATGAAATTTTTTTCATCCTTCCAAATCTCTGCAATGGATGAATCTACTCTACTCTGCATAGCTGAAGCCGAAGCTTGCACAGTTGCAAGAGTCAGCTTCATTTCATTTATTTTATCTTCGAGGAATGCTTGCGTTACACAATCTCCATCATCTATAGGTCGACCAATGTTCTGCAATCGCTTTCCCATCATGTCATATTGTCCATCTTTTGTCTGTTTGAAACCATTGCTTAAAGGTTGACGTTCACTTGATGCATTGTTACATCGTCTCTTGCGTCCAAATTTGTCAATTACATTATTCATCTCTCCCCCGGAGCTAACAGACTTGTACTGATGGTTTTCCAAAAAATTCTTTGTTATATATAACCATACCCCCAAATCAATCAATCGATATATACTTTATTGTCTGACGAAGCAATTCTTGTTGACAAAAGCATGAATAAAATATGAAAACTATTTTTGTTTATACAATAAATAAATATAAATGATATGAATAAAAACATTTTGTCAAAATACAAAAAAAACAAAAAAACATACTCTAAATTAAGTTTCCACTAACGACTGTAGATGTCGTCAGTAACTTCGTGTAAACAAGGATATATACATACAAAAATAGATACAAATGTTTAAAATGTGTAAATAAAAATAACATCAGAATACAAAAAAAAAACATGAGGATAAGAATAAAAACGCAAAACATCTTTATGGAAGTTGAAAAAAGCTACTATGAATTATTGAAAGTGCATGAAATATTCCTCCAAACTATAGAAAGGTCTACCAGAAAACAGTGCCGTAACTTCCCCCTAAAAATAATCACTTAATAATTTCTGATTGAACATTTTTTCACAGCCATTATGAATAATCGACTTTTTCACAAAAGTAGATGAGTGTAGCGGTGATTTTGGAAAAATTGTGTTATCGTGTCGGATAAGTATTTGCATTTGGTCTGGTAAATCTTGCTTTATATTTGTGGATCTAGCAAATAAGAATTTTCCAGTCTTTCTTAAAATTATTGAGTATTTTTTTAATGATATTATTCACCTAATTCAGCATTCAGTAATGTGATTAGATATTCCAATCTACTCTCAGGATCCATGTTGGATTCATCAGGAAATGATTCAACTATTTGATCACATAAACGAATATTTTCATTAGGGTCATTTTGATAAAAAGTGATGTCACTATGCCCCCACGGAAGTGTTTGTGTCGTATTAGGTATGATAAACGTTTATCATCATTATAGGACAAGGCTACCTTATTTCGCATTTCGGTGAACATATCATGTGGTATGTTTCTAAATGAACTCATTTTTCTAAAAATTTTACCACCGTTCTCAACAATTTTTTTATAGTCATCAGGTGTCAACTGGTTCCTTATAACAGATTTTTTTATTCCTTTGGCTCTTTTCACATCATTTTCGACAGATTGTACATAGTACGCTTTGGCGCCTGTTCCATAAAAACTAATTATCGGATCATTGGGAAACTCATCTTTGAAATTACCGAAGACTGAGGGTGTAACTGGTAAGCTGAATTTGTTATCTCCAGAATAATTCGATGTGTCGAATCTATTTGTATTATTTTTCATAAAATCATAAAAATCTTCTGTTTGCACTCTTAGAATTAATTAGTCCGTGTCAGTGTTCATGAGAGAGATATTCTGCCCAAAGTTTCTCTTCAGGCAATTATAATAGAAGTCATACATAACAGTCTTGGATAATTCTAAAACACAGACACCTAAATACAATGGTTTATCGTAATGCACTTATATTCTATTCATTTCGATAGCAACAAAATTTTCGGAAAAAATTTCAGAAAGCTGAAAAGAGTTAACAGTTTATGTTAGAGGGGATATCAAAATAAATTTTGCCATATTCTCTTGGAAAATTTTCAAGTCAGAATGGTGAAAGACTCATTGAAAACAATAACATACTGTATCTGCAGATAGCTGAGTAATTGGTTATTTCAATGTATCATTACTTCAGATTTATTCATTTGGTAGTCTACTGTATTTGTTTGGATTATTTTGAAATTTTATATTTGCTGACAGATTTCAATACCGTATTAGGAAAAACTTTCATAATTGTCGAAGGCTATTATTATGAAATTTTATACCATCAGACATATTTTCTATCCAAATCAGGGAGAAATTTTCGCTATTGTTAAATGCTACTAAAATGTAATTATTAGAAATACCGTATGCACATCACGATACGGATCATTTTGAAATATTATGTTTGTAGACAGATTCCAATGTTGTATCAAAGAGAAACTTGCATTATTGTCGTAGGCTATTTGAAAGTGATTATTCGAAAGACTGCTTTCACATCACCCTACGGTTTATTTTGAAATACATTTGTAGACAGATTCCAATGCTCTAATCGAGGAAAAACTTGCATTATTGTTGTGGGCTATTGAAAAGTAATTATTGAACATACTACGTTCTAATCACCCTAGACAAACTGGTAAAAAAATTCCTTTCTCGGTGTTTCTAATGATTTTGAAACTTTCTATAGATTTAAGGTGAATACTCATTAGGAATTTCAGATAAAAGTAGATTATACAACGTTCTCTCCTCAATCGTAATCAGTTAGTTACCGACTCAGCTGTATTTGTTCACGAAGTATTGTCGAAAGTTTTGTATTCAATTGTTGTCCGAGTTAGTTGTTGAAAAACAAAATTTTGAAAAAATGTATTCCTGTGTTTGCGGAAAATCTTTCACGCGTAGTGACAATTTGAGTCGACATCAGCGAGATAGTTTCCGTGGGAGACCATCTAAAAAAACAGTGATGTTCGACGTTGAAGATGCTACTCCAAGTGATAATCAACAGCTAGGGATCGTTTCTGCTTCGAGAGATAATCAACAGCGAGAGATTGTTCGGGCAGGACCTTCAGCGAAACGTCTAAAAACGAGTAGTGGTGAATCTTCTGTGCTGCCTTCTTCTAATAGGAAAAGGGTGATATTACCCGGTGAAGATTCCATTTCAAGTTATCAACAGGCAGGGCCTTCAAGTAAAAGGGTGAAGAAAAATGACAATGAACTCTATAAGTGCGAAAGCTGCAATTTGACAATGCCGCATTCTAGAATCACTGCCCACAATAGAACACTGGCACATAAATCAAATTCATGTGTTGATTTGGGTACTGGTGTACAACTGATACGAAGTGCATTCAAGTGTCGTATTGCTAGTTATAGAATTGAAAGCAAGAATGCCCATTCCGACTATACCAGATTTTTTAATGAGATCAAACATAGAGTAGTTGATCTATTAGGAAACATCATTGAACAGCACAACTCAAAGTGAATATGGAGGTCTTTGGGAACTATGTGCTCCAAACCCAGGAAGTGGCAGACATCAAATCATTCAATACATCGAATCAAATTGTTGATCTATCCAGCGATATGAATGAATCATTTGACACTTTCCGAGATATCACCATTGCTCAAACAACAGAATTTGAAGAACGAGACTCAGGTTTGTAGTTATAATTCTTTTTAAAATGAAAAAAATCTAAACATTTGTTTACAATAGGCATTTTGGTAATGAGTATCCAACAGAAAACAACTACTACTCCATACGACTGTTGAGTTATATCTGTTTGATACTCGGCAAATTTTTCTACAAATAACAACTTTGCAATGTTTTTTGAATACATAGCTGAATTCATTTTTCCTACGTACTGGTTTTATAGTATTGAATAAGACTTGTAGAAAACTTTGACAAGTATCAAACTGAAATAATTCAACGATCGTGTCGTTAGTAACCTCTTGTGAAAAATTATTGTATAGATTTTTTGGTGAAAGACTGTTTTACATTATGGATTTTTCACAAATTCTTTTATCTGTTGGTTTCAGGATGGAGTTGCGACAAAATTTTATTTCTCGAGGTGAATGTGAATAAGTATACCCCCCTTGATGGATCGTCGTACATGAAACTACCGCGATTTATTGAGACAAAAAGGGCCGTTATTAATGTGAAGAATGAAGACCAGTACTGCTTTGTGTGGGCCATAACATCGGCATTATTGAACATAATAGGTATGAATTTTCCAGTCGCAATCAAAGATATAAAATTATTTGAGCAATTGAATGATGTTTCAGTAAATAATCCAATCCATAAGGCATGTCAGTTTGTTGCTAATCACAGATGATGCGGGATATAGTAATTACACTTGGATAAAGAATTTGTCGAGGTTGGTGTCTACCCAAATTAGTGCTCATAAACATGCAAAATATTTTTGTGATGGGTGTTTATTATATTTCTCGAACGAACGGAAACTTTTGAACCATCAAATGCATGATTGTAATCATATTTACACAACAACGCCACAAACAGATTTCAAAATAAATATCTAAAGGAAAACGGTGGCTGGTAATAAGTTGATGTTTGAAAGTTTCGAAAAACAAATGAAGGTACCATTTGTGGTATACGCAGATTTTGAATCTGTTTTAGAGCCCATTCAAACTAGTGAACCAAACCCAGAATTCTCATACACGAATAGAACTTTCAAACATGCACCATATTCATTCGCATATCTGATAAAGTGTTCTTTCGATGATAGCTTATCAAAATTTGTTTCATACAGAGGAGCTGATGCTGCAAAAGTGTTCACAATGCGTATCGAAAATGATTTGAAGACTATTTGTAATCAACATTTGAGATATGTGAAACCAATGCAGGATCAAACTGCGGAAGAGGAGAATGAGTTTAATAATGCTACCATATGTGGTATATGTGAAAAGCCATTCACAGATGGGGATGTCGATGCTCGCGACCATTGTCACCTCAGCGGCAAAAAAGATTTCCTGCAACGCACTCTGTATGTAATTTGAATTTTAAACTTTCGAATTTCATCCCCATTGTATGTCACAATATGAGTGGTTACGATTGTCACATGTTTATTAAAGAATTGTATGGGGAAAATGATAAGATTGATGTTATCGCTCAAACGAAGGAAAAATATATTTCATTCTCAAAAAATGTCTACACACACAGCTATATTGACAAAAAGGGTTTGACGCAGAAGCACTTTTTGAAAATGAGATTTATAGATAGCTTCAAGTTTATGTCAAGTTTACTGGAAAATTTGGGAAATAATTTGATTGATGAGCAATGTGTAGAATTGTTGAAGCATTTTCCCGATGTAAATAAATTTAATTTGATGAGAAAAAAGGTGTTTCTCCTTATAGTTTTGTAGATAAAATCAACAAGTTGAATGTTGGCACTTTACCAACTAAAAATCAATTCTATGACAACTTGAATGAAGAACATATATCCGAAAGAGATTATTTGAGGGCTAAGCATGTTTGGAATCTATTCGAGTGCAAGAGTTTGGGGGACTACTCGGTTTTATATTTGAAATCTGACGTACTATTACTATGTGATGTATTCGAAAATTTCAGAAGAATAAGTTTAGATACATATAAATCACACCGCACCGGGGCTAAGTTGGGATGCTATGATGAAATATACAGATGTAGAATTGTAACTTCTTACTGACATAGAAATGATAAATTTTTTTAAAAAAAGGGATACGTGGGGGAATAAGTCAGTGCAGTGAAAGGAAGCACATTGCAAATAATAAGTATTTACCAGATTTCAACCCTAACGAACCAACATCATTCATTTCGTATTTGGATGCAACCAATCTTTATGGTCATAGCATGTCACAACCGTTACCCACTGGAGAATTCTCATGGTGAGCTAGTGAAGGAATCACAAATTTGGATATAATGAATGTGGCAAATGATGGTTCATATGGATACGTTCTCGAGGTTGATATTCATTACCCGCAAGAGCTGCATGCAGATCTTCCTTTTCTAGTAGAAAGTATTATCCCACCAAATTCTAAATGCAAAACACCTAAATTAATTCCAAATTTGAACGACAAGCATAAATATATAGGTAGTACATTTTAAAACTCTGAAAGAGGCCCTAAACAATGGTTTAATTGTAACGCATATTCATAGAGTATTGAGATTCAAGCAGTCATGTTGGATGAGACCTTACATTGATCTCAATACCCAAATGCGAAATAAATCAACCGATAAGTCGGAAAAAGATATCTACAAGTTGATGGTGAATTCAGTTTTTGGTAAGACTTGTAAAAACGTGGATAAAAGAGTGGATGTGAGGCTTGTCACACATTGGCAAAATATTCGAAAGAAATTGGGGGCCAGTGCCCTCATTGCACGACCGAATTTCAAACATTGTGAAATTTTCGGAAAAAATTTCACCTTTTTTCTCATCAAATTAAATTTATTTACATCGGGAAAATGCTTCAACAATTCTACACATTGCTCATCAATCAAATTATTTCCCAAATTTTCCAGTAAACTTGACATAAACTTGAAGTTATCTATAAATCTCATTTTCAAAAAGTGCTTTTGCGTCAAACCCTTTTTGTCAATATAGCTGTGTGTGTAGACATTTTTTGAGAATGAAATATATTTTTCCTTCGTTTGAGCGATAACATCAATCTTATCATTTTCCCCATACAATTCTTTAATAAACATGTGACAATCGTAACCACTCATATCGTGACAAACAATGCGGATGAAATTCGAAAGTTTAAAATTCAAATTACATACAGAGTGCGTTGCAGGAAATCTTTTTTGCCGCTGAGGTGACAATGGTCGCGAGCATCGACATCCCCATCTGTGAATGGCTTTTCACATATACCACATATGGTAGCATTATTAAACTCATTCTCCTCTTCCGCAGTTTGATCCTGCATTGGTTTCACATATCTCAAATGTTGATTACAAATATTCTTCAAATCATTTTCGATACGCATTGTGAACACTTTTGCAGCATCAGCTCCTCTGTATGAAACAAATTTTGATAAGCTATCATCGAAAGAACACTTTATCAGATATGCGAATGAATATGGTGCATGTTTGAAAGTTCTATTCGTGTATGAGAATTCTGGGTTTGGTTCACTAGTTTGAATGGGCTCTAAAACAGATTCAAAATCTGCGTATACCACAAATGGTACCTTCATTTGTTTTTCGAAACTTTCAAACATCAACTTATTACCAGCCACCGTTTTCCTATAGTTATTTATTTTGATATCTGTTTGTGGCGTTGTTGTGTAAATATGATTACAATCATGCATTTGATGGTTCAAAAGTTTCCGTTCGTTCGAGAAATATAATAAACACCCATCACAAAAATATTTTGCATCTTTATGAGCACTAATTTGGGTAGACACCAACCTCTACAAATTCTTTATCCAAGTGTAATGACTATTTCCCGCATCATCTGTGATTAGCAACAAACTGACATGCCTTATGGATTGGATTATTTACTGAAACATCATTCAATTGCTCAAATAATTTTATATCTTTGATTGCGACTGGAAAATTCATACCTATTATGTTCAAGAGCGTGGAATAGTCCGGATATGATGACACTTCTGATGTTCTAGCATCTACAGGAAATAATGCCGATGTTATGGCCCACACAAAGCAGTACTGGTCTTCATTCTTCACATTAATAACGGCCCTTTTTGTCTCAATAAATCGCGGTAGTTTCATGTACGACGATCCACCAAGGGGGGTATACTTATTCACATTCACCTCGAGAAATAAAATTTTGTCACAACTCCATCCTGAAACCAACAGATAAAAGAATTAGTGAAAAATCTATAATGTAAAACAATCTTTCACCAAAAAATCTATACAATAATTTTTCACAAGAGGTTACTAACGACACGATCGTTGAATTATTTCAGTTTGATACCCGTCAAAGTTTTCTACAAGTCTTATTCAATACTATAAAACCAGTACGTAGGAAAAATGAATTCAGCTATGTATTCAAAAAACATTGCAAAGTTGTTATTTGTAGAAAAATTTGCCGAGTATCAAACAGATATAACTCAACAGTCGTATGGAGTAGTAGTTGTTTTCTGTTGGATACTCATTACCAAAATGCCTATTGTAAACAAATGTTTGGATTTTTTTCATTTTAAAAAGAATTATAACTACAAACCTGAGTCTCGTTCTTCAAATTCTGTTGTTTGAGCAATGGTGATATCTCGGAAAGTGTCAAATAATTCATTCATATCGCTGGATAGATCAACAATTTGATTCGATGTATTGAATGATTTGATGTCTGCCACTTCCTGGGTTTGGAGCACATAGTTCCCAAAGACCTCCATATTCACTTTGACTGAGTTGTGCTGTTCAATGATGTTTCCTAATAGATCAACTACTCTATGTTTGATCTCATTAAAAAATCTGGTATAGTCGGAATGGGCATTCTTGCTTTCAATTCTATAACTAGCAATACGACACTTGAATGCACTTCGTATCAGTTGTACACCAGTACCCAAATCAACACATGAATTTGATTTATGTGCCAGTGTTCTATTGTGGGCAGTGATTCTAGAATGCGGCATTGTCAAATTGCAGCTTTCGCACTTATAGAGTTCATTGTCATTTTTCTTCACCCTTTTACTTGAAGGCCCTGCCTGTTGATAACTTGAAATGGAATCTTCACCGGGTAATATCACCCTTTTCCTATTAGAAGAAGGCAGCACAGAAGATTCACCACTACTCGTTTTTAGACGTTTCGCTGAAGGTCCTGCCCGAACAATCTCTCGCTGTTGATTATCTCTCGAAGCAGAAACGATCCCTAGCTGTTGATTATCACTTGGAGTAGCATCTTCAACGTCGAACATCACTCTTTTTTTAGATGGTCTCCCACGGCAACTATCTCGCTGATGTCGACTCAAATTGTCACTACGCGTGAAAGATTTTCCGCAAACACAGGAATACATTTTTTCAAAATTTTGTTTTTCAACAACTAACTCGGACAACAATTGAATACAATACTTTCGACAATACTTCGTGAACAAATACAGCTGAGTCGGTAACTAACTGATTACGATTGTGGAGAGAACGTTGTATAATCTACTTTTATCTGAAATTCCTAATGAGTATTCACCTTAAATCTATAGAAAGTTTCAAAATCATCAGAAACACCGAGAAAGGAATTTTTTACCAGTTTGTCTAGGGTGATTAGAACGTAGTATGTTCAATAATTACTTTTCAATAGCCCACAACAATAATGCAAGTTTTTCCTCGATTAGAGCATTGGAATCTGTCTACAAATGTATTTCAAAAAAAACCGTAGGGTGATGTGAAAGCAGTCTTTCGAATATTCACTTTAAAATAGCCTACGACAATAATGCAAGTTTCTCTTTAATACAACATTGGAATCTGTCTACAAACATAATATTTCAAAATAATCCGTATCGTGATGTGCATGCGGTACTTCTAATAATTACATTTTAGTAGCATTTAACAATAGCGAAAATTTCTCCCTAATTTGGATAGAAAATATGTCTGATGTTATAACATTTCATAATAATAGCCTTCGACAATTATGAAAGTTTTTCCTAATACGGTATTGCAATCTGCCAGCAAATATAAAATTTCAAAATAATCCAAACAAATACTTCAGTAAGACTACCAAATGAATAAATCTAAAGTAATGAGACATTGAAATACCCAATTACTCAGCTATTTGCAGATACAGTATGTTATTGTTTTCAATGAGTCTTTCACCATTCTGACTTGAAAATTTTCCAAGAGAATATGGCAAAATTTATTTTGATAACCCCTCTAACATAAACTGTTAACTCTTTTCAGCTTTCTGCTAATGGTAGAAAAATTATAATTTTGTTTCTGTTGTAATATTCGAGGGTGATACTGTTGACTGTATATTTTCGTATCGAAAGAAAAAACAGAACTTCAGCTCTGAACAAATCACCAAGCAAGCAGATGTGTAGTTATGAAGGAAAAAATCACAACGGCTATAGTATTTTATTTTCCTAACAGAACTTTGAATAAATCATTAAGCAAAATAGATGGGACAATTTAAAAAAAAATATAATTGCTTCAGTTTTTTCAATATACTTGTAAATGTTGTATGACAATTGATAGATTTTGAAGTTTTCCACGCAATATACACATTCGAATAAATAATATAGGATTCAGTTGTGAGTATATTTTTTTTATCTGAGTAAGAAATTCTCACTCTTTAACATTTTTTAAAAATGTTTTTACATTGTTTTAAAAAATATTGTAAAACCTAATTCCTGAATCACTTTTGATACTGACCTTATCTTCCAAAGGTTTGGTTAGGTTAGGATAGGTTAGGTTAGGTTAGGTTAGGTTAGGTTAGGTTAGGTTAGGTTAGGTTAGGTTAGGTTAGGTTATGTTATGTTATGTTATGTTATGTTATGTTATGTTAGGTTAGGTTAGGTTAGGTTACGTTAGGTTAGGTTACGTTAGATTACGTTAGGTTACGTTAGGTTACGTTAGGTTAGGTTAGGTTAGGTTAGGTTGGGTTATGTTAGGTTATGTTAGGTTAGGTTATGTTAGGTTACGTTAGGTTAGATGTCTATTCACATCCCAGGTTAGGTAAGATCACGGATTTCCAATCACAACTCGTTCACAACCCAGATTACCAATCACAACTCGGGTTAGGTTAGTTTAGGTTAGGTTAGGTTAGGTTAGGTTAGGTTAGATTACGTTAGGTTAGATGTCTATTCACATCCCAGGTTAGGTTAGATCACGGATTTCCAATCACAACCCAGGTTAGGTTAGGTTACGTAAGTTTAGGTTAGGTTAGGTTAGGTTAGGTTAGGTTATGTTACGTAAGGTTAGGTTAGGTTAGGTTAGGTTAGGTTAGGTTAGGTTAGGTTAGGTTAGGTAAGGTTAGGTTCAGGGAGTAAACCCATCCAAAAATCCGCAACCCAAGCTGTCACGCGACCCGTGCTGAGGGGTGAATGGCCAGGCGACATACGGTCTCGAACGGAGCCGGCGGGGGACTTGGCGCCCTCCCGTCCGTACGCAGCCTTGCCCCTGCTCGCGGGGCTCAGCAGGGGTCGATATTCATTTCCCTAGCTACTCGTGAGAACTGGCATGTATAAAACAACTCAAAATCAGACAGAAGAAATAAATAAAAAGGAACTTTATACCCAAGTAACCAAATTGGATGTACCAACAAAGATCCAAAGGAGCTCATCTATGCCAAACGAGAAAAAGCGAAAGATATGGCAGACCTCTCTGGAACCAGATCCGAAAGACAACCCATATGAAATGGTTGAATGCCCGGAAGTTTTTACAATAATCGAAGCCATCAATATGAACGGTAAAATAACAAATGCCATAGAAAAACTCGTCCTAGAGAACCCAGGAACTGATAAAAAATGAAGGACCTAGTCGCAAAACTGAAATAGAATTCGAACATTTTCCAAAGAACAATGATTGAGAGCTGGTTGGAAAAGAACAAATTTGAACCAGAAGAAAAGATAACAATTGACGCTGACGTTCAGACAAGAAACACAACTACTGTGGAAATTGGAACCCAAACAGAGGCCTGGCTGGAGAAGGGATGTACTTCTCTGTCCCAACTAGAAAAGGTAAGGGACTACGACCAATACAAAGCCATGGAACTACTCGACTGGGACGAATCCCTATTCACCAACACTGATATAGTGGTGGGAAATCCCCTAATAACAGACGACAGCGTCGTAAAAGTCGTTGTGGTAGAATCTAAAGACCCTGATATGACTCAGAACATCCAGAAAATGTATATAGAAAGATTCCCAGAACTTAAAGGGCTAACAGATGCCTTCGAGGTCATGGAACAAACGACAAAAGTTAGAGGGAGGCAAAGTAACCTTCAGAGGAAGGTAATTAAAATTACCTATGACGGAACAGAAGGGGACATCTGGAAGAAACTGGAAATGACGAGAGAGGAAATAGACTCTGACGCCAGAGTAGCCATTAACCACTTAGAAGGAATATCCCTGGAAAACATGAGGAAACTGACAGAGAGTATCTTCCATGGAACGAATACGAAAGCGGACATATACACAAACAGTAGAGGGAAGGAAGTCCCAAAAATAAGAAACAATTCTGGTATTATAGTTACAGACGAGAGCAAAACCTACAGCGAGATTCTGAGTAAGGTAAAGGACACGGTTAAAAACAACGAGGCCGTGGACTCCATACGGAGCATCACGAGCACAAGGGAGGGAAAACTTCTGATTACTCTGGATAAAGACGCAGGGGCCCTAAACAATCTGAACAAGGCCCTGAAAGATGAAGGGAAGCTAAGAACAAGGAAGCTACGCGGGCCCGTGGAGACCGAGATAACCCACTTGAGAGGTATGCTGGAAGACACGACTAGGGAAGAAATTCAAAAGGCCCTTGAAGAAGCAGTGGGAATATGGACAGAGGACTGTAAAGTCAGCGAGACCAGACCGCTACCTAATGGAACACGAGCAGCAACAATTACCTTGCCAAAACAAATGACCGATAAATTACTAGCGAAGGACACTATAAAAGTGGGGCTGACTAGATGTAAGATAGAAAAGAGGCTGAGAATTAATAAATGCTCCAAATGTTGGGCCTATGACCACAGTAGAAACAACTGCAATGGAATAGATAGGTCGGACAGCTGTTATAAGTGTGGTAAAGCGAATCACAGTCAGAGCGAATGTCGCGGTGAGGAGTATTGCCCGCTTTGTGGAGAGCAGAGCCATAAGGCAGGTACTATGCGACCACTAAAGAAGGCACGACAAAACGAGAAAGCAAAATGGGAACGCAGAGCAGATAATTTCTTTGGATTACACGTGGAAAAAGCCACCCAGAAAAAGATAGAAGAAGAAGAGGTCACCCCTAACGAAGAAAAAATCTTTAAAGACGAGGTCACTCCTACCGAAGAGCAAATCTCTGAAGAAGAGGAGTCGGTACGGACACTCATTGACATTATGGGTCTCAGCCTAGCAAAAACCATCGACACATAGGAGGTAGAAATAGTGGAAGACGTGCCCTTAGGGCCAGAGACCCCACCTCTCTTTGAAAATGGCGGCTAACAGCATGAAGGTTCTACAGGTCAACAGCATGAAGGTTCTACAGGTCAACGTAGACAGGCGTAGAGACGCGCATAATATACTAAAAAAGGTAATGGAGGAAGAAGATGCATTTATTGTTCTGATTCAGGAACCTAACAAGACCATGACTAGAAACAATGCAGAATGGATCATGGACCTCGATGAAAACGTCGCAATAATGCCCAGAAACAGAAACTGCGGTATAGTCAGCCACGACCGGAGAAGGGGATATATCTGCCTCAATTTCGAGAAATGGGCCCTCTATAATGTGAATATATAACCCAGTATTCCACATAAAGAAGCTGCCACACTAATAGACGAACTCGCCCAGCATATTATAGATGGTAAGAAAGAAGCCATAATTACAGGGGACTTTAACGCCAAATCCCCACTATGGACAACCAGCGCATCCAACCGGAGAGGATTATACCTGGAGGATTGGATGGGAGCATCGGACATGGTTATACATAATATCCCAGATGTACCGACTTTTGTAAGAGGCACTCAGACAGCGACTATAGACATAACGTTTTCCACTGAGGATATAGCAAGGAAAATCACAAACTGGAAAGCCTCGGAGGCCAAAAGCTTCAGCCTACACAGACATATCATTTTCAACATTATGGAGACCGGTAAAAAACGGTATCAGTGGCCAGAGAAGATATACGTAGATATCAAAGGCACGAAACAAACATTCATCCAGTTATAAAATGAAATAAGAGACCCGAAACAATTACCTAAAGCTGCACAAAAGGTCCAAAAAGAGAACTCGCAGAGAAACAGAAACGGTCAATATAGGAATCAACTGATATGGTGGAATGAGAGTATCGCATCCCTCAGGGAGAGGTGTAACCGTAGCAGGACAGAACTGACAAGAATGCGAGCTAAGACGGTAACCCCAGAACTCCAACGACAAAAAGAGATAGAGTATAAAGAGCAAAGGAACGCTTTAAGGAAAGAAATCAGGAGGTCTCAAAGGGAGGAATGGTGCAGCATGTGCGACAGGTTGGAAGAGGAACCGTGGGGGCAGGGGTATAAAATAGTAGTGAAAGGCATAACAGGCACGAGAACCCCGTACGAGTTACTTAAAAAAATAAAGCCAACATTGTTAGAGACCTATTCCCACCATATATTGGAAACCAACCACGGATACAGGAACCAGTAGACCCACCACCACCCTTCACGATTACCGAGCTAAGAGATGCCGCAGCCAAACTTAAGATTAGAAAAGCCCCAGGACCAGACGGCACTCTCCCCGAAGTAGTTAAGGCAATGGTAGAGTCGATTCCGGAGACCGTACTGATAATATTAAACCACCTCCTGGAACAACACTCCTTCCCGGAATACTGGAGAAAGGGCAAGGTGGTGTTGATACCCAAGAACCGTGCCGATGCAGAAACAAAGTATGTCTGCTGGATAGCGCGGGAAACTGTACGAGTACCTGCTCAAAACGAGGCTGGAGACAGAAATGTAGAAGAAAGGAGGGATATCGAACGGACAATTCGGATTCAGACAAAAGAGATCAACCGTGATGGCAATAAAATACATGCTTGAAAAGGTGAGGGGAAGGACCCTCATGTGGGGCACTATAATCACAGTAGACGTGCGTAACGCCTTCAATACCGCCAAGTGGCATTTAATAATGGATAAGTTGATAAACCTCGGAGTCAGCGGATACCTCATAAACACTATTGGGCAGTACCTCTCGAGGCGCACCGTAACATGTGGAGAGTACAAAAAGGAAATGACACAGGGGGTCCCGCAGGGATCTATCCTTGGTCCGACTCTGTGGAACATCCTGTATGACGGAGTCTTGAAGCTGAGATTACCACCAGATTGTCACTTGGCGTTGGTAGTGAACGCGAAAAAGAAGGAAACTCTGATGTCCAATGGAAATAGAAGCATGGAAGCTATAAACGTATGGATGGGGGAAAATGGCCTGGAAGTATCTCCAGAAAAGACGGAGGCCATCATAATAAAAGGTCCGAGGAAAAGAGACGGCATAAGCCTTAGAATGGTAAACTCGGTAATTGTACCCCAAAAATACATGAAACATCTAGGAATATGGTTAGATGATAAACTAATTTTCAACGAGCATGTGAAAAAAGTTACAGATAAAGCTTCCAGACAGACGGCGGCACTCATCAAAATACTGCCGAATATAAGAGGCCCAAGTTCACAAAAACGAAGGATCATTTACGGGGTAGTACAATCAACCATCCTCTATGCTGCTCCAATATGGGGTGAAGTTATGAGAGTGGAGGAAAGCCCTCCTGAGGGTGGCTACGGCGTATAGGACCGTCTCAGGCGAGGCGCTTTGTGTGATCACCTCGGTACCACCGATGGCACCATTAGTGCAAGAAAGAGTGGCGTTGAATAACAGGCGGGAGGTTGATGATATAGCTAAAAGAGAGAAGATTATGAAAACGAGAGAGGCTTGGCAAAGAAGATGGAATGAGAATACCACCAAAGGGCAATGGACTAAATAGCTGATCCCTGATTTGGAACCCTGGTTGACATGCAGGCACAAAGACCTTGACTACTTCGTCACGCAGGCGTTAAGCGGACACGGGTCCTTTAGGACATACACATACATGTTAGGCAAAGCGAGAGACGAAAATTGCATACTGCAACGAAAGGGATGATCCCCAACACACTCTATTCGACTGCCCTAGATGGATAGGTGAGAGGACCAAGGCCGAAGTAGAGCTGGGTATAGAAATATCCCCAGCACAGCTCATAAGAAAGATGATCTCGAACCCGCGGAGTTGGAGGATTGGGGCAGACTTCTTACACACAGTTATGGAAAAGAAAGAATGCGAAGAAAGGGACAAACAGCAAGAGGACGCACGGTGAAAATAATAACTAAAGGGAAAAGGAACACCAATGGACATACGCCGCCCTTACCTGATGATAATGTCTCGTCAGGCAATTCCAGGTAGGGGATAGGGCGAAGGGTGGTTTTAGCCGGTAGGAGTCCGGCACAGTTGGCTCGCGATCGACATCAAGCGGCCTTCGTGCATGAAGCATTTCCACCCCCCCCCACCCCCAAAAAAAAAAGGTTAGGTTAGGTTAGGTTAGGTTAGGTTAGGTTAGGTTAGGTTAGATGTCTATTCACATCCCAGGTTAGGTTAGATCACGGATTTCAAATCACAACCCGTTCACAACCCAGATTTCCAATCACAACCCTGGTTAAGTTAGGTCCCTCCCCCCACTCCTCCTCATTTTTTTAGAAACCGCCTTAATCTACTTCTAATGCGGTTGAAGTATTCTGTTTTCAGTCTCCCCCCTCTACCTTCCAACCGAAATCCTGGCTGCGCCACTGTTCGGAACATTTCAATATTATGCGCATTGCACGACTTTGAAAAATAGTTTCAATAAAGAAATAATTTAAAAATTATAAAAGTTTGTAACCTGAGAGCAGTATCAAATAACAGAACAGAATGGAAAAACTAGAAATTAGCAATTTCTTATCACAATTATGAGGAGGAAACATATTCATAAAAAACGAACAAATGAAATTAATTTGTGAATCTAATTCAAATTAATCAATAATATTTCAACATTAAATATGTATTTTCAATTGAGGCTTGGAAGAATGCAAAGTAACTGAATTATTTATGTTAGCGCTTTGAAAGAGTTAGGGTTCCACCAGCTGCAGTAAAGAAAAGCCAAATTTTCAAACCGAATGTGTTCTGCGACTCTCCTTCTCACTGGTACGAAAAACACTTTTCTTTGTACGTCAGAATCGCGGTTTTATCTCTCTCGTTCGAGTCTAATTTCTCGACAGACCTCTCTCTCTCGGTCACGGTTAAGATTGACTCATGGTTGGAATATTGAGATACACTGCACGACGCAGTAAAGGGATTTTTGGTTGAGGTAATGAACTGAATATTTGAAAATAAGCAAAACAATCACGTAATGATACGATACTTGAGGTTACCATATTTCAACTAAAACTAAATAGTAAATAACAAAAACAAAACGAACTAAACTAAATTAGCGAGGCGTGAACATTCTCCCCCCCAAATACGCAGTATTGATATTGAAACTTATTCGCAATCACTGGATGGCAAAGGACAAATTTTTACACATAGTTTGTAGAAGCCCTTGTTCAGTACGCAAAGTGACTACCCTCGTCGTTCCGTCTACCCCCGGGTGTAATTTTTCAACTCTTCCCAAACGTCATTTGAGAGGGGGAGTCAGTTCATTTTTAATAAGGACCAGATCACCAACTTTTAGTGGTTTTAGTGGCTGGGGAAAGCCACTTGTGTCTCTGTTGCAGGGTGTGTAAATATTCATTATGCCACCGATTCCATATGTTTTGATGAACTCTTTGCAACAATTGATAGCGATCAAGGCAATTTATTTTGAGGGTGGTCAGATTGGGATCAGGGAGTACTGTCATAGGTTCGAGAGTAAGGAAGTGACCTGGGGACAAGACTCTAAGATCGTTAGGGTCATTGCTCATTGCATACAACGGTCTGGAATTGAGCAAACCCTCGATTGGTACCAATAGCGTATAGAATTCTTCATAAGTGAGAACTTGGTATTCAAGGGATCTCATTAGATGAGTTTTTACTGATTTGATTCCAGCTTCCGTTGGACCTTTAAAATATGGGGAGCTTGGTGCACTGAATGATCATTCAATTTTCTCATGTTCGGACGCAGTTTTCATGAGGTCATTGAGCATCCGATAAGCACCAACGAAATTGGTACCATTATCGCTGTAGAGACGTGTACAACGACCCCGTCGACTAATGAATCGTCTAAAGGCCGAAAGAAAAGCGTCTGAGGAGAGGTCAGAAGCCAGCTCTAAATGAAGAGCTTTGGTTACAAAACAAACAAACAAGCAAATATAAGCTTTTTGGGTTTTCAAACCCCTACTTTCAACCACACACTGGAATGGCTTGAGTTGATTAACACGATAATGTGGAAAATTTCCCATTGGAGGTTCGAGGGGAGTGGGTTTCACTTTGAAACATTTGAGAGATTTATAGCACGCCGAGACGAAAGAATCCAAAACTTTTGGGACAGCAAGTACTGAGGGGGACGTAATTCATTTCTTATGCACACTGTGGATCATTAGATCGGTCTGACTGTAAGAATTTGGAAGAATTGCGGCATGCTTGTGCTCGTAAGAGAGACCAGAGAAATAAAGATGACCTCCAACTCGGAATACCCCATCATCACTTATGAATGGATTCAACTTCCGAAATGATTTTGGGAGAGGAAGCTTTTTCTCAATTCGAGAAATTTAATCAGAAAACGACTTGAACTGCACTCGTTTAACGAGCGTTGATAAGGCATTGTGAAGATCTACTTTTGTTAAGTGAGATCATATTTTGGGTTTGTTTGTAAGATTATACATACACAGTGACACCAGGCTCAATATTAGTAATTTTGTCAAGAGACGAAAATTTTTCCATTAAATCATCCAATATTTCCAGAGTAACCTGGGTTACGAGGGATATATGGTTTTCTTCATCGAGAGCTTCCGATGAATTAATAAGAGGTTTCGCCGGCCACTCATGCTCGAATTTCCGTAGCCAGTCTGGACCTTGGAACCAGAGAGTGTCGTCAAGGAATTGAGCTGGTAATAACTCTCGAAAAGCACAATCAGCAGGGTTATCTTCAGATGGTACGTAATACCAACAAGTAGGAGGAATTTGTCATGAATGAGGCTGACCCTATTTCCCACAAAGGTTTTCCATCGATGAGGAAAATACTTGATTCAAGACAAGGTGATCATGGAATCGGACCAAGCGTAAATATTCGAGAACGTGAAATGAGGGGAGTAACATTGCATGACAAATTGCATCAATTTTGAAAGGAGCACCGCAGTACACAATTCTAGTTTGGGTAGTGTAATTTTTTAGTGGTGTAACCTTGGATTTACTACTAATCAAATTTGTATAAAAATTATTATCAGAAAGTCTGAACCGTAGGTATATTACGCCTGCATATCCTCTTTCAGAACTATCTGCAAATCCATGAATTTCACACGAATAACCTTCAGAAGGGACGATATATTGAGGAATCCTAATAGCGGAGACCAGAGGCAATTCCGATTTGAAACTATTCCATTTCTCTATGACATTAAAAGGGGAAGATTGATCCCAATCCAATCCCAAGACCCACAGACGTTGAATTAGATATTTAGCTGTGAATGTAAGTAGTGATAAAAAACCTATAGGATCGAATATCCTGACAATCTCGGAAAGCAGTATATGGGTTTTCAGTTGGAGCAATTGAATATGAAAAATAATCGTCGGATAAAAACCATTTCAGGCCGAGAATCTTGACGACAGAATCCTGTGAGTTAAAGGAAAAAATGTCTTGCTGACAATCCTCTGGAAGAAAATGTTCCAGAAGGGTGGGATGGTTTGCGGACCATTTCCGAAGGTAAAATCCACCTTTCCCGAGTAAGGCTACTAGTTCGGATTGCACTTCCTTCGCACTATTCAGGGAGTCCGCTCCCGTGACCAAGTCATCGAGATAGACGTCACTGCAAATGACTTTAGAGGCTTTAGGAAATCCAGATCCCTCCTTCGCCAGTTGTAACAACGTCCTTATTACAAGATAAGGACTGGATAATAAACCATATGTGTCAATTGAAAGTCTGAAATCTTGCACAGGCTCTGCAGAGGTAAGTCTCCACAGTATTCATTGGTAATCGAGGTGAGATTCGTTTACCGAAATCTGCCGATACATTTGTATTATATCGGAAGTAAATACATAGCGGTGGTGTCGGAAATTGAGCAGAATACTGACCAGATCTATTTGAAGTTTTTCACCGGTGAGAAGGGTGTCATTGAGGATAAACCTTGAGGTGATTTGCATGAACCGTCAAAGACTACTCTTAGTTTTGTAGTAGTGCTGTTGGCATTTGACACACGTAAGTGCGGAATGTAGTAAATATTTTCAAAAGATGAAGGTGCTTCAACAGCTTCCATGTGATTACAAAGTGAATAATCCTTCATGAAATCAGAATACTGTTGAAATAGAGAAAGTTGTTGCTTCAAGCGACGTTCAAGAGTGAAGAACCGTCGGAGAGTTATTTCTCGGGTGTTCCCAAAACAGGGTTCTTGGTTCCGATAAGGTAAAGAGACCATAAATCTTCCTGAAGAAAGACGGAAATGTGTTTTTTTGAAAGGACTCTTCACACAAAGAATCCCCGGGTGACCGAAAATCAACTGCAGTAGGTACCTCTTTCAACTCCCAAAACTGTTTTAAAGTGAGATTTAGCGAAGTTTCGCGTAGAGAGAGGCATGTGGTGATAAAAGTCGGTGAAGAAATATCGTGAACATTTTCCTTAATGATTCAATCAAAAGAAGTATCCAAGGCAACGGGTTCTTTTTCGTTAGATCCCATCTGCTTACCCTCTCGAAGAAGGTAAGGAAATATGTCAGCCCCAAGTAGCATATCTATAGGAGCCGATTCATTAAATTGCGGATCGGCAAGTTTGAGGTTTGAAATGTGTGGCCACTGATCAACAGTAACTGAAATACGTGGCATGTCTGCACAAATATTTGGAAGAATGGCCACGTCTACAGTAAAAAGGGTATGTGGCTCCTTAAGAGATTTCAATTGACAAGTATTGAGGACGAGCTCGAAGATGTGCGACCAATTCCATTAACTGAAAGGGAAACTTTGGATCTGGGAAGACCTAACCTATTGGCACATTTTTCATATATGAAATTTGCTTGACTAACACTATCTAAGAGTACTCGAATGGACTAAAACGATCCACGGGAATCTTTCACATCTATTCAAGCAGTGGATAAGAGAACTGTGGATGATCCATTGTTTGCACTTGAGTGAGCAGAGGTGGTGGACGATTGTGTGATCGGATGTGCAGGCACATCGAAATTGAGATGTTCATTTGATGATGCCGAAGAGGGGGGGTAATATTGACAATTGCTGAAGGGCGTAGTCCAGGGTCATTATGGAAATGTAAATAAGTGTGGTTTATTTTTACACACCCTGCAACAGGAGCTCGAGCTACAAATTTTTACTGAGTGTGGACCCAAACAATTTGTATACAATCTGCGTTCCTTGACAATTTGGAATTTTTCTTACGCCGATTTTGAAGAGAAAGTTGGATATTTATAAATTGTATGATTTGATTCACAGAAAGATCATTTATTAGGAACTGATCCAGAATCTGCAATAAGAGTGGTTGTACCGAAAGTACTAATTTTTTGAAGTTATGTGACTTACTTGAGGATGGAATACTATTGTTGCTTCTGTGGCTTTTCGATAGGGCAACTGAGTCAAGAGCAATACATTGTTTTCCCAAAAAATCAGATAATTTTGAGTATTGGTATATATAATGGACCATAATTGAGTTCGAAGCGTTTCAATGTTTCAGAGTCCAATTCTTTCATCATGAGATTCATTTAAATAAAATCCCATTCTTGAACGTTGAAATTTAAAATTTTCAGGGCTTGCTGATTATCTGAGAAAGTATCCAGTAAGTGTCTGAAGCTTTTTGGGGAATCTGATTTTGCTTTTGGAGCATTACATATTTGAATAAGAGAGTTGAATGAACCATTAAAAGCTGGCCAATTTAACAGATCACCACTAAAAACAGGAATACTCAACTTTGGTAATTTGGCATTTTGATTGCTGATAGAACCAGGAGTTTGTTGTCGCGAATCTTTCTCGAACTGTTCGTATTGAACTGATTTTATTGTATAGAATTTTTTATCTACTTCCTGTCTGAGTATTTTTTCTTATCTCTCTTGTTCGAGTGTAATTTCTCGATAGACCTCTCTCCCGGTCACGGTGAAAATTGACTCCTATTCCACAGCAGGTTGAAATATTGAGATACTCTGCACGACGCAATAAAGGGATTTTTGGTTGAGTAAATAAACTGAATATTTGAAAATAAGCAAAATAATCACTTGATGATACGATACTTGAGGTTACCATATTTCAACCAAAACTAAATGGTAAATAACAAAAACAAAATGAACTACTAAATTAGGTGGTCGGTGGATCAGCGGTCTAATGCACAGGCCGTTCGAAACTCCAGCATAGCGATAGTCGGTTCGAATCCGATGTAGTTACGAGAATTTTTCTCAACTACTTTATATCGGATTCGATGGGCGGCCGCATGCCTTGTTGAAAAGCAAGTGTATTGCGAGTTGTCTAGATGCCAATCTCGTCTATTGCTAGCTTGGATTGCACACCGACCACCCGAGGTGGTGCTGTAGGTTTTCCGGGTTTTCCAACAGCTGAAAAAGTGAATACATCACCTGAAACATCAGTAAGTCGCCCCGGAGCGCCACGGCAAATAATAATAATAGCCGTCCTCTACCCGCACAGGCTATGCCTTTGGGTACACTCAACGAGTGTTTATGAGGGAGTATTATTATTATTATAGCGAGGCGTGAACAATTTATGTGGCAGAAAGTTCTTTAGAGTTGTTTAGTGCTTTGAAAAACAATAAATTTATAAATTATTTTGTTTTTATTCTAGGACATTAATTATTAAGTGGTTCTTGTGTTACAGGTATGAATCTGATTATTATAAAAAAATACTGTAAATCACTGTGATGACGTGTTTTAAATTTATCAGTTCATTACTTGAATGGTCAGCATCTGTTTCTGATAATATCCACCCTGACAAAATAATTCGTTAAAAATATTTCGTAAATTTTTCTGAATTTAGCAAAATTATGTCTATCTTCATCGCACAGCACCTACTCATAACTATCCACCCTAGTTTTTGTTTGTTTATTTATCTTCCTCACCATTTGTCCCTAACATTTCCATCATCTTCTCTTCATCTCTCAAGTTCTTTTTTATGAAATCGTATCATTAGATCATAACGTAGTCGTAAAAACATTGTTACCAAAAACAGTAAACAAATATGACAAATGAAAATGCTTAAACCTTTCTTTTCATACCTTCTCCTCTCCCATATACAGTGTCATGAAGTAACACCCCCCTGTTAAATTTTTAAGGGACTGACATTATTTTTTGATATTTTTTTTGTGAAATGGTAATTATAACCTGCTCTTTGTCAACGCCGCCAATTTAAATAGCATTGAGAGTCGAGTGTACCTCATTCGAAACATCTTTCAATTTCCTATACAACATTAAAATATCAAACAAAAATATTCATTCGTAACAAATTGGCTTTATGTAACATCATAATTCTCATAAAAAGACCTTTCGGTAAAGATGGCTAATAGTGGAAAGAGTTATTGTGAAAGATATGTGAAGATATGTGAAAAATCACTTAACTCACATGTTGCATTCAATATTTTTTCTACAATTGTAAAAAAATAGGGCAACCAATTTTTATAATTTATTAGCTACTCAGCCCAACCTCACCCAATTTATGGTGCAAACGATTGACAAATTATTAACACCACTGTCATTAAAGTAATATTTTGTGTATTTTGTGTGCCGAAAGTATGTAATTTTTCAATATCAAAATACTGTTTCACCATTTTACGGAAAACTGTGAAAAAAAAATGCATTTTTTGGCAGTTGTAGAAAAATATAATTTTTTGGTATCAACATAAGTGCTTTGATGATTGCAATTAAAAAAAAAATCAAATGATGAGGCAGGTAGAGTAATACCTCGTGTTATTTGATCTCACTTGCAGTGGAGAAATCATCTCCCATATGTTGTTCTGAGGAACAGAGAACATTGTAGATATCAAAAAATATTATGCCATTTTACTTAAGGTCGTTAATAGCTATCTATTCTAAAGAATCCTCGCAAGAAAGTTCTAACATTATGTAACGCCATTTTGTTTTAGAAAATTCAATCCATTCAAAAGTTATCAGGAGTGGGGAACTTTGCGGGCTGACTATATAGCTACTTGGTAAGCTGATTGTGGCAGATACCTGTCAGAAAATGACTACTACCCTGGCAATGCTACGACGGTTATTGAATTGTATCCAACAGATTCTTGTGTAATCTTTCTCATTGCAGAGGAATCAATTCCAATTTCTCGTTGTTGCTAACTAGCAGAATTTTGTTTCTATTTGAAAAGACCTGCATCTGCAGACTAGTTTCGAGGTGTTGCCTCTCATCAGTGCAAAGGTAGATCTATACAGACAACTTTGAAGCTATCTGTTCTGCAGGTGGTCCTCCTCTCCGTATCAAAACATAAATTATGCTAGTTAGTTACAGCGACAACTTGTAATTGATTCCTCTGCAGTGAGGAATATTAAACAAGTGTCTGCATTTCCACTGATCAAAAGTTTTCCGTTTCTTCCCAAGTACAAACAGCTGGCTACTTCCTGTGATCCTCTGGCTCCCTTGGTTATCACAAATTTATAAGAACTTTTTCTCCATCACGTTGGTATGAATGTATTCCTAAGTTAAGCATATGCAGTTGTCTCAAATAATACACTCTCCGGTATTTGAATTGGGTAATGGAAGTGTTCTTTCTAGATTGAAAGTAAGCAATATACTGACTTGAACTTTTGGACTGCAAGCATTCTGTTTTCAAATCGCTTAGGCTTTTTATAGCTTTCATTGCCAGAGCAATATGTTGATTTTTTTCGGTTTGTATTTCAGTACATTTTATTGCAACATTTTCCGAAGCCAGAGCAATTTGAAAAACATCAAAAAATTTGCATGTCTTTTTTCGGAATATAGAAATGTAAGTTGAACTCGGATCTCAATATCTTTTCATACAAACTTTTCTTTAAGATTTATTTCCCCTCGATTTGGCACTGGCTTTTGAATTTTTGTTACTGTCTATGTAGGTTCCAAATACTGGCAACTTGGAACCCTCCCTCCGTAGTGACTTGTATATCTTGGAAAACTTATAATATGTTCACTCATCCAGTTTTGCTTTTCCTTATAGAGATCTCATTTCCAGGGACTTTTCTTTCTCTTTTAACTGGGAATGAAAAGGAGCTGCCATCATGGTTTTTAACCCTCAGTGCATAGTCTAATCGGTGATTACTCATTTTCATTATTTGCAATAAAAAACTTTCGCAAACTGTTTGGTCATCTAATCGAAACTGCCTTGTGAATTGCTTACGGCTAGCATGTTGTGTTGTTAGTCTTTTACACGGCCTTTTCGGTGCTACGGTTTTACTGAACTGTACAACCAAGCAATTCAAGGCATAAAACCTAGTATGCATATTTTGCAGGATATTTTCAGGTACTTTCAGGTAAAATTTCAGTCGACAGGTGCACTCAGTTAACGTAAAAGTCTTAGCTGCCACAACACGACCTCTTGTGTTTATATGTTTTTGACCGGCATCTCTTTTTGCTTTTCTGATTTTCTTACCCCAACTACTTTAATTTCTTTCTCTCTTTCGACATCTTTTTGTCTGAACTTCTTCAGCTGTTTCAACTCCTCCAAGATTTTTCATACTGGATACAATTAATGCATCAGGTGTATCACCAAATTCTGAAGAGATATGAAATCATATAGCATAGGTACATTTGGATATTTACATTCAATATTATTTCATATCACACGGTCAACTGACTGTATCGACGAACAATGTAACAAGAATATCTTGAATAAAAAAGAAAAAATAAAAACGCTCAATATAAAAAGTTCCATCAAAATATAAAAATCCTCAAAAGTTACATCAAACTACGAATCTGGCAATAGCGCCCAATTTCCATTTACCTGTTGATTGATGGCTCTCAGACTCATCCGTTCCAGCAAAGAATATCTACATTATTGAACGTTCCAGTGTCGTTATTTGATGGCACGAATTCGTCGTCACTGAAAGGTTCGGAATCGCTCTCTTGGTACAATGCAGCAGAAAGAATTCTGACTGCACGGGATGGTCCAGCAATTTTTCTAGCACAAAACAATAGAACACCAGAAGAAACCACCAAACTTGCACTTCTGTTAACATATCTTGCAATGTTGTCATCACAGTAAGACCATAATAATTTGAGGTTGTTCATTAGTCCACTTTGGAATTTTATTTATTTTTAAATTTAAGGGGTCTATGTTACATAATGTCTTTAGGAGTGAACAAAATTCAATATTCCATTAAAGCTGATGTGAAATATTGTTCATTTGGCATTTTAGAATGCAGATCTTACATGGACTATTTTAGTTAGCATTGATAAAGTATTAGTTCTTGATTTCAATCATGGCGTTACTTTCATTCTGATAAAAATGTAACATAGACCAATATTTTTTCGGCTAGCCAAATCATAGTAGGAGAACGTCAACTAGATGAATAATTACATTCGAGGTCATCTTGCAAAATATTCTAACGATATTTATTGTGATTAGAAATTTCAACAGATATTTCAATGAATACTAAAAATTGAATAAGTTTGTTACCAAAAATATTTTGAACTTGTTGCCATTTGGTCGAATCAGATTTTAGTTCCCAACATAATGTTCAAATGCTTTCAATATATGATCGTTTTCGACTGCAAACTTTTTTAGTATACCGTCACATGGTTTTTCTAACATTTCCATAAAACATTTCTGTCGTTCGAATTCAATTTTTGTTTGGATAATAGAGCGATGGATGGAGCGACCAACGTATCTCGTTCCACTTAAGTACACAATAAATATCAGGGAATAGGCCAACCCAAACATACATCAGCCGTCAGGATGGAGAACGCCCGCACCATCTCTACTGGCTTATTTCCTTAGGGTCGAAACGTAATGTACGTTGCTACTGACCCACGATCCCGTCCGCAGGGCAATCAGAATCTGTTCGTTGGAGAGTTCCGATATATAAAGTGTTTGTTTACTCGTGTGGTTCGTAAGATTTGACTGGTTCATGAGGATGAAACGAGAATGCTACCGTTTTATGAAGAAAAAAACTAATCTTTCAAATTATTCTTATTGTTAGGAAGTCGTTGGGCAAGAAAAGCTGGATATTAAATACAGGTTTACGATTTCATTGAAGAATATTCGGAGAAGCAGCATTCACTGACCGAAAACAGCACGTACTTGAACGACATTTCAAATTCAAATTTTCTCTGATTTTCCAGTGTGCTCAAAATCAAACATTTCTAGAATGTTCTCCAGTGCTTCAAATAAATGTCACCATTTTCATCAAAAAGGTTGTATTTTTCAAGAAATCCTGAGACTTGTTTATTACTATAATACTTCGCAACCAGGATTCAATAAGATGTTGCAGGTATTTCGACCACAACACTTCTCCTATTGCTTCCATAAAAAATACATGCAGTGTCCTCCAAAGAGTTGATGTCATATGGGAAAATGCTGAAATTTAACTAGGTCGTTAAGTCGTGCTTTGAAAAATGTGACAAATAACCTACTGATAAGGGGTATCTTGAGAAAAGTTGTTTTTTCCCAATTTTACACATTTGTGTCATCCTTGATCAGGGTGATGTTTCCTTGGTGACACTTTTCTAGCCACAGTTTCTGAAGTCCGCGGTGTTGCCATATCAATTATTTTCACAAATTTAATATACTCATTATTAGTTTTCTAGGTTAATTCGAAATCAGAGTGGGTATTGAAGGTATTGTAACAATGCATGTGTCAGATATCTAAAAACATTTCAAAACAGCGTTCGATGAAGAACTTTTGGGAAGTTATATATAAAGTGAAATCTGAGTTACTAATAATAATAATAATAATAATAATAATAATAATAATAATAATAAACGCTTTTCAATGCATGGGGTCTTCTTCAAGAACATTGAAGTCCTTGGCTTATCCAGAAACCTGATCTTCGCTTTTCTCAGGTCAAGTGGGCTGAAGTCGGAAACCGAGGGATTCATAATGGCCTGCCAGAATGGTGTCATCAACACCCTCTTCTACCGTATTCGCGTGATGGGTATAGAGGTCCATGACACTAGATGCAGAGCGTGTCGTGGGGCAGCTGAGACCATAATGCATTTGCTGTCAGCTTGTCCAGCTTATGCGGTCTCAGCCTGTATCCACAGGCATAACGCGGCCCTACGAGTGTTGTACTACTATCTACGACACTCGTACGGTGTAGACGAGACACCGGTGTTGCCTTATGCTCCGGGGGATATTGAGTCCGTTGTGGAGAATGAGAAGTGCCGAATCTATTGGAACTACTCATTCCCCACCCTCAGGCAAATACAAGCCAATAAGCCTAATGTAGTCCTCCTCGACCATCAAAGTAGGACGATTTTTGTCATTGAGTTTTCAGCTCCTGGCGAAACGAACATCGTCCGAAAAGAGGAGGAAAAACGGACCAAATATCTAGATCTTCTCTTTGAACTCCGCAGGCTTTATCCAAACCATTCTGTCAAGATGGTGGTTCTGATAATAGGGGTCCTTGGTGGAATGATGGACACGCTGCTCTGAAATCTGAAAATCATACCGGCATGCCGTGATGTGGCAGAAAACCTAGCTGGAAGAATGCAGAAGTCTATTATTCTTGGTTCACTCCGTTTACTCAGGGCACATGATTTTCGGACCCAGTAATCACTCACCCCACGGACGTGGGGAGTGTTTTCTGGGGTTAATGATACACCAGCGCGCCCTCCGGTAGTATCGGAGCTCCAGAGACAGGGCCTGACTGGTACATACCGTATGGAAAAAAAACCGCTTTTATTGAAACAGAAACAGAGAAACAAACATTTAAATTGCAATATACAAATCTACCGAAAGTTAGCTTTTGTCTGAGCCATAAGGATCAGGCAAGTGCTTCCTACCACTCAACCTTGAGAGAAACAAAATTATCAAAACAAAACAACAAAAAGAAAATACAATGATAGAATAACAATAATAATAATAAACACTCGTTGAGTATACCCAAAGGCATAGCCTGTGCGGGTAGAGGACGGCTATTATTATTAAAACCTACAGCACCACCTCGGGTGGTCGATGTGCACTCCAAGCTAGCACTAGACGAGATTGGCATCTAGACAACTCACCATACACTTGCTTTTCAACAAGGCATGCGGTCGCCTATCGATCCGATATAAAGTAGTTAAGAAAAATTATCGTACATACATCGGATTCGAACCGACTATCGCTATGCTGGAGTTTCGAACGGCCTGTGCCTTAGACGGCTGATCCACCGACCAGCTGATACTATTCAATAATTAAGCCTTAGTTAACACAAGAAATAACGCCTGAGACAGTAATAATAAAAAACTAATATTTTTTAAGGCTAGCTCATATCAGGAGAATACCCGTCAGAAATTCATATCACAAGTATGAAGGATATTTTTTAAATGATTTTTGAAACTCAGTATGTTCATTCCCTTCAAGGCTTCCAGAATCCAGTTGTAAAGCTTAGTGATAGTGTATGAGAAAGAGGACCGATATTGAGCTGAGGTGTGAATGGGAGGCGTGAGCCGAGATTTAAAACGTACATTGACATTATGTACCTCGGTTCGAAAAGTGATCTTTCGGTATAAATAGGGTGGTTTTTGGGTAGTGACTATCTTATAAAATAAGGTACAGGCATGCAGAATTCTTCTTTTCTCAATATTTAGCTATCCCAACTCATTAAGTGGTTGGGATAAATGAGCTCGCTTGCCTTATCCACAGATCAGACGAACACAGGAGTTCTGAACTAGCTGGATTCGTTGCGAGTTTCTTTTCGTAATAGCAGGTCCATAGACTATATCGCCATAATTCAAGTGCGAAAGAACCAAGGATTCGCATAAATTTTAGCAAGTTTATTGAGAACTTTTCTGTTGGCGTAAATCAATTTTAAATTGCAAAATACTCGTCTTATCACCAAGTTGACATGATTAGTGAAAGAGGAATCCAACATGATTCCTAGGTTTTTAGCAGTGTCAGAGGGCGAAATTGACATATCCTTGATTTTAATCTTTAAGGTCTTTAAGGCATCACAACAACGAGATAGGGTCACTTTCCTACCGAACAACATTACCACAGATTTTCCTGGATTTATTGAGAGACAAAATTTCTCAGAAATTGATATGATTGACTCCAAATCTGCGTTCAGTTGAGTATTTGCTTCCATTAGACCAGTCTCTGGAAATGACTGACAAATTTTTGTGTCGTCGGCATAAAAGTGACACTTACTGAAATGTATATGATTGCGGAATTCATGAGTATAAATAATGAAAAGTAGCGACCCCAAAATCGATCCGTATGGAACCCCATTCTCCACAGTCAAAAACTCAGAGACACCCCTTTCCAACATAACCGCTTGCATTCTATTAGATAAATAGGACTGAAGTAATGATACTGCATCTGTAGAAAATCGGATGAAATGTAAAATAGCAAATAAAAGCTGATGTTTGATTCTGTCGAACGCTTGTATAATCAAGCATAACCAGTGCCGTCAATTGGTTTCGGTCGATAGCGGAGAGGATGTCATCTGTAACTTTGAGGATAGCGGCCACACAGCTATGCTGAGGCCTAAAGGATTGGCATGAAGTTATGATATTGAATGCTTCCAGGTGCATTTGAAGAAATATGTTTCTTTCAAATTCCTTTGAAAGTGTGCACAGAATGCTTATTGGTCGAAGAGATTTCATGTCATTAGGATTAGGTACTTTGGGTAGTGGGAGAAAGAATGATTTCTTCCATATTGAAGGAAATACGTTTTTAACTATTCAGAAGTTAAAAATGTGGCAAATGACTAAAAGAATATTAGGACAGCAATGCAATAACATTGTTATATTTATTTGATCGACACCAGTAGCATTTGACTAAGTCGGAATTCTGACCTAACATTTCGGAATTAGCTGATTCTGGTATTAATTCAGAATTTCGACTTATTATCTCAGAATCAGGTAATTCTGAGATACCAAATCGAAACTCTGACTTAGTATCTCGGAATTAGCAAAAATAAATATCTGAATAATAGTGGCTCTTCTTCGCCATCGTACCAAAAATTTGAAAACAGCATTCGATGAACGGCTTTTAAAAAAATTATATATACAGGATTAAATCAATTTTTTTGGACAGAAAATTACGAAGGCGCTGAAGGGCCACAGTTTTTCTTTTTTTTACAAACCTGAACTTAATCTCGGGATGCCGACTTTATTCTCGGGATCCCGACTTGGATGTCAGGATCCCGACTCTAATCTCCATCTTAGGAGAGACATAACCATCAATCCAACAATGGACTAAACTGTTTTTCAACCCTAGCAAAATAGTGAAGTTCTCAGGTCCTTAGGTTTAGTGGTAACATTTCCAGGTAACAGGTACAAAAAGGGGGTCTAAGAACTAACCCTTGGGGAACACCCAACTACACATTGTATATACATTTGATCTTAACCGTAGCACCTTGATCCATTGTTCTAGATTTGCCATATATGATTCCACGAAGTCAACAATATCAATAGGAATCCCAAAAAACGATAGCTTGATGCCCAATATTTATAAAAACGGTATATAAACCGTTCGATAGATCCAATATAAAAGAGATCGTCAAGTTGTCGATGAACATAACTGAGCAGATAACATAGATTTGAAAAATATGTTTATTCTGAACCCATGCTAATGCTTATACAAAAATTCAATCACGTTTGTATGTTGCATCATTCTATTTGCTATAATTTTTACAGGTGCTTTTGATATTGAGTTCAAAATTGATATTTGCTGCCTTTAACGTTTATTCACAATATCTTTTTAAGAACTTTTTTCTTTGGCGTTGAATAATATACAGTGAGTCTGCTTAAGTTGGCTACATACGGGAAACTTTTTTGTTATTGATTTTACGAAAAAAAGTTATTCTTCATAAAAAGTTCTGAATGGTCCAAAACCCTTGATGCCATCATCAGATATTGAATTTTATTAATCTTATACGAGGTATGTCAAAAGATATGAATTTTACCCAAGAATAAAGTATATTTCACAATATCGAAAATTGTTATTATGAAAAGTTGTTTGGAAATTAAAACTATGTTTCAATATGCAATTACACCCTTCCAATTTTTTTTTTGAAATTATCAATATTACATTTAAATTTAGTTCACCGGACAGACCGGAAAGGTTAACATTTTTGTAATAAATTATAAATGATAAATGTTCGGTATTGGTAATTCGAGAAAAGGGACCCCCCCGCACGGAATACATGGGACTTTGGTTGATTGCGGAATTCAATGAAACCCGGGTATGTTGTGGATCACGATCTGTCGATAACATAATCCATAATCAAATCGTATGATTAGTTTCGGAGAAACAAAGTGATTTTTAAAGATATTGCGAAAACACAAAATAAAAGTAATTTACACAAATCGAGATTATTCCTGATTTATTCACGTGATTTGGATAAAATATGTCATGCCTTCGAAAACGCCATACTATTATGATCCAAAACAGTATTTAGCTTACCAGGGGAACTCAAAATATCCAATTTCGACGTTTTTTACTCCACTTAGTATTAATGAGATATTTTCTAATTTAATTTCGAGATATAGCTGGGTAATATTTACAATTTGAAAAATCAATAATATTATGATACCAACACAGTATTTAGCTATATCGGGGTAATCAGAAAAAAACTTGAAAATATCCTATTAGGAAGTTATGTCATTCATTCAATCGAATCCTTACAGAACCCTAAGTTGTCGACTTTCAACATTGATTAATATGTGAAAACCCTTAAACCATGATAATTGAAAATCTACAAGCCACACTTATGTTTAAAAAATACAAGGGCTCTACAAATATGTTTGCTAGTGGCAATATATCTTTGCAGTTCCTCTAATAAAATTATCTAATAAAATAAGTAAAAAAAACTTTCAACTGAAACAATTTTATTGTAAAGGAACATAATGAATATGCAGATATTATTATAAAAGCTAAAAAATAATTAAGGTATCAGTCATCACACCACTCTCATTATCAATCTAGGGCATTGATCAGACTAAAACGTCATCGTGGGGAATACCGTAACCCGGATAAATATGTAATGATATGATCGGTTGACGTAGATTATTTGAATTCGACATGCTCCACGATTTTATTTTCTTCTGATCAGTGATGAGGAGAGCGGTTTGATGAATGGTACCTGATACCCACCTAATTATCTTTTAGTTTTATTATAATATCTTCATCCCCATTATGTTCCTTTACAACAAAATTGTTTAACTTGAAATTTTTTTTACTTCTTTTATTGGAGAAACTACAAAGATATAGTGCCACTGGTAAACATATTTGTTGAGCTCTTGTATTTTTCAAATATAAGTGTGGCTTGTGGTTTTTCAAATATCATGGTTTAAGGGTTTCCACATATTAATTAATGTTGAAAGTCGAAAACGTAGGGTTCTGAGAGGATTATATTGAATTAATGACGTAAATAACTTCCTAACAGGATAACTTTAAGTACTTTTCTGATTACCCCGATATAGTAAAATAATGTGTGCAAAATCAAGACGAGCTGGTTAGTATCAAATATCACTGCCTTGCAATGAAGTTACTAGCTAGATGGGGAGCACTTCAATACGAGTTCTAGTCGAGTCACAGTCCAAACAAAGCAGGCAATATTCATCGGGGGCCCTCTTATCTGCATCTCCCTATTGCCATTGATACAACGGTGGTACCTCTAGTAACCGGAGGCATGAAGTCACCCATTCATTTAACATTGATGACCTCAAGCCTTGGGAGAAAAGGATCTCCTTCAGTTCTTGAGGATAGTGGAGGATGGTATTGGAATGGAGAGTGTGCTATGGTTCATCTCAAAAGAGGACGATCCGATTAATACGGATACGATGTTGAAGCATCCTACATCATCTGGCTGCCGGAGAGACGATTACTTACTTAGGGGTGGAACAACGCCACCCCCAAGAGATAACCACAGTCAAAAACTCTCCGCGGCAAGTATTAGCATAAATTCCGCCAGCTGTCTAGTATTCAAAACTCTCGTGGAAGTACAAAACTGATGCAACTAATTTGCTTGCCGTTCCAGTTCTGCTCTACTTCATTGGATGACTCAAGAGAAGGTGCGACAACTCGACGTAAAAACTCGCATATGCATATTCATAGGAACTGGTATTCTTAAGCTTCCGTATCACGGTTACATTCACTTAAACAATGGGAAGGCCGTAGACATTTACATAACATAATGGTACTGGGTGGAGCATGTATAGGCATCAGGAGTTCTGATGCCATTCTCTGCATGGTCTTCGACCTTGAGAAAGCAAGAATTAGAGCATTTATTTTGATGAACTTGGTCTTGTATTTGAGACTGAATGTGGTGACCCAAACTCTGTCACAGAATTTAAACCTGTTCAGCAAAAAATCACGGCAAATCTACGGAGACGAAAGTACTCCTGCAGCGGGTGGCTACGGAAGTATTGCCTACGGAATATCTCAGTTATTGTACGAAGTAGGTTTGTGAAATTTGAAGCGTCGATTTAATGACATAAGAGCTAGAATTTGAGCATACTGACATGTCGAAGTTAACTTCCGGTCTGACCGGAAGTAACATCAACTTTCTTATTTTAAATGGAAACCCTATTTTTTTATCTCTTCGCTTTATTCAGCATTCAATTCCCTTTCTAATGACACATCACAAGTTGGTATCTAACCAGAAACTAGATCAGAAAAAAATTATTATTGAAATTCACCGAGTAGGCCGTGGAAGCAAAATGAAAGCCAAAAATGGAAAAGTTGGCTATGGAAACCATACGTCACTTGATAACAGCTGCTGCTAATGTGACATTTTATTTTCATTCGTCGGCGTTATAAAAAGCCGCCAAACACAATATTGGAGAAATTGGGAAAAAAACAATACTCTGTAGGTCCATAACTTAAATAGGAACATGCAACTTTTTCTTGCCTGTACTATTCAGCATAACCATTCCTTTCTAATGATATAATAGAAAGTAATTTTTTGAAATGAAATACCAAAAAATCCAAGTATTATTATTCAAATAACAAAAAAAACAGATTTATCGAAAAAAAATTTAAATTGATAGGATTAAAGATAAAATAAATTCAGAACAATTGTTCGAAATGCATTCCCTCAGCGTCAATACATTTATTGACTCTGGTGATATTTTCATGTAAAACGTTTCTCAACATTTGGGGCGTGATATCTTGGAATCCTCTACGAATTTTTACTTCTAGCTCATGTAGAGTTGTAGGCTGTGTGGAATACACCCTATTTTTAAGATGCCCCCATAGAAAAAAGTCGCACGGAGTAAGATCAGGTGACCTTGGTGGCCACCTGACTGGACCATGGGTTGTTATAAGTCTCTCTTGAAAGCGATTTTGAAGATAATCTCTCGCTATTCTTGAATAATGCGGAGGGGCGCCATTTTGCTGGAAGTATATTCTCTCAGTTATTTCCGCTGGTAGGTTGTTAATGAATTTCGAAATTTCATTCGTTAAAAAATTAAAGTATCTCTCTCCGGTTAGTTGGCCTTGAAAAAGAATGGGGCCAACAATATGAGTTCCAACTATTCCTGCCCAAACATTCACACCAAATCTCTCCTGGAAGCCACCTTGTCGAAACCGGTGCTTGTTTTCTATCGCCCAGTACCTGAAACAAAAGACCGTTCACACTTTTAGCACTTTACACTTCGACTATCGACAATAATCCAAATAATGTACAGTACCTACCTTGTATTATTCCTGTTAAATAATCCATTGTTGGTAAATCTTGCGTCGTCCGTAAACAAGATATAATAGTTAAATAGGTGATTCTCAGCATTATGTCGAAGAAACCAATTACAATATTCCAGGCGCCTTTCACTGTCATTTTCATACAAATGTTGATGCAACTGATACTTGAAGGATTCAAATCGATGTTTTTTCAAAATTTTCCTAGCAGAGTCCTTACTTATAGCTAATTCGGCGCCAATCTGCCTTGAGGAAATTGTGCTATCATATTGTACTAAAGCTAATACATTAATTTCAGTTTCCTCATTAATAACAATTGCTTCTTGGTCTTCGTGAACATCAGGCTCAGTTCTTAATTTTTCTTCAAGCCACTGGAAATACCTTCTTGACGGTTGCTGCCTCCCTGGATATCGCTCTAAATACAATCGTTCAGCGGCATAAGAATTTTTTAAACATTCACCATAAATGAGAAGCATGTCAATTTGTTCGGTTCGTGAATAACGGGGTATTTTTTGAATATTCCACTAACTGATTTCGATTTCCAAACCCTTTTAAAATGGCAGAATCAAAAACACTACTTCGAACGTCAAAATAATATAGATAGCAGCGTTCGTGAGAGCTCTCGTTTCTTTTTTGTTTCATTCCAAAATACATCTTAATCAGCCTACTTGTTAATATTTTGGTTCGAATGATTATTGCAATGGAATGATTATTCTGAATAGCACAAACATCGTCCATAGGTAGATATTAGAATATCTATGGACGATGGCACAGACCAAGTACGTTTATGTTCCTATTTAACCTAGAACCTACAGGATATAATTTATCATTCCACATTATTTTTAATGTTATTTTTGCGTATGGCGATAATCTGTTTTGTTATTTGAAGAATAATTATTGGATTTTTTGGTATTTCATTTCAAAAAATTACTTTCTATTATATCATTAGAAAGGAATGGTTATGCTGAAAAGTACAGGCAAGAAAAAGTTGTATGTTCCTATTTAAGTTATGGACCTACAGAGTATTGTTTTTTTCCCAATTTTTCCAATATTTATTTTGGCGGCTTTTTATAACGCCGACGAATGAAAATAAAATATCACAGTAGTAGCAACTGTTATCAAGTGACGTATGGTTTCCATAGCCAACTTTTCCATTTTTGGCTTTCATTTTGCTTCCACGGCCTACTCGGTGAATTTCAATAATAATTTTTTTCTGATCTAGTTTCTGGTTAGAAACCAACTTGTGATATGTCATTAGAAAGGGAATTGAATGCTGAATAAAGCGAAAAGAAAAAAAAATAGGGTTTCCATTTAAAATAAGAAAGTTGATGTTACTTCCGATTAGACCGGAAGTTAACTTCGACATGTTAATATGCTCAAATTCTAGCTCTTATGTCATCATATCGACGCTCCAAATTTCACAAACCTACTTCATACAATAACTGAGATATTCCGTAGGCAATACTTCCGTAGCCACCCGGTATAAGGATGAGCCATTGCATGGAGTCTCTTCAAGATTACTCAACATCTTGGCTTTTCCAAAAACTTAACCTTCTCATTCCTCAGGTTATATATATTATTATATTTTGGAGATGTCAATTTTGAAAATTTGTCCATACAACTTTAGATTTGAGTAAAAACTTGCAACACATTTTTTTTATAAAAAATGCCTGGAACTATAAAATGTTACCTGTTCCATTTCTGTTTTTTTTTCAGCTAAGTCAGTATTTAGAAACATGACTTTCTCTATCTCAAGAGGGTTGCAGCTTTTGGAAAATCTTCTTGATGTCAATTTCAGTAAAAAAATGTAATTTTCATATATGCCAATGAATACGATCCTTAATTTTTTTTTAAATGTATTTTATTGAATAATAATTAATTTCAAATATTCAAAATGGAAAAATTCAGTCATGGTCATTCAAATATAATCAGAACAAACTGAACAAGGAAACATTCAGTATTTCATTCATAGAAAATAAAATCAAACCTGTTCTACGAGAAACCCAACTTAATTCTGACTAATTTATGAACAAATATTTGAATTGTATGCTGTTTATGTAATTTCTATTTATACTAATAAAGTCTGAATTGAGATTTGGTTTCAGTACACTTTATTTCAAATGTCTAGTACGTTTATTCTGGAGCAGCGCAATAGCGTGAAGATTACAAATTGCCTGGCTCTGGTAGCAATGGCCAAATTTCAAAAAAACTTTGTAGGTTATGATAACAAATGTTTATTTGTTGGGAAAATGGACTTGGATCACTTTCGAAATTAATTTGACGATAGTTTTGGGTTTTATAATACACATGGACTTTTAATATCACCAAATACCTGATATTCAGTGTTTGAAGTTCTCTGCAGCTGGGATTCTCCTGTCTCTCCAAGTTACTCCTATATAAGGTACGTTTTTCAATATTTATTTACTTTTCAAGGATTGTTCAACCTTCTTCTACATTTATTTTACTGATTTTATACTTCTGCTTTTCTTTTTACTCTGCTTTTTCAATATTTATTTACTTTTCATGGATTGTTCAACTTTCTTCTACATTTATTTTACTGATTTTATACTTCTGCTTTTCTTTTTACTCTACTTTTCTTCAATTCTAGTTTTATAATTTTCAATGGTGTTGTCTTTTCAAAAAAAAATTTTTTTTCCCTTTTATATTCCTTTCTTTTTCAACAAACTTCCCGTTGCCTACATTTCAATTTTCCTTAAACCAATCAGAATTTTATTATCACTCGCGAACTTTTTACTTTTATATTTACCCTCCTTAAAATTACATCTTACAACCAACCTATCAAATGATATTCCTAAATATCTATTATTTTACTGAACCTTGTCTGGTTGTTTTTCTTGTCTTGTTCAGTCCAATTGTCATGTTTTTCTGTCATTTTCAAATTTATCAATTTTTACTGTGTGATTTCTTTCTAAGTTCTGTATGTTCATATCCAAAGTGTGTTAAATAGTGCCCTAATTAATTGTTAATATTTGTTTTTCAATTGCTTTCAGGTGGTTCTATGTACTATGACTTTGATTGCTCGGAACGTTGAAATATTGACCAGAAACTTGTATGTTACCCTTCCTAGTTGACTGTGCTAATATATATGGTGATAATTTTCATGGTTATAGATATTCCAGTTCAGGTAAGGTATTTTGGCATGTATTCATGCATCCTTTATGTGAATTTGTTTTCCAAGTCCTATAAATCTCATCTCACCGAAATCATACCATAACTATTCCCCACAATATACATTTAAACTTTTGATATGTAGTTAGCAAAATTTGAATTTAATTTTAAATTTTTAATTAATTTTGAACATCTCTTGTCTCAAATTTTAAATTGATAGATGTTCTCTATATTGAATACTCCTCTCAATGTTTTGTTTATTGGATCTATCAGCCTATAACTGTTTATAGCTTCTTCATTTTCTACCTCATACGGTCCCCCAAATGGTAGTTGCAATTTGGCGCATAAGTTTAGTTTTCTATCTGGCAGTCTTAAATGTTCAACAATGACTAAGTCTCCTTTTTTGAATTTTGTTCTTTTAATTCCATTTTTGTTTTCCCTTTTGAATATTTTTCAGCACTCTTTCTTATTCGCACATTTACCTTTTCCATAGATTCTCTCAAACTTTTATCCATCATCATCCATTCTCTAACAGGTAGGGGAAACTAGGGAGGCTTGATACACTCAACACTCCATCCAAAATAACTAAAAAAATATTCATCTTGCAAATTCTCTAAATGGGTACCCACACAACTGAATAACTTGCAGTCAATTTCGGATACTTTACAGATGTCAGTTTAGAATGTGCATTGAGTTATTAACTGTTTTGCTAAAAGTGTATCAGTCCTCCCATAGTGAGGGAGCTTTGATACGTGACTAGGTTTTTACAATTATTATAGACATTACTTTATTTAGAGCGGCTTTAACCTCTGAAAGTTTTGAATTTTGAATAATCTAAATCATCTAGCACTTTAAATTTTTGTGGGTAAGGGTAACTCTAAGTTAACCCGACAAATTATTTACAAAACATTTTTTATTCTTGAAAACATTATAAACTACTATGCAAAACTTTTACAGAACATTATTCTATTTTGAAAAATTAATGGGAAATTCAACTTTTTGAAGATCTGGCAGTTCCGCCCACAAAACTCGGTGGTGGTAGTTTAATGACATCTTCCTCGGGCACAAAGAATTCATCTTTTACATCAGGATATACAAAATGGAGAGCAGGTTTTTTGCAATGCATAAAATTTATAACATATTCATCCTCGACTTTTTGTAAGACTTGGACAATGATATTGTCTTTTTTGTGTCAAATCATACTAGCACGTAATTATTTTCATTTGCTACTCCTGCAACAAAATTTTCTTCTTCTATTTCTTTCCCAAATTGTTTATCTATATGTGAGTGAGCTCATCAGATGATCCGTCGAATTTTGGCTCCTCCGATGTGTCAGAATCTTCGTCAACAATATTCTTCTGTTTCTTGTTCTTTCACCTTTGTTTTTTGTCTTATTTACTGTATCGTCCACAATTTTTCTTCTAAAGTTTCTTTTTATATTGCGCTCCCTGTTTCTTTCATTCCGACCTCTTTTCATGCTTACGTTAATTTCTTCCATGTTAGGTGTGTCAGTTAGAATTTTAGTCATTGTGGGTTTACTGCTTCAGCTGTACTGTTTCCTTGGCGGGGCCTGAGGAAGTGGTCGTATACCCTCAAGCATCTTATGTGTAATCTGTGCAAAATCAGATTACAGTGAATGGTATGTATGATCTGAAGTTAATGGTCGATGACGGAAATACACAACATACCCTTGAATATTCTCGATTAGGACTTTTGTAGTGTGAATTTTCGCTGGCAGACGCACGCAGATGGCAGAGTCCTTCATTCAGTGACTGAATTGAATAACTGCTGAGTGATTCAATCAGTCGAGTGATTAATTCAGCTAATGACCGAGTGTTACATTTCTTGACGGCTTTACAGAGTGATTCTTAGGCTCAGTGAGAGCTACAGAGTGATTCATTCACCCAGTAGCTGAATAACTACTGAGTGATTGGTTCAGTTGAGTGGCTAATAACTCACTCAACGCCTATTTGTGGTGGTTCTCGGTGACTCAGAGAAAGACATCAGTGCCATGTATTAGTCTGTCAAAGCACGCGTCTTTTCTGCAAAAAAACATGGCGGCGATGGAGCGGATGGCAAAAAAACATGGCAGTTTGGCTGTCATCACCACCACCGACAGATGGCGCTGATGTTCCTTCACAAGGATGAGTGGGCAGATGACACTCCGACCACAGTTTGGGTATCATCATCACCACCACCGACAGTTGGCGCTGATGTTGCTCCAGAAGAACGACAAGTGAAAGGTGACATGAGCAGCAAAGTGACCACAGATGCCATAAACATAGACTCACAGAATGAACTAAGTGTATTGTTTATGCCATGTAGACACTTGGTGTGCTGCTCACAGTGCGCCATCACGTGCGATACATGCGTAGTTTGTAGATCGTCCATCAATACTTTTATGAAAATATATATATCTTAGAATATTTTTGATTTTAATTTTGTTACTCGAAAATATCCTGCCATATTTTTTTTGCTTCAAAAAACATGTAAATTTTTATGCAAAAAAGTATCACATTTTTGATTGAATTATTCATCATATTTTGTTTAAAAAAACATGCTAATTTTTTATGCAAAAAAACAGCACATTTTTGATTGAGTCATTCTTCCAATTTTGGTGCAAAAACGTGCTTTTTTTATGCAAAAACGTGCTTTTTTATGCAAAAACGTGCTTTTTTTATGCAAAAAAGTGACAATTTTTTCGATAAAAAAAACACCCAAAATTGACATGGTGGAAGGATTTCAGTGAAGCATTTTCAGTTAATTTTGAGTCACTCAGCATTCACTCAGCATTCACTCAGCTTTAACTCAGCATTCACTCAGCTTTTTCCACCATGTCAATTTTCGGTAATTTTTTTGATAAAAAAAATTGCCATTTTCCCATAAGAATACATGTATTTTTGAATGAAAAAAAGTGACACCTTTATTGACATGGTGGTAAAAGCTGAGTGAAGCATTTTCAGTGAAAGCTGAGTGGCTGAGTGAATCACTCAGCTTTCACTCAGCTTTCACTCAGCTTTCACTCAGCTTTTTCCACCATGTCAATAAAAGTGTTACTTTTTAGGGAAAAAAACAGGCACTTTTTTGCATTAAAAGTGACACTCTTTTGCATTAAAAAAGTTATAGTTTTTGCATAAAAAAGTGACAGTTTTTGACTAAAAAAAGTGACAGTATTTGCATAAAAAAATTACACTTTTTTAAATAAAAAACAAACATAAGTCGTAAAGAGAGTATAAATGAATAGTAACTTGTGACATCTACAGTCACTAGTTTGAAACTTAATTCGACACGAGCCATGGAATCCAAAGGTAGATGTTTACCTACAACATTGACAGACAGAAAAATGTTTATTTGTTCTGTCCAACCCAAGACTCAATCAAGTTTCTCGTGCGTTATGAGGAACGCAAGCAGAATCTAAGAACTAATCTAGATTCTGCTTGCTGATTCATTAATTTTGTGGCTTGCGTTCCGTATGTGTTGTTGATTTTTTGATAGAAACCCATCATGAATAGTAGGGATGTATTAGATTTTTGGTTACCAGCGTGATATATAAGCCGGTGCCCCAGAGCTAAAGTTTCAATTAGTAATGGATATTACCTAGTTGGTGTTGATGAATATTTCGCAGCTCCCCAGAACACTATTGAACACAATAGGATTACCGACTCTATGATTGTAAGTGGAACAGTTGTATAATTTTTGGTTTGATTTTTCAAAATTCCTAATATGTTTTTGCAGCTTTTCACTCCTGAAGAAGCTAATAAAGATTGGCGAAATATTTTGCTATAGAACGAATGAGTTTTATTGGTAAACAGACCGCAAACCCGAGAAGTCCCCAGCTGATTTTGTAAAGTTCGGTCGAGAATACATCCATACATACATACATCCATACATATACATACATACATATATATATATATATATATATATATATATATATATATATATATATATATATATATATATATATATATATATATATATATATATATGAATAGTAACTTGTGACATCTACAGTCACTAGTACTAATTCAGAGTGCATTCGTTTCAACTTCGAGAGACCTCATAAAGCCGTGCTGATGAGTTGGTAACAACGAAACAGCGCTGTCCACGGATCGTGAGCTCTCGGAGTTGAAACGAAAATACTCTATTCACTATATATATATATATATATATATATATATATATATATATATATATACTTAACATAATATGGTGGATATAGATGTCCCGCCTGGAGCACAGTTTCTATTCCATTTTCACACATATTCTGTAAAAAATTCATCATCTTGCGGGTTCTGAACAAATCAATATTTTTCATTCAATATGGTGATGTATCTAGTTTGTTTGCATTTCAGCCTGTTTTTGACAGTCAATAGTATGACTCATGAGTTTTCCGTGGCTCGTGAAGTATCTTGAACATCCATCACAAAAATATACTTTATGCCTGTTTCTACTTATTTGTGTACTGAGCAGTCGGGATAAATATTTGATGAAGCAGTAGTGGTATCGAATTTTGGTATCATCAACTGTTTCTGGCGGTCCTCTATATCCCTTCAATTTTGAAGGATATTCATTCTGAATTAAAAGTAAATTAACATGTCGGTTCAATCTCCGTTTGGTGAGTCGACTGGGAACCGTTACGAAAATTGCCTCTCTGTCCGCCTGCGGCTGAGTTAGTTCCAAGGTGTATAAATTGATCGATATGTTGTTCAGGTTCTCAAATTTGGTAATTTGCTCCAATTTCATCGGAAATTGAATAATACCGTAAAAATTCAAGATTTGTGTGTAATGTGGATATGATTTTGTCCTGTCACTATGCTTTCGTGCTGGATGCAGAGCTGAAACAACCGACCAAGCAAAGCATGCTTCATCATTATTTTTTATATTAATGCACGCTTGCTTTCTGGCTATGGACTTTGGAAGCTCGATGAAAGATGAACCGTGTTCAATGTTATATTCACTAATATATACTTTCAAACTTACAATTTTTTTAAGTGTGGAATCTCTTTCCTGTTCCAATGATTTCGACAATTTATATCGAATATGGTCAATGACGTTCTCGTGGAACCACCCTATCAAGTTTGTACCCCTGTCAATGATATTGTTTTTATTACTGAAATATTCTATATTATTATATTCCATATTCAAGCCATCTTTGACAAATTTAGCACAAAATTTATTATTAACCTCAATCATCGGATGTTTTTTCAGCAATTTCTTTATTCTGCGTTTGGATAAGGTATAAGCGTCTTGAAAAAATTGTCCAATATCCTTATGTGTCAAATTCATTATTATTCCTGTACGCAGACCTGACGAAAATGCGGATTTCATATCTTCCCACTTCACTCGTGATGATAACATTGATGTTGCCCCTCCTCCAACCACTCCTGCATTTTTAATTGAATTTCATACAATTTTCAAATTTCCCGCCAAAGTTTGAAGTCTGCGTAAAGTCCCTATTGACTACTCTTCGTTGATTGATGATATAGCTTTATTTAGCATACGAGCAGTTCTTTTACAATGTGCCAACCAATTGTTATTATTATGTTTACGCATACAGTAGATAAAACATCATCGAATTTTAGTTTGCTTCTGATGAGTTTCATAGCTCTACACAAATTTGCAGACATATTTTCACTCAAAGTAGCAAGTTGCTCGAATTCCAATTGTTTCAAACTTTCGTAAATTTCCCTACATAGTTCAACCATGTCTGCGTCAATAGTAGTGATGTCTTCAGAACTCATATTTGCAGGCATATTTTCACTCAAAGTATCAAGTTGCTTGAATTCCAATTGTTTCAAACTTTCGTAAATTTCCCTACATAGTTCAACCATGTCTGCGTAAATAGTAGTGATGTCTTCAAAATTCATATTTGTTCACTGAATGAAGAAACTGATAAAGAATGTGTGTGAAAAATGAAAATCGAAACTTACCCTTCCGATGGTAGACAGCTGGCTTGGATTCAGTAGGCTACTCTCCTATTGTTTCGATAGAAAGGTATAATATGCTGCGGGTCTGGTAAGCTCTGAGCTGGGTTTCAATTCAACTTCACCAAATTTAGTCTCCCGTTTCCAAGTATCGAATGTACAACGTCTGAGGTGGTAGATCATCTGCCACAGCTCATTTTTAGCAAATAATAACTAATCCAGTCACATTTCAAGCTGTCGTATGAACACAACTGGGTATAATATTGCGACAGAAGCGTAGCGCCATCTAGTATGAATCTTTCGAACTGAAAATGTACTATCGATCAAGTTTGAAAGCCGCCTGTAAATTCGAATTAGTATAATGTTGTTGAAGATGCGTAGCACCACCCACTGTGAACGTTTCGAATTCCATGTCGCTACGAGACCATTTTTGCCTATTTGAATTAACATGGACTTCACTCAAAGATATTCCAAGTCATCTCGATACTGTGTTCGCTCGAAGTTATTCTGTTTTTTTTTTTCAAACGGAAATCTTGTTCACGAACTCGATTACTTCCCTGAAATACTCCAAGTCCAGTACCGCATTATTTTTTATGCGGACTTCGTCGCTACCAGACCATCGTTGCCCATTTGAATTCACATGGACTTCACTGAAAAATATTCCAAGTCATCTCGATACTGTGTTCGCTCGAAGTTATTCTCTTTTTTTTCAAACGGCAATCTTGTTCACGAACTCGATTACTTCCCTGAAATACTCCAAGTCCAGTACCGCATTATTTTTTATGCGGACCACGTCGCTACGAGACCATCATTGCCCATTTGAATTAACATGGACTTCACTCAATAATATTCCAAGGCATCTCGATACTGTATTCGCTCGAAGTTATTCTCTTTTTTTTTCAAACGGAAATCTTGTTCACGAACCCGATTACCTGCCTGAAATACTCCAAGTCCAGTACCGCATTATTTTTTATGCTGACTTCGTCGCTACGAGACCATCGTTGCCCATTTGAATTAACATGGACTTCACTCAAAAATATTCCAAGTCATCTCGATACTGTGTTCGCTCGAAGTTATTTGGCTCTTCGACAGAGGACTCGTTTACGGACTCCATTACTTCCCTGAAATACTTCAAGTCCAGTACTGCATTATTTTTTATGCTGACTTCGTCGCTACGAGACCATCATTGCCCATTTGAATTAACATGGACTTCACTCAAAAATATTCCAAGTCATCTCGATACTGTGTTCGCTCGAAGATATTCTCTTTTTTTTTCAAACGGAAATCTTGTTCACGAACTCAATTAAATTTAAGAAAAGCATGAATTTTACTCAAAAATGTTTGGTGATTTCCCAAAGGCCATTCCACGCCATCTCTCACTCATGTATATTTCAACTATTCAGTATTAAACTTTGTATGAATTCGCAAAAGCAATCGACAAGTGGCAATTATTACAATCATCCTCCAATCCAGGTATGACGTGATCAGACTCTAATTTCCAGAACATTCCGAGCTATTCGGTTTCAAACTCTATTCAAATGATGAATGCAAAGGGAGATAGACATAAAATCCAATGATATAAAGTGAGGTGATATACAGACCTAGAATCGAGTGCTTTGGTCTCAAAATCCGATTGGTTTTGTTTATTCAGGTGTTCGATTGCATCATCATATGATCGAGAATTCTTTGAAACGCAAATATGGTAATAAATAAATTTCTGTACCAAATTTATTCACAAACACTCAAGAAATTCGCTACATATTTCAACTTACGATTTTTGTAAACAAATTCTCGGAATACGAAATTCTCTTAAATATCATCGATAATGGCGTATTGAGGAAACAGCAATGACAAATATGTATGAACTCGAGCATTCAAAACGTCCAAGCCACTGGGATTATTAATTTGTTGTGTCAGCAATACCTACCTGCTAGAAATCGTTGACCATGCATAGATATGAATATCAAGATGGTAAATAAACTCAAATTATATGCGAATAAATACTTGAAGTTTGTTTGATTTTTTGGCAAAAATTCACATAGTGTTTTGATAATAAAATATATATACCGTGGTACCTATATGAATGAAATGTCTGAAAGTTCGATTATTACCTACCGAGCTCTCATGAAGCGATTTGAGACTATCTATACAGGGTGTACTCACGAAAACTGACGGAATTCAATATATCAATTATTCGAATATGCTAATATAAACAACTGACAGTCGAAATAAACACTTGGGTTTGGATTTCAGATTTTTCGCACCCGCCAAAAAATTCCCGGTAATTTCGCTAAATAATCGTATCGCATGGGTGTGGTGGAGGTAGGACGACCAAACGTTGCTTTTTACGACTTAACAAACATGTCCCCACCACCCGCTGAGGAAAGTCTTTCGCAATGAAACTTGCCAAGAAACTGACTTGTTTTTGCTGCAACCGCCAGCATCTCAGGTGGTGGAGAAGGTGACCCCTCGCACGATGCCTGCAGTGCCCCGAGTAACGACGACGACGTCAAGATGCCCTACAGATGCCTACCATGGATTTATGTTTTTGTATCTTTATAATCATTGTACAAGCTGTTGCAATCAATTCGACAAAGATACATATTCAACAATTCGACCAAAGATGGTGAATATTACCATGGCACTGAAGTATAATTTTCATTTGAAAAAATAAACGTATTTTTCTCGAACTGACGTTATTCATTTCAATAAATGCAAACAAAGAAAAAGAACAGACATACAATGCCATGGGTTAGAGTGAGACATTTAAAATGCCTTGAATCGATCAATTTGGCTTCAAACTCGACTCTCTTATCTCTTCCTGGAAAACAAACATCTGAGACAGTAAACAACTCCAAGGTCAATTTAGCTCGAGCAGCGTAAACAGATACCGGATGTGCGATTAAATCTGAAAAACAAATTCAAGGTCAAAAATGGATCATCGTCGTGTTTACTGAGAATTTCGTTCAACTTGAGAGAGCAGACAGTAAACAAGTCCAAGGCCAAATCGTATTTCTTAGAATTTCATTGGAGAGAGAGAGTAAACACCAGATGTGGCTTATCGCTGTTTACGACTACAGCGCGCGGAGACATATTTTTTTTCTTTTGGAATTTCATTCGAGAGCGAGTGAATTAATAATAAGTCGTCCATCATAATTTTCTGTTGTGTGTGTTCTAAGACAGTTAATTATAATAATATAATATAATAATATTTAATTTTTTTGTTTTGTCAATTAAGGTGGCGGCGGCCATTTTTTTTCTTTTCCAGCCAATTGCTCTCAACGAATCACGTGACGTTTTTTTCTCTTCCAGCCAATTGCTCTCAGCGAATCACGTGAGGGAAGGTTTTTTCATAACTTCCGCCATCGACGCCATGTTTTTTCGCCTTCCGCTCCATCACCGCCAGGTTTTGTTTTTGCGGGGACGTTTTTCATAACTTCCGCCATCGCCGCCATGTTTTTTTGCCTTCCGCTCCATCGCCGCCATGTTTTTTGCCTTCCGCTCCATCGCCGCCATGTTTTTTTGCCTTCCGCTCCATCGCCGCCATGTTTTTTGCCTTCCGCTCCATCGCCGCCATGTTTTTTTGCCTTCTGCGCCATCGCCACCATGTTTTTTGCGTTCCGCTCCATCGCCGCCATGTTTTTTGCCTTCCGCGCCATCGCCGCCATGTTTTTTGCGTTCCGCTCCATCGCCGCCATGTTTTTTGCCTTCCGCTCCATCGCCGCCCCTTCCGCTCCATCGCCGCCATGTTTTTTTGCCTTCCGCTGCATCGCCTCCATGTTTTTTTGCCTTCCGCTGCATCGCCGCCATTTTTTTTTGCAGAAAAGACGCGCGCCACTTAGGGTAAAACGTTTTGTACCTCCCCACCCCGAAACTCTTCGGCGAACACGTCATCTTCTTCAGCACCAACCCTCCACCAACGGCAAGAACTCGATGGACGCAGCCATCGAGAGATTCACCGTGTGGAGCAATGCCGATTCTGTGACACTCATCGGTCACAGAAGCGGCATTGTATATCTACTTATAATTTGTGGTACTTTTCTCAATTATTCCTGCATTCAACATTTTATCTAATTCATTTCTTACTCGGTTTCTGAATTTGAATGGAATTGGATAATTCTTTGATTTAAACTTTTCAAATTCATTTGCCTTCAATTCATACATTAATAATTTATTATACTTGTTTAATTATTCTTCTATATATCCTTTATATTCATCATTACATTTTTAATTCATATTTTTTTTTGTCATTTTGGTCACCTTTATTTTCACATTTATTATTCATATTTATTTTACCTTCATTTCTCACATTCATACATCTTATACACAAAATATCCCTCTCTTAATTCTTTTTCTCATCATTTAATTCCTTGAATTTGAACCAATTTGCATCCAATTTTACTTCTTTCTTTTCATAATCTATATTAGCATTTTTTCGTTCTAGTTGGTCTGTATCAATTATTATATCGAATTCCATGTTCTGAATTATCAATACTTGTATATCTAAGTTAGTCTATTTGCACCTTTAAATTGATGAATTTATTAGTTTCTGCCAATTTTTTACCATTTACACCAATAAGATTTTTATTTTGTTTTCATTCCCTCAATATGTTCAAAACTGCTTTCTTCAGTTAGGGCCGGTTTTTCAATGTACTTTAACTTCGAGCTAAATTTAACTCATGGTTAGAATGTGAGTCGAATCCTTCATTTAGCAAATGTCATATTCATTCTAACCACGAGTCAAATTTAACTGGGAGTCAAAGTACGCTAACACGACATTGATAAACTGGCCCTTAGTGAAGCATCTGATCCTGTATCTATCATTATTTTAAACTGTTTTCCCCAATTTTTTCTAGTAAAATTATTAATCATATATTCTGCTCATATTCCCCATTATCATCTAATGTAATAAATTCCACAGGATGTTCATTGTTAATATTGTACGTGTTTTTGTATGGTTTACTTATTGAAAATTTGTTCGTCATTCATGCTTGGATCTTGTGTTGAATTCGTCTGGTTTATCTGTTGTTTGTCATTTGTTGTTTGTGGTGAGTCATTATATCTTTCTTCGCTCCTTGATCTTCTTCGGAAATGTACGTGTCTGTTTCTGTCTTCATTTCCCTAGTTTTGTGTACTTGTGCTCGGTTGTTCCCAATTGTATGTCCTATTTCTAGGAATCGCACGTCATTTTTATTTCGTTATGTGTTGTATGTTTGAGTATTTTCATTGGTTTTTCTATTGTCTTTATTTTGGTATGCCATCGTCCTTTCCAGTCTTAGTAAGTAATCACTCAGTCTCGTCATTGTCTTTATTTCATTCATCGATATTACCTCAAATAATTCCTGTCTAAAGTGTCTACTTATGTTTCCCACTATTTCTTCTTCATGCATAACTGGAATATTGAGCTACAGCATATAATTGAATCGCATAGTTATTATAGTTTAAACTCCTGTTCTCATCAAACTTTCCGAATTGCAGTTTATCTCTCATGATTATTTGAGCATTTTACCCCCAATATTGTTTTAAAAATAATCTCTCAAAATACTCAAAATTGTTTATATTTTTTTCCTGGCTGTTAAACCATACACAAGTTTGATTCATTAAGTGATCCCTTATTAAGTCTTTCAATTCCTCAATCCCTTTTATATTTTCAGTTTTATTTCTTAATGACTTTACAAACATAATAGGATGTAGTTTTTGTATATTCCCATCAAATTTACTATTTGGTTGAATATGTGGATAAATGATTAAAATTCTTGTTTCTATCACTTCATTCATCCTACTCTGTTCTAGAAGTTTTAATTTCCCTTCTATTTCCAACATTTTATTATTGTATATGTCATCATTTTCAAAAATATGTGTGTGCTCCTTTATTTGATTTTAAAATTGGTTACTACTTTTTTTCTGGTTCTGTTCAATTTTTTTGTTTATCTTGTTAATTTCACCAAAAGTATTTTCATTTATTTTATCTAATTCTACCCTTAATTCTCTATATTGTTTACTATTCTCACCTATGGTTTCATTTATTTGAGTCATTTCTTCCCTTATTGTTTTGGTGAAATGCTACATTTTGTTTTTCTATTTTTATTTGCATGTGTTCACTACTTCTCTCTTATTTTCGTCTAGCTTCATTGTCATACTCTCTTCTATTCTTCCCATATTTTCTTTCATACATTCTTCCATTCTTCCATTCTTGACATATTACTCGCTATAAATTCCATCAGCATTTGTATTTGTTGTTCCATACTTGTTTTTGGCTGTTCGTCTGTGCCACTCTTACTACTGGTTGCACCATAATCACCACTTCTCTCTCTCTTCCTGCATTCCTTCCCTTCCTTCCTGCATTTCTTCTCTTTCTACTCTTGAAATTTTCTTTCTGTCTCTTAGATCCATTCTTACTTTCTTATCATTCACTCATATTCTCTTTCAAACCACTAACTTCTCAAACTCTGACTTTCACTACACCTACTTGAACTTTCCAACTACCTACTTTTGTAAAAATTTCCAAGAAACTTTAAATGTATTTTTTCTGTATATTTCTATCTTTTTATATTCTACATTGTCCAAATTTTCGAATCGCCTCACGTTCGTCCATTTCTTTCTTTCATCTTATTATTTGATCGAATCGATGTCGTGGAATCACTGAGTAGGTCTCATTCTGACTCATCCGTACTATGTTTCCGATTCTCGAATCATTAAAAAATGTTCGGGAGGTTGACAAATATTCGAGTATGTTATAAGAAATTAGTATCATGCGTTTATTGTACAGAGGAAATTATGTTGGGGCTCAGGACATATCATCATTTTTCTCAATTATCTCGGAAACCTTCACTTTAAGGTATATGGAATGTTAGACTTTCAGATTGAGTATCGATGAGCCTAACTGATGTCAAACGCTCACTTGTCCATTCAATTGTTCAAAGAAAATATGAAAGAAAATATGACCACATACCAACGTAACTACGCCACTGGTTTACGAAATTTAAAAATGATAACTTCAAATTATCACGTTGATAAACCTTGAAAAATGTACCAAGTTTGATATATTTTCCTGCAGGAGTTTTGGAGAAAAAAAATAAAATCTAAATTTTTTTCGTACTTTTGACACCCTGTATCTCAGAGGGGATGTATTTTAGAACATACTTTGATGGGAACTTTTCACCTCGAGATGAGGTGAAGAATCTGCATTCGGAGTTTGTCGGTCTTACTCACCCTGTATACAGTGGTTATACACCCCTTGTGGGGTTAAGCCGCAAAAGATCTAGTTTTTTGGGGAGATCACGCCCAATCTTTTAATTCATGCTTTTGGATATCTAATCCTGTTTTTGGTTTTGTTCTTGCCAGTTTGTCACTCCTGCCCTACGTAAGTCCTATTCCACTTCCTGCATCCATTTTGATATTGGTCTTCCTATTCTATTTCCTTCGCCGGGGTCCCCTTGTAACATTCAGTAAGGTACTGCCCCTTTTTCCGCCCTCCATACATGCCCCAACCATCTAATTCTGTGTTTTTTTATTTTACATATTATGTCTTCTTTTAATTCCTGTCTAATTTCTAGGTTAGTTCTTATTCTGTATTCTTCCTCTGAGATCTTTTTTGGTCCTAATATTGTTCTTATAATTTTAAAATTTCCTTATGTGTTCCTCGTCCTTTTGGCATTGTCATCGTTTCCGCTCCGTATAACATAATTGGTCTAATTATGGTGTTATTATGTATTATACTATTCTTTGTTTATATTTTACATTTCAATAATGTTTTGTTGGCAAAGTATGCTCTGTTTGCGTCCAATATTTTTCTCTCCTAGATATTTGAACTATTTTACTTCCTTCTTTCCCTGTATTTGTTTCATTCCTAATCTCAATACTTTCGTTTTTTTCTTGGTTAATCTTAAGCCCCATTATTTCCCCCCTTCTTCTATAATTTCTTGCAGCATCTCTTACATTACTCTTCTGGTCTTGGTAATTATGGCTATATCATCAGCGTACGCAATAATTTGTCCTTCTCCTGTCCTAAGATTCCTTTTGTCAATTCTTCTCACTACATATTCTTAAGTTAGGTTGAGTCAAATGCTTGCTGGAAATCTACAAAGAGCAGTTCGAGGTTTATCTTGTGTAGATGGGCTTTTTTTTCTCAGGTTAAGTGGACTGAAATTGAAGACCGAGTGATTCATAGTAGCCTGCCAGAATGGTGTCTTCAACATCCTGGTCAACCAAGTCACAACTACATCTTGGTTTACCATAGTTGCCTGCAGTCATATATACTGTATGTAGAGCATGTCGTGAGGCTTCCGAGATCATAATGCACTTGCTTTCAGCTTTTCACGCTCATGCGGTCTCCGCCTATATCCATAAGGCATAACGATTGTAATCAAAATGTCATCAAAAGTGGACAAGAAATTCAACAAAGGAATGTATAAGGACAAGAACAGGCTAGAAACGATACACCTTCCACACAAGCGGGCACTCTCTGAGGAAATCTCCCCCACTTGTGAACTACCGTTTTTACTGATATCTTCAAGGCCAACACAAGCGAAAATTGTGAAGCCTCCAACATCTGATGGACATTCTCTGTAATCTATGTGTCGACGGCAATTTGGAGCGATAGTAAACCCAAATGATTGGTTGCATGAGGAAAGAGCCACTTTAGTAGTCATGAGTCTACCAGGTCAGGCGTTAGACGTATTGCAGAACATCTTCGAGACTAAGCATATCTAATCATTGATGCTTGAGAGATAAGGTATGAACAAGAGTATCACAAACATGTGTTCCAAAGTCAACTGAAGAGACTAGTCCAAAATCCCAATGAAACCTTGCAGGAGTACGGAGCCGATGTATGATGATGTGATTCTGCAAAATTGTGTATACTCAGTATAAAACTGTTTCTTTGGAACTGTTTTAAGTAAGTATCAAAGTATCTAGAGAATCCAAAAATTTAAATAAACATATACTGGTGTTCTATTCGAAATAAGGAAGTTGACATCTTTCCCAAATAACTGAAGTAAACCGGAGGTTGGATATATTTTAGCAGATGGCTTTCATTAAAAATTCTGATGATACAGAAATTAAAATTCTCATTTTGTATGGGTGTCCATATATACGCTTGTTGTGTAGAATAAATACTTTTTCCTCAATTTCATACACAATAGCCGTAGAGGCATTATCGAGATTTTTTCTGTTAGATATTCTTAATATGACTCCTATTAAAGAATTCTGCAAAAGTCATAGATTGTCATGTGATTGCTTTTCAATATATGACTTCGAGGGTTTTGCTTGTAATTACATCGTAAATGGGTAAGTACAGGAAAGGTAAAACAGAAAAATAAGTTGCATGTTTTCAGAACTGCCAAAATACAACTGAAAAAGTATTATCAGATATTTTTTGGAAGGATGAGAGTAGTAGGGCAAACAAAGTCTTCGCTCCACACGGTGTGATTTATCTCTCGATTTCATCGAGTTCTCGCCATTGGTGGAGGGTTGCTGAAGAAGATGACTTGTTCGCCGAAGAGTTTCGGAGGTGGGGTGTTGTCAAAGCATTTCACCCTAGGTGGAGCGCGTCTTTTTTGCAAAAAACATGGCGACAGGGGCGGCAGGCAAAATAACATGGCGGCGATGGCGGAAGTTATGAAAAAAAAACGTCCCTTTACGTAATTCGCTAGAAGCAATTGGCTGGGGGACAAAAACCGCAATGTGATACGCTGAGAGCAATTGGCTGGAAGAGAAAACAATATCACGTGATTCGCTGGGTAGAACAAAATATGGGCCTCCGCCAAATTGACAAAACAAAAATATGAAAAATGTCTGTCTTAGAACAACAGAAAATTATGATGGAATTATTAATTCACTCTCTCGAGTCAATCGCAAATCTCACTTCCGGTATTTGTTCACGCTTTGTCTCGAGCTGGATGAAATTCCAAGAAAACACGATTTGACATTGAAGTTGTTTTTGTTATTGCGCAATTGGGGTTTTCCCCAGATCGACCGTTGCACATTTGCAGCGTGGGTCACGTGACCTCGGCGTGGAGGTAGACGGCGTGGGTCACGTGACACAGAGAGTTAATACATACATTCACAGCGAGCCAGCGTCATTGTCTGCGTTTGAAGCAACAACAAGTGCCTCTCTGCCGCTCATCTGTCTCACGCTTTTTTTTATACAAGTGTATTGTTTTTATTGTGAGTGCCATTTAATTCGTTTAATTTGCGAAGGTTAGTAGTAGTTATTGATTTTTTATTTTTCGTGAGTGTTTCAAGTGCCTATTTTTTTCGATTCAGTTGTTTTTTTTTTCAAAAATTCAGAAAAGTTCATTTGACATATTTGTTTTTTTTGTCATACAGAGTGTCTCTCTCACGAAGCGAATTTTTTTTTCTCATATAGTGTGTGTGGATTGCATTTTTTTGTCATAATTCTTTCTCATAACTCATAACTTCTTTCTCTAACAAAGTTCCATTTTGTGTATACAGTGTGATTCAATTTTTTTTTCATCATATTTATTTCTCATACACGGGGTAAGTCATAAAGAGCATTTTTGTTTCAAATTTTGAGTGAGTGAGTGAGAGTTATACAGCCTGTATGAATTTTTAATTTTTTTTTATTTTTCAAATAATTTCGCAGATGTCTCATCTTCTCGACGAAATTACCAAGAGTTCGTTGTCTTACAGGAAGGACCTACGGAAGTTGTCTGAGTTACCGAAGAATGAACTCCAACTGATCCCAACGCTCAAGCTAAAACAACCAAATTGGAAGAGTCCATCCTAGTGGAGTTGAAGGAGTGTGAAGTATTTCTGCCAATTCGAGTGACTGGTGCATTCAAACCCATCCTCGACAAATTAACCGAGTCCCAGTATATGCTCATCTACAGGGGCGAGCAGAAAATTTCCATCAAAATCATCCGCAGCAGCTGTTTGAGATCGCTAAGGCCTGAAGACGCTGACGCCGCCGCCGTTGGAAACAGAGAGTGAGTTTCTTGTATTTTCATTTATCTTTTTCTTGAAATTTTGTGTGTGTCTGCAGAATAATCATGTCATCTGACGCCATTGTTGCACACAGTATGGAGATGGTAGCCAAGTTGCGTACGGCAAAGAAAGTCCTCAAAATGGGTTGTACTGATGAAGAGCGCAAACATTGGCTGACCCATTGCAAGTACATCGCCCGCCTAATCAATAGTGCGATCGCGGCAGTGGATTGCATAGGCTCTCTGAAAAAATTACAAACTTTATGAGGACACTTGAAAATTATCCAAAACTCAATCAAAAATTCAGGTCAACAGCCATGCGTCGACGTGGTGGTGGGAGAGGGAGTCAAATCAAAATTAACATCTCGAGTAAAGTGGGAGGATTTGAAATCGGCATTTTCTTCGCGTTTACGCACCGGTATAATTAAAAATTTTTAACATTGGACAATTTTCAGGCGATGCATTCATTCTATTCAAAAGCAGCATTCAAAATTTATTGAAAAAACATTCAATCATCAAAGTCAATGCGACATTTTGTGGTAAATTCGCAAAAAATTCCTTGAATCAAGAACAAAAAATCGACATTAAATATTCCAGCATCAAAAACGTTGTGATCGATAGGGGTACAACTTTGAAAGAGTGATTCCTAAAAAATGACATCGATCAAATTCAAAACAAACTTTCATAATTCGCATACAAAGAAAGTGGATGGAGTCTTCAGAAAATTGTTAGTTTGGAAATCAATACGACCAGATCGGGCGTGGGAAACGGTTCGTCTTTATTCGAGCTACCAAAATGCATTGCCAAAAAGCGAGCTTGCATCAATGTGAAAAATAAATATGATGCGTATTTCGCTTGGGCCATCGTCTCAGCTCTGTACCCTGTTGAATCGGGTAACAATACTAACAGAATTTCATCTTACCCCCACTATTCAAATGTACTGAACTTGGATGGAATCGACTTTTCCATGAAATTCAAACAAATTACCAAATTAGAGCGATTGATCAACATATCAATCAATGTGTACACCTTGGCATTGATTCAGCCGCAGGCGAACAAGGAAGCATTTTTCGTTACTGTTCCGAGCCGACTCACGAAACAAATATTAGACAAATATGTCAATCTTCTCCTCATTCAAAATGAATATCACCCGAAATCACATGATTACGAGGTACTACCACTAGAGATCGCCGACGACTACGATGACGCCGTCGGCAATGACATAAAATTCCATTATGTTTGGATAAAGGATTTATCTCGCCTATTCAGTCGCCAACTGGGTAAAAACAAACACGAAATTCATTTGCGACAGGTATTTGAATTATTTCATGAGTGAGGAGAAACTCTACAGTAATCCTGTTGATTGTCAAAAAACAAACACATGTAAAATTTCTTTTCCCTCGTATGATCATGTAGAATTTCGGGATTTTGTACATGAAGAAATAGTGCCCTTTGTAATTTACGCTGATTTCGAATCGATTTTGGAACAGTTCAATGACGATAAATGCACCTCACATACGGCAAAGTACCAAAAACACATTCCTTTTAGCGTTAGATTTTATTTCAAGTGTGCATATGACGATACTTTGTCATTTTATGATAGCCGTCGGGGGCTCGACTCGATGGATTGGTTTGCGGAGAGAATGGGGGCCATAGCCAAATTTGTCGAAGCCAAAACTATGGATATTGTCTCCATGATCGTCTCACCTACAGATAGAGCGACAGCGGCATGTTGCCATATCTGCAAAAAAACTTTGAAAACTGATGACAAACTTGTGAAAATGTAGGCTTTCACGGCTGGCGTCAATGTTTTGGTTGGTTTCCGGGTTTTGCCGTGGTCTTCTTTGGTTTAAATCTCCAAACGTTTCAACTGCAACTGCGGCAGTCGTCTTCAGTGGCGTTTCAGTTTCAGTTGAAACGTCTAGAAGAGTACTTCGTGCAGGCTTTGACAGGTCAAGAGAGTCAGTTGTAAGCCAAACGTTCAGTCGTTCAGTCGGTGGTTAATCTTTCTCTCTGTGTCTCAGTTGTTCACAGTGAATCAGTTCAATCAGCAGCCAATATGAAGCTCGTAGCCTCGCCGTCACCGAAGGGCATCGCACGAATCACTTCTTATTCAAAGCCGTAGTGCCATTTCATAACCTGAGCGAAGCTGATAAACAGCAAGTACGATATTTGGAGAGCAATATCCACGGCATTCCATAGTCTGATGGCTTTGTCGAATTCAACGAGGTCCAGGAAGTGCTGCGCCCCATCATCGAGGCTGATGTGGCATACGTGAAGGGTAAACAAAAATTCGATTTTTTGCTGAAGTGTGTGCTCGATCTGCCTAAGAGGCCACACATCGTCCGGTGGCCGGTAGCTTAGCGGTCTAATGCATACCGATAGTCGGTTCGAGTCCGATGTAGGTACAAGAGAATTTTTCTCAATTACTTTATATCGGATCGAAAGGCGACCGCATGCCTTGTTGAAAAGCAATGTATTGTGAGTTGTCTAAAAGCCAATCTCGTCTAGTGCTAGCTTAGAGTGCTCACCGACTACCAGAGGTGGTGCTGTAGGTTTTTCGGGTTTTCCTACAGCTGGAAAGTGAATAATACATGACCTAAAAACATCAGTAAGTCGCCCCGGAGCGCCACGGCAAATAATAATAATAATAGCCGTTCTCTACCCGCACAGGCTATGCCTTTGAGTACACTCAACGAGTGTTTATGAGGGAGTATTATTATTATTATATTATTAATATCGTCGATATTGCGGCTACTAGAGGTACAGTCGTCACAACGCCTCCACCGACACTCAAGAAGCAAAGCCCGCTCTGTTTGAATCATATAGCAATCGGAGAAATAGAAGTGCATTGTGCCGTGAGACACTGTTTCGAAATCTGGCAATGAATATCGTCGCACCTGATATGATGTGGCCCCACAACGATCACGATGACGACGACGACACTCCTATCAATCGGCAATTGCAAAGTTTGCGCGAACTGAAGGCGCACATAGCGGAGTACGAGCACAAGCTGTGTATTTTTAAACGTTTCTGAAATATGCAAATTGACGATGGTAAATGGATGGGGCAGCAGCAGCAGCATTCACCAAGCCACCAAGACTAGCCGAATCACACGCATCGTAATATCATCATTATTCATATTGTATTATCAATCATATTGTATTATTATTATTCATGTCTTAATAGATGTATAAAACCCATTTTTCTCGATTTATTTCGCGACTCGAATGAATGAGAGAGAGAGAGAGAGAGAGAGACTGAAAGAAATAGGAGTCATGTACATTAAGCAGTGTTGTATGTATGTGTTCCTCTCAGTGTATATATTTTAGTGACATATACGCTGTTTCTCAGTGTACATTGAGCTGTCGTCACGATGACAGCAAATTATATCATTTTAGCAGCTGTTATGTCGAACGTACTGTAAATTAGTCCGCCATATGAGATTTGCGAGGTATTGGTATCGTATTTGCACGACGAAGATTCGAGCAGTTCGAACTGGACGAAAATTACTCAGGTGCTAGCCGTGATGGATATTTGCCTGTGTTGAGAGCCGAAATCCCGATGAACGTCTCATCGTACAGACTGCGGAAGATTTATACAAATCACACCTATAGCGATACGCAGTGGCTTCTGCTGAAGACGTCTTGTCCCTCTAGTAGCACCTCGAGGTCATCGTCGTCGTCGTCCCACCCAACTATCCAACACAACCACTTCGTCAAGATGCAAGCCCCTGCTGCTGATCCTTCATCGGATTCCAAATACTAGCCGCCGCCGACAATACATGATTGGTTTATGTTTTTCGGATCAATGGTTCTGATTGTTCAAATTCTGAATATATATGTAAGCTTATTGAATCCATGCATCAAAATTTTTGTTTAATCGATAATGACAATGTATCTTCATACTACGCCACTGGCACCGAAGTGTAATAAATATATGCATGATATATATGTGTTTGTTTCATTCCCACACACTCAAAAATTGCGCAGTAACGAAATGCAGCTGTATATATATTTTTTTGGAATATCATCCAGCTCGAGATAAAGCGAAAACAAACACCGGATGTGCCTTATTGATATTGATGGCGGAGACGTATTTTTCTTGGAATTTCATTTGAGAGAGTGAATTAATAATTCCATCATAATTTTGTGTTGTTCTAAGTCAGACAATTTTCATATTTTTGTTTTGTCAATTTGGCGGCGGCGGCGGCCAATTGCTCTCAGTGAATCACGTGACGGTATTTCGTCCCCCCTCCAATTGCTCTCAGCGAATTACGTGAGGGGACGTTTTTTTTTCATATTTTCCGCCATCTCGCCTTTGACGCCATGTTTTTTCGCAGAAAAGATGCGCGCCACTTAGGGTGAAACGCGTTGATGACCCCCACCCCCGAAACTCTTCGGCAAACACGTCATCTCCTACAGCAACCCTCCACCAATGGCGAGGACTCGATGGACGCGGCCATCGAGAGATAAATCACACCATGTGGAGCAAAGTCACTTTCGCGTCATGAAAAGTGACGCGAAAGTGACTTTGCCCTACTACTGATGAGAATTATGGATTTTGTTTTTCTAATCACTTCATTTTCGAATACAACCAAAAAAATATTTTCCAAAAACAATCAATAGAGTTACTGAATATTCGAATGTACACTTCCTTTTTTCCTGGAAAACTATCAACTCAATTATAGTCTGACTTGAACTTTTCGTATGTAATCAAACATTATTTGCAAGTTGAATGAAACTGAAAACTGACATTTTTTTTCATTTAAAATTTACTTCCGCACCTCCTGCGTTTTTCCATATGGAAATATTAGCAATACTTGACTTAACTCCAGATTAATTTTAGAATAAGCGAGTTGTCTACAAACTGTCCCATTTCATACAGGTTTTTATTCAAATTCATGGTCAAATTATACTTCATTGTCAGAAGTTATAAAAATATAGGGACAAAGATTAATTTAATATACTTGACGATAATGTTAAAATTGACTGAACTGATTAACAATTATAAATTGCAATAGTGATATATCCTCCCATCTGCACATCAGTTCGGATGGGAACACCATCACTATATGTGCTCCGAGGCTACTTGACAATATAGGTGGCGAATTTGCTATTTCAAGTGCAGGAAAAACCCACAGTGCCACAATAGATATTTGTTGAATGAGGGATGCAACAATACAATGATAAAAAACAAATACAATCAATACTCCAAGGACCTTTTCATCTCTGCCAGTCTAGCCTGAATTCTTCATGAATGAATTAATTTTCAGTTGATGGGTAGTATGTACATAAAATCAGAGAAAAGTGTTATTCAAGGTGTGGATGATATAGAAACCATAAAAGTGCACTTTTCCACACAACCGTTTGTACCATTTGTCAATGTTCTCGCTAGGGGCTGGGATGGATTGTACGACCTCAACGCAAGAAACATGACATGCTCGCTTCCCTAACTATGAATGACATCAAAATCATTTTGTTGAAGTCGTACAGCCCACCGAGCTACTATCCCAACTGGATCCTTGATGGAGTTCAACCATTTCTGGCCATAATAGTCGGTAATTACTTGAAACTCAGTACCTTCAATATACGGTCTAAGTGGTCTAAATTTTTCTATGGCATGAAGGACCACCAAACATTCTCTTTCCGTTGTTGTATATTTGCATTCTGTTTTTGATAGAGACCGACTTGAATAGTTGATGACGTGTTTCCCGTCCTCCCATTCTAGGGAGAGCGTGGATCAAATGACTAAATCACTGTAGAATGAAGGGACGATCAAAATCTGGCATCACAAAAAAGTTGCATAAATAAGGTTTTCTTCGAGAGCATTACATCCTTCATCCCAAACAAATTTTTTCTTTCTTCTTCAAAACATTACATTAATGTGCAGTTAGTGAAGAAAATTTTGTTACGAATCGTTTATACCATGAAGCAATTTTGGTACAGAATTTGAATATGAGGTAGAAAGTACCTTCGAATGAGACTAACGCGGAACGATTTGGGAGGGGTTTCATCCCAACTGGAAAAGTGTCCAGTTCGGTACCACAGTAGGGCATCCTGAGTGGATATCTCAGGAGCGAAACGGAAAAGTTGATTTTTTAGCGCTTCTCGTGAGACTCTAACTTCTTCAATTCGTTCTAGAAAATGAATGACACCAGACATACCTGTAAATTCTACATTCTACCGTGCGACGTCCAAATAACAAAAATCTGAAAGATTAGTTTGTTTTTTGTTGAAATTTGTTATGTCCGTCGACCGGTTGCACCCCTACGTGCAACCCTCAGAAGTCTGAGACTTGTGCGAGCTAGGGAAAGATGTTGCCCTTATCTTTTAATTGATGTGATGCCATGCACGAGACCGGTGGTAGTGCTGAGATTCGAACTCATGCTCATACAGATGGTTTGGCTCATGGAGCGAGTACTCAACCCGCATGCCACTGTCGCCCATAGTTACAATAGGAGATCCTAGTAGATCCTGTAACGGAATGTAAAACATTGCGTTACCGTTTTTTCGGTTTGATGAATTTTATGTTGGTAACACCATCTCATTGAACTGTTCCAATTTATTCAATTGTGCTATGCGATTGGTAACACTGACGATAGACAGAAGGAGAGATTGACTTCCTCCCTTGGAAAAGTTCTATCGCCCCCTTTCTGAAGTGAGCATTCGATGCGGTGGGTTGTTTTCTCAGTTTTCCGTTCGGGAAATTTAAAATTTTTCTAGAGCGAGGAAATGAAAGGTCGTATATATTATTATTTTTAAAATGATTAACTTCTATCTGATTCGTTAATCGAATCGATATGAAAATCGATATTCTTTTGGCACATTTTATTTGAAATTTTAAATTCATTTCTGCTACTTTCTAACATGAATGCAAAATGGCCGTATGTGCGTCATTCATGATTATCTTTGAAATCTCCAAATCTTTGAATAATTAACTTAAACACAATTAGTCATATTGTAACATAATTAACTTTTATCTATTTCACTGATGGAATCGATATACAAATCGATATTCTTTTGGCACGTTTAATTTGAACTTTGAAAATTAAATTTTAATACATTGTAAAATGGCCGTATGTGCGTCACTCTGTCACTCTTGAATTTCATGATTAATTTGTAAATCTTCAAAGTTTGAGTACTATGCGTTATCATTATCGAATATCTTTTTGTACTCGTTCCCTCTTTTGACGAGTCGGTCCTGAATCCTGAAATATACAGCTGAAATAAATTCTAATGCTTGAATTCCTCATTTCTTTATCTTAATCAGAAGAAGCTACACTCACTTCTGAAGCTTTGAGCTCTTGGTAAGATCTTTTGCTCTCTTCTGCATCACTACCCATGTTTAGATGTAAAGGCCTAGCCAGTAGAAATAAAGCCATCTGCTTTCTTTGTGACATTATAAGAAAGCATTATCTCAACTCTCTTGCTTTCTCTCTCTCTGTTTCACCTCAGTCAGGAGATACACATTTCCTTTTCATCCTTGATGAGATAGATCAAGTTTCTTATCATTATTTTGCTTGTCAGTTCTACTGAACGTTGGAAATTGACTATTAAATTGAAAAATAATACAGAAAAAAATCTTTATAAAAATCTTTTTCTTGACATCAAAACCAGATGAAAAGACTATTGTTAATCAAATTCGTAAAAATTTGATACCTGCCTACATTTCTCAATTAGCATTATCTGATACCAGTTCTGTATCTGCATAAACTAAATTATGTAAACGTATAGAAGAGTCCATTGTATGGTCTAGTCGTTACAAGCCTCCACCTTCTCGTAAAGCTTCTTTGCTGGAGCCTGACTTGAGTTGTCCAAGTTTTTTTGACGTAGGTCCTTCTTTCAGCTCAACAAGGAATTCCACACACCTTTCCAAGGAAATTTGTGCTTCTTCTTCAAGTCCAGCTCTAACATGTTGGAACTGTGATTTGGTTGGGATACATTTATGGTGATTGTATGAAACTCAGGACTATCTTTTGTTTTGGTTGTGGTACCAAAGGTTTTTACAAGACCAGTTGTAAACGCTGTTCAAAAAACTTGCCGAAGCGTGTCATGAAACTGGACAGTCACCAGTCCTTCGTTGAGTCCAGATCAAACCACACAACCGACAAGAAGGAAGAAAGCAGCTCACAGAAGTAAAACTTCTTTCTCGGGAGTGGGATGAGTGGTTGTGTGTTATAAAAAAAAATTGTTCTACGAAAAATAAGCAAGTCTGTGCTACCACTACTTCTGAATGGAACTCCTGGTTATCTGTAGTAAAAAATTTCTGCAGAAAAGTTATAGTTTCTCCCTTATTTTTGAAAAAAGGCAATGACAACCGACCTTATGTTAGTGTCAACGTCTTCGGTGAATCTATAATTTCTCTTGTTGATACTGGATCAATTGCCTCAATTCTTGGATAGTCTGGATTCTCTCTTTTGAAACGACACAAAGTTCCCATTCTATATGATGAATTTCTGCAAGTATCGACAGCTGATGGAAATCCTCAGGAGTTCTTAGGTTATGTTAATATTCCTATTTCTTTAAATGGTGTTAGTAAGGAACTGCTGTTTATTCCTTCCATCACACAAACCTTAATTTTGGGAGTAGATTTCTTAAAACTATTTCATATTGAGACCATGAATTTAGACAGTTTTTCTTATAAAGTAAAAGTTCCTTCAGTTTGTGCAGTAAATATTATACAGAGTGTTTCCACTTGAGTGGTCGAGAAAAGGTTGAACTTGAGAAGGTTGTTGAATTTTTTAAACAAATTGGACCAGCTGAGAGGATTGGCAGGACCCATTTGATTTCACACTCCATAGAAACAGGAAATGCAAGGCCATTTAAACAGAGACAATATCCTTTGTCTCAGGTAATGCAGTCTCACCTAGAAAAAGAAGTGGATGAAATGCTAAAACTTGGCATCATTCAGCTCTCCAAATCACCTTGGTGTAGTCCTCTGTGGTTGGTAATAAAGTCAAATGGGACTTTTCGAGTTTGCTTCAATGTGAGGAAACTTAATGATGTGACAGTCAATAAGGATGCTTATCCTCTACCTTCGATTGATTGTATCATCACCAAGCTCCGTGATGCTCGCTTTATACGTTCAAATGATCTGAAACAGGAATTTTTTCAAATTCCATTGGAAGAATCATCCCGTGCAAAAACTGCTTTCGCTGTACATGGAAAAGGTCTGTACGAATTTGACGTTATGCCTTTTGGATTGGTTTCAGCAAGTCAAAGTATGTGTCGTCTTATGGACTTGATTATTGGACCCGCCTTAGAACTGTATTGATTTTATTACCTGGATGATATCATCATTGTGACTCCAGATTTTGAGAAACATTTAGAAATTTTGAGGAAAGTATTGGAGAGGCTTAGAGAATCCAATTTAACTATTAACTTTGAGAAATGTCATTTCTGTTGATGAACATGGCCTAAGAACGGACCCAGAAAAGGTATCTGCTGTGGTGAATTACCCTGTTCCTAAAAACACTACACAGATCAGACGTCTCATTGGTCTCGTGAGTTATTATCGTAGGTTCCTCAAGAATTTCTCTAGTCTCTGTAGTCCTATAACGGATTTACTCCAAGATAGAAAGAAATGCCAACCAATTGTCTGGACTCCTGAAACTGATAAAGCATTTCAGGGAATAAAGGATTCTCTTACTAGTGCTTCTGTATTGGCAAGCCCTGATTTTTCAAAGCCGTTTACTTTGATGTGTGATGCTTCGGACACAGGTGTTGGTTCGGTATTGTATCAGGAAGAGGATGGAATGGAACACCCAATTGCTTATGCAAGCAAAACTTTGAACTCATGCCAAAGAAAGTATACCACCACTGAAAAAGAATTACTTGCAATTATATATGGTATTGAGAAGTTCAAATACTATCTGGATGGTCGTCCCTTCGTGGTCATCACCGATGATAGTTCACTTCAATGGCTTCGAAACATGAAGGATCCTTCACCAAGGTTAGCACGTTGGTTAGTGAAACTAGGTCAATATGATTTAAGTATCGTTCCTCGAAAAGGTTCTCTCAATGCTGTTGCAGATGCCTTATTAGGTTCTTTTGAAATTGCCTCACTAGACTTATCTACGTTAAAACGTGATAACTGGTGAAATGGTTGAGAAAGTTCAAAAGTACCCCGAATCTTACCCATCTTTCAAAGTGGAAAATGATATCTTGTACAAACATATATTTTGTAAATATAACATTGAAAGTAATCTGACCAATTGGAAAATTGTTGTTCCAACTAGAAGTAGACAGGAAATTTTGTAAAAATTTCATAATCATGAGACTGCTATGGTCTTTCTAAAACTTTATCTCACATTTCTGAATTATACTATTGGCCAAATCTTAGAAATACAGTCTATTGTTATAACAGAAAGTGTAAAGTTTGTGCAGCCAGCAAATCATCTAATTTACCTCAAGCTTCAACTCATTTCTGCGGATCTTCTTGGTTCTTACCCAAGATTAAAGATGGGCAATCAATACCTTCTGGTTGTGGTAGTTTGGTTCACAAAGTTTGTTTTGGTGCATCCACTGATTAAAGCCACTTCAAGGGCAATAGTAAAATTCATAGAAAACCATGTATTTCTAATTTTTGGTGTTCCACAACTTTTTGCCTGTGACAATGTCCACAATTTATTAGCAAAGAATTCAAAAATCTCATGAAGGAATATTCTGTCCAAAAGATTTGGTATAATGCAAGATATCATGCCCAAATAAATCATACTGAGCGAGTTAATAAATCTATCACAATTGCTATTCGATGTTATGTTCATGAGAATCATAAGACCTGGGATCAGTCTATCTCTAAGGTTGCACAGGCTATTCGTCTTGCAAGACATGTTGTTACCTCTTTCTCTCCCGCTTTTCTAGTTTTTGCCAGGAACATTCCAGTATCAGGAGACTTCTATGGGAAAATTCCAGAGAATGCAAATAATGTTGTGTCTATTGGTGACAAAATTCATAGTATTGAGGATTCTCAAGCCTTGCCTCCACTGTACGAGGATGTTCGAAAGAAGTTATACAGGTCGTATGTTCAAAATTCTAAACGGTATAATTTGAGGAAACGTTCTCTGAAATGTCACGTTGGTGATTATGTTTGGAAAAAGAACTATGTCCTTTCTAAGGCTTCTGATAACTTTTCAGCCAAGCTTGCTCCCAAATTCATACCGTGTGTTGTTGATAAAGTGATCTCTCCTTTGGTTTATAATTTGAGAGATAGAGATGGAAAAGATTTGGATGATTGGCATATTAAAGACATAAATCCTAATATTACTGATGATTATCCTAGTGATAGTGATAGTGGTAGTGATACAAAGTCAGATTCACATCAGAATAGTAAAGATGAATATTTTTCTACATAATTACATTTTTCTCAGGGCATATGTGTTGGATGTCCTTGGGTTTCCCTAAAGCTCTAGTAGAAGTATCCTACCCAACCAGAAGAGGGAAATTTTGATAATTTTCGAATGAGGAGTTGATTTTCTTGTTGAATCCCAAGAGATCCTTCATACTGGAAATTTGTCTTATTTCTCCCTACGACAGTAACTATCTGCTGTTTATTATTCATAGTGGCTAGTTTTAACTATGCCACTCCAGATACTACTTTGTTATGTTCTTTGGCACATTATTGACTCCTACTGTATATTACCCTTATTGATCATTGATATTGTCGTTGTATAGATACCTTTGCATTTTACCCTGATGGTTTGAAAATGAGTACATTCCATTATTCTTTCACTGGAGTTGGAAATTTCTGACTCACGCAGATTTTGTAATTGGGGATAATTCCTCTAAGAATACTACTACTCTTCGAGTGGTTTTCGAATGCATTGCAGCATAATCTGATGCCCTAATTACTGATCTAATCCTTATTCTTGCCCTGATATCTTGATTAGATGAAATTATTTTATTTCACCTTGATTTTGAAATTGTGTGAATTTCATTATTCTTTCCCTGAAGTTGGAAAATTACTGACTCGCCCAGATCTTGTAATAAGGGACAAATTCCTCTGAGAGTATCTTCTGTTAGGTTTCTGAATGCATTGTATAATAATTAGAATCTGAGCGCTCATTACCTATCAGGATTTGCCCAGTATAATTAGATGTTCCAGATTACTGATCTCTTTCTTGATTTTTTTAGAGTGCTGGCACTCTGAGCACGACAGGTCCGCTGACCTTTAGCTTGGTTTCCTTGACAAGGAAAGTATTGTCGTGTTCTAGTCCGCAACTGCCTTATGGCCTTTGCAGTTTAAGATCACCATGTCCGTGGCAAAATTGCAATCATTGTGTTTGCATTTTGCAGTATAAATCCCAGAAATGTACTCTCATATTTTTCAATGACCAACCCTTGAGTCAGTATTGTTGCCAAATTACATAAATTTTTCTTGGATATTTTATCCTTTTTCTCTATATGCTTAGATTCATGGTTGGAGTATTGCCTAGAACAGTATTGTGGCTTATGTCAAGCTGGTTGCCTGCTTATTTTAATGTCTGTTTAACATCTCAACCAACAATTTGTCCAGCTTATTGCTATTCATGTTATTTGTTGCAATACACAAACACTTTCTGATAGTTTCTCAGTTTTGCAGTACCTACTTTGGCTGAATGTTTGTGATTAAATCCCTTCTCCTAAATTTTACTTCGTATCCCGCAATAGACACTCTAATGAAGGAGTTATTCTGGAAGTTTTTTACCCTTTTCTTGTTCTAAGAAAAGGATGGTTAACATAAAATTTTTTTGTTTTAGGAACTCACTTTGGTGGTGTGTGAGCTCAGCTCAGATGTGACAGCTAGCTTGCTAGCGGGATCCTTGGAAGGGTGAACTTTGGAGGGTAGCGTTCGGCTAGCGTGGAGGCCTAGGCCGGTCAGCGCGTAAAGCTCGCCTAAGAGCGGTCGGGCGTTACTAAGAGTATCCCGAACTTTTGTAATTGTTATTAGTAAAACAATGTTCTTCTACTTCAGTTGGTGGCACTATAGTTCATCCCAGTTGAGGTGACAACTGAACTTTTTTTTATGAGCGTAATTCATTTTTTTTTGTTTCACCAAGGGTGCAGTAGGTAATGGTTTCATGGGGTTGAATTCTGGTTGGTGGTGGTTGTCTCGGGTAATCTGGAGGCGAGTAGTTGAAGATGTTCACTCACCGGCGCCGCAATCAACATCTTGCAGCGATGAGGGCATCTTTGCCAGATTGTCTGGGAGGGCTTCGACTGCGCCGGGTTTTGCCTTGGGAGATGGTCAGTAGCTGGACCCCTTTTTGTATCTTCACTCCAGAACTGTGAAATACAGGGAGTTGGAAGCTTCAGCTTTGTAAATGCTATAATTTACAGATTTTAATTTCTGAATATTGGTAATTAGCAATATACCTCATTAATCATTAAAGCAAATTTCAGCTATGTGAATGCTACCTCCCGTAACAATCTGAGCAGCTCATAGGCATTGCTGTAAAAAAAGAGCAAGCAAATAAGGATAAGTGTTTATCTTTAGTTGCAATCCGCCATATGAGACTTATTGATTGGATAATGACGTGCCTGGTGACTATACGTTCTGGTTGAGTCATTTATGGTTATTAGTCTAGAGAAATCATTTTTGGTTGTGGTATTGAACCACGCCTGATTAGATCTATCCCTGACTTCTCCACCATTGAAGCTTATCCCTTGTTTTTCAGCTGGATGAATTCCTATCAGTTCATAATACTCAGCTGGAACAAATCATTCATTCTGCCATTGCCTAAAGTACCTAATCCAGAGGATAAGAAGTGACTACGATCTATTAGCATTCTGTGCACACCCTTTTGCCAATCTGGCCTTATATCTCAGCAAAGCTGTGCCATCCTCAAGTTCATAGATGACATCCTAACTGCAATGAGTCGTAATCACCGGACAGTATTGGTCATGATCGATTACACCATGGCTTTTGATATAATTAAATACCAGCTATTAAAATTTCACTATATTTTCCGTCAGTGCAGTATCATTATTTCACTCGTATTTATCTGATAGACTGCAAGCTATCATGGCGTTTCGCAGGGTTCGATTTTGAGTCCAATACTCTTTATTCTGTATACTGATGATTTTCACAATCTCAAGCATTATAGCAACTGCCACTTTTATGCCTATGACACGCAGATTCCTATCGTCTTTTTCATACATGATCACTAAACTCCATAACTGGGTCCTTGGAGACCTTAAGGGTTTAAACTAACGGATGAAAAAATTACTCCAAACTTGTGATTTGTACTTATATCCAACCGGTCCAACTCCTGATATGAGTAGCCTGATTTGATATCAATCTTTTTAGTATTTTATCAATACTCTCCACTGCAGAAATTAATTTACTTTATACAAATTTGTATATTTTTTACATTTACAGGTTGGGTGGAAGAAAGCATTTGTCTGGTCACTTCGGGTTCAGACATGTCATAAGCTAGTAGTAGTAGTAGTAGATGCGGGGTGGCCGCTACTGCAACTAGGAAAGTAGGCCATCATGGGCCCTTTTTGTCATCTCCTTTTCTGCTCATCCATGATATGCTCTTAACCCAACCTTCTTCTCCTCAAAATAATTCCTTATACTCTATGTATGTATGTATGTATGGGCTTATCAAGGAAGCGAGTTCTTTCAATCAGCCTATTCCTGGATGTTCTGGTAGGGCTGGTTCTCAGTCGGGCGGTGCGGCAGCCGCGGGTGAATTTATTTATTTATAATAATACATGGCAAGAATGCATGCTCTGTGGTGTGAGATACATCCTGAGCATGCTGCTTTTTCCGCCCAAAATCTGAGGGATTATGTATCTCATCTTCGGGCACGAGGCTATGTCAGAGCTCCTCCTCAGCCAGTTGACGAAGTGGCAGAATGGGCAGATATGCCACGAGTCGATCTGGCTGTAGAGGGAGCACGCAACATTCTACCTACGGAAGGCATCAGAACCCGCAAGGCGCTTCATCACACCAAGCCCCTGAAGCCACAACAACTGGCACGGGTGGATGCGGAGATTCACGATGTCCTTTCAGAAGAGGATGATATCTGGCAGATCAACTCTGCCGTGTATGACGCCGCTCAGGCCCTGTCCCAAGCGGAGAGGAGGGATACCACCCCTCTGATTGGGAGACATGAGCGACGCATTCACAAGATGGAAGCTAAGATCAGGTCGGCGAGACATCACGCGTCTCGTATCCAGTGTGTGGCGTACTACGTGGCGGCCAATAGGCGAATTGCCGCAAATCTAAGACGAGCTCACCACACACTAAATCAGGGCGTGCTTTTGACCATCAAACAGTACTGTCTTGATAGGATACGAATGCTGGTGGCTGCAAAAAAGTCACTGGTGAGGCAGGCGAGAAGCATCGCGGAAAACATGAAGTTCCGCGATAAACTCTCTCGCTTATTCCAAGAGCCTCCACGTATTGTGAATAACCCGAATGCGGCTGATCGGGTAGAAACCTTCTGGAAGAACATTTATGAGTTTCCGCAACCACTCAACGTAGATACTCCAGCCCTAGATGGGGAGCAGCAGATTCCGGACTGGTTTGTCGAGGGGCGAACCGTGCTAATCCCCAAAAACGGCGATTTGTCCGATCCGAAAAACTACAGACCGATAACATGCTTGAACGCATATTATAAGATGTTTACACGCATCTCATACATGCGAATACTCTCCGCAATTGAGCCGGTGTATGAACGGATATATGAGCAAAGAGGGTCAAAGAAGGGGGTCGCCGGCGCATCACGCAGGACTCCGTGCAGTATAAGCGTAACCTTTCAATGGCCTGGATCGACTATCGCAAGGCATTTGATACAACATCGCATGAGCTCATCATGCATTTGCTCATATGCCTTGCGGTACCCGATCAAATAATGAGATGCATTGAACAGCTGATGCCGCTATGGAGGACTCGCTTTACCATAACATATGGTCAAGTCAGAGTCCAAACAGAGCAGGTTATCTTTAGAAGGGGCGTGTTTCAGGGAGACTCCCTCAGCCCTCTTCTCTTCTGCATCTCACTACTGCCATTGTCCGTTGCACTACGGAAAACCCGTGGATACAACTGCGGCACCCCCAGTAACCGGAGGCATAAGGTCACCCATCTGTTTTACATGGACGACCTTAAACTATATGCCTCTGGGGAAAAGGAACTACATCAGTCCTTAAGGGTGGTGCAAGAGTACACGCATGCTATCGGAATGGAGTTCGGGATCGACAAATGTGCCACGGTTGATCTCAAATGAGGACGATGCGAGGAATACGGAGAGGACGTTCAGCTCGTAGACGGAAGCATCCTACATCATCTGGATGCCGGAGAGACGTATACTTACCTAGGAGTGGAACAACGACACTCCCAAGAGGTAAACACTGTTAAAAACTCTCTCCGCAGCAAGTATCAGCATAAACTCCGACAGATATGGTCATCAGAATTGTCGGGGAAGAACAAAGTTGCTGCAACTAATACGCTTGCCGTTCCGATTTTACTTTACTCCTTTGGAGTAATGAAATGGACTCAGGAGAAGCTGCGACAACTCGATGTTAAAACTCGCAAAATGATGCATCTGCATAGGAGCTTGCATCCTAAATCGTCCGTTCCACGGTTATACTTCCGTAGACAACGGGGAGGCCGTGGTCTTTTGAGTTTGGAGTGTCTGTATAACAGAATGGTACTGGATGGAGCCTGTAAAGTCATCAGGAGTTTAGATCCCCTTCTCTGCTTGGTATGTGCTTATGAAAAACCAGGGATTGGAGCAATTCTTTTCAAGGCAGCAACCCGTGCAGCCGATGAACTCGGTCTCGTATTCGACACTGAACGGACAAACCCAAACTCTATCACCGAGTTGGAACCCGTTCAGCAAAAAGCCCACGTAAAAGCTGCGGAGTGTGAGAGGCTCCTGCAGCAACATAAGGATAAGCCGATGCATGGGGTCTTCTTCAAGAACATTGAAGACCTAGGCTTATCCAGAGACCTGACCGTCTCGTTTCTCAGGTCAAGTGGGCTGAAGTCGTAGACAGAGGGATTCATAATGGCCTGCCAGGATGGTGTCTTTAACACTCTCGTCTACCGCAGTCGCGTGATGGGTATAGACGTCCCTGACACTAGATGCAGAGCGTGTCGTGGGGCAGCTGAGACCATAATGCATTTGCTGTCAGCTTGTCCAGCTTATGCGGTCTCAGCCTATATCCACACACATAACGCGGCCCTACGAGTGTTGTACTACCATCTACGAAACTCGTACGGTGTAGACGAGACACCGGTGTTGCCTTATGCCCCGGGGGATATTGAGTCCGTAGTGGAGAATGAGAAGTGCCGAATCTATTGGAACTACTCATTCCCCACCCTCAGGCAAATACAAGCCAATAAGCCTGATGTAGTACTCCTCGACCATCAAAGTAGAACGATTTTCGTCATTGAGTTTTCAGCTCCTGGCGAAACGAACATCGTCCGAAAAGAGGAAGAAAAACGGACTAAATATCGAGATCTTCTCTTTGAACTCCGCAGGCTTTATCCAAACCATTCTGCCAAGATGGTGGTTCTGATAATAGGGGTCCTTGGTGGAATGATGGACACGCTGCTTTCAAATCTGAAAATCATACCGGCATGACGTGATGCGGCAGAAAACTTAGCCGGAAGTCCGTTATTCATGGTTCACTCCGTTTACTCAGGGCACATGATTCTCGGACCCAGTAATTACTCACCCCACGGACGTGGGGAGTGTTTGCTGGGGTTAATGATACACCAGCGCGCCCTCCGGTAGTATCGGAGCTCCGGAGACAGGGCCTGACTGGTACATTCCGTATGGAAAAAAAAATATTCATAAAATGTGCAAAATATGAATAAATAAACAAGGACATCAAAGAAGCAATAATATTAGTATCGCTTGTACGTGATATAGTCAGGTTTTCATAGAAACTAATTCTAATTATATACCTATTGCAAAATAATAATAAAATATTTTGGATTGATAAAATACGAAATGAAAATGAAACATTATCATAAACTATCATGACTATACTACAATGACGAGTGAGAAGTGTTTCAAACAAGCAATGCCATTATCTGGTGAAATATCACAATCACATAATCACAATTACAATCGGGTAAATGTCATAGTTGGGTAATGGTATCACATTAGCGACAGTTTCATTATCATGACAGTATTCTCACTTAAGAACCTAAATTTTGTATGTAGAAGGTATCTGCACAAAAACAACAGTAATAACTTACAAAAGCATTATTCAGGTATTTTAGTTAAAAACATTGGATGATGAAGTACCACATAATGTTCAAATAAATTTTAACTTTTGAAGGATATACAGAACTAATTCATATAATCTTGGAGAATGGATCTTTCGTTTTCCATTCAACCATTTCTTCACTTTATTTTCGAATATTTTTGAATTATTGGTTGTTTTCATTTTTTCCGGCAATATTTGGTAGAGTCGTGGGGCTATGTATTCAGCATTTTTTGCCCTATGGTTTTTTCACATCGGGGTCCTTTCAGGAGTTTATCTCGATTTCTAGTGTTATGGGAGTGAATAACTGGTTCCAGATGTATATTACCTTTTTTTATAGCGTTCATTATGCTCAAACAGAACAGTTGGCGAATATCTAGTACAGCAGCTTCCTTGTGTTCACTATTACTATAGCGCACATATTAAATCAGTCCTTTGTATCTGGAATTTTTCCCAGCCACATGAAGTCAGCGAAAATCACTCCAATATATAAAAAAAATAGAAATCATGTATTGAAAATTATAGACCAGTATCTGGAATATCTGCCTTTGCTAAAGTTTTTGAGTACTGTAGGCTCACTAGCTTCATTGACAGGTATAAATTAGTACCGAATGAGCAGCATGGTTTCAGAAAAGGAAAATCCACTACAACAGCGACACTCGAGTTTTACGATAATATACTCAATGGAATCGACAATGGCCGGTCACCAATAGGTGTATTCTGTGATCTTAGTCGAGCATTTGACTGTGTGCCTCATGAGGCTTTGCTCAAATAGCTGTGGCTATGTGGCATCAGAGGCCCAGCTTTAAAATGGTTCCGATCGTACCTACTGAACAGATATCAGTTTGTACAGTTACTTCACAATGAAGCAGATGGGTCAGTCAGCAAGCATTGCTCAGAAAGAGCAGTGGTGGAAGTAGGCGTCCCTCAGGGAACTGTTCTGGCTCCTACTGTCTTTTCATTATATATTGCAGACCTGGTGGAGTATCTGCCAGGATATAATATAACACTATACGCAGATGACTCTGCATTTTTAGTTGATAGCAAATGCTGTGAAGCTAATGAAGAGGACTGCAATTTATTAATGAGAAAACTTCAGGAGTGGTTTTCAGCAAATCAGTTATTTTTAAACACAGATAAAACTGACTACATGATCTTCCATACCAGACAGAGAACCACCAACAATTTAGTTTCAATTAAATCTGACACTATAGATATAGACAGAACTGTATCTGTGAAGTTCCTGGGTCTTACTCTGAATGACACATTACAGTGGCAGGAACATACAAATAACATCATTAAAAAGTTAAATACAAAAATCTATCAAATCCGCTGTATCCGAAATGTTGTCGATAGACACTGCTTAAGAGACTTCTACTTTGCTGAAATTCAGTCTACTTTATTGTATGGCATACTATTATGGGGTGCCACTCCAGCAGCACAAGATGTATTCTTAGCTCAAAAAAAAGCATTAAGAGACATAACAAATAAAGGGCAGAGTTTCTCCTGCAAACCAATCTTTGCCGAGTTGAATATCCTTCCACTGATCTGTCTGTATCTGCTCGAAGCTGCCTGTCATATTTACAGGAAGAGAAATACTCTTCCTAAATACCATGATATCCACCCGCATCATACTAGATCAAACAATTTGATATATCCAAGACATAACAATCTCGATCTTGTATCAAGAGGACCAATGTTCATGGGCATAAAAGTCTACAATAAGTTGCCAGACACCATTAAAAACGAGATTACACACTCTAGATTTCGAAATGCAACCACAACATTTTTAAAAGCTAACCTATTCTATGACTTGACTGAATTTTTCAGTAAATACTAATCTTGATTCTATCAATGTGCATTTTTATATATATGTAAAGCTATCGTGGCTAGTCCTTTTATATCTATGTATAAGAACTATGTTTTATCTATGTACTATCTATTTTTATTTTTTATATTTTGTGTTATGACATGTTCTATACCCAACTGGGTCCTCGAATGAAATAAACGATTCTGATTCTGATTCTGATTCTAAGTTTTGCCTTTATTGAGAAAAATTTTGAATGATACAGAGGTTTGTGAGGTAACAGTTATTCTCTCCTCCCCACCCTATAATACCATATAAAATTCACGATTGTACAAGTGCGAAATAAAGCGTATTTTTTTTATAAACTGTATTTTTCGTCTGCAAATCCTAGCGTAAATGCCTATCAATAATGATTCCTGAATACTCGATGGATTGACTTTCAGAAATATAGTATGTATCGTTAATCTTCAGAGGACCCATATTCGGTAATCCATTGGAATATGATGCAAAGGGTACATATCTGTTTTTTTCGAAATTGATTGTGAGCTTGTTATGAGAGAACCATCTCTCAATTTTCAAAAAGTCGTCTTCAGCTGATGCTTTCAATTGCTGCCAGTTTGAGCCTCTATATCATCAGCAAAGCTCAATACTTTTCCCTCTGTTTGAAGAAGCAGGAGTTCATTCAAGTAAATAGTAAAGAGAATTGGTCCCAGTATGGTTTCCTGAGAAACTCCAAATGTCACTACTTCAGGTCTGCTTAGATTATTTCCAATATTCCATTTGTTCTTCCCATATTCCACAATTTACCAATTTTTTTAGGAGTTTACAATGGTCAACGGTATCAAATGCTTTGGAGAGATCGACAAAGATGCACATTGTTGGAATTTTTTGTCTTGAGGCTTGTATTGCATACTCTGTAGATTTTCCCTCTCGGAATCCATACTGCTGGTCGGCAATCAGTTTGTATTTCTTTGTTAATTTCACCAGTTGTCTTTGCAATATTTTCTCGATAAGTTTTGCAATATTCGAGATCAAGGTAACAGTTCTATAGATGAGCATATTTGTTTTATTTCCGTTTTCATATACAGGTTTGATTATACCTATTTCAAACAATTTTGGAAAGTACCCTGTCTCGAAGCATTTGTTAATGAGGAATGTAAGTGGTCTTTTTATTTGATTTGAGATTATTTCAAGTGTTTCTGAGCGAATTCCGTCATAGCCTTGTGATTTTTTGGGTTTCAAATCCATTATGGCATGTTCTTCAGTTTCGTCGGTATCGAATATACACATTGAATTTTTAAGTTTTTTGTCCTCAAGATCGTGATTTATCACACATTTCATTCACACATTCCCAGAGTGCGTTGGAGTTATTTATATTGGCATCGATAATTTTCTTCGAATAGTTTTTTTTGCTGAAATCAATAACCTACCTAATTAATTTTTCAGTGAGTTGAATTGGGTACTCAGATTTATGTTGTCGGGCTGAATCATCAAATTTTGATACTTCTCATTCTTTTCGTTTATTAGTTCCAGCAGTTCAGGTGTGATCCACTTTTTTTTGTTTCTTGTTTTTTATTTTCACTGTGACGGTATTTTTCTCTATCAAATAAGTCAGTTTATTCATGAAAATCTCAGCCATTCTTTCAATATTTTCAGTTTCAAAGACTTTATTCCAGATTTCGTATTCAAGATCCATTTTCAATTTTTCGTAGTTGGTGTATTTTTTATTCTTATGTTCACAGTTCACAGTACTCTTTCCTCTTCAAATTCAATTCAATAGCAACTGTAGAGGGATCTGTAATGCTCATTTTGAATATATAGGATTAGATTTTAATGTTATTTTCAGCTTTAATGAAGATATGTATGAAACAAAATTTTCGGTATTGAGAACGTTATTGTATTCTTCAACATCTCTACAATCTGAAAATAGATTATTGTTTATGTCTCCAATTATAATATAAATATCTACTTTATTCATGTGATCTAAGTATTAGAGCCTAGTACTCCAGTTCCTTCCATCCTCCTCCTTGTGAAAGTCCTGGTAGGGCTGGTTCTCGATCAAGTGGTGCGGCGGCCGCAGGCGATTCATTCACCGGCTACCAGTCCCACAGCACCCAATTCAAGGCCCCTCCTTGGCCCCCACCGAGGACCAGATTTTCCAGTTCCCGCAGCGAGATCCTTCGATTCGCCTCCTCGTGAAAACTCTGGTAGGGCTGATTCTCAACCGGATGGAGCTGTGGCCGCAGGTGATTCATTACCGCCTACCAGTCGCGCAATACCCAATCTGAGGCCCCTCCATAGCTCCCACTGAAGGCAAATATTCAAATTCTCGCATCCCTCTGTAATGGTTGTGTGTTAAGTGTCAGGGGAACATGTGTGTTTTTGACATTGGTGTACGGTAAGCTAATGCCCATAGGTCGCTATTCCCGTTGGCTGCAACCTCTTAGCCACCCTTGGAGTAAACATAAGCTAACTTTGTTATTATTATTAGTACCAGGAGGACAGGTGGTATTCTCGGGCATCAGCAAATGATATCATAGGAATACCCCACCGAAATTCATGAAAATAAGTTTTCCTACGACCACATAGAAAAGTAACGTATATCGCGCTGTGAAGTCCCACGGAAAGTTGCTGATATCCACACACGTGCGGAAAGGTATTTTCCGCTCATGTGCGGAAAGTGAATCGCACGCGTGCGGATAAGCTGTCAATTGCGTAATTCCTGTTTAGATTAACCGCTTCCAGCAATTAAATTCATAATATTTGAGCACAAAATAAATAAAGTTTAAAAAAAATTTATAAACACGCTTTTATATTACATTGAACTAAAAAGTAAAAAATGAACATGTTTTGCATTTCAAAATGATTATTCAGAATTGATGAAGTTCCTTTCCGCACTGGTAATGTTATATACTATACGATGATCAATGAAGTGAAAGAATTTCATTTGGAATGCCTCGGAATATATTTTGCAGCAGCAGAATGTCTTAATGAAAAACCCAATTTAATGGCCGATTAATGTTTGATGTCTTCTACAGGTTAAACTTAACATAAAAATAATTAATGCATGATATAAATATCAAACATTCAACAAATTCGACAGATATCCTGTTCATACATTTATCATATATCATATGAATCAAACATATATTTCCCACTCTGACATTCATTCAAAACCAAGTATCTTCATACATGAATAGTTCATTTAAAAAATAGGATCAAGTCGTTTGATCTTTGTTCGCAGACATAAAATATCGAGAGCATTCAAACTCGCCGTAAAACACCGCATCCATATTTATTGTCACATTGGCTTTGTTTGGAAGGATATTGTCTATAATTTACCAAGCGAAATCTCCGAATACATCCAATATGGTGTTTGCATTCAGAATTCGGCATTTCCATTTTTGACTAGTTCTTGATCCCTGGTTATAAATGTGTTTGGGGGAGTTTATGTATTTGAAACAGACTCCGATTCAGTGTAGTGGACCAGGGAGTGGCTATCCTTGCGAAACACTCCCTCGTCGCTAACCAAAAGGGTGGCCAACTGGACCTTATTATTCCACCCCATTTTTATTCTCTTTCGCAACAGCGGCTATTTTATGGAATGAATAAACGTATGCGCGAGGGGTCGTCTAACATGTTTTTGTAGTGGGAAATAAAAAACATATTTCAGAAAATATTTGTGGTTGCATTTTCTCAAAACATTAGGAATCTCTTGATACTGAAAATAATGATATTAGTATTTTGATAAGGGTACAAAAAATATCGCATTCTCCATTTTGAATGTTCTCTCCTCTCCACAGTTGATATAATAGTTAGTCACAAACTAAATTCTCAGATAATAACAATAAAAATTTTTGAGCATCAGCTGAAGTATAATAGTGTACTATATTTTTGACCTTGATAGATTACGATTACATATCTATACACTTCAATGGGAAAAGCACTAATTTTGATTTGAAAAATCAGAACATCTCCTCAAGTAATAACAATAACTGACGACTACCTTTCCAGACTGTGCCTTCGGGCTTACTTATGAGCGGAATATAACTGCCATCTTTTCAAAAAATTTCATAATAAAAAAAATACATTCAAAGAAATGCTGACTGAATGACTCAATTTTAATATTATATATTAATCAAAAATCTATAATTATTATCAATTTAATCTACACGGATTTTGAATTCCAATTCATCAATTTCATTGTAATAATGGTGAAATTACGGATAATAAATTCTGCAAGGTAACAAGAAAATTGATAAGACTTGGATTGCAAACTAGATACTATATGGTTTAACTAACGATCGCGTTCCTTTTCCGTACCCTAATATGTCACATTTTTCACAATTCATAACCTCGCATCATTATATGGTACGCTGTTTCCGACAAACATTTTTGTTTTCTACAGGTGTTTCTTTAGAACAGCATGCAGTTCCACAATGATCCTCAACTATCTGCAATTCTTGAGTTCGTTTTTCATGGTGCTGAACTGAATAGGTTCCTGTGCCTTCAGCTAGTACGTTTATTCCGTATTTTTGTTTCTTCTTCTAAACCCATCTGTTAACCTAATATTACGTGACCATCCCTGATTACTTGGAGTTTGGAGAAAGTTCATAGCTGGATTTTTCTATATTTTCATCAGTACTTCGCAGAGACAGCCTTTGCCCAAGTTCACGGGTCTTACGTTCCACATTATTGGTGAGGATATCACTTTTTGACCATCAGAGCGTTTAGAGCTACCTGACTGCACAAAATGACGATTTTATTTATTGAAATGAGCTCTCTTCATATTTTCATTAGTAATATTATACGCAAATATTCGATTGAACTATCTAATGATAAAAGGTATTTTGTGAAAAACCACCAGAGCGTAATCTCTAGTTGTGTTTGCACCGTGTTATAAGGTGAGTATAATTGAAAATTTTCATTTAATTGAATGGTATTCGTTTATCGCATATACTTGTCCTCGTCGGCTATGAACCGAGAGAGTACTCTGTCAAGTTTCTATTATAAACGATCCGCTATTCTGTCCTTGGGGCCCTAATTCTTGAAAGTGGTGAAAATATTCACCAGTGGAAAATTTCACCACCAGATCTTCACATGCGTCACTCGTTTTGCATTCTTGAGTCCTAGGTGAATTTACTGGAGGTGAAAATGAAATTGCAATTTGGCAACGTCGGAACATAGCATTTTTGATGAAGAAAATCAATCTTACCCTGCGTATTTGTTGTTTTTCTTTTCGTTGTTTCCAAAAATTTTCCCTTTGTTAAATCATTATTATTTATTAAGATGGCTGAGAAATATTGTGGACATGCTACCACGAAGCAAAAAGAACACCTAATAGAATTATGAACAATGACGAGGAATTAAGGAAAGGACGATTAACCAATTCCTTTTCAAGAAAATATTTGAATTTACGATGGGAAAATATAGCTATCCAATTGAACGTAATTCCATGAGCTAATAAAACCGCCGAGTAATGGACAAGGGTACGAGTTTACATTCAATCATTATTATTCATTATTTTTACTCCGGCTCATTTACAATGTTCAAAAAAATGGGGAAATAAACCTTACAAAGATTTGACTCGACACTTGTTATTTCACAAATACACGAATCAGGTTCAATCATGTAAATGTGATTACCTACATCATCACTAGTTTCGATAATACTTACCTAATCTTTTCAAGACATGGAAAGACATGAAAATGGGTGACAAAAAAATAATATAATTAAAACATACAAGAATGGTACAGGTGGTAGTCCTCCACCAGTTGATGAACTAGATGAAGTGGACAAGTATTACATTATTATCATCAACACCTTTATTTTAGGCAGGTATTTTGAAAAAGTACAATATACAATTTTACATTTCTAAAAACTAAAAATAAAACAATCGAACAAGGTGAAGCAGTGGGGTTATCTTTTACTACTGAGCCCAATGAACATATCATCAACGATACCTACATACAAGTTTTTTTTTTTGCAAACAGTATTTTTTTTAAATAACACCAAAATTGTAATAACCAATTGGACATTAATTGAGTGATGCCCTTTCCTATTCTTTTCGCCATTTTATTTTCAAGAATATGATAATGTATTTTTTCGGTGAAAACTAAGTATTTCACCCGGTGATTATTTTCACTACTTTCAATAATTAGGACTAAGGGTGGTTTTATCGAAAGAGTATCGCGGTACCATGTAGTCCGAGTTTTAGAAGATTGGATCTTCTACAATCCTTCTGATGTCCGTGTGATATGATCTGGAATACTGCCTTTTCAGAAATCCAGAACTTCTATTGCTGCTGTCATGGACTACCACCTCATAGCCTCTCAGTGATATACCGAACATGTTTTTGTCTTGTTTTACATTTGAACCCGGTGACTTAATTGGCTCAAATAAGTTGAATGCCCATTTGAGTATTCTCTATGTAACCAACTCACTGAAGATCGCCCAGTCATAGCTAGTCTGTTTGGGAAAATCCCGTACCGTTTGTTCGGCAAATTTTTGAATACAAAACGAACAAAGGTAGAAGGTGTTTATGGAGTCAATCAATTCAATGTATCAAATATGAGGGCCATTTGTGCATTTGGTTAGAAAATACCACTTGCACACACGCATGTTTGAAGGTTCTTGCCTCTCATCAGTGCAAGTATAGGTCAGATATTAGAGAATCGCCTTGTTCCACAAAATTAATCCATCCATAAGCCTCATAGTTTTCACCTACAAATTAAGCCGTGACTTAAAATAAGTCAGTTGTTCGTTTTGTGTCTGACCTATCTTAGCAGTGATAAGAGGCAAGAAACTTGATACATACGTGTATACAGGTGACTACTTCCATTTCAATTCCTTTTTTTTCAGTCAGCACCTGAAATTGTGTTCGTAAGGAACGCTGCACAAATGGAGGTCGGATATAATTCAATGTCTGTAAGGTGGGAATGTGTGGATGAGAAACGGGTATATTCAGTTTGGCGAAATATTTGATTGAAGATTGATTGAATTTAAAGTATCTGTCTAAGTTATGACATATTCAGGTAAATGTATTCCTATCTCATTCTCAATTTTCCATCAGGATTGACATCTTTGCAACCTATATCTCAAAGACCACTCGGATATTGGCAAGTATTTGTAAATTTTCATTTTCTAAAATCTGTACAAGTTTCATTGAGTTTCACTCAAAATTCATGCAAATCATAATTTGTTACACGAAAATCAAAATATCGCATTGAATTCGGACAGTTCTCTCGTTGTTAAATAACTGCCTCATTTATTTTTTCACCTACGCCGTGTAACACGCTCTAAAAAGTTTTATTATTAGAAACAAAACCCTCTGAGATCACCTCTCGATCGTTACCCCGAAGAGTACACAGAATAGATCCTTTCGCAGGATTAGGGTTCGCCGACTCCATTGGTCCAGTTATCCTTATCACCGCTACCTGAGCCAGATTTATATTCCTTGGCAGATCCTGTTTTCCTCCAGGAATCACGTATGGCCTATAAAATCCTATGAAATGGATAACAACAGGGATTTCTATTTCAACACATCTCTTCCACATTAAAAGCAGGAAGGTAAGACGTTAAAAAGTGAATGGTTTCAAAACAGTACACATCCATTTCAAAGTTATCACGTGATACGTATTTTAGGGTTTACTAACACATATTTATTTTTTATATTTACAACTTCATCTGATAATAACGCATGGAAATGAAAGGGGAGTAAGCACTTCAAAAAGTGTTTTTTCTAATGTTTTCAGAGAAAACAGTGACGGAATTATATTTTTGCAGCGCGACGTCCATGAAAATATTTCATCATATAACTCTCATTAGATAGCCCTATGAAAGTTATGAAAAATATTAAAAGTTTATTATACAGTGTGTACCATATTGTGGAAACAATGTGAAACCTTTTAATTTTCCATTTTATTCAAAACTTTTTACTAACATTCTATAAATTTCAGTCTGAGGAAGCACTTGTGGAACATGAAAGCACAACTGCAGTATTATTGGTTTATGAAGAAGTTCATTGGAAAAAGTGCTCAGTTAACGAGAAAAATGGAGTATTATTCATTCTCCACATTTTATTGGCAACTACGAGATGATCGCAAATTTATCTCTATAATATTTTGGTGAATATTTGTTGGGGCAAATCATAGCTGGCACACATATGAACTGATTATAATAATAACAAATTCTAGTTTATGGATGGAAATTATAGTTTGCAGCAATTCGATAGGAGTGTTCAACAACCACCTGTAATTGATGTAGAATTATTAATACACATTTTTTTAATGAAAGTGTTTGGACACTTCATTCCTCCGGAGCTGCGGGAATTGGCCACGTTGGATTTGCTCCCCCAGAAATCACATTCAAGAACTGGCGTCAGGAACATAATGTCGAGAATCTCTCAGAAAATGTTCTTCTGGCCTATTTTTCTAGTAAAGCTGGCAATAATAATTATAAGTCATCAACGCTATAGTCAATATACTCTATGCTGAAATCCACATTAGCCATTAAGGAAAACGTTAACATATCCAAATTTCCGAAACTTATTGCATTTTTGAAAAAACAAAGCGTTGGGTACAAAGCGAACAAATCTAGAATATTTAGTCGAGATAAAATGAACAGATTTCTTCATGATGCCCCTGATGAAACTTATCTTTTGCAAAAGGTAAAATATTTTAATTGATTTTGCTGATGTATTTATTGCTATATTATTACGGCTGTTTAATTATTGGAATTGCTGGAGCTTGTCGAAGAGACGAACTCCGTAAAATAACGACAAAAGATATTTTGTTGATCAAGGCGACATGCTTGTAATAACCATTCCAGACTCAAAAAATGAGAGAGGCTATTGCTTGGTAATAGCAAAATGACGGAAATGGCAAATAACGGTGACGTTATTTTTGACGGAAGTGATACAGCATAGGGCTGAATGTTTATACTCTGAGCTCCGTTATAAATTTCCATATAATACATAGAAAACGGAAGTTATTCGCTATTTTTGTTGATTTCAGAAGAGCTTTTGATTTGGTTAACCATACCTTACTCTGGGATAAATTAATCAGTATAGGGATATCATCTGACATTCTTTAAATAATACAAATATTTTTTGATAATGCAACTATTCAAATAAAAGGTACTGGGCTCTAGAATATTTGATTTAACAACCACTGTTTTTCAAGGTGAACCTCTGAGCCCCCTTCTATTTGCTCTATTTATGACTGATATAGAAACATTCTCCTATGATAACCAGGCCCAGGGTGTGAACATCGACAATAGGAATGACGTATTGGCTCAATTATATGCAGATGATCTGGCGATTCTTGCCCACTCAGAAATTGATGTTAAAACATTCTCCTTCTTTAGAAATATACTGCATGTAATGATCTATCCGTAAAATTTACAAAAAACTAAAATTATGCAATTTGTACGAGGAGGATATCGTGAACCTAATTATGATAATAATTTTAACGGACAACCACTAGATGTAGCTAATAAATATAGTTATTGTCCATTATTACCCCTGATGCAATAGTTCGTTTGGAAACGGGACGAGTTAAACTTGCATATAATATCTTTAAAATTACCCTAAATTGGCTGTACACGATTCTTTCAATGGAGAGTGATCGTTACCCAAGATTTTGTTTTGAACATCAAATGAGATTAATAAACTCGACTGATGTAAAATATAATTAGGCACTTCAAGTAATGCAATTTTTACTGATAGCGGAACTTTGGAAATATGGAATAGTATGACTGGTCATACTTTTATTTCAAATAGGAGAAATATACTGAATGAGTATTACAGTTATCTGTTTAATAATGATGTCACCCTTTACCCTTTCATGTATTTCTATAATGTTTTGAGTTCATCACAGGAACCCAGGCCATATCTGCAGTTGAAGCTACCCATACAGATCACCCGCAATCTTGCACAGTTACGCATGGCTAATCAATTCCAGATCAAGTTTACATTGAATGGAATTGTGTATTCGATTGATCCAGATGTAATCCGTTAAATGCATCCCCGCTAGATGGCGCTCAGAATTTAGGCACGAAACTGTGTAATGGTGATCGGCTGACAAATCCTAAGAGACCATATTTCATTTTATTTTCATTCAAATTTGAATTGATTACGGAAGATGTCGAAAGTTGAAGTAAATTTGTCAGACATTTTCACATACGTAGGCATTCAACAAAAATTGCCATTTCTTGCACAACTCTTTGTTTTTTTATCGGAAAATTATGGACTGTTGTAAGATTGAAGAATTGGGGCACTGCACAAATTCGCCTATTGTTTGGATTGCTTATTTCTGCCGCCATTTCGGTTTTTATATTCTGAAACTATGAACATGAAGCAATATCACCAAACTCAGTACAATGTCCAAAACTCGATTAATTATGAGAAAACAGATGAAATAGATACACTAGCTCTTATGGCAAAACAAGACCTTGCAACATTACATCAGTTCAACGAAATAATTATTGGTGTCGCACCCTTCGTGCAGGTCGCGAATATGCACTGTTTGTAATAGTGTCCGGTTCGAATGCCCGATTTATATTGTTATGAAACGAAATGAACAATGCCTTCAGAATGTGGATGAACTTATGAAAGTTTATGATATGCAGAATATATCTGGAACATTCTCAAGTTACGCTCTTTTATTTTGAATGAATGAATGATGTTTATTTAATTATATATTATATATATGATTATACAATCCACTGTTAGCAAATTGTTATTTTTTTTTATATAAGAAGCATACTTATTTAAGTTTGTATTCTCACACACACACACATACTTCTTGCTGTAAACCCGATTTTAGAGGCAATAAACCGATTACTATTTTCTTCCATAAGAAATATCCCAGTCAGTTATCACTCCCCACGTCCGTGGGGTGAGTGATAACTGGGTCCGAGAATAATGTGCCCTAAGTAAGCGGAGTGAACCAAGAATTACGGCCTTCTGCATTCTTCCGGCTAGGTTTTCTGTCGCATCACGGCAAGCCGGTATGATTTTCAGATTCGAGAGAAGCGTGTCCATCATTTCACCAAGTACCCGTATGATAAAAACCACCCTTTTGACAGAATGGTTTGGGTAAAGCCTGCGGAGTTTAACGAGTAAATCTGGATACATTTTTCCGTTTTTCCTCCTCTTTTCGGACGATGTTCGTTTCGCCAGGAGCCGAGAACTCTATGACGAAAATCGTCCTACTTTGATGGTCGAGGACTACATCAGGCTTATTGGCTAGTATTTGCCCGAGGGTGTGGAATGAGTAGTTCCAATGGATTCGGCACTTCTCATTCTCCACAACGGACTCAATATCCCCAGGAGCATAAGGCAACACTGGTGTCTCGTCTATACCGTACGAGTGTTGTAGGTGGTAGTACAATACTCGTACCATCTAAGTAGGCCATTGACGTGAGAAAAGCAAAGGTAATGTTTCTGTCGAATAGGAGACCGAGTTCATCGGAAAAGAAATGCTCCAATCCGTGCTTTTACATGATCGCATACTAAGCAGAGAAGGGGATCTGAACTCCTGATGACTTTACAGACTCCATCCAGTACCATTCATGAATCTCCGCATCCACCCATGCCAGTTTTTGTGGCTTCAGGGGCTTGGTGTTATGAAGCGCCCTGCGGGTTCTGATGCCTTCCGTTGGTGGTATGATGCAGGCCTCCTCTACAGTGCAATGGTTCCTTAGTTTGAATAGTTTTAGATAATGAATACTCTGTATAACGAAGCTCTTGAAGGGGTTGCCAGGGAAACGGGATAAATAAAAAAAAGACAGAACTGAAAACACGTAGAAAAGCTTCTAAAATTATTGGAGTTAAAATATCTATCCAAAATCAATATTATATTGGAAATCTATAAAAACTATTATCAACAATCAAAAATAGGAAGATCACTTCATTGAATTTGACTGAACGTGTATTTGATACCAGCGACGTATGCAATTATCATATAGATGAATCCTTACATCAAAAGTAACTGGTATACTGGAAGAAATACTTATATATACTAAAGGAAAGGGTCATTCTGCAATGAAATATCAATAACTGAGAGCAGGTAGGAGAATTTACATTTAAAAGAAAACGGCATTTGGAAAGGGCAGTTTTGCGGTTATTTAAGTTGGTCCATTTAAGACGACGTCCGCCAGCCAGAATCATTCAAGGATTCAATCTTTATTTCAAATCATTACAAATTGTAAAGGGTTCTGGCCAGAATTTCTGTTTATTCTGTAATTACAAATTTATCATTTTGTTGACATATGTCATTTTGGTTTACGCATTGTCACGTCAGTTCAACTTGTTCAAAGTACAGAGTGTTCATTACATGAGTTTATTTGGTGAAGTGAAGTTGTCTTATTTCAGTGATTTTAATGAAATTGCCCTGAGAACGTTACATATTTGGCGCCCAACGTAAATAAAAGGCCTTCGTAGGGTAAATAATAATTTTTCAAGATATAGGTAGTAAATAACTTATTTTAATTTGATATTAAAATGGCTAAAAGCTTGGAAGCTCAAGAATTTGAGAATTTAAATTTTTCTTTAGATAATAATAAGAGTAAAAATACGGGAGCGGTGAAAAAAAAAAATATTCAGATTAGTTATGAAAAGGAATCTCTAATGGACAATAATTGGCGAAATGAAGGTGGTGAGAAAAATTTAAGTGACTATAGAAGAACAATAAGAAACGTGAATGATGGAAATGAAAACTGGCGAAAGAATAAAAAAAATGTGAGTATTTCTGAAGATGAATCAGAACTGGTAAGTAAAATGTTGAGTGTTTTGAAACCAAAAGTTGATATTAATAATATACCAAACTTCAACGGATTGACAAAAAATCAAACTCCTCCAGAGTTTTTGAGAAAATTGGAAAGGTGGTTCGAAGATCAAAATTTGGATGAAAAGGATTACGTAAAATGGGCAAAGAGAAGTTTGACTGGTGATGCTGAATTATGGGCTGAATTATTTTGTACAGATAGGACTTATGATGACTTCAAAAGGAATTTTCTGAATAAATATTGGAATGGAATGAAACAACAAGAGGTATTGAATGATGTTTATAACAGTAGATATTATCCAAATAGTTCAAGTTCTTCAATGGCTAGATGGTTTCTGGAAACAGTGAAAAGAACTAGAGATATAAAATGTATTAGAAAAGATGAAATCATCAATATTTTAATAAAAAAATTTCCAAGAGATATTTCTAAGATTTTATTTAGTGTGCATGAAAAATCTATTGAAAGTATATACAGGATCTTGGAAGATATGGATTCATTGGAAAATGGAGGCAATGGTGGGACGGGATATAAGACTGCTCGAAATGAAGCGAGGTATGATCATGGAGGATATAGAAGAGATCAAGAAGGTAGGTATTCTTATCAGAATTATGACAATAAAAAGTGGATGAAGGGTTATGAACAAAGAGACAATGATAAGAGTTACTATGGAAGAAATGAAAGAAGTGAAAGAAGACCAGCAGAAAGTCAAGGTTTTTCTAGAAGAGATAATGACAGGTTTGAACAAAATAAAAAAGAGCCAGGATACATGAATGATAGAAAAGCCGACTATCATATCAAAACAATCCAAGAAGAAATAAATATGAATACGCTGGATTGTGATCAAACACTATTACCAGAGACGGAAAACTTCCAAGGGTGAATCAAAACCGCTCCGATGAAACACCCATCCAGATAGGAGCACAAAATAAAAATAATTCAGTTAAAAAAAATATGTGGTACTATGTATTCAGAAAATATTGTTGAAGAAAATACTTTTAAAATGAGTCAGCCTTATATAAATGCAAAAATAGGAAATATAGAAGTAAATGTATTATGTGACAGTGGTTGTCAAGTGTCTTGTATAAATAAAGAATATTGTGAAGCACTTATAAAAAATGAAGTTGTTCTTCCAAAATTACCAGTAACAGGGGTAACAGTTACTGGAGCTATGGGTTTTAAATCAAGATCAGTAAACTGGCAAACATATCTGAATTTAAATATACATGATGTTGAATTTGAAATTGTAGTCTTGATTGTAGATCAACTTATTCATCCAATAATATTGGGCATTGACTGGTTATCACAGGTGAATGCAAAAATAGATTTTGAGCATAATTTAGTATCTATTAACAGTTTCGAAAAAATAATTTTGTTACCATTTTCAAATAAAAAATCAAAACTCAATGTATCTGAAATAATGGAAATTATTGTAGATTCGGATGTTGATTTCGGAAATACTGATAATATTGAGAACATTTATACAATGATTGAGAGTTTCAATGAAGTTTTCTCAGATATTCCTGGTAGAACTAATATTTATGAACATAAAATTACACTTAAAGATAATACTCCATTTTTTGCAAAATCATATCCAATTCCAATATGTCATAGAGAAGCTGTCAGTAAAAAAATCGATGAAATGTTGGAATGGAATATTATACAGAGGTCTAATACACCATACTTGAGTCCTCTTGTACCAGTATTTAAAAAAAATGGTTCAGTTAGATTGTGTCTGGACTGTAGAATCTTGAACTCAAAATTAGAAAAAGATCATGAATGCCCATTACCTGTTGATGAAATTTTATATCAATATTCAGAAAACATATGTATGTCAACAATTGATTTGACTTCTGCTTACTGGCAAATTCCTTTGCGTAAAGAAGATACTAAATATGTAGGGTTTACATTTGAAAATAAAGTATATGAATTCTTAGTCATGCCGTTTGGCCTTAGTACAGCAGTAGCAGGTATGACAAGATGTGTCGATATTATATTCCATGATTGTAGAGAATTTGTAGTTCCATATATAGATGATTTGTTAATCAAATCTAATTCTATGGAACAACATAATAATCATTTATCAGTAGTTTTTGATAAACTCCGGAAAGCGAATATGACTGTAAATTTGAAGAAATGTAAATTTTATAGGAAAGAGGTGAAATTCTTAGGTAATATTCTCACGACAACAGGATTGAAAATAGACAGGGATAAGGTAGAAGCTTTGGAAAAATTTCCAAGACCTAATAATGTTAAGAAATTAAGGGGATTTATAGGGTTATGTAATTATCACCGAAGATATTGCGATAAATATGCAGAAATAATGAATCCTCTATTTGAGCTGTTAAAAAAAGGGAAGAGATGGAAATGGGAAAAAAAACATGAATTTGTTTTTCAGAAAATGAAAACACTTATTGCAGAAGCTTGTATGATTTATCATCCAAATTTAAGAAAATCATTTTATATGCAAACAGATTCAAGTGCATTTGCGATTGGAGGAAGACTTTACCAAATGGGAGATAATAATGAAGAGAATAATATAGCATTTGTCAGTAGAACACTCAACAATGCAGAAATTAATTATACTACTACTGAAAGGGAATTGCTAAGTATAGTTTATTGTCTTTCGAAGTGGAGGAATATAATTTTAGGTAGGAAAATAATTGTCTATAATGATCACAAGGCTTTATCATTTTTACAAAAATGTAAACTTTTGAATTCAAGATTAACTAGATGGGTTCTCAAAATTCAAGAATTTGATTTAGAGATTTGTTATTATGAAGGTAAATTGAATACAATAGCAGATGTTCTATCTAGAAATCCTAGTGACCAGAGTGAAATTTACAACTTAAACAAAAATTTCATAATTGCGAAACTGAAGATAATTCTTAAAAAGGAAATTCTTGATAAAATAAAAAAAATTGATGAATTTCAGAAACAAGATCCAAAATTGGAAAAGATTATCGAAATGTTGGTAAATGATAATTCTATTTCTATAAAAAACTACTTTTTATTCAAAAATATATTGTACTCAAGAAATAATCTACAGAATGATTGGAGAATATGTTGTCCAAAAGATTTGATAAAAGAATTGGTTTTAGCTTATCATGAATGTTATGGACATTACGGATTATGGAAAATTTTCAAAATTATGCAACAGAATTGGATTTGGAAAAAAATGCGTAAGGATATCGGGAAAATTATTAAAGGCTGTCAAATATGTCAACAAGCTAAAGTTAGTAATCAACGTGTTATAGGAGAATATAATTATATTGTTCCAAAAGATGAAAATGATTTATTGTCTTGTGATTTATTTGGACCATTGCCAACATCGAGTGGGGGAGTAAAGTATATTTTTGTTGTACTTAATGTGTTCACAAAGTACGTGAAATTGTACACTTTAAAAAATGCAACTGCCAAAAACATAATAAAAAAATTAAAAAATGATTATTTTGTCAATGTCAGAAAACCCTCAAGGTTACTAGCAGATAATGGGACACAATTTACTGGAAAAGCCTGGAAAGATTTTTTAGTAAACGAAAATATCAAAATGATTCATTGTTCGATCAGATTTCCACAAGGTAATCCATCGGAGCGAGTAATGAGAGAGATAGGTCGATTGTTGCGAACATATTGTTTCGATAAACATACCAGGTGGGCATCTATGATATACAAAGTAGAACTCTGGATAAATGCTGCCATTCATGAAAATACTGGTTATGCACCAATTATGTTAGAAAAAGGAATTGATACTGAGGAATATCTAAGAAGTATATTCAAATTTCCTGAAAGAAATATGACCTCAACCAAAGTGAGACTACAATTAGCACATAAAAAGTTACTGACGAAGGCCGAAAAAAGGAAGCAACGCCATAATCATAATAATAAAACAACATTTTTGATTAACGATAAAGTATGGTTAAAGGCAAATAATATTTCATCAGCGGAAGATAGAGAAATTAAAAAATTATTTTTGCTATATGAAGGTCCTTATCGAATAAAACAAGTGGTTGCCAATAATGCTTACGAATTAGTTGATGATGATAATAATGTTAGAGGAATTTTTAATATTATCAATTTGAAAGCTTATGTTGAAGATATTTGAATTCAGTTTATTTGCAATTAAGTATGTTACGGTTTTAGAGCATGTCATTGTTTGGTGGGACTATGCAATGTTAAGTAATTTTGAATGAACGATATTCACTCACCAAAATTACTTGGTGGGACTATGCAATGGTTCCTTAGTTTGAATAGTTTTAGATAATGAATACTCTGTATAACGAAGCTCTTGAAGGGTTGGCCAGGGAAACGGGATAAATAAATAAAAGATAGAACTGAAAACACGTAGAAAAGCTTCTAAAATTATTGGAGTTAAAATATCTATCCAAAATCAATATTATATTGGAAATCTATAAAAACTATTATCAACAATCAAAAATAGGAAGATCACTTCATTGAATTTGACTGAACGTGTATTTGATACCAGCGACGTATGCAATTATCATATAGATGAATCCTTACATCAAAAGTAACTGGTATACTGGAAGAAATACTTATATATACTAAAGGAAAGGGTCATTCTGCAATGAAATATCAATAACTGAGAGCAGGTAGGAGAATTTACATTTTAAAAAAAACGACATTTGGAAAGGGCAGTTTTGCGGCTTCAAAAGAAAAACGGTTATTTAAGTTGGTCCATTTAAGACGACGTCCGCCAGCCAGAATCATTCAAGGATTCAATCTTTATTTCAAATCATTACAAATTGTAAAGGGTTCTGGCCAGAATTTCTGTTTATTCTGTAATTACAAATTTATCATTTTGTTGACATATGTCATTTTGGTTTACGCATTGTCACGTCAGTTCAACTTGTTCAAAGTACAGAGTGTTCATTACATGAGTTTATTTGGTGAAGTGAAGTTGTCTTATTTCAGTGATTTTAATGAAATTGCCCTGAGATCGTTACAACAGCCAGATCAACACGTAGCATATCTTCCACTTCTGCTACTGCGTTAACCGGCTGAAGAGGGGCTCTAACATAGCCTCGAAACCGAAGGTGGAATACATAATCCCTTATATTTTGTGCGGAAAAGGAAGCATGCTCTGGGTGTGTTTCTAACCACAGAGCTAACTGTTGTCTTAGCAATGCAGAAGGCTGTCCCTTAGTTCATCCGTCCACTCAAAGCGTCCGTTGTCATCGTTTTGGGCCCCACCACCATGCCTATGACCCCTAATCCGAAGGGGTTGGTTGTGGGGGCCTCTTTCTCGTGCGTCTAGAACCGAGTTGTATGGTATACCGGGGGATTGGTCCAGTTTACCCATGGCCGACATCAGAGGGAATTGTTATTATTATTTATATTAAATCACAACGATTCTTGGGTATCTACTGTTTACAAGTGATTCCTACTAGGCAAAAATTGGGGCGAACATCTGTTAGACAACAAGTACTTCTCCTTACGAACATTAAATTAAAACTGATATCTATTCAAATGTCTGTTCATTCCCCAATATGGCTACGAGACAAATCTTCCAAGTTCGAGAATTTATAGTTGTTCATAGTTATCTATTGAATGTCATTGGGAGAATCTTACTCGCCTCAGGTACAGAAAAAATGTACTCTTCTCGACTCGGGAAGTGTCTCTTAAGCCAGATCCATACCGGAAGTTTTTGTTGTGGATTTTGCAGATGATGTTTCAGTTTAAATGAAATTTTTTGGGCTTCCATTGCCCAAAAAAAATGGAAACTATATCTACATGGTTTCAAGTCACGAGAAGTCTGTTCGTAAGGGGAAGTAGTTTTGTTTGACAAGCGAAGTGGTCATGGTGTATGGTGTTAAAGCGTTTGCTTCCCATCCAGGCAACTCGGGTTCGATCTGCAGTGCCTACCACTGAGCTGAAGTAAATTCCTACTAGGGATGGTTCTTGATCGGATAGTGTGGCGGCCGCGGGCGATTCATTCACCGGCTACCAGTTCCGCAGCACCCGATTTAAGACATCTCTTTGGCTCCCACCGAAGACCAGATTTTCCAGTTCCCGCATTGAGTTCCTTCGATTTTATTCCTCCTGAAAACCATGGTAGGGGTAGTTCTCAACCAGACGGAGTGGCAGCCGGCGGGTGATTCATCACCGACTACCAGTCTCGCAGTACTTGATCCACTGGAGGCAGATTTTCAAGTTCTCGCATCCCTCTGTAATATGTGAGTGGGTATACGTTGAGAGTAGGGAGAACATGTGCGTTTTTGTCGTCGGACCCTAGCATACTATAGCTAGGGTCCACGGGTCGTCACTCCCGTTGGATGCAACGCCTCCGGTACTCTTGGGTTGAGGATGATCCTAACTGTGATACCATTAAATAACATAAATAATAAAACAAGGAGTTCAAAGTAACAATCAAACTGCCTCCTATGTACCCAGTTACTAAGTCTGTTCATTCCAGAACAACAATATCAGCCTATGAAACTAGAAATGAATGGGGAGAGAAAGTCAACGAAAGAATGAGAATCCAATAATTCAGTGGAATTGAACCCACACAAAACCAAAGCATGTATTTTCTCTAGATGAGCCGATCCTATAGTGCCCGTGCAATGATTTCAGTGGTAAATATATCGGTGAACTAATCCTTTTCGATGTTCATATGTTACCATCAGTTGAAACCACATGAGGCTCACATTCGACCTGTCCTGGAATACTGATTACATGTATGGAGCTTCAAGGTTTTGTCCAGAAAAGAGCCATTTGTCTCATCGTTGATGTCTGGCTTACTTCTCTGGAACACCTCAAAGAAGTTGGAAATTCATCCCTATGTAATAGGTATTTACATGGACGATCCCCTTCTGAGATATCAACACTTGTTCCATTCTAATAATAATAATACTAATTCTCCCTCATAAACACATAAAGTGTACTCAAAGGCATAGCCTATGCGGGTAGAAGATTATTATTACTATTTGCCGTGGCGCTCCGAGGCGACTCGCTGATATTTTTGGTGGTTATCCACTTTTCAGCTGTATTAAAACCCGGAAAACCTACAGCACCACCCCGGGTGGTCGGTGCGCACTTCAAGCTAACACCAGACGTCGGGATTGGCATCTCGGCAACTCACATTCACAAGGTATGTGGCCACCTGAAGAGACCCGTGTACTTGAGAAAAAAGATTCCGTCCCGGAGTCTCTAACGTCTGTCTGATGCGAGCCAGAAGTTCCACTGCTGATACCTTAGCCACTGGACCACCGACCATCTTAACCTTCTACCTTCCCAACAAAATTGACGCCTCAAGTTTAGTTTTCACAGCATTTTCATCACTATAGAGAGTCTCAAAACATCTGTGTTTCCAGGATTCATTATTTAAACGAAAGGCATAGCTTCGGAACTCGTTACCTGTAGGAAGGTGTTTCTAGAGGAATACTGCATTCGAAAATTTAAAAGAAAAACACGAATTCCTACCTCTTTCCTTTGGTTCTCATCATGTTTTATAAAAATTATAGGAGTTTCCTCATTCAAAATAACGAATTTGTGTCATGATTTTTTCTTTCATACAGGGTGTCCCGAAACTATGGTGCCAAATTGAAACAGAAGATTCCTCTTGAAAAATAAATAGAACTTTCCTAATATTTCTCTTCTCAAATGTCGTCCGTTGCAGAGATACAGGGTGTTGAATTTGAAAAAATAAAAGTGATTTTTATTCATAACTTCAACAGTTCTAAAAGTTTCTGAAAAAAAATTTAAAGAATATTTGTGTTCAATAGGTACTTCATTTCGAAAAAGAAAACACATTTTCAGTTGTTGCCAGTGGCGTACTAGAAGGGCATCATGGTCCCTTTTCTCCCCTATTTTTTACACCACTGGTAAATCAGTAAAATTAATAAATTCTTGCATTCCCCTTTCAATTTTGAGTAAAAAATGTATACGTGTTTCATTTCAGAAAAATCAACCGTTTTCAAGATAATTGCGCTTTTATGAATACAAACATAACTAGTAATGAAAAAAATGTTAAGCTGAAGTGAATTTTACAATCCTAATTACTGGTTAAACTTACAACTAGTTATTATATCAAAAAAATCGATGACATTTCCACATGCATTTTTTCTTGCAGAGGTACAGGGCGTTGAAACTGAAAAATAAAAAGGCAACTTTTATAGTTACAAAAAAAAAACAACTAAGTTTGAAGGTATGGCTTTCTTCAATGTGTGCTCTATTTTTGAAAGAAATCAGTTAGATGTTATTTGGACCAGTAATCGGGATTGTAAAATTAATTTCTGCCGAACAAATTTTTCGTTACTAGTATGTTTTCATTCATAAAAGCACAATTATCTTGAAAACGGTTAGTTTTTCCGGATTCAAACAAGTATACATTTTTACTGAAAACTGAATGAGAAATGCGACAAATATATAATTTTCCTGATTTTACAAGTGGCGTAAAAAATAGCGGAGAAAAGGGACCATGATGCCCTTCTTGTACGCCACTGGTAACAACTGAAATAAAGCACCTATTGAACACAAATACTCATTAATTTTTTTTTGAGAAAGTTTCAGAACTGCGGAAGTTATAAATAAAAATTACTTTTAATTTTTCATATTCAACACCCTGTATCTCTGCAATGAACGACATTTGGGGAAAGAAATATTAGGAAAGTCCTATTTATTTTTCAAGGGGAATCTTCTGTTTCAATTTGGCACCATAGTTTCGGGACACCCTGTATATGTACGAGCTTCACTGTACCTGGTAAGACTTCGGGACAAGGCCGAAAATATTTCAATTTTATGATTTCCGTATGGTCCTCGATGAGCAAGCGAATATATGCTATGTTCAAAAAAAAAAGTAAGTCAAAGTGACTAGTGATATACAGATCACCATTTTGGTGACGTAGATTAAATCAGATTTTCCTACAGCTGATGAAGCAAATGTTCCGCCAAATATTAGCAAGTCAAACAGATCATTAAAGCATAAAATGATGATAGCTGTCTGGGCCATTCATGGCAGTGTTTATGAGGCAGTGTTCATTATTATTATGAGAGTCCGAAAATTTAATAAGGATCAGCAGATTTGCAAACTGGTTGAATACATACGCTGCCCTATCTGTTGGAATACTTATACTTAGTGTGGAAATGCAACGGCCATAACTTTCTGTTGTGCAACATTATGCAACATTGCATGCTCCGAATTTCCTTTGGGATTATATGAAACTGGCGCGCACTACCTGCAACGGTGCCGTGCAACGTTTCGAATCGTTTCGCTACAAGTGGGCGATGTTGCGCTGCCGAAGAAGAGTCACAACATTCGTGGAACCAAATATAATTTGTAACGTAACTCACGAATGAAATCAGAAATATTCCCTTTTAAGTTCATATGGAGTAGCCAAAATCTGTATTCTTTTTGATTTGGTCCATATAACAGCTCTAAAAATTGTCATGCCTGATGCAGTTTTTCTACAAGAACATACCTTGCAATACCTTTCGTGCTAGGAATCGCACTTCTGAGGGCTGTCGTTCGTAGGGGGGTGACAGCTGGTTAACGGAAAAAACAATATTTTTTTTTAAACAATTTAATACTCACTCCAGCAATATGCAATCGATCCCAGTTGGTTTTTACAATTGGCCTTACGATGAATCCAGCACCCACCAAGAAAACGAGCTACAGACCACGGAAAGCACTCCGACTGGTACCCAGATTTCGTTTGGAGCCAAAGAAACTTATTTCATAATGAAAAATATTGAAATATAAAATTATATTGTTTACCATGAAATCGTGTGCATCTCCATAAATAAACACTTAAAGTGATTCACCTATTAGGGGAAATATTACATAAATTGAGCTTCATCTGTGATACAAGAATGGAAGAGTGTGTTGATAGAGAAATTGGACATTGTGAAATGGAAAAGAAAATATCTTGGGAGAATTGAGTACCAAAATCACTAGAAAAGTCAATTTTCTATATAGGGCGTTTCATAATTGATTGCTAATCCGAAAGGTCGATAATCCTTGGATGATTCAAAGAAAGAGTCTATAGGTGAATATTCTATCTCAGAAATGAAGCGGTTGCCGACCTACATTCATAAAAAGATATTTTCTCAAATTTATCCATTTCAATCATCGCCCTCTAGGATCAGCATTTAATAAATATGAAATACCCTGTGTGAACAAAATTTCGAAAGCACACAAAATCTACTCATGAATGAGTGTTTCGATAGGCACGTTAATTTATGAGAGTTGAATTCAACTCTTAATGAGACGGAAACGTTTGTATGTCAACTTGATATGATTTGTGTATGTATGATATCTGTTGTCAACTCGAACTCAGTTATTTTCCTTCGACCATTTTCATCAAGACAGATGCGTAAGCTTACTCTCTTAGTTATGGACTTATTTTCAAATAGGCTTCCTCATCTTCAGTTGTTATTTTACTGTCGCCAAAAATATGTGAAAAGTAGTGTGAATAAACTTAATTTCCACCACTGGTCATGAAGCAATTTTGAATGCATAGTTGACTCAATTCCTGATTTTCAAATTACATCCGATTATTTATCCGTGGGATATAAGTTATGATAATGATGTTACTGCTGAGCCGCTGAAATCCAGCTAGCATTGGACGCTGATTCGAGATAAACAAATTTATCGGTATCAATAGATGCCCACATGCCTTTCTGAAAAGTAAATGTTACCTACGTACTTTCTGGAAATAGTGGGTGACTTTTGAATCCATGCACGTAGATAGACCCCTTCGCTTGGCCCTTTCGTGCACCCACGTGTCTAGGTTCAGCTGGGCGTGTCAGCTTCCCAGGCATAATTCAGCAGTTTCCTTAGCTGAATCTTTCTGAAGTCGTTTGGGTTCAGCATGCTTTCCTCAAAATCTGAATTCCTCTGTTACACCAACGCAGAGCATTCTGTGAGGAGTTGTGACAAGATCTTGTCTTCTTCCAGGCACCACCTACAGAGTGGAACACCTATAATCTCTATGAGGGCCATGTGCCTGTTCAGGTGATTATGTCCCATTAGGATTCTTGTCACTAGCTTGAGATCTCGTCTCACAAGAGGGAGGATTTCTGTTTTTAGTTTTTCTGAAGGTCTGGGTAAGTGGAGCTTCGAGAAGTGTTATGTAAGTTGTCTAGATGCCGTTCTCGGAATGTACGAGTATGCTTGCCTGGATTGCGCACCCTGGACTGTTGGTTTTCCGTCAGCTGAATAATTGATACGCAATCACAGCAAATAGTACAAGTAGACGTCCTCTATCCGCGCAAGTTATGTCTTTGGGTATACCCTACGAGGGTTTATGAAGAAGTATTACTATCGTTCAATGCAGCTCAAACTGGATGAGGTAGGACGTCGAAATAGCCTATAATCATAGTTATATCACAAAATCATCGAATTAGATTGATTATACAACATATCTTGAAATTGGCCAATATCGACAGGGAATTTTACCAAATATACATCCCTATTGATAAGTCAAAATACCATTGACGACGTGTTATATTCTCAATTTGAGTTTCGCTACTGTCATCAAAGTGAATATTGCCATTATCAACGTATTGTCGTCAATAGAAGTACTGAACAACGCAACTAAATCAAAGTATTCAGGTATCTCGGTGACGAATGATATATCAAAAGAAGAAAGAGAAATCAATAGAATACTCAGAAGAAAAATAAAGGAGGCTAGAGAGGCTAAAGAAGATAAATTCGCTGGGAGAGAAAAAATTCAAATAGACGGAGTGGAGGATCACTACAGTGTTACTACGAAGAAAATTAATAACGAACAACAGGAAACTCAATCTGGAAGTAGCACTGGCAGCCATCCTCTGGAGAAGGAAGGGAGGACAAAGAAACCAGCAGAAACAACTAAAATAGAAAGACCGGGCCGTATCCTGGAAAAGAGAAAGAATTAATCTTTGATTATTCACTTTACCTATTATTTATTCCTTATTTTAATTAACACAATTTTTACATGATGTATAGTTTCATAAGAGATTTCAAGGTGAATATGTAACCATCATATAGTCAGTAAAGAGACAGATTCATATTTCACACTTTTTCACAATAATATAAGGAGCATACATGAACTTTGAGAATCTCGAAATACAATTGCGTAGTACTTACTCTCAAAAACCTTTAAATTATATGACACGCACCTATACAATTTAGATAAATAAATAAATAAATATATAAATAAATAAACGAATAAAGTTTATTTTACAAAGTAGTCGTAATTTCTAAACAGGGATAAATATGTTCATAACTACCTCACACAGCAGCTCAATCTTCGCCCGAAAAGGGCTGAGTTTGGTCAGAGGAGATTATTTCGTGCTTTCCAGAAAAAGGCTGTTGCGAAACACCGGGTTTCAATTTAGATGGATATAATATATTCTACAATGAGGGCGATCTTAACCGAAGTGATGGGGTAGTAATTTTTTAAAATCATTACCTATATTTTTGGAAAAGAAACAGTGAAACTAGGTAAAATATCTGTTTTGACATTGACAGTTAGTTTAAAATATTTACATAAATTAATAGTACCCGGAGTTTACAGATGCTTTGCAACAACTGCCGGGGAATTCAACAAATATCTGATAATATACCTGAAAAATCACGTGAATTTATAGTGTTGATAAACATATCTGGGTTCAACATAGACATATTGGAAGACAATGACATCAGTCAAACTGATCTCAATGTTCTTGGTGAAGAGTGATTTGTTTCCTGTACCAATACTCATTCAAGAATTTCTGAAAATACAAATTCATACATTGATTCACTAAAATATTAAGAATGAAAATCAGCTTGCACTGTACTGTTTGGAACCTTTGGTGTAGTAATGAATATACTGGAGTTTTATCCCAACACCAAACCACTATTTTCAACACCTCGACACGTGTTTCGGTCACAAAGTGACAAGAGGAAGATTTAACTGTGTCCTCTAATCCTCTTGAAGATGGTCACATATTGGTGACCGAAACACGTGTCGAGGTGTTGAAAATAGTGGTTTGGTGTTGGGATAAAACTCCAGTATATTCAATGGAAATCAGAAAAGTTGTGCCCTGAATTCAAATATAACAAATCATTTCACAAGAATAGTCACATTCAGAACAGAAAACAAAGACAAACCAGTATACAAAAGTGAGAGGCAAATTATCGATAATTCGAAATTCAGAAAAAAAAATAATGAGGAAAGTTAGAAGACATTATTATATATCTGAAGAAGTGGAGGGAATATCAAATATTTCAATTGACTCTCTAAGAAACCATATTCAAGAGTCAACAAAAATTCTTAAAATGAGGCATAAAAAGAAAAGGGTTGGATTACACGGGGCATCACAATTCGATAAAAAAACGAGATCAGCTATATGAAAATGGCAACAAAATGTGCACTATGCAGAATTATCAGGAAACCTTCGACGGTACAAAAATATATTGAACAGAACGATAAAAGTAATTCTAAAAATGTTCTACAAAAAAACTGTCATTGAAAATGTAGGTACTCATAAAAAATATGGAATGTGCAAGAAAAAATTATTCAACAATGAGGTAAGTAAACTAGTGAATGAGGAAAGAAAGATCGCGGCAAAACCAGAGGAAATCGCAAATTCTTTTGTTGATTCTTACACGGACATCGGAAAAAATCTAAAAAAATTGAAAACAAAAGGGATACAAAATATTTTTATTTATTGTTTTGAATGAGATTCTAATGGTAAGTTATAAGCAAATCTTAGAAGATTTAAAAAGTTTCATTAATACAATCCGGAATCAAATAAAAGTATGAGAAAAATAAGTCAAACAGTTTAATATATTTTGTAATAGAAAACAGTTGCAATTATGAAAATAAAATACTAACGAAAGGAAATTTATTTCTTTATCATTAATATGTCTTATACACACATATCCTATACGCATTCAATGAATACACTTTCTTCATATTCTTTCATATAATAACTTATTAATAATTTAAAAATTTTAGTGAAAAATTAGAATACGTGGTTTATCACTCAATAAATAATTTTCTTGGAATAAAACCTAACTGAAAAATATATTTCGACAATTGGAACATCAACAGACTATATAATTCTAAACTCAATGCACTTCTAATCAATTGAAACCTATCTTTTCTATTTGCAAAGATACTCACATGGATAACTGTAACTATAACATCTAGAACTGAACACACACAACATTATTCCACTACATATAAAACCAACGACAAAATGTGACTATCTACCTTCAATGACCTAATTGATGTCCCACCAAATAATTTGTGCAACACACAACATCTGCACATAGTAGGCTTAGGTGAAACTTAAATCGTCCCTCTTCCTTCAACCCTTTGATACTTTTTTAACCCCTAGTGGGCTTCAACATTCAGTTCTTGTTGATAAAGCCAGACACTCTATGTTGCCACAAACCTCTTTGGCTATCCTTTTATGTTTTTTGTATAGATTACCTCTCGAAGGGTGGTTCGTTTATAGAAAATCTATTAGTGTAGTTGTAGTCAGCATGAATCGACATAAACTTTCGAAAATACTGAATCTAAAATCATTATATTTCAACCAAGAATTATTAGAACGACAGTTATTTATTTCGTTGAAATCTTTTTAAATTTCAAAACTAGAGCTACTCAACACTACAATTTAGAAGTAACAATTTACATTTTGGATGTCCAGGATGTAGTAGATTATCTACTTATGTATCGGACGTTTCATTTACAAACTGTTACTTCTTTCATTTTTCACAACGTTTCGATTGCTTGTCTTCGCAATCTTCAGGTGAGTATAATCTTCAGGTGAACACTGTACTCACCTGAAGGCAGTACAGTGAATATCTTATTCATGCCCGAATGTGAGTAGGTAATCAATATACATTTTATATGAGCAAATTCAGTTATGAATACATAAAAAAGCAATTTGAATTTGGTGTATCTCAGGAACTGGTATCGGTCATGAAAAAATCTATGTGTGATAAAACTTAGAATATAAGATCCAAAATTTATTTATATACTTCCATATACGAGGTAGCGTAAGAAATACGAAAACAGAATAGCTTGCGAGAAAAGTTATCTATTTACCATTATTATTCAAATTACACGACAATGTGTTACGGTAACAATCTGCTAACGTTTCTTTATCATTTAATTTTTTTGGTTTTATGTATGTTACGTCCAATAGTAAATTATTTTCTTAAAAAACTTACGTTTAGTATTTATCGAATGACTGAATAATTGGAACCATCAGCATGAATAATATTCAAGAAATATAAACTACTCAAAACATCAAAACTACGTCACATTCACACGACGCTTGTTGACATGTTCAGGAGCTCTAAGCTCACTAAACTACTTATGATATTCTGATCCTACTTATACCACTCATCTAAGTGGCTAATTGCACTATTATCCCATCCTATATCAAACTCTGTACTTTACTTGTTTCCATAAATTTTGGAATTTACCTACTCTACTACCTACATTACCCCTGTCGACATAAAATTGTGTATTTACTCACTTACTTGATAGTAGGATTTACTGCTCTTGCTCATTTCTACTTTGTTTTTGAATTGATAACATCATTCTTGAAAATTAATAACTAATGACTCATGAGGAGCAGAATTTTTTTTAGTGAATTTCATGCATTCCCGACTATATTATTTTCCTTGTATCTCATCTTTTGATGTGCCTCGGATCTATTGAAGCTTATACGAAGTTCTGAACACAACCCTCATACTGAGAGTTTTGAAAATGTTGTTGAAACCTCTAATAATTTGATGTTATTGTGGATTAATGATAAGAGGGCGACGTATTCTCCAGCTTTGATACAAAACAGGTTGTTTATAGTTTTGTTCCAGAATTGAAAAACTAGTCTCAAACCATATCATTCACATATGAAAATACTTGAAACCAGTTGCAATTTTAAGATATTTCAGTAATTACAAACGACCAAATTCGAGTCTAACGTAAGGGCACGAGTAAACTCAGATACCTACCAATGCCAATGGTGATATTATCAAAAAATGGCTGGACTAAATTTCTTTGTGAATCGACGTCGTTCCCACTCAACAAGGAGAGATTCAAACTGAGAAAATGATTGCCTGGGAGGTGGCTGAACGGTTACTCTGTGGACAAACTAATTAGGAAGAAAACCCTTCGTGACTCTTAGACTTTTCGAAAAGAGAGAAAACCTCCAAAATATTTCGTTATCACGTTATCCCATTCGAACCTCGAGTTACTCGAGGTTTCAACAGTATTTTCAAGTCCCTCAATATGAAGGTAGTATATAGAACCTCGTATAAACTACAAAAGATCCTGGGTACTCCCAAGGATAAGACAGACGAAAAAGAAAAGTCAGGGAATTATGAAATTAGCTGCAATGACTGCGAAAATAAGGGAGTGGGTCAAACTAGAAGGGCCTTAAAAGTACGGTTCAAGGAGCACATTGCTCATATCCAATTCTCGAGACCAGGAAAATCGAGTGTGGCCCAACATGCTTTGGATCACGAATACCGATTGATGACACAAGCTTGAAATTAATTAAACAGGTACATGACAATAGAATGCTCGATGCATTCGAGAGTCTAGAAATTTCAAAATGTAAGAATAGTATGAATGCGAATAAGGGCCCAATACCATACAGCCCCTTGTTGAAGAAATAATTATTCATTTAAAAAATGTTTCAAGAATGTTTTCATTCATCAGTAATTGATTCCAAGAATGTTGTCATTGATTCCAAAACAAAAGGCAGAAACAAATTATGTCAGGTGAATGATGGAGAAAATATTTGTGTAAATAATTGTAGCAGGTTGATTTACTCAGGTATAACGTTAGGTAATGAGTGCAATTTAGCCCTAAGTTGCATGGTATAAATAAGATTACAATAGTTTTTTTAGTACTCCTGAGGATGCCAAATTTGTTAGCGAAACGCGCGTCGGGTGTTAATGACGTTGTTCTGGTGTTTTTGGGTTATTTCCATTTCTTAAATTTTATTCACACCAAAGCTTCCAATCTTCATTTATTTGAACACATTTTGATGGAGGCATGGATAAGTTAGGCAGTAGAGTAAGTAAACTCCAAAAATTAGAAAAACAATAAAGTATGAAAATTTTGTGTTGGAGGGGATAATTATCTACTCAGATGAGTAGTATAAATAGGATTAGAATAGCATTAGTACAGTTCGGTAAGCTTGGAGCTCGAAACACAAGTGGGTGAAATTGGCGTAGTTTTGGTGTTTCGGGTTGTTTCAATTTCTTGAATCTTGTATTTATCGTGAAGAATAAATAAATTGTGGTTGTAATTGATCGAAATAGCTATTGAAAGTAATGTTTAATTTTGTGAGTGAAACAAAATAAAACTTACTTATCTATAACACAAATATTATTCAAAGTGTGTTACGTAACCGGGGTTACTTTGATTGCTCGACTGCTCAGCAGAGAACGGCGTAGGTTCTTTGGACTAGATTGCCAGTTTCGGATTTTTTATGTGGCAGGCAAGTGTTTTAAATTTTGAACTTCAAGAATTTGACTGGCTTGGACGCCAGCAATTTTTAATTTAACAGAAATAAAAAGTACAAAATACCTAATGATAGATAATTGAAATAAGATAAATTGACTTTCTTCTGTAACCAGACCAACAATAAAACAATATTTCAAAACAAATATATATTAATAAATTTAACAAAATGTAGTGTCAAAGTAACACGTTGATATTCAAACAATATTATTACTGAATTTGCTTCAGCGACACAGGTTACCTTAGTTCATTCATACAGTGTTGAGATTCTGACAGGAACGTCTTGGTTATTGTTCTGCTAACCTGAGCATGAACAAGATGACATCTCACGTAACAGGTTCAGGGAATCGTCTGGTATGAACTATGCCTCCAGGTTCTACTAGTTCCTTGTGTTCCCTCGTAGATAGGTGTCGAATTCATGAAAAGGTTTGATAGATGTTAGTTTATCACAGATTTGAAACTCAACAGTATACGATACCCTCCTCACTGAATATGTGACATAATATTACACGTTAATGAAATGATGTACTCCTCAACACAGGAGTCGAGATGTATGAGTACTTAGATCTAGGATAATCCTAACAGCAGAATATTAATGGTGCACCATGAAAAACTTTACTTGAAATCATTACTGAAAATGTGATATATATGTGAATACAAATAGAAAAAAGATATAGAAATAAAGATTAATAAATGTCAATATTCAAAGTTCACAAGATTTGAGGTTAGTTGTCCCGAAAATCAAAATTGACGTTTTGAGGTTAGCACTCCGATATGTATGTCAAACTTGAAAATGTTTACCTTGAAACTTGACGGTAAACGAAAAGATAGGATTGTTAGCTTGACAAAATGGTGTCGCTTTCTGGTATGCAACATGCATCTACAAATAAATATTTTATTTGACACTTACAGGTTTCTTAGTAATTATTTTCCACGTGATCACACCTCAGGATTTGCCCAAGGTGACTAATAACTGCTTATCATCGCAATACTGGATCCAACTAGAAGGCCATCATCGATGGTTGATCAACAGGTTATTAGAGCATGAATTCCGTTGCAATTCGCACTTCCTTCTGGATTGGAGTTGATCGACAATCTAAATCCCAGTATTATTCACTTGAGGTTCATTCAAAAATACTTATGATCGCATCAATTCATATGGATTTAAATTTATTACTGTCACCTGAATTACACCTTCAAGCGACCTCCTCACACCTCAACCGCCAAACTAAGAAGAGATGAGAAGAGCCTCCTCTCACTTCTTCAATTCTCGAACTCAATTTCCGACATCATGTCAGTGACATCTATACGAACCCAACGCCATCAACCCAGACGGGTCCGTCAACAAACGAAATCCACCCTTAGAAAAGTTCAGCTATTTGCCATCAGCCGTCACTGGACGTCCCAGCCAGTGAGAGAATTATGTTGTCTACTCTTTAGACAAGTATACATGTTCGTTATTAGGTGTCGCTTCTAGTATGGTTTTGGAATTAAAATCAAAATATAACGATATTTCCGTTACAAGTATTTTCACTTTGATAATAAAATGGTTAAATTTACTCTTTCAATGAAATTACATTTTGACGCCCCTTGTCAGTTAATAATTTTCAACAATTTTTATCGCATTGGCTGTGAAGTGGTCGTGTCAGGTGTCGCCGAATGACCTTAGTCACCAACAAATAATATTGTTTACAGCTCAAGCTCTTTATTAAAGGTTTCTGCTGGTAAATATGGCATTAAAAATATTTTTCTCCAACACATGACAGTTATGACTGTCATTATTAAAGTCATTTTAGATAAGTGAACTATCAAATCACACGCAAGTGTGTTATAATCACGTTCATATTTGGGTCATGCTCATCACAAGGGCACCAAGCGACATTTGCGTAGTTTCAAGAAAACGCCGTCTGAAGTTGAAACATTGCAGACACTTACTTCATTGGGTTCCAGTGCGGGGTAAGTTTTTTAACTGTTAATACACATCTGGCGCTTGATGAGCTGAATTCGAATTCGTTGTGAACTTTCCATAATACTCGAAGGTGAGTTGATTCGAACTATAGGGTCTATAGAATACACAGGTCCTTATAATTGATGAAACATTAAAAATATCACCACAATCGATAGTGTAAACAACATGAAAAACTACATGTGGTTCAATTATAAAATATAAAGATACAGGATTTCTCTTAAATGACAATTACGAGTTTACTCAATAGTAATGACAGCTCCTTATATTTTCATTGAAGATGGTCGTTTCCGATTACAGATAGTTTAAGTTGAGTTATTAGTATTGTCAGACGTAGCCCAATTATTGTATTGGCACTAAGAGTACGCGTGATAGTATTATAACTTCAGCTCGAAGCACTTCGAAAAGACGTGGGGCTGTATTCGTAAAAGCTTGCAAATTCTAATACTATGGGTTTATTTTTCTCATAACTCATCAATATAAATATAGGTCTGTCGATACATTCAAGTAAAAGCATTTACTCAAGGTTTTAACATTTCTAGCACTGCAGCTAATTTTTTTCTATATACATTTTAGCAAAATGTTATTAATTCAAAACGAAATTAAAAATCCGCAGTTATGTACACATTATTGGCAGACCAGTTTACTCAAGTCCTTTTAAATGGAAAAGATTGGAGATGTCTCTTCTCGAAGGACTTGTCCCTGCATTAGCGAGGCTTAGGAGTCGTTCGCATCAGAGCTCGCGACAGATTGGCTACCCGTAATCCTATGCCCGATATTATATATTTTCTTTTTCTGGTTGAATTCATATTGATCATATTTCTTCAAAGGATATTGCCTATATTCTGAAGGCTTTCTCTCTAGTTTCCGAATATAAATCTATTTCTTGCTATTTTTAAATTTTATGGCGAATATATGGATAGTGACGAAGTTACATCATTCCATTCTATTTTGTTTCAATACAATAAGAAATCTTTACTTATAAAGAGTTATTTTACAGTTAAACTATAACAAAAAGGCGTGCAGTATTAACACTTTCATTTTTTGAATCATCGACTCTTGATTAGGTTTGCTCAGTAGTACCCCACAGATGCGTTTTCAGTGTAAGCACATTAATAATTATCCATCAAAACGTCGAGGTTACAAAATTAGTATCACTGAAACTTCAATCAGAAATTCAATATCTGAAACACTTCAAAACGCGAATTTTGTTTTATATTTTTTATGTTCTGATGTGTAAACATAGGTAGAGAAAATAAAAATAAAAAAAAGTTACAACGCCAAAACACCATGATCTGAATAGTCACACGTACATCCTTAATCGATACTGTGGCGGATTTTGATGGAATAACTCCTTGCACAAAGTTCTGCAAGACTGTTACAGTGGCATTTGCAATATAATCTTCCTAGAAGAACATCATACAAGTATAAGGATATGTCTATCGCGGTGATAGCAAGTGCGTTTTTTTTTTTGGCGGATATTCGCCTCATAACCAATCTTGTAGGGTAATTGGAGAAAGCTTATTTAGACTCAGTCAAATTTATTCCATTTTCAATGACAAGAAAGTGAACAGATTTTACTGAAATGAAAGACATGGAGAACGACGGAGATATTTCTAGTAGACCTTAACTTCGCGTTGTTCCCAACCCTCCTACTTTTAAATCACGTCCAAAACTTATTATTCCACTTGATATAGTATGAAATATCTAAAACACGATAGGATGGAGCCAGATCGGTGGAAAATATTGTTATGATCCTAAGAGAAACTCCAAACAAGGTAAAAAGGTCTGAAGTTGTTTATAATGTCGATTATCAGTCGATACTTCATATGGAAGTTAACTGAAATTGGAAAGTGAGGAAATGAGTTGTGTTCATTACCAAATATATTTCAACTGGTGCTTTTTACTCCTTAGATATTCATTTTTTTTATCATTATACAGTGGGTGCTTGCATCCATGCACGAATAGGTAATTGAAAAAGTTTGAATACCTAAGTCTAGAAAATTCCTTTTCTGAGTTTTAGTCATGTAAGTATATGTTTATTGTACATAAGAACAATTTCTTGAGGACAAACACAGTTGAATTATGAAATATAATAATAAATAAATAACATGTAATATCACAGCTATACAAAATATTTAAAATTCTAAAGTACTAAAATACTAAAATATAGCCGACTAAAAGCAGTGCAGGCGTGTTATGTAGGTGTATACATAACTAATAATCATGGCTAAAAAAAGACATATGTTATCAAATATTTAGTGAAACATTAGAATGTGTCGTCATAAAACTCTGCCTTGTTTGAATGGGAACTTATTTTTTGATATCGATGTATGCAAATGTTTTGGAAATATTGCACAACTTTTTTCGTTAACTATTACCTACAGGACTTGCATTGATGTGGATAAAATTAGGATTTGATAAATTTGTGTCAAACGGCTGCGGAGGTATGGATAAAACAACTTCCTTATATGAGTGTGACTGAAATCGGAATACAGTAGGGAGGTCAAAAGTTTCAAGTAAACTCACTGCCTCCATGTTTCATTATCCTATCAAACCTGGTGTCACTGGATTCGTAATAATTGGAATACACCGTGTGCTAGGAATCGCACGTTAAATGGTAAGACCTCGTTAATCCTTGGCTCGCACAAGTTTCGACTATTGAGGGCTGCCGTTCTTAAGGGGACGACAGCTGGTTAACGGAAAAAACAATTTTAAACAGATTCATTCCTTTTCGCATTGTATCTCCAGCAATATTTTTTTAAATTTGCAACATTGAATATGCTCATTGGACGGCACTTTTTGACATATTATTTGGAAAATAAAGGAAAAAAGGAAAGGAGAAAAGGGGAGTGTACACATGAGTGTGTTGGAATTAAAAAAACTCTCATTGTCATTGTCATTGTCTGGTGGTTCGCCATTTCCATGAATTTGAAAATGTTATATTAGTTCATTTTGTAATTCATTGCCCTATCTTATTACGTACACGTTGTAATTTTATCGGAATATTAGCCACGGCATTCTACATTTGGATGTTATTTTAACTGAAACGTCTCGACTTATTTCATATGCATAACAATGATGACGCACGGGTAAAGATAAAATAATCGAATTGTATATGAGGTGAGGAACGTTAAATCATGCTTGAAATCTTGACATATGCTACGAGAAGTGCTTCTCGTTCTCGAACTACTTGCGGGTGGCGCTGCGACTGACTTATTGTAAGTCACATCTTCATTGGTAGATTGAGACTATGAGGAACAAGACGACTCTATTATTATCCGACCTATCCTAGCACTGATGAGAGGCAATAACCATGAAACATGCATGAATGCACGCGGTCATCTCTATTTGAATTAGGGACAATATTCAGTTGCTCTATTAAAATAATTATCACTTGCATTATGTGTCTTTGAGAAACGTTGCACAAATGGACGATATATACACGGTGTTTATTAAATACTTGTTCAAATTTCAAAGGGCAAATTTTTAACTAATTTCAAGATAAAAACTATGAATATGTGTTGCAAATGTTTCTTTTCGGAGAACGTGAAATTTTATTTTTGATTATCATGAATAACTTTTGGAAAAAATTATTTTGTACATTAAATTTGGTGAACGGGTTTTTTTGAGGTGAAAAATTAAAATTTTAATGTCTATGTAATACATAAAAAGCGCGCTGCGTACGCTATCATTATTTATTTCAATTTGACTTACTTTTTTGCTAGTGAACTTTTGGCATTTTTTCTATACAAATCTTATTCCCACACCTCTTCGTAGTAAAAAAGGTATACCTGCTCAACAACGCTAGGGGCAACCGTTTTTGAGAAATGTGCACATTTCTGCATCGATGCAGGTTATGGGGTCACTTAGGCGACAGAACTTGACAAAAACTGAGTGTATGATAAGACTTCGCTAAAATGAATCCATCAAGATGCATCCAAAAATAATTCGTTTTCAAAATACAGGATGTTGAGTTATTGAAAATATCGGGTTTTGAACATCTTGTATCTTGAGAATGAATTATTTCTCGATATCTTTGTAGAAAAAAAGTTAATAATTTTAGCAAGATCCATCACGTACTCAGTTTCTGGAAAGTTTTGAGCATCTTCATCTGGCTCCGCCTTAATGAACAATTGCCCCCAGCGTTGTTGAGCAAGTGAACCTTTTTTGCTAAGAAAAGATGTAGGAATAAGAGTTATATATACAAAATGCCGAAAGTTCAGTTTCAAAAAAGTTAGAGCGAATTAAAATAAATAATGATAGGGTACGCAGCGCCCTCTAAGATTTACATAAGAATTAATACAAAATCTTGATTTCTCGCCTTAAAAATCCTGTTACCCAAATTTTGTTTGAAAAATTATTGTTTTGCAAAACATTCAAAGTAATTAAAATAATAGGTATTTCAACTTCAACACACTGTATCTTTGAAACGATACATTTGTGTACACATGTTCATATGAATTTTTCATCTTGGAATTATTCACAGATTTGACTCTTCGAATTTGTACAAGTACTTAACAGCCTGTCAATGTCCATAGGAGAAAGTAATTGCTTTCTGTCAGACATTTGCCTCATATTATTTCTTCTTGTGTACATTGTTCGTTTCACATGAAATAATTTGATTCTCAATTACCCGATTTTACATTTATTACGAACCAGAAAATAATATGGTAATTTAGTTAGGGCGTGTATTGCAATTGACTTCTAATTGCATTATGTCTATGATTTTTTTTTATTCCTTGCGTTTTGGATATTCTGTAACAGTTGTTTGTTCTCGAATACTGCGTTTTATTTGATTGAATGGAAACTCAAATATGTATGAAATTTACTAAACATGAATTTAAGAACTCTCCCTTGTACTTTATAGACTTAAATCAGATGTTGGTATTAATTTCGTACGGTATTCTTTGATTGAGGTTGTTTTGGTAAGACGAAATTTTAAAAATGTGTTTCGTCATCCGAATGCACCCCTAAAATAAAAAATAGGGGCTCTGTGGCTCGGCAGTCTAATGCACAAGAAACTCCAGCATAGCGATACTCGGTTCGAGCCCGATGTAGGTACAAGATAATTTTTCTCAACTACTATATATCGCATCAATAGGCGACCGCATGCCTTGTTGAAAAGCAGGTGTATTGTGAGTTGTCTAGATGGCAATCTCGGCTGGTGCTAGCTTGGAGTGCACACCGACCACCCGAGGTGGTGCTGTAGGTTTTCCGGGTTCTACAGCTGAAAAGTGAATACGCCACCAAAAATCAGTAAGTTGCCCCGGAGCGCCACGGCAAATAATAATAATAGCTGTCCTCTACACGCACAGGCTATGCCTTTGGGTACACTCAACGAGTATTTATGAGAGAGTATTTAACATATTATTATTATTAAACAAATAACATATTATGGATAATTTTTCGTGCTGGGACGGGCGAGGGTATTACATCTTAACGTGCGATCCCAAGCAGGTACCCATCCAAACTAACCGCTCCAAAGCTTGCTTGACTTCCTGATCTGTACCGCTCGACTCGGCTCGACATAGTCGCTGCAGTTTTTTCCTCAACTTAAGTCAGATTAAGCAAATTTGCCAAAATTATCATTCAAGAAGTGTAATCACATTTTAAGGCGATTACTTTAGGATAGTTTGAATGAACATACTTCATCTCTCATTGAACTAAACGGAGTTCAACCATCGTAAAATTTTCAATTTCATTCTATGATTCCAGTTCTGTAAAATTAACGGTTCACTTAGTATATACAACTGTCCTTCCTAAACATTACATGCATTGACAGATTCACATTCACTTTTACGAATGAATATTTTATCCTTTCTATGACCGTTAAATTTACCAAACCTCTTCGATTCTAGTGAATATAGAAAGGAAATAATCAATAACCGATCCCGTATTCTGTTTCAAGTTACCTAGTTACGAAGTACGTCTCCACTGAACTAATGGTGTCAAGTTTGATTCCCTACTCGGAACATCTGCACCAAACATATGATAATACCCTTCAGGGCATGCAGAATATTATAATGTAGTGAAAATTATGCACACACCCCATTTAAAAAACTACCTGAAAAGGTTACGAGGACCCATATACCGAAAAGGATTAAGTGTCCTTATTTGGTCGACGAATTCGATCAGATAAATGTATGACTACTCTTCATTCAAGGGCTTTAAAGACTCATTTTGATGATTGTATCTACTAACTGTTATTTGAATAATTGTGAAATTGAGGTTACTTATCGATCAGTCTGAAGGGTGTCAGGAGGCATATGTTGATTTTGTATTAGTGGTTCATCTGCAGCAATATTTTAACGTCCTTGTAGGATATCATTGGTTTCAGCAAATGTTTTCCTTTTATTCTCATTATCAGTTAATTTCCCGTGCTGACGAATCAGAATTTTTTTCTACAATTACCCAATATTCAATTCGATATGACTTTGAAATTTTGAAATGGTAAGTATCAGCCAATTTATGCAACTTGTCATTATCATAGTCACAATCATAGTTTTAGTCTCAATTGTTGATGTTTGAGACTGAAATTAAGGAAATTGCATAAATGCTTATACTGAAATGTACAGTTTTAATTTTATTTTATGATAAAGTCAATGACTGTGATTAGGACTATGATAATGACAAAGTTGCATAAATTGCAACAAATTAAATAGACTCATTCTGTCCTATAGATGCACCAATGACTTTTAACGAGTGAAGAGCATCTTAATATCTAATTTCTTTTTAAGTTCATGAAATAAAATCGGAAAAGAACATCGTCCAAAAGTAAAACTGATGAAAGAATGTTTGTTTCCTAGAGGAATAACTCCTGACAGAAATTATTCCTCAATAAGCACTTGCGATATAATCCTCACTGGAGAAATGTTACAAAAGTATGTGTCAGATGCAGTACAATGTTGGTCATGATATTAGCCAAGGAAGTAATTGTTTTCTATTGGATTTATGCTTTAGACTTTTCGCTTTATGACGATAAAAGAATATTTCGACGTATTTGTCATAACTCGTTACATACGCTTTTTTCAACACCTACACAAGTGTTTCAATCACTAAGCAACCATATTCTGGAGGCTGGATTGATACGTGTGTAATTACAATAGCCCACTAGATAACTTTCTCTCTATGCGCGTACCGCTAGTGAGATTTTCCATCATTAGAAGCTATACGCTTGAATTCATGTGAGCTTGGTGTTAGGTTAGGTAGTTTGGGAAGAATGTAAGTATTTGAATTGTAGTGACAGAAAGTTGTTTATGGTTATATGAAATACATTAAACCACTATTGATCCGTTGTCGACGTTTCGACTTTTATAAAGTCATCTTCGGGGCACTACAATATATCATAATGGATGCATTGTTGTGAAAAATTGAAATTGAAATGAATACGATGTCAGTAATTACATAAGACAGTTCACAATAAAAACATTCAAGTCACAGTAAACTGTTTTTTAAAAAACAGAATTTGTCAAATACGTAACAATTGTAGAGACAGAAACGATACATACATGAACATTAAAATGAACATGGAGATTAAAAATTCTATTAAGGATATTTTGGTATGTAGAAGTGATGACGTTTGCTTATTTTTTTAAATTTCTTTAGAATTTAGGTGTTCTTTCTAATTCTAAACTGGGGTAATCAACTGGAAGGGAAAAGCTTTCCTACACTTCTTCTTTCAGTAAGAGAAAATAGTTATTCATTCAACTGGTGTATTAATGAAGGCGATTAATGATCGAGATATTTTAACGCGTGAGCGAATCGAGCGCATTAATGTTCGAGATCATTGATCGCATTTTAATATACGAGTTGATTACAATATTTTTCCGTCGACCTGACTCTTGAAATGAAGGAATTCTTGAATCAAACATATTTAATCAATAAAATGAACAGTAGATATAAACTCTTTTGAACATTGATGAGCATCTTTTGATCATTTGAATATATTTGCGATGGTACAATTAGAGAAACTGAAAAATAGAACAGAAAAAGTCCATCTGTACACTCGTATTTTACGGCTGTGCTACGAAATCGAATATTAAAGAAGTCATTATTGATGGATTTCGAAAAATCATGCATTAATGATAAATTGACAATTAATAGGGGTCATTAATGTTTGATTCCGTTTATATGAATAACGTTAAACATATATGTCAATACGAGGTGGACAGAAAAATCAATTAACAAAATACTAATGAAGAACAGAATACCCACAGTAAGGCCAACCGAAAGAAAGTTTATTGTTATGCAAAATTCGATATATTTCGAGTCTCAGAACAACTGAAATATCTACTTACAAATGTTCCTTTGAACATAGCTCTCAATAATGGAAATACGATGAAGAAACACTACCTTCACCAAATTAAATCCAAAAAAACCTGAAGAACTAGAAAGTAGAGTAATTTATGAAACACCCTGTACTGCATGCAATAATGTTCGAATGGATGTTACCGTTATTGTTATTTCCGTCAACCGGCCGCACCCTTACGAACACAACCCTCAGAAGTTTTCGAAAGACTTGTGCGAGCTTGGTAGGAAAGACGTAGTCCTCACCTTTTATAGTGTGGTGCCATGCACAAGACCAGTGACCATGTTGGGAATCGAACCCACGCCCCTGAGATTGAGAGGCAAACGCTCTACCACCACGACCACCAAGGCCACCAATATACGATAATTTGGGTGTGAAAACGTCCTAATTACAAAATGTAAATCTGGGCTTGCAGAACACAATGACAAAACTTCACACAACTTTGATTTTGAGATAACTAAAATTATTGACATGACAAAGAACTACAAGAGATAATCAATATGAAAATACAAAAAAATTATACTGAGAAACAACTTCAGTGAACATTGGTGCCTATAGATGAATATTTCTCACATATTTCTCAATAAATTCATGAAGAAATCACTTTCAGTCGTACCCATAATTTCAGAATAGAACAAATCTTAAAATTTCATTAAATTTAAAAAAATAAACAAAACTATTATCTTGATGAAAATGTCCTTATTAGGACTTTTATCGACAATGGAAACTTATTTTCATGTATACAGGGTGTTACTCAAATACCTACAAGGTCAAAATTGAAAGAGTGATTCTTTGAATGAATCTAAGACTAAAAGTTCATATAAACATAGATCCGGTAATGCTTCGTTTTCAAGATACAGGGTGTCGAAATTTTTAAAAGAAATCGTTTTTTTCGTAAACATCTTAATAATCCTTCAACCGATTTTAATGAAATTTGACAGTGTTATTAAGGGTTGTAAAGGGCTGATTTTATGCCAACTATATCAAAAGTATCAAGTACAATGGCGTCCCGGAAGGCACCGTAACCAATATTTTTGACAGAAAAAAGGTACGCCACTGATTTTTTTGAGCACTAAAATTAAAACTTTTTTATCTCTAGAAATTTTTTCGTATCTTGGTTTGTTTTTGAGAAAAAAATATAGAAATCAGTTTTATGTAAGTCCCTGGGACAACACCATGAAACATTTCAACCACTAAACCATCAGAAACTAGGGTGTTACTGTTATTTTTTCCATATGAATAGTCTATTCCAGTATTACTTACTTACATAACACCCTGTATATTGTGCTGTTCTTTACACCTCTTTCGTATCTTTTCAGTTTTTGCCAAAATAAAGAACAGTTTTACTGTCCCTTTTATATGTTGTTATTCTATCTATCTTGTTTCATGTACTTGCTGACATAATATTATTCAATAAAATTGTTTACATCCCTAAATTATGATGTATTGGAGTGTCCTGAAGATGAATTACTAACTTTGGATATTGGATAACAGTAATTTCAGTTATTTGACAAAACCCCAACCAACTTTCTATTACTAGAATCAGTGAAGTCACGAAGCAATCTGAATAATTGTGATCTCAACAAAAGTTTCAAAATGCACATCAAACTGAAAATCACAATATATTTGCCACATCGTTTGAGTATATTATGAAAGGTAAAGAATGTTATAAACGTCCTTTCAGTTTCTTTAACTACCGAATTATTCTGTTACCTCACTTGTTCCTTATTGCATTTTTACAACAAATATTTTATCAGAGTTAACCCGCGTGTTCATATGGACGCTAGTCCTCAATGAAGAATATATTACATTTTCCCCATTGGGTGGGAACAGTCTTTTTGCAATTGATTTCAAAACATATCCGCTTGTTCAAATAAAAGTATCCATTCTAATTTCATTAGGTATGTTCCTGTCCAAACTAGAGATTTCCACTAGGTTTTGTCAAATAGCCATACGATAACTCCAGCACCCACTAAGAAAGTGAGCATCAGAACCATCTATAAGAACCTCGATAAGAACCATAAAAAGCGCTCCAACGTTTGCCGACAATCCTATTGTATAGAAAATAAGCGAAAGGCTAAATTATTTATAATAAATTTTTATGGTGTTAATTTATTGCCATTCAAGTACACACAATTCCACAAATATTTTTCATGATGAAATAAATGTTGTTTTGATTGGTTATATTTGACAGATGACCTCAAGTTGACCAATTAGTTTATTTTTCTCACGAGTTATACCGAGAACAGTTACTTCGCATGATCGAGACTCATCGATACGTTTCTTACTGGCTATTTCAAAACAATCTTGCAATTTTAAACTACTGAGCCATCAACAAAATTGCAGCATATACTTTCAACGTCAAAATGGCTTTTTATTATATTTACTAGAAAACATAAATTCGTACTCAATTGATTTGTTACAGTTACATCACACCAGAAACAATTTGTAAAAGGTGACAGATCTCCGAATATAGCCAATTGTAGTCTTATTACCTACATCACTAAATTCCACCCCAAATATTGAAGACCTTTTGTACTCAATGTAAACAATCCGCCTGTAGAATATACCGAAAAAGTGTTTTTCCAACAAAAAGCAAATAACACAATAGGGGATAAAATCTGTAGTTTGGGGTAAAATCTCGTAATAAAGGCTCTCAATTACATGCACTGGGAAATAACTATTGTATACTGCTACCCATAACAGGTGGTACAATTGAGATTTGAGACGATTATGAATTCCAACAAAATAGTTTCAAATTGGTTACTTGGTGTTGCTTGTTGAATTCACTTGTCTGATTGGTGTACACACGGCTTTTCAGGGTAGAAAACAAATAGGTATATTAATTATTCTTAGTGGAAACCAGTGATGGAATAAAATTATTTCAGGCGATAACCGAAGAAACTATGAGATATGCTCGGATATATCAATTTTTGTTTCGAATGTGACGTCATTTGAACTGCAATTGAAATGTGCAGGGTGACTCACTTGTTTTTTTAAGCGGGTAGTTGTAAATGGAATAATTCTTTTATTTTTTCGTTCTAATATTTAAATCACGGTGGATTCACTTCATTGCACATATTTCTTCAGAAGTGCCAAATATCGAAATTTACAAATCAAGCTTCTATTTGAATGGATTTGTTCAGAGTTATTTAATGTGGTACCTATCTCTTTTATACAATAAAAATGAAAGGTAAAATCAAATTTTGCTACTTTTCTTGTGAATGCAGAATAGTTATTTTTAATACCTACCAGTAGACATTTTTTGTATAAGCGTGAACTATGTTGAATAATGTACCGCCGAGTTCAATAAAACACAAGAGTTTTCTAAAAGCTTTTCAGGAAAATGTATCATGCAAAAATTTTTTTACGTAATATTAACAAGTTTCAGCGTTTGTATCATTAATTTGGATATTTCGATTTTCGTCGTATTATCAGCTAAAAGTGAACAGTGCGCAAAAAAATTGTTCGAACACTATCCCACATATTTTATGAGTATAAATTGAGTTGGAAAAGAATTCTTTCATGGAACTTCAGAGAACATTTATTGAAAATTTGATTCTGTGGAGAAAGTGCACAGTCTGAAAAATGTAAAATCAAGGAAACCTATAATGTTCAAGATCATTAACCGCATTTTAATTTAAGAGTTGGTTATAATATTTTTTCCGTCGACCTCATTCTTGTTTTAATGAAGGCATTTTTTATTAGAACTATCAACAATCTACAAAATAAACAGTAGATACAAACTCTATTGACCATTAATGATTATCTTTTAATTATTTCAATACCCACATTTATAATGGTAGAATTAGAGAAACTGAAAAAAGGTACGCTCGCATTAGTCTAGTCAACAAGTGCCATTTAGACCAACTTTTTTCGGCAGTCTCCGAAAATTATGATTGAGGTGTCATTCGATTCGGAATGACATCCAGATGATTTTTGAAAAAAATGAAGTTCCGCATGAAAAAATTGTAAAAGTTATTAACAATTAACTAAAAAAAAGATGGCTTTAGTATTTTGTAAATATGTCAAAAACTAATTAAAATTTTTTGAATCTAAAAAAAGATTCAAAAAAAGGAGGAAATTTCCTAAAAAAAAAGCTCAATTCCCGGAATTGTAGCATCAATATTTATAATTTTCCCAGAGGGATGAAAATACGGCCGAAAACGGGTACTCTGGCTCGGGCAAGCCACACCCACTTTGGACACTTTAACAATAAAAATTATTTTAAAATACTAAATATGAAAATAAAAAATTGGAAAAATTCAGGCACTAACTGAATAGATTAATGAACAACAATCCGCTTGAAAAAAATTTTTATCACAATTTTTCAATTAGTTAATCAATAGTTAATTAATAATTTTTTTCTGCTTGAACATGAACATTGCAAGTGTGATAATTGTTAAACTATAAATTTAAGATTTTTTTCCTCTTTTGGAGCAATTCTTGAAAGGCTTCAGAATAGAACCCCGTTGGAAAAATTAAAAAGTTTTTATTTTTCAGTTTGTTATTAACAATTTTCGTTGTTGCAAAATTAAATACTTAAATTAATCATTGAAAAAAAAAATTTTTTTTAAATATTATCAATAATCCGTTTTTATGTCATCAGGAACTACATAGAAATAATTTTTTTAAATTTTTATCTCTAATTGTTTAAAAAATTGTTATAAACAAATGCGTTGTTTATAAGATAATTGAAATTTTTTTTATGGAATTTCAATCTTTGATACAAATAATGATTTTTAAAAGAAAAATTGTTCCTTAAAAAAATTATTTTATTGCTTGAAAACGCATTTGTTAATTAACAATTATTTTCTCCCGCTTCTATTTAATATTAAGGAACCATTTTTTTTTTAAATCGTTATTTGTCTTTCTTTCCGATATAAAAAAAAAATTCCATTTTATTTAATTTTTCATTATTTATGCAATAAACAATTTGTTATAAACAAATAAATATTTACCTTATATTTTTTTTCTATTCTAATTTCTGTCACAAAAACAGACATGATTTTTTTTCTTTTTAAACATTTTTTTTATTATTTTTTATTTAATTTTTAAATATAAGTTCTCTCTAACTTCGTCATTCTTACCTGGTCTTCATCCTTAAAATTATTATAATTTACAAACTAATGGAGATACGATGAAAATACTTAAGACTTATTTATTCTCCATTACATAAAAAACAAATTTAGCAGAAAAGTTTAGTTGTTACTTATTTATTTATTGAATTTATAGCAATTGTTGTTGAAAAATACTTGGGGAAAAAATTTTTTTTTTGTTTTAATGCTTAAAAATCTTATCAACTATTAAAAATATGACTATATATTTAAAAATTAAATAAAAAATAATAAAAAAATTAAAAAAAAAAAAAATCATGTCTGTTTTTGTGACAGAAATTAGAATAGAAAAAAAAATATAAGGTAAAAATTTATTTGTTTATAACAAATTGTTTATTGCATAAACAATGAAAAATTAAATAAAATGGAATTTTTTTTTTATATCAGAAAGAAAGACAAATAATGGTTTAAAAAAAAAATGGTTCCTTAATATTAATTAGAAGCGGGAGAAAATAATTGTTAATTAACAAATGCGTTTTCAAGCAATAAAAAAATTTTTTTAAGGAACAATTTTTCTTTTAAAAATCATTATTTGTATCAAAGATTGATATTCCATAAAAAAAATTTCAATTATCTTATAAACAACGCATTTGTTTATAACAATTTTTTAAACAAGTAGAGATAAAAATTTAAAAAAATTATTTCTATGTAGTTCCTGATAACATAAAAACGGATTATTGATAATATTTGAAAAAAAAATTTTTTTTCAATGACTAATTTAAGTATTTAATTTTGCAACAACGAAAATTGTTAATAAAAAACTGAAAAATAAAAACTTTTTAATTTTTCCAACGGGGTTCTATTCTGAAGCCTTTCAAGAATTGCTCCAAAAGAGGAAAAAAATCTTAAATTTATAGTTTAACAATTATCACACTTGCAATGTTCATGTTCAAGCAGAAAAAAATTATTAATTAACTATTGATTAACTAATTGAAAAATTGTGATAAAAATTTTTTTCAAGCGGATTATTGTTCATTAATCTATTCAGTTAGTGCCTGAATTTTTCCAATTTTTTATTTTCATATTTAGTATTTTAAAATAATTTTTATTGTTAAAGTGTCCAAAGTGGGTGTGGCTTGCCCGAGCCAGAGTACCCGTTTTCGGCCGTATTTTCATCCCTCTGGGAAAATTATAAATATTGATGCTACAATTCCGTGAATTGATTTTTATTTTAGGAAATTTCCTCCTCTTTTTGAATCATTTTTTAGATTTGAAAAATTTTAATTAGTTTTTGAGATATTTACAAAATACTAAAGCCATCTTTTTTTTTTAGTTAATTGTTAATAACTTTTACAATTTTTTCATGCGGAACTTCATTTTTTCAAAAATCATCTGGATGTCATTCCGAATCGAATGACACCTCAAACATAATTTTCGGAGACTGCTGAAAAAAGTTGGTCTAAATGGCACTTGTTGACTAGACTACATTTTACGATTGTGCTACGCAATCGGAGATTAACAGGTGACATAATGGTCGTTTTCAAAAATTCTTGCATTAATGACAAATCGACCAACAATAGGGGTCATTTTAAAATCGAAGAACATTAAACAAACATGTTGATTCGAGGTCGACGGAAAATATTATTTACCTGATTTACCAGTACCTAAATTTGTATTCTGAATTTGCCCACCTATTCGAAGGAAAGTAAATTCGAAATAATTCAATAAGTAAATATGGATTCACGTAGAACTAAGTAACAATTATTGTCAAGTATCAATAAATAATTAAAAATATTTATTGAAAATGTAAGATACTTACAACCAAATAACCAATTGTCACGGGACAAGTATACGTAAGTTAACACTAGTTCTTGTGGAAACTGTTTCACAACTCATATTATATTTGTTCTTTGAAAATGAATAACCATTTTTGTGCATTCACAAATAGAAGAGATTAAAATATTTATTTTGTTGCTGATGCTATTAACAGCTAGAATATAAGAAAAAAGAGGAAGCAAGCAGTCTTATACTTTTGTATACATTTTCTTGATTCAAAATGTTGTCATTTTCAGACTGTGCAAGGTTAAAAGTCTCGAAACAATTTGAAAGAACATCTTTTCATCTATTTGATCATGTAGAAATCATTCACTGAGGCAAATAGCAAGAGTGAGAATTCTTTGAATAGATAAATTCCAATTAGGTCTGAAAGAATATTTATTTGGGTATAAACCCCGCAAAAACCGAAGGATATCGGCAGTAAATAAAACGCTATCCTTGCAGTTCTGTGACCGCTGGTCCATTGCATCTAATATACGACCCTACTTTTGATATCGATAGTATAAAGTAATAAATTCAAAATTGAACCAGCTATAAGCCGAACCGTCTGTCTCTATCGTCTTCTCATCACATTCAAAGCCCTTTTCCTTCTTTCAAAAATATACGGACATCGTGCTCTTTGATGGAGAATACGTTAACTGCATAGAATAACCAGAGAAGATATAAATATATGAACCAAGTGGAGTTTATTTCGAGTAGGTATATACTTGATATAACAACTGAACGTATCGTGTATACGTTGAATAGTGGAGCAGCTAATTAGGCATGCATTCAGTTATATAATATTCAATCGAATCAAGTAACATAATATAAATCATTTCTATTTTTCGATGAATTCAAAAACGTGAAATACAATTTCACTTAAGTCCATATAAAGTCGATATGATATTTGATTTCATCAACTCCTATGGAAAATAAATACAAGCTGTGAGAGTGTGCCAGTTAATATTTTTAAAGCTAATCCACCAACTATTTATTTTGGAACATTTATGTATAATTAATATTTTCAGTGTAAAAACTATGTTGTATTATTCATTTCCGTTGATGAAACTTTCGGTGATTGATTATACAACCCGAATTAGACATTAATTAGTCAATTCAAACTGAAAATATTCCATATTGGTTCTTAAGATCTCAAATGATTGGAGGAACACTTACACTGAGGAGATTTTATCATAGCACAAACAAATCGTTTGGAAATACAATTAGAAGGTAAATATATTGAGTTTGAGAACTATTTTGTATTAAAACATTAGAAATTCTTCTTCTTATTTTGCCTCAAAAATCATCAAATAAAATACATTTTCAAAATAACAACATTCCCTGAGGCCTACACCTGTTTGTGAGGATAATAAAAACATTTTGAAGACTAATTTTAAAACTATTCCTACCTTAAATTACATTAAATAGAAACTATCATAGACTTTGGTGTCTTTGGTAGAGTAATGTGGAGTAGATGTTATTCAGTCACAAATTCAATAGAAATCACATAACAAACTGCTAGACATGTTAAAATTTGTAAAACATAAAGCATTATACACAGCAATTGTAAAATAAAAAATATTCAGGTCGATTTTTTATCATGTGGTAACATTGCTATATTCTAAACCGTATAATAGATACAAAGACGATTAAATGGGAAAAAATGTAACTATTGTGGTGAGCAATGTACTGGTCAGAGAAAATCTACGGGGACTCTCGCCCTTCCCGACTTATACAGGGAAAACTAATAATGCTGTTTTCGGTTTTTTACGAATAGAATGGTTATTTCAGAAAATATAAAAAAATTAAAGAGGAAAGTTTCATTGTATTCAAAATGTACTAGAACTACGTAATGATAAATTTTTAAGTAAACGTAAAAAACCGAAAACAGCATTTTCAGATTTCCCTGTATAAGTTGGGCGAGAATCCCCGTAAATTTTCTATGACCAATTTACTGCTCACCACAATAGTTACCTTTTTTCCCATTTAATCGTCTTTGTATCTATTACGGTTTAGAATATAGCAATGTTACCACATGATAAAAGAAACGGCCTGTGTATATATAGTTATTAAACTTGTAGAATGTAAATAAAAAAAGTTGGTATAAAAAATTATACGAGGTTGTGCATTAGATACTACCATTAAAAAGTATACATACATATATTGTTGCGCTGTTCTGATTTGGAGGAATATTTCAGACAATTGATTTATGTATATTCGTCAGTGAGACACATTTCATATAGTCAATCAGTTTCTTTTTAAATAGCTGGTAGATTTTTCGATTAGGGTAAATTAGTTCGAACTAAAATTATTGATATGTTATGGAAATAATGCAAGTTGTACAAAGTTTGGATGGGAAAACAAAATATTACTTTACACGCCGTCGATTGTGAATTGAGTAGCTACCAAATACAAATAAAATCTCTCTTGAGAAAGACAACTACTCGTGTTGGCCAAACGTGTAATCATCGTCGGCGTTTGAAACCAAAAAGTCATTATAAAAAAAACTAAGTGGATCTCTGTAGGAAATTGTATTTCTTTAACATTGGCTACCTTGAATCAAATATCCTGCAAGCGAATGGTAGACTAGAAAATATAATTGAAGTATTCTTTTCAAACAACATCTTGTCGCATAAAGAAGACGACGGACAGCTATTACGGCGCAATATCGGCAATTCCCGGTTCGGTATGGTAATACCTCTAAAGGCTGGCCGCTCGCTGATAACAGAGGGTCGCTACTTTTGCCCCATTCCACTTTTCAACCCCGTGCCCAAGCCTTCCTTAATGCCTCTGAAGATCAACTCTGCCTACCATGGCTCTTGTAGGATTTTATTCGTGAATTTTTGTTACTTCAGAATATCGGGTTTAGGTATAAATAATTGACGAGAATAAAAAAAGGAATATCTAACCAGTCAATGATTGGAGATGAAAACTTCCTCTGAAAGAATATTGTACCGGATTTCACATGAAGTATAAATAGCATACATTAATTATTGTATTTGAGGTGATTCTATCAGAAAAAATGTAAGGGATGATGGTTGTAAGGTTACTTAAATAGCTTGACGACTCCATGGTTTCACACCCGTAATGAGAAATGATTGATCAATATCCACTGTTATGACTAATAAATCAATCATATCCATTGTGGTGGAAAATATACACTCATCATAACTAGAATTATAAATTAAAAATTATATAGTACGAGAATAATTCAAACATGGTATAAGTAAAAATTTTGTGAAATATGAGATAATAAACGACGTGTATTACGACAAAGAAAAGAACCAGGAATGATTAGAAGCAAAAAAGGGAAAATCACTGAGCAAGTAATGAGTTCGTCCTTTACGGTACACTAATTTTATATTACTGGGATTTCTAAATTATACCTATGTATTAAAAACATGGTTGTATATTTTTCAATTTTTCAGTTGAGATAAGTATTTAGAATCAGTTATGCAGATTCTGTATAGGAGATTCAGAGTTTTTCATTGAAAATCTTAAGATGACGTCATAGCTGAGAGGACAAGTAAACATGCTCAAATTCAAATAAAAAATCCATCATTTACAATTTTTTTAATGATTTTTTTTATGATTTCCTGATATAGATGACATCTAGTTTTGCCGTATTGTTGTTTACTGCTAAGTGAAATCATAAAAAAAAATTGACTTCAAAAATAACAAGTCCTTGAATAGGTACCTAATGAACTACTAGAATATAATCAAATAACATCATATGAACAATTCAAAATTGTATTCAGAATCAAAATATACAATTTCATATAGTCTATATAATATTGGATCACATCAATTCCTATATAGAATAAAAAGGCTTCGATACTGCCTTAGATTCAGCAATTTGAAAACTCACAAATTGGAATTTTTAGAAAAAGGTCGAAATTGTAAGACAAATATTCTAATTTTGTTCGTTTCTATGTTTGTTGCTGAAAAATCCATCCGAAATTCCGACTTGAAAATTGAAATAACAAATCATTCGTCACACTTCAACGAAAATAAAAGAGAATTTATAACGGAAATATCGCTTATTGCTGACTCACATGGGGTATACCTTCCACTGTGACATAATAAATGGAATATATACCATATGTGTACAGGTAAATTTCTTTTGAATGTGCTAGACTTTTTATTATGTTAAAACTGAACTAACCCTTCTGAATTAATGCAAGGGACCCGGAAGGAAGAAAAGGGTTTTGCAGGTAGATTTTTAACCTACTGTTCCTTTGAAAATTAAAATTACGCAGTTGCTCTTTAGGAGTTCACACATACATATCTTGATTAAGACCTGTGAAGAGTGTAGAGTCAAGTTCATGTGATTGGATGATATAGATTCGTATGGTTAAAGAGTACTATAAAATTAGAGTGAATAATTTAATCGGGGATGTGGAAAATGTCATAACTTGTGAAGTGTTTGGTTGAAAGATCGATAGATGAACATATCGTGAGTAGTAATATAATTGAAATATCAAAAGATAATAGAAATATGCTGAAAACTTGCATATTATATTTTCTCATAATAGCCAACAATGAATTATCGGCAAAAATTTTTCTTCCTCGAGATTTTTATGTATTTTGATTGAATTATTGTTGCGATGAAACAAAAAATGAAATTATACAGAAAAACTCCATCTGCTGCTTGCTTGAAGTGCGCACCGTCCACCCGTGGTGGTGCTGTAATTTTTCCGGGTTTTTCTGCAGCTGAAAAGTGAATACCAAAAATCAGTTAGATTACCGGAGTGCCATGGAAAAAAAATGTTGCTGTGTCATCCGGTACACTCTATGATTATTTATGAGGAGGCAATATTATTATTATTTTAAGATTATATTATTATTAATAACTTGATACTAATTCACCAAATGAGCAATATCTGTTATCTGATACAATTGAAATATTCATATAGATTTCCAAAATCTTATTATACATATTTGAAATATCTAAATAAAATATTGTTATGCAGTCCCTCTAGAATCGATGAGAATTCATACTTTGAACAGAATAAAATATGAAATTGATGTAAAATGTTGTGATAGCTTCAATATGTGAAAGTTATAGTTAATTATTTTTTAAAGTGGATTACAGACGAATTGTTTTGTCTATCTCATTGAATTTTTCAGTTGGATATTCTTGAATTTTTGCTCACAGACTACATCATCAAAATAGCCATCTACTCTTCATATTGGAGCAATAGTTTTTGTATCGAAATCATAGGTATACAATTTTCAATACACACAATTATTTGAAATCAATTTCTTTCAACTTTTCACCAAATCAATTAGATTAAGAGAACTTAATCACAGTCATGAACATTGTCAACCCCTGGAATCTTAGCTTTACAAAATAAAGATTTTTTTTCCAAGTTTTTATCTTTTAATGTTCAACAAGAACTACCGCTGAACAAGAAATAGTTGGAAATAGGATGTAATTATATTAAGTTCATGTTGCGTGTAACCTGCATGTCCATCTAGAATTTTGAATTTTCTCTGAGAGCTTAGAACAGTTCATTTTATATACAAAATCGAAAAGAATTAATACGCGCAATATGTTTGATGCAGTCGCACGAATACATGTTCTATCGATACACAAATCGATAAATTATAATGATTATTATAATGAACTCATTTATAAAAACTAGTCCCCCATACACGCTCAAGCATGCTCGGCTCGGAGAAAGCACCTCAACCCCAACTTCGAACCGAGCATGCTCGACGGTTTCCACACATGAACGCACCGAATATACACTTATAAATTCTGTCCAAAACTTTTTATTATCACTGAACGACACAATTTTAAAGAAATTGGTGCACACTGCACACTTCTTTCATACAGCACTACCAGAAACTAATGCAATTCACCAATATGCTTGTGAAATCACCATACATGTACCAACATGTTCGACGCTCGGTTCCTGTTGGTAGGGATCGGCAAGTCGCACACCGACCAGAGAACTCCAACTACGAACCACGTTTGTAGGTGTCACACACGTTCGCGCATGTTCGCCGGGCCACCTTCCAACAACTTTCATCAACATGCTCGTCCAACATGCTCGATTGTGTATGGGGGGGTTTATGCATTAGTGTATTCAAAGACAAAGACCGTGTATTATAATTATTTGCGGTAGCGCTTCGAGGTGACTTTGTAATTCGCATTCATTTTTTATTCATTCGCATTCATTTTTCAGCTCTAGGAAACATGAAAAAACATACAGCACCAAAATAATCACAAAACAAAATAATAATGAAACATTACTGGGGTGAATCCAGCACGATTCACTGTTGCGTTCAAATCAACAGTGCTGCTCCTAAGGTGGCGTATGAAGTTAGTAACATAGCCAACCCAGAACACATAGTGACAAATCTTAGCAATCGATGCCACTATAAACTCCTAGACAAAAAAAATTAAAATTATGAAACATTTTTATGACAGTATTAATGCCAGATTGCTTGCTCAATTCCGTATTTGGTGTATGATGGCATGTGACCCAATGTATATGTTGATGTTTTGATGTAACTTTAGTTTCTGTAGATTTGCAAAATGAAGTAATAAGAAGAAGATTGATGTGGAAGGTGGTTCCTCCCATCTTGTGAGGTATTACAAGCCTCCCGGTATACGACGATTCGTGGAAGCTTGACGAATTTGGTGTCATTGATATTTTTGTTATTGAGATGTACCAAAATCCATCTTATTGCGATTTCATCATGAAGAAACATCACTTTCGTTGAGGGTTTTCTCGTAGTAAAATATTTAGTATATTTCTTCCTCCAGCATGATCAGGAAATTAATTGGGATTTGAAATATTTTTCACAACTTTAGCTAGTCATCATAATAAACAGGATCAACATATTTGTATATGTGGATCTTTTTTCACAATATTTTGATGGTCCCAATGTTTCTATTTTCGACCATTCCCGAGATCTTGCATATAGGCGCCAGTAATGGTATGCTGCTTGTTTTGGAGCCACATGTCTTGAACAGATTCGACTGAATCAGGGTTTTCGGTGTTTGATGAATACCTGCTTCATTCCTCTAGCATATTTGAATACTCTCTGGTAGAAGTCCATTTGGAATATGTCCGGAAGAGAAACACCCTTTCTCCGAGTTAATGAGGAAAACAACATGCAAAGCTCATTCCAATCGGCCATGCTATTTTAGTACTCTATGAAAATTCTACTCATGTTGGTAGGGTAATGAATCACACTCCACTTTGTTACTAGGATGAAGCATGTGGACCGTGTAGTGGGGCTTGTGTATGAGTAACAAACAATATCTGTTTTTTGTTGAATTATAGTTATTAATATTTTGGGTAGGACCACATTTACTGCAAAAGCTTTATTTCCGACAACCATATGCGATAATGACAAATTTCACGGTATTCAATTACTTCTAAAAGGAAAAATATCTCAAGACTCGAAAAATAAAATAAATAAACAAGGGATCAATTTCAAAGTTAACATTTGATATCTACGCCAAGATTTGACATATTCATATCTCCTCCACAATGCAGTTCAACTCTTGGCCTGAAGAGGGCTCAGGAGAGGGAAGGATCGGGAGGTCGCACGGATAGCCGCCTCCCCCTCTCCCTAACCATTTCTGGCAAGTGGGGGGAAAGATTGTGCCAAGAGGTACACAGGGTTACGGTAAGAGGGCGCTGGTATCCGCCTCCGCTGGCTAGCATTTTGTTAGGTTTGTCTAAGTTTACTCAGAGGTTGATTGTTTCGTGGTAAACTCGGAAAAGGCTTATGCAAAAACCGGGAGACTTGAAAAGTGAAATATTTCTCTGAAGTGATATACTTATGTAAGGAGATGTATTTATAATGACGCATTTTCATAAAAAAGGTAACTCTGCGATGACCCCTCTGGATGGAACAACCGTCGCATCTCACGCTCTACCAACTGAGCCAACTGGACCTTTCTTTGTATAGATAATACTGATGTATATCATATAGGTACAATGAAATAAGTTACCAATTTCTAATGATAATTCTAAATAAAATGTATCCAATTATGATTTTGATCTCGCAGGAATTCTCGAAGAAAAATATTTTTAATTTGAGAATAAATTAAGTCAGTTGTAATTATTTTCAGTGAGAATGTTCGATTTTTTTGCACACAATGACATGTCAATAATATTTTTATCGCATGGTCGTAGAAAAAATAATTTACTGCAAGTGTCAAACGTATTGGCGGGATCATCCTAACCTAACCCATGTTTAATTTCAATACCATTACTCAATACTTCGTTTCAATTATGTTATCTTTTGATATTGCCGAATATTGTAATGCAATGGGAGTTGGGCTGCGCAATCGCTCACCATTACAATTGCAGCTTACAGTACATCATTGCGAACAAAGTTCAGAAAATTCTGACGGAGACTTTCAAACAAATATGAAACGAACAATTTCAACGAAAACGAAATCTCTTTGTCTCCATGTTACTCCAAAAAAGTAGAATATTTTAGGCGAATATCTGTCAGAAAACAACTATTTTCCTCTATGAACATTGAATTATATCTGACATCTATTCGTGCAATGTTTCTCCAGAAGGAACCTATTACAAGCGCCAATCAAACATTTGAATATTATCCTCCCATCAGACAGCAACACCCATAGCTTGACATGTATACAGGTGTTTATTTCCAACAAGATGGGGGATAGTATTCAATGCTAGATTACGGTGAGCGCATGCAATATGGTCCTTTCGGAGGAACATTGCACAAATAGATGTCACAAGTTATTTAATGTTAGTAGGGGAAAGTAGTTATTTTCTGACAGATATTTGTCTCAAATTTTCGATTTTGTCAAAATTACCTATTCGTTTTATTACGTTTTCCGTCGACCTCGTAATAACATGTCTCTTCATTGTTCTTCCATGCAAACTAAATCGACCATTAATGACCCTTATTATTGGTCAATTTGTCATTAATGCATGATTTTAGGAAATGGAATTTTTTTGTTCTTTTTTCAGTTTCTCTAACTGTACCGGTACATGTTAACATAAAAATGTATTCAAATAATGAAAAGATGATCATTAATGTTCAATAGATTTTATATCTACTATTCATTTCATTGAATGAATATCTTCTAATCTGGAATTCATTTCAACTAGAGTAAGGTCAACGGAAAAATATTGTAATCAACTCGTATATTAAAATGCGCCTTGAATAATACACTAGTTGATTAAATAACTATTCTTGTGTGGAAAATGCCATTTCACATTCGTGAGATTGTGCCAAAACTCTCCCAGTCGTCGTGTGAAATTGATCCTTTTCCACATTAGTAATTTTATGTATATACCATTCCAAGTTTATCGGAGAGTTTCAAAAATGACTTCATTCTTGGATATTCAAATGAAATAGTACTCTACTTCAAGGACAGTTCACTTGACAAGACCTCGTAATCGATATTATGAATGGATTTGATTCTGCGAATTCAAAAGAAATGAAGGAGAGTAAAAAGAGTATCAAAATCAAAAGTTGACTGATCCGAGTACTTAATTTTGAAAAATGTATGTAAAGATGTTTTAATCTTGATAGACTGTTTCCGGTACGCCACCATATATATGAATGTATATTCACTCTCAGAAATACAAACTATCATGCAAAGCAGAAGTGGGGTCAATTTCAATTTGGAAAATAAGAATAACCTCAAGAAAATCCTGAAATATTCCTACTGAATATTTTATTATGTACATAAACCTCTCCATCATTTCAAATCCCTCTTGTTTCTCAGTTCAGGTAAACAGTAATCTTGGGTATATGATGCGTTGGGACCAAGGAAACAATAAGTAAAATTTGAATCAATATTAGTGGAGGGATTGAGAGTTAGGTCGGACTTAGGTCTGAACATTAAACTAATCATCCCATTCGGCATTATTCATTCCATCTCTCGTCCGTTTTCTCTGAGCAAACATTTCGAACAAGATATACTCAAACGTATTAATTTGTATTAGCATATCAGGTTCAATTGATATGGATTTAGAGAAGAGTTTGACAGAAAGTTATTGATACCGGACATTCTTTGATGAATTATATACCCATAAGTTCCGTCTTAATAGACCATGAAGTTTGCCTCCTAGATTATAAGATCTAACTTCCCCTCCCTTGATATGGAATCAAATGATAAGTCAAGTATACAATCGACCAGTTGATTATCGTGGACAAGTTGAATAAAAGGTGAGAAACAGTTTCAACTGGAGAAGTGAAGAGTGGAAGTGGAAAAATAGTGTTTAAACAAAAACAGACAACACATTGAGCAGATACACTATTTTCTCAGATTTTCGGTTCTTCAGTGTTAATCTCAAGATGTGAGGATTGTTTCTAGAAATATTTTTTGTAGTACATTCCTACTAAATTTCAACAACTCTGCTTCCATTCTCCTGAATTGCCTTTTTACATTATTCGATAATATACAGAGCGTCCTGTTTGAAAATGATTACATTCATGGTTTTTAAAAGGCAATTGTCGATTGTATTCTGCCATATGTACAATTTTTTACTAAATTCGTTAATGGAAAAACATACAGGGTGTACCATTTGAAAAAACGTATTTTTAGAATATTCTGCTTTTACAGAATATCCGGTATATTCTCAAATATTCTCTGTATTGTTGACATACATGTCATATTCCTGTAACTTTTGTTCGAAATATTGTCATGTAACTCAACTACCTCGAACCAATGGATCATTATGCATATTGTTGTCGGACATAATATGTGCAAGGAACAACAAAAAACAATCCGTGATTTTACTATGTTCTTCCTTCAATCAAAGGATATTTGCAGTGTCATCTCTGAATAAAGCACCGTATGGCAAAAAGTTAATCCTGATAACAGAGTATGCATCCCCTTAATCTAAAGATGCACTAACAAATAAAGTGTATAAATAAAAACTTGTTTAAATTGAGGAAAACATTTAGATCTGGAGTCTTTGCCATCCAAGTAAAATTTTATTTCACTCATTAATTTGAATAAAATTAGCTTCAAACGGTAAAAAGTGACAACATGTCATTGTATACAGCGCATTAACAAATAAAATAGAGTTTAGAAAACTAAAGAACGCGCTTTCATAACACATTGAACTGAAAAGGGAAGAATAGTTGTTTAAATATAGTCAGAAAATAATAATAATGAAAAATACCTATTAGTATCACTGTGGGGCGCTTCGTTTTATATACTCGTATATGGAGTACACTATGGTTCTTTTATAGTGATAGGTACTAATATTTTTCATTAATTATTATTTTCTGCCTATATAAAGAATTATTTTTTACTTTTTAGTTCAATGTATTATAAAAGCGTGTTTTTTAAATTATTTCATATTTTTCACTTTTTAGTTCTCAATTTATTGCCTGAAAAAAAATGGTGAACCTATCCAAGGAAGGCAGCAGGCGCATTAATTACTCATCCAAGACGCGGATTTTCAAAATTCTGGCGAAGGCTCTCACACAGAGTATATGAGAGGCAAATTATTTAATTCCGGCAATCCTGATCAGGATATTGAGACAAACTCATCAAATTATGGTATTGTCACCGGTTCTTGATAAATGTACAAAGTTTCAATTAAATCTGTCCTTTTGAAGTGGGTCAAAATTGAGTGTAAAGAAGTCGGTTACAAACATACATACATACAGGTGAAGCTAAATAAAAGCGTGTAAAAAACATGTAAAATTACGTATTGCTCAATTATCATGTGAAAGCATGTGCCAAACGTGATGGCGGGGCCGCCCCCTGCCACCTATTTTTAATGTCACTACCATTACGCGCATAACTTATTGAAATTCCATGGTAGTTGAATCAGGCAGTTCTACCTGAGCGAAAGCTCGCCATCATGTTTGGCGCTTACGAATTTGAGGCCAACTCAAAAAAAAATATTCTGGACATGAATACTTCCCCAAAATAAATGTAATCAATTAGTTCATAGATAATAATTTAATTTCGATGTTTTATCACTTGATATTATGAAACTCTTCGCGATACTGTATTATTTAACAAAAATCGAATAATTTTTCAAGAGTAAACACTCCCTTAGTAAAACGAGAATCGGTTTTAAGCGTACAATTTTTGTTTAAGAATTTTTTTTTAGCCAATGATTCCATATTTTTGTGTGAATTCGAGAACTTCAGTGATTTTTGGTTATGATAATTTTTAAGCAAACAAAATTGGAATGACATGATGGATTAAAAATGATGATAAGTTCCCGAATTCTTATGGACCACCGAGCCCATACAAAAAATATCTCTCATAAAATCAATGGATTCTGCAAAAAAACTATCCTATGATCGTGAAATTTGTACCTGATTAGAGATATAATATTAGGTTTTAATTAAGATTTGACGAGTTTCATATCTTGACTAACATGCTTCATTAATAATTAGACTGTTTACAATAGTTGGAGAATTTATAATATTACACACTTTTTAAATGAACTGTTGTAGGTATATAGGATTTTGTTTATTTATAATTTTAGGCAAATATCATTATTTAAATAAAATTTCAAAAATAGGTAAAAAATAAATTCCACTTAAATAACCATGATCCCGAATCTAGATGTATTTTTGAAGCTGAACAACTTTTTCATTATAACATTTTTCTTTTCTTTTTGATCAACATCAAGTTTTCCAAGTATAGTACGCGTGTTTTGCATTATTTTGTTGTTGCAAGAAATAACTTTCCGTCGAAAAAAATAAGTTTCCCCATATGGTGCGTATTTTAGGGATGACACTGTATACTCCGAAGTATATTAGCTAGAAAAGTAACAAAATTATAGTAATTTCTCAAAGGATTTCATATGGTTTTTGAATAATTTTGACTGTGCCACAGTCACTGGGTCAGTGCTCCTTGGAACAATTAAATTTCAATTATAATATTTTATAGTTTGAAAAGTTCTACTGGAGTGCTTTCTAACCCGCTTATCTTATATCGAAGACGTATATGACAAAGCTTTTTCTTGAGTTCGAAACAGTGTTCTATTCTATTCTATTGTACTCTGATAGTACGAACATTCTTATTCACTTATATTTTTGTATTCTAATATTTGAAGTGTCACGAAAGTGATCCAAATGATCCATGAAATGAATTCTTGAGCAAATAAACAACAACAAATTCGTGCATTATTCGTGTGTGAGATTTTGACAGTCGCTTTCTCACCCATCAATATCAGGCTGATGTTGATGTATGGTATCAACAGAACCGCTTACCTCACGAAAAGCTGAGTGAGTATATTTTTCGCAGAGAAAGGAAGTACGTGTATGCAAATAAACATATGTGGGGTGGCTCGTTATAGCAGACCAGTGAAATATTGCTGAAAATGCCCGAGAGGACATTGAAATATTACGTATTTTACAATGACATATCATCGGGGCCATTTGTATATGAGAGATTTTTGATGGATGATTCCTCTTTAGATTCGAATTCTAGAATTGTTGTTGACCTAGATTTGCAACGTACGTAATGTGTCATATATTTTGCATATATGGAGTTCACTGGAATATTTCTAGTGGCATCAGTCGTTGGATCATAATAAAGGTAGTTGATAACGATGGGGACAAATTGAAGCAATTATATGAATCTATCAACATTATGGCGTTCATCCAAATTCATATATCTACCGTGAATGTGAAAGAAGTGGACTTTAACTCTTGTAAACAAAGGCGTTGATTCTGTGAAAAAACATTTCCCAAAGGATGAGTCGCAAAATCTTGAAATTTTCCTAAATTGCAACGTGTGCAGAATTTTTATAAAGTCAATGTCAATGTCAATCTTTTGACTTGAGTAAAAATAATTCCTGAAACCTGATATCAGAATCTAGGATTTAATATATTATCGATTGGAAACAAATGAAAAGATTTGGCAACATTCGGCACAAGCTTTAACATCATCGATGGTGAATGTCCAAATGGTCATTCTGCTTCATATGACTGAACGTTTTCAATACATGATTTCTTTTTTGGCGAAATATCTTCCATGTATAAAGAATAGTTGAACTGGAGAACAGTGCTGGATATTTCCGGCTCGCCGAAAAACAGGATGCCTTTGATAGTTTTCTCATAATAATTTTTTTTATTCAATTACTTTGGAAAGAAGTTTGAAAATTGAATTAGGAGTTGGTAGACAACCTGATACCTTATTACTTGTATGTATTTGATCCAATCATTATTCACCGTCAAGCTTAGGACTGATGATTTTGAAAAATAAAATTGATGATTCCGACTTCCATTGAGATGTTGGAAAATGGATTGAGTAATCTAGTCGTCCGTTGAAAATCCTATACAATGTATTTCAGTCGGCAAACATCTACGACCGTTGAATTATATCTCATTAATACTTGGCAAAGTTTTCAACAGGAACTACTTTGTAATTTTTAATATCGAAGTTGAATTTATTTTTCGATTCAAATGGGAGAACACCTACCTACTGGTTTCATTAAATTTAATTGAATCCAAAAAATTCTTCCAGCTTCAATTGGAAATCTCGAAGATAAATACTGTAGTATATATTCATCACCATCTCTTAGGTACCATAAAAAGCTCTCCCTCTACGAATCCATTGAGATGACTATTGTCGTTCCTACTCAATATGGTAGTTCAACAAGTATAAACTGAAAATAAATTAAATGATTCTTGCACTTTAATGGTTCCAAATGAGCGACAAAGAGTGAAGATTGAACCTGTTCTTTCTTGATCGGTGCACTAGTTATATTTATGGTTATAGAATAACTGATTTTTTCAAATGTAAGTACTCTTGGAAGAAAGTTTCTTGGAAGATTTTTCTTTCAAAAGATTCATAAATGTTCTTTTGCTGGAAATTTATATTTCAGTTCTGTATCAGATTATTCCACCCACCCATCTTATCCATGATGTTGGGAACATTTCTCATGGAAACACCTCCGTATCTCCCGGAATGTCATTGCTCATTATAGTTTGCAGGAATATTTCAACGAAAGCTTTTAGTTGTCTTCCGAACGGAATGTCCATTTTTCAAGTGTTTATACACTCATACCATTTGGTATTTGCTCCATTTTTTGTTTCTATGATGAGTACTTAATCCAAGCTTTGTCAAAAAATTCGGTCTTATGATAACAAAGCATATTTATTATCATTATTATTATTAGAAATGTTGAGATGACCTTTTTCAAGTCATTTTGTTAATTTTAGATGTATCTATTGATTCTGAAAAGTTCTCAATTCTCCATCAGAAATCTTGGAAGTTACGTAGGTGTTTTCGTGTGAACTGAGACAGTGTATAAATATAAATATGGGAGCATTATTTTTTAATCCCGTTGGTTTATTGTGATCGGTAGAATACTGTAATTGGATACTCAAATAAGTAATTCTTTTCGGTTGTTCAAGATTTTGAAATTTATCTTGAAGCCTCTTCTAAACCAGGAATTAACATAAATATACTCCAAAAAGATTGAGCAGATATACCGGGGACTGGAAAATGATGAATATTGAGAAATTCTGATTGTGTTAGTTTTTACCTGATGGTTGTTTCAAATAATTTGAAATATAGAATGATTGTTATCTACAACTGCATATTTTTTTAACTACTAGTTGGTAATGTTTTTGCTTGCCTGTTTCGTAATTGAATATTCGCAAACTGGCAATTGATGTGATTTCATGCGAAATGATACAACATCCATAAATATGACGCTTTTTTTGTTTGCTTGACCTCTATTTTCTAGTATTTTTTCAAAGCTTAGTACACAGACTCGGGAGTAGCATCCGTTATGTGTTTGTTGATATAGAGTGTTTCTTGTAAACGCAAACCAATGAGTCTGTTTGATTTCCCTGGAAATATTTTCATCTTCTCGTTCTCACCAAAAATAAAAAACTGTAATGTTCAGTGGAAATCGTGATTGGTGATTTTGTTGAATAGGTAGAATATATCGTTAAGAAATAAGTTTCACATCTTTGCCGTTCGTTGAAAAAAACGATTTTCATGTGGAAAAGCCCTCTAGCAAGTTCCCAATAGTGACAACAAATGTTGTGAAGATTAACCTCATAGAGTCAGTCTCGGTGGAGCGATTGTTGCTATTTCAGGAGAACATCGTCCATAAAAATACCCGTCAAAAGAAGAAAGCAGAAAACCAAGCAAGTTTTTGAGCGGGGACAGATTGCTCTTCTTTAGATAAAATGTATAATTCTTATTATTGCCTTCCAGAACATGTTAAATCTTTGCCTTGAAGTTAATAGCAGCTGACAACAAAATAAACGTTGCATAAAAGTACCATCAACTGGAATAATAATCGGGTGGTTATGAGGGAAAATTATTGTTATATTTTTGATTGGTGTCAAAACAAGAATGACCTATACAGAAATAATGAAGTGCGAACATGCATTTGTTTCAAATAAGTATCATTACATACTGCAACTGCATATTTTTTTATAATGATCACGGTACATTATTTTCAACTTCAATGACCAACTGAAGAAGTAATTCGATTTCAATCAAAATTATTTCAATCTTCGAGAAAAGAAAGAACCATTTTCCTGAATTGAAGGAAATATTCAATGAAATGAAAAGTTTTTCAAGCAGATCAATATTTCAAGCCCAAACAACAAAAATTTATTTTTATGTAAATTTCACCAAGTGGAAGAACTTTTTTCAGTCGACTTAGATAAAATTATCAAACTTTTCAAAATATTGAATTTCATAATTACCTTATATTCATATATTGGAAGCAGTTGCTGTGATAATATAATGCAATCGATTCTGTTGCTCCTACTAAACAAAATGGCCGCGAATGCACGTACCAAATAAAAACAATCTAGATGAATGGGTCTTAGTCGTGAATATAAAAAAGCGGGGCTTTTAAATGTCTCATCAGGTAGGGGATGTCGGTCTGCACCCTCGGACAATAATTAGTCATAGGGGGTGGGTCGCCATCACCACTCACTGAAACTGCGACGGCCATGGTGCTGTATGAAAAAATCGGTATTGTTCGTGCTTTGAAATATTCTCGAGAGGTCTCACGTTGCTGAACAAAAAGTAATATAGACGCTAACTTCGACCTTAGGTTCTTTTCTGAGTCATAAAAATATCTGAGATACCTAAGTAAATTGAACACGAATAATTTTGTTAACAAAAATTTTGTTAACAGATTGGTAATTCTTTATTTCGAATAACAAGTTGGGTACGATACTCTGAACAAATAATACACTTGGAGTATCTTGGAAAGAATGTACAGAGCGCTAGTAGTCGAAAGTGATGTAAGTGCGAATAACTATTGATTTGAAGTTACAGGCAAAGGCTAATTCCATGACCTCGAAATCTGTTTCGTAGTTGATATTTTTAATGGGCGAAAAGTAATGAAATAATATCAATCTCCATATCATAGGAACATACTCAGTAATACAAATTAATTTGTACTTTCCTAGTTCAGTATATAATTTATCAGCAGTGACAGTTTTATGCTGTAGAAAGAATAGAGACAGAAATGATGTGAATCTTTTTAACTTTTCGTCGTTCATTAGTTGCATTTTTTTATTTAATACAAGTGATTAGTATCTCCACAAGAATAAATGCGTCCATTTAACATTATATCAATGGAAATAAATTGTTAAAAATAAATTTGTCATTTTCATCAACCGGCTGCTCCTTCACGCGCAACCCTCAGAAGTCTTACGGCCGGTATTAAAAACATGTTTTGAAGTTAACTCTAATTTCAACACTCAAGTTAAGTTTAGCTTCGAAATGTCAGTTTTATAAAATTACCATTGGCAATGCCAGTTTCTTTCATATCAATAGATAACACAAAATTGAACATCAAAATAAAAATAAAACAGAATATTATATGTTGTGTCTTGCAGTACACGGTTTGACTTCTTAAAAATAACAAAACCAAGTTATTGAAAGCATTCTTCTATTAATTTCTTTTCTCATCAAATTGCGATTCTGGTTGTGTGAATTATTTTGATTATTTTTCAATTCTACAAATACATTTTCATGTACCTTTTCTCTCGTATTTACTGCAAACCACCATTTTCTACAAAGTTAACTTTAACTGATACCTCTTCCACCTGATGAAGTTAACTCATACAATTTGAAGTTAACTACATGTGACATCATTCCACAAGTTCTAGTTATCTCTCAAAATAGTTTTATAATACTGGCTCTTGGAGATATAATTGTGCGAGATAATGAAGACATAACCCATTACCTTTTAACGTGTGAAGCCATGCTCTACGACGTGAGATTAGGTATAGGGATTTTTTCATTCACTAGTTCATCTATAACTATCAATTTGTTGTAAAAGACATTTTTCAAATAGTTTTATCAACTATTTTCTCTGATTCATGATAATGCAAAATGCATTATCGATTCTCTGATGTGACTAAATGAATATAATTCAAAATCTATAAATGAAACACCTCTGATATCAATATTTATTTTACTATAGTATAACTTGTATGTTGAAAATACTGAAACAACACCAATATGACAGTGCAGAGATCATAGATTAAAACCTTTTATTATTTCGAAGTTGGCCATATATCTTAAACTCCTCTTCTATTTTGAATGAGAAAATCCCTACAAAAAATACTTTTTTTTTGAGAATAGTTCATAAAGTAATCAATAGAAAACGTGTCAATTCAAAGACATTCTGCAAAGATCTGGATATAATTTACAAAAAATATCTTACTCCGTCAATATCTATTAAAAATAAACACATTACCTAACGTTCGGGATAAGTTGGAAAAAACACATATTTTTCGTCCGTTTAATTTTTTTGTGTTGTAGGTAGTTGTTCCCGTTCATTTCATCGATATGGTATTGTTTTTCATAAGTATTTTTGTATGTGTATGAGAAATTATTCCTAAACCCAAATGATTTTTGTGATTTTGTTATGAATAAATCACCAAAAATTCAGACATCCAATAAATGAATCACATTCGGCGTGAGTGAACTCACGATTGGAGTATTCTTGGTTATCGCTTTAACTTTATACCAGGTTGATGATTATTATATGTTGCTGAAAGTTCATAAATGACGTCCGGTTAGGTGTCACGAAGACTGTGTGTACTCATAATATTGTCGCAGCAAAAGGGATTTAGAGCTCCGAAAATGTCGAAAATTTTCGCTAATGCGTTGGCAATAAAATTGTCAATGAACCTCTTTACCATTATCGAGTATCGTGTACATTTTTTACAGAACTTTTCAATACAAACTATCCTATCGAAAAGCACTTCAAGTGTCCTAAGTCTTTCAACAAAAATTATTTGTTTATCTTGCTCCATAATATACTCGTTTGATAGACACGTCTATGCCAAAGATATCAATAATAATTCATTTTCTCCACTGTACTACGCATAACATATCTGAAATATATTTGGCTCACACGGTAAAATAGTCGTTGGAACGAGAGTGGGATGGTCGCAGGGCATGGGGAGAATGTCCGCAGGCGGCCGGTGTGGGTGAATCTTTGCTTACTTTGCAATCTTCTTATTATTGATCAGTGTCCAGCTTTAGCGGTCATATGCGCGCGCATAGTCCGGCGAGATTTTAAGGACAAGGGACGAGAAACGCAGGTATCCTGTTCCTTGAATCAATCCTACTTTGCATTAATGAAAGCTCCTTTTACTCGTTTTCTTCACGCTCGCCGCAGTCCTGCTTGTTAACGCTCTGCTTTACAAAGGATCCTTTTCAGGTCCTTTCTCTCTCCCTCCACCCTGTTGTACTTATAAGCGTCTACCGAAGAGGGGCAGGTCTTTGTGGCTATGCTTTGATTCCGTTCACCTGATCATATGCATACTTGTGAAGGAGGAAAACAACATTTCAAGTATTCCAGTATTTTCATATGATTACACCGACTTGACAGATAAATATTCCTCTGCACATTTACTTAACTTTTTTCCTTCTGTATCATGAAAATGTCCGAAAATTAAAATTGGTTTTATGAAAGGAGCTAGATATTCCATTAATTAATCTGCACATTTAACTGAAAATGAATGCAATATATTTTGTCGTCTAATCATTCATTTTATAGTTTCAGTTTGAATGTGTTATTTTGTTTTGGTATGTGAAAAAAATTTTGAAGCATGTGCCAACGACCTCTTTTTAGAAATTCATGAGTTTGTCATTTAAATGAACTTTTCGTATTTTCATCTCGAATTTCTCAGAAAACAAAAGTTTTTTTTTTTCGAAAAACTGAAATGATTTCATTTTCTGGACTCCATCACCACCTACTCGAAGCGTTTTAACTTAATTTCTGAATCTTCATTTTCAAAATTATGGATTTCACATATTTGGTAATTGAGTGATCCCTTGAAGTCTATTTTGGAGTTATGTAGCATTGGGGTACCATTTAAACCTTCTATTCCAGGTGTGCATATTATTGCAGAGCTTGATTTTCGAAAAACTGAAATAATTTTATTTTCGAGTTGGGTTTTTGACTCCATCATCACCTACTCCAAGCATTATACCTTAAGTAGGAATCGCACGTTTAAGACCTCTTTAAACCTTGGCTCGCACAAGTTTCGACTTCTGAGGGCTGTCGTTCGTATAGGGACGACAGCTGGTTAACGGAAAAAACAACAAAATAAGTTCTAAATATTGAATCCTATTCCAATTTGGTTTTACATAATGATGACAATAATAAATGATATTTTTGTTGAATTTTTTGAATTATATTCATAGTTAAAATGTATTCGCAATAAGACGAAAGAAGAAGTTCAGTTTGTATTTCATGAACCTTGCCAAAACTTGCATTCCTTTTCAAGGCAGCAAGCCGTCCAGCCGATGAACTCGGTCTCGTATTCGACACTGAACGGACAAACCCAAACAGTCACCGAGTTGGAATCCGTTCGGCGAAAAGCGCTCGTCAAAGCTGCGAAGAGTGAGAGGCTCCTAGAGCTGCCTAAGGATAAGGCAATGCATGGAATCTTCTTCAAAAACATTGAGGACCTTGTCTTATCCAGAAAACTGACCTTCGCTTTTCTCAGGTCGAGTGGGCTGAAGTCGGAAACCGAGGGATTCATAATGGCCTGCCATTATGTGTCTTCAACACTCTCGTCAACCGTAGTCGCGTAATGGGTATTGAGGTCCCTGACTAGATGCAGAGCGTGTCGTGAGACCACAATGCATTTGCTGTCAGTCTGTCCAGCTTATGCGTTCTCAGCCTATATCCATAAGCTTAACGTGGCGCTACGAGTGTTCTACTACCATCTACGATACTCGTACGGTATTGACAAGACACCGTTGTTGCCCTATGTTCCGGGGGATATTGAGTCCGTTGTGGAAAATCTATTGGAACTACTAATTCTCCACCCTCAGGTGAATACTGCCGTCCTAAGTAAAAGTACCGCATCTGGTATCTGCTATTTTGCTTAGAATTCTGTAGATCTGACCTTCTTACATAGGAAATTCTTGAACTTTCGTATAAACGGCAATATGATTCGTCAACTTTGGCTGTTTAAACCAAGTATACTTCATCTTTGTTTGGTAAAAAGCAAAATTTATAGGTTTTTAAACCTACAGAATCTTATATCACAATATTCATATCTTTTGTAGATATGGTACTTTTGCTTAGGACGGCAGAATACAAGCCAATGAGCCTGATGCAGTTCTCCTCTACCATCAAAGTAGGACGGGCTCCGGAGATAGGGCCTGACTGTTGAATTCCTGACGGTAAAAAAAACATAAACACTTATAGAGTGTACCCAAAGGCATAGCCTTTGCGGGTAGAGGATGGCTATCAATATTTGCCTTGGCGCTCCGGGACGACTTACTGATTTTTGGTGGCGTGTTCACTCTTCATCTGTTGGAAAACCTACAGCACCATCCAGGTGATCAATACGCACTCCAAGCAAGCACCAGTTTGGGAAGGATAATCTATACTATTACTATTAGTATAGGTAATAATCAGTCGATAATCAGAATACTTGAATGTTCATGTAATGAAGTTTGAATGGCATTTTATATCAGCGGTAATTTTTCGAATCTTCCACAATACAAAACTATTCACCTACAATAGTTCGCGTAAATAGTGTTGCATTTCTTTCCACAAAAACGTGCTGAGAACCTATTTGATGAGGGAAAATTTACAAACTCCCTTTTTTCTATTCAGCTACAAATTGTGAACTACAAAAAAGGAATATCTCAAATGCACAAGCGACAGACGAACGATTCAAACACACTAATAGCCAGTTCTTCCGGATAATTTATCGCAGCACTCCCCTGCAAGTCAATGAAAGAAAGGTCCTGTCGGTGAATCGAGTTGCTCGTCGTCTTTAGTCTTTCAAATACGACTGCCTTGATAAATTGACGCATTCTAGGACTTGACTGTTTCAAATCTCACCGTAATGCTAAATATCGACAAGGGAAGTTCACAACGAGCATGGGCCAGAGGAGGTGATTTAGTTGACTGAGTTTAATTGAACTTTCCTGAATCATGTCAAAAATATGAAACTAAACTAGTTTCAAATGCAGGTGAACGGTTGGCGAGAGGAAGGTTCTGTGGTTCCAAGTCCCAAGTCCTATAACACGAGGTACTATTATTATTATTATTTCGAAATTCCGATCGATATGAGCATATTTATCTTTTACCCTCCAAGTATTCTAAACTCTCAAATAACGTATTTTGCTTTCACTTGTTATAAATGTAATTATTAGGCTCTGTAATAATAGTTCCCACGCTACAATTAAAATATTTTTCATTGTCTTTCCCTGAATAATGATTGTAGGTATAACTAGACCGCTCAATGTGTCAGATATCTATTACGAACGTCTGATACATACACCTTTCAATGAAGCCCATTGAGTTTTTATGCATTATAAAATACAATACGTCTGCAGATGAAGTGAACCTGAACATAAAAAAGGAAAGACAAAATTGATGTGGCTCAGTCAGGACAAGTTATGTGGCGTGGAAAAAATCTCGAATATAAGGGTAGCATAAATATGCTGAGTCAGATGGTTGAACGAATACGCAAAAACTATGGGTGACTGGTATAATTTCATTCTTTAGCGACCTTAGATTGATGAAACTTTTTTGAAACCTACAAGAAATAGTGAAAATAAACCTCCCTTTAAATAGAACTGACAAACGTTGACAATAGATTATAAATGAACTCTTTCGGCTCTCAATCGCAAGGCGATTTGTGGAGGTGTAATCGATGAATGGATGTTATTGATGTAATGGTTCATTGGTGGACTCAAGCTGATTTATACAGAACGATTTTTTACAGCTGAATCCGATTGTTTTAGCAATAATACTCATACAATTAACACCCTACTACTTAAATTGAGGAAATGAAGCTGAGTTTTACTGTATGTTCCTTGGTGGTAAAGGAGTTTACTTGTATTTCTGTTAGTGCCAGAGTATCAGGTTTTACCGTGTGTACTCGGGTGCGAATTTTAGAACGGTTTGCGAATCGTTCGTAAACTACGCGGAACTAGTACGCACTCGTTTCAAATCCTAGGATTGTTCGAGAACGGCTCATAATGCATGAAAACCCAAGGATGACAAAAATGAATAAGTTTTGCATGATCGAGTATAAACGTTTTGTATGAGAAAATTCGAACGGTTTTTGTGATATTGTTTTCATAATCAGAATTATGGAATTTTTTTATAATATATTCAGTTTCAATCACATGACCAATTTGCGCAAATCCTTATACTTTTTTACCTGATTAAATCATTGTTTTATGAGGAATCATAATGTTGAGATTTTGTTAAACCTTTTGATTTTCAATGTTTTTTATTATCTACCTCATCAGGTACTGAAGTCTGTTTACTTCTACTCTACTAGTACTGAAATTATAATAAAATCAAAATGTATTTTATTCAAGTATATATGAATATATCAGATTTTAAATAGGGATTATGCAATAAAAGAAAATTGACACATTCATGCGCAGCCAGAAAACCATTCTTCTCAATCAGTGTTATGAAAATTGAAAATTGGTTGAATATCAAACGTGTCAGCTAAATAATTGCAATAATTCAAACAAAACTCATTCCTCTCGTCATCATCATTATTGTCTGATTCATTTTCGATAATTTTTTTTTTAATCCCACTTTAGTATCACAGATAATACATAACATAACATACATACATTTTTTACATAATGTTAACATTTTTAAATATATATTTCAAATTGCAGACCGATGTCAGGGTCATATACAATATTCTTTAGTTTCTATATTAATGTAACTTCTAAATTGTCTTTACTGACTTTGTATTAGAACATTCGGATTTTATTACTAAATGTATCTGAACTTATTCTGAGATATCTATCGTACTCAATTATTCTCTTATAATCATTTATGTTGCCTTTCCTCTCAAAATTCACCGATTCACAGAACCAAATCCAAACATTCAAATCATTTTTATTTTGAAAATTTACTGTAAACGTTTCATAAATGTCGATTTGATCGATCTGAATCCTAAATACATTCATCAGTATATTTTTTATCCAGCACCATACATCTTTAGCATGCCCACATTCTTTTAGCCTGTGATTTATATCGTCAACACTGTTGCATTTATCACAATACATTGATTTCGAAAGGTTGTGTGTATGTAATTTGACATGTACTGGGTAAATATCGTTGAGAGCCTTGTACGTTGCAGCTCACCAATCCGAGCAGATATTATTATTTAAACAGTTTCCCCAAATCATCGACCAGTTTTTGTTTGGATGTTTTTCCTCGATATGTGCGATGCTGTTTTCTGATTTCATAATACTGTGGTACAAACTACTTGAGGTCACTTTTGTTGCTTCATCAATATCAAATTGTTTTATTATATTATGTGCATTGTTGAATAATTTATTTGGGGTTATTTACTTTACAGCGACTATTATAAAGGTGTATACGAAAAATTTTATTTAGGTGACCTAGCCATATGAATTTTCCTGTTATCTGTACAAGTTTTTGGCTAAATTTTTTTCTAGAGGGAGGATTTGTGCTGTGTACCAAACTTTCGAGAGTATGTATGTGTTCAAGTACCATATCTTTTTGATAATATTCATTTGTCGTAAGTTATCAGATAATGAATAAAAAGAACAAAAACGGGAAGATGAACGTTACAGAAACAGAATCCGAAACTAAATAAATAATGAATCGTTAGGTTGAGGTTATCAACAAATGATCCCTTTCGTTGAAAGGTATATGCTGCTTATAAGCATGCATGAACAAATTCCTAGATTCCAGAACGGTTCTAGCTCGAAGACAGGTACTGCTTTACCCAGGACGATTCTGAATAAACCCAAACGTGTAACCAGTCAGTTCTAGTTGAGTTCACGGATTTTTCGAGTACCTCTCGATCAGATAATTCGCTTTCGGGGTATTTTTCTCGAGAAGAATGCATGCAAGGGAAAAGGAAGTGCCTGGAAGTTATCGACCACACACTGAATTATGGAATTATCCAATCAACAACACATGTATAGTGTGTCCACTTTAGTTCGAAGCAAATGGGAAACTTTATTATTTTATTATGAATATGACGAAAAAAATTACTACTTTCAAAGTTCTGCATAGTCTAAAGGCGGATTCATGCAACGTTCATTATGATTACATTTTCACTACATTAAAATTAGACAAAGATGAATTTTAGTACTTCATAGGAGGCGTTCATGCAAACACATTATTACATTACATTAACACTGCTTCATTAAGAAGTTGATCAACTTTCAACTATGAAATTATGTTCTTAGTTAAAACACCAAGTACGCATGCGCGTAAACATGTATAGTGGTTCACCGCCGTTCTTTTTTATAATTTTCCTGTAGTCATGGTTCATGAGGCTTGTTCTTTGTTTGTTTGGGTAGTTGTTAAGATCAGATTTCGACAGTTTGTATTTTATTTATTATTGATTGTTTTGAAATGGATCAAGGTATACTAATTATAGATCAGGTGCAACAGTGATGACAGGACAAAATCATACATACAATGCATGCGCAAGTTCATAGTTCAATCTTTGCATGACCGGTGTCAATCGTTAGTGAAAATGTAATGCAATGTTAATTATAATGTAATGAAAATGTAGATATAATGAACTTTGCATGAATCCGCCTTAAAACCTGAGAAACAGTCATCAGACATGTTTTTTAGTTAAATATGAGGTTTCTTGAAAAATATGAATTTTATGCAATAATCAATTACCTTCATTTTTAACAATATCAAAATTTGTTATGGGAATAAGTTGTTTAGAATTGAAAAGTATGTGAAGATACTCGATCACACCTACCACCATGAAGAATACCGACCGACTATATAGAGACAGACCATCTACTACCAACGATTATCCTTCCAGTCGCCTCTGACCAAAGCAGGATTTACCATGGGACCTCATAACATACAAAAGAAGCACACTGCAATACCGGGAAGTTTAAATGATAACACAGCTGTATACAAACTGAGTTGGAAATGCGCATGGAGATATCGACATGGTCATCCGATCTGCAAAACAGTAAATATTATCTTCACAATCTGATGCACTTCTTAAAAGTAAGTATATTTACTCAGCCAGATACCAACGTGTGGGCTAGCCCTTTTTTATTCTAATTGGGAAGCGTTCATCAAGCATTCCGCAATTTGCAAACGATTCGAAAAGGTTGCAGATCCATTTTGGGGCCAATATTCAGAGATTTACAATTACTTACGAGTTTGATAATTATAATCAGAAAAAAAAATTGTTCCATAACAGAGTTGAATAACCTCCACCGTGTACCAAAATCTGCTGTAGATGAACGTAGGGGTGACAATTGTGCGAGCAACTAACCTCGGAAAATTCTGGTATTAAACTAAATTTTAAATTCTGTGTACGGACCAGAAAGAATCGCCCACTATTTACTGTTGGTTTTAAATACAGGGTGTTTCATAATAAATGTGCAGGACATGATAGCACTTTTAAGAATATGAAAAAAGTACCTATTAACTTACCCTCTAAAATGCACCATTTTCGACATACAGGGTGTTGAATTGAAAAAAAAAATATATTTTTTGCGAATATCTCTGGAACCGTTTATTATTGTAGGCATTTTCTACTCATAATAAGCTATGTTTTATGCTGATTTTTTATTTTTTTAAATTCATAATTGGTGAAGATTTTGAAGGGTTAGTGGGTGCTTTTTCCTCCAACTTCTACGTCACTGGAAAAAGTACAGTTTTGAGCCAGCTATTTGAACCACCAATGTTTTTTACAAAAAAAAGGTACTATTGTTCATAAGCTCTAAAGTTGACCGTTTTCAAGAAAAATCAACTTGAAATAGAATAACTTGTTGAAATATACAAATTCTAAATGTTGAAATTATATCTAATAAAACCATCAATTCCTATTAGCCCATTCATAAAAAAGAAAAATTTGTTGCTTCGTCATTTTCAAGTTGTCAATTGAATGCTTGGTATGTTCAAGTCATTGAAAACTACAATAAATTCATAATGGATGTTTATGTAATAAGGATCATAAAGACGATCATTATGGTACAAGTCGTGAATGTTATCGGGCGAGGCGTAGGCGAGTCCGTTAACACGACGTAAAAACTCTATAATCCATTGGAATTAATATTGCAAGTTCTAGTGATTGCTCTTATACCATTTATAACAAATAGTTGTGCACTATGAATAAACTTTTTTGATCTCACCATGACATGTTTTTCATATAAAATTTTATTATGGTATTAGTCCCATAATGAATTCATTATGGGACTGAGTACCATAATGAGCTTCCTTATGTCATCAAAATTGAGTGACATAACGTTGTCATTATGACCATGCCATCAGATAAAAGCTTCAATGAACCTACTCTTGAAAAAGGCTTTTTACACTATCAAATAATTTTTAGAGACCTCAAACAATTACATTTACCTTTATAAATATGTAATTTTTCCCTGTTCTTCTGACTACTCTGATAAATGTTGTACCAGTAATGTATATGTTATAGGTATATTTTAATGATGAATAGATTCTATTCTTCTTCTTCATGTCTATTGATTTATCAGTACGTTAAGACCTATCAGTCATTATAATTACAACTGAGTACTTTCAATCATAATCTTGAGTCTTTCAGTCAAGTGAATTTTGCTTTCAGCCATTGAATTCGAGTATATTCAGTCCCAATCTTGAGTTCTGAATATTTTGAGTCTTGTACATATTTTAGCTAGATGTTTCCCCCTCGACTGCTACTACTACTTTCAGAAAAGATAAACGACCGATCCGATAATTTTTCGAAGAAAATGTCATTTTCTCTCATGCACTGCAACAAGCTCAATTGGAATTTATCTTAAGTAAATACGAACACAAAAAAGATATGTTTTTTTCAAAAATAATGTCCACTGCTATCAAACAGCTCGTTAATATCGTCCCAAAAATCATGAATCGAGTATTCAACTCAGTATGCCAAAATGTACAATATTCCTGGAAATCAATATAAAGTCAATATTTAGCTCCAATTTGACCTACAAACACATATTCTGTTTCACATCCTTTGTAATCGAGGTTAGTTTACCCGTTAGATAAACATTTGATGTGAAACTGTAATCCACTGACAGACAGATAGACCTTTTGTATTTCATGTGAAATTTATTACGTTTACCCGTTCCAACAGACCCTTATACCGTTTGAATTCAGACATATGGGTTGCGCTATAGAGTAGTTATACCTGGGCAGGTAATTTTTTAGTAATGTAATATATTTCATAAAAAAGGGTTTGCAAAAAGGGTTAACGTGTGAAAAAAAATCGGCCAAGCATGGAAAAGTAACGAATTATTTCCCATAGATATCGACACTATGTACTAATCCTTGTGGAATTTTATGTAGCGGCAAGTCTTTGTTTGCATTATAGAAATTTTGCACAGCATATACCTAACTAATAGGCGATATTTAATTTTCTTCCAAACAGCCGAAATATTAGAATTTTTTTATCAGGTTATCAAGTTCTTTGAAAATAGCACGTCTCTTTCTCACAAAATGTAGCTCTAAGCCGGAAGAACTAAAGAGTTTTCCCAACGTAGTAATTTGACAATCAAACAAATTCTAACATATTTTTAATTAGATTTTCCTTCTTAATCTCGATATTTTCACTATCATATGAAACATCAGTCAAATTTAATGGAAATGTGAAATATAAGAGTTCTTGGCGATTCATAAAGGTTAGCTCAACGGAATAGATGCACTCAGAATATTTTGGAAACTATCGACAAACTTAAAAAACGGGGAATCAGGTACTTATTGATTTCAAGGAATTTAAATTGTGTTCCAGATAAAAATTTGCTATTTCTACCAATGTACAGGGATGTTCACCCCTTTAGAAATTATCATAGAGAATGTGGATCGAGTTACACAGCTTTTCATTTGGTAATGAGCCCAAAAAATATTGGGTGAATATCAAACTTGAAAATGATATACCCCTTCTCTCTGAACATTTTTACACAACGTGCGAAATATAAGTCAAATATTGTTATCAAAAAGCAAATATTATTCACTATATGGCTCGGAACTACCTCCTGCAAACATGTATCGAGGTTATTGCTCCTCATCAGTATTAGGGTGGATTAGAGATCAAACAAATGATAACAAGTGATTTCGAACAGAGCCTCCATTCACTCATGAACGCTTCGTCCTTTACCGCACCGCCTTTGAAAATGTCTATGTCTATGTAGATGAAACGTCAAGAAAAAAATTACCTTAAGAACACGACTAGCAAACTCGAAAACCTCCGAAAGTTCAGAGATTACCAGTCGTGAAAGTTTACCTTCTCAGCAGAGATTATCGTTGATTTAGCTGGAGATGACCACTAACATGCTTCGAGATCTTTGCTTAGTTAGTCCAGCGGACGCAACACTTTTTACTCTAAGAATAATTGATGAATACATATTTAAAATTTTGATATCATTTGATTTGTCTCTTTCGAAACTATTTGTCATACAGGGTGATTCATACAGATGTCATTTGAAAAAGATAAGATTATTAAAAAAGTGATGTTGCCACATTATAGGCCCAATTGACGGCAAGTGTTAATTCCATTCTCATAATAACATGGCATCTCGAAAAACAACAAAAATCTCATGAAAGAAAAAAATAAATGTGATAAAGTCTAAATGTCAACAGATTCATTAAAAAGATATCTCACTGTTTGGAATTTGCTCTCGATTTCCAAAAGGTGAAAATAAACAAATTGCCAGGACCATTTCCGGTAAAACCGGTGATACAGACTTCGTTTTAATCCCAAAAAGTTCTATTTCAGTTCTTCAATAGCTCCTTATATTTTTGTTCTTTGAATCGGATCATCATCTTTGACTAACCTAGTATACAGAATTACAAACTGCACTCGAAGAAATTTCACAAGTTCAGTAGAATTTCGGGGGTTACATTATGATACATTCTTCAACTAAGATCGTTAATGGTAGCGCTACATATACTTTTTAACATGTCCCAACAGGAACTTATGTACGGCTTTTAGATCCGGAGATTCTCCAGGAAATTGGATGTTCAAATTATGTTTAATAGAAGCTCGAAGGTGCCCTATCTTGCTGAAAATGTCATCTCCAGTATGATTTTCATCGTTTTCTATTACTTCCTCTGCCGTTGGCTCTTTGTTCGTTGTTCGTTATAATCGTTGTAGAGTGCATTAAAATGCGTGTGCAATCGCCTTTCTCTTAAGGTTGTTGCTAGGTGAAAACGACAAGTTCTCAGTTTTATCATGTGAAATGTCAATTAAACATACATGTCAACGCTACGTGAAACCAGATCTCCATCAACTTTTAGGCCAAATATGAGGGACATTATCCTGATCTTAAATTCATTTCTAGTATTATTTTTGAAGTCACGATGCAGGCATAATAAAAATAGCATAATATGGTAAGTACATGTGTATCACTGTCTTTAAAGAACTTGCAAAGTTATGGACACTCCGCTTGTTGACTTGCTGATATTCTTGGACTCTCAGATATTAACCAACAAAGAATTTGATATAGAGAATGGTAAATTCTTGAGACTTTCTGCCTCTCAACCGTACAGGGTGGTTCAGAATAATTAATTCTAATTTAGAAATATCAATAAATTTAATTTTTTTTTAAATGACCCTGTATATTTTGACATTTTTGAATTCTACTGTTGATTTTGGGTTGACATTGTTCTATATCACCTATTTCAATATCAAATCGTTTCAAATCGTTTCAAAAATAAACAGTTAATTTAATTTTATTTGATTTTCGTCATTTATTATTGGCCTATTTTTGTAGTTTAAATTGTTTTTTCCGTTAACCAGCTGTCATCCCCCTATGAACGACAGCCCTCAGAAGTCGAAACTTGTGAGAGTTAAGGATTAATGCGGTCTCACCTTTTAACGTGCGATTCCTAGTACGAGACCAGTGACTGGGAATCGAACCCACGTCCCCCTGATTGATAGACTAGCGCTATACCATCATGGCCACTGCGGCCGATGTTAAATACGGTCTCCACTTCGAATCTAACAAATCCGTAATGTTTTCAAGATATCAGCATGTATAACTTTTCTGATAGACTCGGGAGTTAAATTGTTGAAATCAGCTTTAACACTCGATTGCATGTCTCCTTTGGTTGTTACATATTTTCGATATAACCGCACATAAAGTAATCCAGTGAATCACGATGCGGTGTTCTGGGAGACTAACGGAAAGGTCTATTATTTGCAATTCATCATCTGTTATCAAATATTTCTCTTCACCTATATAGTAATGAAAGTTATAGTGTATTTCATTCCATATTAAATTTACATATTTTGTTCCTCTCAAATTTTCATGATAGAATTCGATATGAAAATTTAATAATTTTTTATAGCACAGAATCTATTAAATAGCCATATTTCTGAAAATTTCTTTGGCGAACAGCATAAGGATTTTCTATATATCTATATCTTCCTTTCAGTATAATGTAAGGAAGCATTTGGGAAAGCGCTAAATAATACTGTGGCCGTTATTTTCATGATTATTCACTTTTGGCATATTATATAAAGTTTTTGGACGAAAGGATCCATTTCTCCCACAGATTTATAGAGGTCGACTGACCTCTTATGAAATACTCGATATTCTATTGCTTTCACTATAAATGATTCATGACTTCAAAAAATCTTTATTGTTGAATCCTAATCTTGACAATTTTTGGAGTCACACTCTGAACTGAATGCCACAGATTAACATTTCTTGGCCGAACCTGGCATTACATTTTTAGGCTGCAATAAATATGCCTCAACACATAAGCAGGTATAGTTGAAAGGCTGAAAAATGCACTCGAGTGGTATAAAATGAAAATATCGTACGAAAAATAATCAACCCTTAGGAGCTCAGTACGTGAGAAAATAACCCAACTCTTATTGAACCCCGCTACAGACACTTGCGATGCAGCCGATTTGTTCAATAATGATTATACTTTTATTGGCAGGACAAAAAAATCAGAGCGAGGATTTCTATGCCAACTGTTTACCTGCTCTGATCGTATTCCGGTAGGGCACTATTGAATACAATAGATTTTTTTGTAAATGAATTTAATCCTAAAAAGTGCATTGTGTGTCAATGACTATTTTGAAATTAAATGGAAAAAAATGTCCCTCTACTTCATTCCCTTTTTGACTTACATCTATAATCCTAGTATGTTTTGGTTAACTTAACACTGATAAAAATGGATGGACGTGAATTGTATTCTGTTCGGAATTTATATCATATCCAGAACTATTAATCATTTAATTGTGTTCAATCCAAAGGGGTTTCTGAAAAATTTAAACCGTTACGGTGAGTTAGTATTGGAAGCCGTGAGAAATTAATAATAATTTAATAGAATTGAAGAGATGTGGGTTCACTATTATTTCGATGGAATAAATATGAATTCAATAAAATTAGAACCCAACGTATTTCTGCTTATTGTCAACATGATTCAATAACTTTTGTAAGTGATTAGGTGAATATGAGTAAAAAGTTGTTAGGAAAGTATTATTAGTTTATCCCTATCGGTCATACTACAACACTTACTGTATGTTGTTTGGGGGATATAGGTTGAATTTATACGATGTTTTCAGGTTTACGAGAAATAATATTTTCAATGGGAAGTAACGAGGAAAGTAACTAATTCTGTAAATAAATATTTGATATCATTACTGACTCTAACCTAAAGGAAAATCGTTCAATGTTCAGAGCACATCGTGAAACTCGAGCGAAAGTAGTACTGTACTTCATTTTACTTACCGGAGATAACATTTCTTATATGAAATAGATATTGATTAAAAACGAATATTGACACTGAAAAAGTTATATTCAGTGAAACATGGCAGCTAGACTAAAACTTTTTTTTCCGGAACGTTGCTAATGTTCGGGGTCCAAACCATGTTTGGGGAAGAAGAATCTGAAATAACTCAGTGCCACACATAATTATTGATGAGAGTTCAATTGAAATCGTTCTTGCAACGAAAACAATGACATGGAACTCATTTCTCAAAGTTGGCAATGAGCAAAAATTAAAAAATAATTCCTAATTGAATGTTTCTTACCTCTCAAACTATACCTCTTTCACGATTGTTTTTGAAAATGCTGAAGTCAATACGAAAATAATAATAAAAGAATATTTTCAGTTTGAAAGTTTGTTAGTACCCTAATAGTTTGTTGAATTATTTTCACCACATGTATTCAGTCCTAGTTATTGACACATGTTCTAACTGCACCAATGATTATTTTTTCGATAAGTCGTATAAATTACGAAATATCTGAGATATGCAACCGATGAACAGAGGAAAAATTAAAGAAAAAAAGTTTACCATCGAAAAGACAGACATAAAAAAAGAAGAAGAAAAAAGAAAGGAACGGAAGAAAACATTATAAAGGAAGGTTCAGTTTGGAGCGTTTCCAATCCTCAGATGCCACGCCGTCCAGATTCACTTATGGTCATCTATGGTGAATAGATCACGTTACATATTCCATGACAGTAAACAGCCTAACTGGTAAAACTATTTGCTTGAGTGTTGAAGTACATGTCAAAAGTTTATTTATGATCTTTCAGCTTCAATTTTTCTCTAACAAGGCCAATAGTTGAGACAATCCACTAATCTGAGGCATTAGGTAGGTCGAATAGAGTGAGTGAACTTCTTCTGTTTACGGCTGTATTCGAATAGATATTGGCTGATTGCTAAGTAGATAGACGTAAAATAGTATTGAGAGCTACTTTATGAATTACTTATTTATGACTTATTTTTAATGCAGAAAGAGATCATCGGAAAAGTATAGAGGTAGAAACAGCCTTTAAAAAAAAATTTCTACTCTGCCATTGCGATTTAGAAGGTTGACATTATGTAAATCAAGTTTAATCTTGGAAGAATTGCAAAACAGAAGTTTCTGAAGATATCAATTTGTCGATACAACTTTTCATTATTGCAATGCCAGCTATCTCCAATATGATACAAGAGGAGACATATCTCGAAAACCTCTAAAAAATAATATCTTTTTTGTTTTTAATGTATTGGATACTAGTAAGCTCATCCAGTTTTTGATATCTACCTGAGTCAGATTGTACCCAGATGTTCTGTTTAAAATAATTTGAATATATTTTTGTACATATGTCTGTTTTTGTTGATATGTTGTATATCTGCGATTCCTCAGTTTTTTATTGTTCAAACATGTACTTACCTAAACAACTGTTCTGCATTCACTTTTTCGATACCATCAGGAATAAGGGTATTTTACTCTTTATTGCAATTCCTTTTTTGTTCTCCCCTGTATTCCGTTGGAGAATTTAGGAATTCGGTTTCTTCAATTGGAGTTTTTTGCGAAGTACAATCAATAGAGGACGATAACAAATGCCACATTTTGAATCTTGAAAGTTATTGATATCATTACCAAATTCATACAAACTGACCCGTTTCATTTTCAGTAGGTAAGTTTGAAAGTTTTAAACGATGAACAAGATTGGAAAACTTGAAATGTGACATCATCTAATATCAGTGTCTGGAGTATTGCGGTGGATATTGCGTAAAAAGGATTACAATAACCATTGAACATTATTACTACATTGGCACCCCTTTGGCTACTGCGGACCGGTCAGCCCTTTAGTGCCTGATAACGAGACAACGACCGACCGTCTTCGGACCCTTGTCTATCTGTCGAGCTTCACGATCGTCGAACATTAATGTCTTTGCGATGTGCAAACTCTGTAGATTTTAGATAGTCTACTTCGAATTAAATTTATCAGACCTAAGAGTATAAGAACAACAGTGGTTGGGATTATGCTACACTGAATCTAATGACTGAAAATTTTAATAATAATCATGCAGTTAGTGTAAGTTGAGAGATTGGTTGAATAATCTCTCTCAATACTTTGATCATTACTTACTAACTTTACTATGAATAGATTCACAAAATCACGACGTTTGTTCTGCCATGCAATGGCTTCTTCATAGTAAAATAAATGTTAAAAGCTATATCGAACATAACTGAAACTTTAGAATATCCTAATTTTTTATATTATTTGCCGTAGAATCTCATCTGCAGAACGTAAATAGGGATCAGAATTCCATTATTTCATGTTGTGCCTTAACATGATGATAATAAACTCACATATATATGTGGTAAGGTAAACGTACCTTTCACCGACCTCTTGAGACGTGGTTATAGCTAAATATAAAAAACAAGTCCAGACTGCAAAAAACTAAGTTGGTTATTTTTTTTCTCCATTTTAAACTATCTGGCAGATGTTTCAAAATATTCCATGAATTTATATGTTTGAGTTTACTTTGATAAAACTTCGAACAAACTGTAAACTATAAATTTTTCAAAAGGTACCCTTCACCGACCGAATCTAACATCGTTTTCTACTACCGACCACGTGTGTCCATGTTACCGCCCAGTAAAAAATCTAGTTGATTTCCAGTGATAACCACTCATGGATATTGTTTTCAGGAGAGCTCCTTTCACGTCGAAGGAAGTTATGATTCCTAGATAATAGTTTCCTTCATAAATTATGATAACATAGCCACTAATTTTTTTGTTTCATTTTGTTTCATGGTGGATTCTTCATTTTTTTTTTAAATTTTGGCTTAGTTGGTTTGGAAGATTCATATTTCTTATTTGTTTGGTTTCGTTTCCGGTCATCCTCTTCATTGTCCTTTTTTTGCTTCTCGGCTTCAACCATTCTTTGATACTCAATGTACTCAACTGGAAAACCCATCTTGCAAATAGAGGACCCATTTAACAAAATCTTCTTCGGGTTTCGTCAAGACGGTATGAGCTCTACTCGTTGCTCCTTCTGCATACTTATTATTTTTTTTTTATCAGTCAACTGATTTAAAAAATCTGTGTTGTTTCCCTATTACCAACCAAACGGTCGATGAATGGAATGCATTGAATTGTGATGAACGTTCTACCGACCACTTTACTTTTGGCTATTCTTCAATGTTTTCTTATGTTGTATATTATCTTGAAAATTTTGAATTTTACAAATTAGGCCTAGTTGTTTAGAAAATGGACCTGATCTGCACTTTACAGCGAATAAACTTGAAACTGACGAATAGTTCGCCTACTACGTCGACTAACGCCAATCTAAATACATATTAATAAGTATCTTCAGCGTCATCTGCCTCAATTGATAACTTCACTATATTGGTTTTTCATCTGTATATTTGAATGTAAAATGATATAAACAATAACAGTCGGCAATAGGTGGACGGTCGGTGAAGGGTATATTAATTTACCTTATTCTGAGTCTGCAGTGGCAAAACAACACAATACTTGTTTTTTGGTAACTGACTTTATTAGCTCAAGCAAAAATTAGCTTTACAACCTCTATTTCGCGACACACTCAAAACTTGAAATACAAAAAAAGGTCATCTATAACTCCTATAATTGTTAAGTCTCACAACCAGATTCCTGGTACCTAGAGTGAAATATGAATTCTAGAAAATTCAAAAAATTCTAGACTACAGTAATAATATACTTCGTATTTCATAAATCAATGAAAAGATGGTGGATCCATATGCTCATTTTGAGGTAGAGGATTCCAGCTTTTATGTAACAGTAGCCTATAGAATAATTTCCATTGTTTTGCGCCAAAACTCTCATTTTCATTTTATAAAAATACCGGGAGTTAAGGAAGATAATGAAATGAAATTTGGAGGACAAGTCACTTTCTGTAACTGAACATTCTCTAGAGGGCTTTGTATGAATTCAAATTACTATTTTGTTACGTATGTGTTTTCTTATATAAATGATACTAAACAGTTTAAATCTTTCCCTCAATATTGTATAATGTTGATGCTGGTTCATCAAGTGCACCTTTGAATCTGTGAATCTATTAAGTTTCTATATTGCGATTACTAATTTGCGAACTTTGGAATATTGTTTTTTTTTTTCAATAAACATGAACAAAACTTCATTAGTATATTGTGTTTGATCAGACCGAATATATCCTGTTTAGCCTTCTAACTGACACAATTGAGCATTGTGTAATAAATGAATCTCAGGTTCTTCAACCGTCCTCTGAGTTGAACTGGCGATTATTAAGAACGTTCATATTGTTTCTCTAGTGATGAATATCAGTTCCTGGACAATGCCAGTTTAGAAAAATTACATATTCTCAAGAACAATTGAAACTTTTAGAGGTTTCTTCATGGACAGATCCGTTCTTCAAATCATTTCGAAAAAAATTTCAATTTCTTCTTAATTTTTCAGTTCATTATTCAACTACATTTTATTATCTCTTCTGTATAATCGAATGTCGAAGCAATTATATTTATTTTTAGGTTTATTATTATCTTCTTTTTGATATTTCAAAATGTATCCGCTTTCAGAATGGTGGTCGCTAGCGAAGCTGTTCGATTTCGGGCATTTAAAGTTCCGCTTGCGTTGGTCCAGGTTTGATTCACAAGTCTGAGAAAATTTTTGTCGTTCCTCGAAATCGAAAGGCGATCACATATCTTGTTGACAAAGCAAGTGTGATGTGAATTGCCTAGATGCCAATCCCAGTGTTTGCTTGGAGTGTGCACTGACCACCCAGGGTGGTGATGTGGATTTTTCGGATTTTCTAGCTGCAGAAAAGTGAATACGCCTACAGCTGACCACTGAGCTGAAGTAGTTCGGAATCCACTTTTATTCAAGCTGTAGGTTCCATATCTCCCTTGCTCGCACAAGCTCTGCTTTTGAGGGGTTTTCCCCGAAAACCTGGGTGATTCGTTAAAACAAATTTTAAGCAGATACCCTTGCCCTTGCCCTTGCCATTGCCCTTGCCCTTGCCATTGCCCTTGCCATTGCCCTTGCCCTTGCCCTTGCCCTTGCCCTCGCCCTCGCCCTCGCCCTCGCCCTCGCCCTCGCCCTCGCCCTCGCCCTCGCCCTCGCCCTCGCCCTCGCCCTCGCCCTCGCCCTCGCCCTCGCCCTCGCCCTCGCCCTCGCCCTCGCCCTCGCCCTCGCCCTCGCCCTCGCCCTCGCCCTCGCCCTCGCCCTCGCCCTCGCCCTCGCCCTCGCCCTCGCCCTCGCCCTCGCCCTCGCCCTCGCCCTCGCCCTCGCCCTCGCCCTCGCCCTCGCCCTCGCCCTCGCCCTCGCCCTCGCCCTCGCCCTCGCCCTCGCCCTCGCCCTCGCCCTCGCCCTCGCCCTCGCCCTCGCCCTCGCCCTCGCCCTCGCCCTCGCCCTCGCCCTCGCCCTCGCCCTCGCCCTCGCCCTCGCCCTCGCCCTCGCCCTCGCCCTCGCCCTCGCCCTCGCCCTCGCCCTCGCCCTCGCCCTCGCCCTCGCCCTCGCCCTCGCCCTCGCCCTCGCCCTCGCCCTCGCCCTCGCCCTCGCCCTCGCCCTCGCCCTCGCCCTCGCCCTCGCCCTCGCCCTCGCCCTCGCCCTCGCCCTCGCCCTCGCCCTCGCCCTCGCCCTCGCCCTCGCCCTCGCCCTCGCCCTCGCCCTCGCCCTCGCCCTCGCCCTCGCCCTCGCCCTCGCCCTCGCCCTCGCCCTCGCCCTCGCCCTCGCCCTCGCCCTCGCCCTCGCCCTCGCCATCGCCATCGCCATCGCCATCGCCATTGCCATCGCCATTGCCATTGCCATTGATAAAAAAATATTTACAATTTTGTTTACAAATTTCAGTAAGTATAATATTCGTCCTTTACCCGTACAGGCTATGCCTTTGAATACTATCTACGGATGTTATGGTTGGTAAATACACGGAGTCTTCCTATAAATGTCTGAAATCACTGCTACTTCCTGAGATGAATGACCCTTATATTTTTTAACAATCAGAGAATTTATTTCTGGAAATTATAAATACTGATAACACTATAACTGGCTCACCACCGTCTTCTTTCTACCCGAAAAGCTAGGTTACATTTTATATTTCATAAATTGTAGATTGTAGGAGGGTCGTGCAGGCTGTGCAGCTCCATAAGCACCTCGATCTTCAAGGGCTTTTGTGCGTGACTCTTTATCTATTCAAAACCCATGATTCTGAGACTTTGTTTCCTGAGAGTTAAGTTCCTGATATCGAAAGGTATTAAGAATGCTTCTTCCAGGAATTTGAGCCTCTTGAGCGCTGGGCATTCGCAAAGCAGATGTTCTGCAGTTTCCGCGAAGTTCTCGCAGTAGCGGCAACTATTTCGCTCTGACTTGCCCATCTTTTTGAGGAGATCCACCAGAGGGCAGTGCTCAGTGAATAGCCCCTTCAACAAATTCAAGTAATTTTTTTGTCCAACTCGAGTAGTTGTTTAGCTTTTCTTGGCGAAAGGCTTACTAGCCGTTTTGCTTGTCTTTGTCTTGGCACTTTATTACAGTGAGATTTCATTTCATCAAATTTCCAACGCCTTAACTCTCAAGTTGGCTTTGGAGAGTGTACAGAAGGGTTCTGGGAAGTGGTGTGTTTGCCCCTTATTTGGCAAGGCAGTCTACTTCCCCATTGCCTTTGATGCCTCTGTGTCCTGGCACCTGATTGTTTGCTGCCAGTTGTCTCAAGATTTGTTGATAGTCCCAAGTCAGCTTAGTGTATGACTTCAGTGCTTTTAGTGCTGCTTGGCTATCTAATAGTATATACCGGGTGGCTACGGAAGTATTGCCTACGGAATATCTCAGTTATTGTATGAAGTAGGTTTGTGAAATTCGGAGCGTCGATATAATGACATAAGAGCTAGAATTTGAGCATATTGACATGTCGAAGTTAACTTCCGGTCTGACCGGAAGTAACATCAACTTTCTTATTTTAAATGGAAACCCAATTTTTTTTTCTTTTCGCTTTATTCAGCATTCAATTCCCTTTCTAATGACATATCACAAGTTGGTATCTAACCAGAAACTAGTTGGCTATGGAAACCATACGTCACTTGATAACAGTTGCTACTACTGTGATATTTTATTTTCATTCGTCGGCGTTATAAAAAGCCGCCAAAAAAATATTGGAAAAATTGGGAAAAAAACAATACTCTGTAGGTCCATAACTTAAATAGGAACATACAACTTTTTCTTGCCTGTACTATTCAGCATAACCATTCCTTTCTAATGATATAATAGAAAGTAATTTTTTGAAATGAAATACCAAAAAATCCAATTATTATTATTCAAATAACAAAAAAACAGATTTATCGAAAAAAAAATAATTCAAATTGATAGGATTAAAGATAAGATAAATTCAAAACAAATGTTCGAAATGCATTCCCTCAGAGTCAATACATTTATTGACTCTGGTGATATTTTCATGTAAAACGTTTCTCAACATTTGGGGCGTGATATCTTGGAAAGCTCTACGAATTTTTACTTCTAGCTCATGTAGAGTTGTAGGCTGTGTGGAATACACCCTATTTTTAAGATGCTCCCATAGAAAAAAGTCGCACGGAGTAAGATCAGGTGACCTTGGTGGCCACCTGACTGGACCATGGGTTGTTATAAGTCTCTCTTGAAAGCGATTTTGAAGATAATTTCTCGCTATTCTTGAATTATGCGGAGGGGCGCCATCTTGCTGGAAGTACATTCTCTCAGTTATTTCCGCTGGTAGAAATTTCATTCGTTAAAAAATTAAAGTATCTCTCTCCGGTTAGTTAGCCTTGAAAAAGAATGGGGCCAACAATAAGAGTTCCAACTATTCCTGCCCAAACATTCACACCAAATCTCTCCTGGAAGCCACCTTGTCGAAACCGGTGCTCGTTTTCTATCGCCCAGTACCTGAAACAAAAGACCGTTCACACTTTTAGCTCTTTACACTTCGACTATCGACAATAATCCAAATAAAGTTCAGTACCTACATTGTATTATTCCTGTTAAATAATCCATTGTTGGTAAATCTTGACTCGTCCGTAAACAAGATATAATAGGTAAATAGGTGATTCTCGGCATTTTGTCGAAGAAACAAATTACAATATTCCAGGCGCCTTTCACCGTCATTTTCATACAAATGTTGATGCAACTGATACTTGAAGGATTTAAATCGATGTTTTTTCAAAATTTTCCTAGCAGAGTTCCTTACTTATAGCTAATTCGGAGCCAATCTGCCTTGAGGAAATTGTGCTATCATATTGTACTAAAGCTAATACATTAAGTTCAGTTTCCTCAATAATAACAAATGCTTCTTGGTCTTCGTGAACATCAGGCTCAGTTCTTAAATTTTCTTCAAGCCACTGGAAATATCTTCTTGACGGTTGCTGCCTCCCTGGATATCGCTCTAAATACAATCGTTCAGCGGCATAAGAATTTTTTAAACATTCACCATAAATGAGAAGCATGTCAATTTGTTCGGTTCGTGAATAACGGGGCATTTTTTGAACATTCCACTAACTGATTTCGATTTCCAAACCCTTTTAAAATGGCAGAATCAAAAACACTACTTCGAACGTCAAAATAATATGGATAGCAGCGTTCGTGAGAGCTCTCGTTTCTTTTTTGTTTCATTCCAAAATACATCTTAATCAGCCTACTTGTTAGTATTTTGGTTCGAATGATTATTGCAATGGAATGATTATTCTGAATAGTACAAACATCGTCCATAGGTAGATATTAGAATGTCTATGGACGATGGCACAGACCAAGTACGTTTATGTTCCTATTTAACCTAGAACCTACAGGATATAATTTATCATTCCACATTATTTTTAATATTATTTTTGCGTATGGCGATAATCTGTTTTGTTATTTGAAGAATAATAATTGGATTTTTTGGTATTTCATTTCAAAAAATTACTTTCTATTATATCATTAGAAAGGAATGGTTATGCTGAATAGTACAGGCAAGAAAAAGTTGTATGTTCCTATTTAAGTTATGGACCTACAGAGTATTGTTTTTTCCCAATTTTCCCATAATTTTTTTTGGCGGCTTCTTATAACGCCGACGAATGAAAATAAAATATCACAGTAGTAGCAACTGTTATCAAGTGACGTATGGTTTCCATAGCCAACTTTTCAATTTTTGGCTTTCATTTTGCTTCCACGGCCTACTCGGTGAATTTCAATAATAATTTTTTTCTGATCTAGTTTCTGGATAGATACCAACTTGTAATATGTCATTAGAAAGGGAATTGAATGTTGAATAAAGCGAAAAGAAAAAAAAATTGGGTTTCTATTTAAAATAAGAAAGTTGATGTTACTTCCGGTCAGACCGGAAGTTAACTTCGACATGTCAATATGCTCAAATTCTAGCTCTTATGTCATTATATCGACGCTTCAAATTTCACAAACCTACTTCATACAATAACTGAGATATTCCGTAGGCAGTACTTCCGTAGCCACCCGGTAGATTAATGCCCTTCAGGTACCCTTTTCAAAGCGCATTCTTGTGCACAAATCTCTATAACAAGTACTTATGCTTGGAATATGGTTGGGATTCCACCAATGGGTTTTGATTTCGACCCTGTAACACTCACTCCAACTCCTTCGTCCACCATGGATCCATCTGTGTACCGTTCTCTGTGTAAATCTGGTGGTTGTTTATGATCACTCCAAACTACAATCCGAAGTCATGATATTGGTCGGTTTCGATATGGCTTCCAGGGAGATGTGTTCCGAAATCTTCAGATGTCCTATCAGATTTTCCACTTTTAAGTTCTTTGTCTGGTACAGGCACTATTTGCTGCTTCTTTGATTACACATAGGTGTAATGGCGGATGGTTTAGCATTGCCTCCAGAGCTGCAGTAGGGCACGTAAATATTGCTTCTGTAGTTCCCAGGCAAGCTAGCCACTGCAGCTTGACTTGTGCTGAAATTTGTTGCATTTTTGACCACCATATCGTTCGGTATGACCAATAAATCATTTTTGATTCCAGACTCCATGTCTTACCGAAGACTCTGCGGCATTTCCAGCCTTGCAAAGAATGTGGTTGATTTGGCTGTTCCAGGTCAGTATTTAGTCGATTATAATGCTCAGGTATTTTACTTCTTTGGTAAATTTCAGATGGGTCCCATTTAGGGTTGGGGCATTAGTTCATACTTTCGCCTCCTAGCAAATAATGGTACCGGTACTATTTTGCTTGAAATTGTATTTCTCCATTGCGCATCAGTTTCTGATTGTGTTTAAGGCATGTGGTCGGAAATAACTCCGTCGTGTCTTCCCCTAATGGTCGGCGTAAATTATAGTCGTAAACTCAGATTCTTGTAGCTTTGATAACAGGTCGTCGACATCCAGCTATAAACTGGTAAATGCAATAAAATTCCCCCTATCGTCCTGACTGTCTTTCCCCCCGGAGTCGCTTCCGTGATTCTGCTTTTCAACATTGCTCGTATCCATCTGATCATGAAGCATTGATATTCCTTTCCTAGTGATCTAGTTATGGAGGCATGTGAAGTATTATAGAATGCACCCTCTATGTCGATGAAGGTACAAAGAGCCATTTCTTCTGCCACCTTTATCTTTCCAATGCTTCCATTCAGGCATTGTAGAGCATTAATCGTAGATTTACCTGATTGGTAAGCAAACTGTATATTGTGAAGTGGACTCAAGTCCAAGAGTTCGCTTCTGATGTAACAGTCTATTATTTTCTTCATTATATTTTATTTCATAATTTTTCACTTTGAAAAGTTGATTTTCAACTCGGATATTGACCAGTTGTAGAATACAGGAACCTTGTAAAAACAGTAATTCATCCGGACAAATTGATTAATTTCCTGTGGTATTATGCCAGGAACGTTTTAATAAAATCTTTTACTTTTCGATCTGTAACTCTACGTAAAATTTTCAATGTGGAGCAATAACAATGCTATGCTCACCTAATATATCCTTCTTACGCAATACCTATTTTGTGTGGTACCATGACAAGTAATGAATTTTGGACATTCAAGGTGTTGAAGATCACAGCAAAGTTTTGTAGTTCTTGTAGAAAAATTTGCCAAGTGCCAAACGTATAAAACGCAATGATCTTAAGGAACAGTAGTTGTTTTCTGTAGGATACTTCTTGATGAAAGTGCTCATTGTATAGGGTTGTTATCAAATAAGTTATTGACAGCCTTCAGGGATTCATCTGGGTATATACTTTATTAAATAATATCGTTAAACTAATGATATCTAGATTTGATAGCATATCAAGCGTCGTACTATCATTGAAACCGGTTCACAGCCAACTCAATAAAATGCAATTCAACAGCCAATTAAAAAACCAGTACCAATTCGTGGTGCATGGTTGAATAGATAATTTTGAGGCAACTGAGATAGGCTAGAGAAATATACAGAGTGCAATTCGAAGGAAAAAAATTATTGGGGTCACCTCTGGTCAAACACGGTGATACAATGTCATTAGGTTTAAAGAAAGCGCTCTCATTGATATTGAATTTTTTCAAATAAAAAACTACAGGCTGCTAAATATCACCTGTGTCACCTGGTATGTAAGACACAAGCGATGTCACCTATTGATTCTGATGACGAAAACATTTGGGATACTCGTGCACAATTCTTGAGCGGAACAGATAGCAATTATTTGTTGAACAAGTGCAATTTTTAAGAATCTTAGAAATAGGTGGTCGGTGGATCAGCGGTCTAATGCACAGGCCTTTCGAAACTCCTGCATAGCGATAGTCGGTTCGAATCCGATGTAGGTACGAGAATTTTTCTCAACTACTTTATATCGGATCGATAGGCGGCCGCATGCCTTGTTGAAAAGCAAGTGTATTGTGAGTTGTCTAGATGCCAATCTCGTCTAGTGCTAGCTTGGAGGGCACACCGATCACCCGAGGTGGTGCTGTAGGTTTTCCAGGTTTTCCTACAGCTGAAAAGTGAATACATCACCTAAAAAATCAGTAAGTCGCCCCGAAGCGCCTCGGCAAATAATAATAATAGCCGTCCTCTACCCGCACAGTCTATGCCTTTGGGTACACTCAACGAGTGTTTATGAGGGAGTATTATTATTATTATTATTATTATCAGGAATTATATGAAAGTTTAATAATTTGCAAAAAACTGGATCATTTTCTTCAGAATATTGGATAGAATTCCATTAGATTCATCGGCTTTGTCGGTGCTAAGGCCACACAAAATGTATCTGATAGTGCGTTGGATGGAAATGCTCTTCGGAATATGACTTTCGGGGTTCTTTCCCAATGAATACAGAATTTGTTGAGGTGGAATTTTTTTCTACAGATTTGTCGAAGGACTAATAGGAAAGGAAACCTAACTTTCAAGTGCTTCAACAATTGAAATGATAATCAATGTTCTTCTATTTTGTTGAATTGGAATTGAATTGTATGGAAGTTACTTCGTTCATTCGGTCAAATGTCCCTAGTTTAAAGGATATCCTCAGCTTGAAAGAGACATCCGAGGGTTATTGAATATAGAATATAATTTCAAATTTGGTATAAAATAACTCATACTCTGTTATGGAAAAATTATGTAAGATCAATCCCGAAACTTTTCTCTCAAAAACTATATGTACAATAACTATTTTATGCCAGATGACACTTCATAAAGCATCTGTTCCTAATAGTTCATTCAGCATTGATTCTACCTCCTACACCTTATCCCTAAGGAATCCATCATCAAATAATTCATCGAAACTTTTAGATCCATCCAGAAAACGATTATTCGTCTTGTCGTTTGTATTCCGCCCACAAACTTGATCTCTTCTCTATAATAACGCATAAATCTAATTTAGTATTTCAACCCTTTGTTGTGAGCTTCCATTGCCTTCCTTAATTTTTTCTTCAATCTTCTTCGAAGCTTTGAAACATACTTCCTTTGAAGATTTTTCGTAATTAATTGAAGTTAGTATAAATTTTTTTCTCCTAGCAATTTCCGTTCTTGGCCTTTTATGCAAACAGAACTATAAAATAATTATACATTTTTTATTCACAAAAGATTTATGCCAAACGCAATAACGTTGATTCAGCAAAGTGAATATAATCAAGTCACAAAGAAATCCATCAAAAAGTTCCATGAATTGGTCTAATAAAAGCAATTGTCCTCTTGGGGTTAATTTTTCACCTTTTTGGTCCTCCTGGTCCATCGTGAACTATAAAAACCATAAGTTAAATAAGAGGCTCGTGTTATGAATCAACAATGTATTCCTATTGTAAATATACACGTTCCACATATTAAAAAAAACTCACTTGTCCACTCTTAACAGGATCATCTCCAATGTTATGAAATATTTACAGCATCCTGATTCAACGCCATTCAGTTAAGCTTGTTAAACTGACCGTCAGAACTGAGAATTCCTGTTTGGCGCATGCCTGCCAGTCTAGGGTGAGATGAAATGACCACTAGGGGTGGTCAGCGAAGCAAGCCGCACCCTTCTCTATTTTGCACCCCTTATCTGCCTTTGACCAGCACAATGCGTGGCACGCGTCTTCAAGATGAATGCGACCTTTCCCTTCACAAGATTCGAGTTAACAAGCATAAGAAATTCTATTCAGAGAGCACCACAATAGGACTTCATTTGAATATTGTCAGTGGTTGAGTCTTGAATTGGAAATAGGCGATAATAAGGAGCATCGGCAGAGGTGAAAATGAATTTCATAGTGGGTACAAATGTATCTCATATAAAGTGCCGATAACATGACAATGAATTTGAATGAATGTTTTGGAAGTAATTTGACGATTTCAATTTTACTTTCAATATTAATTTTGTATTTGATTGATGTATCAACTTGATGATAACATGTGATATTGGAATTTCGACAAAACTTACTAAAAATGAATTCTGATAATGATCTGAATTGTTAAATGTGACTCAAGATGATCTGAAGATTCAGTATGAACCTGATAAGAAAGCAAAATTTCTTAAATTTGCTGTTCCCACCACGAAATTTTATAAAATCACGAAATAAAGTCTTGACATTGGATTTGTTGAAGAGAGAATGGAAATTCATTTCGATTTGGAAATCTTCCAGCTGATCCGCTCTTAGCTGAATGTCACTTAGGCGTGTCGATAGGTACTTATATAGAACTCCTTGTACTGGAATTGAATATAAATTGGGGGTTAGCTAGTACCACAGCGTTCTTCACATGAAAAATACAGTTCAGTCTCACCCGCTGGTGATGCTGGTGATGGTAGTTCATCCCTTGGGTTACTCTCTAACAGAGATGATACTTTCATATTGCTACACTCCTTGATATAGGATCAGCATTTGGTGGCTCTAGCATTACTGTCTAATTTGAAGATGCTCCAATTCCTTTCAATATGCTGTGTTGTAGTCCGACTAATCTAGATGGTCTCCTAATGCTGAATTCGTAACTATAAGACCTTTTGATAGTTGACTGATTTTGGCAGAAGTACACTTTGCCAATCACCTAGATGGCTATAAACTGGCATAATCTGTTGTCATTTAAAAATTGTTAGGATTGTGTTCGAAACTTGGTCTCCACTCTAGGATTTTTTAAAATGCTACTGGGTTATTATTGGCCCTATATGGCGGAAATAGCCACACCAATGAAACTGATGTCCTTCAGCTTCGATTCTTTCATCTTTCTCCCATTCTCTCATTTCTCGAAAAAGAGTTCACTAGTTTACTCTTATCAGCGTTTCACTGTTATTCGAGGCTTCATCGTCCTGTTTGGTAGCTATGACACAATGTAGGTGGCTTCAATCTCGAGAACTCGGGCACCAGAATTTAATTTAGCAATTTCTTCATCTCTCAAAATTTTCTGAAGCAGATCCTATTATTCTTTTCTTTTTATACATATTTCATCCATCTGCTCTTGTGAAATTTTGAAAAGCCAGCGCGTGAAAATTTAATAATTTTTTAACCAAATGTCGGATTCGGCCAAGCATACAATGAAAAAAAGGATCTGAACTCTGTATCAAATAGTTTTCAGGTAGTCAATTTGATAAAGATTGTTTGATAAAACAAAAAATAAACCAATATTTTTAACTATTCCGTGGAATCTATGTATATTGGTAGTTTGATCAAAGGCATAATAAATACCGACCGAGACACCGACTATTTCATTCAACACTGCATGAACACTGCAATCTGAAATAATTCAAAAAAATACGTGAAGGGGAAAATAAAGTGGTTCAACACTCGGTATTTCTTTCGATAATACAATTCCATTGAATAGGTTCGGTAATAATAACTCCTGTCACAATGAGTTGTTCGTTTTAATTTTTTTTGTTCCATAGTCACTTTTCACTGATAATCTGATTCATGTGTGAAAATGGTTTTGTCTCTTCTACAGCGATAAAAGTCCATTTCAACTTTAAAATCGTACGTATATAATATATATAATATAACGTACACAGAAGGCATCTCCCGCAAAGGGCAATTCTGGTAAAATAAGGAGACTGAATTATTCATTTCTCGAGCACCCTAAAAAGGGACCTTCTCTGTATCAAGTTTCGTAGATGACCACATTCCTTACTTTACTATGTGTCAAAAATTTAAAAGAATCTCTTGGGAAGCATTGAAAATTTCAAAGTGTCCGAGGGAAAATTCCCAGGGTGCTCGTGACACTGGGCCGTTACGGATACTATCGTCTCGAAGCTCTTCGTACTGGGTGAACTGAAATAACCTCTTTTCATTTCTGTCAATTGGAACATCAGTTTGGAGTTGGGAAATGTATAGTGAGGACACCAAAGGACTTTAAAAAGGTTACAAAGATCACCATTTTGTATTGAAGATTGGTAAATTAATTTTCAACATTGAACAGTTAAATGAAACGGTTAATTAGCCCTCTCTCTCTCTGGATGTACTTGCAATAGTGACCTTCTTGAGAAACGTTCCATTAATATGTGTCATATTATTGGATAGGAAAGTAATTGTTATTTTGCCAAAAATGTCTATATATCCCACCTTAGGGAAATGTTTGGGAAAAAGGGGTGTCAAAGTGTTGACGAAGTTGAGAGTTAAGCTATCCAAACTACTGGTATCTTCAAGTTTTTGAGTTTCAATTTCACTTCCTACTTCTTTCTTTTCTCTTCTATCTCGCCATCCTTCACTTTCCTCTCCACTATCCTTTCGCCTCGCTTCCCTCCATAATTATATCTTTTCGCCACTCTCTCAGACCAGATCGGAATATGTTGAGGATATAAATTTTGTAAGGAGACAGTCGAATTTCTGAAAGAAGCTAACGATGGCAAGAATCAAAATTTGTTGGGTATGCTAACGGGTGCCCTTCACATTTTGATTAGGTGCCAAAACTCTAGGATGAAATTTCAGTTTCAGCTCATTTCCTCCACTAACCAAGGAATACTAGCCTGGGGACGTCAAGGAAAAAGCAGATATTTTTGACTTGTTCGCTGCTAATTCTACATTGGAATTCCGAACAACGTTCTCAAGAAATGTGCTCTAGAACTTACATCCGTTCTTTGCAAGATATTCAACATCTCCTATAATTCGGGGGTTTTTTGGTTCAACCGTAAAACTTCACGAGTAAAACCACTTCCCAATAAAAGGAAAAGACCTTACCTAGCAACTACAGACCCATCACACTGCTATCTGTTATTTCCAAGGATTTGGAAAAAGCAATGAATATCGAGCTTATGGAATATCTAGAACGCTCATGTTGTGTGAGTGATTTACAATATGGTTTCCGGCATCGGACATAAACTGATTTCATAAGTCTCAGATATATGGCAGCAATCTATTGAAACATTTTGTGAAACTATTAGAACGCGTACTAGAAGATTTTGGTGGATTTTACATTAGAGTGCATATAATAAGGAGGTAGGCGTCGCGATGACTATGTACCTACGTTGCTTGTCTTGCCGCTTGTCCCGTCGTTTGCCTCTTGTCGCGTCGTTCTTCTATGCATGTACTTTGAGGCGTTTGATCGCGTTTGGAACAAGGGACTACTTGTAAAGCTTCCACTTTATGGCTTTTCCTCCTTCAATCCGGTTGTGTTACTGTCTAGCTTTCTCTCAGATCGATCTATCCACATCATGGTTGATGGAGTTTCTTCCGACACTTCATATCAATGATTTGTTGGGTGCTACTTCAAAGTCAAAGTCAAAGTCAAAGTCAAAGTCAAAGTCAAAGTCAAAGCCAAAGTCAAAGTCAAAGTCAAAGTCAAAGTCAAAGTCAAAGTCAAAGTCAAAGTCAAAGTCAAAGTCAAAGTCAAAGTCAAAGTCAAAGTCAAAGTCAAAGTCAAAGTCAAAGTCAAAGTCAAAGTCAAAGTCAAAGTCAAAGTCAAAGTCAAAGTCAAAGTCAAAGTCAAAGTCAAAGTCAAAGTCAAAGTCAAAGTCAAAGTCAAAGTCAAAGTCAAAGTCAAAGTCAAAGTCAAAGTCAAAGTCAAAGTCAAAGTCAAAGTCAAAGTCAAAGTCAAAGTCAAAGTCAAAGTCAAAGTCAAAGTCAAAGTCAAAGTCAAAGTCAAAGTCAAAGTCAAAGTCAAAGTCAAAGTCAAAGTCAAAGTCAAAGTCAAAGTCAAAGTCAAAGTCAAAGTCAAAGTCAAAGTCAAAGTCAAAGTCAAAGTCAAAGTCAAAGTCAAAGTCAAAGTCAAAGTCAAAGTCAAAGTCAAAGTCAAAGTCAAAGTCAAAGTCAAAGTCAAAGTCAAAGTCAAAGTCAAAGTCAAAGTCAAAGTCAAAGTCAAAGTCAAAATATACTTCATTGTCGGGAGTTATAAAAACTTATAGACAAAGCTTTTTGGTTTTGCATTAATATTAAAATTGAATTCAATTAATTAATGATAAAGTATAATGGTGATACTCCCCACTATCTGCATATCATCCCAGATGAAGGAACACCACCACTATATGCGCTCCGGGACGAATTGAAAATTTTATGGCGCATTCGCTATTTCAACTGCAGGAAAAACCCGGAAAAACCTACAGTACCACCATTTAGTCCTTAGCGAATGAAAGAATGAAACAAAAGGACTTCTTCATCTCTGCATCTCTCTGCCTCTCCAGGTCGTGATCTCATGTTTATGAACAAATAAAGAGTATGTACATGAAAACAGAAAAAAATGTGAATCAAATTGTGGATGATATAGAAACAATCAATAGCAAAGGAACAAAAAAAATAAATTGTCCAGTGCACATATTTGCGGATGACAGTACCCTCCACATCGCGTTTTCTCTGAAAGTTACAAGATCAGCCCGTTTTACCAGAAAAGAACAGGGAACAAACGTGGATTATTTAAACGTGGACTGCAACAATTTTAGAATGGGGATACCATAACTTGGTAGAATTCAATTCGAAGAAAAAACCCAAGTGTTTCTTTTTTTATAGAAACGCTGACCTCACAGGAGTATCCGTAGCAATGAAGTCCTTCAGTTCGATGCTCGGTATTACCATAAACAGTACCCTTTCATGAGAAAGCTATATGAGGCCCATTGCTGAAAGTGTCTCTCAAAAACTTGTTCTCTTGTTTCATTTCAATTTCTTTCAACTGGATTACGATTTGTGAGCCACAGATCCGACCTATCTTGGATACTATTTTCATACATGGAGTGCAGTCCCCAAACACATACTGAAACTGTTAGATTCTGCCCATAGAAGAACCATTCGTCTCATCGGTAATGCTTCGCTTACAAGCGCACCTACTTCTCTAGATGACCCTAGAAAAATTGTCACCTGTCTTTGTTTTTTAGATAGTTTCATGGACTAAGCCATTTTGAAGTCATCAATTGTTTCACTAGTAGTGGTAGGTAGCATCAAGAGTGACTAGTAGAACTTATGTTTTATATCCATTTGTCGCCACTTTGTTGATCTAGGGCTGGGTATTACAAACCAAAAAGCAGCAAAATTTTGGAACTCGCTACGTCGGGAGGTGTTACCTGAGGCATATCGCCTGCTGAAATTCAAGAACACCAATTGTTCCCTTCTGTCTTCATTACTTCAACACCCCCCTCTCTCCTTAACTGTTTCACCAAATTCACTCCTTATCTTCAAGGACGGAAACACTTATATGATGATTTCTACGTAATAAGAAGGTGGTTCAATTATTATGGAGACACTGTAATATTGGTAATAACATTCAAGTAAACCAAATCTCAGACTGCAACAGCTAGTGATAATTCAAATATAAGAAACAAAAATTCTTGCCATCCCATTGTGTCGCTTCCTATAATATAATTCACCAGGCCTTTTTCGGACCGAGAAAGCCCTGTCACACACACGATCGGGTTATAAATAAGGATTAGGCTGGTAATTTCTACCCCATAGGCCTATTCGTCCCTTTTAAACTTATTTATTTTAAAATATTGGTAGTGGCTGAAGGTCTATGTGACCGTTCGGGGATTGAATGCCATACGATACGGTCCACTTATTTTAATTTTATGCCGATTTTATGTCGAAGGGTGAAATTGGAAATTGCGAGTGATTCTTTGAAGTCCACAACACTCGCTAAATTCAATAGATGAAAGTGGATCTTACAAGATTGAATGATATTCCGAATCAGTTTAGTTGGTAAAATTAATTTAATCTTTTTGAAACTGAACAAATCTGTACTAACAAATTGTGGCTAGAAAACTGTGTTGATAATAAAAAATAAAATACAGTGACCGCCATAATACATATATGGGAAAAGTTCATTACTAGAGTAATGGCAAAATGTTTTTGGGCGATCGATTGTGCATGTCCAAAAACTAGAGATTCGATATTGAAACATGTCACGTGATCACTGGTATAGTGGTAAATTGAAAAATACTCTGAAGAGGCAAAAAGTCGGGTTAGGTTTTATATGTTGTAGTTATAGTCTTGAGAAAGAAAATAAAGATTTTCGAAAGCTTGACTTAAAAAATGAAGAATAAATAACTCCACTGGTCAACTGACTGCTACCCAAATAATTCTTGAGATCTATCTATCTATCTATCTATCTATCTATCTATCTATCTATCTATCTAGTAATCTACAAACAATACCATCAAATCCACAACTACTTCTGTATAAGAACAATTGAGGTTTCAGTGTGCCTTTCTTCCCTTTCTATACATAAAATTGTTCTATGATATATCTCTTTTGCAACTTTCAACAAAAAATTTGCAGATACTTCTACTGCACACTGAGGAATAGTTTCTCCCAAGTGCTTAATATTTTGGAAAGATCTGAATTTATACACGGTATTTCACAAATAGGCTCAGTAAAAAAATTCTTATGGGGTCAAGTCAGGTGAGCGTGGCGGCCAAGGAAATTCTAAATATCTACCCATCCACTTTCCAGGAAAAGCTGTGTCCAGGTAATTAATTATTACATAAGTATTGTGAATAGCAGCGCCATTTTGTTGAAAGTACATCACCGTCTCTCTTATATGAATTTGGTCTGCCTCAAAGTAGAAATCGTTTCTCAAACAATCTAAATACATACCTACCTCTCAGCAGTCAAATTGAGATGGAAGAAAAATGTTCAAATGAATTTTTTGTTTAAAATACCGCACCAAACATTAACTTTCGATGAATGTTGATTACGAGGGTCTTCACAGTCTCCATAACGACCACAATATACAATTTTGAGATTAAACAACACCATTTGAATTGAAAGTTGACTCATCACTGAATGAAATTCATTTTGCGAATGATCTGTTTCCTTCAATTTGTCCCTGCAGCCAAAATACAAACGAAGGTCGTAGTCTATGTCCTTGAGCATGTGAATAAACTTGGGTTTATAAGGCTTGGATTAATTTTTTTGAGCAGTCTTTGGGCATGGGTTGAAAATAAACATAAATCCCCAGGAATTTTATGAACTAATATTCTTGGAATTTCAACTACACTCTGTTTCCCCAACGTAACCAATGTTCATGTTTTTTCTTTTTCAATGTTCAAGTATTTGATTTTGTGCAACAGAAGTAATTTTACTATGATTTTCTAAAATGAGTAGGTACCTACTTGAAGTAGCATTTTGGAAAGTGTATTTTCTGTTTGAGAACGTATGACACTGTTTGAGACTAGTCCTATTTATTTATTTTTTCGTTTTTAACTGCCGAAAAATATTCAGAAAGACATAGTGCGTCAAATTAAAGAGATATAGTTTTCAAATTTATTTGATAAGTGAAAAGCTCATGCATGATCATCATCGATCAAAAAACATAATGTTTTTGGAGTGCTTCATCATTATATTATTCGTGGAGTTCTAATAATTCTATTTGATGTGGCAAAACCACATTTTTTCAATTTGGTGCATCATCAAGATTATTCATGGGAAAAATTATTATATTTTTGTAGAGATCGGAAAATATACCTACAGGAATAGCCATTTCCAATTTTTTCAATAAATATTTTTTTTATCACTCCGTTAATAAACTTTTGTCCCATATGTTACGTACTTCAGGGTGGCACTATATAGGAAAAAGTTCTTCAAATATAACCTCAATAATAATATTGTTTGATACGACTGTCTATACTTGTTTTCGAATTATTCTAGAAAGACACCTTATATATCCAATGACAACATGATGCGAGTTTAGGCCAAATCCGATGACAAATATATAAACGTACGGACTTTTTCAATGATGCTGACGATGCTGTTCCATGACTTCAAGCTACTATTCGATATCTATATTGAACTCATATTCCTAAAGTGTTGATGGGGCATTCAAAATGAATAATCATCTTTTAATGTTCTGAGGACAAAAACGACACTATGATATACCGCTAGAGGATAAATACGTCCTTATTAATAACCCACAAGAAATTACCCCTGCTCATCTATCCGCAGTTTGGAAAATAATAAAACTGAAGTTTCTACTTTAGTTTGTCCTTGGTTGAATTTTAATATAAAACCTGAATCATTAACATTGTGAACTCTCTCAACTCTCGATAGATTTGAAGGAGCCCTCTTGAAAATGTCTCTGATACAAAATTCCTCATGTCTTCACCAAAAAGTAAATATTGTTTATGATCTGTAAGATTGTAAAGCCCATATAGTATATAGTTGCTAATCATCCTGTATATTAATACAAAAAATTACTTCACTGATAAACCTTTTGGAAACCATACTTTCTTCCTGTATATTGATCAATATTTTTCACTTGTACATGTGATTCTGAAACTATTCAATAATAATGTTAAAAACTACATGAACGGATACTAGTATGGTGTACATATCGGAAGATAGCCAGGGGATAAGTTTTTGCGGTAGTCCCGACCCGAAGAGTAAACAAGAAAACTGGGGACCATTGTCCGAATTCCGAAACGACAAGATAGCACTTAAAGGGGGAAAATGGTGACATTTACAAATGTACTTGGGGCTCATGTAGGGAGTGAACAAGCAGACTCATTTCTTGGAAGATTTATTCTCCATTCGGAGAAGTAGGCTTTATTTTATATTAATACGTATTGAATTTGTTTTGGTCCATTGCGATAACACTAATTTTGGCCCTGAAATTTCTATTTGAGATTCCTCTGCATGTTACAATTCTTGTTTCACTCATTCAGTCAATAGAAAAAATTCTAATTAGCAATATTTTCTTCATTTCGATCATTGACATATTTCCTTAATGAAATTTTAATCTATATCTTAATTGTCAGTGCAAATTAAATAGCTGATACTTGAACAGTAAGAATTTTTTTCATCCTTACGCTCCGGTGGATATTGAATTGGAAAGAGACATAAGAAAGAGTAAGGTTTTCAGTTATATCGAAAGTTTGCTGATTATAGTGTTTTAATTTGACAGTTGTAAAGAAAATGGTACCGATCTGATGAATTTTGTCAAATTAATGATAACCAAATATATTGAAATGAATTCTGTTGAATGAAGTCAGTTCTGTCAAAAATTTCATCAGCACATGCGCATTTGCATTTTCAGATAAGAATAAGATAAGAAGTTAAAAGTTATCTCCTATTCTTATCTTATCCTATTTGGTGTATAAACGTTCCCATTGATGACTATGTATGTTGAACATTCTCATCTTATTTCTTATGTTATCTGCTGTATAATCCCACTGTTACACAAAAGTGTCTAAATATCTTACAAGTCTTACGGATAGTACATTGAAGATATTTCCAACACATATGTTATCAGAACACACCATGAACACTATACCAGGTTAAAAAACCTTAATTTACCACACTGACATAGCACTGTTTGGTATAATTTTTTTTTTTTTTTAGTTTACTGGGTGCAAATACTATAATTTTCTGGCAGAGCATATAAAACATGCAGCTTCTATAATTTTTTCAAAAACGACTGAAAAACTACTACACCATAGAGTTTTTCAATTAGGGAATAATATAATTCGAGTGTGATGCAAACTTCACATACTTTTGTCTATATGTATTTATCGATTACTTTGGTGAAAATTCGTTGCTAAATAAACATTATTATTATCATTAGTTTTTCCCCAAATGACAATTCATGCAATTGATTTCCATTTGCTTTTGTCAAATGTATCTAAGATAACTCCTGTATCTATTGAAAAAGTATGCATTAGCCATCTAATTAGATATGAATATGAATGAATTATAGATCGAGCAAAGGGAAATGATGAGAAAATCCAATTTTTTGTCTAAAATAGTAATATCATATTAACGAAATATGGTTCAGAAGTATGTTCACCTCACGAATCAAGAATAATGAATAATTTACGTCAACCACTGACTGGTCCATGAATTTCTTTCAGAATAATATTTGGGCTCATATTATTCTTTCAGATACTTATGTATGACAGAAACCATCAAACTCCAATGAGTTCATGATAATTTTATGGCAAATTTCAAAGAATTTTCGGGATGTTGATAATGATTCTTGTTGAAATAAATTTTTAGATATATATTCGTCATAATGGGAAACTGTATATCATTTAAAATCATGTTCCTGTGCTTGTTCAGTCATTACATAATTCTTCTGATGTATTGTCGAATCAAAATCAAATCAAAAATACTTTATTATACGAATAAAATATTTCTCATTGACAAAGCATGAAAGTCCAAAATTAAAATATCACTCTCAAAATACAATGCACTCATAAAAAAATTTATAAAATGCATCATAAAAAAATAAAAATAAATAAGTAAAATTATGCAAAAACAAATTAAAATTTTGCAGATACAAGGTATCACAGTCAATATAATATAAAATAAAAAAAAGTAAATCATATAAAAGATACAATACAGTACGTGCAAAGTCAGAATTGCTTTATTGTTAAAAAAAGTTCTTGACGAAGTATGGTCTCAGGTATAACTGACATAAAATAACAACAAAAAGAGCTAAACATTTTTAGATGATAGCAGGTAAATAGCCCAACCTATGTTGTAAAAGTAAAAACTAGTATACATAGTAGTATACATTTATTGACAAACATCACATAACATCACAATATATTCATGAAAAAATAAAAATTGCACTTTTATGTGTTCTAAACATGTCATTATCATTAATAACCAACATATAATTAGGTGTTCTGATAGAATTCGTTGAGATTATAACAAGCTTTCACCATAAGAAACTTTTTTACAAATTTCCTGAACTTTTGCTAATATTCAATTATTTTCAAGTGTACGGGCAGATGATTGAATAACTTCTTGCTTTCATATATAATGGAATTCTTGGTTAGAGTTGAAGTAGGAATATGCAGTTTGATATTCAGTGAAGAGCAGCGGGTGTTATGTGTCGACGTCACATATCTGAACTCATTGTATTTTTTTTTGGACCAAGCAGACGGTCTCCAAAATGAAATTGCCAGCCAGTGGTAATAATTCGAAAAAAATAATACCCATCATCAATATAAAACAAGAACTGGGAATAATTTACTGACCACTGCTCACAGAACAACCTTATTTGAAAAATCACCTTCTTATGCGAGCACTAAAATATACAACAAGCTTCCTAATTATATTAAAAGTTGCCGTACTATCAATACATTTAAAAAAAAAACTGAAATATCTGCTTTACTCGAAAGCTTATTATTCATTATCAGAATATTTTGGTGATGCTCATATGGCAGAACCCATATTATGAATTTGATGGCCAAAATGTACATTTTATACTTACTTCATTTTTATAATTTTTTCTTTCATTACTCTTATACATATTCTTATACTTATTTTAATGTATTACTCAATTATCCATAGGTATGTTTATTAATTCGACATTTATATATTGTACATGTTATATTATTTTACTCAATTATCCATATATTTTTAATTTTTTTATTTTTTATTTTTGATAACAGTCTGTATGTTTGTGCCTATGTATATGTATATACCTATGTGTGTATATATCCTTAGAATATTTGTTTTTATATCTTCTATACTGGTTTTAAACGCTAGTTTTTAACTCTTGGACCTGTCCAACACCATGTATGTGGTTTTTATGGATTAATAAAGTTCTATTCTATTCTATTCTATCCCATGTCTTTTTTGAGGTATGAAAACGCTTTCAAATAAATAGTTCGCACACATTCCTCAGAAGCAAATACCATAACGCAAATGAGATTTGATAAGGGAAAAGTAATCATTCCTGGCCGCAGTTACTCCTAGTTCATTAGATGTAACTCGCACTGTATAACAGCCAAACGATAGCTTTTTGTTTAAACCTACTATATGCCCATCAAATTTTAGTTTGGTATCAATATTCAACCAAAAGAATTTATTCGTAGCTTTGTTTCTGAGACAGTCACTTTCCAATAATGCATTGTTGATATCACATTTGAAGTTGATTATACCTGTCTTGGTGATATTGAAAGATAATAAGTAGGCATCGCCCCATTTTTTAACTTTTCTCATGTCCCATCATTGACGATGTCTTCTAGTATCTTTTCATCCATAACGTGCCAAAGGATAGTGGTGTGGTCTGCAAATATTGTGAATTGTCCCTGTATGTCGACAGGTGTTAAATCGTTTACATACAATGAGAATAACAAGGGGCCTGGTATAGAGCCTTGCGGTATTCCATTTCTGGGAGCTAATTCGATCGATTCATCATTTGCTAGAATGACACTTTGGAAACATTTTGTTAGATTCGATTCAAACCAGAGCATAGAGATACCTCTGAAGCCACAAGTATGTAGCTTTTGCAGCAGTATTCTGTGATTCACACAGTCGAAGGCCTTTGATAGATCATAGAACACCGCTATAGCTACCTCACCGTCATTCAACTTGAGGCATATATAGTCGCTCAAGAAATGCGATCATGGCATCATTAGTGCCTTTAGAGGTTTGAAAGCCATATTGATCTGAACTAAGAATAGCAGGTTTGCTTATAAACGCTACCATCCTTCTTTTCAACTAATCGTTCATTTACTTTAGCTAACGCAGGTAGCAAAGCAATCGGTCTGAAATTTGAAGGATATTCGTGATCACCACCTAATGGAATAATGTTTGCAAATTTCAAACAGCTAGGAAAAACACCAACTGAAAAAGAATGGTTGACTGCTTCTGCCAAAACTTGCAGAATTGAATGTGGTAATTTGAACAGTATGTTCACAGAAATATCGTCCCTTCCAGATTTGTTCTTATTTTTTATATCGACAATTATTTCACTTAGCTCAACGGCATCTATAGGAACAAAATAAGAACTCTCTGTTACAGAAATATGGTTTTTATACATAATTGCTCGACTGAAAACAAAAAGAATGTTGGAAAATTGTCAGTGACTTACGAGGTAAAAATAACTCAAATTGTAGTCTCCGATAGCAAGTCGTCATTCACAATATGTTTCAGGGAAATTGGCTTCATTCATAAACTGATTCAAAGAAATTCGAGCATAATTTTGTATAATTCTAATACATCAGTTTGATATCGAATTTGTATGAGTTTAGTAGTTGGATGTATATACTACCTCATTTTCTGATGAGATCTTTCAATCCCTCAACGGAGATTCTACCTAGTTTCGTTTTAAATCCTACAGAGTCATCCAAGTTCGGATAATGTAGTTTCTCCACAGCAAAGTACCTTCCGCTAATGTTGATGAAAACTGAATGAATGATTTCATTGGTATGGTGACAAGCACGATCAAATGCCTTGCACATATGTACTGATTCTTAAGCCCTATGTTTCTAAATATTTGGTATCGTATCGTATCATGAGCGTTACGCATATTTTATGAACTCGATATTGGTCCCCAACAACTTTTGAGATATTGAATACGTATCCAAAATTTCAAACAATAATCCATACATACAACCGTACATTAACTAAATTTCGTTATGTTATTTATTTTTATATACAATATTTTATTGTTTTCCCAAAATACAGTTGTAAATTGAATAGACTTGTGAAACATGAATATCTTGAGTTAAACAAATTTAATACATACACCCTCACATGCCAGTGATATTATGTAGTTGAATAAGATTTTGTGTAGACAAATCAACCGCTTAACGTAAACAAATATAAGAATAATTTTTGATTTGGTGGGCCCACTTCTTTAAAACTAATATGATTGAGGAGTCAAACTACGAAATTACATAATCAGTGCCTACATTTCTGATATCCAGGTAACACTTTTCTAATACTAATTTGTTCATTTTCATGCGTTCTTTAGTCAATTCTGAGTGAAATGGTATATGCCCACACCGGTACATTCGCCAAAAGGTATGTTATTACTTGCAAGTGGCGCATCCGGTATAAATTGGTAACGTGGCCAATCTTACATTCCCGTGTCATTCAACTACCTACATGTCACATATCGATTGAAGAATGGTGTAGAAAGGTTGTTCTTTAAAACACCACAAGAAACAATTAATTTTTTATTTTTTTTTTGCATATGTCTACAATTACGGTCATGGCACAATCCGCTTTAGTGAGTAGATACTTATGGATAATTAAATGATACTGAAAATCAAATTTAATAAATTGTTGGATAGACTCTCACTGTATCAATATTTCGATACAGGTCATGTAATATGACCATACTCACTGGAAATATGTGCGTTCAACGTAATGAGTACTTCAACCGGGTAGTTTATGACAGACTCTATGGAAAGACCGCTGGTCATAATTTTGATACGGGTTCTATAATAACTGCTGCGTTGACATGGTAATTTTAAATATGACTTGAGAGCAGCAACTAAGATGGCTAAAAATCCTGGTGGACGGACTGATTAGATTTTGTTCAGATTTCTTCGAAGACGAAACAAAAGAACTCGTGGGCTGCTTTTGTTTGTTATCAGTTCCAAATGGCGTCCTCATAGATTCTGAGTGGTGTCTCAGAATTATATAGGTTGTGTTCGGCACTTTTGCGTTTTAATGTCAGTAACTTTTGAATTATGTTCGTTGGTTTTTTAAAGAAGTTCTTATGAACGTTTCATTTACTGTTTGAAAGAGAATATTTTTGGTGAAGAGTTCGTGATGCTTCTTCAAATTCGAACTAATAGAACGTTACTAAACTAGAACATATAATATGAAACATTTTGAATATCTGAAACACAACACTGAAATATGAATAGTTTCCGCAGTTTCATAGATTTGTGCTAATAATCGATTTCATTGACTGAGAACGCATAAAAATTAAGGAATTGGTAATATTTCGAATAAATTCGAAATGTTGTGCAGGAGAGTATCAACATAGTGAAATGAATACGAAGTACCCTTCTTTCGAAGCGTTCGCACCAAGTGGAAAAATAAAGGTAAACCTCTGTCAGAAAACAACTACTTCTCTGGCTAATACCACGACGAACATTGAACTGAGACATGTATGTTTCGAGGTTTTGCCTCTAATCAGTACCAGGGCAGGTCGGACAAAATTATAAATTTCCTGTCCTTGCCAAATGAATGATAATCAACTGTTTAACTAATATTTCCCGACGCTTGAAACTATGCCCCATAAGTAAGTCCGTCGCAGCACCATCCACAAATAAATAAGAAATTAGTATTAGAAGAATACAACCTGGATATCAGAAATATAGGCACAGATTAAGTATTTTCATAGTCTGAAACTTCCATCATATAAGTTTTGAAAAAGTGGTTTCCACCAAATCATAAATAAAAAAAAAAACAAAAAAAAAGCATAAGGCCCAAAACATTACATATTCGTTGAGACATCATATATTTTGGGTACATTAATTTCGGAATTCCATAATCTTAAAATGTTTGATGTTCGTATGTCTTACAATGTTTTAACTGTTTGTATCCGTCTTCAGGTAATCTTTGACTAGTTTTCAAATGCTTATTGTCATTTGAATGCATTGGTAATCTGAACGTTTGTTAATGAGTTTTGTCCAATTACTAGTTTCCAGTTCTTTTCTGGCCCATCTTGTCTATAACGATCAGGGTGACATCTACTTCCAATTTTTCTTAACTACCGATCCCCGTCGAAACAATGAATTTCCTTTTGTACCAAAGTACCATCTTATGTAATACTACCACATTCTTCCATTGAATTAGATGTTATGTTCTTTCTTCCACGCATGGTCTGCGATACGGAATTTTGCATTGTACGACAAAAATTTTGGGGCACACTAGATGTCGGAGAATCTCTAAAATCGGGCAAGGTCGTGTATAACGACATACCTCATACCTGATAATTATATATTTTCTACACAAATCGATATTGAAGCCCCCATTTATGATTCTATCATCACAATAATTGTATCTGAAAGAAATTATCTAGAAAGAAAAAACGGAAAAACTAGATTTGATTTATAGGTTGAAAAAAATGAAAGTCTGTAAATAAGAGACGAAGAGACAAAACTGCAATATCCCTGTTTTTAATTACAGAATAGTGCCAGTTACTATTAAAATGAAGTAGCTTTAAATACTGCCCGGCGTTATTGCAATATCTTTCTATTATTCAGTTGAAAAGTTGAATAATGAAAGCGTGTGAATGGTGCTAATTTCGAAATTTAAGTTACGTTTACCAATATAGTATTCCATTCCGTATTATATCCTTCTAATGAATATGAATCACTTGGTTATTGAAATGACCATGTAGAAATATGTACAAAAAAGTGTGTGATATAAGTGAAATATCGTAGTTAATCTTATTATTCAGTTGGTTAGTTATGTTGATTGGGTAGTCGAAATATTACGGCTTTTGAAATAGATAGTTGTGTAAATCGCGTAAGCTCTTAGTGTGGTTGAGCGCGGACACTTGTGTTTAAGTTACCGGCCCGAACGTATCCCTTAATTAAACAGTTCTGTTTGAACAGGCAGATTAAATGTGACAGAATTGTAATCGTGCTTATTGTGGTCTGTGCCAAGGGTCACGACGACTCTAAGTTAACTGCCCTCTGCCGGAAACCGGGATGCAGTAAATCACTAATATACTTAGTACTTAGACATAACACAAATAGATTTCTCATTTATCATTGAAAGTCAGCTCGGAAAATTTGTTTTGTATTTTTGGTTATCATTTAAATACAGTGTGGCTAAATGAGAGCATATGAACCTGGTTAAAAGAAATTCGCGTTATGTGTCTAACATAATCGACGAACGTAAAAATGTTATTTCCGAAGGGGTTGTTCCTGGTTATTTTTAAAATATCTGACTTTCCAAAGGATATCGTATACTGGAAAAGTGGATATTTTGAAGCAAGCTACTTACTACATACCTACCTGTACCTTCGACCAAGTTCTTTGTTGTAACTGCCAAATATACTTGTAATCAACAATTGCTATCTCCATGTCAACAAAATAATAATAGAATATTATTTCAATTCCCTAAGACAGTACAGGCTGTATGGAAAAAGTAAAAAAATAGGATAGAAAACGTACAAGCAGTCCGTTTGGAGATAGCAGTCATATAAAATATTGAAACATAAACATTTCAATTGAAAATAATTGAATAAAGTAGAAAAATACATTTCTTCATTAATGATGAATCAAAAATTCTTATATAGTATTGAAGCTATTTTTAAAAAGAAAATCTTTCAAATTATTTTCGAAAATATAAGTCGAACTACTTTTTTTTTATTTCAAATAGAATCGAGTTGGAAGATTTTTGGTGTTCTGAAATTTGGAGCATTTTGATTTATTTGAACTTTGTTAAACGGTACAATACAATTGTCTTTGTTTTGAGTATTACAGCTCTAAAATATAAAGAGACGCTACAGTTAAAATTTTCAGGTCTTTAAATGAGTTTCTGCATGAGGTTCGATAGCTTATTCCCATCATTGAACGAATGATGCGCTGTTGCGCAATAAAAACAGTAGAAGACGAAGTTGATGAAGTTGAGCAGCAGAAATTCAAAAAGAACTCAAATTCCTTTATATTTTTACAAGATGTGATCAGACCATTACAGGATTCTATTTACTCGTGGAAACGAGGAATTCAAGGATCAGATGGCGGTGCAGACGTTGATTGACGGACGGAATGATGCCGAAATACAAAGAACACTGACACTAGCTAAGGAAAGCGGTATCCATTGAAGTTCCGCTTCAAGATGAATACAAAGTGGCAGCATAGAGCGTATGCTTGACATAATCCAAAATTATTGAAATTCGAGAATAACCAATCCATGAGAAACTCTTTCAGTTGTGGCAGAAGCGGCAATTTGATGAGATTATGCGAGGTATGGGTGGGTATTCCCACATTCTTCATTACCGGCGAGAACACCTTCACATTCTCAGTCACCTACGAGGATAGGATCATCTAGTGAGTATCATTAGGCTGGCTGGTGATAATGAAGCGCCCAGGGTCCGACACGTGAACAGATACTGATAATTTGACAACTATAAATAAATCAGGATAAATACCGGTGCGTTGAGTTCCTGGTTCACAGAAATGTCCTTGCCTCGAGAAATATGAAACCACTCAAGTACAATTTTTTTTCTACGAACTGACACTGGAGAAAATGCACCGACACGAGGTGAGGCTGAAATCAGAAGACTACCAATAATGGTCATCGTAGCAATCTCGAGGTGTGGGCCATTTACAGATGCTTCCAGGCTAGCCGACGATTCAGGAAATCAACGATTCGAGGCATTTTCAATGCCACAGGAGTTCTCGATGTCTTCAAGTAACTGTTTGAGGACACCGATTCGATATTTACTTCCATTTTTGAATAATGGTTTGATAATACCTATTTTCTAGTTTATTTTTGCAATAGTTTTTTATAGCTGGAGCAAGCCAACTAGTCTTGGTGGTAATAGAGGAAGAAGAAAATTACCTTTGTCTAATTTATTTGTTTTGACCGGTTTCCACTAAAAAAGTGCAGATTACACAAAAGTGATTTTCTTCATGCTGTATTTTATCATGAATTTCCACAAAATGAATTATTGATCAATCGAAACTGCATGTGTATTATTTCTTTTTTAGTATTTTGTTACGAATCTTCCAGGTTTCCAGAGAGAAACCCCTCAGAAGCTCCTAGGAGCTTGTGCGAGCAAGGAAAAGATCCGGGACCGATGGCCGTGCTGGGCTTTGAACCCACGACCTTGTGCTTATAAGGCGAGCGCTCTACCACACGACCATCACGGCCCATTAAAAACGTATAGTTTGAATTACAATACATGATGTGTTGTGTGGCGTCATCCTATATCCAACATGGCGGAATACACAAGATGGTGAACTAGTTATTTTCAATTTACTCCCACATTATGGGTGTCAAATGAAAGGGCTTGCTGAGAATAACTCGAAAAATTAAGTGACGTCACTATAAATGAAATATGGCGAACTTTTGAAGATGGCGGACTAAGTTCTTATGTTTTCCTACAGTATGGGTATCAAATGAAAGGACTTGCTGAGAATACTAATGCGAGTTGAAAAAAATTAAGATGGTGATCATGAACTCCGTTGCTCCAATCCGTCTGAATTTTTGGTATACTGGGGTATTTGGTGTGGCTACCTAAGGAGTTGTAAATATTCGTTGGAGCCAAGGTGATGTTGCGTTACAATGTAGATGTGTTCAAAGGTCTGTTGAATGGTACCATTGGATATATTACAGAATTCATGTGTCCCTGCTTCCGGAGAGTACAAATATTTGATAATGACTTACCATCCGTCCGTATATAGACTTTGATAAAGACAATGTTCATCTCATTCAACCCAAGACTGTGCAATTTCCAGCAAAATATAGTCGTGGCACTGCAGAGCGAAGAATGATGCCAATTATATTATGTTGGGCTTGTACAGCAGGTACACAAAATGCAGGGTAGAACCGTCGACCCTCATGCCGTTTGCCGTTATATACTTCGAAGCTCGAAGCTCTTTACTGCTGGTTGCACATGTGGCCTGAGAAGGTCTCCTTATTGACGAGCTAAACTATTCGAAATTAACTGGCAATCAACCTTGCAAGAATGATGCGTTGAATGAGAAACAATGTCCAGCGATAACTGTTGATGCACTACCTTGGGAATTTACTATAGCATCGGATTCTTGAATAAGGGCATACCAGAAAATTTGTCAATGGGGCCTTACAATTGAGCTCTTTCTAGGAATTACCCGATTTTGATTTATTGAGAAGTCAATGAAAATACCTTTCAAATGCCATTTGGAGGTTCTAATTCCAAAATTCTTCGTTTTCAACTTAAATGTGCGCAACAGTATTTTCTTCAAACAGTACAATAATAATTTCGGTAATTGATTCTGATAGACAGTTTTTTCTGCGTTCAATGAATCTGACAATATGTAACAGTAGCATAGCTTAAAGTGAAATGGCTATCCGCATATGTACTCATCATTTCTGTTTTTTGCTTAATTCTTCCAAATTACGCAACTGTCATTTAGTGAGTTTTTTACAGAAGGTTAGTATTTACAAAATATCCTCATTGGTTTTTTGTATAGTAGCTAATATTCAATGTTTTATAATCAGGTCGCCAAAAACTCGCTGGCTAATCATCAAGAGATTCATTGAAATAATGTACTAAAGAATTGTCGTTCGTCAAAAAGATCTCCAATACCATCTATCAATACCGAATCGATAAACTCTAAATCGATCGAACAGAGCTTTTCAAAACATAAATTACACAACCTGTAATTTGCACCCGTACGAAGCCAGGGTGGGTCGATAGCCTGTGTTATAAAAATTATAATTTATTCTTCAACCAATACCAAGACCAAGATGAAAACTTAATAAATCTTCCCAAGACCAAGACCAAGACTTGACTTTCGAGACCAAGACCAAGATCAAGACTCTCCCCCAAGAGTATTGGACTTGGTATTGATGCCTATACTTAATGTGTTAGTTCTCGGGATATTATTACGAAAATTTTTACAGTTTTACACTACTCCTAGAAAATCACAACTCACAGAGAGTAACAGTAGGGAACGTGAATTTCCACATGATCACACCTTAAACATCAAGCTATGGATAGGTCCATCGAATTTTCAAAAATAATTTACGGGGTAGGCGAAATATCTACGTAAATCATAGCGTCGAGAAAACTGATGAAACACGATATTTTCAAATTCACAGAAAAATGGATTTCAACGTCATGAACAACCTATGTCTAAAATACACCCCTGGCAAGATATATCCAATTTTGGGAAATATTCGAGAAGTAAATCATTCGATGCATTACCAAATCAAGAAAGATTCGAAAATAAACGGATACAACAAATATGTAAGAATTTGATGCGATTTAATTGACGCGTATTTCTTAGTTCTGTATTTATGTGCAATAAAATAATCTACAAAACTTGTCGTATTTTCGCAGAAAGATACCCAAATCTACACAGACCTAATACAAATATTCTGAGAAGACTTTTGCGAAGCTGACTGATTTAAGAACTTTTTTGTCTGTTATAAACAAAAAAAAAACACTTCGGAACAATAAGGACAACACAATTGTAGTTTTGGCCTATTCATCTCTCTGGGTAGTATTTTATTTGAATCCATTCATTTCCATTTTGTGTAACCTTTAACCAATGATAATGGAATTGCCATAGTTAATATTACTTCATTTGTTTTCAAAGCTTACTTGGTTTGGAATTGCTTCGAATGCTTCATCCAAAAATCGGATATATCTTGCAAGGGGTGTATTTATGTATCGGGTGTTCTGTATGAATTTGAAATATTTTATTCCGTTACATCCTTTTTTCGTGGTGTATAAAAATAATAAAATAGTGTATGGTTTCCAATTGAAAAAAAACGTGATTTAACAGTAATATGTTTTACCGGAAAATTTTGACCACCCTGTGAATTATTTTTGGAAATTGGATATACCTTTTCATGACTTGAAGCATCAAGTCGTAGTCGTGAACAGGTCTATGTGATTCTGTGAAATTGCACATTTCCAACAGGTACTGCCTGTAATAATTTTTTCGGGGTAGTGCTGTAAATGTCGAATATTTGAGAAAAAATTATTATCTCAAAACTGAAAAACTTGAGTTGTTACTCAAAGTGGACCTAAAATCAACTAGGAAATTGAAAAATGTAATGGAATACAGGGTGTTCCACTAGAACTGAGGAAGGTGGTATGTACTCTCGTTATAACAGAAAGAGGCTGAAAGTTGAAAATATTTTAGTTAAGAAGGCCATATTGTCGAACACAATATCATAAAATTTTAAGTATTAATTTTGAAAGTTTCTCCATATAATCCTAACGAACGCTCGTCATGAAATACACTGTATTTTCAATAAACAGTAGTTTGTTCTTATTGTTGTTATTTTTCTGCTTTGATTAGAGGTCTGCGGTTAGATTGACTGACGTTTTTGCTATCCTCGACCCTCATTGAATGTGGAAAAATATAATAGAGGACAAATATATGCCTCTAAAAATGACTAGGTAATTACCTATCACCTAATTCCAATTACTGAACATATAACTTACATCAATGTAATTACCTAATCAACAAATCCTCACAGAAAGTACAGTCATTACCAATATTACACATAGTCATCACCTATGTGTCATATTCTGTAGATCTTGTCTAATATGATGCGAGATCTTGTCTAATATTCCAGAAACTGTTACAGATATTTCTCATGTCTTTTGTTTTCCAACTACATTGGATATTGGAAATTTACCCAATCTTTAGAAACTTTCACTAATTGATTGATTTTAAAAATATCTCCAGATATTAGTTAACCTCTGCAATACACATACCTACGAAATACAATGCGGCTTTTATTAGTCCCCCCCGTTAACTTTTGAACGGTTTGACGTACAAACTTTTAATAAACCGTTTGGAGATTATCACCCACACTACTTTTTGAAATAAAACACATTGTGATTGCTCGATAAATGACGCGGGGGGTACATCAACCAAAATATGTTGAATGACATCACATCGTTGAAAAGATAATTCAATTCTTCTTTCAACCATCTACATTTTTGAGGATTACGTTTTTTCACTATATACATTTGAAATGTCAGAAATGAGTGCGGATCTGGCGGATCTGAATCCCTTACCTTACCTGACTACGATAACTTTTGGAACGGTTTGATGTGGAATAACGGGATAGAAGAGTTTTTGAATGAAATAAAATTCGAAAAAATGTAGATGGTTGAAAAAATAATTGAATTTTCTTTTCAACGATGTGACACATGACCCCCCATGCCATTTAACATTTTTTAGTTGATATGCCCTTCCGCGCCATCTATCGAACAATCACAATGTGTTTTATTTCAAAAAGTAGTGTCAGTGACACTTTCCAAATGTTTTTTTTTTATGTTTGTACGTCAAACCGTTCAAAATTTAACAGGGGGGACTATTAAAAAAAAGCCGCACTGTATATTACCTATTTGTTATTCCAGTTATATCACTTGATTTTGACTCCTGATTTTTTAATTTTTATGTAATTATTTTCTGCCTTTTTCATTCTTTTCCATATTATTTTATCTTCAGTACTCTCCAATTTTCATATTATTGCCGTATATGAACACAATGATAAAAAACTGAACGATGCAATGTGCCTTTGCCTTTCAAGCATACTAGCTAGGGGACGAACAAACTCGTTCTCGAGTGGCCGGTTTGAGTGTTGATTGGCTCTTCCCTCGTCGATTGCCGGACACTCACCCCCATATATCCCTCCAGAACTTTCATTACAGTTTACCTGAAAATAACAAAATGGGCGAACGTTAGAATAGGTGAATGGAATGATTATTTTGTATTGTCCATATATTTTTTATATAGGGTGGTTAAACGAACGTTTTTAAATCCTTCCCTGAAAACGTCGAATAACTTAAAAAGTGTAATCAGTTGTTTTAGTTTTTATCTCCTTGAGCGTAAATTAATGAAAGCAAAGAAGTGTTTTGTGTTTGCTATCCATTCAAGTTTCATAACACAAATAAAAAAAATATAACAAATTTTTTCGCTCAGGAAAATTCTTCCAACAAAAATTGTTTTCATCCTTTGGGTTGATTTGGATATCAAATATTTCAGAGAAAGTTGTACCTACGTGAAAAAGTACTTGATCGCAATGGACACAGGAGTTGGGTGATCGTATTCATCTTCTTTTTATTGATATTTCTACATGTGGTGATTGATAGATGATGACGATGATGTCCTGTGCAGGGATATACCTATACTAGCACCAATACCCTTTCTGCTTCATATCAATAATGTTTAGAGACAACCTCTTCAGTAGTACATATCTGCATGATTATAGTACCTACCATTTGTACTAACAGTTCCTGAATTTGGTTGAGTTTTCTAAAATTAGTTATTTCTATCAATCAGCTGCACCCCTACGAGCAACCCTCAGAAGTCTTGCAGAAATTTCTGCAAGCTAGGAAAGAGTTTTGATGTCAGCCTCGTTAAATTACAGAAATGAAATGTATGTAAATGCAGAATTGGCCAAAATTCCAAAATAGAAATCAATTGAATTGGTAGAATTAAACGCGAATAAAAGTCATATGAAGAAGTGCCGATTTTCACAACATTGGAGTAAACTATGTCTCGAAGTGAAGTCTCTACATACAAAACCAGGAGATCAAGAAAATGGGATATACTTTTAACAAACCATTCTTATCCACATCCAAGAAGATTCTAACGTTTCAATGAAAATGATAGGGATAGACAAAGCAAAATTAATGTGCTAACAAGTTCCACATGTTGTCAAGGAAATTACAATTCAGGAGAAGTTTATTTTTAACGTTATATGCCTTCTGAAAGATAAGCAACTGATATACTTTTCTCAATTACGATGAACCGTTCAATTTCTACGGTAAGTGGTGACCCATTTTTTGGATCAATGTCAATCGAGAATTATTGCATCTGCTGGTTCAATTGGATATTGCACCTGATGCTCATTGCACTGTTGAAGTAACGAGTTTTTCCCAAAGTTCGAATATTGCTGGTTTAGATATTTGGACATTGCAAATGGCCGGCAAGATGACCCGACTTCACGCCACTTCATTTCTACTTGTTGGTCGATTTGAAACGTAAGGTTTATATGGCACAAGTATAGAGCAAACAAGACCTACTCTAACGAATTATCAGTTGCATCGAGGTGCTAGGACAATGAGATGAAAAGGGGCATTACTCTTTCTACAAGTATACGAATTTTAAAATATTTGGAAACCACCGTTTGTCATTTTGAAAATTTATTGTAAACATTTTCGAAATTCTTATAATCATTATGTTAATCTTAATTGCTATTTAAACGTTTCCTTATTTGTTATTTTACGTAATGAACATTTTTCAGTAGTCTAGTAAATGGCGTTTCGCTTCCAGTTTTGACACTTGACTAAACCTGACTAATAAATTATTTTGTAATAGTACAGATTTCTACTATGAAGAATAAACTCGTTCGACTGATGATCTATTTATTCTGTGGAAATTCATGTTGAATATAGGATGAAGATAAAACTTTTGTCTGATTTCCACTAAGACCTCATTTAATACGAACGTAGTTTCGACTTTTACACCATTTACTGAAAATAATACTTGTATAAAGTCCTTGTGGAAATTAGACAAAAGTTTTATTTTCATCCTATATTCAACATGAAAAATAAACAATTTCATCAAAAATTCATTTGAATAGTTTTCCATCCATTTTGATTACTTTCAAATGAAATAATTTTTAGTCAACGCTCAAACGTTTTTTCATTGATGCACTAATTTTAATAATAACGTGTTCCATAACAGTAAAATAATAGAAATTTGCTTTTATGTCGGACATCTGAGTACCTTTTTAGGTAAAGGAAAATAAATATCTTGCAAATGGAACTTCAATTGATTTTGGGGATATTCGACAATATATAGAGTGTAGGTACTATACTTTTCATCATTTTTGTATCAATAGATGAAATCACCAATTTTGAACGACTCTTAGTACAAATTTCCTCAGTCATAAGTAATTCACAGTTCACAGTACATCAGTAACCTACAACCAAAATTTCAGCTTTCTGCGAATTCAAATACGCAATAATAAATATTTAGTTGAAGCTATGTTTTCCACAAAAAGTAAGGATATCAAACAATTTCTTGAAAACCTCCGTATATAGGAATGGGAAAAAATCGTACAAAAATAATAGAAAAGTGAAAAATGCAAAAATATACTATTATATAAATTATCAGAGTTGTTGCTTTTTTTTAGCATAGGCGGCATTGCCACATCACTGAAAATATTTGAGATCGATTTAGTAGAACGAATTACCCACGTAACCAAATTTCCAGATTATCCAGTGTCCGATGCTCCGGAAATAATAATAAAGACCAAAAATAACCGTCTAGATCAATTGTCTTGTACGTTATAAGTTTTATGATCAAAGACAAAAAAAAATTGAAACTCATGCTTTGCTTGGCATAATTATATTTGTTACTTTTGAGGTTTGTTTTGGAATGATATCACTGTCAAACAAGTGATGCTCGATCTAGTAAAAAAAAAATATAATTTCTAAGTAGGAAATTTCATCCATCTTAGGCACAAAATTTGTAGTTAAAGGCAGAGAAGAGCAGAGGTTTTCTCTTAAAGTTTGTGATTTGTGATATTTTCAGGATGAGAAACGTAACACAATTTTAACTGTTCAACGTATTCCAATTTTATTCTTCATGCCATTTTCTCATTTGGAACATATATTAGTATCTAAAATTTCAAATTGATCATTTTGCTTCATTAAAACAGTTTACCTGAAACCATTTCAACAAATACAGACTTCCCAACCTTTCCTGGTCACACTAGAAAATCAGCCGAACGTCTTTTCAGGACAGTCTTCCAGTGAATGGGAATCTAAAACTTTAGAACTCATATCTTGGAGAAGTTTTTCAACGTTAACTGCTTCCAATAACAAATATATTACTTACTCAAATCTCTTAATTCTTCGCACACTGTTTTCTGGCTATCGAAGAGTTCCTCTTCACATGTGAACCAGATGATTGAAATCGCATTTTTTTTACAATTCAAACGCCTGATTGAATTTGTGCACTCAACATGTAACACATCCCAGTCAATACACGGACATTCGATGGATATGTAGTTATATCCGGTGGATATTTTATGGACTTCCGGTGGATGTTCCGAGTAGACGAAGATGGATATCTATAAGACCTTCTGGAATATCCATAAAATATCGATCAAGGATATCTATCCATAATATATTGTTCACAACCCACAAGGATGTCCATAAGTCATTGTTCCCAAATATCCAAAAGATATATTTTAGAGATAACAATAAGATATAAAAATATATTGATAATGAAAATTGCTATTGTACCCTGTATTCATTTTATATTTGCTTCGGATATAGATAGAAATCACACGTTAAAAGGTAAGACCTCGTGAATCCTTAGCTCGTGCAAGTTCCGACTTCTGAGGGCTGTCGTTCGTAGGGGGGTGACAGCTAGTTAACGGAAAAAATAATTTTAAAACAAACAATTTATAGCCATCTGTAGAATATCTTCTAATGGATATCCATCTTATGGACGTTCATATAAAGTCCAGAAAGACAGAAAAAAAATAACAATATTCAAAATTCAGCTGGACACATTCATTTATATTTGTTTACACTTCACCGCAATCCGTAGAATATGTTCTGAATAAGCTGATTACCTATTCTCAAAAAGATCTAATTTATATTCGATAAAGAGAGAAAAGAAAACATCGATATTGAAAATTCAGCTTATATCAGATATTTATATGTTTAGGCTTGCCTCGGATATTTTGTTTATCTGTAGAATATTTTCTGGATGATATCCGTTTCGTTTGGAATCATAGAAATGTATATTATGTGTTATCTAGGATAGGTACGTGGTATCATGACCTACATTCTCATAGCTACAAATTAAACGATAAAGTCGTCAAGGCCAAAACCCGTCTATTTCAATCTAATGGTAAAAAGTAAAGTTGCAGTTTTTTTATTCATTAATTCAACGAATTTCCACAAAATAAATAATTATTCTCCAATCGAAGATGTTCCACTCGTCTAATAGATTTTCCTGATCAAACATTTGACGTATATTCCTTTGAAAATATAACTTAAAGTTTATTACTAAAATGTTTTTCATCCGACAACAGCACAATTCTTCTGATAGATTTTCGGTAACTGATTTCTAATTACTCAACCTTCATTTCCACAAAATGAATACTCATTTCGTCAATGAAACAACTTCCACCCGTGGTCTTTTATTTTCCTTGTCAGACATTCAACATAATATTCTTATGAAAATACAACTGGAAATTCATTTCTTTTTCAATCTGAATCTGATAACAACACAATTCGTCTGAGAGATTTTCTGTATCTGTTCTGCATAGGAAAATAAACACAGCTAAACCCCATTTGGAACAAAAACAACGGTAGGTCATATATGCAATATTCATATTCGTCCCCTACCGTACAGAGATTTTTCATGAAACTAGTCGATTACTTCGAGTGTAGGGTAGGGTTGGAGCAAATAAGAAAGGGAGGGTGATTATAAAAAATTACTTAAAAAACCAGAGGGGTGCATGGAGTTTGGTCGCAAACCATTATTTACACTGAACATTGCATTGCCCTCTCGAGTAGAGAAGCAGAACCTTTCACTCGAGGTTGAAAACTTCATCGGCAGGGTTCGCTGGTTGTCTGTATCTGATAATTTCGGTTATACGAGGGATAGCATATTGTTCAGTTCAATAAGCTGGTTGTAAAGAACTCTTATTTAATCATTTTCTACAGAACGATGTCATTTGTTAGTATTACGATTATTGGTTGAATGAGGAAGTTATGAAATACGTTCTTTTTGTACAGTTTAAACATTATCTATGTATCAATGAGGCGTGTGGAAGTAACTTTTTAGTTCAGCAAAACATGACCTGTGAGGTCAAAGTTGGGAAGCATGCCACAACAGAATATGATATACTTCACGTCGAGGTACATATACATATTTTCGTGCCACCAGCAACAGTTTTAATTAACAAAATTTCAAAGTATCAAATTATTGATGCCAGCAATGTATCAAAAATAATTGGTTGTTGGCATACATTCACTGAAAGTTGATCAAAACGAGGGTTGCCATCTGGTGACAAAGGCTATAAAGAACGATATACTTTGAACGAGATGCACAAATACCATAATTCTTATAAATTATGGAACTGGAAAAGTACTGGGATGACATGAATATCGTTCTGGAAGGAAGTTCAAGGAAGTTGTGATTTCGGGATTACCTAGTTCGTAATCTGTTTTCCTCAATAACATATAATATCACCACTCGTAAATACGGTCCATTAGATCAAGAGCTTTTTCTTGAGTTTCTATCACATCAAATCGAATCAATTGCGAGATGATTTTTTAAGAATTTTTCAAAGTATTCATTACAGCTAACTGCTTCTGATAGCTGATGATGCAAACCCTGTTGGCGAAACGCGTGTCGAGTGAAATTGACGTAGTTATGGTGTTTGGGTTGAGAATACAGACATTCACAAAATCCGAAAATCGATAAATCAGAAAGACGTATCTGATAAAAACTAAACGATCCAGATGGAGATTTCAAATGTTTTATTTATTCCTAATCAGGTATAGTCGCTATTATAAGGACCACCGAAGCATGTCGGAAGAAAGAGAATTACTTGAAATTAAATGAGTGTAGATGGTGGTATGACGGTGGTGTGATATGAAGATAGATACCAGACTTCAATAATAATATTAATAATAATAATACTCCCATAATCACTCATAGAATGTACCCAAAGTCATAGACTGTGCAGGTAGAGGACGGCTATTTTTGTTATTTGCCGCAGCGCTCGAGGGCGACTTACTGATATTTGGTGGTGTAATCACTTTTCAGCTGTGGGAAAACCCAGAAAACCTACAGCAATACCCTTGATGAGACTTCACGAATATCTTTTCAGTAGGTAAGGGAAATGTTTGTTAACCCGATATATATAAGATATTGCAAATTGAGGGAAAACTTTGTTATTAAAGGCACCATTCAGAAGAAATTCTACAAATTTATTGGTTGATACTGTGATTTGCTTCACCTAAAATACGCAGTGGATGGAAGTTTTCTTCACTTACAAATAGAAGATCAAGGCTCATGTTTAACAACCAGTGCCTCACAAATACAAAAGTGACTGAACCATCACCAACTTCAAGTTCTGTTGACATCAATGTATGAAGTTAGCAGTAGCTCACTAAAGCGTCATTTGAAATTCCCAAAGCATATATTTTTGAGTTTCCAAGTTCAATCCAAATAAACTAATATTTCGTTCAAAGTTAAAATGTTCAATCTATAGGTATTTTTTGTGAGTTTGATTTGTAAAAAGATTATCTGTCCAAACCATAATTTACATTCTTTTCAAACAGACTACTATTCTAGTATTGTGAGTGTCGATACTGACCAAAAATATCTTAGTAATTTTTACAAAACCCTGTTGAAATTATTTTTTTTTCGTCAATTCGTTTGTGAACATACACACACACACACACACACTTGATGTGATCCGTAGAAATCTCGAAATTAAAGTTGTTGCAAGTGAAATAATATTGTGAAATTTTGATGATCTATATCAAGTGATAAAATAGTTTGAAACACATAAAAACATATACAAGGTTCTGCCAGTGAAACTGAAAAACGTTATTTAAATTAAAGAAACTGAGAGAGAAATCGTCGTTCACTGACTAGCAAAAAAACTACTATAGGCAAGCAGATTAAAAGATTCAAACATAACTGAAATGTCACAGGGGTTCGATGAAAATAATATAACTAACAAGGACCTTTTTAATGTGATGAAAAATGTCTTAATCAAAAATGAAACTATCAAAAAACAAAACGACGAAAATAATAGCGAGCTTCGAAATATAAAACAAGAACTTAGTAGCCAAATCGAGAAGCTGAAAGAAGACCTACCTGAAAAAAGAAGAGGAGAGAGTATTGACAAGTGAGAGAAAACAAAAAAAATACAATTTGATTTTTTATAGCCTGAAGGAAGAGGAAAACCAGCTAGACGACCTACAAAATATTATTAAAATAATAAAGAGAGATGTGAAGTGTCTTGCAAACAGAACGATCTCCGAACTTGCTGCAGAATAGGGCAGAAACTAGAACAGAGAAAAACTCGACCAATCTTAGTCGAATTCATTTATCACCATCAGATAGACGCCATTTTTGAAAAAGTATCAAACCTCAAAGGAAACGGTATATTTATATCTAAAGACTTCATCCAGGAAGACTTCCAGCAAAGAAAGGTGCTGCATTTTCATTTAAAAACAGCCAGGAAACATAACCTAGAAGCGAAAATCGAAAAAAATAAATTAATAGTGAGAGGAGTTGAGTATAGTGGTGAGCAACTAGAACGTGCCGAACATCCACCGTATTATCATCCACTAGAGTCAGAGAAACAGAAGAAAACAGTCAGAGACAGAAAATATTGAAAATGGAAATACAAAACAAAGAGCGACTCGAGTAAAGAAAAACCCTTAGGTATCGATTCTATTTTATTTTTGTATTTTTGTTCATTTATATTAGATTAATGAAACATGAACTCATATATAAGAGATTTTAGGGAACGTAAAATAACCACCATACTTTCGGATTCAGTAGATAATCCAGCACAAAATATTAAAATCTTTCATAAAAAAAATTAGGCCATTGAATAAAAATTTAGATGAAGTAACAGTTCTTCGCAGTACTATAAAATTCGATTTCGACTTTATAGTATAATCCATATTGTGGCAAATTGGTGATATGGTGATATGGTCTTCAACCTGAATGAATACGATCTTTTATATAATCATGGATATATAAACCAAAATGATGGTACAGTAGTATATGTGAGACAGGGAATAAGTTACAAGAGTAAAATAGTTTATATAGGTATAATAAGAGCCATACAGATTGTAGCAAAATATGGTATTGAAAATATATTGATAACAGCATTGTATAGACCACCTTCCAGTTCGGTAGATTCTTTCATTGAGGATCTTCGTAAATACCAAGAGAACTGTTGAGAAATGTTGATAAGAGACGTTAATATCAATATACTGAATGATGAAAATGAGAGTGCACAGGACTATCTAAATTAAATACTCTTGTCGGCCATAAATTCATTCACAAGAATACATGGAGAAGCAAAATCATGCATTGATCATATTTGCATAAAATACGATGAACAAAAAGTCAACATCACTCCAGTTGTTCTTGAAACAACGATCACTGATCATTTTTCGCTCTTTTTGCAAATCTCCAAAAAAAAAATTAAGTAATATTGAAAATAGGTTATATGGAAAAGTTCTGAACATGAAAAGATTAGTACAAGAGATTGGGAAAGAAATCTGGGTAGAGATCTATACTTTAGATAACATCAATTCGGCAGCTGATAATTTCATATATAAGTTACAAAAATCAATCGAGTATTGCTCAACTCCTACCAAACTCAAACATTCTATGAAAAAACAGCCCTGGATTACTGCTGGTCTTGTCAAACCTGTAAAAGAAAAAAATAATTTATTTTGTTCTATGAAAAAAAATCCGACCCATGGAAATTGTGTTACTTATAAACAATATAGAAACAAACTTAACGATCTTCTGAAAAATGCGAAAATAAAATTTCCTTAAACGTAAACAACTCTGCAGGGCTATGGAAAGTAAGTCAATGAACTAAGTGGGAATAAAAATTCTGGAAAAGGATCTGAAATAAATGAAATTAAAATTGAAAATGGACACACGGTAACTAACGCAGAGCAAATTGCAAATACATTTAATGATTACTTCTCGAAAATCAGAAAAAATATGGAAAAAATATTGAAGATAACGGAAACGTTAAACCAACCATCGAGACCAACATTCCGAATTCAATATTTTTTTAGAAACTACACAAAACGAAATAAAATAATGTATTTCAAGATTAAAAATCAAAAAATCACCCGGAGATGATAAATTAATAGCTGAAATTCTGAATTGTCTAACTGATAAAATAGTAGAACCATTAGAATTTATTTTTAACTGGGGTATCAGAAAAGGGAAATTTCCAACTGCTTTCAAATCGGCTATAGTTAAACCAATATTCCAAAAAGGAAACAAGCTCAATTCATCGAACTATAGACCAATTTCATTAATCTCTAATTTGGGAAACATTTTTGAAATGATAATTAAAACTACAATTCTCAACTATCTGAATAAATATGAAATTAGGCGGACAATCAATTTGGGTTCAGAGAAAATAGATCGACCGATGACGCTATCAATTACTTAACATCAAAAATTTGTGAATAAATCGATTTAAAAAAACAGCACTATGTATATATATTGACCTCGCTAAAGCATTCGATACGGTCAGCCATACCCAGCTCCTGAAAATGGTAGATGGCATAGGAACGAAGCATACGAATTGATGCAAGATTATCTGTCAGAAAGAATCGAACAAGTCAAAATAAATGATATAAAAAATAAAATATGGTGTTCCTCAAAGAACAGACTTCTTTTCAATCTCTACATAAATGATCTATTCAAACTGACGCTGAATGGAGAAGTGGTAAGTTTTGCAGACGAAACGTCAATTCTCATGAATGATGAAAGTTGGATTTCTGTCAGAGCTTAAGCAGAAAGTGATCTGAGTAAAATATTTGATTGGTTCAGAAACCGTCTCCTAACAGTTAATTTCGATAAGACTCACTTTCTCCCATTTTCTTCATATTCAAAATACCTAAAAAATTATATCTCCCTAAGCGTTCACGTTAATAATCAAAACACTTCTATCTCACGTCTAGAAAATACTAAATACTTAGGAGTATTCTAGATACCAATTTGAAGTGGGACGTACATATCAATTACGTGGTTGAAAAGCTTCGCTCTATTTTATATAGATTCAAATATCTACCAAATATCCTCACATCGAACCACTTGAGGGTATTATATTTTGCACTTGTAGAGAGTCATCTGAATTACGCTATAATAGCCTGGGGAGCTGCCGTCAACAAATATATTACAAACCTAGAAAAAAATCAAAAAAGATTCTTGAAAATTATTTATTGCTAACCACATACTCACTCATCGGAAACATTATATAAAGAAACACAAATTCTCGATATAAGGCAATTATTTTTCCTCACTACGGTGGCTAGACAACACAAATATGTAAAAGAGCTCATTCAAATATAATACCAGATATAGAATAAATTCTTCATGCGTTCCAAAACCTGAAAAAAATACCCTACAACGGAGTTATTACTACTTAGGACCTAAGTTATATAATATCATTCACTTAGAATTAAGACAGCTGAATTCAGCAAAAATGTTCAAAAATAAAATAAAAACATAGATACTTACCATGCCTCGCCTGATGATCAGTCAGTATGTTGATATCAAAAATATTTATTACATGTAGGAAAAAAATTATAAATGTGTGTCTGTGTATGTTTCATTATATACCTATGTATAATGTGTGTGCATGTATGTATGTATATTTGTATATACGTATATATGTGTGATATACTTGTTTCAAGGAGCAAATAATGTTCCAGTGACTGTAAAACAGTCGATAACAATCCTTTAAAAAGTGACTATAATTTTGTATAGTATGTATGGCATATGTCCAACAGGAAACAACTACTTCTCTGGCTGATACTTCGACAGATATTGAATTATATCTGTCAGACATATGTGCAAAGATCCTTACTTTGAAGAAACAACTTTGCAAGAGCTCTCTGAAACAAACAGCAGGACTTCGCCTGATTCAAACGAAGAGCCAACTACAGACCGGTTTCGGAATATCGTCCCTTATCAGTGCAGTCAGGGTTATCACGGTTGTATACACGCAAGGTCTCTATGTTCGTCATCGTCCTCCGAGAGGAATACTGCAATTGCTCACAGGATCCACCTCGGTGACAGATTAGAGAGCACCCCAGAAAGACATTTCGGATACGAAATGGTATATGTGATATACTTGTTTCAAAGAGCAAATAGTGTTCCAGTGACTGTAAAACAGTCGATAACAATCCATTAAGAAGTGACTATAACTTTGTATAGTATGTATGGCATAGTATATTTATGTGTATAAATATGTGTATATAACAATGAAACTTTTGTTTATCCACGTATAAAGGTTACTTTCGTTAAATCTTGTAATTTACTTTTGATTTATTCAAGTATATTTATCTACATAATTAGAAATACCCAGATAATCCACATTCAAGGATCTCCTTTTGTGGTTAATCTTGTATTTATGCTCGATTTTGTGAATATGTATATTTATTGTTCAATATTTGTTTTTGGTGAATAAATTATTATTATTATTATTATAATTGGCTGCTTTCTCACAAATCAATGCTCAGAAATATTCGAGAGACTTGGGCGAGCTAGGGACAACATAGTCTTAGTATAATTTTCTTCAAAATACGTCAGTTATCATTTATCCATCCATTTGCCTTCTCTCACCCTTTTGACATCGAATATTCTATATCACTTTTTCTTTCCACCATACATTCCTTGCTCAATTACAATTAACCAGGATAACATTATCAATGTCACCATCCAGTTATATTCTAATATCATTATGGAATTACGTATATGATATTGAGTCCATCTTCTTCAGAAGATATCTAAAAGTTTCTGTGTAGCAATTCATTTTGTTGAATGACGGAAATCTTTATAATCAAAACTTCTACGAGCTGAGACAACGTATTCAGACCCGAATAAAAAGAGACTCAGAATAATATAGTATCTGAATCATTCCAGTCAATGATTATGTGGGTCAATACGTTCTAGAATTGATAATGTTCTCATATTCTGCGAATAATATTCTTAGGATGAGCTCTTGAGGATATCCAGATGTTAATTCTGTAGCAACCTCCCCGTAACAGAATTCTGATCAGTTCTGCATAATTTTCTCCAATTCATCTTCAAACCGTTGTTTATAAATCCCTTTTCGAAAACCTTGTCGACATGGAAACTTATATCGAAGACAGCCCGAAAATGATTAGCATGAGTCGTCATAAAAGTGAATAATACACCGCAAATTTTTCCGTATCTATTTTTTGGGATTATTTGGACTGGTTCAGAATTGTCTAGGCAAGTTTCAATAAATAGTTCTATTATTGAGATGGTTTGATTTTCCTTTCAGTTTCTTCATTCCAAACAATTTGCCAAACCTTACTTACCGATTACCTCATCTCCAGAATACAGAAATTCTGAGGTATCTCTTGCACGTTATGGTTCAAATCTTCATGACTTTTCGAGATTATGAATGTTGTTTCGCGATTAATAATGTTTCCCATGTATGAATATTAGTCTATTATTGCCGACAAAGAGACTAGATCGACTAGAAAGTCCTGATTTCAGCGCTTCTAATTCTTCCAAAAACAAATTTTTTTTTTGTATATTAATCAGAAAAAAGAAAAACATTTTAGTTCTTCGAATATTATTAGGTATCAATTAGTTTTTATTTTATTACTAGTTCAACAAGTTTATATGAATCACCGCATCCACGATGCAAAAAAATTATTTCCCATTTGATGAATGTTTCTGGTTCTGGAATCACATTTCCTCCTGTTCTATATGTAATTATACGTGCTCCGGTGGTATTTCCGAATTATTTTCATCTATGTCATCTGTTGGGATTTGATCACACTGTAGTTTTTATATGTGACAAAATATTTGAATTTTACACATTGTTGATAATAAAAAAGACTGACAAGTTGACAAAAAAATTTATTATTGAATTCTCGACGAATTCATAGGGATTTAGTACTTAATCCAATTCAGTCATCAGTGGTTTGATGTGAATGGTATATTCTGATTGGCATATTCAATTTTTTACCGATAAAAAAGGACGGACCATTCAACCATCGTTTTCTTTGTCATTAATGTCCGTTATTCCAGTAAGTTTTGTTACTTCACCAGCTATCTTTTATGTTATGTATCGTATATAAAAACCTTGAACTGTCTAGGGTTGGACCTAACTTAATAAAAATTGTTTTAGAGTTATCCCGGTGATTTTTTTCAAAAATACCATATTTTCAGTAGAGATTTGCTGCTATTACATAAGCATGTTCGACGAAGTTTCAAAAAATTTGTACCTACTTGTATGTCTCTAATACACTACAGTTTTTCCAAACACCAAATCATGATAAAATGCTTCTGTTCTTCTATCTAGAAAAACTGTTATAGTATACTATACGATACTATCCGAAGGCACAGTCTTTGCTGATGAAGGATGAAGGATTATTCTTCTATAATATGCTGTCCTGTATAAATCTATTTCTCTGTCGTTTCATTGTAGAACCTGAACAGCAAAGAAATGTGCATAATATTTTTCTTTCGTCAGAAAAGTTAGGTAGTCGAGTGGTTAGAACCAATGCTCTTCACTCATTCTGATTTTTCGATCGATGGTTCAATCCCAGCGATTTCAATCTATTTTTCTGATGGCCTGAGAAAGTGCTAAATGAATCGCACGTTAAAAGGTAAGACCTCGTTAATCCTTGGCTTGCACAAGTTTCGACTTCTGAGGGCTGGCGTTCGTAGGGGAACGACAGCTGGTTAACGGAAAAAATAATTTTAGAATAAAAAAAACATCTTCATCAATTTCATATCGACGGATATATCAATTTTCAGTTCACGAGTAGCGCCAATTTTCTTCCCTAACTAGTATTCCGTACAAAAAAGACAATTACTGGCAATCTACCGCGTCGACCGGGTATTATGAAGCTTACGATTTTTGGATCATTGTGCTGTTTCAATTCATTGTTTTTCCATCGCAGTCAAGAGGTTTGTTCACGATTGTTTATATTCAATTTGTATGTCAATTCTTATTTTTCTATGAATGTAACATTCGAGAAGTCATCTAAAAGAGCATGCTTTCAATATTTTTTTCCAGAAACTAAAAACATATTTATTAGGATTGAAAAAAATCTTCTGTCTATAACTATAAAAATTTTCGCCTTCGTACAAGGCCGGCAACATTGTTAAAAAATAAACAATTGTAGTTATCTCGTGGAGAAAATATGCCAATGAGTCGCAAAAAGGTAGGAACAAAGAAAATATAATTTTTCACCTTTGGCATCAGAGTGAATGAATAATTTATTCATACATTTTTTAATAACTCACCAAAATAAAATCTAAAATATAGGCAAACGTGCTCTTTATGTCATAATTCTTGTCGTAACTTTGCCACTTCCGTCAATGACGGCAACCTATTTTGTTTCACTTCGAATCGAATGTGGAAGTAATTCAAAAGTTCTTTGAGTAGGTCGCAAACGTAGAGAGTAATTTCGTAGAAAGCGACCACCACAGATTTGAGAACTCTGTCAAATAAAAGAAATATTTTTTTTCCATTCTTGACAAAGTTCCCGAAATTTGATGTGGTGGTAGCAAAAACTCAAAACATTTTGGCATTATTTCCATCATCAATTCATGCTGCTAGCAGAATTTTTAAAAGTGAAGTAAAAAAATATATGTTGCCGTCATCGGCGGAAGTTGCAAAGTTTCAACGAGACGTATGTCATAAATGGATCTAGGAATTTTCTTCGAAAGCAATTCTTCGAAAACAATTCTTCGAAAACAATTCTTCGAAAAACAATTCTTCGAAAATGCAATTCTTCGAATACCATATTCTTCGAATAACCAATTCTTCGACTAATAATTCTTCGACAGTTTTATTATTTGGATTTACTAAAATCTGGGATAAGTTTTCATTAGACAATAATCAATATTTCTCGCATGATATATAAACGTTAAAGAAACTAGACCATAGTTGATTCATTTTACAATAGCAATAAAAGTTTTATTGGAATGTTTTGTGGAATGTTCACCGTCGACGATCAAAAAAGACGATTTTTTATATTTTTATGATTCGATTGTTCCTGAACGAACTAACCCGGTGACAGATTCGCCAGAATCTGTTGTTCCACCGCTCTGTATTGTAAAATGAATCAAATATAGTCTAGTTTCTTTAACATGACAGTTTAAATTTCATTACTTTTTGTGTATTGGCCATTGTTATCGCATATAGGGGTATTTTTTCCGGAACATGTAGTCGAAGCAATTGATATAATTCTGTGCGGAGGATCATTACTTATTTTCGAGTTGATTCGAATTTTTTCGTACACTTTGGTCGCTTCCACCTCTGAGGCGTCAGCAATATTTTATGGAACACAATCCAAGGGATTATCGTCAGTTGCAAACTTGGGATTAGATAAATTATACCTGATTTATATCTCTGAACAAAGTCATTCCTTTTGGATACTTCGAAGAATTGTTATTCGAAGAATTATTAGTCGAAGAATTGTTATTCGAAGAATTATTAGTCGAAGAATTGTTTATTCGAAGAATATGGTATTCGAAGAATTGCATTTTCGAAGAATTGTTTTTCGAAGAATTGTTTTCGAAGAATTGTTTTCGAAGAATTGCTTTCGAAGAATTTTCCGGTTCCCGTCATAAATAGAAACATATTTTCGCCTTTTCCCCCTTTTATCTTTTTTTTGCCGAGTTGTCAACAGAAGTAGGTATGAATAAATCACGCCGATGTCAAATTTAGATATTGTCTCATAATTGGGAAACGATAAGGGGTGACTCTTTCTTTTCACAATTTTGCGACTCTTGCATTTTTTCTTTTAAAAATAATCACAATTGTTTTATATTCACTTTTTTAACTATGTTGCGGGCTTGAAACAAGAGCACTGAAACACAACTATTGCTACATGATATTACGTAAATGAATGGCATTTTTGTTTGAACAATAAGATCATCTTCCAACATTTTTACACTTGTCGATGTTTTTTTTCGACTCTTAACAGTTGCCATAACACATTCTTTTTTTTAATTTACTCAACCGACAGCTGAAGTGTCTGCTACAAACTTTTCCGTTTTCTCTTTTCTTCAAATATTTGACAATAGACTCTGCGGGGCTTATTTTCGCATTTGTTGGCAGAACTGATTTTTCAGCTCTTCGTCATGATTTTTGTGGCAATTGGTTTTTGAGAAAATTTGTTTTTTACGAATCACAGGGAGATCCAGGACCTACAAATTCGGTACGAGTGGATTCCGAACCACTTCAGCTCAGTGGCAGGCGGTGGGGATCGAAACCGGGCCGCCTGGGTAGGAAGCAAACTCTCTAACTCCACAACCATTTCGGTTCTTGACCATAGTTAGTTGTCATTCCTTATTGATCAAACCGAAAATCAAGATTTGAAGTCTTTGACAAAATGTTAAAAACATATTCTTCAACTTGGAGAAACAAACCAGGTGGTTACTTGGAGAAAAATTGTACTTACCTTTGGAATTGTATTTATCTAGTAATTCTGCCTAATGATAAATACTTATTTAGAGTTGAATGTGTGTGATTCTGTACAAAATTATTTATTATTTTACAGGCATGTAATGAAATAAAATATTCCAGGTTTATTTCAAATTGTCCAATAACTTTTGCTGACAGCTAAATTTGCTTGACTGTGGATTGAAAAACCGGCCATTAATCAGTCAAATTATTTGAAAAAATCCTAGTGTCGACTGATCCCAATCCTTTTGATTCTTGGAGATGAACATCGACAGATACTGGCTGATGGTTTTATTGTGTCGTTCAACCATTCCATCTAATTGTGGATGTAAGGCTGTTGTGCGAGTTTTCTTCACGCCTAAAATGTTCATCATTTCCTGCCATAACTCGGATTCGAAGTTTCTTCCTTGATCTGAATGTAATTCTAGCGGAACTCCATGTCTGGCTATCACATTTTCTAGGAAGGCCTTTGCAACTGTCTTTGCCTCCTGGTTTGGAATGGGCACAACTTCGGGCCATTTGGAGAAATAGTCCATGGCTATCATCAAGTATTTATTTCCATGCTCAGTAACAGGAATGTCAACTGCTACTCTTTCGAATGGTTCACCAGGAAGATACTGGGTAATTTTTCCTCGACTTCTGGCTTTCGGTCCCTTCTTTGAAGAACATAGATCACATCTCTTACACCATTCTTCAACATCTCGACGGCAATTCACCCAATAGAATCGATCTCGAACTCTAGCTAGGGTCCTCTTGATTCCGAAGTGTCCACCTGCACGACTACTATGAAGTTGTTCAAGCACATCTTTGACATGAACCTTTGGCAGCACCAGTTGGTACACCACGGTTCCTCCATCTGGGCTCTCCCATCTGCGATGCGATAGGCCATCACGAAGACATAGGGAATCCCACTGAGCCCAGTATCCTTTGGCAACTGCACCAAAATTGGATACTTCCTGCCACTCGGGTCTTACTCCATTTTTTAGCCAGCTTATGACTAACTTCAGATTGTTACCTTTCTTCTGACTTTTCCTCATTTCTTCTGTTGTCCATAAATCAGATTCTTCGGACTCGACTCTCACGGTAGTGGCTTGCAAAATTTCCTTGCACTGCTCTTCATTGTAGAAGTTGGCCTCTTTGTTTTCAAGTTTCTGACAATACCGGCATTCCTGCTCCAAGCATGGACGTCTTGATAAGGTGTCTGCATTGCTGTGTTTCCTGCCCCTACGATGAATTATTTTGAAGTCATATTGTTGGAGTCTTTCTATCCATCTGGCAACCTGACCCTCAGGCTTCTTGAAGTTCATTATCCACTGCAGAGCGCTGTGATCAGTCCTCACGAGAAAACGTCTGCCATAGGGGTAGGTGTGGAAATGTTCAATGGTTTTGACTATCGATAAAAGTTCCTTTCTCATAACACAGTAGTTCTTTTCGGCTTTGCCCAGAGTTTTACTATAGTAGGCTATATCTTTCTCTTCGCCATCCTGTTCCTGAGATAAAACAGATCCAATACCATGCTGAGACGCATCACAGTCCAAAATGAAAGTGCCTTTCTCTTGTGGATAAGCTAAAATAGGTGCAGTTGTTAATTTCTTCTTCAGTTCAGTGAATGACTGCTGACAATCAGAACTCCAATCAAACTGAACGTTGTTCTCAGTCAAGCGATGGAGTGGCTTGGCAATTTTTCCAAAATCCTGTACGAATTTTCGATAGTAAGTGCATAGTCCCAAGAAACTTCTTACTTCGTGTTTGTCTCTGGAACGTGGCCAACTCCTAACAGCCTCGATTTTCGCAGGATCGGTCTTGATTCCTTCGGCCGAGATGACATGGCCTAAGAAATTAACTTCCTTTTTAAATAAACAGCATTTTTTTGGATTGAGCTGTAGGTTGGTGTTTTCTAACCTCAAAAATACTACTTCCAAATTTTTCAAATGTTCGTCAAACGTCTTTCCCATTACCATTACGTCATCCAAGTAGACAAGGCAGGTTTTCCATGTCAAACCCCTTAGTACTAGTTCCATAAGTCGTTCAAAGGTGGCAGGAGCGTTACATAATCCAAACGGAAGAACTTTGAATTGGTACAGCCCGTGTCCGGCAGAAAATACTGTCTTGTCTCTGTCATCGGGATGGACTTCCACTTGCCAGTAACCGCTTTTCAAATCCAACGTTGAAAACCATTTTGAACCAGATAGTGTGTTAAGCGTGTCATCGATTCTTGGCAATGGATAGCTGTCCTTCATGGTGACGTCATTCAATCGTCGATAGTCCACGCAAAATCGGGTTGATCCATCCTTTTTAGTTACCAAGACTACCGGTGAGGACCACGGGCTTGTGGATTCTTCAATTACGTCATCCTTCAGCATGTCGTTGATCATGTTGACTACCTCTCTCTGTTTGGCAAATGGTAGTCTCCTTGGAGCATGTCGGATTGGTTGTGCGTCGCAGGTGTTGATTCGGTGTTGGACTAGATTGGTACGTCCCGTTGAAGTTTCTGTCGAGAAGATGTCTCCATGACTATCGAGAAACTCTTTGACCTTCTGTTTTTCTTCCAGAGATAGGTGTTCCGTGGATTCCATCATTTTGTCGATTGTTCTCTGATCGATGTTAGTAGTTTTTCTTGGAAGTGTTCGAGTTTGGTTTTCACAATTGATGACTCGAGTGACGGGTTTGCAGATGCCCAATTGGTCGTTTTTCCTCAGGAAAACTTTGATATTTGTAGTATTGGCAACCCTGACAGGAATTTGTTGTTCCGTGTTCACAAGACATCGGGCAATTAGAAGTCCATCGTTACGGTATTCATCGTTTTCAATTATTCCAGTGCTCAAATCCCCAGGTTCACCTTCCAGTCTGGCCATAACAATGGTTTCGGAGTTTTTCGGAATATGGATGTCTTCCTCAACATAAATATTCATTGGTTGGAGTTTTTCTTCGTATCTGCTCAGGAAGATTTCTTCATTGCCGATCCGCAATATTTTCTTTCTGACATTAAGGATGGAGTCGTTCTTCTGCATGATATCTAGACCCAAAACACATTCATCCTTTATGTCTGCAACCAACATAAAATGTTCCATGGTAATGGGGCCTATTTGGATGCGTACAAGCGTCTCTCCAATGATTGGTGAGGTTTGTCCCGTAGCTGTTTCCAAAACCATATTCCTCTTTATCGGCTTTACAGATTTTTGTATGAGGTCTGGACGAACAGCTGTTCTGGAAGCTCCTGTATCTATAGTGATGGTGCATCTTCGATCTTCTAATTGGCCTTGGACTAGTAGACTTTGTCCATTTCTCTTCAACGTCGAGATAGGAATCTTGGGGCTTTGAACACTGAAAGTCGACACACGCCCCCTAGTGTCGACTAATTCTCGTTTTCCTGGTTGGAAGAGAGTCTTCTTTCAGGCGTTCGAGGTCTCCCTTCTGGCGTGGGTGACCTCCTGTAGCCTCCTCTGATAAAACGACCACGTTGTTCCTTTCTTGGGCTTGGGGATCTCGATCTCGCTTCATTGCTTGTAGATGTCGTCCTTACCCTCATTGGACTTCTGGACCTTGATCTTTCCCAGCAGCTTCTTTGTAGATGACCAGTTTTTCCGCATCTATAGCAGCGCCTCCATTTATTTTCTTCAGAAGTCATTTGTCTACCCAATGCCGATATGGAGTCCAATAACTTATTCAACAGCGCCTCGCTCGTAGAAGAATCTTCGATGAATTTGACTTCTCGTAACTTGGATCTCGTATTTCTTGATGCATTTTTAGCCACTTCGAACTCCAATGATGCTATTAGTACCCGCTTATGGTCTGAAGACGTCCTAGTCGAAGGGCTGGCTGCATGTCAGGATCTCTTAGGCCGTCGATGAAGGTTTGCACTCCAATTTGTTCTATGAACTCTTCCGGTGCTTGTGGATAGGCAAAATTAATGAGTCGCTCCACATCTGCTCCATATGCCTGCAGTGATTCGTTTGGTTTTTGGGATCGACTCTTTAGCTGACTCTGGAACACTTGTTTAAGATACTGCTGCCCATATCTTATCTCTAAAGGTTCCACGATTCTAGAATACTCCTTCTGCTTATTCTCGGGGATATTCTGCAATATCTCTAACGCTTGGCCTCGCAGACACAGGACTAGTGAAGTGGCCTTTTCTTCCTCGGACCATCCGTTTGCGTTTGCTGCCGCCTCAAATTGACGTCGATACATAGACCACGAAGATTGCCCATCAAATGTTGGAGGCTTCAAAATTTTTGCTTGAGCAGGCCTTGGATATGTCAGTGAAAATTGCCTTTCACTGGTGGGAGAAATTTCCTCAGAGGGTGCCCGCTTGTGTGGAAGGTGTATTGTTTCTATCCTCTCCTTGATCCTATCCACTTCTTCGTTGAATTTCTTGTTTACTTCTTGTGCCACCCGTTCATTCATTTTGGACAGTTCAATTTCGACCTCCTGGACTCTTTCTCTGACTTCCTGGACTTTTTCGGTGATTTCATTCTGGAAGCACTGTTGGCTGTGACTAAACTGTTGCAGGAGATCGACAAGCTGCTGTTGTAACCGTTGGACTAACCGCGCCTCTTGCTCCTCTTGTTCTTGTCTTCTTTTAGCTTCTTGTTCCTCTTGCTCTTGTTTTCTTTTAGCTTCTTGATCCTCTTGCTCTTGTTTTCTGCGCAGTTCAAATTGTTGAAAAAGACCTTCTTGTTTGTTTTGATCTTCTTTTCTGTGTATTTCAAATTGTTTCAGAAGCTCTTCTTGTTCCAGTTTTCTTTCCGCTTCTTGTTCCTTCAAAAACTGGATTATGTCTAACGTCGCCATCTCGTCGTAATTCTGTGCTCGAGTATTCTCCATCAAATACTGTAAATCTGATCCACTCTTCTTTCTTCAGTACCATTTATCCCACCGCTGCCACCAAATGTCGCGTTTTTCAGGTTCAATAATTGGTACACTTACTTATAAACTCGCCTTTATTGTCACAGAACAAATAATACAACTGACAACACTGTTTGACACTTTGCAGTTCAAATAAATACTTCAAACTTCACTTGGTAACGTTACAACAGTCAAATGTTGAAAAGTAAACAAAACTCAAAAACTTCCCCAAACTTGGCAAATCTGATCGTATTTATAAGATAACATTATTCCAGAAGCTATAGAACTTTCAACAGAACATTCCATACTAAGTTCTCGAATAAACTTTAATGATTCTAGTACATTCTAATGGGTTTCTAGAAGGCAAACAGAAGGATTTATGATTTTTCTATCTACTACCAGGTTCTTAACATTATCTTTTAATTTTTTTATAACTTTTATATATTTAACATTGTGCAATTTGACTCTGTTGTATGTACAAAATTATTTATTGCTCTGTTAATGTTTTTTTATCGTTGTTTGTATCTGATGATTGCTAGTGTTCATTTAGTTCTGACAGTTTTCATATTTAAAGCTCAAACTATAACCTTTCCTGAGGAGTATACTGAAGAAAATGAGTCCGCAAACTTATCAGCAGTTTCTCCACTATCAATAGTTGTGTTGTGATTATGACTACTCATATTAAAATTGATAATAATAATATAGTATAACATTAGGGAATGAATCGGTACTAGGCATATTTCTGGAGAGTCCTCTATTTCAATTATTCATGAGAATAAATACGCAGAATGGTGCAAACTATCTTAAAAACGACTTAGAGTTTATATCATGCCATGCCGTGGAATTGGAAAATAACATATACCGAATGCATTAGAATGGGAAGATTCTCTGAAAATGTTTGAAAACTCTTTTGCCTTCAGTCAAACAAATTGTCCATTTAATTTTTATTTTTTTTTTATTGTTCTGGTGTTCCAGACCACTTGGTAGATATTTTTCTTCTTGTTAATTTACTATCTTAGTCATGAATTTATTTCTTTAAGTTAACTTGAATGACTGCATACAATTTTCAAATATTTTTTCCTGATGTACATTCCAAATAAGTACTTTGTTAAACACAAAATTCATGTTAATGCTAAGATTAATTGTAATTTCAACCTAATTCTGTTTGAACATACTAAGAACATACGTAATGATACTGTTATGGGTTGCATTATCTCCGAATAGGGGCAACTGAATTCCGCCCTTTCATATTGTTAATTTAAATTTAAATTTCTTTATGTAATAAATGCATGTTTCAGTCAGCAGTAAGAATAAAGACAAATTATTATTATTATTATTAATTTTCCATAAGGAATGTACCAGTCAGGCCCTGTCTCCGGAGCTCCGATACTACCGGAGGGTGCGCTGGTGTGTGATTAACCCCAGTAAACACTCCCCACGTCCGTGGGGTGAGTGATTACTGGGTCCGAGAGTCATGTGCCCTGAGAAGACGGACTGAACCAAGACCCACGGCCTTCTGCATTCTTCCGGCCAAGGTTTCTGCCGCATCATAACAAGCCGGTATGATTTTCAAGTTTGAGAGCAGTGTGTTCATCATTCCACCAAGGACCCCTATTATCAGAACCACCATCTTGACAGAATGGTTTGGATAAAGTCTGCGGAGTTCAAAGAGAAGATCTCGATATATAGTCCGGTTTTCCTCCTCTTTTCGGACGATGTTCGTTTCGCCAGGAGCTGAAAACTCAATGACGAAAATCGTCCTACTTTGAAGGTCGAGGAGGAATACATCAGGCTTATTGGCTTGTATTTGCCTGAGGGTGGGGAATGAGTAGTTCCAATAGATTCGGCAATTCTCATTCTCCACAACGGACTTACCGGTGTCTCGTCTACACCGTACGAGTGTCGTAGATAGTAGTACAACACTCGTAGGGCCGCGTTATGCCTGTGGATATAGGCTGAGACCGCATAAGCTGGACAAGCTGACAACAAATGCATTATGATCTCATCACGCGACTGCGGTAAACGAGGGTGTTGACGACACCATCCTGGCAGGCCATTATGAATCCCTAGCTTTCCGACTTCAGCCCACTTGACCTGAGAAAAGCGAAGGTCAGGTTTTGGGTGAGCTAAGGTCTTCAATGTTCTTGAAGAAGTCCCCATGCATTGGCTTATCCCTATGTAGCTGCAGGAGCCTGTCACACTCCGCAGCTTTCACGTGGGCTTTTTGCTGAACGGGTTCCAACAGAGTTTGGGTTCGTCCGTTCAGTGTCGAATACGAGACCGAATTCATCGGCTGCACGGGTTGCTGCCTTGAAAAGAAATGCTCCAATCCTTGCTTTCTCGTGATCGCATACCAAGCAGAGAAGGGTATCTGGACTCCTGATGACTTTACAGGCTCCATCCAGTACCATTCTGTTGTGTAGACACTCCAAACTCAAAAGTCCACGGCCTCCCCGTTGTCTGTGGAAGTATATCCGTGGAACAGACGACTTAGGATGCAAGCTCCTGTAAAGATGCATCATTTTGCGAGTTTTCACGTCGAGTTGTCGCAGCTCTTCCTGAGTCGAAACGGCAAGCATATTAGTTGCAGCAAATTTGTTCTTCCCCGACAGTTCTGAAGACCAGATCTGTCGTATTATTATTATTAATACTCGTTGCGCTGCCTTATGTCTGTGGATGGAGGCTGAGACCGCATAAGCTGGACAGGCTGACAGAAAATGCATTATGGTCTCAGCTGCCCCATCTCCATCTAGTGTCAGGGACTACGGTAACTACGGTAGACGAGGGTGTTGAAGACACCATCTTGGCAGGCCATTATGAATCCCTCGACTTCCGACTACAGCCCACTCAACCTCAGGGTGAGCCAAGGTCTTTAATGTTCTTGAAGAAGATTCCATGCATTGGCTTATCCTTATGTAGCCGAACGGGACTTTCACTCTCTGCAGCTTTGACGTGGGCTTTTTGCTGAACGAGTTTCAACTTGGTGACAGAGTTCGGGTTTGTCCATTCACTTTCGAATACGAAACCGAGTTCATTTGCTGCACGGGTTTCTGTCCTAAAAAATAAATGTTCTAATCCCTGCTTTTCCTTGATCGCATATTAAGCAGAGAAGGGAATCTTAAATCCTGATGACTTCACGGGCTCCATCCAGTACCATTCTGTTGCTGGATGGACCATGATGGAGCCTGTAAAGTTACCAGGTGTCAGGTTTCCCTTCTCTGATTAGTATGCGGTCATGAAAAATTAGGGAAACTAGATTAGACGGGCCCAAGCTTGCTTGCAAGTCAATAGGAAAAAGTTGAACTCTTTTTATAGAGGGGTTCGTCACAAACTTTTACAATTTTCATCACGTTTTCTGTTAGACTTTCATTAAATTTATTTCCAAGAAATCGATTTAGTATATAGAAGTGCATATATGGTAAAAATAATTTCGGATACGTTGTAAAACACCCTGTATAGAGCTAGAGTCTATTGCCTACTTAGAACTTCAGTTTGATTGATCAAGTGAAAATTCACAGCATTATAGTTTCTCAAATTCTAGAATCGTTTAGTTATATGATGGAAGACTATTTTGGGAATTTTCAACAAAAGTCGAACTCATTTGGTCAACTAGCTTTCGCTGATGAGTGACAAGAACCATGAAACCGGTACATAGGTGTTATTTTTTTAATCAAAACATAATTTTGCTATGAAATTTAAAGTGCAATATAAATTCTACGGTCGTAGGGGGCAGCAGTTCTTTTCTGTTGTAGACTTGCTGACTAATATACTTATTCAATAGGTGGAAGCAGAAGACTGGATTGATATGTATTTAATTTTTTGTTATTAGTTTAATGGATTTGTTTCAAGTGATATCAACAGTTTTATTCACTTGAACTATGGTATTTTTTTATATTTATAGGTTACGTTCTTATTCTAATAGCAATGAAATCTTGCTACTTACATAGCAATTGCACAATAAAGATCTTCTTGATCTTCTGTCAAGCAACGTTGTAGGTACCCCTTTCAAAAAGAAATGGGATTCCTCTACTGCAGTTCCTTACACATGCAATATTATGAATCATTTTCCATCAGTCATTTTGAGAATATATATAGATATCACAGTGTCGCGAAAAGTTGAATATTCCAAGTATTTGTTTTTCAGCACATTAACAATGAAATCTCTCAGGTGAAGTATTAACTCGAAATTTGAAACAAAGTTTCGTCATGCAACATTTTCGAAACAAAGATCAATTAAACTTCTCCATTCCATTAATAGGAAAGCCATAGTTGGGCGAGTTGGAATATATTAAACATTATAAACTTGGCATTTCCAAGTGCCACGTATAAGTTTATGAAGTTACAGTGGACCAGTCGTCAAAGGCCCGTTCTGTACACGAGCAACTTTGAAAACAAAAGCTCAAAAGGACTTTGCTAACAAAATTGACGAATTTCTAGGTTCTCAACATCGTCTCATTCTTGGGCTTCCATATTGATTTCAACTAATGTAACCACATAGGTAAGACGGTTCATTGTTTGAAGAAAGAATAGTTCACATTGAACATATTATTGGAAAGATGATTTCGGGTAGTCGAATGGGATTATATGAATGAAAACACACATTTTCAGCAACCGTTCCGATTAGTTTCAGTCAAAAATGTTTTTCATGACAGCGCATACACTAAGCTGATATTTCAGTATAGTAGAATACAGTACAGCAAAGTACCTATAATATAGTATAGTATAGTATAGTATAGTATAGTATAGTATAGTATAGTATAGTATAGTATAGTATAGTATAGTATAGTATAGTATAGTATAGTATAGTATAGTATAGTATAGTATAGTATAGTATAGTATAGTATAGTATAGTATAGTATAGTATAGTATAGTATAGTATAGTATAGTATAGTATAGTATAGTATAGTATAGTATAGTATAGTATAGTATAGTATAGTATAGTATTATAGACTTTGTGACTGTTTGTATATACCTATGTATAGACTGAAACTGAAACGAAAGTGATAAAAATATGTCAGAATTTATAATTATAAATAATGTGCAATAACATTTATTGCATCTAAATGAAGCTTATTCGAACAAAATTCAAAAAAGTTTGTTGCAGAAAAGGGGATTTCGAGTTTGTCGAAATTATTCGTTTCATCTGAATTACTTCATAAAATTAAAGGTTCCTCGGTTTGAAAAAGGGAACTTTAATGGCAAAATGCGTTCCATAAACCAATTTTTAAATGAAAGTTCACTTTAAAGCCACCTTTATTTTAAAGTCCGCATTTTAAAAAAGGTATCTTATTGAGGTAAACATAACCTATATTTTGCCTGTCATATTTAATTTTCATATTGTAGTTGAAAGTTAGCACAAGTCGACTTATTGTGAATAGATATTAATGAATTCATCAAATTCTAGTTCTTTATCAGATGATGAGAAAGTAATAGTTTGAAGATACAGTGAACAATACGTCGGAGTTATGTGAAAAACTCAAGAATCAAATGGCAATTAAATTCTAGTTCTTTATCAGATGATGAGAGAATAATAGTTAGAAGATACAGTGAACAATACGTCGGAGTTATGTGAAAAACTCAAGAATCAAATGGCATTACTCTTTACTCTAGTATCGACAAAATTATTACAGAACCAAATAAAACATGACTTGGTCATAGAAACGCAAGTAAAAAGCACCTATGTGTAATTTCAAGCAAAAGGTCAACAAGAATGCATATTCGTGGAAATCGCATGTACTTCAAAAACCCTGCACCGGCCTCAATTTTAACTAAAAATTTGTTCTATTCATCATCAGGCTGCATCCCTACAAGCAACCTTGAGGAACTTGTACGAGCTGGGGATTACCATTTATTTGCAACTGGCTTTATATCATAACGTGCAGAATAGTATATTGTGCAACAAGCATGGAATGACATTCATTTCTCACGAGTATGAAAATTACGGTACCAGCCGAAAGCGAGTGCCGTAAATCATACGAGTGAGAAATGGACATTCCGTGCTCGTTGTACACTATACTTTTTATATGACCGTAGGGACATTTCACTACTCACAAGTCTCACACTATTTGACGAAGTTATTATAAAATATGGACTTCGATTATATTTTTCAAATCATATGTTACTATTCAACATTAGTTTATTTATTATTTACAATATTGAATGTTACGTTTACACAATGACTGACAGTTATATTTGGACTTTCATTAGTTTCAATTTTCACAGTAGAATTTTCTTGACTTTTCCAATCCTTAGAAGTTGAAGGTAAATTTTCTCTATCTTCTATTGAATTCCTTATTCTATTTTAAATTATCTTGGCAAAACCTTACCGGACTGGTCTATTTGGGCTTTATATTTCAGCAATACCTGTACCATGGCCAGTACTGAAATGACCATTACAGTACAGCTCGCGATGTAGAAATGAAAGAGTGTATACAATCGGCCTACTTCCTTGATCGATGAAGCATATAAAATGGGCATATTTCTATGTGGTCGTAGAAAAACATATTTTCCAACTGCTGTTTCCTTCAGATATACCAATAATATCTCAATTTTGCAATCAACATGTGAACAATGTATAGGAATAGAATGAGATATGTGATTACATACTCAATAAAATACCCCATTCTATGAGTACAATGAAAGTTACCTCAACTCTCGATCACACCTGAAGTCCAAAAACGTTTAACTTTCCTAAGAGCTCCAAAAGTCTTTGAAAATTCGAATCTAGTCTAAAATATTTGAAAAATGTCCCCACTCACTAGCAGAATACTAATTCATTCTCATCAGTTAGCTCTGCTTAGAATTTTTCTGTTTTTATTTTTATAGATATTCTTGCAATTTTTATTCTATAAATGTTGAACGGATAAAAAAAATTATTATTCATCTTCTAGATGAAATACGAGAAACAAGTTTGTTTTTTGACTACACACTATTGCATATTAAAGTAAGATCACATGTTTACAATTTCTCATTTTTCCCCATTTATTAAAAAAACAAAATGAAGATTGATCTTTTATTTTACATTTTCACGTATTTGTAAAAATAATTGGTAAAATTTGATTTTTTAGTATGAACTTCTTATTGTCTTCTATTTTCCTCCTCAATTGCATAAGTCTGTTTTCAAGATGAACTTACCGTAAACTGTTAATTTTTAAATTTTACTCTGGCCATAATAAATCTTACATTGAAAATAAGACTGTTTATGTTTTTTTATGAAAATGTAAACCCATAACCTATAATACTAGATGACAGTAACTACAGAACTACAAAACACCTTAAAAATTAACAACTGTATTCCTAAAAATACTACTTTTCAGTGTAGCCATCAGTATAAACAACGAATGCCGCTTTAAGGGAGGCTTCATCTTACAGGAGGTGTTGGTACGTTTATGGAACCAAAGGCACTTAAAGTGTACTTTGAAGAACACTTTATAGTAAAGCCGACTTTGAATAAACGAGTGGTCCTGGATGGGACATGCATAGCAATTTTACCAAGTAGTTGAGGGCATAGTAAAAAAAATAGGTTTGCAAAAATTAATATTCTACAATCTCCAGTTTAGTTAAATAAGTTTGGTGAGAGGTGTCACTTAGCGTATTCCAAATGAGAAAACAATTTAACAACTTGAGTGTGTTAACGTTTGAGTCATGAGTGATCTTTTTGACAGAACCTAACAGTTGAAAAGATTCAGTAATTGTATTTTGAAGGTTAGTTGTGGATTGAAAGTAGATAACTACGTTTTCATTCGCTTGGTAACGTTATAAATACTGTATTGAAACTGAGTAGTTGTGTAACGTAATCTGTGGAATAGTGTAACATGACATTTTCCAAGATTCACATATTTTGGATAAAAAATATTCAACACAATTATTACAAACTCAAGATGAATATGAACAATGGAATTTTATAGTTTCGATTATAGAGTAGCATAACAACAACTACAAGATTCTTCACTATAAAAGTGTTAGGTATTGAAGTTTCGGTTTTTAAAAAGTCCTTTTAGTTTTTGTCTGAAAACCAAGATATTTTAGTCCTTTTTTACTAAATAATCGATATGATTTCCAGACGACAATCCTCAATCAAGGGTGACATCTACATTTTTTATTTTTTCAGAGATAAACCATCAAGGTGTAGCTGAGTGTGATGACAAAGGTCAGATAATCGATCTTTATCACGTTAGAGTTACACTAGTATTTTTTGTTGCCTCATCGGAGAGTATAGCTTCAAATAATCAGCACACTGTGCGAATATTCCGTCTTCTTGCAAATTACCGGCAGTTTTCATATCTTTTTGTTGGATTTCTATTACATTTTTTACAGCGATAACATATGCGGTTAAATAATTACGGATCATTTTGTGGAAGACATTGTATATCTCTCAAACCGAATTTCTGAAACACACCTGTCTCGTAAGCTAATAAATCCTACATAAACATGCTACAATTATATTATAATAATAATGAATCATCTTCGGTATTTTCAAAAGTTGTTTCGTTGACATTTGAACAATAAATCAAAAGGGAAAATAATGAGTGGAGTAAATGAATGGTAAAACATCACAAAATAAGTTTTTTCATTGAAATCTGTGAAAGCTGCATAGCGATTCTTCTTCAATTCAGAATACTCTTCCGTTTGAATTGCAGTGCATCAAAGAAACGTACGTGAAATCTGTAAAAATGCACCACAGTAACAAAATATATACAGGTTATATATTGAGTTTCATTCTTTGTGGTAGTTGATTGTGAAAATGAAAAATTCAGTAACTGAACGATCGTCTGAATAGTTCTGTTTTGAATGGAGATATTGTTAAGAACCACCATCAGCGCGTTACACCGAACAGGTGTGTTGGCATATTATTTATCAAACTCGTCCAATCTTAATTCGGTGCTAATATTATATCTAGACGGCAGCGCCAATCATCAGGTACAAACTTCAGTATCTATTGTTTTGCAAAAACCATTTAGTTCAAGAAAGAAATCATTTTTGTATGGGCTCGATGTTCCTATAAGAATTCGTGAACTTCTCATTTTTTTTAAATTCATCATGCCATTTCAATTTTTTTTTTCTTAAAAATTATCATAACTAAAAATTACTAAAGTTTCTGAATTTACACAAAAACATTGAATCATTTGCTGGAGATAAAAAATTCTTAAACAATAACTGAAGGCGTAAAACCTATTTCCGTTTTACCAAGGTAATGTCTGCTCTTAATAGTTTTTTGTATCTTATATTCAAATTGAGAATATTCATTCGCAAAACTACCTGGGGCATTATGAACACAACTTACGAAATATGAAACCGTAAGTCATCGGTGAAATATTAAAGATGATCAGATCTCTGAAAAAGCTAGCCACTCAAGCTAGCGAAACGTAGGAAACAATTCTAAACAACGGCGGCCTTCAACTCGAATAACAATATTGTTGTTGTTTGAAATAATTTTTTCCGTTAACCAGCTGTCATCCCCCTAAGAACGACAGCCCCCAGAAGTCGAAACTTGTGCGAGTCAAGTATTAACGAGGTCTTAGCATTTAACGTGCGATTCCTTGCACGAGACCAGTGACCATGCTGGGAATCGAACCCACGCCCCTCTGATTGAAAGACAAGCGCTCTACCACTGCGGCCCATATAGTGACAGTAAATCATTAAGTTATATCAAATATATACATTATGTCAAACAATCAATTGATACTTTTAAACTGTTCTAGTTGGACTTCTCTACTACATAGCTCATTGAAATATAGGTAGATAATTTAAGTTGATACTAATTGTTATAAATAATTGAGTACGCGTAAAATTTGTAGATTAACTAATGTCTGCCATCGTACAAATATTAAAATAATAATGAATAAACGCAAACTTTTTTACCGCAGAAGTTTCCATGAGTTATAAGACTTAATTATTAAAATAACAATACATTTCCAAAGTACAATTCACAATAGACATTTATGTCTGCTATGACTGACGAAGTATTTAGTTTACATGCCCAGTTTGATGAAGAAAGACATTCCCTGAAATGACTAGCATAGGTAATGTATGAAAAAAAATCGTAAGAAAATGCAAAAATAGATTATAAATAATCCAGTCTATACATATAAGTTTTGTCTTCAAACGTCAAATAGAAAATAATTCGATACCCCATACTGCTGCCGATTCGCCACCAAATTTCATATGAGAAAATATCGAAATATTCAATCTGGAATAATATGAAATTAATAATTAAAAAACTTAGTGTGTCTCTGGGAAATTGGAGGTTGTGCTTGTTTTCTCATTAATTTTGATTTTTTTCATCAGCCATCCTTTCTTTCCAAAATTATTAGCTGAGGTTTAAAGTACCTCAAAGTCCTAGAATACGGAAATTCAATTTTGCTTTTGTAATCGGTTCCTAATAGAATTTTAGTCGTGGTACAGAACCATACCTATCCCAGAAATATACCACTTTATTCTGTGAATAGTGTTTGTAACTTTTGTTCACATGTCAATACTACCTACCTATATGGTCACTTTCTTTCATATGGTTTTGAAGGAAGAGATGTTCAAATAAACTGATTGAAAGTAAATAGTCAATATTTCTTCATATTCAAATTGTAGGACTAGTACAAACCTGGAAATAAAAAACAGTGGAAAAAAATATTTCAAACATAAAATTTTTTAAACTATTCCGTTGATTTGTTAACATAATCGATTTGATGCACAAGTATATTGAAATTTCAGTTGCAATTGTACCCATTGAACTCACTACCAGACTGTAACAGATTGTAACGCTTGCTTTTAACCATTTTTTAATATGTGCGATATATAATAATAATTGTAATAATATTTATATATTTTATTCTTCACTACAAATTCATATCGTTGAGCTTTCTAATTATTGATATATTTTTTTAATATGTAATAACTACTCATTTTTGTATTTTGATTCATTTCCGTCTGTATTATTTTCATAACTGTTTAGTTATACTAGGGGGTTCCACCAACTAGTTAATTGATTAAAACCATATAGCAAAATAACTTGTATCACAAATCGATACAATTGTGATCACAGCTCTTATATCAAGCGGTAGGGAATACTTGTATGTACCTCAACCGAACGTTTAGATATGACCCACTAAACATGATACATAACTAAAACATTTCCTAACGATAACTTTTGTGATATTAGCAAACTAATTTGCATTCACGTCGTCAGGACGTATCTAATATAATGTTGTCAGCGATATTTTTATATGACATCGAAATGATGTAAAAAATAATATATATTTCTCGCTGCCGACACTGTAAATGGCCTATTATATCATAGAATGGAATGTAAATAGTGCCATTACATGCCTAGGATAATAATGACTTTGACGAGTTATACCTTCAGCTTAATTTATATAAATTTTTAGGTTATAAGTCTTTTTGAATATTATTGTTGTCTATTTATTCGGTTACTTAGTTACGCGCACAAGCAACTTAGAATGAAATAGCAGATCGAATAATTATGAAGGAAGGGTAAGAAAACAAACTTCAATCCAGGCAAATTTTGAGAAATGTCAACAAGCAGCAGGAAAAACGTAATAAGTAATACGGAATGTATCGACTGTTAACATCCAACAGAGTTGTTATTCATTCGAAGTTGTTGTTTAACCACCTCAAAATATCACTCACATGTGTAACAGATAATCACCATGTCATTCATGTGATATTTCAACATAGCCATATAACAACATATAAATGTCGACAGAAACTCAAATTCTACATAGTTTAAAAAAACTATATCCAACATCTAAACAATAAATCTAAAATATAAAATAAATTCCACTGTCATTTCAAAATACACATTATTTTAATTCGCGGTTCATATTTCCGTGGTTTAATACAGAAGACAGAACATACCAATCATACCATTCCATTCAGAATTCAGTTCAATTCAGTTTGTTTACTTTACAAGCTGTGAACTAGTGTATTTCCATAAATTTCATTTTTGAGTGTGCCTTTTGTAGAATGATTTGATACTATATTTTGATCATAAATTATCCTCTCTTGAATTTTTGCCCTGCAATTCACGAGTGATAGGATTGGCATACCAGCGGAAGTATGAGGAAAAAATTAAAACATGGGATATAGGTATCTGATAGCAGATATTTAGGGTAGGCATTAAACTACTGAAAATTATTCAATGATATATTCGCCTAATAATTTTACGTTTGCATCAACATGTTTTACATTTAATGGTACATAAATTTCATAAACAAATATTTGGTACACCAATGGGTTCGACTATTTCACCTGTTTTAGCTTATTATGTTTTATATGACCTTCTTGATAACTGTGTTCCGAGATTGCCTTTCCGTGTGCCATTCATCAAACGATTTGTAGATGTTCTGATATTATCAATCCCCTCTGAAAATAAGGATGATATTTTAAACGTTTTCGATTCCTTCTATCCTAATATTCAGTTCACCATCGAAGTAGAAATTAATTATATCATTCAATTTCTGAATTTGAGATTAATAGGGAATGAACTGAACATAATCATCACAGAATGGTACAAAAAATCTCATTGAGAACTCTTATCCAATATCCTTACTAAATACTTCAATCTATTCCGAGATAATTCCTACTACAATTCCTCCAACAACATCCCACAATTCAGAGAGCAACAAGAAAATGTTCTAACAGAATACAGGTCTTTACCATATGTTCAAGAACTGACTCCAGAATTAGTAAACGTCTTAAAATTTCCAGAAAGAACATCACTACAATATCAAAATTACTCAGAAAAGTGAAAACACCCATTTGAAATTTGCAAAAAATTAACGATATTTATAGAATTCCTTGTATGGATTGTCCCAAAACCTATATTGGTCAGACGTCTAGATCACTAAATGGTCGCATCATATCCCATAACAGTGTTGTAGACGAAACGTCAATTCGTATGCTTTGGAAGAACACATTAACTCCAATGACAATAGAATGGATTACAGTAATGCAGGAATTTTAAATGGTGAAACTAATTTATCCAAAAAGAATCTTCACGGAAATGTTGCATATAACTTATTATGAGCAGTCGATGGATAAAAGAACTGCTCAGAGTAATCTCAGCAAAATTTATACGTATACGAACGGTAATTTGTGTATGTTTCTGCTGTTACTGATATCTCTCTCACACGCTTTAAATTCAAAATTATAGAGGAATGTTGGAAGTTAATATTTCCATGGTTTCATTTATTACAGATAGGTATTTTTTCAGACCTATCCGATTCTCTGAAAAGGGGAACGTTGCAAATTTTTGATTTTTCTTTACTATAAATTTCCTTCCAAAATTCCAATGAATTTTTTTTTATTTAGAATTGTCCGATATACTCTATCACATACTTTTCGCTTAAAAAATCAGTATTAATGAATAATTAAAAAATCAAAGGTGGTGCAATCAAGTTGTTTAGACCCAACGAGCAGTTTTCCATTCGGTGACCTGATTGTTTATGTTTCACACACCTATATGGCAACAATCTATTGGAAAAAAAGTTGAACCCTAGTCGTTGCATTATAGATATCTCCAAAGCGTTTTATCGCGTTTGGCACCAGGGGCTCCTCCAGTTGTGTATTTTTTATCTAGCTTTCTCTCAGATAGTTGACTACACATAGTAGTTGATGTTGCTTCATCCGAAAACCAAACGCGGATTTTCTGAGAGGTTATTGAAATTCAGAAACATCCGAATAATTTCAACCTAAAAGAGAGACCATAACAAAACCAATACAAGCAATAAGGTTCAAAAATAGAAACAGAACCAGGTATTGGAATTCAGTAAACTAACGGAATAAGGGTTTCTATTAGCGTGAGCATAATGAAAGAAGAAACCGGCACACACACCGAATTATTTAGGCTTAAATGAACGCTTCTTCCGTTACCGTACCGCCATTGTAAATGTCCACCGCAGTTGTAGACGAATCGTCCGGAAGAATTACCTCGAGACCATGACTAACAAACCCGACAACAACCGAAAGTTTAGATGTCTGTCTTTTTGTTGGGATAGGTGGGCATTTTAGGCACTTATACCAGGAATATAAAATGAACTGAATCTTTTCTTATTTCAAAAATCCTTTTTAGTAATGCTCGGACATGTCAATTTTTTGTATGGAACTTGATTAAATGAATTACTCAGTAACTTAACATATATTTGAATTCTGATGAGCTAATTTCAACGACCTATATCGCTAATAGTTGTCCTAGATTCACTTGTCTAAGCTAAAACTTACCTGCTTCAACTTTTTCCAAGATCCAAGCATTTCAGAATTGAGCCCCTACAATTCATTGAATGAATCATTCAACCCATAAGTTTTTCTTCTAACACCTAAGATTTAACCGTTATGTCATTCTTATTTTTATCCTTCTGTCGTAGAGCAGCACCTAGCCCCAACTCCACATAGCGCATGTAATCAAAAATAAAATGATGAACATATGATATTCACACCCGGTATACCATCTCACAGAGTGAGCAACACGTTTCGTAATTAAATACGGTATGAAATGTGGAGAACAGTTGAAAATCAAATTATGGACTACTACTTCTAGAAATTCTGCATGTTGAATTGCCTTTGGAAATTATTCTACAAATTGCAATAATACATGCATATTGGCAATCGAGAGATTCACAGACCGACTACTTGCATTGGTACCGCAGGCGCTCTCAGCTAACTTGATTCTAACTTGCTCTCCCATATAGCCTTCAATTCTATTTTGTTCTCATTTACCCACTCACATGTTCCGCAAACTATCTTAATCATCTTGGTTTGCCGTCAGTGATTGCAGGAAATATAACCAACCGCGTACATTTAAAATGGATACATTTGATATGGGATTGTGGATTACAGAACAATTGACTGATTTTATAAAGAGCTTGATGAGAATATGGCATAATGCAAGATTTCAAAAAAAAAAGTTTTATTCGAATATAAAAGTTATAGACTTCGCCATTATTTCACAAAAATTATTTTTTCTCTAATTCTAGAGAAAACAACTACTTTCATGGATGTTACCGCGACGGATGTTCAATTTTTATTTTGTCAGTAGTGAAGTAAATTTATTTAAGAGATTGCTAATCACTATACTAGCAAGATGGATGGACGACTAGAGTTCAATTTCGACGTTTCAGAAAAATGGAAAAACTAACAGATGTTATGGCCTCCAAGACGATGAAGAAAAAGAATCCCGGAACAGTATTTCAGGTGGTCTCCACTATCTAATGAGAGTTATATTCGGTTGCAAGAATCACTCGAATTCCATTCCGTGCATGGCATCACATGTTGGAAGGTAAGAGCAACGTCTCACCTAGCTTCTGAGGGTTGATGGTGGAGCCGATTAACGCAAACAACATATCATAGAACGAAAAACAAATAGAGATCCCTCTCAGGAATATTGCACAGGAATCTGTCAGATGTATTTCAATATCCGCAGCACTGTAACGGAAGTCAGATATGTGACTCAAATTCTAATTGTTCATTTATGGAAGGGAAGGTTATTTCAACCAATACCAATAAATATAAAAATGTTGAGATATTGATCATTAGTGAGTATAGTAGAGCAGAATGAAGGTTAAGTTTGTTGTTGTAAAAAAGATCCACCATTCGCTCTTTCCCTTTCAATACAAATTGTTGTGCTTGTTAATTAGTTACAGGCATAATCTAAAAAAGAGTTCAAATATATTGTAAATGTTTTTACCTGTATTTATAGATTTAGGTAATGTTTTTTTCTCTCATTAGGATTTTCACACTATGAATAAATCTTGTGTGAATATCCCGGCAGTACGGGATTATAGTCACAAATGTCAATTGTGAGGATAGACATTTTAAAGAGTATTTGAGAATAAAACACATTACATTGTACTTACTTTGGAAGTAATGATTCCAAGAGACGTTTAGCTTTGAAAAAAACAGGTTTTATAATATATTCGACTGCAAAACAACGTAAATCTGGCGACAAACAATACCCCAATGACAGAAAACAATGACGCAATTGATGGTTGGCAAGTTTAGTTGAAAGGTAAAACACTGTCGGTTTTATGGCTATCTCTTTTCACTGTTTTGATCACCTTTGATCATCACAATAACAAATGTTAACGAATTTTGATTCGCTCTTAGCGGTTGTTAAAAATTGATGTTCGATAGAGGGTGTGTGATTTCTTCGATCATAAATTGATGACGCATGGGTAAAGATAAAATAATCGACTGTAGATTGAACTGACGAACGGCATAATACTTTTGTGATAAAGTGAGAAAAGTTTTGTGTTCATCTTATATGATAGATTATATTACGACGCATGTAAATGGCGGGTATCGCTCGAATGAAAATTGATCCACTAGGGTTAATTGATTCATTCCACTGAAATTGGTGACTAAAACAAGTGTCGAGATGTTGAAAATAGTGATTTGGTGTTAGGATAAAACTGCAGTCTATTAAAAAAGAAACTGTTTATATATAATATATCTCATTGACAAAATGCATGAAATGAGTTTCTGGATTATAAACTAAATAGTCCTTAAATTCAGTATGGCATGTAAGTAACAATATTTCAACATATTAATGTATATTCTGAAATGGTGGTATTTGATACACACAAATTTTAACGTAGGAATGTAGGCTTTCACGGCTGGCGTCAATGTTTTGGTTGTTCTCCGGGTTTTGCTGTGGTCTTCTTTGGTTTAAATCTCCAAACGTTTCGACTGCAACTGCGGCAGTCATCTTCAGTGGCGTGGTCGAAGTACTCTTCTAGACGTATCAACTGAAACTGAATCTTTCGAGTTTGCCATGTCATTTATAGTGATGTTTTTTCGCGCACTTTCTGTAATAGCGGGTTCGCGCGCACTTTCCGCGCGATTCGGATGACATGGCTTCGTTTTGGCCCCTTTCAATGCTGTGTACCATATCTTTGGTAAATATGTTCTCTCTTCTTTTCTGTTGAAGTTCTCTTGGTGTTTGTGTATTTCAATGGCATCTAAATACATTCTTGTTGAATAATGATTCGACGTTGCTAGTCCCTCGGTATTTTCGAAAAGGATCTTGTGTTCTCCGTCAGACAATGTATGCTCGGTGACTGCGGACTTCTCGTTTTGTCCCACACGACAACTCCGCTTGTGCTCGACTTGGCGGGTACCAATGCTCCTTTTCGTTTGTCCGATATAGATCTTCCCACAGTTACATGAAAGAAAAGGAACACCAATGAAGAGCAACCCCATGGCACTGTCTATCTGCCATACATAGAAGGTGTCACCAACAGAATTGGAAAAATTCTGAAGAAGGAGAAAATTCACACCGTCTTCAAACCAACGAAGAAGATATCGGAACATCTAAGATCAGCCAAAGACAGTAGAGATCCAACCAAATCAGCGGGAGTCTACAGAATTCCATGTAACTGTGGGAAGGTCTATATCGGACAAACGAGAAGGAGCATTGGTACCCGCCAAGTCGAGCACAAGCAGAGTTGTCGTTTGGGACAAACCGAGAAATCCGCAGTCACCGAGCATACATTGTCTGACGGAGAACACAAGATCCTTTTCGAAAATAACGAGAGACTAGCAACGTCGAATCATTATTCAACAGGAATGTATTTAGATGCCATTGAAATACACAAACACCAAGAGAACTTCAACAGAAAAGAAGAGAGAACATATTTACCAAAGATCTGGCACACAGCATTGAAAGGGACCAAAACGAAGCCATGTCACCCGAATCGCCCGGAAAGTGCGCGCGAACCCGCTATTACAGAAAGTGCGCGAAGAAACATCACTATAAATGACATGGCAAACTCGAAAGCTTCAGTTTCAGTTAATACGTCTAGAAGAGTACTTTGACCACGCCACTGAAGATGACTGCCGCAGTTGCAGTCGAAACGTTTGGAGATTTAAACCAAAGAAGACCACGGCAAAACCCGGAAACCAACCAAAACAATAATTTTAACAGTTTCCTTAGTATTGAAAATGCACTCAACTTCGTTTTGCTGATTTATTTCTACACGTTAACTACAACTATAATTTATTTTATACATTTGTATATCTGCAGCTTACCATCTCACCCACTTGAGATTCCTTTATTTATATCGAAAAGGCTTCTTTTTGAACATTCTCGAAACGCCTAGAGTTGCCGCCGTCATTTAGCGACTTCACTAGACCTTTCTAACGTGGTTCTTGTTCCATCTTGGATGTGATGAGTCATGAGAGTACCGTTAGCAGATATAGGTCATCCGGGCGGGCTGAGTGTGATTATTCAAATAGACGCGGTCAGGTCCAGCTTGAGAATTGTTATAGTGCACCATTCTTAAAGACATTTCGTCCCAAAATGTCATCGTTGGATTGTGTCGATACCTGCAAGATTCTCCATATCTCCACCTTGAAGTTTGATGGATATAACACTTTGTAGAACCACGACAGTGCATGATAGTAGAAACAGCAATAAGATCCAGAAAGACCAAGAGGAAGATCCAGACTTTATGTCAGTTATCGGCTGGAAGAAGAATATCCAAAGGCCATCGTGGCAGGAAAAAGCAAGTTATTCATCCGCTGTAAAATCCTACTGGGCCCAATGGAACTCCCTCACCCTAGACAATGGGGTCCTGAAGCGTGTGTTGGAGTCTGAGATGGTGGGAAAGACAGACGTCAGACAGTAGTACCCAGGAGCAGAAAACAGAAAGTGCTCCGAAAAATGCATGATGTAGTCACCGGTGGACATCTGAGAGTGACAAAGACCATCCAGAAAATGAGGCAACGGTTTAACTGGGCCAACTGTCAAGCCGAAGTTAAGGACTGGTGCAGGAATTGTGCTGTATGTGCTGCCAGCAATGGATATCAAACAAGACCTAAGGTCCCAATGCGCCAGTACAATGTACATTGAAAGTGAGGAGTGGATATGTCAATTCGGGAGCTGCATTTAGACCAAGGCAGAAAAATTTCGAGTCCCATCTGTTCCAGAAATTGTGTCAGATGCTGAAGTTCCAGAGGGCGATAAACTGTCACCTATCCAAGGTAGTCTCTGACCACCATAAAGATTGGGACCAATACCTTCATTTGTTCCTGATGGTCTAGCGTTCCGAAGTACACGAGTTAACCGGAAAAACTCCGCTAGTATTGGATTGGGCCAAGAGCTGCGACATACATTCTCACAAAAAGGTATAAGCAAGCCTCTGTTAGTTCTGTTGTTTATTTTGACCATATATTTGCTGTATTTTACTTCATACATTATTTTGGTAGAATAAATTTATATTTTGATCAATACTGTACCAAATATTCCAAACAGTGCAGTGCAAGTAATGAACATCATTGATGAGAAATATCATTGAAACATTTGCGTAAGTACCGCATGAAATGCTTGAATGGTCATTTCCTGTTTAATAAAAATATTGAAAATATGTATCTTCAACGGGATATTTCATGTCGACCTTATCACTTTGTATAGTAGTTTTATTAGAAATAATTTTTCTGCTAAGAAATAAGTTGTTGTGTAAAATGGATTATTGTTTTTTTATAGCTGATAAAAGCCAGTCACAGTTGTATGGAGGGGATATAAGTTTTATAAAACAAACAGATTGAAAAATATATGTTTCATCTGAGAGATTTAATAGAGATACATTGAGTACGAAATCTAGCATTGACTCTTTTTAAGGAACGGAAGAGTATGCGGATATGATTTGAATAAATAGAAAATTGCTTGAAGCCTCTCGTATCCATCAACAATGATTTCCAAATCCATATCCGAGAACTTCCCGAAACATTTTCCGCCGTTTGCGAGAAACAGGTGGAATTTGATCTTGTAGGTATTTGATACCATTCGTGGGTCTAAATATCTTGATATCTATAAGAACGTGGGGGTCGAGTAAGGAGCGTGTGCCCTCAGTTGCACTGAAAGAAACTGGATTAAATACTTAGAAAAGGGGTCTTTTTCCTTTAAGGCCACCTTGAAAAATTTTGTGTGTAAAAAAACATAGGTTATATTCTTGAGGACTATTCCATCACTTCCGCTTAGTGCTTTGAGTGATGTTTAGAAATTTGCCCATATCAAACATTTAAGCAAAGTTAAATTTCTGTTTATTGTTGCATTTCTCCTACTTGATGTTAACATTTCTCTTTCGATATATTATTTGGAAACAATTGCTTCTTCCCGACTTCGATAGGCAATTATATTTTTCTGGAAATTATATGACCAATTGAAAATATTTGCCGAATGTGAGAAAATACAATTAACATAAATGTGAATGGCTACTTTCTGTTGGAGCAACGGCAATTCAGGTGGTGATTTTCTGAAAAAACTAAATAAGCATCTCCATCTGAAGGGTCCAATTAATTTTCCATATTTGGGATCCCTGACCACAGGTGTACGCTAAAGCGCTGTTGAAAGTTTGATGCCTTTACCAGGTGAGGGTTTTCGATGGTCAAGATATGTAACAGAGTGTAATGTGTGTTGATAAAAATCCTGTGGTCCGGGTAATGATCCAGTACTTTTCCTCGCATCGCCAGTGCCTCTTGATAAATCCTTGCAGCTAAACGACTGGTGCTTTGGTCAACGCTATAATAATAATAATACATTTCCGCGTAGTGGCTCAGTGAATAACTCATGGTAACGGACAAAGACGATATTCATAAGGCAAATCAAAATCCAAAACAAGCACAGATTATCGTGACGCACATCGGAGTCCAGTTAACACAGCAAAAGTAGTAGAAAGAAACAAACGCACGATGACAATGAACGACTAAACTAATGTCAGCAGGGTGAATAATTTCGAAAGCCTAACTAATGATTCAAGGATTTTCAGCCTATCCACCTTCGACGGCCGATTATAGCGGATAATAGCCAGTTAGGTAGAGGTAGTGGATTTTCTTAAGAGCTATGACCTTTTATATGCGCGTCGCTTTCAGGCAACAACTCACAAAATTATTGAAATGGAAACATAAAACATTGACTCACGTTGAAAATTTGAGTCCATTCCACTAAAAACTTAAATTTTACACTTTTTTGAGTATCATGCAGTAGTGTTAGGAAGTTTATTATTTTTCGTATGAAAGTAACATTCAAGATAATCATGTCGGAAAATTTGAAATATATGCAATACAAAAATAGGTATGAATATTTGAAGCCCTACCGGCAGAACACCCTAACAAATTACAAACAATCGCTGAATATATGTGGGGTATTTTCGAATAACCCTGGGTGAGTGAAATTCAGATTTTTCTTTGGACCACCCTGTATATTTTACACGTGTTTTTATTTTTCATTTGCCAAAACTGACTTGCCGAAAACAACATTTTTTGTAATTTGGTCAAATAAAGATTCTATTCTATGCCAAAAATCTCCATACACGATAGGCAATTCTCTTGCTGATTTTTCATGAATACTCTTACGAGGAGATAATATCCATCCATCTTGTTGCAAAGGTTTTGCTGTATAGGTTAAAACCCTAGAAAACCATGTACATAAACGAATTTCCACCACAAAGCCAAACTTCCAATGAAATGACAAAAAATATATAGTACTTTTTTTCAAAAGTGAATAGAATATTTTCGATTCAAGATACATAGAAACCCTGGTGCGATCTCAGATTCGATTTTGTTTCTACCAAAGTTGTTGATACTATAATTGCATTGATACCGTTGGCTTCATTCGTCGATGAATGGCGCAGAAGTCGAAAATAGCCGAGTTTCCAACATTCCATGGTGCCTTGATTTGTCATTTGATTGTGTTTGAACTTGTCCAACCGTCAATGACAACATTAATCTGTAATTTTTGCCGACATCTCTGCTAAAGAAGTGAAACGATACCAATGCAATAAAAATAACGTGAATCAAGTAGGCCGTACATCAACACTTTTGTATGTCGGTATGATATTATTTAGAAATATTGTGTTTCTTCTAGTGAGGAGGATAATGAATGAATGAAATACATCAGTCATCACAGAATAATCTATTTCAAATTATCAGATAGTTTTAGTTTTGCAATAAATAATACATAATATGTATCTCATGTATGTAATCATCATCAAACTATCGTAAACATGAACCACCTACTATGTCTAATATTGAAAAGTCCAAGGCATCGACCATAATGTGAACGTTCTTGATCAGGATACGCCAATGAGCACTTGGGGAGCGTAAAGCAAGGGTTAATCTATGGTGGTGACTATCCCCTGAAGCCAGGGGATGCGGATGGGGTGTTAGATAACATAGTGTGGGACTACTTCGGATCGCCATTGGCGTGAAGAGAAGGACGATAGCGCGATATAACCCTCAGATACATTTGATACGAATTGTTAACGAAGTGATTATGTATTAAAATGTCTGCTAATTTAATATCTTATATGCCGCTTTAGATAATATTAACATGTTAACAGAGATTCCGCTATCGTTGCAAAATTAATTATGACCTCGCGATGATTAATGGAAGTAGGGCATTTGACGTAGTATTTTCGTGTAGCTTGGCACATAGAAAAATTAATGGTTTTCAATTCACCAATCTTATGAGGATGCTAAAGAATAACTCTGGGTATACTATTTCTAACCAAAATTCAGTCGAACACAGATATTCGACGTTTTCTTAGAAATGACAATTCGAATTATTTGAAATCGTGTTTGGTGGTATGTACATTTTACAATAACAAAAATATTTTTGGATGTGGTATGGGAAAATAGTCAAATGATAGTTCATCCAAATTCCATACGATTGAATTATCAGGTATTGAATGACGTGAACAATGGTCCCGATGATACCAGCATTCATTATAGGTGTCATTCCAACATTTTTTGTCAATAATGCCTAGAGTAAGTATTGTCAATTACAACTCATATTGATTATTTTCTACAAACGTGCGAAAAGCACCACTTCTCCTCACTTTTTTCAATTCAGAAAATGAGTCTTTCCCACAATGGTGCAGAAAAAAATCCGCAAGCGAACGTTTCTTCAATGGATTTTTCCCGCAAGCAAAAGTTGTTTCAAAAGCGACACATATGATTTTTTAATCTGCTTATACTTTCAGCACGTGATTGCTTGCCTGATCTCCGCGTCGCGTTGATGAAGCGAATTGATTAAATGTATTGAGGTAATCACGGAACCCAGGAAGCTTTCATTCTTGCTTTGAATTTCAAAATTCGAATGCGGAGAATTTTCAAAATAATAAATGGAAGGCATGCATTTTTTCTCAATTTGTTGATTTATTTGTACACTTTCAGATGTCACATGAAATTTAGTAGCGAGGTAGGTTACGCATTGTCTCTGACAGGAAAATTATAATGTTGTCCGACCTACCCTGTCACTGATGAGAGGCAAAACCTCGAAACATGCATGTCTGCAGGTGGTCATTCTCAGCCAAATGAAGGATAATCTACTGATTTATTACAATCGGGTCTTCTTGGAAGAACGTTGCAATGTCAGTCGTGGTATTAGCCATGAACGTGTGGACAAAAATGGTACTTCAACTTTTTCGATTTTATTCAGTTTCTATACCATCAGATACCGAAATTTCTGGTATTAGAACACTCTAGAACATTCAAACAGTTTTTTTTTCACTTGTGAAAATCACTTGAAATTTTTTTGTAACTATTCACTCATGATTTCAATTGATCTTTACTCGACTGCAATCAGGATTGAACTGATAAAAAGTCACTGAATTTTGGTTTATATACCATCAGCCACCGCAATTTCCAATACCAGATCACTCTAGAATATTTAGATGTACATCACTTCAATTTGGTTCTTTTAAATCAATAATAATACTCGTACACTTTTGGAACTTTCCAGATCAATCCAGAAAATTTTAGAAAGTCTTATAATAAATTGAACTTATTTTACAATTTTCAAGATCATTCTAGAAATATTAAGAACTTTATCGAACATTTTAAATCGTTTATAATGAATTATTCTCATTTCAGAATTTTCTAGATCATTCTAGAAATTTCTTGAACTTTCTCGAACATTTGAAATCGCTTATAATAAATTGCACTCATTTTTGAATTTTCTAGAACTTTCTCGAATATTCTGAATCAATCATAATCAATTGCACTCATTTTGGAAATTTCCAAACCATTCGGAAAATTTCTAGAACTTTCTCGATCATTCTGAATCGATCATAAAGAATTGCTCTCATTTTGGAACTTTCCAGATGATTCGGAAAATTTCTAGAACGTTCTCGAACATTCTAACTCGATAATAACAGTTTTGGACGTATGGAACTTTCTAGGTGAAGCCAGAAATTTGTAGAATTTTCTCAAACATTCTATATCGGTTATAATAGTTTGCACTCATTCTAGAATTTTCTAGATCGTTCCAGATATTTCTAGATTTTTCTAGAATATTCCTGATCAATGTTTTTCAAATTTTGGAACTTTCTAGACCATTCAAGAAATTTTGAGATCTTTTCAGAAGTCCTCATGCGTTAGAAAAATACATAAATATATGTTTTAACATTTTCGACACCCACCGCGACCAAATTCCCTTACTACCTGGAGACCAAGGGGTATTTACCACCCCAACGGGAGATTGGGGTTGGTGGTGATTGAGGAAACTGTGTATTTAATTTAGATTTCACTCATTTTAGAATTTTATAGATAATTCTGGACATTTCTAGAACTTTCTTGAACATTTGCACTCATTTGGAACTGTTCAGATCATTCGGAAAGTTTCTAGAATGTTCTCGAACATTCTAACTCGATAATAACAGTTTTGGACATGTTAGACCTTTCTAGATGAAACCAGTCATTCTATATCGATTATAATAGTTTGCACTCATTCTAGAACTTTCGAGATCGTTCCAGAAATTTCTAGAACATTCAAGAAATTTTGAACTCTTTTCAGAAGTCCTCGTGCGTTAGAAAAGGACAGGAATATATGTTTCAACATTTTCGCCACCCACAACCACCCACCGCGACCAAACTCCCTTATTACCACCTGGAGACCAAGGGGTATTTACCACCCCAACGGGAAGTTGATTGGAGTTGGTGGTGATTGAGAAAACTGTGTATTTACGTACTGATAAAGCATTTTATATACAGGGTTATGATAAAGTAATGCACAAAATTCATAAAACGTAGAACGATCACTTTTGAAAAAAATGCAAAAACACGTCAAACTGTTCTTTTTATTCCGCATCTTTTGGCATAAGTTACAAAAATAACACGTCAAAGTTGTCAAAGTTATGACGTCATCAACAAATTTTTTCAATGGGAAGCTAAGATTTTTATCACATTATGTGATAGAGCTTGTGTTTGTTCACAAGGGAAAAATTGTTGAAAAAATATTTTTGAAAATGTTAAACTTTCTCTTAATTTCAAAAATGAAAAATATAAATAATTCATCCATACGAAACTAAACAAAAATATTATTATTATAGTTATATTAAACTGAATAATTTCAGAACAAAATGTCTCTGGTATTTTTCCCTAACGTATTACACCTGTAGCAGCAAATTCTTGTTTTTCTATTTTTTTTCATCTACACTTAGAACCTCCTATAAAAAAACAATATCGGAAGTGGTCGTGCCGGACTGATGCCACACAGGTTTATTTTGTGTAAGTATAGAAAAAAACTCTACGTTAGCAAAATTTGTATTATCTGTACTGATGGAGTAAAATTTTTAGGATTTATTAGAGAATGTTTCCAGTATCGGGCAAGTGAGAATAAAGGCCGCGAAGTATTTCCATATTAATCTGAGATTTCCGGTTTCGTTCTTAAGGATAATCTGTTTGAAATAACTGCATATACAGTGACTTTAAATTGGCTACATATGGGAAACTATTTTTATTATTGATTTTACGAAAAAAAGTTATTTTTCATAAAAAGTTTTGCATGGTCTAAAACCCATGATGCAACCATCACATATTGAATTTTATCAATCTTATACGAGGTATGTCAAAAGATATGAATTTTACCCAAGAGTAAAGTAACTTTATATTTCATAATATCGAAAATTGTTATTATGAAAAGTTGTTCGGAATCAAAAACTATATTTCAATATGCAATTACATCCTCCCAATTGGAAAAAGAAATTTTCACAATTTTTTTTGAAATTATCGATATTACACTTATCATTTTCATTTATTACAAACATGTCAATCTTTCCGTTCTGTATAGAAATTAATGAGCAAATTTTCATGAAACAAAATTCATTGAAGATGTAATGAACATTGAACATTTGAGAAAAATTTTTGAAAAAAATATTTTTCCAATTAGAAGGATGTAATTGCTTATTAAAATAAAATTTTTAATTCCAGCTAACTTTTTATAATGAAAATTTTCGATGTTGTGAAATATAAAGTTACTTTACTCTTAGGAAAATTTCATATTTGTTGACATACCTCGTATAAGTTTGATGAAATTTGATATCTGATGATTGCATCTTGGGTTTTAGACTATGCAGAAATTTTTATGAAAATTAACTTTTTTTTGTAAAATCAATGATAAAAAAGTTTCCCCTATGTAGCCAACTTAGGCAGACTCACTAAATATACAGTGATAGGAGTTTTATCCAATTTTTCGATGGAATGTCGTTGAATTTTCATAAACAGCTATTATCAATGTTTTGGTTGATATCCGGGTTTTGCCGTGGTCTTCTTTGGGTTTCAGTTGATACGTCTAGCAGAGTACTTCGACCACGCCACTGAAGATGACTGCCGCAGTTGCAGTCGAAACGTTTGGAGATTTAAACCAAAGAAGACCACGGCAAAAACCCGGAAACCAACCAAAAAATTGACGCCAGCGGTGAAAGCCTACATTCCAGCTATTATAAAGTTCTTTAAATCATTAAATCAATGAAAAAAGAAGTGGATAATTCATAAATCAACTCTATGAGTGAACATGCAAATTATCACATTCAGATTTTTTTTTTATGATGATTAACTTTTTTCGTAAAATCAATACTCAATAAAAAAGTTTCCCATATGTAGCCAACTTAAGCAGACTCACTGTATATTTGATAGGAGTATATCCAATTTTTCGATGGAATGTCGTTGAATTTTCATAAACAGCTATTATCAAGTTCATTAAATCATTAAATCAATCAAAAAAGAAGTGGATAATTGATAAATCAACTCTCTGAGTGAACATGCAAATTATCACTTTCAGATAATTTTTTTTTAGTTGATGTAGTTCAACGTCCAGCGTGGCCTTACCCGGGAAAGTATTTGTTTACTGTTAGATATAACAAAAAAAAATTATTTTTATCTCAGGTTCTTTTCCAGTTTCGTTAAAACCATAGGTATTTAATCAATTTCAAACAGAGATTGTTTTTCTTTTTGACAAATATGCTTTTATTTATCTGAACTAGAAACAATCCGTTTGAGCGTATTATGCTCCACAGAACTGAATCACTGAAATCATAATATTAAGGATATGAAATAAATATTTTGCATTATTATTATTGTTGTTTGATATGAAGCAGTTATTCGTATTATAGACTCAATTGATGTTATTGCTAAATGATCTCCATTCTAAACTATCCAAACACAAAAACTACTCCAACATTATTAGGAGCTATTAAGCAATATACAGGGTCCTGCAACTGGGTCGCGGTCTTCCATATATCTCCATTATGGTAATAGATACAAAACGAAAATGATGGCACTTACACGGGGTGTTCTTTCTTTCCTAGGCGTGTCCCAAGTTTGTTTTTTTTTTAAATAGCAACCTGTATTTTCTACAAGTGTTTCGGTTTCTATATGAGAAATGAAACGAGTTTTCGAGATTTTTAGCATGAGAGTTTTTTTTTCCAAACTTTGTCACTCATATTTCAAGTTTTAAACTTGTGATACGTCCCATTAAAATTAACTTTCAATGAAATATTCTACTTTGGTAATCCTCACAAACGATATATCTAAAATCGACTTGTGGTATACAGGGTGCAAAAAACAGTTTGCCACACATTGTAAATGAAAATGTGCAAAATCTTCCTTATATCAAATTGAACACCCTGTATATTATCGAACCACAAGAAGCTCCACGAATGCACTACAAATTCCACTCATATTCCCTATAGTTAAAATCAATAATTTTTTTGTAAAAAAGATTTTTTTTTCTAAAAGTGACAATTCTTATTTCTCTGCCATAATCTCAGTGAACGACTTTTTTACCGCGATCTTTCACCTATCTGGAATTAATTCTACTTGCCAATAAACAATGCCTGTCTGATTCAGCTAATATGCAAATCATATCAATCAACTCAGTTTTTCAAATCAATATCATAAATTTAAATGAGATTGAACTAAAATGAATAGCGATAGTTCTGAAATTGAAAATACTCCGCCAGAACTAAGAGAACAAGTTGATTCATTGTCATTGAATTTACTACCTACAACTTCAAAAGGAAAATAATTTTTTAATCACACCAAGAATACATTTTTGAGTGATTTTTTGGAATTTGTTTCTCAGTTATTACCATTAACTAATAGTTAATAAATAACTTAAAGATATGTAACTAATTATTATAAAAAAGTAAATAATTGCTTGGAAATAAGCTTAATTAAACTATAAGACTGAATTAATAGTCAGTGACCTTAGTAACTAGTTTAGAAAAAACACGAATGAGAGCGGCTTAAAATCCTCTCCCTCTTCCCTTGCTTCTCTTGGTTACCATACGGTTAAGAATGATTCACTGACTTTTAATTTCGTCTTATAGTATAGTATTATTTTTAGCAAAATTGTGCTGCTGTGTGCAACACGAGCAGAAATGCAATTTCTCACTCGTTTCAATCTCGTGAGAAATTAGCACTTTTCTGAACTTGTTGCACAATATACTATTTGATGGATTTGTAGTACTTGTCAGACGTGTCAGTAAACGATTGATTCAATAACCCTTCAGTCAGTCAGTTGCATTATTGAGTCAACTACAGACACAGTGGATTGACAAATAATTTCATGATGATAGTCTCTATAAGGCTCAATCAATTTAATAGTAGATGAAAAGCAGCAATCCAAAACTGAAAATGTTTCAATCTGAATTTCTCAACAAGTTGTACTTCAAAAGTCTTATTGGGTATAGGCGGAATTCCAATTTTTATCCTTAAGTATTCGAGATAAAAAGATATATTTCAAGAATGAAATAAGAAAATGTGAAAAAAAGAGCAACATAACGAAGTTGCCACAGCAATATTTGATAAAAATTATAAAAGTATATTGAAAAATTGATTTTTAGAGAGCCTATATTAGCAAGTGGTCTACTCACGAATATTCAAGAAATAACATCAAAACTACGTCAATTGCACTCGACGCGCGTTTCGCCAACAAAAATAAATATCTTCAGGAGTTCAAACTTTTCTTGGCGAAACGCGCATCGAGTGCAATTGATGTAGTTTTGGTGATATAGGTAGTAGCTATTTTTCGAATTTTATTCACACAAAAGGTAGCACAGAGGAGCGTGACATCTGATGTCTCGTGATTGAGTTTGGTTGTACGTATTCTATATTCAACATTATTTTCTCCTCAATCCAGTTGATTGTCACTTATCAAAAGGCAGGATAGAGTTACCCATAGAGGTTGAAATCTTGATGTCTTCCTCACATCTTCACGAATATTCTGAGCCATTATTATGGAAAACTGACGTCCTGGAGAGCCGACTGAAAATTTAACGTTAGCCAATGCCTTACGCATTCAAATGGAAATCGTTAGAAAGGAACCTACCTCGTGTGCGGCTGTTATTTCCTTAAATTTACTTAAATTAAATCCCAAAACTTCGCTACGTCGCCCACAGGAAATGTATAGTCACACATTTTCATTTCCTCGAAAGAGATTACGTTGGTTACATATTATAGGCAGGAAATGACAATATATTTTGAATTTAATAACGTCTTATTGGAGATTATGTTGGAGTTGCATGAAGAGCACGTTTCGTTAACTTGAATGTTTTGATTGCAGGGGCTATGGCAAATATCCAAAAATATACAAAAGAAATGCGGAAACATATCCGCCGTGGAAAAGGGTAAAACTACGAGCGGTATCTGATCCAAGGAAAGCTGAGTTGTATGATACTACTGAAATATCCTCCACACGAGTGCTACGCAAGCTTAGAATATTGTTATTATAAAAGCCAAACTACGAAGACAAACCTACGAACCAGCAAAACGCCATAACTCCAAGAAGGTTAAAGAAACAATGAAGAGGCTCCCTAGGAACAATATACTAGGAAAAGATAAGATTGATGGAGCCCTCAGGAATCTTCTATCGTCCCATCTATTTTTCTATCATAAACAGTTAGGGTCATGATAGTAGAGCGTTGATATCTCAACTCTACAGCGTGGCTTCAAATCTCAGTACGGTCACGAGTCCTGTGGTTACATTATATGTTGAGAGGTAAGGGCGTCGTCTTCCCTAGCTCGAACATGGCTTTAGAAGACTTCTGAGGTTTGCACCAAATTTTATCAACGGTATTATCAAATAGCAGCACTACCCCCAGCAAACAAACAGAAATTATCCCGATTCTGAAAACAGAAGGGGCTGAAAGCATAATGTAGAGATACTGCCTGATCACCAAGGTGATGAAATAGAACCTGCTCAAAAGATTTGATGAAGTGGAAGAGAAACTTTGACTCATACCAGTGGAACAGATCGGCTTCCGGAAGAAACAATACATGTCTCGTGAGGTGACCGGATTGTCCACGGGGTAAACGAATACTTCGTCCATCTTATTCCAAGGCAGTTGGCTAAGTTTTCAGTTTCTATTACCCAGCTTTCATTTCGAGCTTTACAATTTATGGGTATTTTCATGTTCGATAGGTGTAATTTGTAACCGATTTATCGAGGCTGAAAATGTCACACAACATTTTTCTTTCTTTCACCTTTAAAGAAAAAACGACAAAATTAAATAATGAGAATCTGGTGATGTCTATAAGTGAAAGTATATGGTACCTGCCTAAGTATTACTTAAGACCGACAGGTACAGTTTTTAAAAAGCGAATAAATGATCACAGTAATTATATATGATTCATGAATGGGATATTGTTGCCACTAATCTATTACCAAGAAAGCATACTTTACACCGTGGTTTTCAAATTATTTGTATATTGAAAAAGAATCCGTGAAACTAAATCTTTCAGAAAGTTTTTTCCACTTGATGGAAACGTGTGGAGAGAAAGGGTACTTTGTCCATCCTATTCATTTCATTTTTCTGATAATCTCCAGCACATGATTTTTTCGAAATGATACAGTTGACTCTTCCTTGAGACTGTGCTATTCTAGGAGTGTGTTTCTTGACTTTTCATGTGGATAGCGCTGCGACTAATTTACTTGTGGATCATATCTTCATAATATTATTATTGATTATTATTCATTTGGCAGGTACAGAGCAATTGTAATGTTGACCGACCTACCCTGGCACTGATGAGAGTCAAAACCTCGAAACATGCATGTCTGCAGGTGGTCATTCCCCAGTCAAATGAAGGATAATCTACTGTTCAATTACAAGATACGCACTTGCAATTGAGCCTTCTTGGAAGAACGTTGCACAAATATCTGTCAATCTGTCAGATGTAGTTCAATGTCCGTCGTGGTATGCGCCAGGAAAGTATTTGTTTTCTTACAGAGGTTTGACTCATTTTTTCAATTGGTGGAAACGTGTGAAGGAAAAGGGTCAGTACTTTGACTTTGTCGATTTTATTCGTTTAAATTTTGTGATACTCTCTGGCACATATTTTCGAACTTTGTTCTCAACTACCTATTCTTTGTTTGTTGTTGTAGAAAAAATAATAAAAACAATTATTTTTTAGTTTTCAATTCCGGTAGCTATAAAATGGCAAAATATTCAAATAATAATAATAATCAATTACCCATTTATGGTATTTTGATTATTGTAATAATGGCAGGAGGTTGATTGGAAGCGGTGCCACGTTCTTGGTTCAGAGCTTCATGACTAGTACAGAAGTTGAAACAGATCTTATTGCATTAATTATTTCCTGAATCATGGTGATCCGATTCTATCTGCACATATGATTTTATTGAGTGACTTATATACTTCCATGTCCTGTGGTTCTAATTCATTGCTTTTCATCAATTTCTGTTCCGGCTTAAGTTGAAACAGCAGTGGCTTTTGCAGAGTGATTTGTTATTTTGACCATTTTGACGTAATTCCAATTGATGATGCTGCCGCTTTGAACCAGGAATAGACCGTATTTTGTCCAAGATTTGGATTTGGGTTGATACCAGTTTGAATTAGAAGTTAAAACTAAACAATTGGTTACGATGAGTTCGTCTCGCTTGTTTGTTTCTTCTTAGAAAGTCTAACTGGGCATATTTCTTAATTGAGTATATTTGATGCTAACCACTTACTGTCAGCCATTTATTGAACCTCCTTGGGTGGTTTCAGAGAAAACTGGATTAGATTCAATGCGACCTATGCTGCAGCTCCTTTATTCCTTCCCCAGGCCAATTCATGAGCTGCGATGAAGAAAAACTTTCTTTGCAATCCCTCCAGAGTGTTTTCACCACAAAGTTCAATAATTTTTTCAACTCGTCTGTTGATAATGTAGATAAACTTGTCTTTCTCTTGCATGGGACCTTTTGTAACTTCTGATGCTTAGCATGTTTTGAAAATATTGCGTTTTCAAATTCTATATCGGGATGGTACCCATTGAAAAAATATTTTTTAAAACTGCTTAGCTGTAGAATTCAATAAAAATTTCAATACACTCTCCTTGTAGTCTTCAGAGTGCTTTTTCCGCATGATGAACTCATAGTCTTCAAGAATAAGCGCTAATCCATCCACAGGTATACCCACTCTATCTGTCAAAATCATACGATTTTTCTTATATTGAATCTCCTGACGAATACTTTCTTTACGAAAGCCGAACATTTTTTTTCACGTCGTGCCGCTTGACAGATTCAGAACTCAAATACATTTATGTTCCTTTACCTAATTGCCAAGGTAACTAAACAATTAAGTCAATCTCAACATTCTGTTTGGCTAGTGCCTTGTAGAAGAAAAAATTTGGCATTATTGGAAGTCATAAAATGTATTCAAAAATTATTAAATTTTCCTAATGAATACCACGCGAGGCTAAATTATTACCGGCAATTTTTGCTCGGTCATGAATATTTTTGGAAAATAAAAATTTCCGGAAATAGTTTAACCTCTATGGTGGTATTACAAGTAAAGATTGAATTTGAAAAGTCGAAAATGATCTGATAGTGACTGTGGGAATTATTTAAATTTCAACAATACCATTCACGACACATGGCCATTTTTATTATCAACTTTTGTTCTGGATGCCGAACTTCATATACTTTGGTATGGTTTTCAGTTTGGCTCACTCTTTGTTGAACATCAGTTTTAGTGTCGCTCTCTTGTATATGATTTTTATTCTGTAGTACAGAATGTCATGAAAGTTGTTCGACTGCCGTATCATCTAACGTGTTCAATTGATAATTTATTCATTTTATGGAAATTTATATTTAAATACTGGATGGAGAAAAATAAATTTGTTCACTGAAACTTGGTTAATTTGTTACGACTAGTTTCGGCTTTTACTACTAGTAGTAGTTATACTTCTTTCAGTGTTTCAACGTTTTTATCATTTATTGCGAAAACTAAGTACCTATTCATTGTTCAAATTTACAATTCTATGGCCGAGTCTGAGAAGTTAGATTATGGCAATCAGATTATTTTTCAATTCTGTCTATGAGTCACAAAACGATACTACGCGTTTCGTTAAATTAATTTTCAGTTGTAATAAGTATACAAATATTGTAAAAACCATATGGAAAATTATTCGAACTTTTTTAATAACGTCTTATTGGAGATTATGTTGGAGTTGCATGAAGAGCACGTTTCGTTAACTTGAATGTTTTGATTGCAGGGGCTATGGCAAATATCCAAAAATATACAAAAGAAATGCGGAAACATATCCGCCGTGGAAAAGGGTAAAACTACGAGCGGTATCTGATCCAAGGAAAGCTGAGTTGTATGATACTACTGAAATATCCTCCACACGAGTGCTACGCAAGCTTAGAATATTGTTATTATAAAAGCCAAACTACGAAGACAAACCTACGAACCAGCAAAACGCCATAACTCCAAGAAGGTTAAAGAAACAATGAAGAGGCTCCCTAGGAACAATATACTAGGAAAAGATAAGATTGATGGAGCCCTCAGGAATCTTCTATCGTCCCATCTATTTTTCTATCATAAACAGTTAGGGTCATGATAGTAGAGCGTTGATATCTCAACTCTACAGCGTGGCTTCAAATCTCAGTACGGTCACGAGTCCTGTGGTTACATTATATGTTGAGAGGTAAGGGCGTCGTCTTCCCTAGCTCGAACATGGCTTTAGAAGACTTCTGAGGTTTGCACCAAATTTTATCAACGGTATTATCAAATAGCAGCACTACCCCCAGCAAACAAACAGAACATCTTGAACATCAGTTTTAGTGTCGCTCTCTTGTATATGATTTTTATTCTGTAGTACAGAATGTCATGAAAGTTGTTCGACTGCCGTATCATCTAACGTGTTCAATTGATAATTTATTCATTTTATGGAAATTTATATTTAAATACTGGATGGAGAAAAATAAATTTGTTCACTGAAACTTGGTTAATTTGTTACGACTAGTTTCGGCTTTTACTACTAGTAGTAGTTATACTTCTTTCAGTGTTTCAACGTTTTTATCAGTTATTGCGAAAACTAAGTACCTATTCATTGTTCAAATTTACAATTCTATGGCCGAGTCTGAGAAGTTAGATTATGGCAATCAGATTATTTTTCAATTCTGTCTATGAGTCACAAAACGATACTACGCGTTTCGTTAAATTAATTTTCAGTTGTAATAAGTATACAAATATTGTAAAAACCATATGGAAAATTATTCGAACTTCACACACTTCATTTTAAATAATACTACTTATTTCGCAAACACAGTTTCACCTGAAGAAGGTAGAGATCTTCAACAAGTCTCTGACTTAGGAGGGTTGCACGTAGGGGTACAACCGGTTGACGGATATAACAATTTTAACAATTTTAACAATTTTAACAAAGTAACGGCCGAGTCAATCAGAAAAATGTAGATATCAGAAAGAGATAAAGAAATTACTGTTCCTTGCTGTATACTGTGTATAATTTTTTTAGCAACATATGATTTCCGATTTTTATGACGTGTACCGTACTACACAGTCATTCATCCTTATTCATTTTCACAGCTCTGGTAACATAAAATGCAATTTTCAGTAAACGCCGCTAAATTGTAGATATCTGTTGAATCCTGTTCAAATAGCTTTTATTGCAATTATCATCAAAATAACAAAGACAGTCAGTAATTGTTAATTTCTAATGTGCAGAATGACGGCAGCGTTGGAAATGGAGGAGCAATTAAAGGCTCCGAGCATACGAACGGCATAACATTATCCCTTCGTTGGTCTCTAGAGGTCAGGCTGCCCTCTTTGGTAATTATTCAGCAAGGGTCCGTCAAAAAAGGGTTTCAGGTGGGGGGAGTTCGAGTGGTCCGCCACTAAAATTACAACTTCGAGGGCGCAAAGGGTTTCAGAAACTATGGCCTTCGCTCTGTTGCGTAGCCGAGGCGAGGCGTCTTAACTAACGGATTGTGTTGTTACACCCGCTTGCTTCATGATTGCTCGCCGATGTTTAATTGAGTCTTGAAGTTACAACTGTTTTGGAGTTTACTAGGTGGTGGAGATAGTTTTGGGAAGAAAAATAAATACCAACTGGTCAGAAAACGACTTACAAAATTTTAGTAAAAAAAATAGTAAAAACATCAATGAACCCTTCGCAGAACTGTGAATGTTTTGAAAAATGTCATACTACATTTTTCTTTCCTTCACCATTGACAAAAATACAAACACAAAAAAAAATAATGAGAATCTTGTGATGTCTATAAGTGAACGTATATATGGTTAAGACCGACGATTTTTCAATGTCCTATGCAAAGCAGTTCATTAACAATTGGACCTGACAAATCCTCATAAAATAAATTCCATACTCTTCTCTCGTGGAGAAACCTCTAAAATTAGCAAATGAACATTTTACAAAACAGAAAGTATTCAGGGACGATTATTCCACGTATGCTCGGTATGCGATACTTTTTGATGTTATATTGATCACGAAAGGAATGTATGCATACAATCGCGCATGCACATGCATTGCAACTCTTTTGTTAACAAGCAACTTTTTTTCAATAACTCCGAACAATATTCTTGTATGCAATTGAACTATACAAAAGGTATTGTGCAAATAACTTTGAAAAATTATTCAACGTATGCTATTTGGATTGGGGATTAATGACGTGAGAATATTTGAGTTTATTCATTTGGAAACAATAATTCTGGTATGTAGAACGAAGAAAAATATTGAATATATTGAGTTTACTTTTAACATTACAATGATATTTTAAGATAATTTTAATTTGATTGCACCTGATCTCAGGATGAGATCGATTTGTTCCTAATTATTACTATGACAGTAGTTAAAGTATTATGAATATTTGGTTAGTAAAATAAGACAATAAATAATATAAGATATTGAATAATATTAAAAAATACAAAATAAATAAAATTTATTATAAACTAAGAATATAGTAAACGATAATAATATATCTGATATTTATTGCAATAGTACTTCAACAGTTCTAGAGTTCAATATAATGAAAGATAGTAGCTTTTGCAGAATCATTTGTAATAATAGAAGTTTTTGATGGACTCTGGGATGAAATTATATATTTTAGTTATTTTAATGCTGTTGACGTTTTATAAAGGGTAGAATTAGGACGAGGAATATTTAAATTTTTGAGACTTTTACTCCTTACTATTATTCCATAGGATATGATAGATATTCTACTTAGAATTTATAGGCAATGTTACATATTTTTTTATGAAAGAATATTTTTGAGTTTATGAAATGCAAATAACAGTTTTCTAAAGACATTCAAATATTCTGCATGGTTATCCCATCTGAGTGTTTCATTGATAATAACTCCCAGATATTTGATTTCTGTAGTGTTTTGAATTTCGTTTTTACAATTGCGGAATTTATTTGATATCAGATTGGGTTGTGTCTTTGAGCTGTTTGTAAAAGTTGTGAATTAAGTTTTACTCTCGTTTGAACTCAGGAGGTTACAGTCCATCCAACATTTGACTTTATATAAACCTGCTTCAGATTTTTTCGTAATATTTTGCAAAATTGTTCCATGGAATAGGAGATCCGTATCGTCAGCATATGAGATGATATCTCCACCTATCCATGTTGAACGTTTCTTTTATATAAATAAGGATTATCTTAGGAACGATGACTGTTCTCTGAGGAACACCATATCTGATGGTTCACTAAAATTATTTTTTTTTCAACAACTGATTTTCTCATCGATAAGTAGCTGATGAATAATTATAACGGTAAGCCTCTAATTCCGTATTTTTCAAGTTTTTCCAAAAGTTTATCGTGTGAAATGCTGATGTCGAAAGCTTTAGCTAAATTTAAGAAAATCCTTGCACTTTCTGATATTTATTGAGATGTTAGTGAATTTTATCAGTGGAATAAGGCAGTGCGTCCACAGTGGAACATCCTGCCATCCATAGTCTCTATTATGACGATACTTCAAAATTATATATTCGGCACTTTTTTCAATAAAATCAACTGTTAATAAAAAATATTCAGCATCCAGCTCAGAATTTTTTTCTATTGCTCCATAGAAATTTAGCCGATTATCTTTCATTTCTAAAGCCTAGACGAAGGTACGATAGATAAAATGTCAATGAGATAGCAGTATAGCAAGCGGTGAGTAAAATTGAAAAAAACTACTCAAGATTTCTTCAGGTTCAAAATATTCGTTCCGTTTCTACACGGGAAGGTGCACCAAATCTTAGTACATCGCCTCAAAAGATGTGGAGAATGATAAAGAAACACAAATATCTTCCATTCAAAATTCACATCACTCAAGTACTTCATCCCAGAGATGCTGGTCGGAGGGTAGAATTTTGTAGATTTGTGATGAACCAGTTAGAGCAAATTCTTTGCAAAGTGAACATGGGCATGTTCTTGATACAAGAACACATTTTGTCCATTGAGAATCCATGTGGAAATCAATGTATGAGTCGGTTTATTGGACGCCACAATAATGGAGAAAATTTGAATTCGGATAGTAATTTAAATTTTCTGAAGACCTTTCTTATGAACTATGTTGTCAACAACATTCGTCTAAACCAGCTGAATATCATCTAGTTCCAGAAAAACGCATAACAATAGAAAAGTTACTGAGTATTTGTCAGAGATGTTTCCTGGTATGGTGATTTTAAACAAGGTGCTCCACCACAGGGCAGTTACAGAATATCTGCATGAAACATACAACGAAAACTGGATTGGAAATATATTAACAGTTAAGTGGCCGGCGAGGTAAAATAGGGCTGTTTTCACTTTACTTATAACTTTATTCATTCCCTTCAAAAAAACTTTTCAGGTCACCTGTCCTTATGCCTCTAGTTTTTTTATGGGGATCTAATAGAGAACAAAGAAAGAACAGCTATTCATAGAATTAAACCAAGACAGTTTAATGGAGATTTGCTTTAAAAATTTTGGGTGTTTCTAGATGTTTAATTAATTTTCATAACACTTGTCAGAATAATGTAGAGCAGTGGATCAGGTATTCCAGTAATGTCCAATGGAGGAATATTCGTGTGGAAACACTCGGCTCCAATATGGATACACGAATTCACATACGTTGTCATCGTTCACAACTGTCAAGTATCACTTTCACTTTTTATGTATGTAGGGGACTACTCGGTGTGGGCCGTTGGTTTTCCAGGTTTTCCTAGCTGAAAACACCACCGAAAATCAGTGCGTCGCAAATAATAATCGTCCTTCCCCTGCACAGGCAATGCCTTTGGGTACCATTTACGAGTGTTTATGAAGGAGTATTATGATTATTATCATATTATCTATATATTTTTTCCAGCTTTCAATTGCACTATGGTGAACAAATGGAGTGTTGAAGGAAAAACACTGAGGCATTGAAAAGCGATGCACACTGTATGAGACTATACTTGGAAAACCAACATAAATGCAGTAAAGACTCTGACGGAAAAGCGAAGAAATGGACTACGTTCGTGATGAAATGCTGCATGGTGATAGCAGCGGCGCTTGAAGGAATGCAAATAACACACATTCCATGGGGTAATTGTGAATAGCTGCGCTGATGAAGCGTCCAGTTCAAACAACTATTCGGAGAGGATTTCAGACGTTGTTTCGGCTTTTAAGCGGCCCGGGCACATTCGCCCAGTGGTTTCAACAACTAAAGTATTCTTACAAGTAATTTCGGATGTTTGGAATGTTTGATTAGTCAGAAATGGTAATCTTAGTTTTAATGAACAAATACAAAATAGTTAAATAGACAACCGTAATAACAAAAAAAGTGTTATTTAAAGTCATATACAATTTTGAACTATGTACAGGGTAAAACACGATGAGCTCAGCCGATATGTATATGGGAAACTACTTGGAGTATTTTTCTGAAAATTTGTATACGGAAGTTTTCTGAGAAGCTCTTTTCTGTTAAAATATTGTCTGTTGTCTACGACTTCCGGTTGTACTGAAAGTGGACCCTAACTTTGCTTTTTTAAATGAACACCCTGGGTTTTATTGCATTTTTAGAATCTACGATTATTATTGAAAAGTTTTTGAAAATTTTTGAATATGTAGGCCCGCACAAAAAAAATATTTCAGGTCAGAATTTTCCTCCTTCCTTAATCTTTGGAAACTTGTATTAAGAAATATTAGTTTATGCTTATAACCCTATATCTAAATCAAACGCTTTTTGAGAAACTTAGAAAATCCAACGTTTCCGTGTGGTTATTAGCGATATTTGATTCATGAGTTGGACGGATCGAGTAAAAACAAATGCTGAAGTACCAAACAAAGATTTGCTATTAATCATGTCCCGTTTAGAATTGCAAAATGAACATCAAGTTGTTAATCATTTATGGAAAATTTTACATGGTTATTGAAAGAGTGTAAAAATCGTTTCCTCCGTGATAATCAGATGGACCAAAGCACATTCATGTCACCAATGATGCAAGTTATTCATAAATTAAATGTAATACACACAACAAAATGAAACATTTCATTGGACTTTTCGGCTTGTAAGGCTTTATTTAGTTATAGCCCTTCTTCGGTTCTGTTGAAGTTATTGTAGTATTTCTGTGTGTCCTAACTGACAATTGCCTTGTGCTCTTTGATTCTCGTTTTAACGGAACGTTTCGTTTAAATTCGTATATTTCAAATGGTCTTTCAATTTTTTGGGGTTACATATACATATATTTATTGCAATTTTTTTCATGAAACAACTAGAAAAGAAAGCAAATGAAACTGCTAATTCCAAGCCTAAGGTATGGATCAGATATTTAGATGATACGTCCATACTTTGGAGCCATGAACCAGAAAAATTCAACGAATTCCTTGACCATATCAATATCATAGACCCGAATATTCAATTCACCATGGAAATGAGACAAAACTGGCTTTCTTAGACGCTTTTATTTCGCAAAGAGAAGGACGTCTGGGGCACACGGTATATAGAAAACCAACACACAGTGATCGATACCTCCACAATATATCAAACCATCATTAATGCCAAAAACAAGGTATAGTCATCCGAATATGGAATCCCATTCTTACAAATTCTCAAATAGCAAAGAACAACTACGACATTAAGAGAGTAGGTAGAAAGGGGATAACGGATGTTATTGAAAATGTCCCTATTCCAGATACGGTAAATTAGCGCACAGAGGTACCAGAGTCAGAATAAATACAATCTCCCCAGACGGAATCTTCAGTCATCAGAGATTATCCACGACGTATAAGTCTCTGAAGAAGTTAGCCACTCGCGCTCCGCGTTAGCGAAACGTAAGGAAGAAATTTTAAAAAGGGGCCTTCAAACCCTAATGAAAATAATGTCACTGTCATTTTCGGTCGCGAAAGCCTTAACCAGTTTATGAGACTTTTTGTTAATTTTTAGTGTAAATCAGACCTAAATAATTAATATATCATGTATTCTGTTATTTTTAATTTCTTGGTTAATGATTACCTCTTTAATATGTTTTTCAAAATTTATTGAAGAATCTTCTTTCTTCAGTAGTGAGTATGACACTAGTATCAACTAAATGTTTATCCCGTTAACCTAACTTTACAAATTCGAGAATAACTTGGTGGACACATTGGGTATATTTTTTCTTGATTGTACTAAACAGATTTTCCTCTTGATTTCGTAAACTGTTCTCCAAACTACATTTACAAGGAGCTACGAAAATCATTTAAATGGGGGTGATACATTTTGACGTGGCAGTGTTGCTTACATTGTTTGCATAACGTATATTTTTTGTAGATACCTACAATTATGACACTTGAATAATGAAGAAACAATGTTCCACCTATTTGAGTGAACGTAAACTGTAAAATAAATTTGTTTTAAATACTTTCTTGTAAATTTATTGAACTAAAATCATTTTCACAATTTTATTTAGATACTTCGTACTTACAGTAATAACACTTGAATCTGGTCTGGTGCTAGCTTGAATTATCATAAATATATGTTGGATGATGCGAACATCCAGAAAATGGATTTTCATTAAATATAACTGATTCATGAGAAATGTTTGTTGAATAATTGGAAGGTTATTTATGGACTGAATCATATTTTAACGATATTCAGAATGTAACTGGAGATATTATGGCTCAATTGATTGACTGTTATTATGTCCAGTTATTTTAATAAGTTGTTGCTCACCATATCCTTTTTCAACTAAGTAGGAAATAGCTGTAGCTCTGGTTGCATCATTTTTCACCTTATTTCATTTTATGTCTATACCAATATAAGATGTTGCCGACTTAAACCAAGAAGATATCTAATTATTTCCTATCGGACAATTCTTGTACCATATCTTAGAGTCAGGTTGATTGCAAGTTGGATAAGGTGTTAAAAATGACTTTTCAGTTGTTATATTGTTACCCTTTTTTGTTATAACTTTTTGAATAGGCGAACTTTTATTGTTTGTTACTAGCCCTTGAGCTGTTTTAGTAAATACTTTATTATATTCTATCCTTCTACTCATATTACCCCTCCAGGTCGGCCAATTCCAAGTTGTATTAGCAGTTAAAAATTATTTTTCAGCTTTTATGTTATCACCCTTTTTGAAGAAGCGAACTGGTCAAATTTCTGGGTTCTATTGTTTGTAAGTAGACACTCACTATCAGTTCATTTTTGGAACCCCTTGAGCTATTTTCGAAAAGAACTGTATTATATTCTATCCTTATACTCAAATTACCCTCATTATTAATTTTCTCTTTAAAATACTGGATACAAGCTGCTGACCATTTTCCCTTTCCTCCAGGTCAGCCCAAGTGATGCAATATAAAAAAATCATTAAATGTTATGTGGAGAATCTTCATCACCAAATTCTTCGTTAGACAATCCTCTGCAATTTTCTTCGCATTTCATCACGCGCTACTCTGGCAGTTACAAATTTTGAATCAAAAAATTTATCAAATTTAATATGATGATTATTGAAAGACATCCTTTTCAACTGTTTTGCTGTTTTATTCCACATAACTTTTATAACAGGTACCTCCCTTTAATGCATAGAATTCTGAAAGTTTCTCACTTTCTTTACTTGTCTTGTTATGTTGTGGCACTAACTTATCAACTTCTTTTTTAATATTCTTTTGATTTTCATTTCCAAAACGCAAAATGTTTACTCACTTGTAATACTATACTCGAACTCACAAAATGACAGAATATTTGGCATGGTATAATATCTGACATACCAAAAAATACCCATGTCCAACTAGCCTTTTCTTCTGACTGTTCCAAAATTAAAATATCTAAAGACAGTGGTGTGCCAAATTATACTAATTATACTTATTATTATGAGAAAACAAATTAAATCGATTAACAACAATCACAATTACTATGCCCCTGGAATATTGACACAATTCATCAGGAACCAATTACAGAAGCAGAACGCTATTTCTTTTGTTTTGTCTATAAAATAGTACTAAACAAAATCTAATCACTTGGTACACCAGAGTTTTCAGATATCTCACCTTGAATAGTCTTATTGCCAAATAAAAATTGATTACTGATCAAATAATTATTATTCTTCGTATCTCCGTCTTTCCATGATTCATCTGGTAGATTCCATTATTCGGAAAATGTCACGGCTGGAAAAACGATTGGCTGTTTCGGATTATTCTGCTTGTAAGTACAATATAGTTTTGTATGAGGAGTAGGTCACTTGACTGTAATACTCCACAAAATTTTGTTGCTTTTACATAAATGGGGTGGGAGTCACTTGATTTCCCCTTCACCCCGCAAACCTTTGTTTGCTAATGAATAATCGAAATCACTTGATTTCATCTAACACCCGTTTTCTTATATCATTTTGTAAAACAATATTCTTTTATTGTTATACAGCGTCAACCGATTCGTCGGAAAAATCATCCAGTGACGGAGATAAGGGCAACAAACAAAATGATTCTGTCAGAGCTGTAGATGCAAATCTACCACCTTCAGAAAACGTCCTTGTTGCCTCATTGGGCAACAATCCAGGCCAAACGGAAAATTCAAGTCCCGAACTCCACGATGAAATTGTCATTCGTTGGACACATTACCAAAGAAAAGGAATATCGAAGGACAACCGCACAGAATATCCTACTGCACAAAATTATGATGCATTTAACTCAAATAAACGAGGAACTAAAACCTATTTTATCAGATTATGCGTAGAAGGATGAAAAATTACTTACGGCCTGACAAGACCAAATTGGGGCAAGGTGTACCAATTACACAAAAATTGAATGAACCAACCAGTGGATAGGTATGTTTTTATTCTTGGAGGAGGAGCGATGAGTTGGTACTCAAGAAAGCAACATAGTGTTGAACTCAGTACGGTGGAATCAGAATTCTTTAATGAAACATTCATAACAAAAATTAATAATCAAGGCGAAATAGAATTTTTATCGAATCAGGCATTCTCGTTAATATCAAAACATAATGATTTGAGATTGTTTCATATTGGAGACCTTATAGAAGAAGAAATCATTGATTTAGAGCGTATCAGTTTACGAAAACTATTTCTGCTGCTCTTCTTCAAGAGATTGTATTTCTATTGAGAGTCAAAGATTCAGGGGAAATTTAAAGGGATTACCCTATGAATGAATTCTTGCGATTACCCTCTTGAGTTATGATGACATTATTATTTCTGAAATACCTATTGTGAACAAATATTTTAAATAAAAAATTAAATCAAAATTTCAAGAAAAGTTTCTCACATATAACGGTTGACACTAGGCAAAATAGTTAAAAAAAATTTCAAGTGTTCTTACTGCGTTTTCGGCAATTTCATGGGTGACTCAGTTCAGCTTCCGACCGCTAGACAGAGATTTCACTACAGGCAAAAATCATGGAAGAATATTGAAGCCCTAGTTGTACGTAAACATTGTTGGCAGAAGGGAATTCGTGAGGTTGCCAAATCTAATAATTTATTATGTAATTTAATGAATATTCTCCAAATAGTCTATTTAGTAACTCATTTACACTAAAATATTGTGCAATTTGTCAGATCATTGTGAATGAAATAAAGACAATGAAATACTGAACATATATCGTTACTACCTTTTTATTGTCTCGCCTTCTTGTTCTTTTGTTCAGTGGTTGTCAATTTTGCAGTCAATTGTGAACTAACATCCGCTGAGCTAGATCCTTGAAGCTCAGAACTGGATGAATACATATGTTTAAATAATAGGTAAAAGAACAATAGTAATAATAATGTAATGTACTGTTTTTAATCGATTCTGAACTAACACATAGCTCAGAATGCGATAGCATTGCCGAAAATGTCTATAATGATAAAATAATGAAAACAATAATAAGGGATTCATAATGGCCTGCCCGGATGGTGTCTTCAACACCCTCGTCTACCGCAGTCGCGTGATGGCTATAGAGGTCCCTGACACTAGATGCAGAGCGTGTCGTGGGGCAGCTGAGACCATAATGCATTTGCTGTTAGCCTGTCCAGCTTATGCGGTCTCAGCCTATATCCACAGGCATAACGCGGCCTTACGAGTGTTGTACTACCATCTACGACACTCGTACGGTGTAGACGAGACACCGGTGTTGCCGTATGCTCCGGGGAATATTGAGTCCGTTGTGGAGAATGAGAAGTGCCGAATATATTGGAACTACCCACTTCCCACCCTCAGGCAAATACAAGCCAATAAGCCTGATGTAGTCCTCCTCGACCATCAAATTAGGACGAGTTTTGTCATCGAGTTTCCAGCTCCTGATGAAACGAACATCGTCCGAAAAAATGAGGAAATCCGGACTAAATATCGAGATTACTCTTTGAACTCCGCAGGCTTTACCCAAACCATTCTGTCAAGATGGTGGTTCTGATAGTAGGGGTCCGTGGTGGAATGATGGACACACTGCTCTCAAACTTGAAAATTATACCAGCTTGCCATGATGCCGCAGAAAAGTTAGCCGGAAAAATGCAGAAGGCCGTAATTCTTGGTTCACTCCGCTTTCTCAGGGCACATGACTCTCGGACCCAGTAATCAGTCACCCCACGGACGTGGGGAATTTTCACTATGGTTAACGATACACCTACGCGTCCCCACCCTCAGGCAAATACAAGCCAATAAGCCTGATGTAGTCCTCCTCGACCATCAAATTAGGACGAGTTTTGTCATCGAGTTCTCAGCTCCTGACGAAACGAACATCGTCCGAAAAAAGGAGGAAAACCGAACTAAATATCGAGATCTACTCTTTGAACTCCGCAGGCTTTATCCAAACCATTCTGTCAAGATGGTGGTTCTGATAGTAGGGGTCCGTGGTGGATTGATGGACACACTGCTCTCAAAGTTGAAAATTATACCGGCTTGCCATGATGCCGCAGAAAAGTTAGCCGGAAGGATGCAGAAGGCCGTAATTCTTGGTACATCGTGCTGTGGCAGTAGCCATCGCCAGTGCTTTTTACTTAATTTGGCAACAGGCAGGATATCTGGACCTTTAAATTGGAGTCTCTTTTATCTCTCTTTAAAACTAGTTTCTTTGTCCCTCTGTCGTATCTGGTACTTCATCTGTGATATTGTACCAATATTATCCCAATATAAGTGTACCAATATAGCTGAATATTTTGAGGCCAATATTCTTTTTAGAATATTTTGGCAATATTACACAAGAGATATTGGACCAATATCGCCAAATGTTCACATTTTTTTTCTCGACAATATTGCATTTGAATATTTAACCAATATTTTCATAATATTGTACCAATATTCTCCCAATATGAGTGTTCTACCTGGATGCTTTCCCCATACCGAAAACACGGTTAGCTTTACGACTCAACCTCGTTCGAGATTTTGGGACTGGAGATTGTATAAAGGCTGAAACACAATGGAAGTTTTATGTTTTTATTTTTAATTTTCATAATTTTGGATATTTTTTAACGCGAAACCATCATTGCCACTATTATTCTGATTACGCCTCATAAAAAATCTTGTTAATAAAATTCAAGCTTCATTTTTCAATTCTGTTTTGCATCTGTTTTATTTGTAAAATTGATATCGAAAGTCCCAAAACTTAAAACTTATTACATAAATCTTCCATTGTGTCTATGGCTTAATGCTATTCCGGAAATTATTAAAATTAACATAACATAAGAGAAATAATTCAAAAATATGGCCAGCGCCAAGATGGCGGCATGGTCTGACGTCATTACTCATATAGAGGTTAGTTAAAGAGTATGTATTCCATTATAAATAGTGCATCTGCGAAGTACTGCGAAAGTAAATTGTTGATTTTTGTTACTGAATTGTAAGCGGTTCAACTGATTTTATCAATAAACCCATTAAAATGCAGAAATCACAAAATAAATGGTGTTTTGTACCTTGTTGTACGAGTACTTCCCTAAGCACGCCAAATAAGATATTTTTCTGTGTGCCATAAGATGCACCTCGAAAAAGAAAATAGTTTAAAGCTGCTTAAAGAGATATGCCAAAATCGAAATCAATGTTTTCCTGCCGTGAAGATCATTTCAAGGTAAGCCTAGATGCCTAGCACCTGTCATATCCCTCATTCTTATCAATAGAAATTAGAAATAGTTTTGTTGTCATTGCAGCTCGAGGAAGATATGGAGGACTACATGAGATACAAATTGATGGGAGGAAACATTGGTTTGAATCCTGGGGTGGTGCCTCATATATTTGACTGTCAGTCTGATAGAAAAAGAGCCAGTACTGTCCCTGATAGATCCTTAGTTGTGAAACGACAGAGAAGACAACTAGTCCTTGAAGCAGTTGCAGAAAGTGATAAAAAGCAGCACAATATGCCACTGATAAGTCCCATCGATGAACCATGTGCTAGTACCAGTGCTCAGCTACCAGGAATAAGAGAAACTGATTGTTCATATACAACAGATGATTTGTCAATGCCTGTTAATGTGGATTCATCAGAAGGGTCGCTGCAAACTAGAAATGTTGGAATACAAGCAAAACCACATTTTCGTAGTAAACATATACTGTGTAATATAACCAGTAGCATAAAAGATAGTGCTACTTCACCAGTGAGATATTTGTGTCCTAAAGATGCCAGTACTTCTCCAATCAAGATGCCCACCAATGTTGGAAGGATGACATTGTCACATACAAATAGTAGTAGCAGCAGCGATGCTGAAGTAATAATAATAATAATAATACTCATCATAAACACTCGTAGAGTGTACCCAAAGGCATAGCTTGTGCGGGTAGAGGACGGCTATCATTAGTATTTGCCGTGGCGCTCCGGGGCGACTTACTGATATTGTCGGAGGTGTATTCACTTTTCAGCTGTAGGAAAACCTACAGCACCACCCCGATTGGTCGGTGCGCACTTCAAGCTAGCACCAGACGTCAGGATTGGCATCTAGGCAACTCACATCACACTTGATTCACAACAAGGCATGTGGCCACCTAAAGAGACCCGTGTACTTGAGAAAAAAGATTCCGTACCCGAGCCTCGAACGTCTGTCTGATGCGAGCTAGAAGCTCCACTGCTAGAGACCTTAGCAACTGAGCCACCGACCGACCATGCAATGCTGAAGTAAAATCAAGTACCACTTCATTTGTCCCAAGCTCTGATAGTGATTACGAAGGGGATTATTTACCACAAGACATAAAAGAAGAACAGTTACAAACATGGAATGTTACTCGGTTATTAGTAGAGAAGAAACCAAAAAAATATACCGGTATCCCTGATGATTGGTTTCCCCATGTGATAAGTTTGCACACACACCAACATTTGTAGAGATAATTTGATTTTAACTCCGATGAAAATCAAACTGTATCATCAATTTTTTATCCTAGGGGACATGTTTGGTATGTCTGTCTTCAATACTTCCAAAATATTCAAAAGGAGTTTGTTGAAAATGGTGCCTCACCGGAGGAGTTTTATATTTTGGCCATCTCAAGGAAAGATAAAGTATCATTTACCCATACCATTCAAAGCACGTTCAAAATTCAAATTCAAAAGCCTACAGACCCTGTTAAGCGAGCACTCACACGGTCAGAGTATAAAAGTGTAATAATAGTATTTGATCTCATCTACACCTGATGGATTCATCAACTTCATATCAAAAGGATATGGCGGAAGAATAAGTGATTCTTTGTTAGTGGAAGACAGTGGTTTCTTAGATTTACTTCCTAATGGATGCAGTGTGATGGCTGACAGAGGCTTCAAGGAAACTGCTAAACAGATACATGATATAAATTCTCAGTTAGTTAGGCCACCTAGTGCTTCAAGTTCAGTGAAACCCACAAAATGAGAAGTGCTCGAAAGTAAACGAATAGACAGCTTACGTATTCAGATAGAAAGAGTGATTCGTAGATTAAGAGAATTTGAGTATCTGAAACCGCATTCTGTGATAGATCACAATTTAATACAACATACAGATCATATTATTGAAATTGGTTGTGCATCGATAAATTTACAAGGTCCCATTATAAAGCAAACATTAATTTGTAAAATAAAAAACTTGAATAAGTAAGGGACTATCATGACTCCATTTTATAGCTCTCATAGTTTTGAACTCCCAAGTCTCGTAAAACATATCATTTAGTGTAACCAAATATATTTTCAATAAAACCGAAATAGTTTTCATATTTTATTCATCCATCATTTCCTAGGACTTTCTACGATAAAACACATTGAAATTTATATTTTTTTAATATGAAGAGAAACATAGGTATTGACGTTTCCTCATACAATGGTAAGAATTTTGAAATTATTTCCAAAGGCAAAGTTCAGACATTTTGGATAGGTATAATAATGAATATGACACTTATTAACTGGGTGAATTTTCAGTACTTTTTTTTCAATCAAAAATAAAATTAATAGCTTTTATAATTTTCAATGAACAAAACACCTTCCAAAATCAATAAATAATTACCATCAGTTGATGTTAGTCACTTTCTTTTCAACAATGAAAATCTCATAACAACACAAACCAAAATTTCTAGATTTTTCATAGAGTAATTTTTCTTGACTGTCTTGCATCAGAAAGTATCAAAATTTTATGGCTGGATTTTCCACAACTATGATACTGAATAAGATTTTCATATCGTACAGTACAGCGGTATAGGTGTATAATTTTTTTTTCTATTGAAATTTCAATTATTCACATAGTCAGAAAGTAAATAAGTACTACAATGAATCAAACAATATTTTATTCAACAAACAGATTTGTACTGTTTGGGAAATACAAATTGTTCCCAGTTCGTTGAAGCTTTTTCTGTCAGCATCTTTACGAATGCCTCATCAAAGTTCTCATAAAAAATTTGAACATTTTTAGTTTGTTCATACTCTGGACTAGCTACACAAAATATCCCACGTTTTTTCTGGGCACACAACATTTGCAATTGCATTTGTGCTTTAAATTTTCCAGTAATTTTGCCATTCTTCACACAGTTTGTTATTGATTTTTCACTGGCTGAACATTTCACTTCAGCTATGAACTCTGAAGAAATAGCATCTAGTGAAGCAGCAAATAATGGGTAAGATGGAAGTATGAATAAGCCACAGTTTCTAAACTTTATATTCAGTTGCTTCTCCACAGTTTTTAGGACATCGTTTTCTAAAAGTCTTCCTTTCTTCAAATACTTGGTGTCTTTTAATTTGTATGCTCCTATTATTGTATCCACTAGTGTACCTTCAGCAACTGTACAGTGTGCAAATTCATAGAATTTTGAAGCAGTAATACGCCCAAACCTGAGTTCATGCCACAATGGTGAAACTGACTGTCCTTTTGTTTCACATTCTGCTTCTTTGCACAACTGTTCACTTATTTGCCCTACGCATATAAATGACAAAAAGTCAAATAATTGTTTATACATGGAAAACTTGTTGAACTTGTCTTGTTCTACATCAGATGCATACTTAAGAATCTGCCCTGGTACTTTCTCTCTCACTCCAATCGCTACAATTTGCTCCATAAATGTTGAACCACTAGCAGACATACTTGGAGGGCATACTCCACTTGTTTTACTAAAACTAGCAGCAGTTATGAATTGCATAGAAGTGCCAACTGCAGACAATCGTGGCTTCATCCGATATGATGTTATGTCAGTTGGTGAAGGTTCCTCACTTCTCCGATGCACCCACATCAGAAAGGCAAGTGCATGCCTGCATCCACCTATAAGAGAAGAACTACTATAAAACACGCATATGATTTTTGCATCACACCTTACCTGATGAAGATGCACAGTCTTTGCAGAATACATTCAAGACTTTCTCTTTGGTTTCATCCACAGTTAGTTGGACGGAATAATTTTAGCGCGGAATTTGTACTCTGGACATATTATTTTGCACTGTAAAGTACACAAAGGGCCCTCTCTCTTCAGCTCTACATACCCAATGACATTATCACCGTAAGCCTCACGAGTGGCCATGTAAAAAATTAATTTATATTTCACTTGATCAGACATAACCTCAAAATAACGAAGAGAACATTTGAACATTTGTTGATTGTAAATCATTCAAAGAATTTCTAATACATTTTTCGTGAGAATTTCACCAACTAATCATTAGTTATTTCACTTATTTCTTTATTAAGAAAAAAAAAATGGTAAATTATTTGAAGATGCTTTCACAAATGCTTCTGATGGCATTTTTCGTTGCTAATAAATCGAGCGAATGTTTCACTATTAAATCAAAAACAAATCAACTCTAATTACAATAACCACACTTCAAATGTAAACAAACGATATTGATATGAGTTTTGACGTCATGACACACCGGACCAATCAGATGGCGTTTTGATTATAGTTTGAATTTGTTCATTTTCACCAACTTTCAAACTCATATTTCATTATAAATCGTCAAAAATTTAAATTTTTAGTAGGTACAAGTTCTGATGTGAACCTCCTACTTTACATAGACACATAAATTACATTGATATATGTTTAATGAAAACACCGAATTAGTCCGTATTCAACTGATGAAGTTTTTTCAAATTTACAGATCTTAAAAGTCCATACTTTTTATAAATGCAGCTCTTGTGAATTCACTCGATTGTTTGAGTGTTCTAACGTGTGTTTTTAAAGCTCTTTCTATGGATCAATAAAGACTAACTAACTAATACCGCGACGGACATTGTCTGAAATCAAACAGGTATTCGTGCACCGATTCCATGAAGAACACTGCCCACTCAGCTATTAATGTGTGGAAGTCTGTCTTTTGAAGCCAAGCGGAGAAGTAGACATTCTAAACAGCAATCTTTCAATTAAATTTCTACTAAAAAATATCTTTTGCTAAGTGGTTTTCATGATGGTAGTGGTTATTCGCAAACATAATGTGATTGAGATGGTTTTTCAGATTTTTGTCCGCTCGTAAGGTATAGTTGTTTCAATAAAAATGCATTTGCCATCTTCTGGTATTCCTGGTGGCCAAATATGTAAGTACCTAGTTGTTTTCTCACAGATTTTCGTCTCATGAAATGAAAGAAAAACTTATTGCTTTCTGACTGTACGAGCCATCAAACCGAGATCACCAAAACAATTCTGTCGAAACGTAGTAGGAAGTAGACCCCATATGAGGTGACTAAAATTGACTTTACGTAGAGTTTGGAATTTCTAGAAAATCATCTCGATTATAATAATGTTTGCAGATATCAACAACCATTCTTATTTTCTAGTTGAATATCGTCATTTTTAATTGATAATTTCTCACAGTGACATTAAACGACTTCGTTCTGAAAACCATAACGATTATAAAACCGAGTCTTTATAAGAAAAACATCCTATAAAGAGAAAAGTTTCCTACAGAATCAATTCCATTAGGGATGAGCCCGTGGCCATTCCAAACGAGGACAGAGACAATAAACAGAAAGGGGTAGGCGAGAGGAGATCTGGAGAGTTAGAATCGTTAATCAAATGGCCGGAGTGAGGAATTTAACCGGAGGAGAGTTTCTGCAGCTTTGTGTCCGCACCACCACCGGACCGACATGGATGCCAACCTCCCTATACCCTTACGGCCAACGGACCCGTAATTTATTATTCACAACTTCCGTAATGGAATTCTGTTATAACGGACTAATAATCACGCCAAGGGACTCGCCCTTCACTGAATACCACACAAATCTGCGAGATGCTAGGAAACAATGTAGTTGCTTGGATAAATAAAAATAAGGGTTTCGCTTGCATCATTTTTGTTTGGTCGTATATTTTCCGAGGAGTTGCAAAAACAATATCAAATCGATAATCAAATTATTGAATTGAATTTTCGAAACATAATAGTCCTTTCAGAAATATCTATACTTTTGTACAGATATTACAGGAAACAGAACTACATCTCGGGATAAAATCTCGACAGATATTGAATTTATATGCACGGCAAAAAAAGATTTGTTAATTTAAACAAATTTATTTGGTTACTTTTATTTGCGACCCAACTATATACAATTCATATCAAAAGGCGGATATATTCGCCTGATCACATCATGAAATTGTGGCGAAAAAATGGATGACTCAATTCAATGCTCACATTTCTTCGATTTGAGTGGTGCTCAATTGAAAAAATTTCCAATTCATACTAAATGAAAATTTGCATCAACACAAAAATAATATATACTCGAATCGAACAATACAATTTAATGAATTGACACAAAAAATTTATTATATCTTTCAGTCTTCCGCCTCAACTCGTCGGTAAGTCTAGAGATGGTCCTGTATACATACTTCAGTATTTATCTCAGGGATTTCTAACAAAGGCTGAAATTATTTTTTAATTTAATTGAGATCATTGGCAATAACCATGCAACCGGTAAATACGTGTTCCCCCATTTAGGTCGAAAAATTATTTCACCTGTAATATTGAAAGAGCATTGTGAGTTATTCTTCTAGTAAACTTTGCCAAATATCAAACATTCATAATTCAATTCAATTGTATAGGTTGAAGCGGAATACTGGATTATATAATCCATTCTTCATTATTATTTTGATGACTTTTCGCCCAGTAGTATAAAAAATATTATTATTATATATTATTATATAAATACTTATTTTAATAAATATTTTTTTACGGCAATCAAAGAATTTTGTAGATCTGATCATATTTCTAATTTGATTCAACCAGATAATTACATGGTTGAAACAATATTCCGCTCAAAATGAGTTATGAAAGGAGTTGGTTGAATAAGATATTTGGTTCATGCAATTCAATTTCAATTGATTGAAACTTTAAATTTAGTCCAAAACCAAGGTATAATTTTACTCATGTCAAGACTATATTTTGTCGTGCATATAGGTATGACACTTTTATTTGTTTGATTCAATTGAATTTTATTTGAATTAACAAGTAGTTTTTTTCTGTGTGTGCAAACATCATTAATTTTAAGGAACAACTTTGCGAGAGATAAAATTGCCTGATTCAAAGAGGGAAATAAACTTCAGACGGGTCAACACGATTGTCATACCATGAGACGACAACTACTTTCCGAAATTGTGAAAGAATTGCATGGCCATCGTTAGCTACAAAATGATTTTTCCAAGTTCTTAGGTCGAGGTTCATTATGAGATAGTCTCACTGTCACTGTTAACTGCATTACATTTCATATTCGTTTTCGCAATAGGTATTTGTGAGTTGGCTTCTTACCTCTAATTGGTCCATACTATTAGGTTTTTACTGTAACAAGTTTCATACTCTCATTATAACGGTACGAACGACTGGATAAGGTTACCTAACGCTATGGACCAACCAGAGGTAAGAACACCAACTCACAGATATACAGGGTGGGGAAATAGTGTGTCAGAGTCCGATTGCTTGAGTTTTAAGATAGTTAGGACGATAATTCAAAAACCAAATATAACTAGAGAACTGTGTCTATATCTAGAAATTATTGTCGGATATACAGGGTGAACCAAGGAAAATCGACATGGTCAATTGCATTTTTTCTAATGAAATGCTATGTATTTCAATCCATTTTTTCGAGCATTTTAGTGGTCTATATCCCAACCACTTGGGAATTATAAGTTTTTTTGTCAAAATAATGCTGCAGATGCATACCGAAAAAAACACCGTTCTCAAAATTATGGAATGCAGGAGGTCATGATTATAATCCTATACTTCAGACATATGAGTGATATTTCTGAATCATTATCACTCCCAAAAATTATACAGGGTGACTGAAAATGATTTTTCAACTCGGAAGATTTTGAATTCAATTTTCTCGAGTTCTTTAAATGGAACACTCCGTATATTTTTCGACCATGTGATATAGGATTGGTAAAGGATATTGGAGGTGTGGATGGAGACCACTAAAATGCTTGAAAAAATGGATTGAAGTACATAGCATTTCATTTGAAAAAAATGCAATTGACCCTGTAGATTTTCCTTGGTTCACCCTGTATATCCGACAATAATTTCTAGATATAGACACAGTTCTCTAGTTATATTTGGTTTTTGAATTATCGTCCTAACAATCTTAGAACTCAAGCAATCGGACTCTGACACACTATTGCCCCACCCTGTATATATTGTGAGAACGAATGTCAAATGTCAAGCAATCGACAGTGAATTGAGTAGCTGTTAACATGCAAAAATCTATCTTGAGAATGCCAATCACTTGTAATGGCGAAACGTCTAGACTATCTCGTAATGAATGCTATGGACCAACCAGAGGTAAGAACGCCAACTCACAGATATACAGTGCGGCTTCTATTAGTCCTCCCCCTGCTAACTATTGAAAGGTTTGACGTACAAACTAAAAAATAACTGTTTTGAGGGTTTCACCGATACTAATTTTTGAAATAAAACACACTGTGATTGCTCGAAAGATGGCGCGGAGGGGCACATCAACTGAAAAATTTTAAATGACATAGGAGGTTATGTGTCACATCGTTGAAAAGATAATATAATTCTCTTTTCAACCATCAAAATTTATTAGATTTTCGTTAGAACGTTTTTTAACAATATGCATTTGGAATGTCAGAATAAGTGCGGATCTGGCGGTCCGAATTCCTTTTGTTAGCTGATCACGATACTTTTAAATGGTTTGATGTGAAATAACGGGACAGAATTATTTTTTTTGGATGGAACTGAATTCTAAAATTTTCAGATGGTTGAAGAGAGAATTAAATTATATTTTCAACGATGTGACACATGACCCCCCATGCCACTAAAAATTTTTTAGTTGATGTGCCCCCCGCGCCATCTGTCGAGCAATCACAATGTGTTTCATTTTGGAAAGTAGTATCGGTGAAACCCTCCAAACGTTTTTTTTTTAATCTGTACGTCAAACCGTTCAAAAGTTAACAGTGGGGACTATTAAAAGCCGCAATGTATATTGCGGGAACGAATGTCAAATGTCAAGTAATCGACAGTGAATTGATTAGCTGTCAATATGCAGAAATCTTTCTTGAGAATGTTAATCACTCGTAATGGCGAAACGTCTAGACTATCTCGTAATGAACGTCGGCCTAAAAACCCTGAATATCATCAAATAGTATATTGTGCAACGAGTATGAAAATTACGGTACGAGCCGAAGGCGAGTGCCGTAAATCATACGAGTGAGAAACGAACATTCCATGCTCTTTGTACACTATACTTTTTCTACGGCCAATAAACATTTTCATTTATATAATAGTAACCGTAAAGTTATCAGCACTATTTTATGAAACCGTAATTTATATAAGCTAAGCATAGTAATATTTCTGTAACTCTTATAAACCCTTTACAATACTTAAATGGAGCAATTTGTAAGAGTTGCGAACACCTGTCTTAAGTAACGTTATAAAACCTATAGGTCTATAACTAATAGTTACAGAAATATTTCCGGTACCTTTATAAAACTTTCTATAAAACTAGGAAGAGGATGGAATGATATTTAGTTTTATTACTGACTTGGTTACTCTTATAAACTTTTCCGATAGAGTTGTTGGTAACCATACCATTACTAAATTATTTCTCTGTCAAGCAGTCATCTGTCACATTTCCAATAAGTGTTTTCTTTTTTTAGCATACATTGGTTATTATATTACGTTTTTTTTGTTAATTCCAATAACCCTGAATATCATCAAATAGTATATTGTTCAACGAGTGAGAAATGGACATTCAATGCTCGTTGTACACTATACTTTTTCTACGACCATAGTGACATTTCATTACTCACAAACCTCACATTATATGACGAAGTTATTATAAAATATGAACTTGGATCATATTTTTCAAACCATATGTTAATATTCAACATTAGTTTATTTATTATTTATAATATCAAATGTTACGTTTCCTCAATGACTGGTACCATGGTAGAAAAATGGACCGATAATTCTGCCTCTAAATAGACCACACCAAACATTAATACTAAATCGTCTTTGCGGATGTGGGGATGGACTAGAAATGGATTATGTCTACTCCAATAATGAAAATTCTTTCTATTATACATCCCACGATTTGAAATTTAATATTTCTATAGCAGTTTGGATTCTGACTGCATTTATTCATAAACCACCGACAAAACCCCAATCGTCTCTCAGGATCACCAGGTTCTAGTGTTTCCACTGGTCTTAACTTATCAGGAGAAATCTTATGTTTCTTAAAAATTCGTTGAATACCAGACAGTGGAACTAGATAAATCTCTGATGGAATTATTTGGATATACCTCAAAGTAGGATAAAACGTCAATTTCTGTATATTCAGATATTAGAAAACGTTTTTTAGTTCTCCTCTTCTCAAAAACTTTTTCATTGTTCCTGAATCGACGATGAAGCACAGCAAAAAACGCCGATTAGGTAATTCACGATCGGGGAACGAATTGCTTTAGTGTTGGAGTGATCTTACGCTATTTTTCTGGCAAACCAAGTAGGATTCTAACATATCACATTTTTCTTGATGGGATAACGGCATTTCGAACAGTAGTTGACAGTTACAATAATTTATGACTATTGTCATGCTATACTTTGAGAATATTTGACAAATAGTATTTCAACAAAGTTTCAAGGCAACTTGATTGCTCATAATAATTATGTTTTATTGAATCAAACACATTTTTTTCAACCACATTCATATTATGACCCTCAAGTATTTTCTGTTCTGTACAAAAATGGCTTTTTGATTCACAAAATAAATGCGGCTAGCGGAATGGCGGAGTGGTGCGACATGATGATCACGGGTTTCACGAGTTCACATCCCAGCGCAACTTTTTCTTTTTACTGTCTCATTTTGCTATTAGCAACAAAATATTGTCCTTTGTATAAGCACCCAAATTGGGTGTTTGGAAAATCATGAGGTTTTATTCGCCAGAACAAGAAATTTTTTGTACTAGTGAAATAAATATCTCCACATAAGTCGCTCAGTTTCCACTTTAGGAAGGAAGGTGATATGAGATTTGTTGTTGAGAATGTTATTACTAATCGAAATGCATGAAACAATATAGGGTGTTCCATTGAAAGAAATATCATTTCATGAAATATTCTGAAAATGCGACTGTCAATTTTATTTTTGTTTTCGGCATCGAGAAGGCCAATAAAAATGCTACTAGTTTACCCATTTAACCGAATTCGTAACATCAATTGTTAAATTGTTGTTATATATCCGTCAACCGGTTGCACCCCTACGTGCAACCCTCAGAAGTCAGAGACTTGTGCATTACCTTTTAATACGTGTGATGCCATGCACGAGACCGGTGGCAATGCTGAGATTCGAACTCACGCTCTCTGGCTTATGAGGCGAGGACTCAACCCGCACACCACCGCGGTCCATAATAACGGAGTTGGCAATGGTGCCGACTTAATTTGGAACACCCTGTATAAAGATTCTCAACTTGAAGTAACATGTTAGCAGGTGCTTTCCAGAGTAAAGAGTTTCCATAAATCTTTCAAGGTGAAGAAGTTGGATGAAAAAGCCTAAGGAGGATTTTACGAAAAATTAATTTTGTGAAGGGCGCTTAAATCAAAAAATAAAAATAAAAATGATTTCAATAACGAATGATAGATTTAATCAACTAAATGTATCGTTTTACATACACCCATCCTCCGATCAAGTAACAGATTATAGATGAGTAATACTCGCATATTACTGAAGGTAACATGTTATCCCTCAAATCATGACATTGTTGCCATGTCGAAATTATTTGAGGATACAATAAGCACGTCAGTTAGATTTTGATTTCTGTCGGGTATATTCATGGCTACGAAAACCTAAAAATACTCTCTTGAATGAAATATACAGTGGGGATTTCAAAAGTCCCCCCCTGTTGAATTAGTTCCATTAAAAAAAAATTCTGTGCCGTTATTTCACATCTCACCATTCAAAAGTTATCATGGTCAGGTAAGAAAAGGGATTCAATTCCACCAGATCCACACATATTCTGACATTTCAAATGCTTAGTGTGTAAAAACGTAAAAATGAAAATTTAAAAAATTTAGATGGTTGAAGAGAGAATTGAATTATCTTTCAGCGATGTGACACATGCCATTCAAAATTGTTTAGTTGATGTCTCTTCCCGCTCCATCAATGGAGCAATCACAATGTGTTTTATTTCAAAAAGTAGTGTCGGTGAAACCCTCCAAACGTTTAAGTTAGTAAGTCAAACCGTTCAAAAGTTAACAGGGGGGGAACTATTAAAAGCCGCACTGTATAACAATAAGAAGGCAATTTAAACGATAATTGCAGCTTGTTGAAAGCATATAAAACGATAGTATTTTCATCGCCGTCTCCCGGATATTACCCATATGGGCTTTTGACTCGCTATAGGACCTCGAGCAAGCCATCGAAAATGCCTCTGATGTCCTTCGTGCTCGAAGGGAAGTATGTGATCGCTTACACGACAACCTCATTCGTCGCTCAAAATTGTGTATTGACTATAACGGAGCAACATTCGAACATTTGCTCAAACATGATACCATGTAATTCTGTTGTGCTGTGTTGTGGTTGCAAAAATATTAATTTATTTTGCCATGTTGTAATTTGAGTAACATCCCAATCTCACTTCTAACCCCACCAGCTCTGCTGTCAGTCCTAAAGGGGGAGGGAAAGTGAGCCTGCATGGTAATTTCTATCCAGTGGCGACGTGTTCCTACCAATGAATCAGGTAATTTTTTTGTTCCTTTTTTGTAATTCCTCTTGGTTTTCAACTTAATTTGGTGGGGGGAGCATATTGACAAATTTTGTGTAAGTGGTGGTAAATCATCTTGTAAATCAATAAGAAGGCAATTGAAACTTTCATTGCAGCGTGTTGGGAGCATGTGAAAACGATAGTATTTCCATCGCCGAATGGAGATTCTTCGTTGTCGATATAGTCTAGTCAGTACGGCAACGGTGCATTTCTTCTTGTAACTTTTCTGTGAGAACTGATTTCCTAATGAAAAGTTTTTAGCATTGTGATGATTATTAATTCATTCTGTATAGTCAGTTTACGTCGCTCTTCAAGAAGACAAAATCCAAGCTGAAGATGCTCACCGCAGTTGTGAGCGAAACGTCCAAGGGAACCGCCTCCTTGGAAGTGAACCGACCACGGCCTCAAAGCCCGGAAACCATACTTTTTAATTCTATTTCCGGCCGTGAAAGACTTCATTCTATTGAATGTAGTAATTGAAAATTAGTCGATATTATAAGTTCATGAAAAATGTCATTTCTGCAAAAATTTCCCACAACCTGATAGTAAATCATGAGTTTATCGAAAACATGAAAACTGCAGATACGCCCTTTTCGATGCCCTTATTCACAAACCCGCTAACTCCACGTTTTATCAATGGAGTTAGCTGGTTTGCGAATTAGGGCATCGTTATGCTTAGCAAGGCAGTATTGTCGTGTTATAAGCTTGGATTTTTTAATAAAAAAATACGTTGTCATGATGACAACACACCTGAATAGTTTTCTCTTCTGGATTTGGTGAGAGAAATAGCAAAATATTTACATAATAGTCATTAACGTTTAATGTTTGTGAATGTTTGCTCTCAAGTATGACTATCTTTTCACTGTCATAATTATGATAACTTGAGATTTCCACTTTACAGTACGAAAACTTACCTAGTCAAATAATACCAACACACACTACGTGTGAGATCATGTCAATAAGTATAGCCATAATATTTTTCACACAAGTCTCCCGAAGACTTGTAATGGTTGTTCGTGAGAATGCAGCTGCATGACGAAAAGGACAAATTTTCAACAAAACTGCTACCAATTTTTCGTTAGTTTTAGAGCAAGCAAACCTCAATGCAAAAAGTATCAGAGCAACATACTTCTAACCCAGCTACACTATTACGATGACCAGTAAGGACTGTTCTATTTTCAGATACATTGAAAAGTCTTTGGGAATGGCAAACCTATAATAAGTTCAGTCTCAGACAGGACTGAAATCATATTTACTTTTCCAATGATAACAGAGTTTATTGTTCAATTTGCAGATATTTATAGCATTTGCATGCCAAATGTGCAAAGGCGTCCACCTCCCATGCTTCAATTTAAAAATATGTTGAAAGGCTCGTACTGAAGAAAAAGTAATATAGACTCATATTTCATTGAAATCCTTGAAATTTTGTGCAATGCTGTATCAAAATCAAATGATTCCAAGATGTATGTATTAAAAATCCAATCTTATGATGTAATGATGGGCCGCGGTGGTGTGCGGGTTGAGTCCTCGCCTCATAAGCCAGAGAGCATTTCCACCGGTCTTGTGCATGGCATCACACGTATTAAAAGGTAAGGGCTACGTCTTCCCCTAGCTCGCACAAGTCTCTGACTTTTGAGGGTTGCACGTAGGGGTGCAACCGGTTGACGGATATGACAACAACAAATCAGGCCACTCCTAAAACAGGAATTTTGGATTATAAAACTCATGTAAAGTAATGTTTTTACTCGCAATTATTATCTAGAATATATGAATATTACAAGTATACATTAAAATATTTCACGAAAATGAAAACCCGGCTCTCCACAGCTGACAAGAATAAAATAATATTTTTGCCGAAGAGCACAAAACAAAAGCAAAGATTAGTCGATTTCTCATATGAAAAAAAGGAACTATTACAATTAATTAACAAAAGGTAGGATCCCTGAATGTCTGTGAAGTTTTAAAAAAACGCAATTAACCACTATCAACAACAAAATACCAAATTTCTTCTCATACACAAATGCTTTGTTTGTTCCCCCATCAGCTGATGACCGCCATGTCATGACGTCAGCTGACAGTGCTCTATTGGAAAAGAGTGAAATGAATGATTTATGAAAAAACAGGTCAATTAGAACATCGGCTGTTCTCAAAATTCTGCCATCATGATTTCAGGTTTCCATTCCTTATTGAGTTTTCATGATTTCTATTTTATATATTTGGATCTTCTCTTATACATTTTTAAGTTGACTACATTATGTGCCCTCACTCTTGGAATGGAATTTTGAATCTGATGAAAGTCCTGATTATTACAAGTGCAACATGAAACTGTAGGTCGTCCCGTCATTTCAAAGAATACCTAGGTCGTTTGAAACGAGTCGGGGCGAGTCAATAGAATAATCTACTGCGGCCCTCAGAAGCGGGTTTCCGTGAGCTTCCGCCCATTCAAATACCTTCTGATTGTGCGCTCTAATGTCACTTTGGATAGGAATTAGACCCAAACCTTCTTGTATACGAACGTTACGCACATACTATGGACCATTGGTAATCATTCTCAAAACTTTATTTTGTAGTCTTTCAATAACTAGAATATTTGACTTACTAGTATGACCCCACGCTGCTAAAGCATACATAATGGCAGGTTTGAACACCATTTTGTAGATCATTATTTTTTTTGAAAGATAACTTACTACTTCTGCAAATCGAAGGTTGACATTTTCTTTATTCTCAAAATTTTTATTTTGACCTTTTCAATATGAGGTGTCCAAGTGAGTCGGCGATCCAGAATGATATCTAAGTATTTGACCCGTGTGGACCAGTTGATCCCTCTGCCTGCAACCCTAACAATGCTGTGAGGCGGTCTAACACATCTCCCAAGCGAAATCGCCTGAGTCTTGTCCGGATTGACCTTCCACTGCAGATACCACCGCTGTAGTATGTCTATTGCGTCTTGCAATAAAACAAGACCAGCACTGTAGTTAAGTGCCGAAGAAAGTAAACCTCAATATTTCTGCAATCAACGCACGACACTGCCGGTGAGAGAAAAGGCTATTGTTATATTCGTCTATAGTAGGCCTCTCTCTTAGAATATGTCCCTTACAAACAAAGTTTAAGGCGTGTGCGTCGAGTCACCCATCTAGGTTGTGTTATTTGATCGGAGCACCCAAGCATCTATTCAACATCATTTAGTATTTCGAAAACAAATTTTTCCCATTGTATTGTATATCTTATATGAAGCGTGTGAGTAAAAAAGGCTTTAAATCCTTTAGATCGATTGTGGGGGACCAAAATCAAAGACCAACAATTCTATAGACGTTTCACGCAAAAGGTCAAGGACTATTAGCAGTTCGTGACTCTCACATGTAGAGGTTGCAGCAATACGCTGCAATAATTTCAAAATCTACTGATTCAGTTTCTTGAGACAATTGGTTCGAAGTTTGCAAACATTTTTACAAAAAAAAATTATATACATCAGTGTAAGTGTTGCAATAAATCAAAAACAGACGAAAATCAATTAGAAAAAGATTACATGAAGTATGATCGTAAAAGTTTAGAATGTGAGCTCCTATGAAGATATTTTATGTTGAGTTGTCGCAGCTCCTCCTGAGTACATCTCACCACTCCAAAGGAGAATAGTAGAATCGGAACAGCAAGCATATTAGTAGCAGCAACTTTGGTTTTCCCCGACAGTTCTGATGACCAGATATGTCGGAGTTTATGCTGATACTTACGGCGGAGAGAGTTTTTACTTGTGATTACCTTTTTCGGAATGGCATTGTTCCACTCCTAACTTTGTGATTCTCCGGCATCAAGATGATGTATTTCTCGCATCGTCCTCTTTTGAGATGAACCGAGGAACATTTGCTGGTCCTGAACTCAATTCCAATAACATGCGTGTACTCTTCCACCAACCGTAAGGACTGATATAGATCCTTTTCTTCAGAGTATATAGTTCAAGATCAGCCAAGGTTTTCTTTAGTGCAACCGACAATGGCAATAGGGAGATAGAGAATAGAAAAGGACTAAAAAGATTATCTGAAATACGCCTTCTGATGATAACCAGATTTTATAGTAAAACAATTCCTTTACAGAGCGGTATCTCACTATTTGAAGGGGTACCGCAAGGCATATGTTAAAATGCATGAAGAGCTCATGGGATGTATCCAATGTCTTGCGGTAATCAATCCAGGCTATCGAAAGTTTACACTGCACGGAGTCCATTGTAATACATCTGCCGATTACCTGGATCTTCTTGCAGCCAGCGAATTCCTTCTTTGTTCTGTAGTTCAAATCTGTTGCTCTCCATCTAGCGAAGTTGAAAACTATTGCAAGATGGTGGTGGGTGCTTGGAATTATTTTCCACTAATAGTTATTGAGTCCAACAGGGCCTGGGACATATTATTATTGGTTTTTGTTATACACTATCTACATTGAGAATGAATATTTTGAATAAGTTGTTACTTAAAATGTTTTGTGGTTGTATCTTTAGAAACGGCAATCAGTTTTTGACTTATTATTATCATATTTGCTCCATATTTTTTACAAATAAAGTTAATACAAAAACCTACTTTCAATCTAATTGAAAGTCACTACACTGGCGCAGTCGGAGAAGAAATCCATATAATTAAATCCATGATGATGTCTGCCATAGGATCTATTGAACCATTCAACCCTAGTGAACCTTATAAATGGTTGAATTACGTAGATAGGCTCACGTTTTTCATGCAGGCGAATGACGTAACGTACGAAGGCGTAGAAGGGCTACGAGCAATTTTTTTTTCCAAATCCTGACTTTAAAGTCGGACTACCGACTTTAATCTCGAACCTCCGAGTTTAAAGTCGGATCCCCGACTTTAATCTCGGACCCCCGACTTTAAAGTCGTACCCCCGACTTTAATCTCGAACCCCCGACTTTAATCTCGGACCCTCGACTTTAAAGTCGGACCCCCGACTTCAATCTCGGACCCCCGACTTTAATCTCGGACCCCCGACTTTAATCTCGGACCCCCGACTTCAATCTTGGACCCCGACTTTAATCTCGGACCCCCGACTTCAATCTCGGGATCCCGATTTTATTCTCGGGATCCCGACTTTAATGTCGGGACAACTCAAATACGTTAGGAATAAGCAGTTTGAAAAATGCTTACGTATATATTATTCCATGCCATAAAAAAAGTTACAAAAAGACATTGTAAATAACTGGCAAATATCAATTTTGAACTCATTATTAAAAGTATCTGTGGATATTATAGCAAATAATAATACTCCCTCATAAACACCTATTGAATATACTCAAAGGCATAACCTGTGCGTGTAGAGGACAGCTATTATTAATATTTGCCGTGGCGCTCTGGGGTGACTAAACGATACGTGGGATTGGCATCCAGGCAACTCACATCACATTTGCTTTACAAGTCATGTGGCTGCCTGAAGAGACCTATGTTATTGAGAAAAAAGATTCTCGCGTATTAAGGCCTCGAACGTTTGTCCAATGCAAGCCAGAAGCTCCACTGCCAGATACCTCAGCTTCTGATGAATAATGAAATATTTAAATGTGATTGAATTTTTGTGTAAGCATCAGCATGGGTTCAGAATAAACATATTTATTTAATCTGAGTCATGTCATCTGCTCAGTTATGTTCATCGACAACTTGACATCAATAAGTTTGTGATCTCTTTTATAATGGATCAATTGAATGGTTTCCATACCACGTGTTTCCAAATATTGGGTATCAAGCTATCGCCTCTTGGGATTCTTATTAATATTGTTGACTGGGTGAAATCATATATGACGAATAAAACAAATTATAGTAAGGTGCTACGATTCAAGATCAAATGTATATACAATGTGCGGTTGGGTGTACCCCAAGTATCAGTTCTTGGACACCTTTTTTTTGAACTATATGTGAATGATGTACCCCAATATGTTATAAATGCTCATGTACCAAGATATGCTGACGATACGAAGATCACAATTCAAGGAGACGATGTAGAAGACCCAAGGTCGCCGAAACTTATTCTCAATGTAGACAGATCAATGACCATCAACTTTCGTCTAAGGAGGGACATAACCATCAACCCAAACAATTATAATCATAGCGAAGAAGTGAAGTTCTTAGGTCCTCATTGAGATAAAAGACTGATTTGGGACTCCCGAATAGACATTATTTGCTCCAGACTAAACAAATCCTATTTCATGTCGAGAGTTGAACAAGCTAATTGCGAAAATTATTCGTAACGGGGCGTTTTTAGAGTCCCCGCAAACTTTTAGGACTGTCCACAACTAAAGAATGCACAATAACTTTGCCTGTAAATGTTACCACTAAACCTAAGAACTTCACTCTTTCGGTAGTGCTGAAAAACGGGTTAGTCCATTATTGGATTGATGGTTATGTTGTTGTTTAAAAAACTGTCATGTCTCTTCTCAGATGGAAATTGATGGTCATCGTTTATTTTCATATTGAGAATTTGTCGATATCCTTATGCCTTGGATCTTACATCGTTGCAACTCACTATCATTTTTAGATTTTCTGTATATGATTCCTCCCAGTCAACAATGTTAATAGGAATTCAATAAGATGATAGCTTGATTATATCCGCAGTGGTCATTATGATATAGAGCTAGTCTATCAATCAGAGAGACGTGGGTTCGATTCCTAGCATGGTCACTGGTCTCGTTCTAGGAATCGCACGTTGAAAAGTAAGACCTCGTTAATCCTTAGCTCGCACAAGTTTCGACTTCTGAGGGCTGTCGTTCGTAGGGGTAGGACAGCTGGTAAACAGAAAAAACAATTTTAAACAATTTTTTCGAACAATATTATATTTCAGAAATACGTGGTGTGGACCACTGTCCATAGATCTGATAGAAAAGACATAACAAAATCATTATTGTCGAATTGTTGATCAAAATAGTGGAGCCAATAACATGACGCAATTTCGAAAGATGTATATACTGAACCCATGCTAATCTCATACAACAAATCAACAGTTTCAGATGTTGAGATTAGTCGATTTTGGTCATTTGTAAGATATTTGGATAGATTATTCACGTAGAGTATAAAAAGATGGTGACCTAGAACTGATCCTTGAGGAACACCCAATTACACATCACATACATTCGATCTCACATCGTAGCATCTCATTATCATTCTTTGATTTGCCATGCATTATATCTCCCAGTTAATATTAAGAGGAATCCCATAAAATAGCTTGATGCCTAGCCTAATATTTCACAATATACCATATCAAAGCTGTCTACAGATTTGTTGTTGATGAACATAACTGAGTAGATAACATGACGCAATTTCAATAGATGTTAATCCTGAACCCATTCTGATTCTTAGACAACAAATCATTCAGGTTCAAATAAGGCATTAAAGTCGGGGGTGCGAGATTGAAGTCGGGGGTCCGAGATTAAAGTCGGGGGTCTGACTTTAAAGTCGGGGGTCCGAGATTAAAGTCGGTGATACGAGATTAAATTCGGGGGTCCTAAGAGATTATCAGCGAAATAAAATCGAAACTTTGGGAATTCGCCATGTAAATGTGGAATCTGGGAAAATAAAAGAGAAGCTGCCTTTGGTTATAGGAACTAAAAATACGTCAAACCTATTAGGTCGTTACTTGTTTGATCCGTTGAAAATATCACTTACTGGGATACATGTAGTAAACAATTCCTTAGAAGAAGAAAACGCGCATATTTTTTTGGAATTCCAAGAAATTTTCAATGATAGCTTGGGAGAATTCAAAGGTTCTCCTATTTATCTGCATATTGACCAGAATATCAAACCTGTATTATGCAAAGCCCGAAATCTTCCTTTCGCACTAAAACCATTGGAGTAAATTGAATTGAACAAATTGGTTGAACAAGGCCTCCTTGAACCAGTGGAGCATAGCAGGTGGGCAACAACAATCGTACCAGTTATGAAACCGGATAAAAGTATTCGAGTGTGTGGAGACTACAGAATAACCATAAATAAGGCATTGATAAAAGATGTCTTTCCTGTTCCTTCTGTGTAGCAGATCTTAGCTACGCTGGCGGGAGGAATTTTTTTTTCTAGATTGGATATGAAACAAGCATATCAACAATTAAGGGTTGATGGTGCAAGCGCAGAGGCACAGACGTTGATTACTCATAAAGCAGCTTTCAAAGTAAGACGGTTACAATTTGGAGTAGTCACCGCTCCACAAATTTTTCAAAGATTCATGGATGACAGTCTGGCAGGAATACCGGGAGTTATTGCATATTTTGACGATGTTCTGATAGTTGCTGAATCTATGGATGAATTGGAGATGCGTCTGAAAACAGTATTGACACGATTCAAAGAGGATGGATTGCGTCTCCGAAAGAACAAATGTTAATTTTTTGTAGATGAAGTAGAGCTTTTGGGTTTTCTTATAACAAAAGATGGAATACATCCAACCAATAATAAAGTCAAAGCAATACAAGAAGCTCCACCACCATCTTCAAAGCAAGAACTTCAAGCATTTCTTGGAATGAAGTTTTTTTCGTATAAAAATTGCAGAGCCGTTACATCAGTTACTCCATAAAAATACATTCTGGAAATGAACCGAACGCGAACAAGAAGCATTCGAAGAACTGAAAAAAATTCTATCTTCTAGTACAAGTTTGGCACATTACGATGAAAAAAAGTTCTTGGTATTAACCTGTGATGCCAGTCCTTACGGCATTGAAGCGGTGCTCAGTCAAATTGATTCCGATGAAAATGAAGTACCAGTCGCTTTTCACAGTAGAACACTCTCAAGTGCAGAAAGACGATTTGCTCAGCTTGATAAAGAAGTGCTGGCAATAATAGTAGGTATCAAAAAATTCCACAACTATGTTTATGGAAGGATGGTTGAGATCCGAAGTGATCACAAGCCTCTTCTTGGAATTTTTGGAGAGCAAAAGTCAATACCAGCTATTTTATCACCACGTATGCTGAGATGGGTTTTGATTTTATCAGCCTATAACTATAAGCTGGTATATGTTCCTGGAAAAAATATACCACATGCAGATGCACTGAGTCGTCTTCCGCTGAAACATTCTGATGAGGAACCACCCATAATACATAAAGTTTTAATGATAAAAAATGCACCAGAAAAAGCACTTTCCGCAATGGATGTTGCAAAGGAAACTGAAGAAGATGAAACTTTATCAAAACTTTTATACTGGACACAAAGAGGTCCGCCAGAAAGTAAACTTCCAGAAGAGATTCGGTCATACTGGCAGAAGAGAAAGGAATTGTCCATTTATAAGGGATGTCATTTATGGGGAAATAGGGTTATCATTCCATCCAGTGGGAGTAGTCAAGCATTACAAGTTTTGCATGCTACACACCCTGGAATTGTTCGAATGAAAGCATTAGCCCGATCATATATGTGGGGGCCAGAATTAGATGTGGAAATAGAACAAATGATTGGATCTTGTTCGATATGCCAGGAGAACAGGAACATGCCTATTCGAGCACCTGTACATCCTTGGAAAGATACAGGTAAACCATGGATACGTCTACACATAGATTTTGCAGGACCGACACAAGGATATTATTTTCTAATATTAGTAGATTCCCATTCGAAATGGTTCGAAATGGTTCGAGTAGTACCATCCACATCGTCTCAATCAGCTATTAATGTTCTGAGAGAGATATTCGCAACCCATGGCATTCCTCGAGTAATTGTGTCGAATAATGCAAATGCTTTCACATATCATGAATTTCAACATTTCCTGAAGAAAAATTCGTCATGCAAAAATAGCACCATATCATCCAGCAACGAATGGGCAGGCAGAAAGAATGGTGCAGAGTACTAAACACACATTGAAGATGATAAATGTTGGAGATATTAGGGTAAAATTAGCCAGATTACTACTGAATCAACATATCACCCCTAATACAACAACAGGACGCAGTCCAGCTGAACTATTGATGGAAAGAAAATCTTTCACCAGACTGGATAACTTCCATCCTGCGTGATGAGGAGGGAAGGCAACAAAGAAATTGGTGGTCTGAGAAAATTTAAAACAGGAGAGAGTATTTGCACGGAATTATGGAAATGGTCCGAAATGGAATCCAGCGATTATCAAAGCACCACTGGGTCCCGTTTCTTATAGATTAGAAACGGCCGAGGGACACGATATACATGTGGACCAGTAAAGAAATCGTTGTTTAGACCTACCAGAAGATCCGGGAAATGACGAGAGCCATTCCGGGACCATTGAAATGGAAAGTCGTAATGCACATCTCACGGATACAAATAGACCTTGCCGAAACAGAAAACGTCCAGCATATTTGGATGAATACGTTTGAAGAGTCGATCAAAGTAGGGGGAGGGGTGTTATATACTATATACATTGAATATGAGTACTTTGAATAAGTTGTTACTTGAAATGTTTTGTGGTTGGATCTCTAGAAACGGCAATCAGTTTTTGACATCATTATCATATTTGCTCTATATTTTTTACAAATAAAGTTAATGCAAAAACTCACTTTCAATCTAATTGAAAGTCACTACAGTTTTGTTATTATTATTGCTAGTATTTTCTTCCTGGGGGCGCAGTCAATGGTCTCGAAATTTCACCCTACAACTTCCACCACACGGACAAGGTATACTGCTAATATTTTATTTTGAACATAAATAAGTGTATTTCGGTTTCGTTTGATTACATATTGAGATCAATACGTTTCCATTCAGTAAGTTCGGTTCATTTGGAGTCCATGCGATTAAGTTCGTATTTGAAGATAAATTAGATGAAACAAATATTGAACCAAAGTTATCCGTGTTTCGTACGAATAATTTAATTCTAGTTTCGTAATAAAGATAAATTCGCCAGTGAGTTGAATATCTTTTTCAGGATATGGAGTTTAAAAGCTCTGCTGGAATATGATTTTACGCTGTATTTAGTTACTCAACAGAAAGTTCTGCGGTATCAACCCTTTCCGACGAAGTGATGGCGTTTCAATATCGCTTAATCAGTAGCAGGAAGTAGGGACCTAACCACCTCTCAACATACCGGAGTTGGCTGACCATATATATCATCATTTTCGATGAAGTAAGTGAAAGTAATGAATTTGAAAACCGAAGGTGAATTTAGTGATATCGAAGGCATACATTGTATGTATTAATTAATAGAAGCCTATAAAAAATTAAAAAAATTCTATAACTTGTAGGAATCTCAAAATGTGAAAAAAGATTCAATGAGAATTAATGATTTTAATGGTGGCTTAAACCTTTTCCTTCAGAAGATGGTCACTTGGTGACTGAAACACGTGTCGAGATGTAAATGTAGCGGTTTGGTGTCGACCTTCAATTTCTATATTTTATATTTCTTTGCATAATTCAACATTTTTTTTCACAAGCTGCGTGATTTGCTCTACAGGGCAATTCAACTTCGACCCCCACCATTGGGATCTCCTAAACTACAGGAGATACGTCGAAGCTTAAATTGGGGCAAAGTTGCGTATTCTGGAGCTTAACAAAATACTGTTTTGAAACTTTGAAAATTCCGAGTTTTTCCTGAAATATCTGGAAAAAACTGAAAATCGGAATTTTCGTTGTTTTTTTTTTTCTATTGTTATTTGACTTGACAACATAGCTCAAAACCAAAAGTATATTTTCATTGATAATTTTTTTCAGCTACACGTTTTCATGTTCAGATTTACTATCCGACGTTTCGTCGTCTGGCATTCATCATCAACTTTTTTTTATCTGTTATGGGCGCCATATTGTTTTTTATACAGAAAATTAGTGATTCTCATTCTGATTTCATTGATGTATAATTTTTTATGATTTGCACTTCTGAAACCACAGATATTAAAAAAAACACTTCATCTGAGATGGTCATGACTCCATCTAAAATTTTTTTTAATAAACACAAGTTGTCAGAACTCATTAAACATCATAAGTTTGCACAAATACTTCAGTCGAAATGTCCTCATTCTCAAATGAAGGAAAACGAGATATGTTGAAACTTTATTATAAATTTGATAGGAATAGTACGAAAACAACACAAATTTATTTTGAATTATATCCGGAAAGACAACAGCCGGATAGAACATTATTCGGAATTTTGGACAAACACTTGGCTGAGTATGATGCGTTTCAAAAAACAAGAATGAAATCATGAGCTTATAAAATATGCACAAAAAGTATTACAAGTTTTCGAAATGATGGCCTTCCTCTTGAATACATAACCGAGCTCGTCGTCTCAAATTAAGAACAGCCCTAACAATATCCCTTCTTCTGATAGACCTGAAATGCGTGATGATATTGTCTCTAAGTTCATCTACTGTGTCATATTATTGCTCTCAATAGATTCTGTTCTTTAAAGTGCCCCACAAGAAAGTATCCAAAACTGTAAGGTCAGGTGACCTTGCCGGCCACCTCACTGGTCCAGAATTTCCTAACCACCTATTAGGAAATCTTTGGGGTAAATATTGGCAAACTGCTATTTATTGTGTTGTCTGAAACCAGCAGCTGTTATAACTAACAAGGGGAAACGTATCCATATATTCTTCCTCAAAGTATTAGAGAAGAAATGAGGTCCAAGTATTCGGTCGTCATAAATTCCAGCCCACACATTCAAACGAAACCGAACTTGTGAAGTGTCGTGGATTATTTTCACTCCAAATGTGCTCATTATTTCTATTAAAAACACCACAGTTTGAAAAAGTACTTTCATCGGTCCAAATAATGTTTTTCAAGAAGTTTGTAGGGTCTTCCCTATTCGAGAGCCAGCTACAAAATTCCATCCTTCTCTCAGGATCACCTGGATGTAATTTTTGTGAAATATGTATCTTATAACATTTCAAACCCTTTTTTTGAATTCCCTCCAAACGCTCGTCTGTGGCACATCCATTTCTAAGAAACGTGATGTGTTGATTTGGAAGGATCTGCATTTATCTAAAAAAGTACCAAAAATAATTATACTTCTTCGAATATGGAATGAACAATTATTTTACCTCGGCTAATAAGTTACGTCTAATATTTTGTTCCATTCTGCTTCCATATTTCATTCTTGGATTTTGAAACGCACCGTACTCAGCCGAGTGTTTGTCCAAAATTCCGAATAATGTTCTATCCGGCTGTTTTCTTTCCGGATAAAATTCAAAATAAATTTGTGCTGTTATCATACTATTCCTATCAAATTTATAATAAAGTTTCAACATATCTCGTTTTTCTTCATTTGGGAATGAGGACATTTCGACTGAAGTATTTGTGCAAACTTATGATGTTTAATGAGTTCTGACAACTAGTGTTTACTAAACAAAATTTTTCGATAAAGTCATGACCATCTCAGATGAAGTTGTTTTTTTTAATATCTGTGGTTTCAGAAGTGCGAATCATAACAAATTATACATCAATGAAATCAGAATGAGAATCACTATTTTTCTGTATAAAAAACAATATGGCGCCCATAACAGAAAAAAAAGTTGATGTAGAATGCCAGACGACGAAACTTCGGATAGTAAATCTGAACATGAAAACGTGTAGCTGAAAAAAAGTATCAATGAAAATGTCAAATAACGACAGAAAAAAATAAAAACGAAAATTCCGATTTTCAGTTTTTTCCCGATATTTCCGGAAATACTCGGAATTTTCCAAGTTTCAAAACAGTATGTTGTTAAGCACCAGAATACATCATCATGCACCCCCTAAGGTTGAGGCCCGGAAGGAAGACCTCCCCAGCTTTTTATATTCGCTCGGACGGTCTCCCCCCCTTCCACCACCCCCGCTCTCAGAGCGGATCCTCATCCTGTTGATTGGCGATCAGCAGAATAAAATCTGATCGTGTGATATGGAGTGCTCAGCCTTTTTGTGCCTGAAGCTCCCTTATATCGTGACATGAGTTTAATATTGACAATGACTTTACTGTGCATGATGCCCCCCTAACGTTGGCTTAGGGCCTGAGTCACCCGGCTGAGGGCCGGGTGGTATTGCTACTTGCTGAATTTGTGTTCCGGTCCTGTGCTCCTCTTGGTTTTCTGAAACATAAAATATGTATTAGTCTTGTCCTTGTGCCACTTGAAGTTGACGTTGGCGTCTCCGTAGGATCTGCGTCCGTCGAACTTCATCTGGGTTGTCGTTGTCTGCCTGGTTTACAGGTCGTCTGTATTTGTCTCTGTCTCTGTCGTCTTGTTCACGTCTATTGTCGTGTAGTTCGGTCAGAAGTGGGTTTGTGTGGTTTTCGGCTCTTTCGAGCGTACTCCCTGCACGTTGTCTTAGTGTTTTGTCGATGTAGTCCGGGTGTATGTCTAGGTCCCTGAATATAAACCTGTTGGGCATATATCTTGGGGCGTCTACTGCCATCCTCAGGCAAGCGTTGAAGAAGGTCTGTATTCTGTGTCTATAGGAGTGCGCGCACTGGCCCCATGCGGTCGATGCGTACAATACTACAGGCAGCAGAATTGTCTTGATGAGACGTAGTTTCAACTCGAGTGCCATGTTGCTCTTACGTCCGATGATTGGCCATAGTTTCTGCCTTGCGGCTTTTGCTATTGCTAGTCTGTGGGTGACGTGTCTCTGAAACGTGAGTTTCTTGTCTAGAGTTACCCCTAGGTAGACAGCTTCGTCTACCCACGGAATTCTATCATCATTCATAGTCACATGGCCCTCGGGTGTCCTACGTCTCCTCGTGAACAGGATGGCCTTGCTCTTGTCTGGGTTGATTCCAATTTTCCAACGGTTGAACCACGGTTCTAGTATGTTAATCTGTTGTTGCAGCTTTGCTGTGACTCCTCTCTCGTGTGATGACTCCGCGAAGATTGCCGTGTCGTCTGCGTAGAGTGCGAGTTTGGTCATGGGGTTGTCGGCCAATGGCATGTCTGCTGTGAAGATAGAGAACAGGTGTGGCGATAGTACCGCTCCCTGCGGGACTCCTGCTTCTAACCTCCTGCGGGATGAGAGTACGTTCCCAACCCTACATCTGTACTTTCGTTCTCGTATGAAGGATTGTATCAGCTTTACCATTGGTGTGGTGTATCCTGCGTCCACCAGCTTGGTGATCAGTCCGTCATGCCATACTCTGTCAAAGGCCTTGGATACGTCTAGGAAGACTGCTCCTGTAAGGTGACCTTTTGACGTGCGGTTCCAGCTTTGGATCGTTGCATCTACTATGCGGGTCACCTGGAGTTCTGTAGAGTGCCCATGCCTGAAACCGAACTGTTCGTCTGGGAGGACGTTCAGTTCTTCAGTCATTGCCTCTAGTCGTGTCTGGATAACCCTCTCCGCTACCTTGCTCATCGCTGGTGTTAGGCTGATGGGGCGGTGGTTCTGTGGAAAACCGTGGTTCTTGTTGGGTTTTGGAATCATGATGACCGTCGCTTCTTTCCAGCTAGTGGGAAAGTGTCTAAGTCTTAGTACTGCATTTATAATGCTTGTCAGTGCTGTAATCCCCTTCCTGGGCAGGGCCTTCAGTGCCCGGATTGGGATGCCGTCTGGACCCGGTGCTTTCCTGGTCTTAGCCTGTCTGATAATGTTCTTGACTTCTTCTGGAGACGTAGGCTCCAGAAGGATGTCTCTGTCGTTTGTCCGTCTTAGTCGCCTAATTGTCTGTTCGGCGTGTGCTTCTGTGTCTTCGACTTCGTCGGTGTAATCGACCTCGTTTTCACGGCACTGGCGTTCAAAGGAGTCAGCAAAAGCCTCTGCCTTATCCGCGTCCGTAAAAACCAGGCCCATCTCACCGTGGAGTGGGGGGCATGGTTTCCTCTTCCCTTGTCTAAGGGTTCTCTGCATTTTCCACAGAGAGTTGTCTTCGGCGTTGAGTTCGTCCAAGCGGTCGGCCCACTGTCGCTCTCTGAGTAGCTTCAGTTCCTCTCTCAGCTGTCGGGCTTTTTTTTTTTTTTTTTTTTTTTCAGTGGGGTGGAAATCCTCATGGACTCTGATCGCTCGGTGTCCATCGCGTATCAGTAGTGTCAGACTCTTACTGACTAAAACCACCCCAGGTGTGCTGCACTTGCCAAGCCGTTAGGCCATAAAGCTGCACCTACATCCCATTCCAACGTCCACGTCACGATATCCCTCGCTCCTCCGCCCCGCCACACCCCCCCACCACCGTTGGGTCGTGACCCACCGAATACCGGGCGGGCAATCAGCGGGGAAGATCCTTCCTTCTTTATTCCGCTCATCCTCCACATTCAAACAGCGCCCTCCCTGGTCGGCAGTCTTATTCTATCCGAGCGCCTGCTCTCCCGATTTACTTTCGTCGCTCGTTTATCCCGAAGCCAGGCCACTATTACCGTCGCATTGACACTATGTTGGTTCTCATACTTCTTCATCCTCGACCACAGCCCCCGCCCATTCATTCAATATACTTACCCATTCATCCTTCACACCATTCGTATCCCTTAGCTGTAACGCTCCAAGTCTATCCTCCTCTTCCTCGATCCTCCTTCTCCATTCTACCCTTTCTCTCCGCATGCGATCGTTCCTGATGTGCTCCGCCGTGTCAGTCCCGCCAGTTCCACACTGGCATGGGGTCTCTTGTGCAATTCCGAACCTTGCCAGGTAACCCCGAAAGTTCCCATGCCCTGTGACCAGTTGCACTGCCTTCCTTGCTAATGGTATACACCCCATCCCTACCCCGTTGCACATACCATGTACGCTTCTGCCGGTCCTGCCGCTGTCCCATTCACCCTGCCATTTTTCCATCACCATTCTCCTAATCCTTTCCCTCTCCTCCATTCTGCTATGTCCCAAGTCTATTTGCCATGTGATCTCTTGCAGTTCCGCACCTCTTCTACTCTCTTCATCTGCTCTTCTGTTACCCTCATTCTCCCTAACATGCCCTTTCCTCCACTCAATTTCCGTCACCAATCCCGCTACCCTTCTGTTTTCAAGCATTCTCCTAATACGAGCTGCCCTTTTGCTCTTCGATCTCGCATTCCTAATGGTCTCCACTGCTCCAGGCGAGTCACTTATTATTCTTATGTCCATCTCTCCACCCATCAGTACCCCTTTACCTATAGCCACCATTTCGGCTTCCTGTACGCTTCCCAGCTCACTGATTCTTTCCCGACCCATTCTCCACTCGCTCCCCTCCTTATGCGCCCATCCTATACCCACTCGTCCATCCTCTCTCTTAACCGCGTCCACAAATACCTCTTTTAGCCCTTCTCGGTTCTCCAGAATTGTTCCGATCATCCATGGGTATATTCTGTCGCACCCGTTTATCCGTCCTCTTACTTTTTCTTTTCCGTGCGCCTTCCATTCTTCATACCTCGTTGCTGCCTCTATGTATAGAGGCGCCATCCCAGTCAGCACGCATAACGCGGCTGACGGCGCCGTTCTATATGCCCCGCTGGCCGATAGCGTAAACGGTCTCTGTATCGCCCCCAATTGTCTGATCACCCTAGAGTCCTTCGCTCTTGCTCCCCACACTTGGACGCCATACATCACCGCCGGCTTAACCACTCTTTCGAAAATCAGTCTGACACATCCTCTCCTTAGCCTTACGTCACGGCCCGTCCATCTTCTTAGTTTTCCTGCAACTATAGCCGTTCTCCTTCTTACCTCCTTAAGATGATCAATGTACAGTAGGCCCTTGTCTACTATCATGCCCAAGTATGTGATGTTACCGCCGCACTCAATCCGTTGCTCTCTCACCCTAACCACCGGTTCCTTGTCCAGTTTCCTGGCCGGGACAAACATGCATTCGGTCTTGTTTTCGTTATACCTCAGCCACATTTCATCCTCCCATTCTTGACATTCTTTCCACACCTCCTTCCACATCCTTTCTATTTTCTTTACCGACGGGCCAACCACCACTATCAGTTGGTCGTCGGCGTAGGCCTGGGCCCACACCTTCGTCCCACTACTTACTCTGTGCGCTACTGGCACCCCTTCATTTATCCTGTCATATTCCTTTTCGTTTACTGCCCTCATCCTCTCGAACCACGCTTCCATGACAATAAGCCATAGCGTGGGTCCCAGGCTGGATCCCTGCGGGCACCCCCTGTCCACGATTGCTTCCACGCCTCCACTCTTGACTCTTCTTTCGCCTACAAATTCCATGCACAACTTGCCAATGTTCTCCGGTAGCCCCATCTTCCTCATATTCCATCCTATCGCAGGTCCCCATGCCGTGTTGAAAGCGTTCGACAAATCCAGCGCCATCACCATGCTATGCATACCCTCGTTCTTACTTCTCTTTATTCTCTCCACCATATTCTCAACAGCAGTCGATGTGTCCGATCCCGCCCTGAAGCCAAATTGGCAGGGCGAGAACTTGTGTCCTCTTTCACACCACACCTGTACTCTTCCGCTGAGAAGCCGGTCGAAAGTTCGCCCTAACGCGGTCAGCAAGCTGATCGGCCTTAGGCTACTATCCTTCTTAGGAATCCACACAACCTTCATCACCTTCCATACTGCAGGGAAATACCTCAGCCTAAGGCATGCGTTGAGTATATCCGTAAGATCTTCGCTTATTAGGTTCGCCACGTGTTTCATCACCTCATTAGGTATGCCGTCTGTTCCCGTCGCTTTGTTGTCTTTTAATCCTTCCATTACCTCTTGTACCTCCCTCACCGTGAAGTTGGGCTGCTCCGGTCCCCATCCTTCATCTCCGTCCTCCCTAATGCAGCGTCTACCCATGGTGTCTTTTCCCCTGTCATCGTTCGGGAAGTACTTGTCCAGCAGGTATCTGCTGGTTTCGTGCTTCCCCTCGGTGTATGTGCCATCCTCCCTCTTAGCCGTGCCCGGTATTTCCTCTGCCCTTTCTTTCCTCAGGAGCCCAAACACTCTGTTCCACGGTTTCTCCGATTGCAACCTCTCGACCCTTTCTTTCAGCCACTCGATTCTTGCCCTTGCAATCCCCCTCTTGTACTCATTCCTCTCTCTCCTAAATATACCCTGTTTTCTGATTCTTTCATCCTCTATTCTTTCTTCCTGGTACTCCCTCCTGAGTTTCCCCACTCTTCTTCTCATCCTACCCAACTCATCATTCCACCATTCTCTCTCCTCTTGCTCCTCTTTTGTACTCCTGGGTATTGCCTTGCGACACGCCCGAACAATCAAGGACTGGAGTTTCCCCGCTTCTGCTTCTACCTCCTCACTGCTATCTATTTTCCCCATATCATATGTCGAGAGTATCTCCTCCACCACGGCCCAATTTGTCCTTCCCACATTCAAAAATGTCCTTTTTCGCGTTGTCGGCTTTCCGGCTATTAGGAAACGTATCACTCGATGATCGCTCAGTGACTCATCCTCGCTTACCTCCCAGTCTCTCACCCAGCTCTTGCTGCAAATGGTTAGGTCAATCCAGCTCTCGCCTCTTCCACTAGAGAACGTCGCCAGGCTGTTCGCATCATTCTCAATCTGATAACCCTTCTCCACTATCCAGTCCAGTATATCCTCTCCTCTTTCATCCGTCACCATTCCTCCCCATGCGACATGCTTGGCGTTGAAGTCCCCTAGGATGATCTTCCCGCCTGCCCATTTATCAAAATTCCTTCTCACCTTTTTCCATTCATCATTCCTCCTCCTTCCAGGTTCCTCATACACATTCATTATCTTGACATCCTGCCCATCTTGCATCCTTAATATCACTCCGACCCCATTTATGCTCCTCACTGCCATGAGGGCAGAGCTGTCTATCTTTGTCCTTATCCATGTTCTGACCTTGGTACCTTTACCCCCGTCATGTTTATGCCACCCTTCCCAGTTCCCCTCTCTCTGCCACGGTTCCTGTAAACATACTATATCCGCCCCTTTTTCCTCTGCCATACCTCTTATGAGGTGTGTGGCCTCCCTGCCCCGTCCTGCGTTGAATTGCAGGACTTTAATACTCTGTCCGCCTTCTGCTAAGCTCTACCCTCCTCATATATACCGGGCATTTCGGGTCTATCGCCGGATGTCTTCTTTCACTTACCCCCGCCCTTTTGCAGTTTATGCAGTCAAGTGGCCGGATACCCAAGCACTCTTTGCCTTCGTGTCTACCTCCACATTTATTACATACCGCCGTCTCCGTGCAGTGTTTAGCAGTATGTCCATAATGGCAGCATTTGTAGCATACTGCTACACTCGCATGTTCTTCCACAAATATTCTCGTTAAATCAATAAATATAACTCCCACAGTCATCATCTTCCTAAACAGTTTCGCTCCTACTTCCACCACTATGTTCTCCTTCCAACTATTCGTCCTACATTCTCTCCTGCTTCTCACAATCATCCCCTCCCAGTCCTCATCATTCGTCTCATTATTCAAATCCAAGTTTTGTTCCCTTATCAGCCTCGGTAGCTCTTCATCCTTATATCCCTTTTCCACCCCTGTAAGAAGTAGAGACGGTTTCCTTCCCTTAATTTCCTCAACTCTCACCCTGTCATCATTTTCTATCGCCCTTTTCACTCTCTCCCTTTCTTCCACGCCCTTACTTTCCAAATATAGCGTACCTCCCTTCACTTTCGTCAGGCCCAGCACGTCATCCGCACATCCTTCCTTCTCCAGACATTCCTTGATGATCCTAGCGGCCGTCCTCTTCGCTTCCTCGGTCACACCCTCTACCTTGATTTCTTGTATCCGCGTTGGCGTTGTCCATCCTTCACTTGGTTTTGGCCTCTCTCCTCGCATGGGTATGCTGGTCATATTAGCGTAGGTTCTAGGTCCATTGTCGCCCCTTCCCCTCCTTTTTCTACGCCTAGTCTGCTGGAACTGTCCTCCCTGTTCAGAGTCAGTTTCCATCTCCGTATCGAAACCCTCCTCGTTAGCCGTCGACACTGGTGCCTCCATTTCCTTTCTTCCTTCCCTCACTCGGCTCCCAGTCGACTCGCCCCCTCTTCTAATTACCTCCGCTTTCTTCCTGTTAGTAATCAATGCCCTACCCATGTCTTCGATGGTAACATTCATTCTTCTAGTTTCCTCAACCAACCCCTCGATCACTACTTTCATCCCATCCATCTCGTTTAGTTTGTCCTCACATTCCTCTACTCTTCTTTCCATCACTCTCATTTTAACTCCATCACCTTTCATCCTTCCAACTTCCAACATAATGTCTCCAATCCCTAGTGCCATTTCCTGCAATTTCTGAGCAACGATCGTCTGTTCATCTTTATTGAACTGAATTTTACCGCCCGCGTATCTAGTGGTGGCCTGCCTCACGGCGTTCATGCACTCCTTGATCCTCTCCCATCTCGAGCTAATTATGTCCTCTTCTGCTTCTTGTTGTTCGCCTCCTTGTCCTCCGTTATCCTCTTCCTCACTGAATTCCAGATCCCGTTCTCCCTCTTTCCCAGTTCCCTCCCCTTCGTCATGCATGGTAGATGATAGCTGGTTTGCTACTATCTCTTGCAGCTTTTCCACCGACTTGTTCATGATGTCAGTCATAGCGTTCTGCATTGCTCCGGCTGCCTGATTTACGAGTTCTCCCAGTACCTTTTCTGTTCGTTGCATCTTGTCCCTTTCTCTCTCCGCCTCTGGTGATTTCAGCTCCCCGGCTTTCGGGAACCTACCGTGCTCCCGGTAGAATTCGTCGATCCGTACTTCCGACCTCGTTCGCTTCCTCGTACTTGCACCGTGATACATAGCACCATGATCCATTTTAAAATTTTTATTACTTTGTTCCATATTTCATCCCACGAGTAGCTAGGGAAATAAAAGTTCACCCCCGCAGAGCCCCGCATACAGGGGTGAGGGCGGGTTTTCTGTAGGATGTTGCCCATGTATCCCACAGCTGTCGGGCTGCGAGATTGAACTGTCGCTTGTCTTCGGGCGTCAGTGTTCTTTGGTACCGCTTTTTCAGTCGTCTTCTTTGCCTGACCATCTCTCTCAGGTCTGGCGGCAGTACTCCTTGGAAGTCGAAGTTGGTCGTCTGTATGTCTTTAGAGCACCGGTCCATGGTTGTCAGTATAGCTTGTCTTAGTCCGTCGGCGGCCTCCTCCAGTTGGTGGGCCGTGTCTATTCGTGGTATGTCTATGTGTTCGTGTGCCGCCCTTGCAAAGCGCGTCCAGTCCACAATACGCTTGGTCGTTGTAGCGACCTCGGCGACTTCCTCCCCTATTGTTAGTAGGATTGGATTGTGGTCTGAAGATCCCTCGTCTAGTACTGTGATGTCTACTAGTGTCGGGATGCTCTGTATAAGGGCCATGTCCGTGATGTCTGGTTGTTGGCCGTCCCTGTTCGGGTAGTGCGTGGGTTCGTAAGTTGAGGTTACTGTAATGTCTTCGAAGTCAGGTAGTAAGTTTACTGCCAAATCCCTGCCGCGTGCGTTGTCGTTGCGGCAGTTCCAGTCTCTGGATTTTGCGTTGAAGTCTCCTATTGCCACCGTGGGGTGGTGGTCCGGAAATAGTTTCTCCAGGTCCGTTTTCTTCAGGTTTGGGCCTGGTGGGATGTAGACTGTGGATATCCTAATTGTCTCAACGCTTTCCATCTTCACTCCGATCGCTACCGATTCACCGAGTGAGAGACCTGGGGGGATGTACTCGTTGTACTCTAGGTCCGATTTCACTAGGAGGATTGCGCCTCCGCCCCTGGCTCGGGGGCCTGCTCTATCGTTCCTGAAGCATACGTATCCTGGCATGTTGAAGTCCGTGTTGGGGTTAAGTTTCGTCTCTTGTAGTGCCACTACGTCCGCCTTGATTCTGGAGATAAGCTCTAATAGCTCATGTTTCCGCATCGATGCGCCGTTTATGTTCTATGAACATATCTGCAGGATCTTCGGGGTTCGTACTGGCATTACTGTCCGGTAGTGTTGGCCATGGCGTGGATAACAGCCAAGATTTTGTCGAGAACCTCGGGGGTTACGTTCGACAGCGTCTGGATTATATTCGCCTGTGTTGTATCATGTGTCTGTTTTTTGGGGCCCCACTGTGGTGGCGCCGTCTGTGGTTGCGGTTGCGGTCCTTGTCGTGGTGCTTGTCCCTGCCTTGGGGCTGTATGTGCCTGTCTTGGTGTTGTCGTATTTCCCTTGTTTTTGGGTTGCTGTGGTGCAACCCTCGGCCTTGGAAATTTCGGGCATCCCCTGTAGTTTGCGGGATGAGCCCCCCCGCAGTTCGCGCACTTGGCCGGTTCCTCCCTGGCCTTCTTGCAATCGTGTGTGGCGTACCAGAATACGCAACTTTGCCCCAATTTAAGCTTCGACGTATCTCCTGTAGTTTAGGAGATCCCATTGGTGGAGGTCGAATTTGAATTGCCCTGTATATGTACCAGCACGTAATTAGGTTTGGGAAGTGTAATTTCCCCACATGCTAAAGTTATTTCAAGTGCGTTTTTCCTGCACTAGTTCACTAGTTCAATTAGTCATGGAGATGATGCGACAATGAGTAAGTAGAGTTAGTTTAGTTGATGCATATCACAATGATAAAACAATTCGGAGAAAAGATTAAGTGCTATTGATTTATTGGAGTGAATTGAGTTCAAATTTTGTGGCGTAAAATACGCATCTCATCTCTTACGCATGAGTCACAGTTCAGTTCGGCACTATCCACTGTACCTAAAGAAGGTGGAGATTATTCCCATACTAAAAGGGGCCTAGTTAGAGGAAAGTGTCGAGAGCTAACACCCGATTTTCCCGATACAAACAATGCCAACAACTTTGATTTCACCGATTTATGGACCAAGGGGAATGAGCTGGAAGTTCCGGCAAAAGAAGTGGAACACGTTGAATATAATGGTATGTAGAAGAGGATAAATAAACTGGAATGTTTCTCCATAAAATTATTGGAATGCATCGAAGAAGTCAATAAAAAATTAGAAGAGGTGAAGAAAGCGATTTGTACATCGTAATAAAAAAAACTGTCAATGATACAGGTGGTGACTTCAATAAATGTATGAAAAATAGGAAATAAAACTTCCAATGTTTTTGTACCACTTTCATTTGTAACGCTGATGTTACTGCAGTTTCATCCTCTTTGGACATTTTCGAACTACCTACTATTTCAAAGTGTATTTTGGAAACCCCTAAATATACCTTAATGAAACCTATGAATAACAGATCAAAACATATTATTAATTACAATTTTTGTACCTGTACTAATGGTATCTTTTTTTGAATCCAGATTATATCTACATTGTTCTCTAAGAAAATACTCGCAATTTTCTCTGTTGTAACATTCAGGCCGCATGCCAGGCTATATCTAATTACCTTTTCAATGCCAAAGATATAAGATAGATAAAATAAAAAAATCTGGAGTTCATAAGCGTAAGTGTCCATAGTGTAACAGTGCTTATGTAGGACAATGTGGAAGAACATTTTCAAATAGATATGCCTAACATGAAAGGTTCTTCAGACTAAGACATTTTTTATCGACATTTTCAATCCATTCCTTGGAATACGGTCACAAGTGCCCGAATCTAAACGATACGGAAATTTTGCATCATGTAAGCAAGGGTTGAAAACTGAATTATTTAAAATTCTTAGAAATTCATTAGCATAAAGATAGCGAATGTAACCTGCCGAATGATCAATTAGAGGTATATTCTCCAATTTTCAACGCAGCGTACCCACATTATTGCACGAAAACAGTTGAGATACAAATATTGTATACGTCATTAATTTTGTTATGGATGCAGAAAAAGATAGCATTAGTACAGGTTCAAAAATTTTAATTGATAATGTTTTGGTCTGTTATGGGCTCAAGAGGTTAATTCCATTAAGGGAGGTTTAGGGGTTTTCAAAGTATTGTTTGAAACAGTAATTTGAAAATATCCAAATAGGATGAAACTGCAATAACATTAGTGTTACAAATACAAGTGGTACAAAAAAGCATAGGAATTCTTTTTTTCTCATTTTTCATGATGATCTCCTACCACGGAGTAACGGCTACATCTATCAATTCATTAATAAATATAATTCGCAATTTCCAAGAGATCTTGAGATGAGTTCCGAATTTTCCTGTGCAAAATCAGTCACGCTTCCGGCATTTCGACAAAATTAATCTAAATTCTGGTTTAGTGCAATCGAATCGATTTCCCAGCTCAACAAAATTTGGTTAAAATATACTCTCAAGTCTCAATACTAGACTGTAGCATTGCTCAAGATGATTCTAATCTTTTCACATTACAAGATCAACCAAATTCATACAAAATTCTACAAATCGAGCGCATCATTGTTTATAAGATATGAGATGAAGAGAAAATGTCATAATTATTATTCTCAGAATGTTAGCTAGGTGAAATAAATCCTAGTCAACTCTACCGCTAAATGTCCATCTTTCATCTGGTCAAATAGCATGCAACTTATCCTGGCTTGCTTGATAAAATTACCGAATACTATGGAGCAATTAGTTCAAGCATTTTACGGTAAGCAGAAAGATGTTCTGAACCAAAATACATCTGTTAGAAGATAAAGTTACATCCGTTAGAAGAAGTCTCATAAAAGGAGAACGCTACTGGTTTAGAATAAGGTCAAGATGCAGCACTTCAAAGATTCTGCTAGAAAATGCATTCCTCTTTGTTCAAACGATACGGAAAACAACTAGACCGGTCGCTAATGTCGACTAAAGAAAATGGTATGAAAGAAAGTCGTCTTATTGTTTCCGAATCACACACACAACCCAGATTTTTAATAGACACTGGTGTATGGAATAGGTGGACTGTACTTTTACTTTTGGAAGTGAAATAAATTCTGCTTCTGGAAGGCCTTTTGAAATTTTTCTATTTTTACAATGTCCAAAATCTTTTTCTATTTTAACAACTTTTTTATGTTTCATAGCAACACAGTTGAAAAAAGTAAATTCTGTTCATGCCTCCGACCTTGAAATGGTCAGGTTTCAATATATAAAAGAAATCATCACGCAATCACTGGCTTTCTGCTGCTTCTTGCTGCCCTAGAGGAAGTGGGCATATCTTGCTGAACGCACGTGAATCAAACCGGCGGAAGTCTTGATTGTTGCGAATCGGGCAACGCTATACTTTCGTGGATGGAGTTGGATGATGCGACCTAACTTCTACTGGACTGGGGGTAGATTATCATCTTTGATGATGACAAGGCTTCCATCTTGTAGATGATGTTGATTTACGTTTAATGTTGTCATCTGCTGCATTTTTGGAAGGCATTCTTTGCAACAGCGATTCCAAAAATGTTGATGGAGAGCCTGAATTCTTTGAAATAGTGATAACCTGTTCTCGGGTATATGTCTGACATCGGGAAAATGAGCTGGGTCTAAAGGTGAGAAATCATTTGGATCCGATGATAAGGGTAAAAGGGTTCTAGAATTTAGGATACCCTCAATCTTCACCAGCAATGAATGAAATTCCTCAAACGTTAGACTTGCATTGCCTATAAACCTTTTAAGGTGATGTTGTGTGCTTTTGAAACCTGCTTCCCACAGACCGCCAAAATGGGGCGGTATGAATGCCAATCTATTCCTTCTCTAGCAAATGAGTCTACAAGATCATTCCTGTTTATTGGCAAATAATTAACTAAATCTTTTAACTCTCTATTAGCTCCAATGAAATTTGAGGTATTATCAGAGTGATGCCGAGTTGGCCTACCACGTCGAGCTGCAAATCGCCTAAAAGCTAAGATAAAACACTCTGTTTTTAAATTGGAAACAAGTTCCAGATGCAACATAATATTCAGAAATTTTTGCGCCTCGACGTTTGCGGTCCTTGATATAGAAAGGACCAGCGTAGTCAAGCCCAGTTATCTGGAATGGACTATCCGAAATCAATCGACTACTTGACAAGTCTCCCATTATGGGAGTTATGGATTTTGGAGAAAAACGAAAACATTTGATGCAATCTCGAACTGTTTCTTAGCTATATTTCTCCCAGAGATAGGCCAAAATTTCACTCTTACCGAGTTCAGTAACAATTGAGGACCGAAATGTAGGAGGCGTAAATGTTCATTAATGAAAAACATTTGAGTTATCCGATGATGAGGAGAAAGCAAAATCGGATATATTTTGTTAAATTAGAAATTAGAATTACTTAGGCGTCCTCCAACCCTCAACAAACCTCAAATGCTGGATTCAGACTTAAAATCTTACTTTTTTGGCTGATTTTCTTAACTTGCTCTAAATTATTGTAATTTTGCGTAAAGTACTGTACTTGAGATAACCTTAGTGGACTGAGAAAGGCAATTTCTATTTCTGTTGGTGACGAAAGACCTTTTTGTCGGTCAGCAATTATTTTGAAGCAATTATTCTTGAAACACAATATAAAAGCCGTAACTTCCTTCATTTTTTCATGATTGGAATATTTACTAAAAAAAATCTTCATTTATCGGTAGGGATATGGTTTTCTTTTCGCGCATTTCAGGTACAACCTTGCTAATAGATTACATTTTTGGCCATTCATACTCATCATCCTTCAGCCACTTCGGACCGAGCCACCACAAATGTTGATTACCTATTTCATCTGGGTAAACATCCCTAGATAACAAGTCGGCAGGGTTTTCCTTGAAAGGAACATGACGCCATTATGAATCTTTGACTAAATTTTGCAATTCAGCGACACGATTGCTTACAGATGTTTCGAGCATATGAAGACTCGAATTTATCCATCCGAGAACTATCGTGGAGTCTTTCCAGAAATTACACCTCGTGAACTTGAGTTTCAAAGACAATTTCACTTTGCTGGCTATCCTTGCTGAAATTAGAGCACCACATAGCTCTAGGCGTGGTAAACTTAATATGTCTTTATCGGAGCAACCTTATACTTGGCACAAAGTAATTCTACAAAAACTTCACCTTTGCCATTCACACTTTATATGAAAAGGCAACCTCCATAGGCAACTTCCGAGGTATCTGAAATTCCATGCATCTCCAACATAATTGGCTCTTTGCAAATAATTAACCTAGGAATTAAGAGCTGGCAGTTTTCGTTTGAACGCTAGCCATGATGAGTGCATACCAGCTGGTAAAGATTCATCCCATGTTAGTTTTTCTAGCCAAAGCTTTTGTATTGTTATTTTTGCAATTATGGTGTACGGAGCTAAAAGACTCAATGGGTCGAATATTTGAGAAATATGCGATAAAATTGTCCTCTTCGTAATAAAAGTGGAATCTGTAATAGCATCGATTCGAAACATGTGGTTATCATAGTTGCAATTCCAATATAGCCCCAAAGTTTTCGCATTTTGATTTGTGCCAAAATCAAGAATATAGTGTGATAATTCTGAAACCGGCACATTATTTAAAATGGAGGTTCATTTGATATCCATTTTCTGAGTTCGAAACACCCATTTTTCAGTACTTCTGAAACGTGTTTGCATATTGGAGACGCCTCCTCAATACTGTCTGTTTCCGTGAGTAAATCATCTACGTAAAAATCGTGACGAATTTTACGGGCTATACTTGGGAGTTCCACTTCACATTCCCTTGCGCACCCACATAAGCACCTCATGGCCAGATATGAAGCTGATGCTTGACCATAAGTGACAGTATTGAGATCTTATGCCTTCAGAGGTCCAGATGGCGATTCCCTCCATAGATCGTTGCTCTGGAGTCACTAGTACTTGACGATACATTTTCGCGACGTCTGATGATACAACATAAACATGAGTTCTGAATCGTAAAATAATTGAAAGAAGGTCATCTTTCAATGTCGGTCCGACCATTTGAATGTCATTTAGGATACTATAAGTCGTTGAGGGAGCAGACGTATCAAACACAACCCTCAACTTCGTCGTTAAACTATCGGACTTCAGAACACCATGGTGAGGCATAAAATAGACTATTGTAAGATTATTATTATCACTGACCTTCATATTGAAATTGTCTACTTGAGTCATGTGACCCATGCTTGGATAATCACGCATAACATCAATATATTGTTGTCCAATTTCAAACAAGTTTTTTTCTAGTGAATGAAAGCGCTTTTTTGCTTGAGTCTCGGATTCACCCAACATACTCGTTGACCCCTTGAGCGGTAGAGATACGATAAACCTACCATTTGATTCACGTTTCTTATTATCCGAAAAAATATTTCCTCGCTAGAAAATGGTTTTGTTACAATAAAATCCTCAAACTCCCAAAACTTGCACAGTTGATCCTGCAGTTCAAAATTTGTACTCAAATGACATTTCATGATTTTAGGTTGAGTTTTATTTCCTACTTGAACGGAAATAACACATCCAAACCGCGTCTTTTGCAGAATTGGATTATTTGGTCTTAGGTTTATTTGACCTACACATAAAATATCCCAGAATAAATCCGCCCCAATTAAAATATCAATTTTTCCTGTTTTATTGAAACCTGGATCAGCTAATCTGATATTTTTGAGAATGTCTGAAATATCTCTATTCAACTTACAATAGGCAAGCTACCCGTTATTCGAGGAAGTACCAAGCAAGTTATATCTGAGGCGAAAGCTCCATGTTTTGAACGAATGCGAACAATGCATTTATATCGTACGTCAGAAGCCGCCTGATTCAAACCTGAAATCATAATATTGGCCCTCGTTTTGTATAGTTGCAATGCTTAAGCAAACTCTGCTATGGTAAAGCTTGATTGACTTCCGCAATCCAGAAAAGCCCGCCCCAATTTTTCATTCTGAAATTCATCAAGAACTTCAACATATACTGTGGGAAGGTGAACCAGATTTTGCTCCATGGTAGATGCTGACAAACCTACCCTAGCTTCATTCTAATTAGACTTCGTCTGCTCCGATTGAACAGGAGTATCGATATGCAGCAAAGTATTGTGACGTCGACGACATCGCTTGCATGGTCCAAATTGACATGTCTTCTCGAAATGACCACCCTTCAGACAATTCATGCATAGCCTTGACTTTTGAGCAAAGCTAATTTTATCAGTTATAGCAAGGTTGATGAAATATTCGCAATTGTATATTTGATGTTCCTTTCTACAATAAACACATTTGAAATTCGAAACATAATAACCTTTTGTAATGTTAGTCGTAGATGCGCGATCCCTTTTTTGATTTACTGGTAATGGTAATTATGGACTAAAACGCTGCGACTTAATTAGATCTATTGTGCCCTATCTTCTTCTTTTATTTCAAGGTGTTGTCGTTTACAGTAGCCCCTCAAGCCCCAATTCCTTGAGGAATTTCAGGAATTTGAGGGGATCTATTCGTGGTATTTTTCCCACAGTCAACTGGTGTGATCCCAGTATATTCAATCTTTTGTGATGTACAGCATAACACTCCAGCAATATATGGTGTGGTGTTTCTGGATGTTCCCCACAGAATCTGCAGGTGCTGTCCTCCTCTAATCCTAGCTTCCTTAGGTGTTCTTCGAGTCTGCAGTGTCCCGTCAGAAATCCCGTGATTGTCTTTAGACTAGTTTTGCTGAGGTTAATCAGTGTTTTCGATCTTGCTCGGTTGAAGTTGCCGAGGAGATCTTTGGCCTGCCTTAGCCCTGGAAGTATTTGCCAGTGTGTTGCTCTCATTGCTTTTTCAGTTTTATTGAGGTAGTCTCGCAAGTAAGATTTTCCAAGTCCGCAAAATGGATCTGGCCCGATCAGTGGCGTGGATGCCCCTTTTCGTGCCAGGGTATCTGCTTATTTATTTCCCTCTACTCCGACGTGCCCCGGCCTAGATCATTACGTTTTTCTAGGCATTTCCAAATCATCTTTGGGTTGATGTTATATGAGCTCAACGCTTGATGGCTGCTTGACTATCGGAGAGGATTGCCATTTCCTTGTTCCGGTATTTCCTGTCGAGGTTGAATTGAATGTACCTTTCTATGGCGTGAATTTCTGCTTGAATAATACTGGGGAACTGGCCCATGGATTCGGAGTATTTGGTGCGAGGCCCAAAGACTCCTGCTCCAGTTCCGTCGGGAGTTTTGAACCCGTCCGGGTACCATGTTATGGTATACTTTCCCAGTGCTCGAATGGATTCTATACTCCATCCACTCTTGGTATTTAATTCCGTTCGAAAAATTTACTTTAGTTACCGCAACTTTTGCTTCAAATGTTTCAAGCCCGTCCCTTCAAAAATTGCTTTGAATCTTTCCAGTCAGTGATGTCCTTGTTACTAATTTCATATTGCTCCCATTCCCTTGATGTGATACTGTCTAGTTTTGTTGTAATAAGAAAAATTTTCAAGGTATCCCATTTGTCAGTGGGCTCTTTTAGTTGAGAAAAAGAAAAGAACGCAAATACTTAGAAATCAATTAGATCCCGTATTTTAGCGATAGTTTTTTTTTTTTTGGCTCTACATTAAACAGGGGCTTTGGGCTTTGTATGAATATGAACTAGCAAACTATTGTTGTCGTATCTATCGCATAACGTAGCAGCACCACCCTGTAGAGAGGCTCTCAAATAATGGTATTTTTGGATGTTATGTATTGCATTATTGGCATGTATGAGAGACTCAAATGTATCCCTGAATTCAAGCCTTTTATCCATTGAGCCGTCAAAGTTGGAGTAATTCAATTCGGCACATGTTTTTGTGTCAAGAAACCTTTGGAAAATTCATATTATGGTCCATATAAGGTTTTGAAGAAGAATGAAAAATGTATTACTATCTCTATCAAAGGACGACAAAAGAATGTTTCAGTTGACATATTGAAGCCTAACTCTATAGAGAAACAATCAACTGCCTCTGTCAAGTCTAGCCAATTAGCAAATGCAAATACATCTTCTGATAGTAAATCGAGCAGATATATAGTTGTTATGGAAGAAAGCTTCAATTTGTTCTGCAACAATGAGTATATTTTCATTTGAGGGGGAAATAATGAACTTATACATGTTTTGTTTTGTTGAATATTGATATATCACTAGGTAATATGCTATTGACGTTTTTCATTGTTGACAACCGTTTGAGAGATTCATGAAAATGAAAAAAAATTATTGTCATTGCTGAATCAGTCGTCATGTTCAGTAATAAAGATATTACAACACTGTTACTATAGCTTCGTACGTTCAGCCCGACTGAAGTTAAGAATTTCGTTTTTTATTTTTACAAGGATCATGAATGGAATTTTGAAGTAGCATGCTTACCAAATGCCAATTCTGAATGCCGTCAAAAACCAATTCATTAGTCAACTACTATTCACAAAGGGTTCTATATTTTAAAACTGGAATTTGTCATATTGTCGTAACCTAAAAGTGCGCAAGTCCTTTCAAGTAAACTTTGATAGCTTTGTCCTGATGAGTATAACTATTATGAGTACTAATATACAAATGGTCGATGCCCAAAGGCATAGCCTGTGAGGGTATAGGACGTCTATATTATCATTTACCGTGGCGCTCCGGGACTGATGTTTTCGATGGTATATTCACTTTTCAGCTGTAGGAAAACCCGGAAAACCTACAGAACCACTCCTAAAACCATAAATCGATAAAAAGCCCTATGATGTTCTGAGGTTGCGAAGATTACCTAATGGCAATTGGCATTTTGTTTGAACTTCATACTGTTCTGGTCCTACTTGTGGCAAGTCTCCCCAAACGTACATTTATTTGATCAGTATCGCTCTTAAAATAAAGCTCTAATTTCTATAAGGAGCCTTCGACTAGTAACCCATTTGGATTTGGTTTTAGTACCCTTTGTTCTTTCTGAATATGGGCCCCCATGTTGGGGGTTTTATTCTCACTCACAGGTTATGTATATTGCAATTCAATGTTTCAAAGCCACAGTGGAGTTCCGCTCCAATATAAATCCCCAATTTGAAGGTTATATGTCTCAGTGGCCCCAAGCGATTTCCATTTTTAAAGGATTTGAAAAAGGGACCACGAAAGAATATGACGAAGCCCTACAGTCCCCGTCGTTATTACCCCACTGTCCTCAAATTTTAGTTTATTTGATAAGAGGATCCATATCGCAGCCCCCTTACGTACTACTGAGCATACATTTGGAAAACTGAAACTGCGATATGCCGGTATTCCAAAAGTTATATTCGCATGTGTGTATCAAGTGGATGTAGATTTTCATAAATATAAAGAAGAGAAAGAGGAATTGAGACAAAAGTATAGTTGTTTTTGGCGCAAAAGGACAACTCTGGTTAAAAAAATTGGACCATCTTATCATCAATATCAATGTTGTTCTCTGATCATGTTGAAAAACTTCCATTTGATGTATGTGATTATTGTTTACTGAGAATCCATAAATAGTTTTTATTAGCATGAAGTAAAAATAAACGGACACGTTTGAAATCATTCTGTAGCTGTAACTTTTTTCCTGTCAAAAATTTCTTGTTTCTATGAAAAAATTTCCGGAGCACTTTTTTATGTAGAATTCAATCGTGTAAGTTAAGATATCTATAGTTGATGAAGAAAATATTTTGTCAAACGAGACTCCACCCAAGTAGCAAAATGTGATTTATAAGAGTGATATAAACTGCTATACAACAGAATAAAACTACAAATATCCTATAACGCCGTTTACAGCTCTAATACAGTACGTATACAACCAAAATATAAAATATTTTGGTTCTTTAAAACATAGCTTATAACTATTTATATCATCTCAATAAAATGTCTTTATGTGATAGTTGAAAAACTGTTTTATAATTATGTCTTTTAGATTATTTATACAGCATATTGAAATAGGCGGTTTACAACCATTATAATTATATTTCATAGGGATCCTATGAAGCGGTTTAAAACTATTTTAAGAATAGCTATATGAACATAAAAAACTTGTTTTATTAGAATGGTATAACGCTGTCTGGTCAGTGTCCTATAGATGAACAAAATTGAAATTATATACGATACTTTAGAGACGCAATTTACAATGAGTATGTCGAATAATGTTGACATAACGTGGGACGATAAAACTTCATCGAAATGGTAGTCATAGTTCGAAAAGATGAAAGTGAAACAGTCGCCATAATAAAAAACGTGAAAATATGCGATATCATTGGGTTTATAAAACTCTTGAAATGTGTTCAGCACCAGGAATTACCCTACACAGCGAAATTTTCTGATTGAATATATATATATATATATATATATATATATATATATATATATATATATATATATATATATATATATATATATATATATATATATATATATATATATATATATGTCTTTAGTAAAAAATAGAAGCGCCTTGAATTAGTAACAAATTGACCGATCTGATAAAAATATTGAAATATGTACTATATTTTCATATATAATAAGTCATTATTTTTGATCGGAAATACCTGTATAATGATCGATTAATTAAATAAATAGAGTGTAGCGCTCTATATTTTTATTAAAAGTTCATAATTGCTTCAAATACATATTTTTATATTCCAAAATATTTTTCGTGAACAATGGCGCAAATAAATATGGCGTTGAGTTATACAATAATCATGTGTCAATAAAAACGTTAAAGAAGAAATTTATTCTATAAGAAACCTTATAGAACCTAATGATGTTATAGAGCTCTTTTGAATGGCGCTAAAAAACAATATTTCCAGAACAAACCTATATTGATTATATTTATTTCAGTGGTTGCCACTTATCGTTTTTTTGAGTCTGGTTTAGGGGTGATCATGTAAAAGACACTGAAAGAATTTTAATACTTTTTTACATGATACATTTCCATCGTCTCATTGTTGATTTATTGTCATATTACAACTAAAATATCTCCAAATTAAAGTTAACATCAGCCATATTTTAATTTGTATTGTTTTTTATTCTGCAAAAATGGTCAAAAATAATGTATCATATCAGAACATAATTTTCGATAACCGAGATAGGGAGGAAAATAGTTCTTTATCTCCCACCAACACCGAGGGTAACTTAAGCCTCTTCTTCAAAACAACCTGCGACTGCTATTATTTTTGAATAACCAAAAATGTTAAACCAAAAAAGCGTTTATTACCATTCATGACAACTTCTAGGTATTTATCATATCCTGCAAAACATATAAAATGGCAAAATCTGGAATACAAAAAGCTGTGAAATAATTGATTATATACTCACCCTAGGGTCCTTTAAATTTTTCAAAAGTTTTTGTTAAGAGCGATAGGTACTTTAGAACAGCAATGCTAATTATTGCCCCGTTAAATTTATTCCAACGTATTCGTACACAAAAGAGATGAATCCGTTGAGTATTGCCAATTAATAGTATATTGAAGTCATTAGGTGTATTTGAAGTTCTGCAACATGTGGCAACCCCGTGCACCATCTTTCTGTGAGTATCGTGTAGGGAAACATCAAGTAGCATTATAAATCATAAAGTCATATACGGTTGCTTTAAGCTGCGCTTCAATAATTCGTTACTTTGTGCGGCGCCAGCGGTATAAAACCTAACCTGTATATTGTAGAAACACATGGTGGGTGAAAAATAAGTTATTGTGGAAGTATTTTTTGTGAAAAAAAATTTCAAAATAGTGGTGACGGTGGAAAAGGTTAGAAAGGAACTAACGATTGCACAGGAAAGCTGGAAAAATGGTCAGGGAATATTATTTTGGCCCAAAAATTTTTCTTTCAAATTGCAAAGAAACGCAACATCCGCTCCCGACCCAAGTTGGTATACTTTTCGTTGCAAATTGAAAAGGAGCCAATTGCCTTCTTGAAATGGAAAGCCTGCTGGAATCAAACGATACAACTGAGCAGGAGGAGGATTGCCAACCAGTTGTCAAAAAAGCGAAATTGCTAATGCCTAGAAAAAAGAGAACGGTTACCAATGTATATGATGGGACTGCTGATGACTTTAATGGAATAGCAAATTCTTGAATTGTAAGTCTCCAAACAAATTTAATAGTAATTTATTTCATATGCATGCCAAAAATACAGCACAACCTCGTTCGGAAAACTTAATGCAGGATACATTTTTAACTAACAATTACGTTTAACACTCTGTTTAACAGAGGGTGTTTCAGTTCAAATGCTATGCTTATTATTTTACGGCTGTCAATACCAAAATAAAAATTTAAAAACCACCAGCTTGGCGAAAGTGAGCATCCGGAGTTAAGAGTGTGTCCCAAAATGTTCCTACGTATGCAAAATATGGAAATTTTTTATTAGTGATTTTTCAGACAAATTATTTCTTGTTTAAAATTTTGCATAGAAAAAAAAAACAGATTTATTAATAAGTTTTGGGTCAGATACGGGTGCACAAGAAGTACAAATATGTTGCTTGAAAATCAAAATAATTTCGAAAATGAATTTTTAGAGATAGCACTTTTAAAGAGGGTAAAAATGCTAAGAAAAACAGTTTCAAACATTTTGTTTGTGTTAACACACACTGTACATATCTATAATTATTTTTGATTGAACTGATTTTGATACAATATTTACTTGTAGGTGGGCAGAAATATGAATATTATGTCAGAGGAAATAATTGGAAATGAAGAAATGGTATCCTACAACGTTCTATTTCCCGGTCAAAATATAGAGATTACTAATTCTCTTACGCCAAACAATAATGATTCCTCCCTACTTGAAAATGTTGATGTTACGGAGCATCTTGTATGGTAATGACGTAAGCCATCAAACAAAAAATTGTTTAAACACTAGAAATCGTAGTTAACAACCAACAGAAAATTATGAGAGAACTAGCTGATATCCATGTGAAACTTGATGTAATAGCTACAATGAAAAGATCTGATGGAACTGATTCAAAGAGCAGTAACAATAAAACGCCATCAGTAACCTTTGGACAAGTTTGTGACCTAGAGGATTTAAAGCTGCTGGAAGAAAAATTGAAAGTTGCAGATACATTCCAAGAAATGTTTGAACATTTAAGTGTCATATGTGGAAAAAATACAAAAACCAAAGGAATCGACCATTGTTATATATTGGTCGACAAATTTTTCAGCAGAAAATTTTCCCAATACAAATAAGTTTTCCTTCAAATTTTATGAACATACAGTCAACCTTTTTTTCAAACTCATAAATTTGGCTGCTCCGGAGTTTACTGTTGAAGAATGTGAGGATTAGAAATTTGTTTAGAAGGAACAGTTCATCTGTAGTAAGAACATCCAAAAGTAAAAATCGACCAAAAAAACTGTCTTATTAATATCAAAATAAATGAAAATCAAGCATCTGATTTCCAAGAAGTGCAAAATTTCGAGGTCGAGGATGAAGGATACAATGGGAACAAAGAAAATATCGAATAAGGCAAACAAAATTTATTTTTCAGTTTTAGCTATTTCCAAAGAAGTATACTTCATTATTTCTATTTTTAAGTGTTTGATCTCGAGTTTGTTCTGCTCAAACAATTATATATTATAAATGTATTATAGAAATGAGAATTGTATTGGTAGGTATGTATTGTAAATATATATATTTCGTTTTGGGTTTGTCTTAATAAAAAAAACACAAATGTGATAATTCTTTAATAATGATTCAACAGTTGATATTATAAGTATGCAAAAGTGGTATAAACACTACACTATTATTTAGATTTTGCACATGAACCAGCTTACACTTGATGTCTTTTGGTAGATAATTCTGTAATTGCCCTATATCTCCATTTGATTTGTATATATGCAAAAAAGATGATTTTACAGGAAGAATAAAAAAATCTTGCTTTTTTAACACGGCGTGGCCAAAAATAGTAATAATATTATTCTCATATCTAGCATATGCCATAGATACAATTTGACCGTTCAAAGTATTTTTTTTAATTTCTTGAACTGAAAGTAAAATTTTCAAATTGGGCCGTTTTATAACAACTATTTCTATCAGTATGTTTTAAAATGGGATTTTTCTTGAAATTGTTAGTGTGAAATCTATCATTGTCTAGTCTTTCACCCAATCTTTCAGCTATTTGCTCCAGGGGAGATTTTCCAGTTCTGAGTAAATTTTTAATGTAAAATAGCCTATTTTCAAATGGGTAAGGATTAAAACTTGACAGCACTCCAAAAGTTTTTACTTCATGTACTAGATGGGAGAGATTGTGAACATTGCTGGTCATATAATCTTCACCATAATAATCTCTATACGTCTCTACATAGTGTTTCAAAAGTGAGTCGGCTAAAGGCAGAAAGTGATTATGTACCTTTGTAGAACATATTGTGAAAGGGCAAAAGAAGAGGAGGAAATGTTGATAGACATCACTGGCTAAAACTTCTTTTAATATTACTATACTAATATACATTAAAAAATCATGATATTCGGTTCCTTTCCAGTGGGCAAGAACGTCGAGTCCACTGAAAATTCGATGAATTTCGATAGGCATTTTGCAGTTAGTTAAAAAAATTGAAATTAAATTTTTATCTTTCGCTGACAATTTTGTTAAGTAACTTCCAAAGTTTCCATCCTTCCAACCAAAGAGGCATCTTTTCATAATGCATAAGTCGATCAGATGCAAGGAATCTCCTACAGGAAAATGCTCTACCATATCAATTTGAAGCTCTTCCAAGGGGCTTTTTGATTTATGATGTTTTCCGTAAATTCGCCTTCTAAATCCATCATCTGTTCGTATTTCGGAATCAGCTCTAGGAAAGTATACAGTGTGGGAAATATATGAGTATTCACCATTAGTGGTACATTTTAGGCAACCATCTTTAGAATTGAAATTTGCTACTCCTACAAGTAAAAAAAGTATCAACAAGTTTAGTATATTTCCATTAATAATAAATCTAGGACATTGCTAATGCACGAGGTTTACGGCAATCGAAATCACGTTGCTTGGTATAACAGCCCGCAACACCGAAGGTGAAGTGTGTTGTTAAGAGCGACAGTGCTTGAAATTTTTTACATACAATTAAGAGGCTTTTGTCAATGTCGGAGGGATTCGCTCAAAAAATTTTAACTGTCAAAGTACTGGTGGTCATAGTGATTTAAAACTTCACTGATTGTTGTTATCAGATGAATGTTAACATTTTGTGAGTCACATGAGAAAACATAACAATATTCAAACGGCTGTTAGAACTAGTATTTTTTATTTTTTTTTTTAATAACATCATCTTTATTAATAAGTGCTGATGACCGTTGAAGCTTAGATCAGTTATATTCAGCTTCACTTGGTCGTAGTTAGATTTTACAGTAGTCAGTAAGTAAGTCACTTCTGTCAGACTACATAATTTTACCTTTTATAAATGCTCTGGCTGGGGAATCACAAATAAAGTAACGAAGTTTCACACTGATTTTTTTTCTGCCCTGGTTGATTTCAACATATATACCATCAGTCATGACTTGTTTCATCTCGTCAACAAAATTTCGAAGATAACTATCTAATTAGCAGATTTGCCTTTACCGCTATAAATTCCTATAATCAGAGGTTTGCCTTGTGGTATTTCATCGATATTGCATAAAATTGGCCAGAACTCGTTTCGAGAACTCTTATGTATTGGAAGCCCATCTATATTAATATTCAGGGAAATCTCAGAAATTGACTCGGAATAATTTTCCAACGAAACAATCAAATTTCTATTCAGCCCATTGTGCTAAGTTGGAAATTGCACTATTCCAGATTTTGAAGAAATCTTTTAATGCTGAGTGATTTATATTATGAGTCGTGGCCCATGTATTCAATTCCTTTTTTTATTTTTACTTTTCTAACTATTTCAGAATCAAAGTTTTCCGTCATATCTTCTTCTATGTCTGACAAATGATCATCTGAATAAATTTCATCCTGAGTTAATTTAGTATCTGGCACATTATTGTCATGATAATCAGTTTGACTTTGATGAACTAGCTCTTCACACCAATACTGTCCTGTTTTGTATTTAATTCTGACCTACTGTTTGATGAACCTAAAATACCAAATATATAAGTTATGTCGACTCTATCAAAGAAAATGAATATCTAAAACTTACAGCCATAAGATTCATTGAGTTCACCAAAACTACAATCATCTAAAATCTGCAGATACTTTTTTTTCACATTTCTTTTGAAATTGCCACTCCTTGTTATTTTTTCCAGGGTGATAATTCCATATTATTTAACTGATTCAAGGACTAAGGAGATTATAATAACGCAACATAATTATTAGTCGAAAACTTCATAATGCGGAAATTTGTAACAATTTTGCTCTTTAAATTTTTACAAGAATTCAAACTTGGGCACTAAAGGGATATTCTAAAAATGTTTTATACAGTATTTATTGGGCACACACTGTAACGATTTTGTTCCACATACTCCTACTTTGCCCTACAAAATGCTTATAACGTAGTAAGCGACGCCTTTATAGGTAGACTATAAAACAATTTTATACTTATTTTATAGAGCAATTGTCACTATTATTAAAAACTGTTTTATTCATCACACTATAAAGCTTTTATACAGCTTGTATATAACTGTTATAAAACTGCTTTGTACCGCAGGACTTAAAGGTGTTATACAGAAACTAAATAATCATTATAAATCACTTAAAACACTCTTTCAAAACAGATGTAAATCGGTATTATAATGCGTTTTAAAACTATTTTGAGCAAGCTTGAATTTCATAATGCAAGTTGTATAAACATTTATAGGACAATGTTATAAAAACATTTTTCTACAAACACAAAAATGTCGCAGTCAAACTCACTAAGTGATAAAATACCCCTTTATTCGGCATTATAAGATACTTCTAAAATATATCAGTTCCATAAAGCAATGATTTTGCTACTTGGGCATGTGTCTCAATAGAGCTTAATATTACCTTTTCAATAGAGCTTAATATTACATTTCCAAAAATGTAACATACTTGATATTTTGCTAGAATCATCTTTGAAATACAAAGCTTTTGGTTTCTTTTCATGTAGACTTTGAAACATACACTTTGAACAAGTAAGCTCTTGACGACGCGGCAATAAAACAATGCAAATGTTCACTGGTAGCTGACAAATTTTGATTCAAGCAGTAAATACGCTCTTTAATTCGTGGTTTCTGTTCAATTTTCAAATATAATTGCCATGAAGTAAGAGAATTATGAAAAATGAGATACGATAGTCTGTTTTATATAACGGGGAAAATGCAGAAGAAGCTAGAAATTTGTATGAGAGGTTTCCAGAAAGAAGACATCCGTTTAGAGACATTTTCGCAAGATTGCGACACAACTTAATTGATGTTTGTCAGTTTGAAAAGATAAGGCCAAAATTATATGAATAAAATAAGGATAAGGAGTTGGAAGAAATAGTCTTTTTAGGAAGTGTTGACAATAATGCCAAAACGTCAATACGAAGTTTGAAAATAACAACAGGTCCATCAAGAACTAACGTTATGCGGATTTTGGGAAAACACGAATTCCTACAAGCCATACAGGACCAGAAGAGTTCATAAACTGTGACCATGAGATTTTGAACGCCGCATGGATTTTTGCCAGTGGTTCCTGGAAAATTGTAAGCAAGATCGTGATTTTCTTTAAATTGTATTTGGACAGACGAAGATTATTCAAGAGCAGTGCCGGCATTTTCAACCGCTACAATACTTATACTTGGGCACAACAAAATCCTAATTTTTTTTGCAGCAGACAAGTCAAGGAAGATTTGTATTTGGTGAGTAGACAGGTGTTTTCAGGGGTGGAATTTTTGGCCGTTTATTTATAGTGGCAGTCTCAAATCTCAGAGGTATGTAGAAATTTTAAGGCAAAATATTGAACCCCTTGTTGATGAATTGCCACTAATGGATCTCAGAAGAATATATTTTCAATTAGACGTGGCTTTGCCTCATAACACTGCAATTGTCACCAACTTTTTGGCGGCAAATTTTGGCAATAATTGGATAACCAACCATGAATCCAACTGTTGGCCGGCCAGGTCAGCGGACCTAACGCCTATGGACTTTTACCTCTGGGAAAGGTTGAACCATCTTATTTTCAAATTGCCGACCAATTCTAGATACGAATTGGAAGCAACAGTGACGATAAGTTTTGCTTCTCTCACTCCTGTTGAACTGATTAATTTGGCAAAAAACTTAAGAAAAGGTGTCGCCTATGTGTAGGAGAAGCTGGTAGACATTTTCAACACCTTCGCTGAAGAAATATATTCAATTGTTTGTTCTTTATAGTAATTATTATCATTGTTGGATATTCATTTATTAGTAATCAATATAGTATAAATTGTTATCAGTTTTATTGAAACTATGAGTTTCAATTAGGTACTGCTGTGAAAAAATTTCTCAACATTAAATAGCTACCACCGAACAATTTCTGTTTTATCGCCGCGTCGTCCAAAGCCTACTTGTTCAAAGTGCGCGTTTTTAAGTCTACATGAAAAAACCTAAAAGCTCTGAATTTCAAAGATATAAATATGCAGGAATATACAGGGTGTCTCGTTAAAAAAAATCCATCAATAACTATGGAAAACAGGGTATATTTAGGAGAGAGAGGAATGAGTACAAGAGGGGGATTGCAAGGGCAAGAATCGAGTGGCTGAAAGAAAGGGTCGAGAGGTTGCAATCGGAGAAACCGTGGAACAGAGTGTTTGGGCTCCTGAGGAAAGAAAGGGCAGAGGAAATACCGGGCACGGCTAAGAGGGAGGATGGCACATACACCGAGGGGAAGCACGAAACCAGCAGATACCTGCTGGACAAGTACTTCCCGAACGATGACAGGGGAAAAGACACCATGGGTAGACGCTGCATTAGGGAGGACGGAGATGAAGGATGGGGACCGGAGCAGCCCAACTTCACGGTGAGGGAGGTACAAGAGGTAATGGAAGGATTAAAAGACAACAAAGCGACGGGAACAGACGGCATACCTAATGAGGTGATGAAACACGTGGCGAACCTAATAAGCGAAGATCTTACGGATATACTCAACGCATGCCTTAGGCTGAGGTATTTCCCTGCAGTATGGAAGGTGATGAAGGTTGTGTGGATTCCTAAGAAGGATAGTAGCCTAAGGCCGATCAGCTTGCTGACCGCGTTAGGGCGAACTTTCGACCGGCTTCTCAGCGGAAGAGTACAGGTGTGGTGTGAAAGAGGACAGAAGTTCTCGCCCTGCCAATTTGGCTTCAGGGCGGGATTGGACACATCGACTGCTGTTGAGAATATGGTGGAGAGAATAAAGAGAAGTAAGAACGAGGGTGTGCATAGCATGGTGATGGCGCTGGATTTGTCGAACGCTTTCAACACGGCATGGGGACCTGCGATAGGATGGAATATGAGGAAGATGGGGCTACCGGAGAACATTGGCAAGTTGTGCATGGAATTTGTAGGCGAAAGAAGAGTCAAGAGTGGAGGCGTGGAAGTAATCGTGGACAGGGGGTGCCCGCAGGGATCCAGCCTGGGACCCACGCTATGGCTTATTGTCATGGAAGCGTGGTTCGCATGCCCACTATGTACCATGGTGCTTCGTTTAGTCAAGGTGTCAAATTTTACCTAATATTCCTGATGTGACGGCTCAAACGAAACTTTTTGATGAGCTACTCAATTCTCATTCTATCAAAAAATAAATAAATTGAAGTTCAATAAATAACTTAATCTTTAATAGAGGGCGTATCAAAATTCTTCTGTCAATTGTCTCAAATCGTAAGTTATTTCTAATTAAAATTTTTATAAAAATTCACTGTTTTGAATATGTTAAAGTTCCAATATAAAAAAAAAATAATGTTTGTCCCTATTTCCTTTCACTTACTTACATTTATACCAAAGAGTATAGTCCACCCTCGTCTATCATTTAATTTCACGTCACTAAGTAACTTTTAAGGGTAACATAGTCAGCATGTTCAAAACAGTGGATCATCACAAAAAGCGAGAAGATATTGCTGGACATATCAACACGCAGGCATCAGTTTTAGAGCACCGTGCTGCATCAAATTACTTGATTGATTTTCTTGGGGGGACAGGTGTGGAATCAGACAATTTGAATTCATTCATCAATAAGCTGTTTCTGTCTTCTCGAATAATTTTTTCACTACTAGTAATTCTTGTTCTTGTCCTAGAAGTATTACTCTGCTCCGGAACACTTTGATTACCCATATATCCTGGGACAGTGACAAGTGAAAGAGACTGACCACAAAAAGAATATCGTTTCGTTCTTCTTTGAAATTGCCAAGAACATCCAATAATTAAACCTGAAATGAAATACCATTTTCAATTTTAGAATGCTGATTTGTTTATGGTTGAAAATTATGATAGTTGAAGAAAATAGATTTCTCTCATTGGGCAGAAAAATTAAGTTATTAATAACAAATGCTTTTATTATCAGATCCAGCAAAGAGCTTATATCCTAACAAAACACAGGATTCATTTCCTGTACATTACTCATGGCAGGGATTGTTCTTCCATCCAACCACTCAAAGTTCAGTTGCTTTTTAGGAAAGGCCAAACAATAATTTCGTGACATAAATTACTTAACCTATATTCAAAATGTACGTATTTCAGAAGTAGCAACTTGCTCAAATTTTCTACCAATTGATTTTCGAATACCCTGAATAATGCTATAATTATGAATTTTACCAATAACTTTCAAAGCGTTCGAATAATAAGTGGAGCGCTACTTTCATCTCGGAACCGGTTAAAACCGATTTTTATGTATTTATTTCAAATTTGTTGGTGATTGATATTACTTCATTCTTCTTCATTATAATGTTAGGGAGGGGCGTGTTTCAGGGAAAATCCTCGACCTTCTTTTCTCTGCATTGTTTCACTCAAGAAAACCTGTGGATAAAACTGTGTAACCCCCAGCAACCATATGCATGAGGCTTCATAGATGACCTCAAACTTTATGCCTCGGAAAAAAAGCATCTACATCAGTCGTCAAGGAAGGTGAGTCATGCTATCGGAATGGCATTCGGGTTCGACAAATGATCCATGATTTATCTCAAAAAATGCCAGGAATACGGGATCAGCTAAGAAGACATATGCTTACCTGAAACTCTCTCCGCGGTACGTATGAACATAACTCAGACACATTTTGTGATCGAAACTGTCAGGGGAGAACAAAGTTGCTGGAACTAACATTTTTGCGGTTCCGGTACTATTCCACTCCTTTGAACTGGTGAATTGGGCTTCAGAGAAGCAGCGACATCACGATTTAAAAATTTGCAAAATGATGTATTATTCGAGAATTATACTCTCCTAAATAACAGAGAGACAGTGAACTTTTGAGTTAGGAGTGTCTACATAACAGAACGGATCTGAATGTATCCTGTGAAGATTTCAAGAGTATAGATCGCCTTCTTTGCATCATCTACAATCATGGAAGAGTAGCGATTGGATCATTTGTCTTTGAGAAGAATAAGCCTGTGCTGTCATTTCATCTATTCTGCGAGGGCTATCAGGATCTCTAGTGCTGTTGCTTGCTTGTTTCAAGGTTATGTCAATTATTTCCATTACTGCATATTTGCGCCAGTCTGTCCCTTTTTCGTAAGGCGCACACAATGTAGATGATTGCACAATATCATTCAACGTGTAGGGGTAGTACTGAAATATTGCGCAATAATTGAACAACAGTTTGAGCAAGCTTCAATTTGTTTGTGCAATATTTTTTCTTGCACCGTATATGCTTGATATTGAAATATTTTTCAGTTTACTATTTGGAGTGGTCACAGCTTTCCATATTGATAATACTAAGAGCTTGTGGGAATATAGCACTGCTAAATTTTTTATTCTCGAAATTATTTCCAGTGGCTAAAAAACGAAAATTCGTAGATAATCGTTGATAACTTGAAATCGTTCCACACATAACTTTGATCTATTTTTCTATGAAAGGGTTTACTAATTGAAACAATTCTTTGAACTATGCAATATCCATTCTCATGAAATTTTTAAAATAGTTTTCTTCAGTTAAGGCTAAGTCCTTCAGAAGACTTGAGAGGGTAGACTGGCCTTCTCTTCAACCATTCTTCAACTCATATCCATTTAACTGTTATTTTGGTTCATTCAACAAAATCACCAGAATGGCTGCCTGCAAAACTTCGTTGTCAGACATGTTGCTCGCACAAAAATATTTATAGGAATGGGTTGTCAATTTCAACGAGTGAATATTATTGAACGTTTGGAATCGGAGGGGGAACTCAATATTATTGTACAATAAACATATTGTACAATAGTATCGTAGGTGTATGGGGCGATCGTAAATGGTATGGATCTATTTATTCACTTAATATTCCCCTCATATATTGTCACGGAGTAATCGTTGCATCATGCGCATTCTCCTTCGGTTCATGTTCTGTAATGTGTATTAAAAACATTACTTTTAAATATATGTTAGCAAGTTTTTAATGATTTCAGTTTTTATTATAAGGTTGTGTGGCATTAATTCGAACAAGTTCTAAAATATGTGCTGGAGATTATCACAATATTGAAACGAATAAAATCGACAAAGTCAAAGTACCCTTTCTCTCCACACGTTTCCACCAAGTGGAAAAATCAGGCAAACATCTGTCAGAAAACAAATACTTCCTTGGCTAATACCACGACGGACATTGAACTACATCTGACAGATATTTGTGCAACGTTCTTCCAAGAAGACCCAATTTCAAGTGTTTGTCTTGTAGTTAAACAAAAGATTATCCTTCATATGGCTGGGAATGACCACCTGCAGACATGCATGTTTCGAGGTATTACCTCTCATCAGTGCCAGAGTAGGCCTGACAACAATAGAATTTTCCTGTCCCTGCCAAATGAATAATGATCAACCTTTTAACTAATTCATTCCCGGCCAAATGAAGGATAATCTATTGTTTGATCACAAGATACGCACTTGGAAAAACGTTTCACAAATATCTGTCAGATGTAGTTCAGTGTCCGTCGTGGTATTAGCCGGGGAAGAAGTTGTTTTCTGTCAGATATTTGCCTCATTTTTCCTCTTGGTGGAAACGTGTGGGGAGAAAGAGTTCTTCGACTTTGTCGATTTTATTCGTTTCATTGTGTGGCAAGTTTGATTATTTCTATTTCGAATTGCTACATTCCTATCACTGATCCAGCAACGTCGTGGTGGTAGGTGTGCTTGTTTTGATTACACTAAATATCCGGTATGGTTTGGTAGGTTTTCCAGAATTTCCTACAGCTGAAAATTGAATTCAGTGAGCAGATTGGAAGCGCTACGGCAAATAATAGTAACTGTATTCTACCCTTGCCGACTATGCTGTTGGTAAACTCAACTGAGTGTTCACGAATGCGATCATAATAATAATTTCACTCCAATCAAAATAAACTTAATATAGATCGTCAAAGAGATTACACCACATCGCATGCTTAAATAAATAATACTCACCGGTAAATATACCACTTATGAAAATTACTGGCATAACTAACAAGTGGATGATATTCAACATAGGCTTTTCCTCAACTACATACGTCGTAATATTAACCGTTCCTTTAGGAAAAACCTCGATCAGCTTGGGTTTTACTATGTGTTCGTCATTATCATAAATCCAACTATTTTTGTCAGGTGGTTTATGTTCTAAATTCGTCATTCTTTGGAACTTTTCATTTCTACTACTATTTTCGATCACTGCACATGAATCCTGGTAGGTTATTTTGTGCATGATTGTATAATTCCTTAATTTTTTCATGTCGCCTCCCTTACAATTGAGGTTATTTTCTTCAGCCAGAAGTATTTTCAGTTTGGGCAAGGAACAAACCATATCTACCTCAAGGTTCACCAAGAAATTATTGGATATATCTAAAACCTCCAAATTTGGAAGATTTCTGAATATGTCACGGCCCAAGCTCTCTATTTTGCTCGAACTCATATCTAATATCTGAAAATGAAAAACATGACTTATCATGAAACGTTAGATGTATACTAAAAAACAGCTCACCTTTAGATGCTTTAAATTCAGTCTAGGCTCGTTGTTAATCGATTGTAGGTTATTTCCACGCAAATATAATTCTTGTAAGAACCGAAAGCTTAGAAACCATTGTTCATTAAAATATTGAATCATATTAAATGACAAATCTAATGTTTTCAAATCGTCCAGGCCATTGAAACCATAAATATGAATTTGACTAACTTTATTGAACGATACATTCAAAAGTTTCAATTTTGTTAGCTTCAGTTCCTGAAAATACAATTGAGATTCATTAAGTTAAATTTTCGAAGTTTCGTAACTGAGACAATACCGTCGGCATAAGCATCAAGTTGTATTGGATTCTCTGGGTATTATCTTCGAATGAATCGAATCGAACGGATAAGTTATTGACCATGTTAATACGAAGAAATTTGTCAAGTGAAACTACAGTGATGTTCACATTTTTCCGCTTACAAGCTCTGATGTTCATAATTATTGCTAAATAAGCATTGCCAGCTGAAGAGATTTTATATTTGGAGAAATCTTCCCAGTGGAGACCAGGAAGTAGCACGAAGGACGTTTGACGAGTCTGTGGATCCGATTATGATGATATGCAGTTTATACATTCAGTGCCACCGTCAGAGTTCCACTAGTTATAGGAATACTCCATACAGGGATTTCCACGACCCGAGACTACTCAGCGCTGTCCCAGCAGAATAGGACACTTCCTACCAAGTTTATAAAGAAAGGTTCATCTTATATTCTTTAGCTCTCTCTTTTTAGACTTCATTCAAATAACATATTGTTAAGTTCCTTTTTAAAAATTAATTGATTTACAAAATTATACTAGAAGCGACACCTAATAGTCAACATGTAAACTTGTCTGAAGGGTAGAATTCTCTCACTAGCTAGGACGTCTAGTGACAGCTGATAGCAAATAGCTGAACTTGTCTGGGGGTGAATTTCATTTGTAGACAGACCCATCTAATCCCATCTGGGTTGATAGCGTTGGGTTCATATAGATGTCACTGACATGATGTCGGTAATTCAGTTTGAAAATTGGAGAGGAAGATCGCTCTCTTCTTAGCACGGCTATCGAAGTGTGAACAACTCGCTTGATGGTGTGAATCAGGTCACGGTAGTGAATTCAAATCGACATAGATTAAGGCCATCATAAGTATGTTTTAATAAAGCCCAGGTGAAATATACTTGGAATTAGATTGTCGAACAACTCCAATCCAGAAGATGGTAAATGTTGAGGAACTATCATATATGGGTGTCTGATTGATTGCATCCAGTAATCATTTGTGCGATGATAAATACCTTTGGGTCTCAAGTTGAATATATTTGTCCATGCTGTATGACGGAAAGCCACACCATTCTGTCAAGCTGACAACTCTAAACTCTATCGTTTCATTTGGTTTACCTTCAACGTCAAGTTAAACATTTTCAAGTTTAACATACATATCGGAATGCTAACCTCAAAATGTCAATTTTGATTTTCGGGACAACTTGTGGACTTTAAAAATCATTGACATTTATTAATCTATTTCTATTTCTTTTTTCTTTGTATTTATATATATTTATCATAATTTCAGTAATGATTTCAAGTAAGTTTTTCATGGTGCATCATTAATATTCTGCTGTTGAGATTATCCTAGATCTGAGTACTCATACATCTCAACTCATGTGTTGAGGAGTACATCAGTTCATTGAATTGTAATATTGTATCACATATTCAGTGAGGAGGGTATCGTATACTGTTGACTTTCAAATCTGTGATAAACTAACATCTATCAAACCTTTTTCATGAACTCTACCCCTATCCACGAGGGAACACAAGGAAATTAGTAGAACCTGGAGGTATAGTCTATACCAGAGGATTGCCTGCAATTTTTGCCTGAAGTGTCATCTCGTTCGTACTCAGGTTAGCAGAACAACAATCACAACGTTCCAGTTATCACTAACCTGTGAATCTCCTCCATCTGTGAAATATTGTTGTCTTGTTGGTCTGGTTACAGAAGGAAATTTATTTTACTTTTTTCAATAAAGTATCTCATTATTGATTAGGTATTTTGTACTTTTTATTCCTGTTAAACTAAAAATTGCTGGCGTCCAAGCCAGTCAAATTCTTGAGTCAAACGACTAATGAATTGAATGAATCCCTGGCTTTCCAATCCCCGTGAAAATACTGCTGACCATTATTGCTTCATCAGAATTTTGGCCATTGAATATTGAGGTACCGGAATGAAACCCGATACCTCTGCCGGTTAATGACTGGCGTTGAACTTTGAATTGCAGGAAATACTGTATTTCAATAAATGTTATACAGGATGATGAGATTCTAATAAATGAGTCAATAAGATTGACATAATAATAAACTGAAATATGAATAATTATAGTATGTAAGTATATAGAAGTTTAGATTAGGCTTGCATGATACTATCCGACAAGGGCAGGAAGATACTACTTGTTTACAATAAATGACCTGTTTTTTGAAATATTCTTTATAATATTAAATATTTACTATAAAAGTTGTTTTTCAGCGTCATTATTCATTATTGATACAATATCAGTTAGGAATTGATATGTTTCAAAAAAAGAGCGCCTAATTTCTTCATACATTGGGCATACAAAGAATAGGGATTCTATAGCTAGGCTAGGCAGTTGCAAATTGTACATGTTTCATTAGTTTTCATTGTATATGCATTGTTATCAATAAACATACATAGTATTTTAATATTAGTAGTTCGTATTTGCGACTTGAATTGTTTAATGTGTATAGGGATCGAGAGGTCTAAGTGGTTTGTGCTTTAATAATATAAGCAGAATGTAACTGGGCGTACTTTTCTGTAAATAGAGGAGATATTTCTAAAAGAGATTTTGTATTATTTCTGTCTCGTTTATGTAGCGAAGTCCCCAAATTCCACTAGCGTATGTATAAGTTGAAACTACTCTGCTATAATATGAGGCTTTAACACTTTCTATATCGGACATATGTGATGACTTGATTGAATTCTGAGTTGTGATTTGTGTTTTTTTTATTTTTTTTGTACGTTATTTTAAATTTTCTGAAAATGTACCGTTAAACAAGAATATTACTCCTACGTAATCAATTTGGGAAAATGAAGTTTTCGGCATCCAGAACAAAAGTGCCCGCGGGCACATAAAGATCCTATGAGTAGTTTCGGAAGTATGGGACCTACAAGTCCAAGACTCTTAATGATGTTGCGTCTGTAAATAGACTTAGCTGGGAGTCAAAATACACGTGAACTCTAGCTAAGGCTGTTGAAAAATAATATTTTTGAATCCTACCGATTAGAAGTAAGTGATGAAAATGTCGATAAATCAGGGAAAACCTGAAAAATCGTGGAAAACTCGCTTAAATCTACATTTTTCGCTGTCAAGAAAGAGTAAATAGCCTAGATTTTTTCAAAAAAAGAATTCTTTCATCGGAACATGAAACCTCTAGCCTACTAATAAAGTGTGGGAGAATCGGAAAATCAAATCAAATCTAATTCTATCCTAGGTCATTATTGTACTTGTAAAGCTCGATCAAGAACCTTAGGTACTTGTGCTCATGTTGCGTCCTTACTCTGGTATTTAGAATATGAACGTCGGCTGTAGCCGAATGTCGCTAACTCGTTTAAAAAATTGTATTTACTTGTTTTTTCAAATCAATAAAGACGCTATTATCAAGAACAAGTACAATATCCATCCAAGTTACTGTTGCATAACATTTCAAACGTTAATAATCTTGAGTAATGCAAGATGCAAACTGGGTGTAGAGATTTTTTTCAGTCGGTATAGGTACAGGCATTTGAATAGCCAAGGTCGCATCTTTTCAACTGACCAGATTTAGAAGGCGCAACACCAGGCAACCTGTACCAGAGTCCAAGGCATTTTTTTCCTCTCTTGTAAAAAAATGTAATGCATTATCCAAGCTTTTCACTATTTTCATTGATTTTCCGATTTTCCCATACTTCGGTATCAAGCGAGAGCTGTCAAGTTCTGAAAAATAATTCTTTTTTTTGAAAAAATCTAGGCTGTTTACATCTTGACAGCGAGAAATGTAGATTTTAAGCGAGTTTTCCGAATTTACAGGTTTTTCCGTATTTCCGATATATCATCACTTACTTTCAAACGGTAGGGTTATAAAATAAAATTTATTCAACAAGTTTACGTTTAGTTTTACTTCCAGCTTAGTCTACTTACAGGCGCAACATCATTAAAAGTCTGGGACTTGTAGATCCCATATATCCAATGGTGAAAAGTTTTTGCCAAAGTATCTAAAAATTGATGTTGTAGATTGTAGATTGTAAGGGGGTCGTACAGGCCTCACAAGTACTTCGACCTATAAGTTCCTTTGTGCGTGATTCTTGACCTATTCGGGACCCGGGATTCCGAGACTTCTTGCGGACTTTATCAGTTTCCTGGGAGCTAAGTTCCTGATTTCGGAGGACGTTAAGAAGGCCCCTCCCAAGAACTCAAGCCTCTTGCAGAATAGCGCTGGGCATTCGCACAGCAAATATTCTACAGTTTTCGCGAAGTTCACGCAGTAGTGGCAACTATCACTCTCTGATTTACCCATCTTTTTGAGGTGATACCCCAGAGAGCAGTGTTTAGTGATAAGTCCCATTACCATCTTCAAATCTTTCTTGTCCAACTCGAGAAGCTGTTCAGCTTTCTTTGGCGATAGACACACTAGTCTTTTCGCTTGTCTTTGTACTGGCACTTTACTCCAGTCAAAATTGATGTTATCAAAAGGTTTTTTGAAGTCGACAAAAAGTGCAAAAACAGATGATTGAATATTGCGGAGTAAAGAATGAAAGTATTAGTGGTCGATGGCTCAGTGGCTAAGGTTTCTAGCAGTGGAACTTCTAGCTCGCATCAGACAGACGTTCGAGGCTCCGGTACGGAATCTTTTTCCTCAAGTACACGGGTCTCTTTAGTTGACCACATGCCTTATTGTAAATCGAGTGTGATGTGAGTTGCCTAAATGACAATATGACAATCCCAACGTCTGGTGCTAGCTTAAAGTGCGCACCGACCAACCGGGTTGGTGCTGTAAGTTTTCCGGGTTTTCCTACAGCTGAAAACGTCACCGAAAACGTCAGTAAGTCGCCCCGGAGCGTTACGGCAAAAATTAATAATAGCCGTCCTCTACCCGCACAGGCTATGCCTTTGGGTACACTCCATGAGTGTACCCATGCGCCACATGCTACATTATTTCGTCCTGGTGTGAAAAATATCACTTTCCCCACTCGCCATGTATTTCCCTGCTTGGATTTTAAAATGTTTTGAGGAAACCGGAAAAGTGTAATATTCATTTTGTTGTTCTTCTTTACCAATAATCATTTTATGAATTTATTTATAATGATAGATGTATCTTTATTGTACAGGAATTTTGAATATAGGTGACACCAGAGTAACTTTCGAATATAATTCCTGGGTACGACCTTGACTGACGCCTTTATCATTCCCTTGAAGTACCCAACAGAAGTAATAGTTGAAACTCAACGAGCAAATCAACATTGTATGTTCATTTCCGTGTATGAAATTGATTGGATGGTTTCTAAACAAACTGTTTAGTGATCAATACAAAATTAAAAAAAAACTAATACATTTTGTTTTGATTCGAACAGGGAGGGGGTCCACCTGCAGAATAGCTTCGAGGTTTTGCCTCTCATCAGTGCGAGGGTGGGGCAATACAAACAGCTCTGAAGCCTTGTTTCCAGTCCAAATCATCGTCATCAATATCAATTGTTCCTATGTTTTTATTATGATTGTAATAAAATGATGAGTAAGCCCGAATATTAGAAGCATCTCATTTCATTGATGTATGACTCGCAATAATATGACTATTATTTTAAACTCAATTTGAACTAAAGATCTATTTCAAGACTCAACTTACCAAAAACACATTCATTCCCAGTTCACTAATTTGATTATGAGATAAATCCAAAATCTGAACCTGGGGAGGCATATCAAGTTCTATGGAATAAAGTTTTTTATATTGGCATGATGCCCTCCTCAAACTTCCAAAATTATCACATACACAGTATTCTGGACATCTTATTTCCACTGGTTTTTCTTCCGAGATATAGAGCAATAACAAAAAGAAGAACAGATGCCTATACATGGTGATTTTCTTACATTGTGATGAACATTGACTGAGTATATTTCGCTTCAAGTCATGAATAATTCGATACGAACGTCGCGATAAGATAAAGTGTTGCGATAAAGATAAAAATGAATAAATATTATTGACACTTCGGTACATACGGTGATCAAATTTGACTATTGTAAAGTGGGTTGAATTGTTGCATTACTATGAGCCATATCAAACCTTTTATAGGAAAATCTTCTGACGTCCATTGCTGAAAGTGTATCATAAGAACTTAGTTTTCTATTCCATGCTAGCAGCTATTTCACTTTCCATTAACTGGATTTGATTTTAATGTTTCCATATATGGAGTCCAGTTTCCACCCAAGAAAGAGTAATTCGCCTGCTCCATTCCAAAAGACAGTATCCAAAATTTTTTCAGAAAATTTAGTTACTATTTTTTTGGATATACTGTGTTTAGGTGCATCTTTCAACCCGACCTGTTTGTTGATAGCTATACTAATTTCAGAGATATGACTATCCCTAACCTAATATGTGCAACCCCTTCAACGCCAAACAAAAACACAAATTCTCCCAATTTTGATTTTTTCACATACTGGGTTTTGGAATGGAGCAGCCAAATTCGTCTCGTCAGTGATACCTTCCTTACAAGCTCACTCACTCCTCTAAAATACCGCGGAAAGGTGGGTGTTATCTACGTACTTTCATGGCCAATGTGATAGTGTTTCCTTCTAGACTGATCCGTCAGCTCAGTCTACATGTCCTTTTATCGTACTTTGGAGACATTCAGAATATTTTTTTTTCACAGAGATAGTTCTAACAATGAACAGCAAAGCTTTGGAACTCATTACTTCGGGAGGTATTTCCTGAGGCATACAGCCTCCAGATATTCAACAATACCAATGTTCCCTGTGTGTGGGAACAAGACATAAAGATAATATGATTTTTCACAATCGGGAAGAACTTAGATACACAAATATGGATATGTTCAAAAATTCTTGTGGGTTCTATGTGGGACACGGAGAAAAAGTGTTCAGTAATAAGGCAAAACGATCTATTCATTTGTCGGACAAACTACGTTACATCACTTGCTGTCAGCATCGCAAGATATTCAATCATTATTAGGCTCAGTTAGTGTCTTGGTAACTGTGAATTTTACAATCATTTTTCCATAACACATATTTTTATGAATTTTATACATTTCCTATAGTTTTCGTCAAAGTCTTTATAAATCAAATTTTGCTGTAACGGTTTCAGCTCTTCTAAGCAATATAACTTGGCTAAATTTAAAAAATGTATTCTATATCGGAAAATGGGTTTTATTGTGCTTGATTTGAGCCTTCAGGAAAAACCATTTTCAAATGAGAATTATTCGTCTTGAAAAGTTTAAAATAAGCATAAGATTGCATAATTCTTCCACATGACATTTGGGTGTTATTATTCATTGGTCGGAACAGGAGGACACTAATGTTGTCCTATACCTAACCTGAACTATCCTATCCTAGCACTGATAAGGAGATAGAAACATTTCATATCTACAGGTGGTCATTCCCAACCAGATGGAAATAATATTTAATGATTAATTACAATTAGTACTTGCAATAGTGAGTGTTCTACTTGAGAAACAATGCACTCTGATTCTCTGTTAGTCATTGTCCGTAAGACCAAGTAGTTGTTTTCTGTCAGATTTCGCTTCATATAGATAAACCTTGCTCTAAAAAAACAATACTCTCAAACTTGGCTAGAGTATACGACTCCTTAGGTTTTTTAACTCCAATAATATTGTTTTTGAAAACAATCTTGCAAGCATTGTGGGCTTCAGGTGTGGACTGGGACAGTTCTCCCCCTGCATCTATCATTTCACTGTGGGACCAGTTCAAAAATGACCTACCAGAACTCTCAACCATTCAAATCGCACGTAACATAATCCCACAAAACTCCATATCCCAAGAAGTCATAGGTTTCTGTGATGGTTCCCAAAAGGCGTATTGTGCTGTTGTTTACCTTTAACTCCTTACTCCTCTCAAGGTGATTTCCATACCCCGCATTGAACTATGCGCAACACTGCTCCCTTCTCAGTTACTGGAATTTGTTCTGAAAACTCTAGATGGGTTATTTCAAATAGACTCTGTGAAGGTTTATACCGACTCCACGGTAGTTCTTGCATGGCTACGAAGTTCCCGTCACAGATGGACAACTTTGTTGCAAATAGAATCACTCAGATTCAAGGAAAGGATCCTCCATCCTTATGGTCTCATGTAACGACACATGAAAATTCCGCAAATCACTCAGATTCAAGAAAAGGATCCTCCATCCTTATGGTCTCATGTAACGACACATGAAAATTCCGCAAATCACTCAGATTCAAGAAAAGGGTCCTCCATCCTTATGGTCTCATGTAACGACACATGAAAATTCCGCAGATCCTGGTTCCAGAGGATTGCTTCCCTCGGAACTTGTCATCAACTCCTTATGGTGGTCGGGACCCCCTTGGCTCAAACTCCCGGATCATTTATGGCCTAAAATTCACACTGAACAAACCGATCCCCCCAATATTTGTGAGGAGCAAAGAAAAGTTGTTCTCATTACACTAGTTGGAGAAAATGTCATTCTCAACTTATTATCTCGCTTCTCCTCACTTTCAAAAATTCAACGCATCGTCTGTTATATTCTTCGATTCATTAACGCTTAAACAAAACAGATAAAGTTCGCCTCGGATCCGATTGTTATAAGATTTATATATCATTTTCTGTTATGGAATTCTCACTTCACTTTCTCATCAGAGCCACTCAGCAAGAGGCATTTTCTTCGGAATTAGCTCAAATCCACCAGAAAAGGCGTCTTCCTTAGCCTTTTCGAAAACTCATTCCATTTATCGACGATAATGGAATTTTAAGATTGGGCGATCGTTTGAAATATTCAGAGATTGCTTACGATCAGAAACATCCCATTCTTCTTCCGAGTACTCATAATTTCACGACTTTAGTAATAAAATACACTCATAATAAATATTTTCATCCGGGATATCAGGCCACGCACTTCCTTTTGGCGCAGTGCTACTGGATTCTCTCCCCTCGACAAACCATCAAAAAGGTTATTTCAAAGTATTATGAATGTTATCATCTCAATCCAAAATCTGTTCAGCAGCCCATGGGAAATCTTCCCAAATTTCGAATATCCCAGTTGAAACCCTTTTCTCACGTAGGAGTTGATTTTTGTGGCCCATTCAAGACCACTCTCACTAGAATGTGAGGTTCGAAGGTATTAAAATCCTACATTAGCGTTTTTTGCTGTATGGCTACGAAAGCCATTCATTTGGAACTCACTTCTGATCTATCTTCAGAGCCTTCCTCGCAGCTTTAAGACGTTTCGTCTCTCGTCGAGGACTTTGTTCTGATCTCTACTCTGATTGTGGTACACATTTCAAGGGAGCTGCGAGGCAGTTTTCTGAAGTTATGAAACACGTGGCAGGTCAAGAAGGAATCAGGTTCCATTTCAACCCCCCCTCTGCTCCTAATTTTGGAGGTCTCTGGGAGGTCAGACACTCACATTTGAGGAGTTGTCTACAGCCCTGTTGAACTCTAGGCCCCTTTGCACTCTCAGTTCGGACCCTAATGATGACTCAGTACTTATTCCAGGGCATTTTTTGACATGAGCACCCTTGGGAATGTCCAGCTAAGGTGGCAAATGGTGCAACGCTTCCACCAGAACTTCTGGGCCAGATGGCACAAAGAATATCGGCATACTCTTATGCAACGCAGTAAATGGCTTGAGCCATCCACTCCAATAGAAATCGGCATAGTAGTCCTTCTGAAAGAAGAAGAATGGTCTCGTGGTCGAATCACTCAACTGCACTCTGGTGCTGACGGTATCACTAGAGTTGTTACCATTAACAACACTTCAGGTAACACTTTGAAGAGACCAGTGTGCAAAGTTTGCCCATTGCCGATGTACTATACCTTTCTCACTTAACTATATGTTTGTGTCGAATATTTAAATTCTAAGTATTTTCAAAATTTCAGAATAATTTTTTTTCTCAATCTCTCTCAAAACAATTGAATAAACATTTGATGTAAATAAAAAATATTCATTTATGTTACGTCCGCGATAACATTTTGTCATCAAACTAATCCAATATTAGTGAATAAACTTGCTCGCATATCCTTATATGCAAGAGAAGGTAACGCAACTGTGCGCGGGCCAAGTCGCAAAGAAGAAATACTTTGGAAAAAAGCAGTACTGAATGAACTCTCGATTCGCAATATACTCATATGTTAGTGCCCGAAATCAAATGGTAAGTGGAAATCATATTTCTTGCATCGAACGATTATATAGAATCTCAATTATTATACTGTCCATTGCTCAAATCTCGAACACTGACATGGTCGAGTGATATTCAGGAAGATTATTTCATGAATAGCATAAAATAAAAAAAAGACATAAATTGGCTCCAGACAGACTCTTTACTCTTCACGGTATTTTCTGGAATGGATTTGCTTATATATGCATCAATTTCTGTTGTTGAAGAAAACCCAAAACGAGACACTTCAATTTTGAGTGACTCAATTATGTCAAACTTTGACACTTATACAAACAAAAGAGAGCCGCTCATCTTTGTTTACATGAATAGCCGTGTTCACCCAAATAGTCGCTTGTTTACCTAAATAGTAGCTAATATCTCACATCATGTGACTTTAATCATGGCATCTTATAAGTGCAGCCATGTGGGAATGAAATAATCAGTGATATTAAACGAAATGAATATAAGCTAGAATGTCCTCCTGGGGCGGTATCCTCAACCCGCTACCCTACTGAGCGAGCGATCCCTCAAGGTGGAGATTTGATGCAAATTCTCGATTCTCAACTATTGCTGTTGGCATAACTTTACACTCGCGTTTAAAATAAGCAAGGGTTGCGCTAGTTGAGAATCAAGAATTTGCATATCACCAATAATCAAATGGCACAGCTTTGGTTCAAAAGACTGATTAACTCATTTTGGATATTTTTGCCGAGGTAATGAATATGAACGTCTTCGTTATCAACTTTAAAATGTTCATGCATAATAGGATTAAAAAGTTTCCATTGTCAGGAGTAAATATTTTGTCATGAGGCACAAATTTTTCTCATCAATGGTTTTTTTATTCTTCAACCTGAACTCTAACTCTTTTCAACTTTTGGTAGGGTCCCAGATTAATACTTTTCTCGTGATTTGATAATATTATAGATATACTGTGTCCCTCAAATCTGAATATTGCAGCTACGAACAAAACACACATTCACCGTTGACTAGTTTCCTCTTATAGTGCCCTGTAGAAAACTTTTTTCGGTTGCTATCCAATCGGAAATCGATATTTTGCCCTTGATATGGCCCGTTAACCGGGATTATAATTTCATCTCCTTCATTTTTTCCGTGTTTATCGTAACTGATTAACTTTTCAACATGAGCTAGAGTCACAAGTGCAATTCATTCTACACTGAAACTGTTACATTTGCATCTGTAATTTCCTTTTCCTAACGGTTGATGAACTGATATCTCACCAGAACAAAAAGATTTTGAGCTCAAAAGCTACTGGAATTGTTGTTGTTATATTGTTTTATCCATCAACCGGTTGCACCCCTACCTGCAACACGGAATATCGAAGAGATCATGGCCGGTATCACAGTATCACATTTTCACAGTGAAATAAACAAAAACTTCTGATACGCAGACAAACCTTTAAGTCAGTCATAAATCTACAATGACAATTGCACAAACCAGGGATCAAGCCAGTGGTGGAGATGTACCTATGAAAAGGCAAAAAAATATTGTTAACGAAGAAAACATTAAAATACAGACATCAATTGAAATGAAAAATAAAAATGATATTGCGGTACTTAACAGTAATACTACTGGAGGTTGAATATTATTTGTTTCACATTATCATGGAAAAACCTAGCTTTGGGTCTCAAAGACCAAGGATGCTTTTCGGTAGAATCTTTTTTAAAAACGAACGCAGGGGTGGATGTAATCTTCAAAACTGCAATAGCGAGCACCACAAACTTTACAGAAAATCACATTAATTGTCTGGCTCAAGGAAACAAATGTTGAAAAATTGAAAGTGTTTTTTGATAACACAAAATATATAAATATGACCTTTATCACGCAACCACACATCCATAAGAAACATTATAGGAATAAATCAATTTATGAAGAGAATCTATACTTGGCTAAAAAACTGCATTACTTCAAAACAACAGCAAAATTATTTGATTGTAATAGCCACTTGAAACCGACAAATTTTTACAAAAATAGTACTTTCCTGAATGAAACAGGAATCTATTTTTTTAGTGAATCACTCATTAGGTATAAAATTGATCATTTCACCAATTTGGATAGAAAAGGAGCTATTTCACCCAGCCCTAACAGTCGGAATCCAGAATCGTATCAAAACCCAAAGGGATCAAGAATTTCTTCTGATGATAAGAAGATCAGCACAACGAATCCTTCAGAAATATCTTCTAGTAATGATGAAATAACGAAAATAAGTAAGAATGACAGCAATTTTTTATATCCGCGACTTTCCCAGATCTCTCTGGTGAATTAAATAAATCAAAAATTCATTCTGCAGTTGATGTTCATAAGTCACTTAGTAAAATTTCATTTTGTCACCAGAATATCCAGTGCATCAGCAATAAAACAATACTTCTGGATAATATTTTTGAAAACGATAAGTAGGTAGTGTGATTTCTTGCTCATATCTGAATACTGGCAATCTCATGAATCGATTGATAGCTTCAAATCGAGTAAATTTATTCTCTGTAATTCTTTTTCTAGAGAAGAAAAAACTTATGGTGGAGTAGCAATCTATAAATTTAATGATTTTAAAGAAGTCGTAGAGAAATATGATTTGAATTATTGGTCTATAGAAAGCATCTTAGAAACTTGTGCCATAAAAATAATGACTTAAAATAATTTGCGTAGTTATGTATCGGCCTCCTTATGAAGACTTTTACGATTTTCTTGGACTTCTAAGTGATATCTTAACTAAAATATGTTCACCAGAAATGACAGTAATTATTGGAGGTGACCTAAAATCAACTTTAATTCTCACAGCACGTATTGTATAGTACTCGAAGACTTATTATCGTGTTTTAATGTTCACAGTAAAAATACCGACAAAAGTTAGAGGAAACTCAGCAACATGTATTGACAATTTCTTAAACAAGTCTGTAAAACCCTATAGTGTAGCAGTAGTGAACATGCAACTCTCTGATCATTATTCCCAATTCTTTGACTTGTTTTATGATGATCTGCCAAAGAACCCAGGGTATACACAAAGTTATTATAAGCGAAATTTTTCACAGTAGAACATCAATGTCTTATACATTATGACACCTGATTTAATAAATCTCAAGAACACTGTATCTCTCTACAATAATCTGTCCCAACATGACCCTCGTTTCAGAGAAATAAGTAGATTATTGAATCGTGAATATCAGCAACAACTACAAATAGCATCCAAGGCATACTATGACGATTTTATTTCAATCGCTGATAATAAATCGAAGGCAACATGGAATATTATCAATAATCTGCAAAATGAATCTTCATCAATTAAAAATAGTAAGCTGGTAATAACAGAAAATGGCATATCCCTGAGTGAGACAGCATTATCTAATAAATTCAACATGCATTTTACAGAACCATTGACAAACAATACCGAGTATGATTGGCAATTCATCCAGCAAAATATTCAAAACAATTTGAATAGTTTTTTCATGCATCCAATTACAGAAAATGATATCACAAGTTTGATAAACGATTTAAAGAACTGAAACTCTAGTGGTATTGATAATATTCTTAATAAATTATTTAAACGATGTCAAAATGAATTATCCTGCCCCTTAACTTATCTTATTAACTTATCATCAGAAAAAGGTATTTTTCCAACTAACCTAAATATAGCAAGAGTAACGACTATCTTTAAAAACGGATATCACAATGATATTAACAACTACAGACCTATAAGCTGTATGAATTAAACATTAAATCTCAATTAAACAGTTTCTTTACGTCGAACAAATTATTATCATCCTCACAACACGGTTTTACAGCAAAAAAAAGTACTGAGACTGCCAAGGATCAATATTAGGCCCTCTTCTATTCATAGTATTTGCCAATGATCTCATATGATATCTGAATGAACAAAATCAAATTACTGCAACGTGTTATGCAGATGACACAAACATTTTAATAGTGGAAGATGACTTTTTGTCATTGAAGTCATTGGCTGAGAATACCTATTCTAAGGTGATAACGTGGTCAGATAAGAACAATCTAATAATCAATAAGTCTAAGAACAACGCCCTGATTTTTGAAGGAAATGGTAGGGAACATCACCAGCTCTTACTATTTGAGAATACCAATGATAAAGTCTCAACATCAGAATCCGTCAAAATGTTAGGAGTAACCTTTGATTCCAAACTTTCGTGGAATTCGCATGTTGACATTCTCTGCGGCAAACTCAGAAAAGGATGTTACGCACTAAAATGTATCGCGAGTAATTGTAGCGAAAAGATCCTATTGACTTTGTACTTCGCTCACTTCCACTCTCACATGAGATTCGGAATTTTGAATTGGAGATCAAGTACTTCTGTACATAGGGTATTTATATTACAGAAATATGCCATCAGAATAATTTCTAAATTAAGTAGGAGAGATTCGTGCAGAGATATCTTCCAAAAATATAAAATTCTGACTGTTATAGGCACCTATATCCTCGAAGCCTGTTGTTTCATATTCAAAAACATGACTATTTATAATATTATCAGAACACACCATGAGTATGATACCAGGTTAAAGAATCATATTCTACCCCATTGACATAGGACTGTTCGATATCAAAGAAACTTTGAGTATATTGGCTGTAAATGCTATAATTCTCTGGCAGAGCATATAAAGGATGCATCTTCCATAACAATTTTCGAGAATCGGCTGAGAAAACATTTACCTACTTCAAAAACTGCTACACCATAGAAGAATTTTTTAATTAGAGAATAATATAATACAAGTATGATATTAAAGTTCATATTTTTTACACTTTTACTTAACTGATCACTTTTACGTTTTTAATTGTAAATGTATTTTACCACAATTGTTGTTTGTAATATTCTGTGCTTTGTTATATACCTATGAACCCTTCTTGACATTTTTCAAAATTTGTTTGTTATTTTGTACAAATCAATTACTGAAATGAATGATTTTAATTTTTTTGTCATACGGAATGTACCAGTCAGGCCCTGTCCCCGGAGCTCCGATACTACCGGAGGGCGCGCTGGTGTGTCATTAACCCCAGTAAACACTCCCCACGTCCATGGGGTAAGTGATTACTGGGTCCGAGAATCATATGCCCTGAGTAGGCGGAGTGAACCAAGAATTACGGCCTTCTGCATTCTTCCGGCTAGGTTTTCTGCCGCATCACGGCATGCCGGTATGATTTTCAGATCTGAGAGCAGCGTGTCCATTATTCCACCAAGGACCCCTATTATCAGAACCACCATCTTAACAGAATGGTTTACATAAAGCCTGCGGAGTTTAAAGAAAAGATCTCGATATTTAGTCCGTTTTTCCTCCTCTTTTCGGACGATGTTCGTTTCGCCAGGAGCTGAAAACTCATTGACGAAAATCGTCCTATTTTGATGGTCGAAGAGGACTACATCAGGCTTATTGGCTTGTATTTGCCTGAAGGTGGGGAATGAATAGTTCCAATATATTGGGCACTTCTCATTCTCCACAACGGACTCCCCGTTGTCTGGGGAAAGAAACCGTGGAACAGACGATTTAGGATGTAAGCTCCTATGAAGATGCATCATTTTGCGAGTTTTTACGTCAGGTTGTCGCAGCTCTTCCTGTGTCCATTTCATTACTCCAAAGGAGTAAAGTAGAATCGGAACGGCAAGCATATTAGTTGCAGCAACTTTGTTCTTCCCCGACAGTTCTGAAGACCAGATCTGTCGGAGTTTGTGCTGATACTTGCCGCGGAGAGAGCTTGTGACAGTAGCTACCTCTTGGGTGTGGCGTTGTTCCACCCCTAGATAGGTATACGTCTCTCCGGCATCCAGATGATGTAGGATGCTTCCGTCTGTGAGCTGAACGTCCTCTCCGTATTTCTCGCATCGTCCTCTTTTGAGATGAACCGTGGCACATTTGTCGATACCAAACTTCATTCCGATATCATGCGTGTACTCTTGCACCACCCTTAAGGACTGATGAAGGTCCTTCTCTCCGGAGGCATGAAGTTTAAGGTCATCCATGTAAAACAGATGGGTGACCTTATGCCTCCGGTTGTTGGGGGTGCCGCATTTGCATCCGCGGGTTTTTTATTATTTTATTATTATTATTAATATTATTATTATTTTTTTTTTCATCCGTTAGGAATTACCCAGACAGGCCCTGTCTCCGGAGCCCCGACACTTCCGGAGGGCGCGCTGCTGTGTCAATAACCCCAGCAAACACTCCTCACGTCAGTGGGGTAAGAGATTAATGGGTCCGAGAATCATGTGCCCTGAGTAGGTGGAGTGAACCAAGAATTACGGCCTTCTGCATTCGCATGGCTAGGATTTCTGCCATGTCACGGCAAGACGGTATGATTTTCAAGTTTGAGAGCAGTGTGACCATCATTCCACCAAGGACCCCTATTATCAGAACCACCATCTTGACAGAATGGTTTCGGTAAAGCCTGCGGAGTTCAAAGAGAAGATCTCGATATTTAGTCCGTTTTTCCTCCTCTTTTCGGACGATGTTCGTTTCGCCAGGTGCTGAAAACTCAATGACGAGAATCGTCCTACTTTGATGGTCGAGGAGGACTACATCAGGCTTATTGGCTTGTATTTGCCTGAGGGTGGGGAATGAACAGTTTCAATAGATTCGGCACTTCTCATTCTCCACCACGGACTCAATATCCCCCGGAGCATAAGGCAACACCGGTGTCTCGTCTACACCGTACGAGTGTCGTAGATGGTAGTTCAACAATCGTAGGGCCGCGTTATGTCTGTGGATATAGGCTGAGACCGCATAAGCTGGACAAGCTGACAGCAAATGCATTATTGTCTCAGCTGTCCCACGACACGCTCTGCATCTAGTGGCAGGGACCTCTATACCCATCACGCGACTACAGTAGACGAGGGTGTTGAAAACACCATCCTGGCAGGCCATTATGAATATCTCAGTTTCCGACTTCAGCCCACTTGACCTGAGAAAAACGAAGGTCAGGTTTCTGGATAAGCCAAAGTCTTCAATGTTCTTGAAGAAGACCCCATGCATTGGCTTATCCCTATGTAGCTGTAGGAGCCTGTCACACTCCGCAGCTTTCACGTGGGCTTTTTGCTGAACGGGATCCAACTCGGTGACAGAGTTTGGGTTCGTCCGTTCAGTGTCGAATACGAGACCGAGTTTATCTGCTGCACGGGTTGCTGCCTTGAAAAGAAATACTCCAATCCCTGCTTTTTCGTGATCGCATACCAAGCAGAGAAGGGGATCTGAACTCCTGCTGACTTTACAGGCTCCATCCAGTACCATTCTGTTGTGTAGACACTCCAAACTCAAAAGTCCACGTCCTAGGAGGCATAAAGTTTAAGGTCATCCATGTAAAACAGACGGGTGACCTTATGCCTCCGTTTGCTGGGGGTGCCGCAGTTGTATCCGCTGGTTTTCCGTAGTGCTACGGACAATGGCAGTAGTGAGATGCAGAAGAGAAGAGGGCTGAGGAAGTCTCCCTGAAACACGCCTATTATTATTATTATTATTATTATTTTTTTTTTTCCGTTAGGAATTACCCAGTCAGGCCCTGTCTCCGGAGCTCCGACACTTCCGGAGGGCGCGCTGGTGTGTCATTAACCCCAGTAAACACTCCCCACGTCCATGGGGTAAGTGATTACTGGGTCCGAGAATCATGTGCCCTGAGTAGGCGGAGTGAACCAAGAATTACGGCCTTCTGCATTCGCCCGGCTAGGATTTCTGCCATGTCACGGCAAGCCGGTATGATTTTTAGGTTTGAGAGCAGTGTGTCCATCATTCCACCAAGGACCCCTATTATCAGAACCACCATCTTGACAGAATGGTTTGGGAAAAGCCTGCGGAGTTCAAAGAGAAGATCTCGATATTTAGTCCGTTTTTCCTCCTCTTTTCGGACGATGTTCGTTTCGCCAGGAGCTGAAAACTCAATGACGAAAATCGTCCTACTTTGATGGTCGAGGAGTACTACATCAGGCTTATTGGCTTGTATTTGCCTGAGGGTGGGGAATGAATAGTTCCAATAGATTCAGCACTTCTCATTCACCACCACGGACTCAATATCCCCCGGAGCATAAGGCAACACTGGTGTCTCGTCTACACCGTACGAGTGTCGTAGATGGTAGTACAACACTCGTAGGGCCGCGTTATGTCTGTGGATATAGGCTGAGACCGCATAAGCTGGACAAGCTGACAGCAAATGCATTATGGTCTCAGCTGCCCCACGACACGCTCTGCATCTAGTGTCAGGGACCTCTATACCCATCACACGACTGCGGTAGACGAGAGTGTTGAAGACACCATCCTGGCAGGCCATTATGAATCCCTCGGTCTCCGACTTCAGCCCACTTGACCTGAGAAACGAGAAGGTCAGGTCTCTGGATAAGCCTAGGTCTTCAATGTTCTTGAAGAAGACCCCATGCATCGGCTTATCCTTATGTAGCTGCAGGAGCCTCTCACACTCCGCAGCTTTTACGTGGGCTTTTTGCTGAACGAGTTCCAACTCGGTGATAGAGTTTGGGTTTGTCCGTTCAGTGTCGAATACGAGATCGAGTTCATCGGCTGCACGGGTTGCTGCCTTGAAAAGAAATGCTCCAATCCCTGCCTTTTCATGATCACATACCAAGCAGAGAAGGGGATCTGAACTCCTGATGACTTTACAGGCTCCATCCAGTACCATTCTGTTATGTAGACACTCCAAACTCAAAAGTCCACGACCTCCCCGTTGTCTGGGGAAGTATAACCGTGGAACAGACGATTTAGGATGCAAGCTTCTATGAAGATGCATCATTTTGCGAGTTTTTACGTCGAGTTGTCGCAGCTCTTCCTGAGTCCATTTCATTACTCCAAAGGAGTAAAGTAGAATCGGAACGGCAAGCATATTAGTTGCAGCAACTTTGTTCTTCCCCGACAGTTCTGAAGACCAGATTTGTCGGAGTTTGTGCTGATACTTGCCGCGGAGAGAGCTTTTGACAGTAGCTACCTCTTGGGTGTGGCGTTGTTCCACCCCTAGGTAGGTATACGTCTCTCCGGCATCCAGATGGTGTAGGATGCTTCCGTCTACGAGCTGAACGTCCTCTCCGTATTCCTCGCATCTTCCTCTTTTGAGATGAACCGTGGCACATTTGTCTATCCCAAACTCCATTCCGACAGCATGCGTGTACCACCCTTAAGGACTGGTGAAGGTCCTTTTCTCCGGAGGCATAAAGTTTAAGGTCATCCATGTAAAACAGATGGGTGACCTTATGCCTCCGGTTGCTGGGGGTGCCGCAGTTGTATCCGCGGGTTTTCCGTAGTGCAACGGACAATGGCAGTAGTGAGATGCAGAAGAGAAGAGGGCTGAGGGAGTCTCCTTGAAACACGCCTCTTCTAAAGATAACCTGCTCTGTTTGGACTCTGACTTGACCAGATGTTATGGTAAATCGAGTCCTCCAGAGCGGCATCAGCTGTTCAATGCATCTCACTATTTGATCGAGTACCGCAAGGCATCTGAGCAAATGCATGATGAGTTCATGCGATGTTGTATCAAATGCCTTGCGATAATCGATCCCGGCCATTGAAAGGTTACGCTTATACTGCACGGAGTCCTGCGTGATGCATCTGTCGATCAGCAGGTTCTCCTTGCAGCCAGCGACCCCCTTTTTTGACCCTCTTTGCTCATATATCCGTTCATACACTGGCTCAACTGCGGAGAGTATTCGCATGTACAAGATGCGTGTAAACATCTTATAACATGCGTTCAAGCATGTTATCGGTCTGTAGTTCTTCGGATCGGATAAATCTCCGTTTTTGGGGATTAGCACGGTTCGCCCCTCGACAAACCAATCCGGAATCTGCTGCACCCCATCTAGCCACGAGTTGAAAACTCTTGCTAGATGGTGGTGGGTACTTGGTAATTTTTTCCACCAATAATTATTCAGGCCATCAGGACCTGGAGCAGCAAAATTCTTCGAGCCTTTGAGGGCCCGTCGAACTTCTTCCGGGGTTATCGGATTGCGCAGTTCATTGAGCTCAGGCTGACGAAGCCTCCTGCAGAAAGCTTCGAACTGCGCTAGGGCTGGAGTATCTACGTTGAGTGGTTGCGGAAACTCGTAAATACCCTTCCAGAAGGTTTCTACCCGATCAGCCGCCGGCGGGTTTTCCACAACACGTGGAGGCTCTTGGAATAGGCGAGAAGGTTTATCGCGGAACTTTATGTTTTCCGCGATGCTTCTCGCCCGCCTCACTAGTGACTTTTTTGCAGCCACCAGCATTCGTATCCTATCAAGACAGTGCTGTTTGATGGTTAACAGCACGCCTTGATTTAGTGTGTGGTGAGCTCGTCTTAGACTTGCGGCAATTCGCCGCACTGCGGGCGTGAAGGGCCTATTGGCCGCCACGTAGTCCGCCACACACTGGATACGAGACGCGTGTTGTCTCGCTGACCTGATCTTAGCTTCCATCTTGTGAATGCGTCGCTCATGCCTCCCAATCAGAGGGTTGGTATTCCTTCTCTCCGTTTGGGACAGGGCCTGAGCGGCGTCATACACGGCAGAGTTGATCTGCCAGATGTCAGCCTCTTCTGCAAGGACATCGTGAATCTCCGCATCCACCCGAGCCAGTTGTTGTGGCTTCAGGGGCTTGGTGTTATGCAGCGCCCTGCGGGTTCTGATGCCTTCCGTTGGTGGTATGATGCGGGCCTCCTCTACAGCCAGATCGACGCGTGGCATATCTGCCACTTCTGCCACAGCGTTAACCGGCTGAGGAGGGGCTGTAACATATTATTATTATTATTATTATTATTATTATTATTATTATTATTATTATTATTTATTCTTCCGTTAGGAATTACCCAGTCAGGCCCTGTCTCCGGAGCCCCGACACTTACGGAGGGCGCGCTGGTGTGTTATTAACCCCAGTAAACAGTCCCCACGTCCAGTGGGTAAGTGATTACTGGGTCCGAGAATCATGTGCCCTGAGTAGGCTTAGTGAACCAAGAATTACGGCCTTCTGCATTCGCCCGTCTAGGATTTCTGCCATGTCACGACAAGCCGGTATGATTTTTAAGTTTGAGAGCAGTGTGTCCATCATTCCACCAAGGACCCCTATTATCAGAACCACCATCTTGACAGAATGGTTTGGGTAAAGCCTGCGGAGTTCAAAGAGAAGATCTCGATATTTAGTCCGTTTTTCCTCCACTTTTCGGACGATGTTCGTTTCGCCAGGAGCTGAAAACTCAATGACGAAAATCGTCCTATTTTGATGTTCGGAGAGGACTACATCACCCTTATTGGCTTGTATTTGCCTGAGGGTGGGGAATGAATAGTTCCAATAGATTCGGCACTTCTCATTATCCACCACGGACTTAATATCCCCCGGAGTATAAGGCAACACCGGTGTCTCGTCTACACCGTAGGAGTGTCGTAGATGGTAGTACAACACTCGTAGGGCCGCGTTATATCCGTGGATATAGGCTGAGACCGCATAAGCTGGACAAGCTGACAGCAAATGCATTATGGTCTCAGCTGCCCCACGACACGCTCTGCATCTAGTGTCAGGGACCTCTATACCCATCACGTGACTGCGGTAGACGAGAATGTTAAAGACACCATCCTGGCAGGCCATTATGAATCCCACGGTCTCCGACTTCAGCCCACTTGACCTGAGAAACGAGAAGGTCAGGTCTCTGGATAAGCCTAGGTCTTCAATGTTCTTGAAAAAGACCCCATGCATCGGCTTATCCTTATGTAGCTGCAGGAGCCTCTCACACTCCGCAGCTTTTACGTGGGCTTTTTGCTGAACGGGTTCCAACTCGGTGATAGAGTTTGGGTTTGTCCGTTCAGTGTCGAATACGAGACCGAGTTCATCGGCTGCACGGGTTGATGCCTTGAAAAGAAATGCTCCAATCCCTGCTTTTTCATAATCACATATCAAGCAGAGAAGGGGATCCGAACTCCTGATGACTTTACAGGCTCCATCCAGTACCATTCTGTTATGTAGACACTCCAAACTCAAAAGTCCACGGCCTCCCCGTTGTCTGGGGAAGTATAACCGTGGAACAGACGATTAAGGATGCAAGCTTCTATGAAGACGCATCATTTTGCGAGTTTTGACGTCGAGTTGTCCCAGCTCTTCCTGAGTCCATTTCATTACTCTAAAGGAGTAAAGTAGAATCGGAACGGTAAGCATATTAGTTGCAGCAACTTTGTTCTTCCCCGACAGTTCTGAAGACCAGATCTGTAGGAGTTTGTGCTGATACTTGCCGCGGAGAGAGCTTTTGACAGTAGCTACCTCTTGGGTGTGGCGTTGTTCCACCCCTAGGTAGGTATACGTCTCTCTGGCATCCAGATGATGTAGGATGCTTCCATCTACGATCTGAACGTCTTCTCCGTATTCCTCGCATCGTCCTCTTTTGAGATGAACTGTGGCACATTTGTCTATCCCAAACTCCATTCCGATAGTATGCATGTACTCTTGCACCACCCTTAAGGACTGGTGAAGGTCCTTTTCTCCGGAGGCATAAAGTTTAAGGACATCGTGAATCTCTGCATCCACCCGAGCCAGTTGTTGTGGCTTCAGGGGCTTGGTGTTATGCAGCGCCCTGCTGGTTCTGATGCCTTCCGTTGGTGGTATGATGCGGGCCTCCTCTACAGCCAGATCGACGCGTGGCATATCTGCCACTGCGTAAACCGGCTGAGGAGGGGCTCTAACATAGCCTCGAACCCGAAGGTGGGATACATCATCCCTTAGGTTTTGTGCGGAAAAAACAGCATGCTCTGGGTCTATTTCACACCACAAAGCATGCATTCTCGCCATGTATCCTCTTCGGGCGGGCTCACTGCTCTCCTAGCAATGCAGAAGACTGTCCCTTAGTTCATCCGTCCACTCAAAGCGTCCGTTTTCATTGCGGTCGTTATATAGTGGCAATCCATCGTTCTGGGCCCCACCACCTTGCCTATGACCCCTAATCCGAGGGGGTCGGTTGTGGGGGCCTCTTTCTCGTCCATCGTGAACCGAGTATTATTATTATTATTTTTATTATAACCTCAGAGTCCGAGACTTGTGCGAGGAGAAGAGGTAATCCTTACCTTTTTAATACGTGTGATGCTATGCACGAGACCGGTGGCAGTGCTGAGATTCCTACTCATGCTCCTATGGACGTTTGGGTTATGGAGCAAGTACTTACCCGCATGCCACCGCGGTCCATTAGATTCATAAACGCCGTCAATAGCTTCCCATATAGTATATTTTGTTATGAGGGTAGAAAATGAGATTTAATAGCCCGCGGCCATCAGCTGCATGTGCGACCCAAGCTTGGTTTGTCGAGATATTTTTAGAAAAGTTAATTTTAGTTGATAATTAGTCGTCAATCTTCTGCAACTGCAGGATACCGGCAACCTACATGCTTTTTAAGTGTTACCAAATCACTCCCAGAGTTAGCTAGAAGGATTGCTGAGCTACAGCTCTTAAATGGAGTTGAAAGTATGTTTGATCAATGTGGAGATTGTTGTCTACGAAAGAAGGATGTCAAGTTTATATGTGTCATTATTTTGACGAAAAAAACCTCCTAATAATTTCATCCAGGGTACCCTAGAGGATGATAATTTCTGGAAATTTTTTGGGTTTCCATGGTAACCAAACAAAAAACAGACTCTGGCTCAAAAATGGCGGTATGAATGTATAAGAATATTGAAACGATTTCGAGACCATCCTCGAGACCGGCCCTGAATATCTCATTACGCATTCACCTCATCAAGTATGCACCCCAAGTAAACATTACTCCGCCTAGAAGAAACGCGAATTTGCTGATGAACGGAACCGAAGTTTCGAAAGACACCTAAGAAGTTGACGTGTAGTCTCGATAAATTGAGAATCGTAGATGGTGCAGCATGATGAATGCTGAGAACTAATTTTTTATACACTCTGTGGTGAAAGGTGCGAAATTGATGTTGTCAAGACAATAAATTTGTTAAACATTCATTGCTGTCAAATAATTCTTCTCGCTAAAAGCTTTCTGGTTTCCCTCTGTTTATTCTTAATAGACTTCGTACCTGCATTTAGGTAAGTTAAGGGTCATGATCGAGGAATTCGTTTCATTCTGAAAAGATTTTTTTGTATTAAAAAATTATTATATTTTAGTGAGAAGTTATCTGAAGATTAAATTAATAAAAAGATATCTGGACTATCAATTCGTAACGGCCTACTCGGTGACTTTCAATAATAATTTTTTTCTGATCTAGTTTCTGGTTAGATACCAACTTGTGATATGTCATTAGAACGAGAATTGAATGTTGAATAAAGCGAAAAGAAAAATAATAGTGTTTCCATTTAAAATAAGAAAGTTGATGTTACTTCCGGTCAGACCGGAAGTTAACTTCGACATGTCAATATGCTCAAATTCTAGCTCTTATGTCATTATATCGACGCTCCAAATTTCACAAACCTACTTCATACAATAACTGAGATATTCCGTAGGCAATACTTCCGTAGCCACCCGGGAGAAGTTAGTTTTCCTGACTTGATTGCTCTTCCCGATTTACCGAATTAATAGGAAAGTCAATGAGATAAATTTTATGTGTATTTCTTTCTCTGTGGTGAAAGGTGCGAAATTGATGTTGTCTAGACAATAAATTTGTTAAACATTCATTGTCTGTCAAAAAATTCTTCTCGCTAAAAGCTTTCTGGTTTCCCTCTGTTTATTCTTAATAGACTTCGTACCTGCATTTAGGTAAGTTAAGGGTCATGATCGAGGAATTCGTTTCATTCTGAAAAGATTTTTTTGTATTAAAAAATTATTATATTTTAGTGAGAAGTTATCTGAAGATTAAATTAATAAAAAGATATCTGGACTATCAATTCGTAACAAAATAGAAGCATATTATTATTATTAACGTCCCTGAGGTTTATATAATAACCTGTTTTGAAACAACTTGGCGCCCAACTCAGGAAGAAACTAAAACGAGTGAAAATTACAAATATGGATGTCAACGAAAATCAACCTGCATTGGATGGAGGCTATAATACGAGATACCGAAGAAGAACAATGCATGGACAAAGGGAGTCACCTGTAACTAATAAAGGTAGTTCAACTGGCAGCGTGGAAAATATCAATGTGAGAAAATGTAGTCACATCCTTGCAGATCCAGGTAATGCTTCAGCTTTGATAGAAATCTTTCCCGGTGATAAAGATACAGAAAAGGCTAGAAATGAATAAAGAACCATATATTTTGATGAAAACGATCATTTGAATGAAAGGCAGTCTTGTTCTAGTGTCATCGAGCCTTCGAATAGCGTTACTGTCGATAATTTCTATTTGATTGAATTCGATGAAAATGCCATTGATTGAAACTTTGACAGGTCAAAATGATGTGACATCTCTTTAACATGGTGAAGCTACTTTACAGAAAACAAATATAGGTACATACCGGGAACTTCCGTTCGGTCAAGGTTTCAATTCACAGCATTTGTACAATTCGGATGTAATAAATAATCAGAAAAGTTCTGAAAATTTGGGGAATCAAAAGTTTATGTCTGATTAAAAAAAAATTATCTCATTAGTGTACTGATAGTGACAATGTAATTCGGAAGGAAGCGAAGTTCTGTGAATAATGTTGCAATAAAACGAAGAGAAGAAGTCATGACATTCATTCTCTGGAATTTTTGAATCGAAAGGTTACCGACTATCTTTCTGGATTCGATGGTGAAAATATACATCCAATTGAATTTATCAATAAACTAGAATACATGATACATTTTTTGAGATGGCTTTTTGAACAGATAGCTTTCTGGATCCAGCCATTTTTCGTGAAAAATTAAAAAATTTGGGCTGATGCGTATTTACTTGATGATTCATGAGCTTCACTGAATTCAAGGGTAGTTTTTTAGATCATTGATTGAAATTGGAAAAAGGTGTTTACACGCCTGATTATGGCACCTTTGTAGACACTTTTCTGAAAATGGTTCATCACGGAAAGTATTTACAACCTAACTATTCTAAAGATATGTTAATTGTGGTAATAGCAAGACATTTTCCGGAACCAGTTGCGGCAGTACTGATCTCGGTAAGGAACATTTCTGATGCGTTGAATGGTCTTCGTAGAGCTGATTTCATTTTGAAATCTCGACGTCCTCCTGAAAATAGATTTTTTCTCCAAATGACATTAAAAGCGGCCTTTTAATAACACTTGGCAGGCTTAGAAGTTGTACTTTTAATGCCTAGGCAGAAAAAGTCCACTTTTACTGCCTAGGCAGAAAAAGTTCGTTGCTAGGCAAACCTTCCAAGTAACAATTTAAATCAAACTGGTTATTAAAATTGACAATGACAAAGTAAACAGTAAACAAACAAATTCAACAAAACCTTTGATGAAATAATTTAGTTATTTGGATATTGATAATGAAACGCAATTTAAATATGAAAAAGTCGATTTTGCGTGGAATTGGAACAAATTTGAAGAAAAAATCATATGTTTCACACGGCAGAAAAGCAGATTTAATGCCTTGGCTAGTTTCATAGCCCCGCTACGCTCGGCTATGAAACACCAGCCGCGGCATTAAATCTTGTGCTTTTATGCCTAGTAAAACAAATAACTATTTGAAACATAATTTTGAAAAAAATGTTTCTGGTCAGTATCGTATCTGAGTTATGACAGAGAAAGAAATACACATAAAATTTATCTCATTGACTTTCCTATTAATTCGGTAAATCGGGAAGAGCAATCAAGTCAGGAAAACTAACTTCTCCCGGGTGGCTACGGAAGTATTGCCTACGGAATATCTCAGTTATTGTATGAAGTAGGTTTGTGAAATTTGGAGCGTCGATATGACATAAGAGCTAGAATTTGAGCATATTGACATGTCGAAGTTAACTTCCGGTCTGACCGGAAGTAACATCAACTTTCTTATTTTAAATGGAAACACTATTATTTTTCCTTTCGCTTTATTCAACATTCAATTCTCGTTCTAATGACATATCACAAGTTGGTATCTAACCAGAAACTAGATCAGAAAAAAATTATTATTGAAATTCACCGAGTAGGCCGTGGAAGCAAAATGAAAGCCAACTTTTCAATATTTGGCTTTCATTTTGCTTCAACGGCCTACTCGGTGAATTTCAATAATAATTTTTTTCTGATCTATCAATTATCAATATCCAAATAACTAAATTATTTCATCAAAGGTTTTGTTGAATTTGTTTGTTTACTGTTTACTTTGTCATTGTCAATTTTAATAACCAGTTTGATTTAAATTGTTACTTGGAAGGTTTGCCTAGCAACGAACTTTTTCTGCCTAGGCAGTAAAAGTGGACTTTTTCTGCCTAGGCATTAAAAGTACAACTTCTAAGCCTGCCAAGTGTCATTAAAAGGCCGCTTTTAATGTCATTTGGAGAAAAAAATCTATTTTCAGGAGGACGTCGAGATTTCAAAATGAAATCAGCTCTACGAAGACCATTCAACGCATCAGAAATGTTCCTTACCGAGATCAGTACTGCCGCAACTGGTTCCGGAAAATGTCTTGCTATTACCACAATTAACATATCTTTAGAATAGTTAGGTTGTAAATACTTTCCGTGATGAACCATTTTCAGAAAAGTGTCTACAAAGGTGCCATAATCAGGCGTGTAAACACCTTTTTCCAATTTCAATCAATGATCTAAAAAACTACCCTTGAATTCAGTGAAGCTCATGAATCATCAAGTAAATACGCATCAGCCCAAATTTTTTAATTTTTCACGAAAAATGGCTGGATCCAGAAAGCTATCTGTTCAAAAAGCCATCTCAAAAAATGTATCATGTATTCTAGTTTATTAATAAATTCAATTGGATGTATATTTTCACCATCGAATCCAGAAAGATAGTCGGTAACCTTTCGATTCAAAAATTCCAGAGAATGAATGTCATGACTTCTTCTCTTCGTTTTATTGCAACATTATTCACAGAACTTCGCTTCCTTCCGAATTACATTGTCACTATCAGTACACTAATGAGATAATTTTTTTTTAATCAGACATAAACTTTTGATTCCCCAAATTTTCAGAACTTTTCTGATTATTTATTACATCCGAATTGTACAAATGCTGTGAATTGAAACCTTGACCGAACGGAAGTTCCCGGTATGTACCTATATTTGTTTTCTGTAAAGTAGCTTCACCATGTTAAAGAGATGTCACATCATTTTGACCTGTCAAAGTTTCAATCAATGGCATTTTCATCGAATTCAATCAAATAGAAATTATCGACGGTAACGCTATTCGAAGGCTCGATGACACTAGAACAAGACTGCCTTTCATTCAAATGATCGTTTTCATCAAAATATATGGTTCTTTATTCATTTCTAGCCTTTTCTGTATCTTTATCACCGGGAAAGATTTCTATCAAAGCTGAAGCATTACCTGGATCTGCAAGGATGTGACTACATTTTCTCACATTGATATTTTCCACGCTGCCAGTTGAACTACCTTTATTAGTTACAGGTGACTCCCTTTGTCCATGCATTGTTCTTCTTCGGTATCTCGTATTATAGCCTCCATCCAATGCAGGTTGATTTTCGTTGACATCCATATTTGTAATTTTCACTCGTTTTAGTTTCTTCCTGAGTTGGGCGCCAAGTTGTTTCAAAACAGGTTATTATATAAACCTCAGGGACGTTAATAATAATAATATGCTTCTATTTTGTTACGAATTGATAGTCCAGATATCTTTTTATTAATTTAATCTTCAGATAACTTCTCACTAAAATATAATAATTTTTTAATACAAAAAAATCTTTTCAGAATGAAACGAATTCCTCGATCATGACCCTTAACTTACCTAAATGCAGGTACGAAGTCTATTAAGAATAAACAGAGGGAAACCAGAAAGCTTTTAGCGAGAAGAATTTTTTGACAGACAATGAATGTTTAACAAATTTATTGTCTAGACAACATCAATTTCGCACCTTTCACCACAGAGAAAGAAATACACATAAAATTTATCTCATTGACTTTCCTATTAATTCGGTAAATCGGGAAGAGCAATCAAGTCAGGAAAACTAACTTCTCCCGGGTGGCTACGGAAGTATTGCCTACGGAATATCTCAGTTATTGTATGAAGTAGGTTTGTGAAATTTGGAGCGTCGATATAATGACATAAGAGCTAGAATTTGAGCATATTGACATGTCGAAGTTAACTTCCGGTCTGACCGGAAGTAACATCAACTTTCTTATTTTAAATGGAAACACTATTATTTTTCTTTTCGCTTTATTCAACATTCAATTCTCGTTCTAATGACATATCACAAGTTGGTATCTAACCAGAAACTAGATCAGAAAAAAATTATTATTGAAAGTCACCGAGTAGGCCGTGGAAGCAAAATGAAAGCCAAATATTGAAAAGTTGGCTATGGAAACCATACGTCACTTGATAACAGTTGCTACTACTGTGATATTTAATTTTCATTCGTCGGCGTTATAAAAAGCCGCCAAAAAAAAATATTGAAAAAACGAATTCCTTGCTAAGTTTTACATAGACTCACTATATTCCTGAGGTTTTTTACATAAACCATTAATTGATTTTGTTAGAGGTCTGGAATTTTATTATTTCATGCCATTATAATGCACGAACCAATATGTTTATTATTTCTCCACTACGAAACAATTCTCATTTCATATTTTGTATTCGCAAAGTAGTTTATGTAATGTATTCTTTTTTATAATACGACCGTTAGAGATTATACTAGGGCCTTCCAGCCGACACCACAGGGGGCCTAACTTTTTTATTTTAGAGTTAGACCCATAGTTACTGAGTACGAAATCCTGATCTGAAAAAAATACTCACTTTTCAAAATAGTCTGTCCTCTGCCTGTCTGTATGTCTGCCTGCTTGTCTATCTGTCTGTCCGACTGTCCGTCGTGCCCAGAAACCGCCTTATATCTCCGGAACCATTGGAGATTGAAAGATGAAATTCTAATGATGCCAATAACAAAAATAAAACACCTCGAAAATAAAAAACCATACACGTGACGAAAAAATTCATACGGACATTTTCATGAAACTTGCATAGGTAAACAAAAAATTTCCATTACTTTTTTCTCTAATGCCTACCGATAATTTTGGAAATATTCGAAAATAATAAAAAGTTTGGCATAGAAATAGAAATAGAAATATTTTATTAATTCTTTGTGACATTACAACATGTATAGGACAAGTCAATCATTCACTTGAAGAAGTGTGTTTCAGATTATCTTAAAATTATGACAGAAAAATAGTAAATAATAAAATACAGACGACACAATTAAAAATAGTGAAGTTTCTGCAGGCTATCATGGAAGTATTCTTTTACACTGTAGTAGCATTTATTTGTTATCAAATGTTTTATTGTCTTTTTGAAACTATTGAAGGAATCGATACTTCTAATGGTTACTGGAAGTTTATTGTAAACTTTTATTCCCATATATCTAAAACTATTTTCCAGTTTTGTAGTTTTGTGTCTGGGAACACATAGATGATCAGAGTTCCTGGTGTCATAATTATGATTTGATGAATTCAGTCGGAATTTATCAATGTTTTTCCTCACATACAAAATACAGTGGTAGATGTATATGCATAATGTTATATTTAATGAATGTGGGCCTACAAGTTTGTCTGAAGTCTAGGCTGAACATTTTTCGTATAATTTTTTTCTGTGTTACAAATATTTTACTGGCATCGATGGAGTTTCCCCATAGGATCAAATTATAACATAAGTGAGTGTACACTAAACTGTAGTAGACATTAACTACTGCACTGGTGGGCATGCAATCTTCAGTTATTGAAATCGCATAAAAAGCCTTATTTAATTTTGTGTTAACTGCGTTAACTTGCTCTGTCCATCTAAGACTGGAATCAATGTGTAAGCCCAAGAACTTTGTTGATGTAGTTGATTCAATTATATTACTCTCGTCTCTGCATGTTAGGGTATGTGAATTGGAGATAATATTATTAGAATTGAAATATACACATTCTGTCTTATCGACATTAACCATTAAACCGTTTGATCTACACCAATTTACGAAATAATTTACAGTATCTGTGCGGAGACCGCCAATGAGGTATCGTCAGCGTATATCGTTAGCAGTTGTGATTATAGGTGGACTGGTAGGTCATTTATGAAGAGTAGAAATATCAGTGTTCCCAGCGCAGATCCTTGGGGAACCCCTCTATTCATAATATGAGAGTTGGAGATTGCATCCTTTACTTTTACTATTATCTTCCTATTGCTGAGAAAGTCTATAGTCCAATCTAAAAAAAATCCTCTAAATCCAATATTGTACAATTTGTTTCAGATGAAATATATGTCTAAACTGTCGAAAGCACGTGATAGGTCAAAAAATAGACCTGCCACATGCCTTTCGCTATCGAGTTCCGTGTAAACATATTCGAAAAGATTACAGGCAGCAGTTTGTGTTGATCTATCGGCTCGGAATCCGTGTTGGTGTGTAGTTATGAGTTTGTTAGTATTTAGAAAATGCATCATCCTGCTACAGACAATTTTTTCGAAGATTTTAGCAATAACAGTTAGGACTGATACCAGTCGATAATTAGATAGATTTTCCGGATCATTTTTCTTGTGAATAGGAATAACTTTAGCAAATTTGAGTGACGTTGGAAACTTGCCTCAAATCATCGATAGATTTATGAGAAGAAGTGAATCGACAAAGGTTTAATACTTGCCTTTAGGATTTTTACTGATATATTATCAATGCCTGTACTAGGCTTGTTTTTTAAATTTTTGATTACGTCCTCAACTTCCTCTGGTCTAACAGGATTGAAGAAGAATGTTTTGTTGAACATTTAAGATGTAGTACACGACGTTGTTCTCAAGTTTCCAAAATAGTCATCAAGATTGTTTTCCGTTACGTTGGCAAAATATTCCGCGAATGTATTTGCTATATCTGAAGGAAGTGTTGAAATTTCACCATCAGAGTTGATTGTTAAATCCGGTCTTTTTTTGTTCTTCCGGTTTCTTTGTTGACTAAATTCCAGATTGACCTAAATTCATTATTAGATTTGAATATAAGTTGATCATTGAATTGTCTTTTGGCATTCTTGAGCAAGATATTATGTTTAGTTTTTTCATTTTTATATAGGTCTTGGATGTCACTTCCTTTCAAATTTCTACTCAACCAATATAGATTCTTCAAATCTTCACAACTTTTTTTACTTCTTTTGTAACCCATTCGGATCCTTTATGAACATTATTCTTTTTATATTGTGTTTTAAGAGGGCAATGCATATCTAAATAAAAGGTCAGAATATTCATAAAGGTGTTAATACCGTCTTCAATATTAGATTGTAGATAGACTTCCTTGAAATCTGCGACAGACAATGTATTTTGAAACTGATCAATATTCTGTTCAGACATATCACGATAACAGGTTAATTTTTTATTATTAAGTTTTGGTAAATTAGTCCAAATATTCTGTGGTCACTGAAATTACCCTCGTAGACTTCACACTTACAATGATTCACATCAACGTTAGTAGAGATATAATCTATTTTTGTGGATGATGTTTGCCCTATCTTATTCGTAAAAACCCTTGTGGGTGCCAAAGAAGTGACTCTCAGATTGTAGCTAGCAAGAAATTCATTTAAACATATTTTGTTGCTTGAATTGATCAAATAGTCAATGTTCAGATCCTCACAGAGAAAGATATTGCGATGGGACTTACTGCATACTTCCAGTATATCACATAGTTTGTGAAAAAATGTGTCCAGATCCCCTTCAGGAGGCCTATATACACTTACGACACAAGTTTTGAAAACGGGCCCCACTACTGATACTGCACAGCAATCACATTGCATCTCTTCACTCAAGTGTGACATTTTTATTGGCTGGAACTCAAGGTCCTCTTTAACATAGACTATGGTTCCTTCTTAGATATGAGAAGTTCGGCAATAGTACGAGGCGATTACATAACCATTCAATGTCATAAACTCGATGTTATCTTGACTGCACCAATGTTCAGACATGCTAATTAGATCAGGAGATTCCTGAATTATTAGTAATTCCAATTTTATCAATTTATTTGAAAGAGATTGAACATTCAGTTGTACCAGTTTGAAGGAGGTGCACTCGAGTTTTTCGTTTTGGACGATTTCTCTTGGATTCACTTCACTAAATAAGATTGCGGTTGGCCATGTAATGCTGCTGTATCTGTATCCAGGTTTTCCAGAAATTCCCTACCCAGCCTGAAATTGAATCGCTCGAAAGTGATTTTCTTGGGTCAGAAAGCAGGTGTATAAATGGTCTCTTTCAGGTTTGGTTCAACTCCGATCATGAAGGACTGATTATTCATTTTGTTATTTTGAGTTAGCAGTTTCACCTGTACCTCCGTAGAATCAGTTTTTGCTTGCGGAAACTGTTTCACGTCATCTGAATTCACTGTGTCTGGAACTCTTGAAATGAAAAGCCACAATTTTTTATTCTTGTTGTCTTCCTTTCCATGGAATGCTTGATCGCCATCTCCAGTTCCCATCTTTTTGGTTTTTCTCCTGATTACCTTTTGATAACCACCATTATCGATATGATTGATAGGAGTGATGCCAGGAATACCTGGGGAGTCATTCAGATGTACTTCGGGGCTTTTCACCAAGTTGATATAATGGTCACATGCTTGAGCAACATTTGTTTTTGATATTGAGTCGGAATTATCCAGATGATTTGATGAGCTCGAGGAGCTGGCAACCTTGTTATATGATTGTTGACTATTTGGACTCCTTGGACGTTCAGTCGCTATCGCCACAGGAGCAGTAGCGATAGTTTTTTTGGGATTATTTATCTCGACTGGTTTTCGTCGTTTTGAGGAGACTGATATGATTATTCAGAACTATAACTTTTTCTTCTAGTTGTTTGATAATATAATTGAATATGTGTAGGTCCACTTTACCGTCAGGATAGACTTTTCCCAATGCATCAAATAAAGCCGTATCCAATTCAGGTTCAACAATATCGTCCTTTGAGGTTAATTCACTGTCACAGCACACGATTTTGTTATTATCAATTAATGTTACATAGCTACTATTTTTCGCACAGCTCGGGTGAAACATAGTGTCACATTTTGAACATTTCAAACCCGTTTTTACTGAACTTTTACACTTGTTACAAATGTTTAGTTTAGATGCTGATTCTTTCACGTCCGACTGTGGCGGAGCCATCTTAATCTTACATATCAACCACTAGGCCTCGAGGCACCTCAACTTCCGAGCTATAGCTGGATCCATGTAGGTTGTATTATCAAAAATTTATTGTAAAAATAATTATAGTTAAAACAAATGCCCAAAGATCAACTCCTATATGCATATCAACCATTAGGCACCTCAACTTCCTTGCTATAGGTGGATCCGAGCACTCACTTGATATACTAGGATTTTTTATTCAATTTTTCAGGACACAGATGTATTGGTAGTAATTTGGGAATCCTAAACAAAAATCTGAAGGAACGCCGGTCCAAGTTTGTCCCCTAATAAAACTTTCCAGAAAAATGTATGTTTCCATCGCTGCTGGCATGCAGTGTATATGACGTAGTTTGACCCCTTTTGTGCAGTGAGTTCATTTCTAGTGTATCTGTCGATCCCGTAAATTTCATGATTCTTCGTCAAAAACTACGGATGATGTGAGGGTGTTTGCATGAGTAGTGAAACACACTGTATATTTGGTTAAGAAATGATCACTCCGGTTCTTTATTGACTATTAGGAATCTCACGTTTGAATGTAAGACCTCGTTAATCCTTGGCTCACACAAGTTTCGGATTCTGAGGGCTGCCTTTCATAGGAGGAGGACAGCTGGTTAACAATTTTAAAAACAACTTTTTATTAGGAAAGTTGAGAGGCGAGTAATTGAGTTTATGCCGGAATTGAATTAATCCAAAATGAAATGATCAAGAAACATATACATTTTTCCCCTGGGAATCATTTTTCCACATTGACATTTTTCCTCTGCATTTGAGTCAAAACACGTTGTTACCTTGGTGACTGTAGCAGTTGAAAATAAATGATTTAGAAAACTTCTCCTATTTCTGAATTCGTAAAAAAATTATGGAAAAATTTACTACAATTCTCTTTCTACTCCTAATCCTTAGGTTTTTGACCATTACTAAAGCTTCAAAATATACTTCTTGTCGTGCAATTTTCATACACCAGCTGAATTCAAGATCGAAGTGAATTCATTGAGTTGGCCCAACATATAAAAAATACTCATTGTCGTAGTAATCCCAGTAAAACATTTATAGCTTCATTGGTATTTCATTGAGTCTTTACTTATACTTTTTCATTACGATTTCTGAAAATTTCCTTTAATTCCCGAATAATTCCTCTAATTTCCGTAATACCCGAGTAATACCACAAATTCCCGACTAATGCCCAGTAATACCCAAAAAATTTCAATTAATACCTCTAATTCCCGAGTAATGCCCATTAATACCCAATAATTTTCAACTAATACCCATAATTCCCTAGCGGTGTCCCCCTCGGTTCCTAATCAAATATTTTTTCCTTTTCAGATAGCCAAACATGAATTTGAATTTGAATTTTTGGTAATCGATTCTCTTGTCTATCCTTTGATAATTGGTATCGATTTTTTGAGAATGTACGAAGCTACAATTGATTTTCATAAAAATGTATTTTCGTCACGTTTAGACAATTATATAGTAAATGTGGACCAGCTAGAGGTCATTCATGAATTCCAACCACCTGATATACAACCCATAAAGATTATGGCAGTGAATCATTCTCTACTACCACTGCTTAGTGAAACGAGTGAATCATATGATATTCAAAGGATTTTCGATGAAGTTTTATTGAATGAGGAAGAAATGTCAAATTTTCGGGATTTAATTAATAAAACTAAAAAAAACAAGTATTTTCAGATAAGCCAGGTTTAACCACATTATATGAGCATTCTATAATTTTGAAAGATGAAACCCCATTTGCAGTGAAACAATATCCAATACCGATAGCATATCGACAGGCTGTTCAACAAGAAATAGAAAAATTAAAGAAATTGGTGTGATTGAACGCGCTAATACTCCATTTTGTAGTCCATTAATGACAACAGTAAAAAAAATGGAACAGTGCGTATGTGCTTAGATGCTCGCCTCCTGAATAAAATCGCAGTAAACGATATAGAAGTTCCCAGACCCATTGAAGATATTCTGAAAGATTTGAAGGATTTCAAGTATGCTTCTTCATTAGATTTAACGTCAGGTTACTGGCAAATTCCTATAAAAAAAGAACATCGAAAATATACATGTTTCAGATATGGTCCGAAAAGTTATCAATTTAGGGTTCTTCCGTTTGGATTATTGACGGCGTTAGCAAGCTTCACCATATGTTTAGATAACATTCTTGGACCACTTCTGCAGTCTTCTGTTTACATTTTTATAGATGATATTCTTGTCGTGAGCAATTCTTCTCATGAACATATTGAATATTTAGATCGGATTTTTAATTGTCTGGCAGAAGCAGGTTTCACCCTCAGAATGAGTAAGTGCAACTTTTTCAAAACTGAAATTAAGTTCTTAGGATATATTTTGACTACGGAAGGTATTTCACCAGATCCAGATAGAATCGAAGCTATAGCTCAATTTACCACTCTGAAGAATATTAAGAAATTACAAATGTTTCTTGAACTGGCAAACTTTGACAGGGTTTTTTGTGAGGATTTTGCTACGATAACGTCACCTCTCACCCGGCTACTACGTATACATATTAAGTGGGTTTGGGGAGTTGAACAGCAGAATGCATTTGAAAAAGTCAAAGAAATTCTCTCACGTGAGGTCATGTTGTATCACCTCAGAGAGGACAAAGTATTCTATGTCCGATGTGATGCAAGTGATACAGGTTTAGGCGCTGTGTTGTATCAAATGCATGGGGAAAGCAAAAAAATAGTGGCTTATGCTAGTAGAAAATGACTGGATAGGGAAACACGTTATTCGGTACCAGAGAAAGAATTGTTGGGTATAATTTTTGCATTACTGAAATGGCGTGTTCATTTGATAGGTAAACATTTCATAATTACAACCGATCATCGTTCTCTACAATATTTAAAATCGTGTCGTTTACTGTCCAGTCGTATATCACGTTGGGTACTAGCTATGCAGGAATTTTCATTCGAAATCGGGTATATGAAAGGGTCAAATAATATCGTTTCAGACACACTCTCTAGAAATCCGATACAGCATTCTTCTGTTCCCGATGGTAGATCATTCTATATTCTACATATTGAATTTCGATCTCATTTCGAAAATTTAGTAAAAAATATTGCAAAAGATCAGAAACTGGATCCGTATTTGAATAAAATCATTGACAAAATAAGTACTGATCCTGAATATGACAAATTTATTTTACATAATGATATTCTGTATTACGCAACAGATAATGGTCATCTCCTCTGCATTCCGAAAGATCATATTACTGAATATATTAAAAACTATCATGAAAGTTTTGGTCACTTGGGAGTTTACAAAACCTGGTGTGCCATGAGAAAGGAAATTTGGTACAAAAATTTGCATCGAAACATAAAAAATCAACTCAAAACTTGTGATCTCTGCCAGAAAGCAAAAATATCAATTTTACCGAATCCTCGTTTTGAATCCATCATACCAGAATCTCCTGGTGAATTGATTTCCGTAGATTTGTTTGGACCCTTGCCAGCTTCCAGAGATGGAGTAATACGACTTCTGGTTGTGTTAGATATTTTTTCTAAATTTGTGTCACTTTATATGGTGAAACATGCCACCACGGAAGCAATAGTATATCATCTTTCGAATCATTATTTTAAAAAAATTGGTGTTTCCAAGGCAATTTTATCTGATCAAGGAACACAATTCACACAATGGGCATTAGAAGTGCAGCGTATAGCAGAATTGTTGAATAATGTGACTCATGAAGCAACAGGGTATTCGCCTATGGAATTACAGTTTGGTAAACCAGCCTTGTTGTCCCTTTTAGGAGTATACTAAACTTTCCATCAGTGAACTATGAAGCTGATGCCCACGTAAAATTATATTTTGCTAAGGAAAATTTATTGAAACGAAGTAAAAAACGTGCGTTTTTAAATAACAAAAAATTTGAGACATTTTCAGTAGATGGACTTTGTTTTATTGAAAGCTAATCATATTTCTTCATCCTTGGATCATGAAACTAAAAAATGTTTCCTTTTATTCGAAGGTCTTAAAGAATAAAAAAAAAATAGTTCAAAAACTTAAATATTAATACATCCTGAATCTCAAGAAAAAAGGGTAATTTTTCATGTTTGCCATTCAAAAATGTATATTTCTTTACCTTAATGTATGTATGTCATTCATTGCATACAGTAAAGGTAATGAGGGGGGAGTAGTTGCAGCATGATGAATGCTGAGAACTAATTTTTTTATACACTCTGTGGTGAAAGGTGCAAAATTGATGTTGTCAAGACAATAAATTTATTAAACATTCATTATCTGTCAACAAATTCTTCTCGCTAAAAGCTTTCTGGTTTCCCTCTGTTTATTCTCAATAGACTTTGTACCTGCATTTAGATAAGTTAGGATCATGATCCAGGAAGTCGTTTCATTCTGAAAAGTTTTTTGTCTATTAAAAAATTATTATATTTTAGTGAGAAGTTATATGAAGATTGAATTAATAAAAAGATATCTGGACTATTAATTCGTAACAAAATAGGAACATATTATGATTATTAACGTCCCTAAGGTTTACATAATAGCCTGTTTTGTAACAATGGAATCTGCTTGCGGGTATATAAGGCGCTCGGTGGGAGATGGTAGTCATGGATAGTCACATAGAGTCAAATATAGTTCCAGAGTTCGCGGATAGAGAGTGACAGTAAAGATAAATAAAAATAGAGACTGTGATATAAATTATTGTTTAAGACGTGTGTAAATAAATTATCAAAATCAGTTCAGTGCAGTTTTACTACATTTGGTGTCATGAGTAGGATGATTAAAATAAATAAGTGTTAAAGTGTTCGCCACGTTGGAAAACTGATAGACATTTATCGCACCTAATAGACTAGTGACCCGTTGAACATTTTAGTGTTTCCAAAGTGGACAGTTTTGCGCGTCGCGGGAGAATAAAGTGAATACTTATTGTGCAGAATAAATAATAGACTGATATCTCAGTTGAAGACAATAAAAGACAAAATGTTTCCGAGGAGAGTTCACCTAGTGGACCTTAAAGTAAGTGATGAAGCAAGAATTAGAGAAGCGTGAGTTAAAAACAACTGGAAAGAAGTCCGTACTCCAGAAAAGACTTTCAGAATGACTAATTGAAGAAGAAGACCCCGAAACATTTTTATTCGAAGTTTCTGGAATAGATTTGAGTTCTATAATGAACAAACTCGAGGAAACCACGAAATCCTTGTCGAATAGTTCGAAGGAGGAACTTCAACAAAATTCCGTAAGTCTGAAAGAACTTCAACAAGATTCGGTGAGTCTGGAAGATCAGTTCCAACAAAATTCAGTGAGTCTGGAAAATAAATTTCTTCAAAATTGGAAAAACCTGGTAAAAAAACTTCTAGAAAGTTCTGTTAGCTTGAAAAAATAACTACTCGAAAATTCAAATAGTATGAAAGAGGAACTCCAAGAGAAGTTTCTCGAAAATTCGAATAGTCTGAAAGAGGAACTCCAAGATGAACTTCTAGAAAACTCAAAGAATTTGAGAGACGAGCTTCTGCATTATTCAAATGGTCTAAGGGAGGAGCTTCTAGAAAATTCAAAAAGCTTGAAAGAAGAAGTTTGCAGTATGGCGAATCGGTTGGAAGAAAGAATGGGAACTGTTGATGAAGATGGAGAAAATCAAAGATGAGATGGAGGAAGAAATAAAAAAAATTAAGGAAAGGCTCCACGATGAAATAAAAAGCGGAATCGAGACAGAAATCGGCAGAATAAAGAAACTTACAACTAAAACTCAATGCTGGATCTGAGTATGAATTTGGAGGAAGTTCAGAAAGACATAAAAAATATCAAGATCAGTGCTGAATCTGGAAAGCTCTCATTGAAACCGCCTCAGTTCGATGGAAACACTCCATGGGCAAACTACCGCCGTCAATTCGAGGCTGCTGCTAAAGCAAATGGATGGGGGATGCGGAAAAAGCAATAGCATTGACACTGGCATTGCGTGGCAATGCCACAAACATTTCACAAACCCTCACCGCCCAACAGGAGGACTATGAATAGCTGATTAAACATCTAGAACTACGGTATGGTCAGGCCTACTAAGAACACGTGTACCATTCACAGCTGAAGAATCGATGCCAGAAATCAGGCGAATCCTGGCAAGAATTTGAACCCGATATTGCACGCTTGGTTCGTCTTGCGTACCCAGCTACACCGGAAAATTTAATGGAGCTACTAGCAGTTCAGGCATTTTTGGATGGGCTTCGTGACCAAGAAACGAGGCAGGCTGATCGAGGAAGACCCACAGGAACCTACTAATATGGAAGCTGTCATGCAAAAAATAATGAAGGAAATTATGCCTGAGAGAAGACTGATACGATCCCAAAATTGTAGAAAACTTGAGCACGTGCGTAGCAAATGTCCAGCATTAAAAAAATCGATACCAACGAAGGTCAAGAAGGAGCAATCGTCAGCCCGTATCCAACAAGCCCCAGTAAACCAGTGTCCTTCAGAGACAAGACAAAGGGGTCTTCGTAGGTGGTCTCATTAACAACAAGCCTCGCACTATGCTCCTAGATACGGGTGTGACTAGGACGATTCTTGAACCTACATTTGCCAAAACACCAGCAATAATAGAATCGTCAAATTGGAAGCTGCGCACAGCAACAGGAGAGCCGGCAACTGTGTATGGTGAACTCGAAATCGAACTTACGTTAGGGCGCACTAAAGTGAAACATCGGGCTCTAGTAGCGGATAAAATAATAATATAATAATAATAATAATAATAAATGTGTCTTTATTCGTTAGGAATTACTCAGACAAAAGAAAGCATAGTATTCGGGCTGGCGACATTCGACAAGTCGCTCTTCCATGTAACCAGCCACATATTATTGATTAATTAATATACTAGGTGCAATAAAATGAATATAATGATTAACGTAATTCGACTGAAGAAAAATCGAATCAAAGATAATAAAAAGAAAAATATCTATATATGTAAATATATAACGGGTGGATACGAAAGTATTGCCTACGGATTATCTCAGTTATTGTATGAAGTAGGTTTGTGAAATTTGGAGCGTCGATATAATGACATAAGAGCTAGAATTTGAGCATATTGACATGTCGAAGTTAACTTCCGGTCTGACCGGAAGTAACATCAACATTCTTATTTCAAATGGAAACCCTATTTTTTTTTCTTTTCGCTTTATTCAGCATTCAATTCCCTTTCTAATGACATATCACAAGTTGGTATCTAACCAGAAACTAGATCAGAAAAAAATTATTATTGAAATTCACCGAGTAGGCCGTGGAAGCAAAATGAAAGCCAAAAATTGAAAAGTTGGCTATGGAAACCATACGTCACTTGATAACAGTTGCTACTACTGTGATATTTTATTTTCATTCGTCGGCGTTATAAAAAGCCGCCAAAAAAAATATTGGAAAAATTGGGAAAAAACAATACTCTGTAGGTCCATAACTTAAATAAGAACATACAACTTTTTCTTGCCTGTACTATTCAGCATAACCATTCCTTCATAATGATATAATAGAAAGTAATTTTTTGAAATGAAATACCAAAAAATACAATTATTATTATTCAAATAACAAATAAACAGATTTATCGAAAAAAAAAAAAATTCAAATTGATAGGATTAAAGATAAAATAAATTCAAAACAAATATTCGAAATGCATTCCCTCAGCGTCAATACATTTATTGACTCTGGTGATATTTTCATGTAAAATGTTTCTCAACATTTGGGGCGTGATATCTTGGAAAGCTCTACGAATTTTTACTTCTAGCTCATGTAGAGTTGTAGGCTGTGTGGAATACACCCTATTTTTAAGATGCCCCCATAGAAAAAAGTCGCACGGAGTAAGATCAAGTGACCTTGGTGGCCACCTGACTGGACCATGGGTTGTTATAAGTCTCTCTTGAAAGCGATTTTAAAGATAATTTCTCGCTATTCTTGAATTATGCGGAAGGGCGCCATCTTGCTGGAAGTACATTCTCTCAGTTATTTCCACTGGTAGGTTGTTAATGAATTCCGAAATTTCATTCGTTAAAAAACTAAAGTATCTCTCTCCGGTTAGTTGGCCTTGAAAAAGAATGGGGCCAACAATATGAGTTCCAACTATTCCTGCCCAAACATTCACACCAAATCTCTCCTGGAAGCCACCTTGTCGAAACCGGTGCTCGTTTTCTATCGCCCAGTACCTGAAACAAAAGACCGTTCACACTTTTAGCACTTTACACTTCGACTATCGACAATAATCCAAATAAAGTACAGTACCTACCTTGTATTATTCCTGTTAAATAATCCATTGTTGGTAAATCTTGACTCGTCCGTAAACAAGATATAATAGTTAAATAGGTGATTCTCAGCATTTTGTCGAAGAAACAAAGGATTTAAATCGATGTTTATTCAAAATTTTCCTAGCAGAGTCTTTACTTATAGCTAATTCAGCGCCAATCTGCCTTGAGGAAATTGTGCTATCATATTGTACTAAAGCTAATACATTAATTTCAGTTTCCTCATTGATAACAAATGCTTCTTGGTCTTCGTGAACAACAGGCTCAGTTCTTAATTTTTCTTCAAGCCACTGGAAATACCTTCTTGACGGTTGCTGCCTCCCTGGATATTGCTCTAAATACAATCGTTCAGCGGCATAAGAATTTTTTAAACATTCACCATAAATGAGAAGCATGTCAATTTGTTCGGTTCGTGAATAACGGGGCATTTTTTGAATATTCCATTAACTGATTTCGATTTCCAAACCCTTTTAAAATGGCAGAATCAAAAACACTACTTCGAACGTCAAAATAATATGGATAGCAGCGTTCGTGAGAGCTCTCGTTTCTTTTTTGTTTCATTCCAAAATACATCTTAATCAGCCTACTTGTTAATATTTTGGTTCGAATGATTATTGCAATGGAATGATTATTCTGAATAGCGCAAACATCGTCCATAGGTAGATATTAGAATATCTATGGACGATGGCACAGACCAAGTACGTTTATGTTCCTATTTAACCTAGAACCTACAGGTTTTTAATTTATTATTATTTATTATTTATTAATTTATCATTCCACAATATTTATAATGTTATTTTTGCGTATGCCGATAATAGAGCAAGAGCAACTGTTATCAAGTGACGTATAGCCAACTTTTCAATTTTTGGCTTTCATTTTGCTTCCACGGCCTACTCGGTGAATTTCAATAATAATTTTTTTCTGATCTAGTTTCTGGTTAGATACCAACTTGTGATATGTCACTAGAAAGGGAATTGAATGCTGAATAAAGCGAAAAGAAAAAAAATAGGGTTTCCATATAAAATAAGAAAGTTGATGTTACTTCCGGTCAAAAATATGCTCAAATTCTAGTTCTTATGTCATTATATCGACGCTCCAAATTTCACAAACCTACTTCCTACAATAACTGAGATATTCGGTAGGCAATACTTCCGTAGCCACCCGGTATATATAGAGGATTATTCAATCATAGGGATGTAAATCATGAACTCCAGAGGGTTCGAGTTGAATTTCAGAGACGGCGTTAATGGAGAAGAGTTGGTGCTTCACGGGAGAAGTGAATGAATGATTCGTGTCTGAAGATGTGAGCGTACCGGAGAAGGTTGAAAGTTTTTTGGAGGCTTGCCTTGATGGGGGTGCGAGCAATGAAAACGTGGTGATGTCCGAGCCCAACCTCCATGATGAAAAAATTGGACGAGGAATCGCACTAGGTAAGACTTTGTTGCAAGTTGATGAATTTGTGCCGGTAAGGGTTATGAATGTCAATTATTACCCCGTGACTTTGAAGAGAGGAATAATTTTGGGGCACTGCTCGTCCTGTGTGATTAAGAATTTACGCGGCACTGTTAGCCAAGCCCGTAACTTGCAAGCAAAATTGGAGAAGATGGTTGCCATCTCGTCAAAGGATATGGGACCCGCACAGCAGCCCAAACTGTGAGAATTAGTCAGGCAGTATCAGGACATTTTCGATACCGGAGTGGGCAAAGGCGGTAGAACAAAGGTGGTTCAGCATAAGATCGACACTGGGAATGCTCAACCGATCCAACAATCAGCCAGAAGATCTTTTCAAGGTACTTGCCGATTACAGGTTAGCTCAACGTGTGGCAGAAGATCTCCAAATGAGGCATTGCCGTAGTATTCTCCAAGAAGTTCGGTCGACTCCAGGAACTGCGAGAACAGAACCCGGAAGTTGGAAGGGTGCTACGGCTGACGAAAGGCCAGAGAAACATCTACTATCTGGTAACCAAGAAGCGTTCCCGAGATAAACCGTCTTATGAGGATGTCTGGAAGAGCCTTACCAGATAAAGAGACACGATGCTGGACCAGAATCTTGTGGACCTGGCAATCCCAAAATTGGCCTGTGGGATTGATGGGCTGGACTGGAGAGTTATAAGGAGCATGTTGGAGGCAATATTCAGATTCAGCGGCGTCAAGATTCTAGTGTACTGCATCCATCTTCCTCGACCCAACTTGAAGACTGTGGAGTGCTACTTCCATCGAACATCCAGGTGCAGATTTGGAGAATCTTGCAGATATCTTCACACTCTAAGAATGACGTTTCGGGACGAAACGTCTTTAAGAAGGAGGCAATGTAACGATTTCGAGACCAGCCTCGAGACCGGCCCTGACCATCTCATTACGCATTCACCTTATTAAGTATGCACCCCAAGTAAACATTTCTTCGCATAGAAGAAACGCGAATTTGCTGATCAACGAAATCGAAGTTTCGAGAGACACCTAAGAAGTCGACGTGTAGTCTTGATAGATCGAGAATTGTAGATGGAATCTGCTTGCGGGTATATAAGGCGCTCGGAGAGAGATGGCAGTCATGGATAGTCACAGAGAGAAACAAATATAGTTGCAGAGTTCGCAGATAGAGGACAGTAAAGATACATAAATATAGTGACTGTGATATAAATTATTGTTTAAGACGTGTGTAAATAAATTAACAAAATTAGTTTAGTGAATTTTTACTACAATATAAAGAAGATGAACAGGAATTGAGACATAATTAAAAACGAAAATAAAGATGTTTTTCGCAACAAGGACTGCGAGAAGTGGCTCATCCTATTACCAATAACAATGTTGGCTACTAATTATGATAAAAAGCAATAATTTGATTATATGTAGATACTGTTCACTAAAAATCCACAAATATTAGTTGCGTAAAGTAAATATTAACTCACACGTTTGACCTCGAAAAAAATCATTTATTTTGTTCTCTTTGAGTTTAATTCTGTTGGAATATTGAAATTATTGAAATATTCTTTCTAGCCACTCTGTACTTTATGTTTTATTTATAAACATTTTTTATGGATGAATGTTTTACAGTTGTTTTAAATAGGTAAAATATTTTCAAAAGTTGACAAATAACTTTCTTCAAGAAAAACCAATTTGTAACAAAGTCATTACCAATGGTGGAAAAAGCATGGTTTTTTATTCACCGTTGGATCCACCAGTCAGCGATATTTGCCTTTATATACTTATAATATAAGAACACAGTTGGTGGATTGATGGAGCCACCGGTTAATAAAAAACGTATTTATTTTCCACCATATATGTAATGCTGTCATTACTAACGTCATTGAAGGTTGGGAAGTATCACATTACACACCTCTTCTTCGCAACCTCACTTCCCGCCCTCACTTCCCGCCCTCATATCCCGCCCTCAATTCATCTATTCTAGATGAATATTTTTTATATTTAAAAAAATAACACATATTTTTGACAAATTTTGTGATACCTATTTAATGGCAAACAATAAAAAACAACAATGAACTAAATTACAACAAACTAAAGACATATTTTTCGCAACCACCCTACCGATATTCTTGTTGTAGCAGGTGGGGTGAAATTATTTGAAATTTATTTAATTTTTTCAACTTCTTTCAAGAAGGAGAGGGATCGGTCAAGGGACTCTGACCGACAGTTTTTTCTATTGCAATTTGAATGAAAGCATTTAATTAATGAAAATACGTAGCTTCATTAGGAATTTTTAGAGAAATGAAAATATGAATATAGGCAACATCTTTGATGCCAGAACCAAGTTAACGACTCAATAGAACTGAATCAAAATATCTGAACAATAAGTTCACACAAATGCCAATATTTACATAAAGTTTTGGAAACTTTCAGAATTCTCCTGCTCCATGAAACCAAGAATATTTTCATTGACAAATCTCGAAAAACTATTGGAAACTCTACCTATTTTGAATCGTACTGATATCTAACACCTACTTGCACTATGTGCCTCATATATTCACTATAGCAAGTTCTACCTGATATTCAATGGTGATGGCTTGAACAAAACTCGTAGTTGAGCCACATCTATGCAATATCTTATCAACTCTCATTCCATCAAAAAACAAAATATATATAAATTCAACAAATAACTAAATCTTTAATAGAGGGCGTATCAAAATTATTTTGACAAACTAACTAGATTTCTCTCAATTACTTTCTTTTAATTAATTTTTTTTTCACACAGTGTACCTTTAAAGGGCAGAATATTGAAAACAAATAGTGAAAAAAATATTGGTGGACATGACAACATGAAGGCATCAGTTTCAGACCACCGTGCAGCACGTAAATTACATAATTGATTTTCTTGCGGGGACAGGTGTAGAATCAGACAATTTCATTTCATCCATCAATAAGGTATTTCTGTCTTCTCGTATCATTTTTCTACTACTAGTACTTCTTGTTCTCGGCCTATAAGTACTTCTTTCGTTTCGAATACTATGACTCCTCATATATCCTAGGTGCTTTAGTCGAAGGGACTGAATATCTAAACAATATCGTTTCGTTCCTCTTTGGAAGAGGCAGGCACATCCAATAACTGAAAAATAAAATACCATTTCGAATTTTAAAATGCTTTTTGGTTAAAAAATTATGATAGTTGATTCAAAAATGATTTCTCTCACATTGGCCATAAAAATGAAAATAGTAGTTGTTAAAGTTTATTTGCTCATTAGAAAAGGCTGAAGTCGGAAACCGAGGGATTTATAATGGCCTGCCAGGATGGTGTCTTCAACACCCTTATCTACCGTAGTCGCGTGATGGGTATAGAGGTCCCTGACACTAGATGCAGAGCGTGTCGTGGGGCAGCTGAGTCCATAATGCATTTGCTGTCAGCTTGTCTAGCTCATGCTATCTCAGCCTATATCCACAGGCATAACGCGGCCCTACGAGTGTTATACTACCATCTACGTCACTCGTGCGGTGTAGACGAGACACCAGTGTTGCCTTATGCTACAGGATATTGAGTCCGTTGTGGAGAATGAGAAGTACCAAATCTATTGGAACTACTCATTCCTCACCCTCAGGCAAATTCAAGCCAATAAGCCTGATGTAGTCCTCCTCGACCGTCAAAGTAGGACGATTTTCGTCATTGAGTTTTCAGCTCCTGGCGAAACGAACATCGTCCGAAAAGAGGAGGAAAAACTGACTAAATATCGAGATCTACTCTCTGAACTCCTCAAGCATTATCCAAACCATTCTGTAAAAATGGTGGTTCTGATAATAGAGGTCCCTGGTGGAATGATGAACACACTGCTCTCAAACTTAAAAATCATACCGGCTTGCCGTGATATGGCAGAAATCTTAGCCGGACGAATGCAGAAGGCGGTAATTCTCTGTTCACTCCGCCTGCTCAGGACCCAATAGTCACTTACCCCACGGACGTGGGGAGTGTTTGCTGGGGTTAATTATACAGTGTCACCGTTAAAGTCCGCATCATATGGGTTTTTTTTTTATTAGTCAGTTATTGCAAATTTAGAGTTCGTGAACAGTTTGTGCTTTGAAAATTATGCAAAATGACTTTTACGATGTCTTCCTATTCATCGGCTACACCTGTCAAATATGACATTTTTTCTAAAAAATTACTAAATGTCAGGTAATTTCTCAATATTTCGAGAAAAATTATATGAAAAAGTTGTTTATTTTTAGATTTCCTACCCACCTACCAAATTTGAACCAGTTTGAACAACTTTGATTTTTTTCTCGTTTTCTTAACCTTACAATTTTTCAGCTAATTTAAATTTAGTCAAATCTGAAAAACCAGTTGAGATGTAATACACCCATCTGCTGAAAGAATTTTTTTCTGATTAAAATGTTTTTAATTGGATATTTTCAAATGAATATAAATATGCTGAAAGAATTATGTCCAATACTTGATGCAAAATGGCTCTAGTTTCAACATAGCAAAATTCACTTTAATAATTTTTATCACATGAAGACATTTCAGATAAGTGCTGTAACTCTAGAAATATCAAATCAATTTGCCGTTCAAATTCTTGCTAAATCTATTTCATACAAATATTCTCTGAACTTATACTCAAAAATTAATCATCAATCAAGGTGCTGTTGAAATGGGAAGTATGCTATGGAAACAATAGAAGTGAATGTTATGGAAATTGATATAAAGTGTTTGACAGTTTCAAGGTTATGAAACAGTAATTTTTATCAAGTAGTACATTTAAAATGCTGACTTTGCAGGAAAAAATTGAAATTGTACGCATTTGCGGTGAAAATTCAAGTCATAGACAAGTTGCGAATATTTTCAATGGAGGGCATCCTGAAAGAAATATTCACCAGTCTACTGTGAGCAGGATTATCTCAAAGTTCGAATCGACGGGTTCAGTACAAAATACTTTCAACAGACCTCATAATCCAAGAGTTTATGATGAAGAAGCTCAATTAAGTGTATGCCTAGATGTGGTAGAGCATGGGCAAACTAGTATAACAGATATTTGTAATAGGACCGGTGCTAAAAGGGAGGCCATGAGAAAAATATTACACAATAATAAGTTCAAGCCGTTCAAACCAAAATTTATAAACACGTTAAAAGAGCGAGATTTTGACGTACGGTTGGATTTCTCTTTTTGGTTCCAAGGACAACAAGAAGAAAATTCAAATTTTCCTTGCAAAATTTTATGGACAGACGAGGCGACTTTTACCTCGAATGGGGTAGTCAGTTCACAAAACTGTGGGTGGTGGTCAACAGAAAACCCAAAGTTTGTGATAGAATGCCAAGATCAATATTCTTTCAAGACAAATGTGTGGTGCGGTGTGTTAAATAACAGAGTCATTGGCCCATATTTCTTCCGGGAAAATTTAAATTCAGAGAGATACTTGCAGTTTTTAAATGATGAAATACGTCAAGTTTTAGATGAAATGCCCCTTAATGAAAGACATAACCTATGGTTTCAATGTGACGGAGCGCCAATTCATAATTCGGCAGGAGTTAAAAGATATATCTTGGAAGTATTTCGAGGGAATACAATAGGGTGGAATATGGAACAACCCTGGCCACCTAGGTCGCCAGACCTTACCCCACTATATTTTTTCCTTTGGGGGTATTTGAAGCAAAAAGTCTACAAGCGCAGACCATTTCGAGATGTCAACCACCAGGAGACAGTAATTCGAGATTGTGTATTAACTATGTCTCCTCAGTTTTTAACAAACGCTGTTTACGAAGTTTCCAGGCGAACCATTATTTGCATTGAGCGTGATGGAAGACATACCGAAATGTTATAATTGATATCCAACCCACGTTGTACATTCTTATCATTTGAATCGCCTTATAATTATTAATAAATGTTTATTGTGAAATAATTGTTCATTTTTCTATTACTACAATTCTTTTCAGAGCATGCCAGAGCAACTTGATTCATTTGTAAGTATTACTTCGGAGAATAACTTTTGAAGATTGACTTAGCAACTTTAGGTCTATTGATTTGGAAATGGATTCAAAAATTCAGAACTAGAGCCACTTTGCATCAAGTATTAGACATAATTTTTTCAGCATATTTGTATTTATTTGAAAATATCCAATTAGAAACATTTTAATCAGAAAAAAATCCTTTCAGCAGATGGGTGTATTACATCTCAACTGGTTTTTCAGATTTGACTAAATTTAAATTAGCTGAAAAATTGTAAGGTTAAGAAAACGAGAAAAAAATCAAAGTTGTTTAAACTGGTTCAAATTTGGTAGGTGGGTAGGAAATCTAAAAATAAACAACTTTTTCATATAATATTTATCGAAATATTGAGAAATTACCTGACATTTAGTAATTTTTTATAAAAAATGTCATATTTGACAGGTGTAGCCGATGAATAGGAAGACATCGTAAAAGTCATTTTGCATAATTTTCAAAGCACAAACTGTTCACGAACTCTAAATTTGCAATAACTGACTAATAAAAAAAAATCCCATATGATGCGGACTTTAACGGTGACACTGTACACCAGCGCGCCCTCTGATAGTATCGGAGCTCCGGGGACAGGGCCTAACTGGTACATTCCTGATGGAAAAAAAAATAAAAAATTATTATAATCTCTTTATTTACTCAGATTGTTCTGTACAATCACAGGAATGGAAGTACAAATGAAAAAGAGGAAAACGTCATTGTACAATAGTACACAATAAAACACAAATAGTATTTTATTACAGATAAAATAGTATTGGATTACAGATAAAACTCATCTATACTCTAGCAGTTTTTTGACAGAAGGAGTTGCTTCAATCTTGATTTAAAGATTTGTACATTTTCAGAATTTTTCATGTTATCGGGGAGTTTATTGAAAAGTTTGCAGCCCTGAAACTCAAAACTTCTTTGGTAAAGAGCAGTGCGATGTAGACTAGGTAATAATAAGTTGGTAGAATAATTATGGTTGGCTCTGTTGGCATCAATGTATTTCTATTTCGGTAGATATATGTGCAAGCTTCCATAATGTACACTCCTGCTATGCTTAAAATATTCAAATTCTGAAAAGTTTGTCTACAAGAGTTTCTATAGCCCAACTTAGCAATGATCCTAATAACATACTTTTGTATACAAAATACACGAGACATGGTAGAGGAGGTGCCCGAGTTCAGGATTCCATATCTAAGATGCGAATTAAAGTTTGCATAATAGACAGTCAATAGAATACCTTGACTACAATGGTTGGAGAGAAACCTAAGAGAATAACAGGCTTTTCTAAGTTTATCACATAAGTTGTCAATATGTGCCCTCCATTGAAGTTTGTCATCATAAACAACACACAATATTTTTGTTGGCTCAGTAAGGTTCAATTCCAAGGCAGTATCAACAAACTCATTCAACTCATATTGTTGTCCAGTATTCATCTTGAAATTTAACACGTTAGTTTCAGCTTCATTCAATATTATATTGTTTTTCTTCGACCACGTAATAACGTTTTTGTAGGTCTCAAGAGCTGAGTCCTTTCGTTTTCAATAATTGATATATTAGTATCATCAGCATAACATGAATTTTTATTTTGGTATACTAACAAGTCATTGGCAAAAGCTAAATACAAGAAAGGTCCTAGAATGAATCCCTGTGGTACTCCATCCTCAATATTTCTTTCAGTACTTTTCCAACTTTGACTACTTGTCTTCTCTTATAAAAGTATGAGTTTAGTAAGGATAGGGGTTTACACCATATCTTGAGAGTTTTTCGAGCAGAAGATCATAATTACGTGATAAAGTCATTTTAACTATATTCAAAATGGACATATTTTTGAAGTAGCTACTTGCTTTCAAATTACACCAACAGATATTTGAATACACTGAATAACGCTATAATATGAATTTCAACAATGGTGTTCAAAGCATTCGAATTAGTGGAGTGCTAGTTTTATCACGGAACCGGTTAAAACCCTTTTATATGTTTTTTTTTTTGTATTTTTGAAATTACTGCATTTATAAATTAAGGCACTTTGTTGACATATTCAATTTTTAACTTTTTGGAGAAATTTCAATATTTTTTTTGAAGTTAGGTTATTTATAATAGATTTATCAAGCAGGACTCCATGTATAAGCGTCGATCGATTACCGCAAGGCATCAGATATAGATCCGCTTGAGCTCATCATGAATTTGCTGCCATGCGGTATCCGATCATACTGTAAGATAAATTGGTCAACTGATACCGCTGTAGTGTAGTGTAGTGGCTTTACCATATGTTTTAGTTAGGTCAGAGCATCTCACTATTTAATCGGGCACCGCAAGGCATCTGAGCTCATGCGATGATTTATCAAACTTCTTGCGATAATCGATCCAGACAATTGAAAAGTTACGCTCATACTGCATGGATTCCTGCGTGATACATCTGTCAATCAGCAGGTTCTTCTTGCAGCCAGCAACCCTCTTCTTTGACCCTTTCTGCTCAAATATCCATTAATACACTGGATCAACTGTAGAGCGTATTTGCATGTATGAGATGCGGGTAAACATCTTATAACATGCATTCAAGCATGATATCTGTCTGTAGTTCTTTGGATCAGACAAATCTCCATTTTTGGGGATTAGGACGGTTTGCCTCTCAAAAAACCAAGCCGAAATCTGTTGCTACCTATCTAGTCATGAGTTAAAAACTCTCGCTAGATGGTGATGAGCACATGAAATTTTTTTCCACCCCTAGTTATGTAGCCTATAAGGGCCTGAAGCAGCAGAGTTCTTCAAGCCTTTTAGGGCCTGTCGAACTCCTGCCGAAGTTATCGTATTGCGCAGTTCATCGAGCTCAGCCTGACGAAGCCCCCTGCAGAAAGCTTCGAACTGCGCTAGGGCTGGAGTATCTACGTTGAGTGGTTACGAAAATTCAAAGATGTTTTTCTAGAAGGTTTCCACCCCATCAGCCACCGGCAGGTTATCCACAACACAGGGAGGCTCTTGGAATAGGCTTGAATGTTTATCACGAAAATTTCATATTTTCCTCCATGTTTCTCGACATCCTCACTTCTGACTTTTTTGCAGTCTGAAATTTGCAGGATTTTGCTGCACTGCGAGCGTAAGGGGCCTTTTGGCCGCCACGTAGTCCACCATACTCTGGATACGAAATGCGTGCTGTCCCAATGAATTGATCTTAGCTACCTACCATCTTGTGAATGCTAATGCCTCTCAATCACAGGGGTGGTGTTCCTCTTCACCGCTTGGGACAGGGCCTGAGCGGCATCATACACGGCAGTGTTGATCTGCCAGATGTCAGCCTCCGCATCCACCCGTGCCAGTTGTTGTGGGTTCAGGGGCTTGGTGTTATGAAGCGTCCTGCGGCTTTTGATGCCGTCCATTGGTGATATAATGCGGGCCTCCTCTACAGCCAGACCGACACGTGGCATATCTGCCACTCCTGCCACTTACTTAACCGGCTGATTAGCGGCTCTGACATATCCTTGAACCAGAAGATGAGATACATAATCCCTCAGATTTAGGGCGGAAAAGGCAGCATTCTCTGGCGTATTTCACATCACAGAGTACACATTCTTGCCATGTACCATGTGCCATTCTCTTTGAAGTATAAGACCGTCCCTTAGTTCATACGTCCACTCAAAGTGTTAGTTTTCACTGCGGTCGTCATTAGGTGGAAATCCGTCATTTTTGGCCACACCACCTTGCCTATGACCCCTATTCCGAGGGAGTCAGTTATAGGGGCCTCTTCCTAGTGCATTTGAAACAGATTAGTAGGATATAGTATACCCACGGCCGACATCAGAAGGAATGAGCATTCCCTCCATGGTGCGACTTTGCTGCCAGTCCGGTTTTCCACCTGTTGCCCTGAAAAATGTTTTCGCAATTATTATTATTATTCTATCTGATGTTAAAACTATTGAAGGTAGAGTGGAATAACAAGTCAGTAGACTGTTTCACCTGCTACTTGACCAAACTTATAATATAATCGATAGTTCACAATTACTCAATTCTTCATGTTTCATGAGTTGGATGTTATTTTCCTATGAACTTTGAGGTTACACAACAATAGGTAGGTAACGAATTTTATCCATGTAATTTGGTTATAGTTTTATACTTTTCTATACAAATCATATAAAAAGCAAGGAAAAAACAAACAAAACAAAAAACAATTTTAAACAAAAAATAAATTGTGAGTTGGATATAGAACAGTACAGAGTTGAGGCTGAAGTTGATGAAGCAGAACAGTAGTGTACTGTATACTGTATACATATGGATTGTGCAGCTTTAAAAGGTTAAAATTATTGGACAAATGAGGTTTTGAAATGAGTTTTTAAATTCTTTCAATATATCCAGTAGGATGTAAACATAGTGTAGCATTTCTGTTATGGTTAAATCGTAGATCAGAAATGTCTTCTGTAACTTCAGTCGAGTATCCCAAGTATCAAGAGTTGGATCAACAACAAGTTCATTACTATTGGTACAGTTGTATTCATAGAAAATGGGTACACTAAAATTGTTATAGTGTAAATCGGGTTTGATTGAATTTGACTTAAAAATAATGTATGGTTGACATTGACAAGCCTGTCAGTGCCAAAACGTTTCAAAATGCCTCGTCATTTAACTGAAATTGAAAAAGCTCAAATAATAGCCAGAATCGTAGATGGGTTGTCAATACGTGCATTAGCAGATTTTACCGGAAGAAGCAAAAACACTATTTTAAGAATTAAGCAACGTTGGATTCAAGAGGGGTCTTTGAAAAGTTGGTACTGGTCCGGCACGCATTTCCGTCCCTGAACAAGATGATGCATTTCTGGGATATCTAAGGGCAAATCCTTTTGAAACTGCAAGAAATGCTGTCATTGACACAGGATTTCCTGGGTCTCAACCTACCGTTAGCCGAAGAGTCAAAGAATCTGACTTAAAAAACCGCGTAGCTGCGAAAAAAATGATGCTCACAGAAGAACGGAAACAGTCTCGTTTACTTTTCGCCCTAAATTATATCTACCGCGACCATCAGTTTTGGAACACGGTAGTGTTCACTGATGAAAAGGTTTTTCAGTCAACATATAATGGACAAATTCGTGTCTACAGGCCAGACAATACAAGATTCGAAGAACGCTACTCTAGCGATCTTGCATTCAGACCTGGGCGATTTTCAGTAAACGTATGGGGTTGGATAAGTGCTTATGGACTTGGTGTCTGCTGTCGATTGGAGGGAAGGTTTAACGCCGAACATTATGTCTGTTCTGGAAGATATAATGCTCCCATCTGTTGGACAAATATATCCAAATAACTCATTCGTCTTTCAGCAGGATAACTGCCGGTCCATACCGCAAATGCTGTAAGGGAATGGTTTCATCATAATAATATTGAAGTCTTGACATGGCCCGCTTACAGTCCCGATATTAATCCCATAGAGAATGTTTGGGGTCTAATTGTAAAACAAATATATAAAAGAAATTTTAGACCAAACAATTCTAATGAATTATGGGAAGTTATTCACGAGTGCTGGGAAGAGCTGGATGCAAATGTTATAGGGAATTTAATTAACTCAGTTCCAGGCAGATTGGTTCAAATAGTCGAAAAAAAAATGGTCATATGACCAAATATTGAATTTTTATAATTTAATCATAAATTATATATTACATTATAATTAAACATTATTTAAACATAGTTTTCTGTTTTTATTATTGTTATGGGTTACGTTGTGTTTAAAAATTTGCGTTGTAGAAATATTCTAATACATTAAAATCATATATCACATTTTATATGGTTTTGTTTTGTCTATCGCCGTCGATAAGAAAAGCCTGATTTATGCAAATATGGCAAAGTCTAGTCATAAGACTTGTACCCATTTTCAGTGAATACAACTGTACATTGCGTCTAAATCTGTTCCGTCCCTCCCGAAAAGAAGTTTTGCAGAAAGGCGTTAAACATGGTTGCTAAGGAACAGTATTTTTGCAAGAATGTAATACTGATGTAATTTCTAAGATATCATATTCATAAGTTTATTTTATTATATACAGCACATTCCTCTGATCTGTCTGTTAAGGTTTCATAAAATTCATACATGAGAATGTCATTGAAAGTGATTGCAAAAAGTGACTGTTTATCAAAATAAATCCCCGGCTTGGTATGAAGTGCTCTATGGCTGAATAATTGCTTCATGAAGCATCAAAGTTCACAACATTTGCAGGAAGCCTAGTTAAGTTCAAAACATTTGCAGGAAGCCTAGTTAAGGATATTTTGTCAACGTTTATTCTCTCAAAGGGTGTCTAGGTGTTTCAGTAATAAAAATCAGTTATTTTATATGTGAATTTTAAAATGCTCTGAATGTAGTTTAGGATAGTTGTATTTAAATTGTTTTAAATTTTTTGACGTGTCTAAACATACTATGTTTGTTGTCTCTCAATTTATGTAATTGTGTACGATTTTGTATAAGCATACTCCATGGAAAAGCAAAATCAGTGATTAAGGAAAACCACTAAGGAACCCACTGCGATTCAGGAAAAAAATTTAACAATAACCCTTTGAAAGATCTTTGAAAATTATATGACATGAAATTGACATTTTCAAATATTGTTCATCCCCAATCAAACGGCTCTTTAGAAAGATTTCATGCAACTCTAGCAGAAATGATCAGAGCATAATATGTACCCGAAAGTCCTGACGAAGACCTCTGTAATATATTACCCTATATATGCAGTTATTTGTTATAATGATAATAATAATAATATCAATAAATATAGTTTATCATCATAAAAAATTTCTTTTTGTCGACAAAGCATGATATACTAGAAATTATTGTATTTGAAAAAAATTATGGAATTAAATTTAAAACTTGTTGGTAAATTTAAAACTAACAATGATAAAATGTTCAATACATATATTTTGTCAAAATATAGAATAAGTAAAAATAAATTAACTTATATAATACATAACTGTTCACACACATGCATGTATATGCAAACGATACAATCTTTTATAAAATATTTGCTCCAATACAAAACAACACCGTGAGTTACATTCAAATCGTGGGAGATATGAGGAAAATTATATCTGAAGATTTCAGAAAGAGTCATCATAGAATTCTTGTAAGCTGTAATATGGCCTGGTATTCAATAGTTCCTTGATAGTTTTCCTGAACATTTTCATATCTATTTGTCCACCCCTAATATAGTTTGGTAGGTGGTTATACATTTTAACACCATTATAATACAAGGAATCCCTCACAAGAGACGTGCTGGGAATAAGTACTATCAGACAATTAGTACTGAGGCGTGTGGCGTGAATCGACTGAGCATTGTGAAATTTTGAAAAGTGTTTCTTCACCAAACATACGGTCTCTAAAATGAACAGAGATATGAATGTCAAAATTTTGTTCATTTTGAACAATGGCCTACACGAGTCACGAGGTTTAATATTATAAATAGATCGTAAGGCTCTTTTTTTAAGTAACTGAACAGTTTCTAACAGATTCAAGCTACACACTCCCCAGAACGGTATACCGTACCTTAAATGGGACTCAATTAAGGCGTAATATGTTTTTTTAGCAGTCCAAGATCCCAGCTCTGTAGAAATTACCCTCACTGCATAGCATCCGGAGGATATTTTACTTTTGAGATGCTCTACATGTTTATCAAACTTAAATTTTTTGTGTATGAATTGTCCCAATAATTTGGTACAGTCTGTATTTTCAATGACTCCGTTTTCTAAAGAAAAATTATCAAGTGAGCATCTGAAGAATACAATATTTGTTTTTTTAAATTTAAACGAAAGAAGATTTGAGTCACACCATAACTTGATATTTTTCACATCGTTAGAAATTCTTTCTTCGAGATCTTCTACTGTTTTACTATTCCACAGAATCGTGGTATCATCCGCAAAAAATGTGAATTCACCAGTCAAGTCGATATTTGAGAGATCATTGACGTATATCAAAAAAAGGATAGGACCCAAAACAGATCCTTGAGGCACACCAGAATTGATCTCGTTCTGCTTCGAGTGTTCACCCATTTAACGGTTTGACTGCGACCTATGTGGTATGATTTGAACCATTGCAGAGTCATTCCTTTACATCCATAACGATATAGTTTCCGCAGGTGTATCTCGTGATCCACGCTGTCGAAAGCCTTTGTTAGATCACAAAACACTGCCTGCAACATCTCCAGCATTGATGTTGGCGTAGACATGAAGAAATGTGAACACGGCATCATGAGTATATTTGAGTTTCTGAAATCCATATTTATCCTTACTAATAATGTTATCGGACACAAGAAAACCGGTAAACCGTTTTTAATAGGTTTCTTTATCAATTTCGCAGTGGACGGGATGAGAGAGATCGGTCGAATGTTTGAGGGGTCATCTAGACTGCCTCCTCTGTGTATGGGAATAATAACGGATGTTTTCAAGGAGGAAGGGATCAAACTATTATGAAAAGAGTGATTACAGTGATATCAATATTTCAAGTACGTTAACTGGAAGATTTTCAATAATCTTAATGGATATATCGTCATAACCAGATGTATTTTTATTCTTGATCTCCCTGATGGTTTCAATAAGTACCTTTGCGTCGGTGTTATATAATACAAAATCGTCTATTATTGAGTAATCATTCAAATTCTTCAAGGGGTCAAATGGTACAACTATACTTTCTCTCAGTTTTTGTGCTATAGAGCAGTAGAATTCATTCATCTCGTCTGGACTGATTGGTATATCAATTTGCTTACTTTTTTTAGATTTGCCCCTCAGATCGACGAACCCTCTTTCATTTTATTATTACAATAACAATTTATATTCTTGTAGTAGTTTTCTTTTGCTAATTTTATGACTTTTCTGTAACTTTTTCTATAAAGATTAAAATAAGATTGAAAAATTATCTTTAAACTTTCGTATGCGATGCAATGAGCGTAAATTCCTTGAGGAAGTTTTTATTCCTTGCGTTATCCATGGCTTCCTATGTTTGCGTTTGATTTTTTGATAAGGGAACGATTCATAGAACACTTTGACTAATTGATTGTGAAATATAAGAGATGGGTCTGTCTGCAATAAATAATTTTCTCATTCCATACCAAGACACTTATGGTGAAACCTATCATAATTTGCTTTACTGTACAGCCTGCCATATTTATATTTTTATCATTATTATCTAGAACATCGAAAACATCATAACATATTGTACCGCTTCATGATCAGATAGTCCGGCGGAAATAACTGAGCAATTGATCGACTCTTCTATAAAATTGCTACAGATATAATCAATACAAGATGAAGAAAGTTGTGATATACGAGTATCTGATTTGACATGCATAATCAAATTGAATGTATCAAATAATTTCAAAATTGATGAGTTGCTATAGAATTGATATTATTATAATTACTAGTATATTGAAGAGCGGTTAGTATCAACTCTAAATCTTCTAAAAATGAACCAACATCAGATGATGGTGATCAATACAAGCATAGGATATACAATTTAATTTTTTTGAAGTAACAAATAGAACATTCGAATACTTTCTCTTTCATTAAGTGATCAAACTATGATATATTTTCAACAAGACAATTTTCAGAGAAGTTTTCGTTAACTAAAATCATAGTGCCACCATAGCCTAGAGTTCTACAAAATTTGGAGGGTATGATATATGAGTTCATTGTATATACTACGTATGGATTGAATATTTAGTAACAATAGACATAATGTTTGTTTGCAGATTTTATTTGTTTCCTTTGATAAGTGTATTGGTCTCGATTTTCGAAAAAATGGTTCTCCATAGGCTTCTCTGTACACTTTATAACACGATCATCTTGCATTATACTGTTAGTAGAACTGTCTATCATCGATACTCTGGTTATGGTCTTAAGGACAATGGCACCTTTTGTTTGTGTAAGAGATTTCAATACCTAATCAAGTATTCCAAATTTTCTTCCCTTCTGTTTACGGTCAATCAATAATTTCAAAGAAGTGCATGGATTGTGGTTCCTGAAGTATCTTGCTCGTTCTAATATTTTTTTTATAATGATATTGTCTATGGGTTCATCGAATTCAGTAATGAATAATATATTCGTCATTTTACTCAAAGGTAAAAGTTGTCTCAATGCTAGGTTTAACGTTTTATTATTACTGATGTTGCTAGTATTACACATAATTATGATATGGTCAAAGGATCCATAATCAATAGTATAACTGAAAATCATAATAGTTATTTCTGAAAATTCGGTTTTTGGTTTCAGAATTTTATGAATTCTGTATTATTTAGCGTTGTTAGTAGATTTTCTCAACACGTCATCTTATAGCATATTGATCACCGATTATAAGTATTTTATACCTGTGCATATGGGTTTCCATGTCACTGATACTGATTTCATCACAAGACCTTTGTGTGATATCTCCATGTTTAGTGAGTTCTTCATTCTTCTCCACTGAATATTGAACTATGTCGGTTCTCAATCCATCATCTGTGTCATTCACGTCGTCCGAGGGTTCGAGTTGATTCTCATCAACATTGTCAAAAATGTCCATCGAATATCTATCTGTTTCATGAGATAAGATGGGCATTTCAGTTTCTGTGTGAATGCTTTCAATCATTGCTTCATCTTCTATTGCCAAGATTGTTTGGGTGCCCTCTGATGTAATATCAACTATGTTAGTTGGACACCAATTGTGTTGAAGGGCTTATTTCTTATAGAGTTAATGATTTCTTCAAGTTAGCGTATTTCATAGTTCGCTCCTCTGATAGCTTTTTCTTGACTGTAGATCAATTCATTCACCTCACTTTCAACTCTCAGAGCTTCCTGCATCAGTATTTTTTTTCAGTATTTTGTTTTTCTATAAATCTATCTTTGGTTCATCTGATAAGTCTTCTATAGTCCGTTCAAGTATACTGATGTCTTCCCGTTTCTTTGGATTCTGACAAAAGTTGATTTTATATTCTTTTATGAATTTGAAGTTGTCTATATTTTTCATAACATATTCAATCAGTTCTTGCAAATGAAAAATGAAGGAATTGGCCTTGTTCTACAGCAGCCAAAATTCGTCATTTTATTAAATTGTCCGTTTCAATTATAATGGAAATCAATGAATATAAATAAATAGACAACCTCTTCACACGCCCCTGATGTTAAATATTATTGAAAGTTTTACATTTATCAGTAAAACGATTTTGTGCTCTTCAATTTTTGTTTGTATGTGGTGAACAAGATCCACACTAGAGATGCGTTATTTGAAGTAACAATGCACATATCTTGATGAAACTTTATTGTTTTTGTAATGCGAGTGATTTCCTGATTAGATACACTGATACAAATTTCAAAATTATTTCACGATTATTCCGTCGGTAATTCACACTTTATTGTAAAGCTCGGAGCACTGCACATCTTCTACCTTCTGCCTGTAGTAAACAAACAAGTCGCATGGTTTTACACCATATGAATTGATATTTAATTGGTCATATAGCTGGCAGACCACCAGAACAAGTATATAATCAAGAACAATTAATCAGAGAATAATTGAGAATAAAGAAAAATCTAAAATCGTTTTGATGAAAGAATAGAACAAGAGTACCCTGAATACAAAATCGGAGATGAAGCATATAAAGGAAAGCCGAATAGGTTCAAAACTAAAGAATGAATTTAACGGACCATTCGAAGTATTCGCGCGACATATATTTAAATTCCGCCTTTTTGAAAAATCTTGAAACGAACCATTACAGTAAATTCAACTTCAACAAATTGAAACTATGCTTACCATAAGTAAGTAAATCCGAAATTTTTATTTCAGATACTTCTTTTCATATTTTTTCCCTTGTGCGCAGCATAATTCATTTCGCAACCCGTAAAAACACAATTGGCATATATACTACAATGAAGAAGGATACGCAAAAGTTTCCAATGATAAATGGACATTGTTAGTGTACAAAGACCTCATACCATCACATGAATATTAATCAGATTATTAATGCCAAAATAATGTCTGGTTAAGTTATTATAAAATACAGTCGAAATTCAGATGCAATAAAAATAATCGACTATTTATTAAAGTCTTGTCATATTACCCCTGATAATTTACATCTTATCGAAGCAAAATATAAACGATAGATGTTTGTGAATCCCTTATGGAAAACTATGTATTTTTGGAAGAATATCTTCATGATATTTTGACATCAATCACTTTTGCTAGATTGAAGATTATTTATACTTCAATAATTAAACCTAATGATTTAGTGAATTTCCTTCAGGAAATATCACAATTTTTGGAAAATAACTATTTGCCTTTGCAACCGAAAATTGCGTTAGTAGCTAAATACCGTGGGTGAATTGAACTCGCAGATTTTCAAACAGATACAAAAGTTGTCTATATTTTGAAAATGCTATTTGTGAAGCTTAAATTTTTAGACATTTTCTAGAATTACCTAGACCTTGTAGAACAAGTTTACTTTTTGCTAAAGAAGAATAATGTACGTAGTAGAAATTGTGTATTTAGATCGCATGTCCTGTTTAACCTTAGAGTCAGCAGGAATATCAGTATCATATCCAAAACCATAGATTCAGCCATCTTTCCCGTAAACAACTGGGAAGTTATAGAAGAAGGAAACCTGCATGCACTCGTGTTCAGATTCCCTCTTATGATCGAGAAACTGTGCCAATTAAGAGCAAACACTACCTTGGTAAAACGGGAATCAGTTTCACGCCTACAGATTTCGATTAGGATTTTTTTTTCTTTGGCAAATGTTTAAATTTTTTTGTGTAACTTCGGGAACTTCAGTGATTTTTGAATATAGCCATTTTTAAGAAAAAAAATTAAATAGCATGATGAATTTAAAAAATTAAGAATTCCAAATTCTTATGGGACCACCGAGCCCATACAAGAAATATCTCTTTCATGAAATCAATTGTTTTTGCAAAAAACAGATCATGCCACCTACATATAATATTAGCATTGAATTCAGATTTGACGCGTTTGATATCTTCACTAACATGCTTCATGAATGTATGCCTACAAACCTTCGCTGCGCGGGGAGAGAAATAAATTTGTTTGTTCGGTGTGACGCGCTGATGGTGGCTCTTAAGGTGCATATCAATTGATCTGACAGTTCATTGTATGTTACCAAATTAAATTGTTCTTTCAATAAATGAATGTAACAAATATTAGGTTTGTTTTAAAAAAGTCTTTGGCGAATCCAACTTATGCTCGCAAAAATTCGTCATATGACACAAAATTTATCCTCGCTAACCGATGATACATCAACCTCCAACTCTTGGATGTGAACGCTCCAAGGAGTGAAATAACGAATAGTCCGATATTGGTTAGAAATCCGAAGTTTTACTTTTGAACCTATGCCGACGGTTTTACCTGCAAAAAATTGCCACCTATCTAGGTAATAGAACCTGTCCCAAAAATAATGCATTTATTCATGTGAATATTATACATTAGTGATATTAGAATTTGAATAGCTGACTAGGTCAGAATGGCCTAAACGAACCTAGATCTGGCAGGCGGACTAGCGTGTCGAAACAACCGTGCGATTTTAGAAAGAATGCCAGCATCTCTTAGGAATTATGATTTCTATAATAACTTTTGATTCCGAAAGAATCTTACAAAAGTTAAAACGTACAAAATGTTATACTATTACCTACCTGAAGTTGAACAAATTCTGAAAGATTTCAATGTTACTTTTAACAAAATATTCTAAAATTGCTGTGGTTACTGCAATATCCAACAAAATCAAAAAAAAGTGGCGTGACAATTAACTCAGTTAATGATGTTTTTACGAAGGCGCTGAAGGGTCAGAATTTTTCTTTTTTTATAATCCCGACTTTAATCTTGGGATCCTGACTTTATTCTCGGGATCCTGACTTTAATCTCGGGATCCTGACTTTAAAGTCGATCTCCCGACTTTATTCTCGGGATCCCGACTTTATTTTCGGGATTCCGACTTTATTCTCGGGATCCCGACTTCAATCTCGGGATCCTGACTTTAAAGTCGGGATCCCGAACTTAACGTCGGTATTACTCAAATACGTTAGGAATAAGCAGTTTGAAAAATGCTTACGTATATATTATTCCACGTCATAAAAAGTTGCAAAAAGGACATTGTAAATAACCGGCTAATATCAATTTTGAACTCATTATCAAAAGTATCTGTGGAAATTATAGCAAATAATAATAAATTCACATAAACATTCATTGAGTGTACTCAAAGGCATAACCTGTGCGTGTAGAGGACAGCTCTGAGGCGGCTCAACTATACGTGGGATTGGCATCCAGGCAACTCACATCACACTTGCTTTACAAATCATGTGGCTGCCTAAAGAGACCTATGTTATTGAGAAAAAAGATTCTCGCGCATTGAGACCTCGAACGTTTGTCCAATGCAAGCCAGAAGCTCCACTGCCAGATACCTCAGCTACTGATGAATAATGAAATATTTAAATTTGATTGAATTTTTGTGTAAGCATCATGATGGGTTCTGAATAAACACATTTATTCAATCTGAGTCATGTCGTCTGCTCAGTTATGTTTATCGACAACTTGACATCAATAAGTTTGTTGCGTCTTAACGCCTTTTCCTTTCTTTGTTTTATTTTTCTCTTATTTAATGTTGCCAAGGGATTGTGTACTTCCTCGTATATTCTTCTATTTCTGATTTTGCGCGTGAAGTATTACACAGATTGGTAAGTTAGTCACCTGGGAGTGGGAAGAGGAGAAGAAAGAGGGGAATGGGATGAATAAAAAAGGGACCACGAAATTATAGATATGAACGTTGTATGTATTGGGGTCGGTGTCTGTAATCTACACATTAATTGTTCTTCTCATCACAAACTCATCAAATTTGCATACTAATCATTCAACTCAGAGTGAAGTACATGTGATTAGCGGCGGTACCGCCAGGAAGATTAGAAGTAAGGCAGACCTAATATAGGAAAAGAAAAACGGATGTGCTGGGCACACTGGTGAGTGACGAAATTTATCATTTTTGTGTGTTAGCGAAATTTACCAATTCTCTCATAAAAACAGTCCACTTAGTATACAATGTTTGTGATCTCTTTTAAATTGGTTCAATCGAATGGTTTCTTGGGATTCTCATTAATATTGTTGACTGGGTGAAATCATATATGACGAATCAAAAAAACGTATAGTAAGGTGCTACGATTTAAGATCAAATGTATATACAATGTGCAGTTGGGTGTTTCCCAAGAATCAGTTCTTGGACCCCTCCTTTTTGTATTTTTGTACTATACATGAATGATGCACCCCGATATGTTATAAATGCTCATGTACCAAGATATGCTGACGATACGATGATCGCAATTCAAGGAGGCCATGTAGAAGAGCTAATGCACCCGATAAACATAACTGAGTAGATAACATGAAGCAATTTCAATAGATGTTAATCTTGAACCCATTCTGATTCTAAGACAACAAATCATTCAGTTTCAAATAATGCATTATTATATTTGTTATAGTTTTACAGATAACTTTGATGAGTTAAAAGTTATATTTACAGGTAATTTACAATGTGTTTTTCATCACTCCTTTCATGAGATGGAATAACATATAAGTTAGCCTTCTTCAAAGTACTTATTCCTAATTGATTCAAGCAATCCCGAGATTAAAGTCGGGATACCGACTTTAAAGTCAGGATCCCGAGATTAAAGTCGGGATCCTAAGATTAAAGTCGGGATCCCGAGATTAAAGTCGGGATCCCGAGAATAAAGTTAGGATCCCGAGATTAAAGTCGGGATTATAAAAAAAGATAAACTGTTGCCCTTCAGCGCCTTCGTATGTTTCTTTGTTCAATCCACCATTTTTTGCAAATGAGCAGTATTTAGAGAACTGCAAATTTTGAAAATATTAGACAACAAAAGTTTTGCGAATGGTTTTTTGGCTAATAACATTTCACCACTCTGTTATTCATCAGGTGAACAGAATGTGGGGAACAAAAAGTTTCTTTTCGGAAAAAATGCTTTTCTATATGCCTATATGCCGCACGAATTATCCGACATCTATTTCTTCTTTTGCTGCATTGTGATATTGAAATGAAGTTTCATCTTCAACCAAAAGGTTGATTTTTAGTGTCTTCATTTGGGGTTGCAATATCATTTTATTCTTGTTCTAATGAATTAACAGATAAGTTCTCGTTTTCTTGCTCTGATTACTTCAATTTTTCCGATATAAAGAAGTCCAACGGTTTTTGGAAATGAGTACAAGTTGATAGAGAATTATTTAACATACTACCAGGAGATTAATATAAAATAGAAAATAACTGAAGAATTTGGTTAATAAAATTGAGTATACATTGTTTTTATGTTTATAAGAATTGTAATAAAATAATGTATATGCTTTAAAACTCAACTTACCAAACACGCGTTCACTCCTAGTTTACTAATATGATTTTGAGATAAATCCATAATCTGAATCTGAGAAGGCATATCAGTTTCAGTTTTTATGGAACTAAGACTTTTATTTCGGCATGTTGCTCTCCATAAACTTTTAAAGCAATCACATACACATGATTTTGGACATATTATTTCTACAGGTTTTTCATCCGAAATATAGAGCAAAAACAAAAAGTAGAACAGTTCCCTATACATGGTAATTCACATAAATTGTGATGAAAATCTTACGTTTCAAGTTTGGAACTGATATGCTATGGACTCACGTTACTTAAACTTCTTAAATAGTTTGATATGAAAGGAGTGAAGTGATTAAATATTGCAATACAGATAAGAATAAATAATGCAGACATTTTGGTGTATGCACTGAAAAAAAATTGTTCCCACAACAATAATTTCAACCAAACGCATGGTTAATTTAGGCACCAAAAGTCTGTTTTTACCGAAACTTCTTCAAAATAGTTGTACATAATTTGGTAGTTGGTACCGATATTATTATTATAATCATGGTGCAACCTTTGACCAGATCGTAAAGCCATATATGATTGTTCCTGGAATTGAACAAGTTTGTTTAGGAGGTCTAAACAATATTGACTTAGGTTACCAAATTTGATTGGGTCGGAGAAGCTAATGAATAGTGTTGAAAAGCCAGGTTTGTTGAACGTAAACATAATATTGTTCATGAAACAGTAATACGTTGACTACAGAATATATACAAATGTGGTTGACGTAACTAAACTAGAAATATTCGCTCATTTAAATGAGTTAAGTTGTAGAATGCAAATCGATATTGTTAATATAACCAAAATAGGTGTGCGGAAAATAATATCCTGTTCATAGAATAATACCTAATTGGTTTCTAATATTTTTTTAAATCAATACGTACCTACCCCGGTTTCATACACGATCAAAAAATATATTGAAATGCCAATATTATTCGTCGTCGTGTACTTCTTTCTCCTCTCATAATGTAAAATGGCCTGATTTGGGCTATGATTTGCTAAAGGAGTAATAGATGATAATTACTCTTTCGTCCTATTGCATGCGATTGATTCTGAAATTACCGAGACAATAATGTCAAATATATGAAATCATCATCAAATCATTCAAATCCATGTAAGTAAATGCAAAGCATGAAGATGTGTGAACCTCAATTTTCATATTCCAAATTACAAACACTCAATATTCATAATTCAATAGTTTAATTTTCAAGTTCACAGACATTACAATTTATACAATTACAGGATATAGAAACATAAAACAGCTCAAAAATCGCAAACTTTTTCATATTTTTGTAAACATTTTTATATTTTTTTATTATCAGTTAGCCTTTTTGATTTTCAACGTTAAGTTAAACTATTGCCCTTTTTTGTGACCGACTTGCTATTTCTTTTTTGTTCTTCACATCAATAAATATTCATTTAGTTTTTGAAATGAGTTCTTTTATTCATTGGATGAATGTGGTTTGGGTGAAAACAGCTTGAAAAACCTCTCGAAAATTGCCAAGCGAGTACTGAGTTGCGACACGTTGTGAAGGCAGGCCGGTCTCTTTTCTCATTATGATTTTGATAGTGGTTTTTCGTCCAATCACCATTTTTATTAGGTGATGAACTTTTTTCCTTATTGTGAAAATTCGGTGATATTTTTTTCTGTCTCTCAATTTGATTCTAAATTAATGGGTATGATTCAGTATTTGGAATCAACATTTTTTTTCATTTTTTAAATTTTAACAGTATACAGAATGTAACTGAAATAGAGAAATAGAGAACAGTAGTCCTGTTGAATACTCGACTCGCCATCGCGTATATTTGTTATATTATGCCCGTATACATAACTGCGGCTAAGCAGCTTCATCTTTGTTATTCCTATAAGTGTTTCAGGACGTTCAAAAGTCTTGGAATAACGATCCTATCTTTCCGAAAAAGTATTCCGTCAACAAGTGTGAATTCGTAATCCTCAGATTTGTTTTTTAAGGATTGAATAATTTTTTTGATTTCCTGATCATTTTCAGTTTCATGTTTATTTGTCGTGTATTTGATTTTACGGCTTAAAATCTGAAAAATCACTCGATCACATATCTGTTCAACCTCAACACCAATGAAGCATCAGTTGAAGGTGTGGAATGTTGAATTGAAACGCGAGATGAACAATCGACATTTTGATTCTCCTTGTCTTTCTTGAATCGAACATTGAATCACGCATAACGAAGAAGGCGGGAAGAAAACGTAAAAGTGCATTATGATGAAGAAATATTCTTGATAATGGCTCATTGTCGGTAATGAGTAGGAAATGTTTGCCAAATAAGTAATTATATAAATAAGTTAATTGCAAGTGACTCTGTATCAAGCTGGCTGTAATTATTTTCAGAGGCAGTAAAGGAATGGGACGCATAGGCGATCGGCCTCTCAACTCCGTTGATGGATTGATTGGCTGAGCAAACCAGCTATTCCGGTAGGGGTTGCATCAGTAGTCAGAATTACGAGAAAACTGGAATCAAACGGTACAAGAACACGATCGCTACAAAGTTTTAGAAAGGCTGGCTCGCATTCTGCTGTCCATAACCATGCTTAATTTTTCCTCAGTACACATTGGAGAGGGTAGGTTATAGTTGAAAAATCATGAACGAATCGGGAATTAAATATCATTCCACAAGTCCTAGAAATCTTTTAATATCATCAGCATTGGCTGGACGTGGCATGTCTTGAATAGCACGGACTTCCACTGAAGACTTAGAAATTATGTTGTATTTTACGATGTGTCCCAAACATTTCAATTTGTTCTTTGATAAATGATCCTTTAGTTTTGTTAAGATGTTGATCGAAATCCATGACTCAGTTCAGGCAGTCTTTTAGATTTTCTGTGCACTCTTCCGTTGTCGTCGAAATATGTTTCTGTTTTTAGAAGGCCTTTTTGAGGGTCTGAGATAAAATTCGATTGAATTTGGATGAAGCTATTTTTATTCCAAAACTGAGACGGTTCATTAGATATGTGCCGGGATGAGTTGAAATTATTTGATTAACACTGCATCCATCATCAACTTCTAGATGGAGATGAGCCTTGAACTGATAGAGTTTACAGAAATATTTGTAATTACGGGGGCTATTCAAAACATCGTCAATACGGCGTATTTGGTGATTTGCCTGGACTATTTTTTCTTTAACACCACATTTGTAATCTACGCATAATCTAACACGTCCATCTGCTTTCGGAATGACGACTAAGGGTGAACCCTAATCACTAGTAGGTACTTACGATATTACTGAAGATATTATCCTTATCTACAAGCTCTGGGAGTGCGTATGATATGGGAGTCCGTGACACTTACTCAAAATTGATGAAGTGTTTTAATATGTGAGTATGTGATTTTAATGTGTTCATTTTACAATTTTTTTATGTATCATTATGTCATTTTATTGTGCTGTTATGATCCATTTTACAAATTTCATGTAATTTTCTTATACAATTTTATTTAACCATGTTTGTATTCATATTGTGAACGTGTTGGTATATATGGATAATTTGTAAGAGTGTACAAAAGTATGTGCGTTATCTATGTATCTATATTGTTATGATATACGTTTGAAATTAATTGAATTTAATTTTTTTGTATGAGTATTTGAAAAAACCTGATGAAATAAAACATGAAAGCACATGTTTTTGGGCAATTCGAAAATACGCATTTGTATTAAAATCTTTTTATATCCTACAATCCACTTACGTTTCGAAAATACAAATTTTCACGGAAACAGGGTATTCATTCAAAATGAAAAATTTAAAGAATTATGAAAGAATAGTCAAACGAAATAAAAGGGACCCCTCAATGGAAAAAATTATTGTTAGTAGAAGATTAAGTTTTGTCGATATAGAATGCGTATTGGAAGGAAAATGTTAGAAATAGTAATTGATAGATAGGTGCTTGTGTATTCATATGAAAATAGAAGAACAGGATTGGAAGATATGAAGGACATGACGACGGGTTGTTGATGAGAGGAGAAAGGACATAGTTTAAAAAAACTAAAAAGTAGAAAAATTTTATTTGAAGGAGATTTTTATAAAATTTACAAATCAATAATTGTATAAACAAAGTTTGTAAATTACCCAGCGGAAGGAGAGACATCAGAAAATAAGTTAAATGTAGCAGCAAAACCAAAGACTAAAAGCTAGAGGAGGTAGCAGCGGAAGCAAAGAATCTTTAAGTTAAAAGAGGCAGCAGTGGAATCAAGAACTTTATAATACAAGGTATTGTGCTTTTGAATATACTTTCCGGAGATCCAGTTTCTCATCAAAATTGCGGTTTTTCTATTACTGATTTCGAAGATTTTCACCATTAAATAAATGCGTTTTGATTTTTCGAAGAAATGTCATTTAATTTTCAAATAAAAGTAGAGTGACATTACAGATAAATTTCCTTTTTGATAGTGATAAGACAATATTTTTGAGTTTTAAAGTACAATAAATTGTATTTAGAGATAATATTAGGTGGTTTTCTCGTAGAACAGGTATTTTATAAGGTATGGGAGGTTTGTCATTGTTGTTTGACTATACTTTATGTAAATTTGGCTGAATCTGAATTCGAATTTATAACAAAAAGGTTATCATCAGTATTTAATTTTTTATGTTACATTTTCAAATTATAGCCTAGAATCCTACTGACGTTGAGAGATTTTCATGTTTTATGACTGAGTTGTAAAAAAATAAAATTAAATTAAAATAATTCAAAATAAAGGTAAATAAAATAAATTAAAATGATTTGAAATTAAATTGAATAAATTGTAATAAATTCAATATAAAGAAAATTAATAAAATTTGAATAAGTATGAAAAAATAAATAAAATAAAATAAAATAAAATAAATTTAAATAAATTAAAATAAATTGAAATGAAATGAAATAAAAATAGAATAATTAAAAATGAAATGAATTAAAATTATATAAAAAATTAAATGAAAAATAAAATGAAATAAGTGAAATTGAAATAAATTTAAATACTCACTTAAGATGGTACATTTCGTTCTCTTGTGAAAACAGGTTTGGCTCCACTTCTCAAGTGAATTGTAACTTCCAATTCTGGAACACATCCAACTTTTGGTTCGAATATTGTTACGGGTTCATTTTGCACAATGAAACCCTTCCTTTTGTTTAAGAGAATAATGTCATTCTTGATCGGTATCTTATAATTCGATAGGGACAAACTCTTCACCCTTCGTCATTACCGAACGCACTCCTGGTTATTGCACTCATGTTTACTCCGTTTGTCCTGTGATCCGAACTGACAGACCATGCATGGCAACTTGACCTTACGTTGGCACTCCTGGTCAATATGATTGTTCTATGATTAGAACTAACAGACCATGGCAATCTGTCCTTTCGTTTGCTTGAAGGTGTAGAGTGGTGTAGTGTAATTTCCACCACACTTTGAGTAGAGTGTAGTTTAGTGCAATTAAAACAAAGGAATGAGTCAATATTAATTATCGAGTGTAAATTACACCACGTGTAGGAACGAGCTACACTTCGATACATTTGAATGAACCTAACATTCCTCTCTTCTATCGTGCAAGCCAACTTAGTTTTTCAAACGTTACTGTGACCCTTGAATTCACCTCAACTATCTCTGGTTATTCCACAACACCTAATTGTCTCTGTGATTTGACATATCCCTTATTGTAGTTGTGTTGATTCGGCCAGAGATGGCGTGATTGGCCACTTTAAAACCATTATATTTCAATGACAAACGGCTGATTGTTCATTGTCTCTTATTTCGAATACAAATATAATAGGCATGATCTGCAGTAAAACTTGATAAAGTCATGACATTTGTATTCTGTTCAATGTTGGCGTACTATGTTCCAAGTTCCGAGTAGACTCATAGCAAATGACAGATGACTTAGAGAAGACAGCTGTCAGCTGTTAAATTCCGATAATTGTCATTCATTTTCTGACGTCTATAGAGTGCTTGCCTAACTCCTCGCTGGAAACTTTCAAATATTTTATTCATCGTTTGATGGTTCTGATATATTTTCAGCTGAGAGATTTTCTAATATTGTTTTCGATTATAGACGCTGTGTATTTTTGAGAAAATTTCATTCAACTGTTTAAGACAGGATTTTTGGGGTTAAGGTAGGTTCCTTGTATGATTTCTCGAGCATGGCTCTGAGACTTTTCGTTGTGTATTTTAGGGAGTCCATTCGCTAATTGACTAATCACGGAAAAGGAGCTGGTTGTCAGACGGCCAATAGACCAACAGAGACATACAAGAACCCTCTTTCACATTGAGGTTTGTATTGTGACTGATAAGAGCCCCGTACTCAATTGGAATCGAAAGTCAGACTGGTTATGTTTATTTTAGGGTTCTTCCTACCGTTCTTCCGATCGTTCTTCCGACCGTTCTTCCGACCATTCTTCCGAGTATTCTACCGATCATTCATCCGACAGTCTAGTCAATCCCAGGTTCACCTGACCATCTGGTAGTATTCAGTCTACGTTCAATCATCTGCTCGTATTCAACCTACGTTCTACCACCCAGTCAACGTTCGACCTTCACATCAGGTTGAAGTTTTACATTCGGATATCGAGTTTAAAGCCACTGCATTCGAATTTTAACTCCCAGCTTGGTGCCAGCTCCATCTGCAACGTCCACCCATCACTGTTCCACGTGTATTGTCTCTGCTGTCCATAGTATTCGTCCACTCACCGTCTACTATCTACGTTCTTCGTAACAACGTGGTTGTCTCCGTGTGTTGTGCACCTCCTAGAGTCCACACACTCACCAAGGCGCTGGAATCTCCGGTAAACATATTGAGAAGCTGAGGAGCCACTACCACTACCATACAATAACCAGCTAAGTCTTAGATCTCAAGTGGATACTTGACACCGCCCCTAAGGCAATTTTATTACATACTCAGCTGTTAGCTATCATAGTGACGTCACAGGTAGTCTCAATTTAGGTGTGAGATTTCTTTAATGAGCTGATCCACCTTTCTTAATTACCGTTTACATCCTCACTTGGTGGTGTACTATTGAATTTATTCACCAGCATTTGTGTGATCCTTTTGTGCCAATACATTATAACTGTTCAATATATGTTGTTCAGTAAGGTTACTGAATATTTCTTTGTTCTGATCCAAGTTAATAATACCAGGTACTCAGGTAATCGGAGGTGAGCAAGAACCTTTTCTTAACTTTTTTTTGAGATTTATATAACCTCATAGACAATCTTTATTATTAAGTAATATAAGTGCAGTGGGTTGTCCCATCCCATCTGGGTGGTTTCGGATTTTGACTGGTGAGAAATCCGTGGCGCTCCGGAAAATTTAACCCTATACATTTCAGTAAAATCGAAATCAATTTTTATTGTCGAACCTACGCCTGACTGAGCTACTGGGACAGTTAGAGAGGCGAGGACACTCTTGCACAACCACTGCTCTCATCCCTTAAATTTCGCCCCTAACAATATTGAAGCAATAGTATGGAATATATCTTCGATTGAACTCACGAGTTGTACTGGATATACTGAAGATGCATTGAAGATCTATACCTAAATTTCTAATCCATTGTTGCCCAAGAAGAGCATCATGTACGTCTGGAACAATGTGTAGTTCACCTTCGATTTCTTTTCTACGGTAATTAGACAGGTAGATTCAAATTCGAATTATTGCAGTCGTTCCCATTCAGTGGGGAAAACCTTGCACTGAAACCAAATTCGAAACGCTGTGATTTGCCATTCAGTAAAACAGAAATGAAATATTTGTCAGAATCGGGTTTCATTTCAAATACATCACCTACTTCATCATTCTGTAACAGTGTTTCTTCTTTATTTAGATCATACTCAAAATCGGAAACTGGTTGATTGTCACAAACAGTATTTACTGATGAAGTGGAAATGGATAGGTACCTCATCTTTTGTGGGAAGCATTCATCAAGGTCGTAATACAAACCTCAGCGACATGATCAACTTTGTAATGAAAATCACAGAAAACGTTATTCCTATCGATACGGCAACCGGTGATTTCATGATTATCTTTCCCACATCGAATACAAAGATTTTCCATACAAAGATTTTCGATACCAAATCTCTTGTTATCTGGTTGTCTTCGGCGGTGATGCGAATGATGGTATTCTGGACTGTGTGATCGAGAAACTTGAACGATCTCTGTATGATTTCGTGCAGAGTTTAAAATTTTATTAATATCATGTGTGTTGAAATTTTGTATAATTGGCACTCGAGCGCTGGGTTAGTTCATTACTTTCTATTTTCGAAGCTTCAAGATAAGTTGCCTTCCTCAAGATTTCATCGAAACTTTTGATTGTAAGATTTCATTGAGGAAAATTAATGTCTTACATGTTTCATTTCGAAACTTCTTTCTTGTTTGTCACTGTTAGAATACATTACGACAGACTTTTTGCAATACTTTTTTATTGAAAACTATACAGTTACAGAAATGGAAATATGTGTTACCATAGTATCTACAACATGAATAAGGCCCTATGAGTAATTGCACACACCAGTGGTAGCAAAGTTAGATTCCTACAACTACAGCAATACATTTTAGTCATAAGTAGGTGCACTCGCTGGCGGTAGCAAAGTTAACCATCTGCTACAAAAACATTGTCTACTAGCCATAGGTGAATGCACTCCATAGCGGGAGCAAAGTTCGAGAAACTAAGTTATTCGACAATTTCTATTTATCCCAACTGAGTTATTATCAGCAAAGTCGACTTTATAACCACTCGCTTGTCCTCTATGCTATAAGAGTTTCTTGCTAGGGTTATTGGATTTCTAGCTATGGTTAATAAAAAATTTCCCAAGTGTTATTCTATCAACCAATCGTGTCATAATCCACGGATAAATTGAGCTCTGAGAAAAAAGTCGGCAATAAACATTGTTTTGGCACATTCACATTTCAATGAAAACTCATACTCTGCAAGATCACATTAGAGTGCTGCAATATATTCGGCAATCGTATGACGTTCTTTTTGGAAAATATTTGGATAATAGTGTTGAGAATCAAGTACACTCTCCTTTGACCTGAGCATTATTTGTTTCAAAACTTTTACCAAAGTATACCGAAAAATCTCGGGACGTAACTGTGCTACTAGCTCGCTCATGCAAGTTTGCTGTTGCTCGTGCATAACAGACATGAGTTGTTAAAATTGTTCGGCTCTTTCAAAAAACGTTTTTGCACCCGTCGCCAACAAATATAACTTTTGCTTAAATATTTTCATTTTGTGAAGATTCTCTAAAACTTTTGACATTTTGTCGTAGTAACTTTTTGTAGAATATCTGAATGAACGTAAAGAAATCATATACAAAGTATCGTACAAATGGGGCCATCCAAAACTTTTTATCATCAAATACCGTATTTTTATTATATTTTTTAAAATGCCGAGAGTCGTGTTTCATATTGGAAAAGTATCTTCATTTGAACTATAGAGTATTTTGGAAGTAGTGAACTATTAGCAGTGAAATTTCAACGTTTTTCAAATCCCTAACAGCATTAATTGAAAAATATCAGAGAATAAGTGCAACAATGACAAGTTGACATTTTTCAATTACAGGTGTAACAGAATTTGAAAAATTATAAAATTTTTACAGGAAATCGTTAAATATTTGAAAAACACTCTGTAGTTCAGATGAAAATACCACGCCAATATGAAACCCGACTCTTGGCATTTGAAAAAAAATCGTTTAAAAAACAGGTCCGGTTTGTACGATACTTTGTATATAATTTCTATTTGCATATTTGGATAGTCTACAAGATGTTGCTATGGCAAAGTGCCAACAGTTTTGAGAAATATTCATAAAATCAAAATATAAAGGCAAAAGAAGAATTTCTAA